>OY747713.1:10834320-12304320 GCA_963556495.2 Valencia hispanica | reverse complement strand
AAGTACAACTGTGAATACTAAAAATTAAACGCACCCAAAGTAAAAAAAACAAACAAACTTAAAGATCCCTTAAAAAAAACACTTTTAAAAAGACGTAAGTAATAAGCTACAAAGTGTAGGATGACCGAAAGCTGTTCCCGTGTACCTGGTCTGTCCCTGCTGGGTGTTAATGGTTTCAGCTCTGATTCCTCAGCTGCTGATGAACAAGAGAAACACAGAAAAGTCAGAGAGGAAACTGAGGAAGAAGAAGAAGAAAGATGCTGGACTCACCTGTCTGGCATTCAGACACCAGCTGGATCCCTGCTGACAATAATAATAATAAACAAATTATAAAACTAATGAGGAAAGACATTTCTAAAGTTTAGATCATGAAAACTCTGGCAGTGTTCCTCACCGTCTTCATCTGCAGCAGGAGTTTCTTCTTCCCTTCCTACCTCTTCCACTTCTCCTTCCTCACCTTAAAATAAAAAGAAATCTAAAAGACCTACAGATCGTTTTACAGGCGGTCCTCCTGTCTCCAAAATGATGATAATGCTGAGATTCATGTCTTTACCTGCTGAGTCCTCATCTGGCGGCTCCATGACAGCTCTGCCTCCCTCCGTTTCCTCGTCTTCTGTTGGGAGACATTTAGCAAACAACAGGTTGGATTTTTAGTTCAGGTAAAAGGATAAAGTTCGATTCTTCTGGGATTTGCTAATGCCGTCTGTCGAACCACAAACATGGAACAAACGTCAACACAAACATGAACTGTAGACAAAACAAAAAATGAATTAAAAACAATCAGAAATTTTCAAAAACATTTAATCCGTGTAATCCACTTTACTACTTCTATTTACATGACTACTGTCTGAATTTTCAGTTAGACTAAACCACTTTTCTTTTTTTTATAAAAGTGCTTAAAGTCAGATCCCATTAAATCTCTTAACATAGAAGGTTGTGGTAAACTTTAATTAAAATGGGAATAATCCCAAACTAAGAAATACTTGTTTTTAGTAATATCAGAGCAACCATATTAGCTTCGCACTCCTTTGCGCTGCACTTTGTCTTCGGCTTCGTTTCACGTGCTCGAAAATGATCTCAGATCCTCCATCATGTTTCACACCAAAACTCACCTGGGTTGGTTGTAGTGAAAAAGCTCAGTCTGACCAAAACGCATACGATGAGTTCTGGTCAGGCCGGATGTGGATTTGGGAGGACGTGGGCCCCCTCCTAAAGCCAGTTTTGGTTCCCACAGCCACACACACATTCATTCTACGCATGTAAATGACAGTAGATTGATAGCTAGGTGGGCCTACACATCAGTGGATATGAAGCAATGCATGGTTCGGTTCCCAGGCCTGTTTTGTGTCACCATCTTGACAAAAATTCAACATGTTAAAACACCTCACATTCAGAGCCTTATGAATCTTAAATAATGTGCAATATTTGCTGAACATGCATTCATACATTTTTTTTAAAATAAATAAAATAAATAAATAAAAAAACTGCCCCTGTAAGATCTTTCTAAAGTCTGGCCCAGATTCTACTAGAACTCAACACATTTACGTTTGTGATGGTGAAACAGAAAAGGCGTTTTTCTAAGTAGGCCTTTAACATACAACAGCTGGCTGGTTATCATGGGAACCTGGAGACCACTTAACAGCAATACTTAGCGGGACTTTTTTTTTTTTCCTCCAACAGTGACATTCAGAGCCTTTTATTGGTTCCTCATCCAGCTTGTTTTTGCAAAGTAGTAGTTTGTTTACATTTTTTAATCATCGTTCTGTTTATATATTTATTTATTTTGACTCACATCAGCCTGACTCAAATGGGATGTTCTCTTGTTTGTCCCATTTTGAGGAGTGGATGAAAGAAATGGGCCTTTTTCATTCCATATTTGAAACAGAAAGTAATGGATTACCAATAAAACCTTTGTTAAAAATTTTAAAATTACAAAAAAAAAAAAAAAAAGTTAACCCGTTTAAAACAGATTGGCCTCTCTGGTGCTGTTCACAAATGGTTCACATCCTATCTCACAGACAGGACATTTATGGTAAGTTTAGATACCTGCTCCTCTAAGGTATACAATATCACATGTGGTGTGCCCCAGGGTTCGATTTTAGGCCCAGTGCTTTTTAACCTGTATATGCTCCCTCTTGGCAGCGTCATCAGGAGACATGGAGTCAACTTTCACAGTTATGCTGATGATACACAGCTGTACATCTCCATGTCTCCTGATGACACACGGCCAATGGATGCACTTTTTAACTGCATTTTAGACATTAAATCCTGGATGGCAGAAAACTTTCTCCAGCTCAACCAGGACAAAAGTGAAGTTTTAGTCATCGGTCCTGAGGCTCAGAGAGAAACTTTTACCAAAACTACAATCACTGTCTTTTAATCCCTCTTTACAAGTGAAGAACCTGGGCGTGATTTTTGACTCTGACCTGACTTTTATTCCTCACATAAAAAATATGACTAAAATAGGTTTTTATTATCTAAAGAACATCGCCAGAGTCCGCCCCATTCTCTCTTGGGCTATTACGGAAATATTGATGCATGCTTTTATCTCCAGTAGAATTGATTACTGTAATGCCCTGCTTTCTGGTCTTCCCAAAAAGAGTATATCAGGTTTACAACTACTACAAAATTCAGCAGCACGTGTCCTGACGAAGACCAGGAGGCGGGAGCACATTACACCTGTCTTAAAATCCTTGCATTGGCTCCCCGTACGTTTTAGGATCGATTTTAAGGTTCTTTTAATGGTTTTTAAGTGTCTTAATGGTCTTGGGCCTTCTTATCTCTCTGAACTGCTTTTACCATATAAACCTTTGCGGTCTCTGCGCTCCTCTGGCAGTCGTCTCCTTGTCACTCCAAAAGTCAGGACACACAAGCATGGTGAGGCGTCTTTCCAGTTTTATGGCCCTCACCTCTGGAACAGGCTGCCAGAGGACCTCAGGGCTGCAGAGAACGTTCAAGTTTTTAAGAGCAGGCTCAAGACTCACCTTTTTAGCCTAGCTTTTAACTGATTATTATTTATTACTGTTTGTTTACTTGCTCTGCATGTTTTATATGATTATATTTTCATCAGTGTTTTACTATTTAATCTTATCACATTAATTTACTGCTTATTTTTACATTTTAATTTATCTTAATCCCCGTTCCAGTGTTTCCTCTGTGGGAGCCCTCTGCCCCGGGAGCGGTGTTCGGCTGTGGCTGCCTGGGTGCTCTCCAGGTGGAGCTTGGGTGGAGGTGGGGGTCTTGGCCTTGCCTCCACTGGGTGCCCTGTGTCGGTGCCTCGGCTGCTGCTGTTAATCTACGCTGCCGGGACAGATGGCTCCTCTGATGGCGTTTCCTTGCCTGGTTCATCTACACTCGCCCCAATGTCCTTTTTTACTTTTGTTTTTAACTGTGTGTGTGCATGGGAGATGGGTTGGGGGGAGGGGGGTATAACTGTGACCCTGCTTTTAAATCTGTGGGGGAGGGAAGGGAAGGTGGTTTTATGTGGGGTCATTTTAATCTGTAAAGCACTTTGTGATGCAACTTCTTGTATGAAAAGCACTTTATAAATAAAGTTTGATTTGATTTGATTTGATATTAATTTTAGGTGAATTGTTAAGGGTGTAAAAAAGTGCGATGCTGGTGATTTTCTTTTAAAAAAACAACATTTTTACCCACCCACTAAATAAATGTACTCTAATTAAAGTTTGGATTCCTGTAAATTATCCCCGATTTGTCTCCTTGCAATGAAAGATTCATTTACATTCATCTATATATAGACAACCTGATTTTCGGCCCAAGATGTTTTTATGATGCCATTTCAGAACGGTGAGAAACAGTACAAACTACTACACACACACACACAAACACATTAATGCTGCAACACTTTACAATCAGTCAAATATGGGAATTTATCCTCTGGGAGGAGCTATGTCGACATATCAGGATGCCAAATATTATGATTATGTGATAAGATCAAGTGAAGTGAATGACTGTGTCTTTGAGAGAGTTTAGCAGCTGTCCTGGTTGTACCTGTTGGGGTCGTTATAATAGAAGTGGTTTCATCTGCAGTATACCGGTGGGCGGTTTCAGTGTTTTGATCTCCCAGATTTATTCTGCAGGAACATCCAGAACATAAGGCGGTGACATTAAAATTATAAATACAAGTATTTTTAGTTATTTTTTTATGTCCCAGATAAAAGGAAATCAAATGAATTTACGGTGAACTTTTACCTGGATGTTTCTTCCTCGTGTTCTTCTCCTGTGGACTCCATGTTGCTCCTGTTCATGGTGCAAAAAATAAAAAAATAAATGCTGGTTTTTTTGTTTGATTTCAGATTCAGACAGCACTGCCCTGTTGGACGGGGGGCATCCCAGTAACTGAGCATCTCCCCATGTCCTATTATCAACTTGTTACTTTCTTTAATATAGAAAGTACTCATATCAATTCTTCTGTTCTGTGTTTCTGCTCCATCATCCTGAACCCCCAGTAGGTCGTGGCAGATGGCCGCTCATACTGTGCCTGGTTCTGCTGGAGGTTTCTTCCTGTTAAAGGGGCGTTTTCCCTTTCCACTGTCGCTACATGCTTGCTCAGTATGAGGGATTGCTGTGGTTGGAAGTCTGCATCAACTGGGCACAACTGCAAGTCAATGACTCGAAGCAATCTGCTGGGATTCCTTACACAGAAAACGTTTAAACTGATTGGAATGTTTGTATGATTGTACTGAAATGACTTTCATTGTAAAGTGCCTTGAGATGACATCTGTTTTGAATCGGCGGTGTATAAATAAACTGAACTGAC
This sequence comes from Valencia hispanica, assembly GCA_963556495.2. Classification (NCBI taxonomy): domain Eukaryota; kingdom Metazoa; phylum Chordata; class Actinopteri; order Cyprinodontiformes; family Valenciidae; genus Valencia; species Valencia hispanica. Next base: position 12,299,540 of record OY747713.1, on the reverse strand, counting down.
AGAAGCAGGTACAGCTGTGCTGCCCTGGTGTCACCTTCTCAAATCTGTTTTCAGTAAATAAAACACACCACATCTAAACCAGTTCATACAGTTACACCCACGGGTTTACATACATGCATCTTGGGCACTGATTTCATATTAATCTTGGGATTTGAATCCCTCATTTGAACGGTTCTTCACCAGGTTGGACTAGTTGTAAAATATGCAACTAAAATTACCTTTAAAAACAAGATTTGGATGCACAGTATAATTTTGTGTTTTCTCCTTTAATCTATGGTAAAAAAAAAGAAAGTATAAATACATCCACACAAGTATTTGATTGGAAGGTTCGTTATTTGTAGCGTATATCTTAATTCTGGACATTTCAACACTTTCAGCAAAAGCTGTATAGTTCATTTAAAAAAGGTACTCACGGTGCAAAAATGTCTATTCTGTTTGATCACCTGATTGGACCCAAGTTTCAACCATCTTGTTTATTTATGGTAACGTGGAGGAAAATAGAGAGTAGTCTTTCTTCTTCTCTGATCATAAAACTTTGATCACTGAAAACTGTGATGCAGAAACACTGATGCTCCATGCAGCAACTTCATCTTTTATTTCTTTTTTTTTTTTTTCTCCTTTGTCTGAACAGAACCCCCAACCAAGTGGTTAACGATTCTGGTCCTCAGGGGAACACTGTGCACCTGATCCAAATGCTTGCGTGACCTCCTCCAAGTGCTGCAGATAGTCTGTTAATTACCAATGCATTTAAGCCAGGTGTGTGTGGAAGCAGGAAAACACGTCTAGCGTTCAGGGCGGACCTGAGGAGCTGGATTGAGAACCACAGTCTTAGCCAATTTTCTTTCGCATTCAGCAGAACCCTGGGAACTGATGAGTAAATACACTTTGACACAACTTGTGTCGAGTTAGGACAGTCTATAGTCTTCCTTAGAGCTTGTACTGTTGGATTCTTCATCAAGAAATCATAAAAAAAAATGAGAAACTAAACTGGATAAATGTTCTAAGGACACAATTATTATGGCATCCATGCTTTAGATGAGAGCATGCAAAACTTCGGACAAGTGTAGGGTTTATTTCTGACTATTTAAAAAAACAAACAAACGCAGAGCCAATTTGTCTACAGTTAAACATGTTTTCAGAGAACTTTAACTAACAAAAAGGGGTTTTCTGAGAAACAGCTAGAACAAACTGAGCTGTTGACACAAGGCAGGTCAGATGTTGCTGCACCAAAGATTTCTACTCGCTGGAGCTGAACCAGGAAAACAAACCTAACCCACATGCGTACTCGTTCGTTCACACACTTAACTGTGAGCCGCACTGATACAGCAGGCAGGGAAGGACTGAGCTACGAGATGAAAGTCCAAACCCCGCAGAAGAAACAAAAGTTTACCTCAGGGTAGGTGGTGAGCAGACTTAACAGCGGCTCCCTCAGCCCCGCCGGCCGGCTGGTGATGGGAGACAGGTGAGGAAAGGTGAGACGGCTCCAGGACAGAGAGAGAGAAACCTGTGAGGGGAAACCTGCTCCTCAGCTGATCGGTTTATGGGTGGACTCTGACACCTCTCTCCGCACCTGTGTTTCACCTATTTGCACTTCCAGGTACAAAAGAAAGAAAACGGAGGTGTGTTGCAGCAATAAGGGTCCCGCCCCGTTGTTGTGGCAACCGTGACTGTACAAGCAGGCGCGCCTGGGTGGGAACGGCAGTGTGCATGTTGTTGCCTGCTTGGATGAATGTGTCCGCATGGCCAAGTCGGAGTGTGCAGCTCATATTTATTGCGGCTTTGGCAGTTGCAACAGACGGAAAGGTTTATTTGGGCAATTAACTTTTAAGGAACTTTTTTTTTTTTTAGGAAAGAAAAGCAGCAGCAATAAACATCTAACTGCATGCTGAAAAGCTTTGTTTTGTTTAATCATTCAGTCCAATTCAAATTCAAAAATACTTAGGAATAGTGTTGGTATAGCTCATATAATTAATTCTTTAAGGAGTTGTTGTAGATAATGATGGCTGTGGGCAGGAAGGATTTCCTGTAGCGGTCTGTATTGCAGCGAAACTGAAGAAGCCTCCGACTGAAGACGCTCTGTTGTTGTATGACTGTCTCATGAAGAAGATGCTCAGGGTTGTCCATAATTTTTTTGTTTTTATGAAGAATCCTTCTTTGCATCATCATCTCCAGATGTTCCACAGTCGTCCCCAGAACAGAACCAGCCTTCTTTATCAGGTTGTTGAGCCTTTTTAAGTCCCTGGCTCTGATGCTGCTACCCCAACAGATGATGGCTGAAGAGATTACACTCTGTCAGACATGCAAATTTAAAGGCATACCCCCCCCCCCCCCCCCCCGCACACACACACACGCACACACAATGGCCAAAGATAAAAACTATCTAAACAAATATAACGATTTGAAAATAAATTAACAGGTTATATTTCTTCGAAATTCCCGTGGGGAAGTTTTCTTGTTCAGATTAAACATCTCTATGCATTTCCTGTTTTTTTATTTTATTTTTAGGTATCTGAAATTTCATAATTCAATTCAGTTCGGTTTATTTATATATAGCGCCAATTCACAACACATGTCATCTCGAGGCACTTTACAGAAAAAAAGTTATTTCAATTCAACTGTACATGTATTCTAATTAATCATTCAGTTCATTATTCCAATCAGGTTAAAAGTTTTCTATCTAAAGAATCCCAGCAGATTGCATTGAGTCGTTGACATGCAGCTTTCACTCCTCCTGGACGAACATATAGTGACAGGAGACAGTTCTGTCATCCCTCAAACTGAGCAAGCATGTGGCGACAGTGGAGAGGTAAAACTCCCATTTAGCCGGAAGAAACCTCCAGATTAACCTGGTTCAGTACGAGCGCCCATCTGCCACAACCGACAATAATAACATTGCAATTAAAATGTATTGCAGTTTGTTGCTTGCCTGACGTTTTAAACAATTTTTTTTTTGCTTTTTTTACCCTCACAGAGCTGCTGAAACGTACTTGGTTTTATTAAAGCTACATTGTGTAAGAACTTCTCCCATCTAGCAGTGAAAAAACCAACTGAATATTACGTTCTAGCCCCACCCCCCCATTCCGAGCGCGTTTTAACTCGTACGGTGGCCGTTTCATGCCAAGGTTAACATGGCTTCCAGTACTACGACTTCGTCCAGTGTTCTTTGCAGTTATGAGGTTACTTTAGAAAACTACATTGCATTTAGTTATTTTGTCAGACGTCTGCCGCGTCGCGAGTAGACAATCTCCCTCTGGCATTCGTCACGGTGCAACTGAGTGAAGCCAAAGCGCGAAAGGCGGAGCTAGAATTTCCAGGAATGTCCCTCGTTGGCGAATGTATTTCAAAGATGGAGGCTCAACATGGATTCAGCAATTCGCGCGACTCGCGCGTATGTATTCTGAATAGCAGATTCTACACTTACGAGAATACTTTCATGAGCAGGTGGAAGTAATTACACATGAATGAGCACACATTTTTGAAAGAACAAAGGGGTTTTTGCTAAGAATTAACTCAAAAAAATACACAATGCAGTTTTAAGAGAAAGACCAGTAGGTCGTGGCAGATGGCTGCTCGTACTGAGACAGGTTCTGGTTCTGCTGGAGGTTTCTTTCTGTTAAAGTTTTTTTTTCTTTTTTTCTCTCCACTGTCGCTACATACCTGCTCAGCATGAGGGATTGCTGCAAAGTCAACAACACAGCACAGGCGACTGTTTACTGTTGCTTAATGTTTGTGAAGGAATGAATGCTGCAAGTCGATGACTTGATGCAATTTCCTGGGGTTCCTCAGATGTAAAACTTTTAAACTTACTGGAATAATGAACTGAATTTAATGCACTGTTATATACGTAGGATTAATAGATGCCACCATTCTGCCTCACATGATGCACTTGCACAGCATAAAGAAAATTCCCGCATATGTACAGTGGCTTGCAAAAGTATTCGGCCCCCTTGAACTTTTCCACATTTTGTCACATTACAGCCACAAATATGAATCAATTTTATTGGAATTCCACGTGAAAGACCAATACAAAGTGGTGTACACGTGAGAAGTGGAAAGAAAATCATACATGATTCCAAACATTTTTTACTAATAAGTGAAAAGTGGGGTGTGCGTAATTATTCAGCCCCCTTTGGTCTGAGTGCAGTCAGTTGCCCATAGACATTGCCTGATGAGTGCTAATGACTAAATAGAGTGCACCTGTGTGTAATCTAATGTCAGTACAAGTACAGCTGCCCTGTGACGGCCTCAGAGGTTGTCTAAGAGAATGTTGGGAGCAACAACACCATGAAGTCCAAAGAACACACCAGACAGGTCAGGGATAAAGTTATTGAGAAATTTAAAGCAGGCTTAGGCTACAAAAAGATTTCTCAAGCCTTGAACATCCCACGGAGCGCTGTTCAAGCGATCAATCAGAAATGGAAGGAGTATGGCACAACTGTAAACCTACCAAGACAAGGCCGTCCACCTAAACTCACAGGCCGAACAAGGAGAGCGCTCATCAGAAATGCAGCCAAGAGGCCCATGGTGACTCTGGAGGAGCTGCAGAGATCTACAGCTCAGGTGGGGGAATCTGTCCATAGGACAACTATTAGTCATGCACTGCACAAAGTTGGCCTTTATGGAAGAGTGGCAAGAAGAAAGCCATTGTTAAAAGAAAACCATAAGAAGTCCCGTTTGCAGTTTGCCACAAGCCATGTGGGGGAAACAGCAAACATGTGGAAGAAGGTGCTCTGGTCAGATGAGACCAAAATTCAAAAAGCTATGTGTGGCGGAAAAATAACACTGCATATCTGACTGACTGCACTCAGACCAAAGGGGCTGAATAATTATGCACACCCCACTTTTCAGTTATTTATTTGTAAAAAATGTTCGGAATCAGGTGTGATTTCCGTTCCACTTCTCACGTGTACACCACTTTGTATTGGTCTTTCACGTGGAATTCCAATAAAATTGATTCATGTTTGTGGCTGTAATGTGACAAAATGTGGAAAAGTTCAAGGGGGCTGAATACTTTTGCAAGCCACTGTATATGTGGGATTTATATATATATATATATATATAGTATGTTATAATGTGATGATTAAATGAACTCACACAGTAAATCAGCTTCTTAAAAATATTCTACTTTTTGCAGTGATGACACTATTGCAAAAAAAAAAAAAATAAAAAAAAAAAAATATATATATATATATATATATATATAATGTGTGTGTGTATATATATATATATATATATATATATATATATATATATATATATATATATATATATATATATATATATATATATATATATATAATGTGTGTGTGTATATATATATATAATGTATATGTAGATATATGTATAGCTTGCGGCTGAACATACAAGACCTTCTGGACAAAGTTTCTAGTTCAAAATGAAATGTCTTCTTTTTTGTTAAGGTTTATTATAAAGACGATATTAATGGAGAGAATATATGTTTGCTGGGTATTTATTTATTTGTTTTAATTTTATTTTGTAGTTTATAAATATGTGTAGCGTCCCGGTTGGTGGCGGTAATGCACCAAAACGTTTCTGCCACTCAACAGCAAGAAGAAGAAGAAGAAGATAAAGAAGAATACGTTCAGCAGCTGTTTCGTCACTTCCGTCATATTCAACATGGCGTCCAGCGGTATGAAGCTAGATTTCTGGGAGAACGGACCCAAGCCCGGACAGTTTTATTCCTTCCCTGGTACCAGCAGCACCGGGCCCGGTACATCATGTGGCCCGGTTAGACACACGCTGTGAGTAAAACGTCTCGTTCCGAACCGGAGTTCGGTAAAGTTCGCTGAAGCCGAACACCGGTTCTGGTTTCGGTTTGGTCTCCGCTGCTGGTGCTGTATCATCATGGAGAAAGTGCTGCTAACTGACGCTAAAACATTTATCAGCCTTCATCAACATCAGGGTTCCGGATCCTATTCAAGCAAACGGACACTTTTAAATAACACAAATTAAATAACAAATTACAAATCACGCCATAGATTGTCTATTTAATCCTGTTTTTGACGTTTGATAATGTGTAGCCTGTTAGCTAAGATAGCTTGGGGCAACAGTTTGTTGTGTTTCTTCCCCGTTATTAAACATAAGATGTTTACCAGGTGAACATTTAAACATAAATTACAGTATTGTTAGCCCAGTCAAAACATTAAGCAACCCGTTAAGTGGTAGTAAAACTGTATTTAAAGTTAGAGCTCAGTCAAAGACGGGCTGCAGTCATTTGCATAATTATTAGAATAATTCAAGACATGCTTAGGAAACCTAAGTAAAATCAAAATCTTACGTTTTTTTTTATTATTGAAGGCTGAATGGTTTTAGCAGAATTTAAACAGTTTCCCAAGAATATTCTAGTAAAAAAAAGTTCCTGCCCTTTATTTACATATACTCTTGTCAGTAATTATGTGTTTATTTGCCCTTTATATCTTTACAGCGTTACCTCACAAATAATATCCTGTCATGGCACACAAAAAATATTAAATTCAACCCAATAATACAGTTTCAAACTCAATAAACACATTCCAGTTGATCCTAGCTTTCAAGGAGTACTGTCAGGTTAAGTTTATTATTCAAATTGGTTAAAAGGTTTTCTGTTTCAGGAAACCAAGCCGATTGCATCGAGTCACTGACTTGCAGCCTTCGGTCCTGGACGAGCATTTAGCGACAGCGGACTGTTGCTCACATGGAGTTATTGACTCTACAGCAGAAAACTTCCCTTTAGTTGAAAGAAACCTCCAGCAGAACCTAAATCAATGTGAGCAGCCATCTGCTAGCCACAATCTTGAGAATGCACACAAAAAAGAAACACAATCTAGGAGTACTTTCTATAATAAAGAAAAAGTAAGAATGGATAGGTAGGTTTTTGATAGTACTATGTTTACGACTGAGTTGGTTGGAAACCCAATATTGTCTGAAGTGGAAGTTAACAGTTTATTACTGCTTTGCTGTGTTATATTCATGGCGACCGTCTTGGGTGTTTAGGCTTGAGCTGATGAAAAGGTTTTCAAGATCAACTTGAATCGGCATTGTCATGGATTTCTCTTGGCATAGAGATAATTAATCCTTATTTCCAATCAGCAACTGAATGCCCCATACATCTATAATGTCACTGTAATCGGTTGCAGCAGCAGGAAAACTTAGGATGTAGCTACTAGTGGTTTGAGACCCTAGGGTTATTAACAGTTCATACACTGCAGGGTGGATGTAAATGTAGTAACGGTCACTTTCCGGTACCTTGTGAGGATGCGCCGCGACTCTGGCTTACTTTGAACAGGATTAGAAAAGGGTGTTATTTCTATATCAAAATGTCGAATTTTCTATTTATAAAGATGGACTTTTTGGAATATCGAGAGGGGGGAATTCACCAATGTACTCCATGGGTTTCCATGGTTCAGAGTGCTGTCAGCCCGCCCAAGGCCTTCCATCTTGTTTTACAGCGTGTTTCTATTTGGTCAACTCCAATTAGGAATGACTGAAATAAAAGCAAGTTTTAAAAAGTATTTTCTGTCATTTGTAATTTCTTGAGAATAGAAAGAGAGGGGAAAAAAATCTATATCAAATATTGATTTTGGCATGAAAACAGTTAAAGATTTTACATTTAATCAATGCTGATCAGCTCTAACCTCCTTCAAAATTTTTTCAAAACGGTTGTATAATGTCAATTATGTTCAACTTTTGAAAATAAATCTTTAAATCAAATTAAATATTGACACAGTGAGATTTCTTTATCTATCTATCTATCTATCTATCTATCTATCTATCTATCTATCTATCTATCTATCTATCTATCTATCTATCGACTGATATGAAAACTATTCTTGTGATTTTTATATTTTTTTCAATATCACCCATTCCTAATCTATATAAATTTTTGGTTCTACTGTGGAGAAGCCGTGATCTTTGGGTTTTCTTGCTACATCGCTCATAAGTTATTTTCGCCTAAAGATTCATCCTGTGAGGACTTGTTGCTTTTTACACAACTTCAGAAGGTTTTTACATATGCAGATGATACAGACTTTTATAACCATGTCTATATTTTTTAGAAATGTTTGGTAATAGTGGCTGACAAGAGAAAATGATCTCTCTCTCCTCAGTAACCCGATGGTAACTGGCACGTCGGTGCTTGGTGTGAAGTTCACAGGCGGGGTTATCATTGCCGCTGACATGTTGGGTTCCTATGGCTCTCTAGCTCGGTTCAGGAACATTTCCCGCCTCATGAAGGTGACAACCACTGTCAACAACAAGAAAATAAATCCCAGAAACTTTGATAAATGAAAGCTATATTTAATCTTTTTTTAAATTTATTTATAGGTGAATGACAACACCATCCTGGGAGCATCAGGGGACTATGCCGACTATCAGTACCTGAAGCAGGTCATCGAACAGATGGTGTAAGTTCCTGATTGGGGATTAGAAGCGCAGGCCGCTGACTTTGTGTAAACGTGCGTGTGTAAACGTTGCTGTTTTGCTGTTAGCATCGACGAGGAGCTGCTCGGAGACGGCCACAGCTACAGTCCAAAGGCCATCCACTCCTGGCTGACCAGAGTGATGTACAACCGCCGCAGCAAGATGAACCCTCTGTGGAACACCGTGGTCATCGGAGGTTTCTACAACGGCGAAAGGTGAGAGTTCAGTCGTGTGGTTTACAGATGGGTCGATGTCATTTTTCCCTGTATTTGAACAGAGATGAATATACTTTATTTCCACTCTGTAAATCACTTGTTTTCTCAAGGAGCACAGCTATAATAGTAATACTGATTGATATAATCTAGCCAAGTTTTTTTACTTGCATCAGAATGAATAAATAGAAACCCAGTAAATTAACCAGCTGCTACTCTTTCTTCCTTCCACTGTTGTGTAAAACACGATTAACTTCCTAATTGTTTCACCCATTCCAGTTTCCTGGGTTATGTGGACAAGCTGGGCGTTGCTTATGAGGCTCCCACAGTGGCCACCGGTTTTGGAGCGTATCTGGCTCAGGTGAGTCCCTGTCTGAAAAGTGAAACTAATTTGGTTCTTTCTTTTAATAATAATAAAAAAATCTATCAAAGATAACAAATATGTGATCATCACAACTCGTTTTATGTTCCAAATCCCAACAAATGTTTGGGACGTTGGACGTTTGTGTCCAATAATGTGGATTTCATGAGGATCCACATACAGTAGCTGCTGTTTGTTGTTGTTTTTTTCAGATTAAAATATGCGCAGTGATTAATTTCTGTTCATTAAACATTTAACTGTTGTGTGTACATAGGGCAGCTCTGAAGTTGATGTAAATTGAAAGTGAATCTTGCTTGTGTTTGCAGCCTCTGATGAGAGAGGTGTTGGAGAACAAGGCGGAGATCACCAAGCAGGAAGCTCGGGATCTGATGGAACGCTGCCTCAAAGTGCTGTACTACAGAGACGCTCGCTCCTACAACAGAGTGAGTTAAGCTCCCGTTTCCAACCAGTCCCAGAGCTAAGGCCAAAAAAAAAATTCTTAAGTTGTACATATTTTCATGCTTTAAATATAAACAGGCATTTTTTTTTTGTTGGTTCCGATAAGCAGACTAATTTGATGCTTTCAGAAAAAATTGATCGAAAAACCAAAAAAGGATTGTTCTTAGGAAAACTGTAATTGTTCTTGCTTTTAATGAATGTGATTTAATAAGGCCCTTTTTTTTATTTCAGCATGAGATTGCTATTGTGACCGAGGAGGGCGTGGAAATCATCGGTCCCCTTTCATCGGAAACCAACTGGGACATCGCTCATTTGGTCAGGTGAGGTTCCGAATTTCTTCCTGCTATGCATACCTGTTATTTAACCTCGTTAGGAACACACAACTGACTTTCAGAGGGTGAAACTGTATGTCTGCATTGATTTCTGTTTGGTTTCTCTGCAGCGGGTTTGAATGAAGACGAGCTGCAACCCTGCTACATCAGACATAACTTCCCACAACTCAACCTATCTATCCCAGTTTAGTTTCTTTCTGTTTACGTTCACTTTTGTATAATGGAAAATAAATACAATGAATAAAACACCGTATCATATGTTTTCTTTTATTTACTGCCTGTTCCCTAAAAATAAGGTGAAACTTTTTAAAGAAAGTTGTCTGCTCTTTTCAAATAAATAATTAAAATAAATACATTTTGGACGTTACACTATAGTTTATTTTTTTTTACATTACATTGAAGCTACTTTTAATGTAGTTATTTGCGTAATGTGAACATTAATGCTTTTTTTAATAAAATATTTCAGCATCCAAAAATATTGTGTATTGCTCTAGTTAAATACATGCTAAGCTATACATTTTTCAATTGTTTTACATCAGAGATGCAGCGATGAGTCAGGAAATTTTTCCTTGCTTGGTGCGGAGGGTGGATCGGAGTGTCAAATAGAAAAAACATGACCGAAACATGTTTCAGATGTATAAAACTAAAAGCTCACTATTTTCACTTTTTAATGCAAAGTGAGAGGCTTTGGTGCATATATGGGGAATGATCTTTAATTTCTTGTTTGATTTAAAGCTGGTACATTTATTGAAAAAGATAAAAAGAACACCGTGTGTTTTTTTTCCCTACCTATAGTGCTTTTAAAAAACTGAATTGGTCTCAATTGAAACGTCAGACTAAGAAAACTGAAAATCTATCAGCCTGGAAAAACTAGATTGGTGCATGCGTTTTGTGTTTGTGTAATTTCACTCATTCTTATAGTAACAATTAGAATATTGTATGTGAACTATTTAGCTGTTTAATTTTTTTTTTTTTTCAAGATACTGAAGGAACATTAAGCAGTTGATGCAAAACTCGCTTGTTTTTCATGTTCTTTCCACCTTTGATCAGGGGGCTGTTACTAGGTAGATTTCACAAGATAAATTCATCTATTTTGTAACTGGGCAGACCAGGAGACGTTGTCCAATCAGAGAATTCTCTGACGAAAAAATGTTTCTGCTCAACCAATGAAATGGTGCCTAGTTTGGGTATCCAAGGGAAATTTCGACAGCGGACCAATCGCAATAGACGTTGCCTTTGTAGTCAGGCAGACATAGCAAAGTCGTCCAATCACAAAAAAATCTGAAAGGGGATTTTTGCTGTATCTTGGTTCAGGTACTTTCTTTTTCTTTTTTAAAATAAATACTGCATTGTGAGTCACCCAGTATACCATACATTAATAGTATATTTAATTACCTATTACCTTGAATTATTTTGAAATCATAAATGACGCTCATAAACGTGTTTGGTAGGGCTTTCTTCGCTTGCTAGCCAATGCTAATGACACCGTGTAGCTTCTCACGGCTAACTGAGTAGTTTAACCGCGGGTTAGTCAATCTTATATCTGTATCCTTCGGGTCAAAAGCATGTTTACATGCCTCCGTAGATGTCGGTTAAATGTGTTCTTGATAAAGCCAGCTATTAAATGTATTCGCTTTCGGGAGCAACTGCGAGGGACGTGAATGTTGCCCACTAGCCAGTTAGCTCCGCGAGTAGCATGTAGACTTGCCTCTGTGTGTGTGTGTGTGTGTTTTGTTGTGAATGCCAGGCACATGACCACCGGCGCTGCGCCCCGCTGTAAACACGGCGGTCGGAGCTGACATGGGAGCTCCGCTGGCGCGCCGGCGTTTCCAGTAAAACCCCAGCGGGTTGTAAGGAGGGGCCGTGGCCGCGGACGGACCGCTTTTCGCTCCTAGTGAATATTCTTCCCGCTTTTGTTGTAGTAGTTTAGTTCAAACCAACACACGGTCAGCCAGCATGTGTCCTTACCCGGCAGCCCGCGGGCCTTTATTATTATTATTTGTTATTTATTATTATTATTATTATCATCAGAGCGGGACCGGTTTAGATTCTGGTATTAATGACAGCACCATGTGGTGCTAAAGTGAGACGAGCAGCATCACTCATAAGGATGACAACTGTGTTGGATGAATAATTTGGTTATTTAAACCGATGCTCTTCTGTCCCTGAATCCTGCAGCTTGACAAAAAAGAAAAAAAAAGTTAGACCCAGTTTTACCTCTAATACACACAATCTACAGAGAAATATTCATGGGTATTGTTTTACTCATTTATTTTTTAAGGTCTCCAATTTTACTGTTTTGCCATAGGGGGTCCTTGCATTTTAGGTTGGAAGTACGAGTAAGCTGGATAAGCACAAGATGCATATATCCTTTTAAGATACACTCACACTTGAACTTGTTCATAATTATTTCTTTAACTTATATTCCTCTAATAAATTGAAATAACATTTTCTAATTTCTGTGGAGACCAAGATATTATTTACTAATATATATAATCAATGTTCTTTTGTGCTGCAGAGTTGATAGTTTTATATTTTTCGGCATCCGTAGAAATCCTACTTTCACAATATTGGCGTTTTGACAAAACTATTTTTCCAGCTTGACTTTTTTTTCCTGCTTTAGTTGTATTTATTTTTCTACCAATCAATAAAGCAATCAATGAATCAAGCTTTGTTGAACAGCACATTTCATAGAACATTATGCACCTTGCAGTACTTTGCAGGATTAGAAGTAGATCTCCAACCAAACAACAAACGAAACAATTAAAAAGGAGAAAAGTACCTTTATGAATGGGGGGAAAAACAAAGACAAAACAAAAGAAACAATGATTTATATTTTAAATATGTCTCAAATCTATACAAAAATAAAAAAAAATGTAAGTAAAATAAATTAATTCAAAGACAAATGTAACTAAATACATAAATTACATTAAAAGTGGTAGTAGGATTTTTTCCCCAAGTCATTCAAAGCAATTATAAAAGTTGCCCAAAAAAAAAAAAAAAAGTATTTTAAAGTCTCAGGAAATTGCTAAATCAAAAAGGGTGGTCTTAAGTCTTTATTTTAATTTCTAACTCTCAGCCATCCTGACATCTTCAAGCTGGTGCGTTACTTTTTTTTGCATTCCTTATAAGATGCCTGTTCAAAAAAAAAAAAAAATCAATTTGGGACGCTGCGCCAAAAGCAAAGCAAGCAGATCTCTTAGAAATAAAGTTACAAGCAATCTTACAGAGTCTATTACAGAGTTAAGTAACAATGAAATGGTTTTTAACAAATCTGAGTCTTTCACTGGTTATTCTGTCTGCTGCTTGACCCACAATAGCAGACAAGTTCCAGGATTAATTGTCGATCATGAGAAAAAACGGAGCTTCTTTAGGTCAGTAAGTGTCATCAGATTCAGGCAGCTTTATTAGTCCTAGTGAGTGAAATTAAAAGCCAAAACCATGTATATGAAATGTTTTAAACTAGCTGCTTGTTTGTTTTTAGTTACAAATTACACAATCACTGAGGATTATATGTGGCTTTGAGTGCGCGTTAAAGCACATGTTAAACATCTAAGAGGATGTCGCAGTTTGTCTTAAAGGCTGAAAGATTTTCACTCATTTCACATTTTTAACCATTTCACATGTTCTTGCTCTGTAAAGAGTTTTTTATTCCCGCTTTACATTAACTGAGGTTTCTGGAATATTGGAATATGTTTTTATTTATTTATTTCATTTTTGTTGCATTTTCATTCATGTCCTCCATATACACTGAACAAAAATATAAATCCAACACTTTTGCTTTTGATCCCATTTTCCATGAGCTGAACTCAAAGATCTGAAACACAAAGAACCCACTACTCTCAAACATTGTTCACAAATCTTCCTATATCAGTGTTAGTGAGCGCTTCTTCTTCGCCAAGATAATCCATCCCACCTTATAGGTGTGGCATGTCAAGGTGCCGATTAGGCAGCATGAATATTGCACAGGTCTGCCTTAGACTGGCCACAATAAAAGGCCACTCCTAAATGTGCAGTTTGATCACACAGGACAATGCCACAGCTGTTGCAACTTTTTGAGGGAGTGTGCAGTTGGCATGCTGACTGCAGGAATGTCTACCAGAGCTGTTGCCAGTGAAATGAATGTTTCCGTCTCCAAAGGCGTTTCAGAGAATTCAGCGGTACGTCTAAACGGGCCTCACAACCGCAGACCAGGACCTCCACATCCAGCATGTTCACCTCCATGATCGTCCGCCACCCGGACAGCTGCTGCAACAATCGGTTAGCATAACCAAAGATTTTACTGCACAAGCCGTCAGAAACCGTCTCAGGGAAGCTCGTCTGCATGCTTGTCGTCCTCATCGGGGTCTGGACCTGACTGCAGTTCGTAACCGACTTGAGTGGGTACAATGCTCACATTCGACTGGCGTCCGGCACGTCGGAGAGTCGTTCTTGTTCACGGATGAATCCCGGTTTTCACCGTTCAGGGCAGATGGCAGACAGCAAAGTGTGGCGTCAATTTCTCTCCCTCCCTGAAGGCTCTTTTTTTCTTGTTTAGCAGTTCCTTCGGGTCACTGGTGATCCAGGGTTTGTTATTAGGGAAGCATCTCACTGTTCTGGTGGGGATGATGTTGTCCACCCAGAAGTTCATATAGTCAGTCACACACTCAGTCAAGGCATTGATGTCCTCTCCATGTGCTTGGCAAAGAGTCATCCAGTTTGGGGTCTCCAAACAACCCTGCATGGCTTCTTCAGCTTCATTTGACCATTTTCCCGCAGTTCTCTTTGTCACAGGTTGCCTCTGAACAAATCGTTTATATTCTGAAAGTCGTGTGGGGTGAGCGGTTTGCTGACGTCAACGTGGATCGAGCGGGCGCATGTTATGGCCAACGAACACAGGCGCAGTTTACGGATGGCATATTGAATGCACAGAGATGCCGTGATGAGATCCTGAGGCCCGTTGTTGCGTCGTTCATCGACCACCATCACCCCCTGTTGCTCACCGGACATGTCACCCATTGAGCATGATTGGGATGCTCTGGATCGGCGTATGCGACAGCCTGTTCCAGTTCCTGTCAATATTCAGCGACTTCGCACAGCCGTTGGAGAGGAGTGGACCAACATTCCACAGGCCGCAATCAACAACCTGATCAGCTCTATGCCACGAAGAGGCGTTGCACTGCGTGAGGCAAATGGTGGCCAAACCAGATACTGACTGGTTTTCTGAACCCCCTGAATCTCCAAGTAAAGCAAAACTGCACATTTCAGAGTGGCCTTTTATTGTGGCCAGTCTAAGGCACACCTGTGCAATAATCATGATGTCAAATCAGCACCTTTATATGTCACACCTGTGAGGTGTGATGGATTATCTTGGCAAAGGAGAAGCGCTCACTAACGCAGACTTGTGAACAATATGTGAGAGTAACGGGTCTTTTGTGTTTTATAGAAAATGTTTCAGGTCTTTTGAGTTCAGCTCATGAAAAACGTTTATATTTTCGTTCAGTGTATATCACAGTGTTTAGAACGTTTTGTGGTCAGGAAGCAGCTGGTGTTGTTTTAATATCACATTTTCGTGGGTTTTGTGCCTTCAGATGGTGGCTCTCAGCACAGGTTAGTCGGTCCAGATGTCGGAGGACCAGCGGGCCGACTCCTCCCAGAGGCCGAAGGAAGGTCTGGAGCCCGGGGAGGGCGACACGGAGCCCAGCATGTTGCTGCAGAAGCTGAACAGCAACATCTCGTGAGTCAGACCGAATACCGCGTCGTTTCAGAGCTTCCCTAAAACGATCCGACGCTTTTCATCTCACGTTTTTGTTTTTGCCAACAGAGAGAGCTAAAGGAAAGTACAGAGAAAATAAGAGAAATGTAATATTTGAATGTGAGTTTAGCAGAAAATGTTTATAAAATCATATAGAAAGTCAGATTTAAAGCAGAATGTTTGATCTGCGATATTTAGATCATTCAATTATAATATTTAACTTTTATTTTAGCGACTGGAAGTGAATACGTTAGCATTAAGAGGTGTTGTCTTAAGCAGATAGCTCTCTAAAACCTAAACTTTCATTTTAACTTGGAGATTGAAAAGAAATCGGCATAATATAAAAAAAGTAATATCAGAATGTTTTGTAATTCTTTTTATTACAATGTACTAAAAACAATCTAACTTTAAGCGATAATTTTAGTAAACTTCCTGTGTTCAAACGGCGCCGGTTGTCCTGTACAAGTTCTACCATCTCTGCGAATGTGAAGTTTCGATGACTTGATGCGTTCTCTGTCTTGCAGTAAGAACGTTCAGGTCAAAGTGGATCAAATCTTGGTAGGAACCTTTTTTTTTCTTCTTTTTTTTTGATGCTGAAGTTGAAAGTGCGGTGAATAGAAAACCTGCCGGGTGTGATGCCGTTTGCTCGGGTCCTCCGCTCACGTAGCGCTTGTTTTGTTCGACAGCAAGACGTCCACCGCTTCTCCGACAACGACAAGCTGTACCTGTACCTCCAGCTGCCCTCGGGACCCAGCTCCGGAGACAAAACGTGAGAATTTTTTAATGTGAACAAAAAAAACATGTTAAGTTAATGGCAGGTTTTTGGCTGATTGTGTAATTATTCTGTTATATAAATCGATGCAGGGGACCTGAGACAGCCTGCTGTAATCCATTCTAATGTGATTTTTCTTGTGATTTTGAGCTCATTATCAGTGTTGGCCATTGTTGTTTTGGGCAGCATGGCTTTCTGCCCAGAGCGGCATGACCTGCAGGGGCAGCATAATAGAAAGAAAAATTATGTTAGTGTTCTACTGCTCATTTGCAAGTCCAGCCCGTGGGATCCGCTCCTGGTGTTTGATTCACAGCTTAATTAAACAACTTATTTTGGTTGGTAGACTAAACCGCATTTAAAGTGACAGTGTGTGGTTTCCCTGGCGATACGGGGCATTACATACCTAAATCATTGCAAGCAAGCGATGTTTTTTGTGTTCTTGTGACGACCTAAACCAACGAATGGCCAAAAATCGACTACATCGCCAGATCGTTCAACCTCCAGCGAAATCATACATGCAGCAACATGACAACCACGTCAGACTCTCTTTCATCACTGGCAACGAGCGAAGAGGTAAATGTGTAAAACGACAACATTTATGAATGGCGAAGGTTTTAAGCATTTTTTTTAGGCGAAGTCTGATGGGGCGTTCACACCGGTCAGTACTTCCACGCGTCAAATCGCTCAAATGGACGAAAGTTGACGCTTTGAAATTAAAACCCAGCTGCTTGCACACTTTGTAGTCCACGTCGGCGCGTCACGTCCTGTAGTTGCTCTAACCGGGTTTGGCTAGCGTTAGCTAACATAACAAGAAAGTTAAAAGAAAATATTTAACTGCTTACCTGGCACTCCCAATATCCTCCGATATCTTCCTCCAAATATATCCGATCTCTTCCTGTCTTTGTAAAAAGACGAAGACGGGTCATACAATTCACAAAAATTACAGACTGCGACGATTATTTGATCCTCCGTTTTGAATGAATGACAATGAGTACAAAGAGTCCCTACGATTGGTTGACGCCCCGCGTTTGCTGCCCAAAAGGATTGCGAAAGTTTGTTCTCTTCTCATGTCGATATTTTACATGTAGATTGACGGCATCCCTTTTTCCAAGACGGAGAGGGAGAGTCCTGTCTATCAGTAAATGCGTTTTGTACACATATGCTCACGTAGAAGGAAACATGGCGTCCCCCAGAGACTTGGACCTGCGCCCATTTGTTTTAGACCTGCTTTTTATTTGGCTATATGTTGCAAAGCTGCCAATATTTTTCATTGATTGTACATCATTTTATTCATTTTCAACAACATTTCGATGGAAATTTCCAGAGATTAATGGTAAAAACTACACACTGTCACTTTAAACATCTAAAATAATTAAAGAGGTCAAACCTAAACTGGATAATTATACACTGAGCAGAGAGTCTTTAAAACAAAATTTGAGATTTATGACATGTTTTTTTTTTTTATTTGTAGACTCTTAAAAACAGGTTTAATTCTTTCTTGGTATTATGACCTACAGGATTGATTATCTTTAGATTACTTTATGTTCAACCAATATTTTTTATTGTTTATGTTTATGTTACTGTGAGTTGCTTGAAAATGTTTACTTTTTGCCAATTGGCCTGGCAGAAGGAAGGAAGGCCTCACCCAGGGAGTCATTCCTGCATAATAAACTGAATTTGCAACAAAAAGCTCAAGATCACTTCTTCTACAAAATGTGATGAAATCATTGCATGTCATGTTATAACAATGACCTAATCAAGCAGAGTTTAAGGTAATGAACCTGCCATCGTGAGCTAAGCCTAAAGATTAAAACGCCACAGCTAAGGGCTTTGTACACGACTTATGTTTTTTGGATTGGTCGTTCTATTTTCCTGGTGTAGAAAGTATTAAGCTGAGGTTTAATAATGGGTGGGTGTGAGTCTCCTTTAAAGTGAAGATGTATCCAATTTGCTATGAAACTAAGATGGAAAAAACTAGTTAATAAAATAAAAAAATGTTTAATTGCATCATCTGCTGGTGCTGGCAGATCAACTTTGTACTATTTTCGAGTTATGATCGAACAAACTCTCTTCGAAGGCCGCAAATGTGCCCTCAGGTCACGCTTTGGTCCAAGCTGGAGTCCAGGTTCTTAAGCTTCTGCCTTTCTGAGCACGACATATGCGATACATATTAGTGTCTCCTGACTGCGAGGTAGATTTCTGACTTTTACATCTGTCACACAGTGGCGGCGACCCCAGCTCCTTCAACACGGCCGACCAGCTCCACACCTGTAACTGGATCCGCAGTCACCTGGAGGAGCATTCCGACACCTGTCTGCCCAAACAGGACGTCTACGAGACGTACAGGTGGGGGAAACCCAGACAGACACACCCTCAGACACATTACAGCAAGACACACACACACACACAGAGTGAGATAATGATGATGTAATCTGTGAGCTACAGGAGGTACTGTGAGAACCTGCAGCATCGGCCGCTGAGCGCTGCCAACTTTGGGAAGATCATCAGAGACATTTTCCCCAACATTAAGGCGAGGAGACTCGGGGGCAGAGGACAGTCCAAATATCCTTTGAACCGCTGCATGTATCACCAGCAGCACCGATGCTGCTCCTACTGACTCTCTACTTTCTCGTTGGCCTCATTAAATGGGGGCAAAAGTTTGGGCTTTTCAAGGATGTGGATTTTCCTAAAAGAGAACCGATTCTTCATCCAACTTGCCTTAAACTATTCAGTATATATTTGTGTTTAATTATACATTAAATCAGGGGTCTAAACCCCAGGAAAACCAGCATCCTGCATCTTATAGATGAATCGAAAGGCTGAATTGCCTCCTCAGCATGCAGTCGAGTTCTGCAGAGTCTTAATTGTTTGATTCAGGCAGAGAAAGGCCTAAAAGCTGGAAAGGACTGGAGATTTAAGACCCCTGCATAAAATATATATTAACCAATCTATATACTATATAGGATGAATTAAAACTGGCATTGAGATCCGTCATAGTTATTTCTTCTTCTTTGGTGTTAAAATCCGATTCTTTGTGGTTTATTTGAGATAAAAACAAGAAATTCAAAAAATACAGATTTATGATTTTATCTCATTACAATAAAAAAAAAGACCATTCTTAACAATAAATCGGCACATCAGGGGTTCTAGGTGCTGCTTATTTAAAAAGCTGATATAAATTGGTGGCGTGTCACTCCTCATTATGTCCAGCACACTTTCAGTTTGGGGACATTTTTCTGAAGAAACGGAAAGAAAGGACGATTCTTGGTCAAATCTCATGAATTTCATGCTTGTTGGAAAACTCTGAATTCCCTGCAGCTGTTTACGACTGCAGCTGCAAGCTGTCCGAATGATGTAATGGATAAAGTTGGACTTTAGCCCTTGAGCAGCACAGATTATTGATGATGTTTTCACCTGCTAATGTTTAACACTGTTTAAAAAACAAAACACTTTTCTGCTGTTTAAGTCTACAGAAAGCTCTCAGCCCAAACCTGAAGTCGACCAGTTATCAGCCGCTTAGAGCTTAATGTTATTTATCTAATGTGCTGCTTGTGAGAGTAAATCATGTGGCCCGGGTTGCTGGTTGAATTCCTTAACCTACTTGACTAATACGTACTGTTACAGCGGGATCAGGAGAAAGACAGTTCTCAACATGCCTCTGCTGCCCAACCTGGACCTGAAGAATGACCCGGTACTCACACTCTCTCTCTAATGCAGTAGTACATCTTTATACCAGTACTACAATATCCATCTGAATCACATACTCCTATCTGAACATGTAGTACCTCTTTATTTTAGGAAACACTGGCATTTTATCATTTTCTTCTTTTTTTTTTGACTAATTCTTCTTATTACACTTCAGCAAGTGTTCTGCAGTTGATTTGAAATACTTTATTTATTTACTGTGATTAAATTCAGCATTCACACTGAATTTTCACAGGAAAACTAGAGGTGGATCTATTGCAAAGATTTGAATAACTTGGTTAGAAACGATATAGAAATGATTGTTTTTGAAAGGAAATATTATAAGAAAGGTTCGTTTCTTTTTTCTCCTCTGTTTTTCCACAATAAACGAGTGAACCAGTGGCCTTTTTTTTATTCCTTTTTTTAATTGTTTCAGATAGGTTTTTAGTTTCTTTTTTATTGATAAAAAAAAGCTGACATTACTCTATAGGTAAGAAGTCATTTTTAGAATGTTTCTAAAAGTTGTTTTTCCTCTGGGGATCAGGCAGATTTTGTGACACATTTCATTTAGTTGTTATGAGCACAAAAATGTTTCTATGGATTGTAAAAGGTCTCCGATGGCTCACCTGTTATCTTTCTATAAACTACTTGTTGAAATGGTAAAAAGTCACATTTTAAAACGCTTAAATCTTTTGTTTTTAGGTTTTAGGTTCAGGAATTTACGACAAAAGTAGAGAGAAAATAGCTATATTTGATATTTTTGTTGTAAAATTATCTTTTTCTGTCATTTTACCTTTTTATAGCTAAACTTATTTGGTCTTATAACCTTAACAGTAGACGATTACTGGTTGTTGTTGTTTAACCAAGGTTCTGCCTATGTTTGTCGCTCCTGGTCTCCAGTCGGAGCTGACTGAACTGGTCCAGACCTACAAACAAGAAGTGACGGAGGCGGCCTGCGAGCTGATCTGTGATTGGGCTCAGAAGATCTTGAAGCGTTCCTTCGACACGGTGGTAGAGATCGCTCGCTACCTGATCCAGGAGCACATTGTGAACCCTCGCTGCAGCCAGGCTAAGCTCGTCACGTCTGCAGCACTCGCAGGTTTGACCCGTTGCTTCGTTAGAAACTTGAATGTTTTCAGCTCGTTAGACAAATTTAGATTTCAGAAAAACATAAAAGCGGTTTTCCACACCTGTCTGACGTCATGTAAAATTAAGTCTAAACCTCTAAAGATCTCCTGACCTCACTTGGCTTAGTTGAGGTCAATCATCATAATTTGAGAATATGAAAGACAAAAATGATATCCATAGGAAAGTTTCAAGGCAGAAACCTCAGCTAACGGATGAACAAAAAGAAACCATGCACGGTGGTGGTGGTGTGATGGTCTGGGCCTTCTTTTCTGAAACCCCCCCCCCCAGCACATCAGTTCTTGACCATAAGCTGGCGCTCACTTGGGTTGTGCAGCAGGAATATGATCCATAACTAACAATAAACAAACATATGAAGACTTCGGATGGACTTCTGATGGAGATGCTGTGGCGTGTCCTTGAACAGGTCATTTATAATCGAAATCCACTCAGTGTGGCTGAACTGAAATCATTCTGCAAAGAAGTTTGGGTCAAAAATCATCTATTTCAAAACACTTAGAGGCACAATTGGTCGTTTTAGTCGGTTTAGGGGGCTTGAATAGGCCTTAAAAGCCACCCAGATACACCATACTCCTGCAACACTCCTAACAAAGTACCTTTGGATTTACCATCATTTCTATAAGGTGTTTTAATAAAGGGATGAGTTTTATTGTTTCACTTTGCATATTTATTTATTTTTTGTGTTGAAAACAATTATGAAGTTTATATGTTTTATATAAACGTCAGGAAGAGGAAACAATACTTTAATATCCATTTTACTTTGAGCACAAAGAAGAACTGTAGGGATAATAAAAACACTTGTTCTGGTTTGGCGTCAGACGATCCACGGCATTTACTTTTCTTCTTTTTCATTTTTTTTTTCCCTCTTCAGGCGGTCCAGCTAAAACCCATAAAGTCATCAAGAAAACTCCTTTGATCTCTCAAGCTGATGGAGACGGAGCTGCAGACCAGAAGGTTCGTCGGCAACCGTTGGCCTCGCCTTATTGACCCGCTCCTCCTGCCGCTCACTGCTGCTCCTGTCTGTTTACAGAAGGAACAGGCGGATTTGTCCTCATCCTCGCCGAAGCCGTCTTCCGGAGACAAATCGACATCAGCAGTTCCCAAGCCTGCCTCAGCAGATGTTCCTCCAACAGCTCCAGCTCCTCCTCCTCCTCCACCTCCTCCTCCTCTTCCTCCGCCTTCCTCTGCCTCCTCTTCATCTCTGCAACCAGCTGTAAGTCAACAGTTCCACATGACTTAATTTTCTTAAGTTCGCTGAGATGCAGCCAATGAGAGAAATGTAGGGACATGCGAAGCAAAAAAAGTATTCATATCCTATCAACTTTTTCCCATTTTTATCGGGTTAACACCCAAAAACTTTACTGTTTGATTCGGATTTGAGGTAACAGACCAACACAAAATCGAAACGTACTAAACGTTTTACAATAAGAAATCAAAAAAGTTTTGCATTGGATTAGTTTTAGGTCTGGACTTTGACTAGGCCACTCCAGCTAGTAGATACGGTGTAATCTAAGCCATCACAGTGCGTTTGTCCTGCCGATTCACTATTGCGATGTGAAACAAGCCAAATCGATAGCGAATTATAAGAGTTCAGAACCGATTATGTTTCGTAATAATAAGGTGACGGGAACATAAATGTTCGGCGTGCCGCCCGAACATTTTAGGGGACGGATCGGCGAAACATGTTGGCGGCTTCTAAGTTAGAATCAAAGCGCTTGCCTTCAAACCCGCGGAGTTAGTTTTTCGCTGCCGCCTTAATGCTTCCGTCGGTCCGTCCCCCTAAAATGTCTGGGCGGCACGCCAGGTTTATGTTCCTGTCAATTATTTATTAAGAAAACATAATCGGTTTTAAACACCTAAAAACAACTATCAATTTGGCTTGTTTCACATTGCAATTAATCAATTAAATTGTTAAATATTTAATAATTCCCACATTATGAGGCTGCCACTGTTGTGTTTTACTGCGGGGATAATATATCAGGTGTGATGAGCAGTGTCATCTGCCACTCGTATCATTTTGGAAAGCTTATTTTTAGTGTCATCTGACCATGTTGGCAGTTTTAAGGACCCAAATGCAGCAAGTAAAATAGAATGATTTAATTACAACAACAAAAAAACAAAGAACATGAACTTACAATACTCAGGAAACGACAAAATGTAGCTACAGGGAAAACCAGGAATCAGATGGGGAAGACTGGCGACGGACCAGCGAGTTGTGACTGAATGAGAGCAGCATGTATACAGAGGAGGGAGTGAGGAAGTGACAGAGAAAAGGCTGAGGACTAATTAAGAGAAACGGTTGCAGGTGATGGTGATCAGTGAAAACTGGATCAGGAGCGTAGGAGACTACAGGAAGGAATACACATAAGAAACGGAAAGCAATCCTAAACTAGAAAATAACTAAAGATGATATATCTAAGGAAGAACTTAAGGAAACACTGGAGAACAGAAGGAAGAAGTAAAGTGGGAAACTATCTAAAGAGAAATAAACTAAGGAAACACAAATGAGAAGGAGGACTCAGAAAAAAAGGTGAAAACATCTAAGAGCAAGAAGGGAATAAGAAAACAAGGAAGTGTCATAAAATAAATACCAAAGATTACATTAAAATGATAATTAAAATGAATAAGGAAAATAACTTAACTTCAAACACACAAACCTAAGAACTACGACAAACATGGCTTGAGGTAAACTTCAAGCAGGACTTCTTTTTGGTTTAGCTTTTTTTTTACAGTGGATTTGTCTTGTAGTTTCCTGTTAACAGCTTCTCCCACCTGAGCTCTGAATATGTGTGGCTCCCCCAGAGTTACCATAGCCCTCTTGGCAGCATCTGTGGTTGTAAATTATACTGAGATGAAATTAAACACAGCTGCTCTCGATTAAATCGTACCTGTGAAGGCGATTGGTTGCACTGGATTTTGTTTAGGGGTATCGAAATAAAAGGGGGTGGGTTCCTTCCACTTCAACATTAGGCTGTCAGTCACGTTAATTACCAGTTAGCGTAATGAAGTTTGTGGTTGTAGCGTGACAAGGCGAGGAAAAAGTTCAGAGGGTGTGATTACTTTTGCAAAGCAGCGCAGAGCAATCCGCTCGTTTCTTTATCAGGTAGATAATTTCTGTATTTAACTAACGAACATGCAGGTGCGTTTCAGTTTTATGATAACCGGATCAACTGAGTCTCCGTCTCTGGGTGTGCTGCAGGTGGAGGCGTTCATGAAGCAGCTACCCAGAATCCTGCCTCGCAGCTCCATCCCAGATAAGAGCTTCACCGTCCGCTCCGCCGCGCCTCCCCAGAC
Source organism: Valencia hispanica (assembly GCA_963556495.2). Taxonomy (NCBI): domain Eukaryota; kingdom Metazoa; phylum Chordata; class Actinopteri; order Cyprinodontiformes; family Valenciidae; genus Valencia; species Valencia hispanica. The sequence goes on along the minus strand of OY747713.1, from coordinate 12,275,128 downwards.
GCCGACGGATGCCTCTGCTGCTGGAGTGCAAGCGGCGCACGGAGGCCACGCCGCCGCCGCCGCTCCTCCGAACAGCGGTGGGGTGAAGGTCATTACCATGACAACACTGCCCCAGCAGCAGGGCCGGCCTCTCCCGGTGATGATTCTTCCTCAGGGCTGTCTGTCCTTTGAGACGGACAAGGTGGCTCCGCCTCCTCCGCTTTCCGCCCAGCAGCACACCGTGGTGGCGACACCGGCACCGGCACCGACCTCTGTGGTCCAGAAAGCTCGAGGGTTCGCCACCAAGCGATCCCTGGAAGGGGAGGCGTCATCCGTCGGCGGCGTTTCAGCGGCTTCCTCTCTCAGCACCTCTCCAGTCAAACGGAAACGCGGACGGCCGAGAAAAACCCGTCCGGAAGACCCGGCTCCCTCTGCTTCTGTGGCCGTCCCCCCTCAACCGCCCATCATCACCCCGTTGACTGGCGGCGTCATCCAGAAGGCCACGTCCTCCTTGGCGTCCACCACGCAGACGGTGGTGGAGCTGGTGATCCAGGAGCCGCCGGGGCTGGTTCTGGGTCCGCTGCCGGCCATGCCCGACACGTCTCACCGGCTGGTGGACCCCCGCGGGGTGGTGGTCCAGTGCCAGCCGAGCGGGCCGGCCAACCCCGACGGCCAGATTAGGCCCGTGCTGCTCTTCCACAGTCCTGGGAACCCCGGCTGGGAGCTGACCCCGCCCGGGCGGACGCCGATGGTGGAGGTGATCCAGAAAGCCCCGAGACCGAGCAACAACAACAACAGCGACAGCAGCTCGGCTCCGCATCCCACAGTACACCTCCACTCACCTCCTTTCCCTCTGCCCACGCTACACGAGGAGCAAGGCGAGGTGGAGATAACGCTGACGCCAGTGGAAGTGACGCCCGCTTCCACCTCCACCTCCTCTGCTGCTCCTGCCTCCTCCGCCTCAATCTCCTCCACCATAGTGGTAAAGATTGAGGAGGAGGAAGTAGAAAACAGCTCCCCGTCCCAGAGAGGAGGACATTAGCGTGCGTAAACCTCCTCCTTCTTTGTTTTTTATTTTTCCTTCTCAGTGACTCCATCACGCAGATTTTACCTCAAGCCCCCCTAAAGTCCTCGTCTTGAGTGGTGGAAATCCTAGATTGGCTGGAGCAGAAAAGCCAATCCAGCAGGATACATGAAGCCAAAAAAGATTCCAACCCTTTCTGTTCCAGTTCATTCGTACAACTTTTATCTGCATGTATGTCTGTGTGCGACGTGTGGTTTATAACCGAACCACTCCCCTCCCTCCTTCCTTCCTTCCTTGCCTTATTTACCGCATCTTTAATCCCCAAAAAGATTCTGTGCTGCGCTTTGTCTTCTTCGCTTCACTTTAAAAAAACAAACAAACGGATAAACTAAACGATAATCGTGTTAAAGAAGTGCAAAGTTAAAGGTAAGAGGAAGAAGGGGAAGGTGCCATGTTTTTGAAACATGCCTCGGATGTTGATGATTACGGGTTAGATCCTTCTAAAGGTTCTCTGTGCTAAATGAACCAGAACCGAGCTTTGATTCACCTTCAGGTCATAACATTTATTCCTTAGGAAGTTGTTGAATAATAATAATATTAACATTAACAATTTGATGAATGTGAATTAAAGCTGGGTTCAGCTCTCCTCTTCTAAAGAGTTCATTTGTTTAAAGCAGATTTGTGTTTTTATCTGAGTTTGTTTGAAAGATTGAAAACTTAAAGTTAATCATTACCCAGAATAATATATTGAGTAAAATTAGTTATTTTATATAAAGTAACGACAGTTTTATACATAAACTATGTGAGAATTATTCCAGAAAACACGTTTTTTTTAGATTACAGTAGATTTGGTTGGGCTCTGAAAACCAGCTTCTGTGACGTAAAACGCGAGAAAAGCTGCAGAAGCAGAGAGAGTTTTCCGTTTAAAGATGCTCAGAACAAAAGAAAGTGCCGCTTTTATTTCACTCCTTGCGTCTCGCCGTCAATTAAAAGGGTTCAGCTGTTTGCTTAACTTGGAACCGGATCAAAGTGGGACGCAGAATAGACCCGAATGTCGTCACTAGCCCCTTTCAGATCGTAGTACAAGCCGCGCTCTGAGGTTCTGAACCTCAGGTTCATCCAGGGAGAGATCATACAGCGACGTGTGCAGGTTCTCGTGTTGACCTCACTGTATTTACACAATTATTTACAACAGAGATGCACAAAACCCATCCAGCTGCATTTATTCATTTATAATATTAAGAGCAACAATTAATCCCAAGTCTCGGTGGAATAATATACGTCTGATTCCTGCTCTATTGGTATCTGGAACATTTGGGCATTTTTAGCTTAATCGAACAGGTTTGCAAATTTTTTTTTTGTTTTTCAGTGAATGTGCTGAATATTATTGTATTAATATTGTAATAAGATTGGAAATGGCAATACTTAAAAATTAAAAGCAGTATTGGGTGGTGCTTCAATACTTTAAAGTCCAGTAATGACTGAATTTGTCTTTATTATGAGCGAAGGAAAAAAGTCTAGAAGCCGCTTTTTTCTTAGAGGGATTATAAACCCGTAGTTTTGAGACTGAATCTCTATAAAAGGTTCGACGTACCTTGGTACCAACCCAGATGGCAGAACCAAAGCAGCGAGCTCATGCAACTCAGCTTTGTTCCCTTTGTATGCAGCGCGCGCATTTTCACTATAATGTTTGTTTCAATAAAAAGATCACAGATGATCCTTATCTTGGTTGTCCAAATGTATCGAATGCTTCTCAAGAAGGCAAAGCCATTTTTCTTCATCCTCTGCAACAGATTCTGCTCGACCTCCATCAATATTGACACTAATATCGATGCTTTCATGAAACTTATGAACTGAAAGGGGCTATTGATACCCAACAGAAGTAATAAAAAATCGATTAAATTGGGAGAATAAATCGTGATGCAGGCTGTGAGATATCTCAAACAGGAATACGGTGACATTTGTCCCCGATTCCTAAAAGTTAAGCTTCAGCTCAGGCACTAATAGAGCACAAGGAAACCTGCCACGTAGCACTAACACATTAAGATGCAGTAAAATGTATTCATTACTGGGGGATGTTTGCGCAGTTGTCTGTTTCTGTAGTGGTGAAGTTGTAATTTACGTGTTTAACCTCTTGGTTGCTTAGCTGTTTGTCGCCATCGTGCCCTTTGCACTAATTCCAGCCACCTCTTGCAGCTGCATCTCAGTCAGCAATGTGACCACACCATGTTTACTACTTCCTTCGAAGGAAACTGTTTTTCGCTGCCTTATTTTGACGTGATTTTGCTGAGCTTCAGTTCAAACATCTCCATAGATAAGCCAAATAACTCAGGATGTTTTGTGCACCAAGCATTCCTCTTGTAATAGGGCCAATGTGGATAAAAAAAAAAAAGAATTGGCGCAGGAGGAGTACATTTTAGCCAGAAAAACAAAAAACCCCCGAAATTTTTGGATTAATTTAGCATATTTACAAGACAAAACTTGGATATTCTCTGATGTCGAAATGTTGTAAATTGATTAAAGGCACAAATTAACTATATTTAAATTGGATATTTTCTTAGAATATAAAGTAAGAAATTTGACATTGTTTTCCAAAGTGTAAGTGGTTGACCCGGACTCTTTTCCTGCATCAGAACATCGCCCTGGGGTCCAGACTCCATGCTGACATGTCGAGGCTTCTTCCCTCGCCGTCTCAGGCGTTTATTGTGGATCCTGTTTGAGCCGCTCATGGCCAGTCTGGACCCGGGGCGATGTTCTGATACAGAAAACAAGCCCAGATGTATTACTTATACTCTGGAAGATATCCGGATGTGCATCTCCTACATTTATCACCTCAACTGTAGATGACTTCTGAGTTTGTTTGTTTGTTTTTTCTTCCAAATTTCCGGTTTTATAAACATCTTTGTTTTAATATCTTAAATGTATGCCTTTTATTCTTGGAAATTTGTAACTTTTTGACATCAAAAGACATACAAGTTTTTTTTCTGGTAAATCTGTGAAATTAATCTCAACATTATTGAGTTTAATTGTGTTTTTTTTTTTGTTGCAAAAACGTACTCCTCTGTTGCCAATTATGTTTTTTCCTTCCATCTACAATGATCCTAAGACTCATTCATATATTTGACCCAACATTGAGGTTAACATTTTGCATGAAAACGTCTCAAATCTATCAGAAAGTTCTCCCAGATCTCGATACTTTCCTCTGTTAATATGCAAAACGGATTATTTAAAACATAAAAGGCTAATTTCTTCCTTCATCCTTCCACTTTTTTGTGAAGTTTCAATGGAAGGGTCACATTGCTGACACACCTGCTTCTTCACCTCTGCCAAACCTTCTGTCGCTCCACTAGAGAGCGTATTCTTCATCATTGGTGCTCCACCGCCATAGGGCTCCACATCTTTATCTGTTCGCCCTGTTTTTCCACTCTGTCAACACAGATTTGTAAAAGAAAAACGAGAGAAAGTCCATTTGTAGACTTTATGTGAGATACTTGCTGTCCCAGGTGTCTTTTTTTTTTCCCGTCATCTTCACATGTTTTGTTCCTGAAAGTGTCTAGACTGTTATAAAAAAAAAATAAAAATCAACCTTGTTGGCAGAAGGACGTTTGGTGCTGTCAAAAAGCAAGAAATACGCTTGCTTATACGCTCACTGCCCTAGGTTTGTCATCTAAAAGAAGCACTAATAATAATATTAGTCGTTTGTCACCTGAGTTTGGTGAAGTGAAACAAAAGTTGCACTGTTGAAAGTTTAAAAGAGGGACTCTGTATGTATATTATGGGTTTATTGTACTGAGAAAATACTCCGTCAAGTATTTATGAGTGATGTAATATTCTGCTTCATGCTTGCACTCTGGTAGAGGCTGACATCTGCCAGCTTAGATTATTATTTTTTTTTATCTCACCAGGTTAATAATACTGGTTTAAACTTCACTCAGTTAAGAGTTTAATAATTACGATAATGTTGAAAAAAAAAGGAGATAAACTCTGTTTTTTTATATAAAGGTGTAGAGTAAGTGGAGGAAATTGAATGGTTCAAAGCAACATTTCACTTGTGGGCTTTTGGTTCAAACACCAGTAAAGTGAAAAATACGTTTTTAAAGGTGCCAGAACGCAGCAGACTTGGTTCAGAAGAACCCAGTCGGACTGTCAGTAACTCTGAAGACGGCTTGTTTATGGAGAAAACATCAAGGTTTAGGAGACCATCTAGGGTTCTTCTCTGGTACTTGGTTGCATCAGGGACATAAAGTCCTGCGCTGCGTTAGCTCTAGATTTTTACTTTCATTCGCTGTATCGATTTTGACTGTTTGATTACTATTAAATGGTGCAACAAGGTTATTTTAATCTGAGTTTAAACCTTAAAGTATCTTCTGCTCGGTTCTAGACTCTTTCGTACCCATTCTTTGCCATTTCTACAACACACAGGGGAACGTTTTTCTTCTGAAACCGGAACTTTTTGGACCCGTGTCCACACAGAAATGCCCTTTTTAGGGATCTTAAAATGTTTTTGTTTTTTTATGTGGACAGCAAAAATGCTGACGTATGATTGATTTTCTTGATTAATCAAATTGGCTGTTAATGAAGATTTTATTTTTTAGGAAAATCTGGATTTATTTCTTTATTTATTGACTTTTTTTACCAATGCACTCCTTGGACTTTTGTAGTTCAGAGGGATGTCAGTCGATCCTCCCATCTTGTCTTGTAGCTTGTGTTTAGTTGGACTTTGAGTTCTGGTCAACTCCCAGAAATAATGGACCATAAAAGCAATTTTTTGATAATACTTTCTGTCAATTGTAATTTTAATTTTTAAGAAAAGAAAAAAAAAATTGGATTTGGTTTGAAAAATTTTAAGATTAAATTTTTTAAGCCATATTGCATAGCCCTACTCTAGTCTGACTTATATGACCTATAACCCCAACCGTGTCATACACAACAACAATGCCAGACTGCATATTCGTGGCGGGGTGCAAATATTAGAAATATACCCTCTTATGGGGCAAGGCCCCGCCTTTCTCGCGTGATTGGCTAGCCTGATTGATTTTTTTTTTTTTTGGTGCTAATCCTAATATTCGAGTGGCAGTGCCTAAACCTATTCCACAGAAGACGGGACCTTGCCCCTAAACAAGAACATTTTGAATATTTGCTAGCGGTAAGAGCAACAAGGGAACCAGAATGGCGAACTACAAAGTCTTTTGTAGGACTTTTTCCTGCATCAATTATTCAAAATGTACCCCTTTTAGGGGCAAGGTCCCTCCTTCTGTGGATTGGGATTGGGTACTGGTCCTACATGTTAGAATTAGGGATGTGTTTTGGTAAAGATCTGGCGATATGATATGTGTCACGATAAAGGTGAGACGAATCGATATACTGCGATACTATGAGTGAGACTGTAATATATATTGTGATCTTTAAATCTGAATTTAAATGTAGAAAAACTGTCACAGCGTTTTAAACACTTGTTTCATAATTAACACATCCAGTTTTATTACTACATCTGGTTGATCCACTGGAACCAAGAAGGTGAAAACAGCCACAAACTATTAGTCATGTTTTTAATTTTGCTACAAAAATCACTGTCATCATTAATGGTTCCATTCACATTCTACAAAAAAAACCAACTTGTGAATATCTATACAATATCGTGACATAAAATATTGCGATATATCGATATTTTCTTACACCCCTAGTTATAATTAATGGATCAAGTTAGGTTTAGGCGCGGGTCCTCAAATATTAGGATTAGTAAAAAAAAGTAAAAAATCAATCAGGCTAACCAATCGGAGGCGAGAAAGGCGGGAGCTTGCCCCTACTTTATGTTTAGTGCCACTCGCAGGTCTGGGGCAGTAAACCGACACCCTCCAAACAAACTAAGCAACTACTGTACTTTAGCTTTGTGCGTATTATGATTTTTGTCTCTTTTTGTTGAGCGTTTTTGATCAAATATGGAGATGAATAACCATTAAAAAGCTCCAATCCTGAATGACGTTTTAATTTAGTCGCAATATATTGTGCTCATAAGATTTAGTTGTATTGGTTCTGATCCCTGTTTGGGCCAGTCGACTGATTATGACTCCTGATCAAACCACAGTAACTCTGAGTGACCTCCTTCTGGTATATGTTATTAATGAGAGTCATATAAACCGCATTTCCATATAGACGATCGAGGTGGATCCTCAGCATCTTCTCAAGGCGGCAAGACTTTTAGCTCAGGAACTGACCAGTTGGTCAGATTCTCAGACTAGATTAAATTAATTTGTTTCTTATTTGAGTGTTTGTATTTTAATTTTGTTTAGTTTTGATTTAGTAGCTTGGGGAGAGAAAAAAAAAAGGTTCTCTTGGTTTCAAGTTGCCTGAGACAACCTACTGTGGTGTGTTGTTCTGGTTAATGCGAGTTTAGACGTTTCTATATAACATTTCTTTTTTTTTATTTAAAAAAAAAGGTGGTCTGATGTGTGAGATTGTTACCAAAGCCCAGGGAGAGACGATGCTGATCTCTTTTAAGTGAAATGTTGCTTCAGGGAAAAATATGTTTTTAAAGGTTCAGGTTAAAACCTGAGGATATGCAGGACCATGCTGGGCCAAACTGGATATAAGCGTTTCTTATAGATGGTGAGTTCACCATAGCTCTAGTTTAACCTTATTTGGCGCTCCCGCTGACTTTATCTGGAAAGATTTGTTTTTCAAAAACCTCCCTGTGTGATTGTTTGGAAGAAGAGATATGCAGTAAAACGGAACGTTTCGGGGCCAAAAGGGGCTTCAGATGTTCGTTTGGTTTATGATCCGGAGTTTTGCTTCAGGGGAAACGAGCGACAATGAGTTGTCAGAAAAAAGGTCGACCGAAAGGATGGAGTTTTTGTCAGCTAGTTCGCTTAAAAAAACCGATCAGAAATGGCGAATTCCTTGAATTTTAAAGAGAGAGTGAGAGAAAAAAAAAACTCGTTTTGGTTTCAGGCATACGGAAGAGGATTAGGGCCACTGAAGAAAAAAAATATAGAATTCTGAGAAAAAAGTCAGAATTCTGACTTTATTCTCAGAATTCTGACTTTATTCTTGTCTCAGAATTCTGAGATTAAAGTCAGAATTCTGACTTTAATCTCAGAATTCTGACTTTAATCTCAGAATTCTGAGACAAGAATAAAGTCAGAATTCTGAGACAAGAATAAAGTCAGAATTCTAAGAATAAAGTCAGAATTCTGAGAATAAAGTCAGAATTCTGACTTTATTCTCAGAATTCTGACTTTATTCTTGTCTCAGAATTCTGACTTTATTCTCAGAATTCTGAGACAAGAATAAAGTCAGAATTCTGACTTTAATCTCAGAATTCTGAGACAAGAATAAAGTCAGAATTCTGAGATTAAAGTCAGAATTCTTAGAATAAAGTCAGAATTCTGACTTTAATCTCAGAATTCTGACTTTATTCTTGTCTCAGAATTCTGAGACAAGAATAAAGTCAGAATTCTGAGATTAAAGTCAGAATTCTTAGAATAAAGTCAGAATTCTGACTTTATTCTTGTCTCAGAATTCTGAGACAAGAATAAAGTCAGAATTCTGAGATTAAAGTCAGAATTCTTAGAATAAAGTCAGAATTCTGACTTTATTCTTGTCTCAGAATTCTGAGATTAAAGTCAGAATTCTTAGAATAAAGTCAGAATTCTGACTTTATTCTTGTCTCAGAATTCTGAGAATAAAGTCAGAATTCTGAGACAAGAATAAAGTCAGAATTCTGAGAATAAAGTCAGAATTCTGACTTTATTCTCAGAATTCTGACTTTATTCTTGTCTCAGAATTCTGAGATTAAAGTCAGAATTCTGACTTTATTCTCAGAATTCTATTTTTTTTTCTTCAGTGGCCCTAATCCTCTTCGGTACAGGCAGTTTTAAGACGCCAGCGTGATATTTTCTCTTGAGTGGATTCAGAGGAATTTGAATGTTAGAAGTTATTTGTAAGAGCCGGGTTTGATGCAGAGCCTGGAGGTGAAAATAGGTAATCCGCTAAAAGGTGCCGGGCCGGCCGGAGACGTGGCGGGTAGAAACGGTCTCCGATGGGGAGCGTGACTTTGGTCCAGCATGGCCTCCGGCATCAGGAAAAACACGCTTTGAAAGCGTGAAGAGGTGCCAGAAGGAAACTTTCACTGTGGAGCCGCGTTGCTCAAACATAGGAAACCAGAAACGGGTCGGTTAAGCAAAGATAATAAATCGGGATTCGGGTATCGGTGCGTTGCCGCTGGAGGATCAGACCGAGTCACGCCAACGCTCTCTGAAGGATGGCACCCGGTGTCGCTTTTCACTCCAAAGTATCGTCGCTAGTTTAAAATGAAAAAAAAAAAAGCGATTAAAATAAATCAAATAAACATCCAGCCTGCTCAAAACGATACTCGTCGAATAGGGTTTAACCAAAAATGTTGATAAAATTATTGAAACCCAGTCGAACAGATTCAGCCAACTGAACGGGCTGTGATTTGTGGCAAAACTCTTTTTCATCTTAAGAGTCAACAGTAACTCTTTCGTGTGACGATTGCGTTACAAGTTACCTAATATCTGTTGGGGGGGGTAGAATGCTAAGTGGATAAATGTAAATTGGAGCGGAAAGGCAGCCTGAAGATGACGAGATGTTGGAGTGAGTCAAGCCTGGAGTTAATGTAATGATGGCGAACTCTGTCTGATGCGAAGGAAGCTGTTAGCTGTGGAAAAAACCCACTCTAGGTAAACCTGAAAAATATTTTTTTCTATAAAAAAAAAAAAAAAACTACGTGACCGCTTGGCGACCATTGCTCCTCCTCAGGAGTTCTGGGTAATTTAGACCATGAGTGGGAATTTCACACATGGAGCAGCTTCCTTTTTTTTTTGATCGCTCTTTAAATGTATTTAAAAAAAATAAATAAATCTCATATTGTTTTATTTTTGTCGTCAGTCTTTTGTTCTGCTTGTTGCTTTTGTGTCTTTTGCTGTTTCACACAGTTGTACAGCTCGGTGATGCACAGTCGTTTCCCTCCCTGTTTTTATTTTATTTCTACTGTCGCTCCCCTTTGTTTTGATCTGTGGAAGACGCCGCCAGTTTCTTGCATGGTTTTCCTGTTTGTTTGGTTCTCTTTACCATAATCTGTTAATGTTAGTTTCTGTTCACCTGCTGGCTTTATATGTCTTTTTTTGTTTTTGTTTTGTCGCACTTTACTTTTAATGTTCCTTAATGGTGGTGGGAGGAGGGGGAAATAAATGTTTGTTTTGGAGTGGAGATGATCGTTTTGAGTGAAATGCACCTTTTACTTTGTCCCGTTTTTGTTGTGAAATGAAAAAGAGTTGATGGAGGACAGAAGCCAGAACATTAATGTGAATCTATTTTCCTACATTGGTGGAATAAAAGACGTGACGTTCATTTGTTGTCTTGTGTTTACTTTACTCCCTATACTTACTATACTCATCCATCCACTCTATTCTAAACTAATATTTAATCTTAAATAAAAAAAATAAGAATCTGTTTATTTTTGTTAATTTAAAGTTTGTTGGTTTTTTCCTTATGAGCTGATTAAAATGAAATCTGTGTGGGAAGACGGAATAGATCTCTTTCCAAAACGGAAACGCAACCAAAAACAGCTGCTTTGTCAAGGTAACTGTGACAACTTCCGAATAGGTGACGTCCTAACTTCAAAATAAAAGTGTTGTTTTTTTAAATCTAACAAATCGGCAGATAATGAGAAAATAGGAATACAGACCCTTTCCAAAAAAAATATATCATAGTACAAATACACAACTAAATACTTGAAATCTTATAAGTTGCGTGAACTGAATCTATATGGAAGTTTGCCGTTTTGAATGGAATTATGGAAATAAATAAACTTTTCCATGATATTAATATTTTTTGGGAAAGGGTCTGTAGAGTACCCTTGCAATAATTCAAGCCAAATCAAGGTGCACAAATGGGGATAAAATATGTAGAGTTGTCTACATTTATTAAAATAACAAAACCTGAAAATCTAAAATGTTTCTTTTAGATGTTTTACTAAGAACTTATACATATATAAACAATGCGGAGCGGAATATATTGAGTTTTATACACTTTTTAAAATCTATTTCAGGGATTTATATACATGTATTTTTAATATCTGAAAGATAATGTTCAGAAGTAAACACAGGGCTGTGTAGATCCTGGTATTAATCCCGTTTACATTTCATTTTTTGTTTTATTTACTTTTAAATCGATTTTATCTTATTTCAGTAATTAGATCTTTCTCATTTGTATTTCATTATTATTTTCAACGTGCTTTTATTGTGTAAATCTTACCGGAAGTTGCAGACTTTGCACACAACCGTCGTCCTCACGCATCTTGCGTCACTGCGTCTTTAAAGCAGGGAGCCGTGGACTGCCAGGCCACGGAATCCCGGAGCAGATGGACCGAGACAGAGCCTAAAAACACGGGAGTACGACCCGCACCACAAACTGGATTAAATACCGGGAAAAAAAAAAAAGATTAAAACTGGATTCTAACCTTATGTATCGAAGCTTTTAATCGGAGTGAAGGCTCTTAAGTGGCCGGGTAAGTCCCCCCATTTTCCTCGGTATTTTCACTACGTTTCACTTTTCGGTGTGTTTTTTTTTGTGTGTGTGTTTTTGTTTCCACCTCTGGTTCTGTTTATGCTAGTTCCGTTAAAACGCTGTGAGTAGCGTGAGTTCTTCGGCTTCCCCGTTGTTAAATCCACGGATGTGGGCCTTCTGTAGCCCGGCTATCGTTCTCCTTCCTCCAGTTTGTTTTCATCAGGAGGGAGCGGCTCTCCTCCTCCTCCTCTTCCTCCTCTTCCTCTTGTCCTGTTGGCAGCCACACTCCTGTTTCTCCACAGGAGACCATTTAATTTCAAAGGGTTTACACTTTAATGCTCAAAATGACATTTATATCCTTATTTTTCATATAACACTGTGGGTTTACTAAGAACTCTAGCATCATCTGCGTATTTCTTACATTTACTAAAGATGTATTACCACGGTAGGAAAAAAACAACAACATAAGTGTTTAATTTAGTCCATTTTTAATGACCCAGTTTGAATTTTGAAACTACCTTCAAACATTGTGAACTAGTAGCCTAAGTGTTGTATATATTTTTGACAACGCAAGAAAGGCAGAATGCAGCACCTCCTTTTAACTCCTAGAGATAAACAAAATAACAGGATGTGAAGGTCTACATGATCGCTATTTTAAAACTGTAAGTTGTATCAAAACATTTTGAAACGTATGCTTATTCATGGTGATTTTAATATTTTTACTTGGATTATATTGGAATATATATTGACGTAAATATACCTTTCTAATCCTGGCTTTAGACATAGCTTCAGAGTCGAATAACTTTACAGTCTCTGAGGTGGATCTTGTGGCTTCTTTGCACTATGGAGGGATTTAACTGAATACTAGCAACATTACCTGAAAGTGAACACGATTTTTCTACAAAAGTACCCGATATGTTTGTAGATTATACAGTTGGCACATAGGAGCGAGTTGTGTCAATATTTTAGAGGGAATTTAAAAATCCACACTCGTAGAGGGTTCATTTTCTCAAAACTTTGACTTAAATGATAAATATTGGAAAAAAATTGTGGAGCCAAATCTCTTATATAAAGTATCCTTTTAAAGCAAGAACAAAAACGGCTAATTCTTGTTTTTTAAAATGCTTTTTGTGCAGAATTGTATAAATTTTTGGTATTATACTGTTTATAAAGTAGCAGAAGTACAAGAGGGTGATTTGAACTGCCCATGTGGGGTGTGTTTTAAACAAGCATATAGTATTAGTACCTTAGTAAAAATTAAAGGGGCTCCTTTTGCAGGGCTGCACAATAGATCGGTGTGTTGCAATATTCACATCGCAAAGGACTATTTGCAGGGCAATAATTGTTGATTAGTATATTCCAAGTGTTTTATGATCATGCATTTTTAATGTTAATATAATATTTAGCTAGTTTGAACAGAGTTTCACAGCAGGGAATGGTCAAACCTCACACAAATGGCATTGCCCAGAATATGAATGGTCACAGAGTGATGGAAGTAGAGATAAAAAAAGAAAGAGAGAAGAAACAAGAACATAGGCTTATTTCACAACTGATGTCATCGCAAGAATTTCTGAAATTCTTGCGATGAAATTGCAAAGAATTTCTAAAGCCCTACTTGTTTGTCTTTCATTCTTAATGTTTTGGAAGCAGAATAATAATTTTTTTGTAAGGCAGGGCAAATAGTTGGAGCCTTCCTTCAGCTGTCTGACTAGCGGTGCACAGCAAAGAATCGGGGAGCGGCAGCCCTGTGTCATTTTTATCCCAGTGTGCTGGAATTAGTTAATACAAAGATTGGAAAACAGAGCTTTCATTAAAGGGATATCCCCCCCCCTAAGTGAAATGTCGTCTGTTTCCTAATAATTCCCGGTGAGCTCAATAATTGTATCGCTTGCAAATGACAATAGTAAGTAACACGAAGGAATCGATACGATTATTGAGCTCACCAGGAATAATTTGGATTATTACAGAGTAATTTTCTTGACTTTTGCACACGAAATGCTAGCTGTTACCATTCACTTACATTGTTTGTGCTAAGCTACAGCTAACAAACTGCTGCCAGATTAGGAGAATGACTGGACTGGTTACAAAATGCTTTTTCTCACTTATCTAACTCTAAAATGGCAACAGACAAAACCTCACTTCATCTTCACTTGGGTGTGGACTATCCCTTCAAGAGAAAAGAGAGAAAATCTATATAAAAGTAAACACATGAGAGAAGAACAAACACAAATTAATCACCACCATGATTGTGTTTTATTGTATTTATTCCGTTTAGTTCCCCAAAAAAAGGGAAACCTGGTCAACATGGATTTTAGTTAAACGATGAAACTAAACAGCTGGATTGTTGTCACCGTTCTGCTCAGAGTGGCTCAGATAAACGCCAAACTTTGCCCCGAGCCGCACACGTCTCCCTCTTCCATCACCCGCCGAGGACGCTGCGTTCAAATCAGTTCGAATCCCTGACCTCTGAACCCTTTCACCGTTCGCTCCCCCCCGTCTGCAGTAATAAAACGGCTCCTGAGATCAGATTAACTTCTAATTTAAACGCTGATTAAATCTTCTGCTGACTGTTTTTTTGTGTGTTTTTTTTGTTTTTTTTCACACTACAAATTGAACAGCATCTAAAATGTGCAGTTCTTTTGAGGTAAGTTTGAAACTGCATTTAGACACAGCTCACATCCGTAGTATCGGTGCTGTCTCCCTGTACGGCTGAAATTAGCTTAAAAAACATAAATTTTGGTGTTTAAAAGAAAAAAATGAAGCTTTATTTTAAGTATTATTTTCAGCACCTACTGTCCTAACAGCTTTTGAGGCTTGACAAAGCTGTGTGCGCGCCTCTTTTCCGGACAATTACACACAGTCATCACAAGTGTCTGAACCAGGGCTGCGACCGTATCACTCGTCCAACGATCAGAACCAGCTGCAGAACCAGCTGAATCCCAGTCTGATGACAGGCGGGGGGAGATTTACAGCCGGTCACCGTGACAACAGCCTCCTCCACATCTGGAAAGCATCGCTCGTGTGTGTCAGCTCAACACTATCTCCGCAGTGGGATGATCTCATGCCCAGCTGTGTGCAATCAGCGACTCCTTTTTAGTCGTCAAACAAAATGAGAGTAAAAAGCTCAGGCTTGCATCATACAACGCTATGAATGTCAGTGAGAGGCGCGCAGTAATTAACCTGTCAACTCAACGCGTGTACCGCGTTTTGCTAGTCGTGGATTTCACTTGGTATGAGGAGATCGCTCTTAAAATGACCAATTTAAAAAATAAAAAAATATATATATTTTTTAAACATCAGGAATGTTACATTCATCAGGAGTTACGAGGATAATTGTTGAGACTGTACCTTTAGTGAAGCTTCATCTGAAAATATGATTTATTTTTTTTTTTTAAAGAGGCACAAAAATCAAAACTGAAACCAGAGCAATGTTGTTGTTTTTTCCCTTTAAACTTCCAGATGAAGAAAACATTCGATTTACAGGCGCTGTGATCCGCAAATGGAGAGATGTGTGAGAAGCGCGCGGAGCTCTGACTGATGAAAAATTTAAATAGAAACAGGACGCCTCCTCAAACTGCAGAGACGCACACACAGGGATGATGATGATGCGGATCTTGGTGATGTGCGTCGCCTGCGTCACGTCGTTGGTACGCCGACGCAGCAGGGAGGACCTCCCGTCCCGCCTCCTCACCGCGCCACGCACGAGGCCGCATCACTGAACTAATATGGATTATTTCTGCTCGTAAGGTGGACTCTCTGCATGAGCATATCCGTTTTATTTAGATGATGGCTCAGCTGGGGAAGGGGGAAGTGACATAAGACCCTACAGTCTGATGTTAAAATGGAGGAACAAAAGAGTTTAATCAGAAAAAAGCCACAAAATGAATATACAGAACAGAAATGGTCTAACAAAATGAGCTAAAGTAAAGGAGCCCCAAAACACAGGCTAAGGGAAGCCCTAAATAAAATGTGTTATCCAAACTAAACTACTCAAAAGGATACTCTAAAAGATAACCAAGCTGGGGGGGCAGCTTGTCACCATGCTGCCCCTTCCCCCCCCCCCCCCAGCTGCAGGTGAAGCAGAATAATCTTTTAAGGGCAATGGAGCCAATCAGCAGCTCCCATCTGGTTCATCACCCACAGCTGGAGCATGGATGAGGGCGGGGCTTAATAGGCAGAGGGGAGAGAAAGCACAAAATTGGTAAACAAAATAGATGAATTATACGTTGTTGGAACACAAAAAGACCAAGTGGCCATAACACCCTTCCCTTTAAAATACAAAATATACTATTTTTTTTAAAACAAAAAGTGCCGTACAAAGTTAAACACAAGCGAGACCCGGAGGCCTATGGGGGGGAACGAAGGACCCGGAGGCCCATGGGGGGGAACGAAGGACCCGGAGGCCCATGGGGGGGAACGAAGGACCCGGAGGCCCATGGGGGGGAACGAAGGACCCGGAGGGCCTGGCAAAGAGAGGTGATGCAGCTAAAATTCGGACCTCTCTAATGCTCTCTCCTTTGCAGGGGTTGGTAAGAGACTTGGGGATCCCGGATGAGCCCCCACTTATGTTATGACGTGATTAAGACTAGGGATACACCGATATGAAAATCTGTGCTAATGTAGATATACCCGATATTAATACTGCTGTCATGGTCGATGACTGATATTTACCAATATCGTATAGATTATATTTATTTCCTTACACTTTCGACACAGTGTAAACGTGACCCACTCCCGCTACATTGCTTGTCTGCTTGTGTTAAAGCGCCGCCATTAATTCAAATTCAAATTCAAAATTACTTTATTAATCCCAAAGAGAAATTAAATGTTGTTGTAACTCATTATGCAAGTTTCTTCAAAGATTAGTTGTAGATGCTGATGGCTGTGGGTAGGGATGATCTCCTGTAGCAGTCTGCAGATCTGAAGAAGCCTCTGACTGAAGATGCTCTGTAGTTGTATGACAGTCTGATGTAGAGGATGCTTTGGATCTATGGCGTCTTCTTTTCAACTCATCAGGGTTTTGTGGCTGTAGTTGAGGTATTATTTGAGCTTTTGTGATGTTAATCAGCTGCTGCCAGTTCTAAACCACCTTGTTGCCATGGTTATGCTCATAACAAATGTCCAAAAATATAAAGTATCAGCAAAAATCCTTCCAGCTGCACAGCATTCAAAACCAGAGAGATTAGTTGTCCACAAAAACAATGTGTCTACCAAAAATGGAAGAATTAAAGTTTTTAAAAAGAAAACAAATATGAACGAAAGTAACAGAGCTACTCCAACATGCTGCCACCTTGAGAGGCGCAATTCCGGAATAAATAAAGGGATAAATTAAAGGTCAGTACCGATGTTGATGCCCCTATAAAGTGCATCCCTAATTTAGATGGTCAGACATTTGCAGTCCTGTCCAGTTTGGATGTAATAAAATAAGTCTATGTTTTTGTTACTAATACATGCTCTACATCAGGGGTTCTCAACCTCTTGCAAGCTGGCCCCCCCCAAACCTGGTTCATTGCAGTTGGGGCCCCAGTGCCAATTCTTGGCTCAATGTTTGATAAACATAGCCTTAAAATCATCCTCGATTTGTGCACGATCGCAGTATTTTGTTTTGAGTGCAGTCATTTATGAGAATCCTGCCAATACTGGCACAGTACTGAAACACTTTCAGGACTTGGCCAAGACTTTTGATTTTAACATATTTAAAGTGTGCATTCTCAATGTGGTTAGAAAAATTTAGTTAAATAACAAACTTAAAAAATTAAATGGCCATTAAATTGCACTGGACAAAAACTGAAGAAAAATCTGAAATAATCTTCTGAGAGAACACGTATTATTTTCTTTTCACTGTAATAAAAGTAAACAGCTGCAGACTAAAAAACACAATAATAAAGTGCTTAACTCTGTTAAGTTTGCATCTTCATCCTCCACAGTCAGTTTATAGATCAACTCTCACTTTGCTCAGCCTTTTATAGTTTGTGTTCATGTGATCTTTGGGATATTTGCCACTTTTGTCACACAGAAACACACATGCCAGCTATGTGAATGGTGCACTACTCCGCCACCCATTTGTTGCGACTTGACAGTATATCTTTTGTGGTTTGTGCATGAAGCTTGTGCTTTGACTTCTTGTAAACAGCAGTAACTCTGCGTTGCGCAATGCAGGATAACCCGGTGCGTGCAGCGCTGCGCACAGCTTGCTGTCTGTGGTGTCAATAAACGGATCAGAACCAGCTCGGGAGGACGTTATGTGAGAAAAAGGCTGTCATACTGCATGCATCACACCAGTCAGTTTAAGCATGGTCCTATGAAAACAATAAAAACCCGGACATTTTTATCAGTCTATAAATCCTCCCGGATGCCCCGGATAGCACATGAAAAGTGGTCATGTCCGGGGAAAAGAGGACGATTGATCACCCTATTGACAGCTCGTTTGCTGTGCACACAAACGGATCTCAAACCCAAGCAAAAGAGCGATAATCCTCTTTAAGGTACATCGCAAATTGTTTTCTCATTGGTGACAGGCGCTCAGATGCTGATTGAAATAGAGAGGAGAAATCGTGTGACGTGCCGCATCAGGGATAAAGTCTACAAGGCTGGGGAATTGCGCCGCTCAAGGTGGCAGCATGTTGGAGTAGCTCTGTTACTTTCGTTCATATTTGTTTTCTTTTTAAAACTTTAATTCTTCCATTTCTGGTAGAAACATTGTTTTTGTGGACAACTGTTCTCTCTGGTTTTGAATGCTGTGCAGCTGGAAGGATTTTTGCTGATACTTTTTATTTTTGGACATTTGTTATGATGCATAACCATGGCAACAAGGTGGTTTACAACTGGCAGCAGCTGATTAACATCACACAAGCTCAAATAATACCTCAACTACAGCCACAAAACCCTGATGAGTTGAAAAGAAGACGCCATAGATCCAGAGCGTCCTCTACATCAGACTGTCATACAACTACAGAGCGTCTTCAGTCAGAGGCTTCTTCAGATCTGCAGAGCGCTACAGGAGATCATCCCTACCCACAGCCATCAGCATCTATAACAAATCTTTAAAGGAACTTGCATAATGAGTTACAACAACATTTAATTTCCCTTTGGGATTAATGAAGTAATTTTGAATTTGAATTGAACATGTTTCAGTTCCCTCGACTGATGCGGCCATAGAGGTCTAGTTTTACTGTGAAGGCGTGCACTTTGTCTGCAAGGAGCAAAATGAGTTTCGCGGCCTTGCAAAGACAGTTTAAGGCCATTCAAGCGGTCAAATATAGATCAAATAGGACAGAGACACAAGCCACATATAGTGTCATCCAGATGCTTCACCAGATCTGATTTGATTTGTCAAAAACCACTTCACCTCCTCTCGCAGCTCATACAACGCTGTAACACCCGCCCCCCTGGAGAGCCAGCGAACTTCAGCGTGACTCGCTGAAACCGCTTATCACCTGCATTTGCGCTCACGATCGACAAACAAATCAAGTTTGTTCAAAAGTTTTTATTTTATTTTTATTAATCAGGCCAAACACATTTTTATTTCTATTCGGGAGCTATTTATATACAAAACTAGAACTTTTTATGACAGTAGTTTAATAATTTTAAAAAAATTGCAAATTTTCTTTTTCAGTTTTTTTCCTCCCATCCTGTAACCTACTGGCGCCCCCCCCAGGGGCGTGTCCGTGCCCCCCCCCCCCCCCAGGGGCGTGTCCGTGCCCCCCCCAGGGGCGTGTCCCACCGGATGAGAATCACTGCTCTACATTATTGCTGCGAGTGTGCAGCTACAGTAGCAGCTAGTTGGTATTTTGTCCTGGAGTTGAGTTAAAACAGGAATTGCTTTGTAATTTCTTTCCAAAGATAAATCCAGACTAGATTTATACAGCTATAGTGTAGGATGCTTACAGCTTTTTCTTCTTTTGTAAATGTGCGACTTTCGTCTTTATCAGGGATGTGAGAAAATATCGATACACCGATATAACATGATATTTTGTCACGATATTAAAAAGCAATTTTTTCTTAATTTTTCTAATTTGAATGGAACCATTAATGATGACAGTAATTTTTGTAGTAAATTTAAAAGTATGACTGGTGGTCTGTGGCTGATTTCACCTTCTTCGTTCCAGTGGATCAACTAACTCATTCAGTTTTATTACTAGATCTAAAGTATGAAACAGGTTGGAGTGTTTAGAACGCTGTGACAGTTTTTCTACACGTAAATTCAGGTTTAAAGATCACAATATATGGTATCGCTACATTTTTACCAATACACATCCCTGGTCTTTATGTTATAAACATAGCTAGTGTCTCAGCTGCACTTCTTCTGGAGCAGGTCACATTACACAGAGAGGTGCAGCAGCCAATACGGTCTCTCTCAATCTG
This sequence comes from Valencia hispanica, assembly GCA_963556495.2. NCBI lineage: Eukaryota > Metazoa > Chordata > Actinopteri > Cyprinodontiformes > Valenciidae > Valencia > Valencia hispanica. Next base: position 12,255,234 of record OY747713.1, on the reverse strand, counting down.
AATGCTATTGTAAATGTTGAAAACCGCTTGGTTTTTGGGAGTACCCAGGGTTGTTCGACAGAACAATATGTACAAGCCGTGCAGAAAAACGTGTTGGCCCGTAATTTTATTTTTATTTTTTTAAACTTTGGCTTTGCAAAAAATGCGATTGCAAGGCTTGCCGGGACGGTAGCTGACAAAATCACAAGCTGAAGACCAACAGAAGGTATCAGGAGCTGGGCTGATACCAAGGATCGGTTCAAGGTATCCCTCGAATTTAGTCTTTTTCTACGTCCTTGTGTTTGCTAGGTTTTTATTAGAGCCTCACATATATAAGAAAATCAGGTGATGGCAACACTTAACACTAAAACGCTGATATCTGCTGGGATAAGTTCTCATCTGTGGTTTAAACTCTCTGTTCCAACCTGGGTGGTGTCATCTGTGTGAGGTGGGGGCATCTAACGCTTGGAGACTCCATCCAGCAGGCTAACGAGCTTTTCTGACTGTGGTGGCATCATCCGTGTTGAGCTGCAGCTTATCAACACCTGATAGGATGATAGGAAACGGCGGGATAAACTCATCATCCCCCCCCCCCCCCATGCATGACACACAGCCCAATAAGCTGTTTGCATCACTGCTATTCTTTGCTCACGTTTCCATATTATGAAAAGTCTGTGGCACATATACAAATGTTTTCTGTAATCTTCTTTAAATTTAAAGATGGCAACATATTTATTTGGCAGTAATGCTATAGGCTATTTGTGTAATATTATGCAGCTGTATTTTTTTAAATTATTATTTTAGGAACGTACTGCATTATTTCAATTGAATTTTCTCTTTTTTTTCCCCCTCTCTCTAGGCCTTTTTTCCCCAACATGGCCGACACCGAAGTCTCCTTATCCCCGGTTCTCCGACTTCTCCATATTAGCCCCGCCCACTCTGCCCAGCCACCTCCACCAACCTCCTCCTCCTCTCCCACCACCTTCTCTTGTCCTTCCTCGCCCTCCAGTGCCTCTTCCTCCTCCTCTTCTTCTTCGTCCTCCTCCTCTTGCTCTGAGAGCTCCTCAGACTGCCCCAACCACCACCATCATCATCACCACCACCATCATCACCACCATCCACGTCCTCAGCTCCAGCTGCCTCCGCCCTCCCTCAGCGAGCAGCCGTCCTCCCCCAGCGCCAGCCCTCGTAGCTCCAGCCCCAGCGGGAGCATCAGCAGCACCGGCAGCCTTGGCAGCAGCAGCGAAGGCATCGGCAGCAGCGGCATGTCGAGCGGCGGCGACCAGCGAGGTCCCAGCCCCCTGCTGGACGCCATCTCTGAGGACGCCATGGAGATGGACTTGGTTGCAGATCAAGGTAACGAGGATTTCTAAACAAACACAGCAGATTAAAGTTTCCATCTATTATGAAAACGGATCATAAACTCAGTTCTCCAGAACAAAGGTGCAAATTTATGACTCCTTACCTGAATATATTTAGCGCTAAACATAAAGCCTTAACTAGTTTAATTAAATCTGAGACATCTGTAGCTTTGAAAGGTTTATTCCCGACAGTCCTGAAAAACTTACAAAAGTATTCACTTCTTTTAAACATGTTCCCATAATGTCGCTTTAAAACCACAAACTGAAATGCTTTTTGAGGATTTAATGCAACAGAACCTCTTAAAGTTTTGGTTAAAAGATGCATCGTCTTCAACATGACACCAAAACGTGCCATGGTTTTTCTTTTTTCTATACTACCCCTCCTAGTCATTTTTGTAGAACCACCTGTTGCTGCAATCACTGCTGCAGGTTTTGCACCAGAGATTGATCGATACTGGGTTTTTCTTATTGCCAATGCCAATATGCGGAGGTCATGGCCAATATGTGCTGCTGATTTTATTATTTTTATTTTACACTTTTCTAGGCTAATGTTCATGGCCAATATCTAAATGTTTTTTCTCCTTTGCATGCTAAAATGTCACACTAATAACATCAATGGGTGCTCAACATGAACTTAACCTATGAGCTTAATCGGTTTCTGAACACTGAATTTACCCGCTCTTGTATCTTAATTTTGTTCACTGCAGAGTATTAAACTCAAACATTTAACCAAAGTTAATCAAACAAATCAAACTACTAAATGTACAAAACGGGTAAATAAAAAGAAATGCTGGATTTTACTTTAGTGGAGTCATTAGACGGCCACTACTAAACCGAAGAAACGGGTTATGTTTTTGTGGTGCATCCATACAAAATTTTCTAGAAACATTTAAACAACTACAATTATATATTTCAAATAAAATTGTACCAAAACTTTTCAGTTGAGTTGTTGTTTTTTATGTTTTGTCAACATACAACTTGCTAAAAAATTACAAACCAAATTACCATAATTGGATCACAAAAAAGGAAATATTTTTTCGTGTTGCGCATGCAAGAACAGTAAAAAAAAAAAAAAAATTCTTTGTCTGAAAAGGTTTGATTTTTATCAGCCGATTTATATTCGCATTATACAGTGAATGGGGAAAAAAACCCCGATATCTTGCATTTATTTAGCGATTTATTATGTATTTTTACGTTTTAAAATTTTTTTTTTATTTAACTCCAAAGAAATTATTGCCAAAGTTTGGCCCAGGGTCCTTCACGATGACCATTCTTCCTCGCAAAACAGCGGAAGTTCATGCAGATTAAACGAAATGCAAGTCTGGCCACAGATTCTCAGGTTTGGACAATGAATATGCTTTGACCTAAACCATTGAATTATAGCTCTGGCTGTACATTTGGGGTCGTTGTGCTGCTGGAAGGTGAAGCTCCGCCTTAATCCTGTATTTCCACCACCAGAGTTGTGTGACCAAGTTGATGTGCAGTGCTGTTTTGCCCCACATGCATAACCTTTTATATTCAGGCCAACTGGTTTGATTTTGCTCTTATTTCACTAAGAGCTCCTTTTTCCTGCTCTGATCTCCTCAGCAGCTTTCATCTCTGACCTATGTGCTGTGTTCCTTGGTCTTCATGATGACGATGATGATTGATTAAATACGCAAACCAGGACTCATACTTTTAGAGCAACCAGCTGCGACGAAACAAAATGTGATGAAGACCTGTTGCCAACAGTTTAATCTACTTTCTCTTCTCCTTCCAGTAATCGATCCAGAGGTGGCTCTCAAGGCTTGTCAGGAGGTGCTTCTTAAAGTGAAGCTGCTCGACATCCAGCAGCAGCAAGATGACCAACAACAACAACAACAGCAGCAGGTGGAGACGACGGAGTCCTGCAGCCCACAGTGGCTCATTAACCCTGACGCAAGCTCCATCAAAGAGGAGGAGGAGGAGGACGAAGGACCGAGAGACGCTCCTGCTATCCAGAAGGAGACCCCTCCTGTGGCACCGTCGCCGTCGTCCTCCAAGCAGTCGTGGCTGCTGCGGCTGTTTGAATCCAAGCTGTTTGACGTCTCCATGGCAATTTCCTACCTGTACAAGTCAAAGGAGCCGGGGGTGCAGGCGTACATCGGGAACCGCCTCTTCAGCTTCCCGGACGGCGAGGTGGACTTCTACCTGCCGCAGCTCCTGAACATGTACGTGCACATGGACACGGAGGTGGGGGACGCCATCCGGCCGTACCTGGTGAGTCCTCGCACGTACCGGCAGGAGGTCCTGTTGATGCTTCACAGGCCAAACCAGGGTTTATGTGGCTCATTAAAAAGCATTAAATGGATGTAACAAAAATTTAGGGCCTTAAATGAATTAAAAAGCGTCAAATCTGACTCTCATAAGCATTAAAATTCTTTCTGTAGTTTTCATGAAGAATACTTATGATTATAAACGATGATTCGCTGTTAAACTGTGTATTCGGCGTACATTAGCAGCAACATGCAGAGCCGTGTCGGCAATTGCTACTGACCTGTCTGTGCAGACAGTCGTGAACACTGATGTTTAAAAAATAAATGGCGCTTGCTGGAGCGGGAGGGGAAAGTAAGTTTGCGTAGAGAATTGTGGGGGGGGAATACAAATTCAAGCAAAGTGGCTGGAAAACGAGTAATTCTGGGCATGGCTGCAGCCTGTCCATAATCAAGATGGAGATGGATTGTTCAGTGTTAGCAAAAAAAAAATGAAATAAAAATGAAGCTTAGTACAATGGGTGTCAATGCAGTTAAATGTCACATGCAGTCAGACAGCCACAAATCAGCTGGAAGAGGAAGACAGCAGTTAGTCACTTTTCCGTAACTAATTTCAGCTTCTTCTACCGACTGCCACAAATGGCACAACTGCAGGTGTTGTGAACGCCTCTGGAACGTCGACCGTCATTTGGATTGATCGCGGCGTTGCGCGCGCGGAGTTGCTCTGTTGTCTGAACACCACCGTGCTGCAATGAAGGTGGTTTTAGGTTGTTCAAGGCGATGTTTCTGGATTTAAATAATAGTCGAATGTTTCACACGTGGAAAGGCAAGGCAATTTTATTTGTATAGCACACTTTCATAAACACGGTAATTCAAGGTGCTTTACATGATTAAGGGGTAAAATAAAAATAGCAGTAAAACACAGACAAAGCATATAAAGTAAAAAGAGCGATAAAAGAAGAAGCACACACAAAACATCAGCATTACTCAAAGGCAGCTGGAAACCGATACGTTAGTTGTGATTTAAAAGAACTCAGTGGAAAAGACAAAACTAGCTCAATGATTATGGTGGCAATTCATAAATTACATTTACCTCAAGGTCCATTAAAACACATCAAGTTTCCAGACTTTTTCTTCTAATATACAGTACAGACCAAAAGTTTAGACACACTTTCCCATTCAATTGAATGGGAAAGTTTGTCAAACTTTTGGTCTGTACTGTACATAATTCACGAGTTAACATGGGCATTAAATCAGATTAGCTGATTTCGACAGAAACCCTGTAAACTTAGAACTTGTGTGTTTCTCAGATCCATCGCTGCAGATCCAGCATCACCTTCTCCCTGCTGTCAGCCTGGCTTCTCGGCGCCTACTCCTCCGACATGCACATCTCCACGCAGCGCCACTCCAGAGGCACCAAGCTCAGGAAGCTCATCCTGTCAGATGACCTCAAGCCTCCGTCGGAGGAGCCCCGATCCGTTTCCGACAGCCCGCTGCCCTCCCCGCCCCACCGGCACCGCCGGCACAACAGCAGCAACGTGGACGCCTGCGCCTACCCCCCGTTTGCCGCCGGCCCCGCCCCAGACACCCCCGACCAGGGGGAGGTGTTCGTTTCTCCGTCCAGGAGGACCCACCAGAGATCCAAGTCGGACGCCGCCATGGCGAGCGGCTTCCCCGGCGCCAACCTCAGACGAACGGGGAGCAACCCGAAGGTGGAGGCGGTCCACGAGGAGGTGAGGGGCAGAGCTCAGCTGAATCCGAGAATAACGACTGATCTTAACATGACTTCTTCAGAGTGTCTCGATGAGAAAGGTCAAGCTGAAGCTGCAGGTTACCTTCAGTCCGACTGACCCAATCAAATAGCTTTTCCTCTTTGTGTTTCCAGTATCATACTATAGTTGATACAGAAATAACAGCATGGATCTCATGGATCATCATATTGCTAAGCGTCCCAGATCGTCCCAATTTTAACAACCTGTTAAAAGCAATCTGTGTTTACAAATAGTTTCCACCTGGTAGAGTCCAGATGTTTGTGACGTTACACCAAGATGGAATCTGCAGATCTAAAAACACCAGGAACAAAATTATTCAGGTGGTAAGGGATGTAAACTCATCCAAAAAAAAAAAAAAAAATCCAACAAAAGTAGGAAAATGTGATTTGTTGCCTGGCTTTTCACGGTGCTGTATTTGAATGATCACACATAGTTGAGCACAAAATAAGCACGATGCAAATCAGATGAGAGGCCAAACTGGTTTCCAGTCAAACTCTGACAAACCGATAGATAAACGTGTTTTCTGAGCCCTCGTAATCCAGGTTGGCAGCTTGGTCACATCCTGACTGAGAGCCAGAGTCATCGTGTGACATGATTTGGTGGAGAAAATGGACCAATTTAAAGAAAAACTCTGAACTTTTTCAGTTTTTTCTTCCTCCGCTCTCATGTTTGTGGCAATTTTCCACTTGATCTGATATTTTATCCGCCCTGGAAAAACTAAAACGGGAGACGGACCAAAGAAGAATCAGGGAAAGAATTTTTTTTTTTTTTTTCTGCAGCTGAACTTTCAAACTCCCGATAAGGAAAAGCTGCTCTGTTTGATTTCGATCTTGTTTCCTTTACAGAACTAAAGAGAAATTTTGATGCAGGTTAGACTGAAGAACACAAGCACATGTTGGGTCTTTCCTATGTTTGAAGGGAGATTTGGTTCCATATGAGCTCCTTGTGTGCCGACTCGTTAGGAGCTTCAGCTTGGCAGCTCAGCTCAGCTCGGCTCGGTGGAGGCTCTTGAGTTAATGCGGCAGGAATGTTTGCTGCTACATCAGCAGCTCGGCTCTTTGTCGGCTGCGGTCTCTCCACTCGCAGGCCCAGAAAACCTGCTGATAAATCGACGGACTGCCGCTGTCGGCACGTACTACGTTCAGGTTCAGCTTGTTTAACCTGCAGCGAAAACGCGCAGCAGATCACGGAGAGTGATTGCGACGAAAAAAAGCCTGGCTTAAAGACAGACGTGTCCAACTGGATGTTGACGCAACACAATCCGAGCCGCGTCGTCGGAATTCATTCGTCTACAGTCAGGCTTCAGAAAGGCCCTTCCTTCTGGAATCAAATGAATTCCTGGTTTAATCTGTTAAGTTTGCCTTTGAGGCTTCGCTCTGAACTGGTGAAATTCTTCCTTCTGATAAGTTCGCTTTCAACATATCGTTTGTTTTAATGCTGAAGGGAAACACAGTAGCTCCATTTTAAAGCGTTCAGGAACTGCTTTGTTGTCCCCTGAAACCTAGTTCTCTGTTCATCTTTCACACAAAAGACGGAAGTTCGATTTGAAACTTCCTCCTTTTTGTTTCTTTGCATCACAAAGAGATGAAAGTTGGACTGGAGTGCAATATGAGAGAAGTTCAGAGAGAGGAACCTGATACGCCGCTGCTGATGCTGCAACTCGCCGCGGAAGCTGCTCTGCTCTGACAAGTTGTGAAAGGAGGAGGTGAATGGGAGGGTTAGACCTTGGAGAGGAAAAAAAAAGGAATGGACAAAGGCAAGGCATCTTTTATTTGTTTAGCACATTAGGGGATAAAATAAAAGCAGCAACAAAAACAGAAAACACAACATCAGAAACATAAAAGACATTAAAAGGTACTGCTGTTATGACATTACAGTTCTTATTAATCAGTCAAAGGCAGCTCTAAACAGATACGTTTTTAGCCTCGATTTAAAGGAATTCAGTGTTTCAGCAGCTTTGCAGTTGTCTGGAAGTTTGCTCCAGATTAGAGGATATTAGAAACTGAAAGCTGGTTCTCCATGTTTGGTTTTGATTCTAGGAATGTTGAGTAGACTGGAATTGGAGGACCTGAGTGGTCTGGAAGTTTGAACAGATCTTCAACTTACTTTGCTGCTAAGCTATTTAATGATTTATAAAGTATTTTGAAGTCTATTCTCTGAGCTACAGGGATCCGGTGTAAGGACTTTAGAACTGGGGTGATGTGCTCTACTTTCCTGGTTCTAGTGAGGAACACGAGCAGCAGCATTCTGGATGATCTGCAGATGCCTAATTGACTTTTTAGGCAGACCTGTGAAGACGCTGTTGCAGTAATCAATCCGACTAAAGATAAACGCATGGATGAGTTTTTCTAGGTCAGTTTGCAACATCAGTCCTTTAATCCTAGAGATGTTCTTCAGGTGATAGAACGCTGACCTTGTTATTGCCTTTTGTTATTACCAGTTTCTATGCTCCTCTAATCTGGAACAAACTTCCAGACAACTGCAAAGCTGCTGAAACACTGAGTTCTTTTAAATCACTGCTAAAAACCCATCTGTTTGGAACTGCCTTTGAGTAATGTTTTCATGCATCATATGCTCTGTGTGTGTGTTTAATGTTTTGTTGCTGTTTTTACTTTATCCCCATATCATGTAAAGCACATTGAAATGCCTCGTTGAAAGTGTGCTATACAAATAAAACTGCCTTGCCTTCATGTGACCCTGGAGGTTTCCATCTGGGTCCATTACTACACCTGGATTTTGAGCCTGATCAGTAGTTTCTAGCTGTTTGTAGCTTTTGATCGTGCCTCTTTAGATCCAAAAATAATGACTTCAGATTTGTCTTCACTTAAGGTTTGGATGGGTTCAAAGTCACCTGGTGACATTGTAATGTAAAGCTTAATGTCATCTGCATAACTATGTTGACTAATCTTATTGGTTGTTATAATCTGGGCTAGCGGGAGCATGTAGATATTAAATAGGAGGGGCCCCAGGATAGAGCCGTGGGGCACTCCACATGTGATTTCTGTCTGTTCTGATGAAAAGTTTCCTATTGACACATAGAAGTTCCTGTTCTTTAGGTAAGACGAAAGGCTGAGTGTTTTCTTACGGCAGAAGGCTGCAGATGCCAGACTCTATTTAAAATATTCATGATTCAAATGCAAAAAACTCTAAACCAGCGAGATTTTGTTTTTTACTGAAAAGAAGAAAATAGACATTTGAGCAAAAACTAAGCACTTGAATAAATTTATTTCCAGTTTTCCCTTCTGTCGTTTCTTTAGTTCATGCTCATTTTCTTCCTTTTTATCATTCTAGATCGGTGTGGTGTTATTTTCTGTCTATAGTGCTACTCTAAGATTGGCACAAAAAGGGGTCAATGTTGTGTGTGGTTAATTCTTTATAACACAGTTTCTTGGCAATTTATTTCCCCTTAAATTGTGCCACACATGTACAGAAAGAGTCTTCAATCTGGATTGGTCTCCAACAGATGACTGTTAATATTATCCATTATATTTATAATATTACTATTATCCTGCAACAACAGTGTCTTCAGTCAGAGGCTTCTTCAGTTTTGCTGCAACACAGACCGCTACAGGAAATCTTTCCTGCCCACAGCCATCATGATGCAACAACTCCTTAAAGAATTAATTATATGAGCTACAACAACACTTAATTTCCCTCTGCTATCAATAAAGTATTTATGAATTGAATTTGAATTAAACAATTAATGAAATGACATTAAAGCTGCATGTATCTGATTAGAGAGTTTAATTGCAGAGATTGTGATAAATATGTCATGAAATTATGAATGTATCATCTTTTTCTTTTCTTCATGTGGAGCTAGAGAGCCTTAAACGTTTCACCAACCCATTTCACCGTGTTAACAGGTCCTGTTTTCTTTTCCTTGTGATGTCCTGTATTTGCTCCTCTTTGTGAATGTTGTTATTTCCGCTCACTTGCAGCCAGAGCGCCTCCGTCCTCAGAGGGAGTTCGTCAAGTCTCTGTTCTGCATCGGGAAGCGTCTGGCCACATTACCCACCAAAGAGCAGAAAACCCAGCGTCTGATCTCAGAGCTGTCTCTGCTCAACCACAAGCTGCCGGCTCGAGTTTGGTTGCCGACCGCTGAGCACCAACACCATGTCTGCAGGGTCCCCAACACCCAAGCTGTGGTCCTCAACTCCAAGGACAAGGTTGGTGCTGAAACGCTGAGCTGAAAACAGCATAGTCCTTCTTCCCACACTGGAAGAAAACCTGTCAAGAGGCTGTAAAGGATTCGAGACTTGGGTGAAGCTTCAAATCCAGCAGAATAAAAACTCAAACCATATAGCCACGGGTTAAGATCAACGCATATTCATGAGTTAGGATGGCCCAGTCGAAGTACAAGCCTAAATCCAGACGAATCAGTGGCAAGAGTTGAAATTTGACGTTCATTGAAGCTCTCCCTCCAATCTGACTGAGCTAGAGCTGTTTAGTAAAGAATAATGGACTCTAGATGTGCAACTTGGGTAGAGAGAGAGACTATATACAGGTGAAACTCAAAAAATTAGAACATAGTGCATTTATTTCAGTAATTCAACTTAAATGGTGAAACTAATATATGATATAGACTCATTACGTGCAAAGCGAGATATTTCCAGCCTTTATTTGTTATAACTTTGATTATGGCGTACAGCTTATGAAAACCCCAAATTCAAATTCTCTGAGCCTAAAATATTGAAGCTTTTCACAATATTCAAATTTTCTAAGTGTCACTCTAATCAGCTAATTAATTCAAAACACCTGCAAAGGGTTCCTGAGGCTTTAAATGGTCTCTTAGTCTGGTTCAGTAGGACTCACAATCATGGGGAAGATTGCTGACCTGACCGTTATGGAGGGTGTTAATGATGGTTTTCTGCACAAGGATGGAAAGCCTCAAAAGGTAATTGCAAAAGCAGTTGGATGTTCCCAAAGTGCTGTATCAAAGCACATTAATAGAAAAGTTATGTGGAAGGAAAAAGTGTGGAAGATGAGATTTGGGGATTTCATAAGCTGTAAGCCATAATCATCAGAATTATAACAAATAAAGGGTTGAAATATCTCGCTCGATAGTTATCGATAAACATCACAAAACGTAAAAAAAATATATTTTAAGTGCCTCCTTACATTCATTTTGTTATTCTTCAATAAACTAATTTTAACTAAGAATTAAATTAATTCATTTTTCAAACACCTTTTTATCATGAATAAGTTTGTAAGACACAGAAACAAATAAAGAGACCTGAGTAACATCAGTAAATACAAAGAAGACATATTATTAACCATTATATTATATATTTTTTAATTGTTAGTAATTGAAATTAAAGGCTTATCTTGATGCATTTTAATCTTTTAAAGAATTTATGACACGTTTATAATATTAATGGCTGAACTTTAATTTTCACCACCTTTAAAAAATAAAAAAAAATCTCCGTCCACACCTAACCGCATAAGTGTGTTAAGCACATTCGTAGACGTCCCAAACCTGTAGGGGGCAGTAGTTCCCCCAAATCCTATCCACTAAGAGTAACTTTCTATGTTCTAACCTCTAACTTCTACATGAGGTTGTTAAAGCTGGCAAGCAAAAAGCACTTGGACAATCGATGATGCCACGTCTCTGAGGGCATAAATGCTGTTTCTGAGTGTAAACACAGACAGCACAAGTGACATCGGAGCATTTCTGTCCCGGAAAGTGACGTTGTGGAGCTGAAAACTCCCGTTATTTCTGTCCACACGCAAACGCTTAAAACAAAGAAAATGCAAATCTCCGCTTTGGCTGGAGTTTTTAGAAATAATCGTTTTCTGTGATTAAAAACGAGGTTTTCGTGTACATGAGGCCAAACCGCAGGGAAATATCTGCGTTTTTCCTTCGTGTAAATGGGGCCTTATTATAATTAATTTCAGCCGGCTGGCCTATCCAACCCTGTTGTTTTTTAAAGCGTTTTTCGCTTCTGAGGACCGCGGTCAGAACCGAGGGGGACATTTTAAAAGCCACAGGTGTTGTTAGCAGCACGACCTGGGTAGGTTTCCTGTGTCTCTGTAACGGATTCGCAGTGAGCCGGGAGAGGGGAGTCCTGCTAAGACAACTGATCGTAGTATTTTATCTGGTTTATTATTGCTACGTTTAGTGTTTTAGTGCGTCGAGGATCGGTTCAAAACGGGATGCAACCTTTACCTGAGTCACTGAAACATTTATCCGGAACAACTTCCTCCGCTGCACCCTTGCTGTGACATCTGACCGACGTGAAGTTACGGCGATGGTTCGCTTAGGGACTATCAAAAAATTATGTTTCAGCTCAAATCATTTCATCCTTTTTGTGGTTTGAACGGAGAGAGGGGTGGCTGACAGAGCTGCCTATCAGCGGTAATGATTTGTTTGGAGTAAGTAATAATTGTTGTATTAAGCTGCCTGATGGGCTATAATGAAAAAGATGAGGGAAAACTTTTTTTTTCTATCGAACTTTTTTATCGACCCCTTTTTTACACGTCTGTCGATCGATATATATTGCTATCGAATTATCGCCCAGCCCTAGTCTATATCCTATATTAGTTTCACCTTTTAAGCTAAATTACTGAAATAAATTAACTTTGGCATGATATTCAAATTTTTCAAGTTTCACCTGTATATGTAGCTGTAACAGCAGTGAGAGGTGGTTCTATTAATTATAAACTCATGGAGGCTGAATGCAGATGGCTGCCACACTTTTCAGCTTTTTAATTGGAGGACCACACTCTATATTCTTTCCACTACTTGGTGTTGATGTGCCACATAAAATATAAATGAAAGACTCATAAAAGGTTCAAGGGCGATTTAAAAAAACCTTTGCAGGGCTCTGTTTAAAATGTAAAAGAAAAGAAAATCATACTGTGCATTTATTGTGCTTTCTTCAGGCTCCGTACATCATTTACGTCGAGGTGCTGGAGTGCAACAGCTTCGAGACATCTCCTGTTCCCACACGGATCCCGGAGACCAGGATCCGCTCGGCGCGCTCTGCGGAGAACCTGGACTGCGGCGCGCCGGCTAACGGCAGCGGCATGACCTCCGAGCACAGGGCGGGAAGTTTCTCCACCGTCCCGAACTACGACAACGACGACGACGCCTGGGCAACCGACGACATCGGACAGCTGCAGGTGGAGGTAACTCGGTTTGCTCTTCCTGTTTGCTCGTGATTCTTCAGAGGAGAAACTATAAAGCGTTTTGTGTTTCAGGGAGAGGCTCAGACCAGCAGCAGTGACAACATCAGCCAGTTTTCAGTCGACAGCATCACGAGCCTGGAGAGCAAGGAGCCTGTGTTTATCGCTGCTGGAGACATCAGGTAGAGGATGTGTATTAGCAAAAATCTGGTGATACGATATATTGCGATACTCTTGAGTAAGACTATATATTGTGATTTTTAAAACTGAATTTAGCTGTAGCAAAACTGTCACAGCGTCCTAAACACTCCAACCTGTTTCATACTTTAACACATCCAGTTTTATTACTAGATCTAATTGATCCACTGGAACAAAGAAGTTGAAAAACAGCCACAAACCACCAGTCATACTTTTAATTTTACAACAAAAAATACTGTAATCTTTAATGGTTCAATTCAAATTTTTAAAAATAAAATAAAAATTAGTACATTGCTTTTGAATATCAGCACAATATCATGACATAAAATATCGCTGTATAACGGAGTGTCGATATTTTCTTACATCCCCAATAAACACAATAAACGAAGCTGTTGCTACATTGATACTTTAATTTTTCGCCCCGAGTTAAAAGCACCGAGGCATCCCATTCGTCGCTGACCTCTAACCCCATGTTTTGTTTTAGACGGCGTCTGTCGGAGAACCTCGCCCAGACACCCACCACGTTCAGGAGAGACCCAGAGGACCCGTCGGCCGTCGCCCTCAAAGAACCCTGGGAGGAGAAAGTCAGGTTGGTCCTTGAAAGCGAACAAAACAAGCTTTTTATTTATTTTATTTTTTTCTGCCTCTGTGGTAACTCTTTGGTTGTGTTCAGGCGGATCAGAGAAGGCTCTCCTTACGGTCACCTACCCACCTGGAGGCTCCTATCGGTCATCGTGAAATGTGGAGACGACCTGAGACAGGAGCTGCTGGCCTATCAGTTCCTCAAGCAGCTCCAGGTACAGAAACACCCAGACCAAGGGGTCTGCAACTCTGCAACCCTTAAGGGCCTCTGTCCTGCAACTTTTGGATGCATACCTGCTAGGGGTGTAACGATACCTAAAACTCACAAGAATACATGAGTTCACAAGAACGAGGCGGGACAAGATTTTCTGATTTGCTAGAAAACCTATGCTTTTAAAAGGCCTTTATTCTGCATTTTTACAGATTTTGCCACAAACCCAACAAGCTGATATCTGGTCTTTTTCTGATTTTCTTTTGATCTCTTCAGACCTTAGGACAGGGCTTGAACTATGCAAGGTCTGCAGTACAACATTTACCGCTTTCCAGTTGCTACTGATGGGGTGGGCTGTGATTGTGATGTAGCTCAACGTCCCCCGAGACGTCCAGCCATCATTGTTGTAGTGATGCTTTCTGCCTCCTTTACCGTCTGAACAACTTGCAGTGCCTGCATATTGTTTTTGTCTCGTCTGTCCCTCCGTTTCTATTTATCGTTTCTGCTGGAAACCCCAAATGCTACCGACCAAATCATTTTAGGAGTAGTTTGGGCATCTTCTATTGCAACTTCATCAAGCAGAACCATGCTGACTGCAGCTGGCTAGCGCTCGCGAGATAGCAGTCACCTCAACGAGAAATATTGAGGTGTTTTTTAATATTACAAGATCTTGTCACACCCCTAATCTCTGCTCCAACACACCTGAATGAAAACACTAAATTACCTCAGCAGGTCAGCAAGTGTTGCAATGGTCTGATCATTAACCTCTCATTAGATTCATCCAAAAGTTGCAGGACAGTGGCACTAGAGGACAGGAGTCGTTAACCCCTGACCTCAAGTAGATCTCAGAGACCAGCTTAAACAAATCTTGAACTGTTTGTCTGCAAAAATATCTTGAATGTTTTCAGTTTGTCAACTTATTGGGATTTTATTTTAATTCACCAAAACAAATTAGCACATAACTGTGAAAATGAAGGATAAATGTGTTTTGTTTTTTGTGTTTGTGTGCGTTTCCAGCCCTCTTCACTGTGATACTTACAAATAAAATCAAATTAGAAACTTGGTGAAGTGTGGAAGAAGTTTCTTTTCCCTTATTTTAGACCAAAATGTAACTTCTTGGCCTTCAAGCAAAACTGCATCTGTGTGTGTGGTAGAAAATTAATGCTGTCCATCCCTCATGTTTAAACATGGTGGTGGCAGCATCATGCTGTGGTTTATGCTTTCCTGGAAAATGGTCAGAGCTGATGGGGGGGGGGGGGGGGGGAAGACAGATGGAGCTAAATACTGGAAAATTAAACCATGTATCATTTTTCGCTTTATATTTATGCGTTTGTGTTGATCTTTCACATAAGATCCCATTAAAATACACTGTAGTTTGTGGTTTTTATATGATTAAAAGTGATAAGTGTATGAATTCAGGGCATTGTACATAGACAAATCATGAAGCACTGATATAACCTACATATTTATCGTCACAACGGCCTGTTGAGTGTTTGCAGTAATTCCTCAGTGATAATCATAAACGATACTAGAAAGCTGACTGTAGCTCTAGCACTACTGATGGTTTTAAATTCACTGAAACCTCCTGTTTTTGGCTGGTTGTCTGTAGTTTTCATTCACCTTTTTGTGACTTGAGCTTTGTGTCTGTATTATCAGTCCATCTGGCAGCAGGAGAGAGTTCCTCTGTGGATCAAACCTTATAAGATCCTGGTGATGTCCTCCGACAGCGGGATGATCGAGCCGGTCCTCAACGCCGTCTCTCTGCACCAGGTAGGCGGGACTTTAACCCAACAGCGTCCAAGTTCAATGCGCAATGAAACGAATCGCATCAAAAATACTAAAATCCATCCTTACACATGTTTTTTGCAGACTATAATGTACAGTGGCTTGCAAAAGTATTCGGCCCTCTTGAACTTTTCCACATTTTGTCACATTACAGCCACAAACATGAATCAATTTTATTGGAATTCCAGGTGAAAGACCAAAACAAAGTGGTGTACACGTGAGAAGTGGAACGAAAATCATACATGATTCCAAACATTTTTTACAAATAAATAACTGAAAAGTGGGGTGTGCGTTATTATTCAGCCCCCTTTGGTCTGAGTGCAGTCAGTTGCTCATAGACATTGTCTGATGAGTGCTAATGACTAAATAGAGTGCACCTGTGTGTAATCTAATGTCAGTACAAATACAGCTGCCCTGTGACGGCCTCAGAGGTTGTCTAAGAGAATGTTGGGACCAACAACACCATGAAGTCCAAAGAACACACCAGACAGGTCAGGGATAAAGTTATTGAGAAATTTAAAGCAGGCTTAGGCTACAAAAAGATTTCCCAAGCCTTGAACATCCCACGGAGCACTGTTCAAGCGATCATTCAGAAATGGAAGGAGTATGGCACAACTGTAATCCTACCAAAACAAGGCCGTCCACCTAAACTCACAGGCCGAACAAGGAGAGCGCTGATCAGAAATGCAGCCAAGAGGCCCATGGTGACTCTGGACGAGCTGCAGAGATCTACAGCTCAGGTGGGGGAATCTGTGCATAGGACAACTATTAGTCGTGCACTGCACAAAGTTGGCCTTTATGGAAGAGTGGCAAGAAGAAAGTCATTGTTAAAAGAAAACCATAAGAAGTCCCGTTTGCAGTTTGCCACAAGCCATGTGGGGGACACAGCAAAGATGTGGAAGAAGGTGCTCTGGTCAGATGAGACCAAAATTGAACTTTTTGTCCAAAATGCAAAACGCTATGTGTGGCGGAAAACTAACACTGCACATCACTCTGAACACACCATCCCCACTGTCAAATATGGTGGTGGCAGCATCATGCTCTGGGGGTGCTTCTCTTCAGCAGGGACAGGGAAGCTGGTCAGAGTTGATGGGAAGATGGATGGAGCCAAATACAGGGCAATCTTGGAAGAAAACCTCTTGCAGTCTGCAAAAGACTTGAGACTGGGGCGGAGGTTCACCTTCCAGCAGGACAACAACCCTAAACATAAAGCCAGGGCAACAATGGAATGGTTTAAAACAAAAGATATCCATTTGTTAGAATGGCCCAGTCAAAGTCCAGATCTAAATCCAATCCAGAATCTGTGGCAAGATCTGAAAGCTGCTGTTCACAAACGCTGTCCATCTAATCTGACTGAGCTGTTTTGCAAAGAAGAATGGGCAAGAATTTCAGTCTCTAGATGTGCAAAGCTGGTAGAGACATACCCTAAAAGACTGGCAGCTGGAATTGCAGAAAAAGGTGGTTCTACAAAGTATTGACTCAGGGGGATGAATAATTACGCACACCCCACTTTTCAGTTATTTGTAAAAAATGTTTGGAATAATGCATGATTTTCGTTCCACTTCTCACGTGTACACCACTTTGTATTGGTCTTTCACGTGGAATTCCAATAAAATTGATTCATGTTTGTGGCTGTAATGTGACAAAATGTGGAAAAGTTCAAGGGGGCCGAATACTTTTGCAAGCCACTGTAAAAATGAAACCCTTTTTTTGTTTATTTTCATATTGAGATTAATTATTTTCTGTTTGGACCAGGTGAGAAAACAGAGTCAGCTGTCGCTGCTCGACTACTTCCTGCAGGAACACGGCAGCTTCACCACGGAGGCGTTCCTCACGGCTCAGAGGAACTTTGTTCAGAGCTGCGCTGGATACAGCCTCATCTGTTACCTGCTGCAGGTCAAGGACAGGTAATAATAATAATACAGGGCGCCTTTCTAAATCCCAAGGCCACCTTACAGAGAGGGAAAAAACTGAAAAATAATACATAGACAAACGATAAACAAAACAATTAAATAGCAAATAAGCAGACAGTACAACAGCCAACATCGGTGTCTAAAGTGAATAAGCCCGTTTGAACAGATGTGTTGAGCTGAGATTTGGTCACACAGATAAGGATGGGCAAGGCTATGGAGGCCCTTAAAACACAAGAATCAGAATTTGAAAGCTGATCCGGGATTTTATGGGCAACCAGTGAAGCTGCTGAAAAACTGTAGTGATGTTGTTCTCTTGAGGGAGTCCTGGATATGATCCGAGCTGCAGACTTTTGAAGGAGTTGAAGTTTATGAAGGAACATATTGAGAAAACCAAAAAGTAGAGATTTGCTATAGTCGATCCGGGAGGTGATGAGGCTTTGGACAAGGATGGCAGCAAACATGGGGAGTAAGGACGAAGTCGGTTTATGTTACGCAAGTGGTAGTATGCAGACCGGGTGATATAATTAAAATAAGACTGGGCGTCGTACTTGATAGTACGCTCACATTTCAGAGTCTTTACCTGAAGGGAAGGATAAACGGTGGAGTTTTTAATGTTAATTGAGAAACTGAAGTTTGGTTAAAGTGGAGGCTGTGCCAACAAGTACTACTTCAGTTTTATTACTGTTGAGTTTAAGAAAATTAGAAGAGCACCATGATCTAATCTTCATGAGATGGTCTTGAAAGGGACGAATTGGGTTTGGAAGAAATGTAGCGCTGGGCATCATCTGCATAACAACCAAAATCGACATCAAATTTACGGAAAATTTGGCCAAAAGGGAGCATGTAAATGATGAATAGAAGAGACCCTAATACTGAACCCTGGGGCACGCCTGCAGAGACGGGGAAACAAGTTGTGGAGTGGGAATTAAACTGGGTGCGGTCTGAAGGATATGAGGTAAGATAAGCCTAAAAGTTTAGCTTGAACAACAGAAGCTTTAGCAGTTTGGTGACGTTTCCTTCATCAGCGTTACCTTTGCTTGTAAAAAGCGGCTCAGGACACATTTTCAATGATTTGGTTCTGATCTCAGTGTTATACAGTCTGGCCCCACATTACCTTGAACTCTGGACAGCTGAGCACTCCTGCAGCTGTTTGATATGAAACCGCTCTTCTGTGGTCTCTGCAGACACAACGGGAACATCCTGTTGGACTCTGAAGGCCACATCATCCACATCGACTTCGGCTTCATTCTCTCCAGCTCTCCGCGTAACCTCGGCTTTGAGACCTCAGCCTTCAAACTCACGTCAGAGTTTGTAGACGTGAGTATAAAAACTTTATTGGCACGGCTTGGTGAAACGCTGGAAACCAGTTTTGTTGTTCTGAAAACCTTAACTTCCAATACCAGAAGCATTCAAGTTGGAAAGAACAACAGAATCTGCTGAGCTATAATGACACTTTTTATTCCACGTTTTCAGGTGATGGGCGGACTCGATGGAGACATGTTTATTTACTACAAGATGCTGATGCTGCAAGGTTTGATTGCAGCCAGAAAGCACATGGAGAAGGTGCTGCAGATAGTCGAAATCATGCAGCAAGGTAAAACTAAAATATGCAACACCCTTTTATAGGCGCAACATTAACCACATTTATAAAGCAGCTGTTTTTATGGCCTTCTTTTAGTGTCCAGCTGCTCATTTAAAGCTCACTGAAACACATTTTATGGCTTCAGATATTGGAAACAACATAAAATACTTGGATATAAATGACTATTACTTTTCTATAGTCCAAGAATCATCTTGGAGATTTACAATGGAGTATAAAAAGTGATTCAACCCAAACAAAAAGTAGTTGAATAAATAAATAAATACCAAGTAATAATAATTTCAACAAAACTGTAATAAATATGTTGATCTGAGAAATGTATCTGTATCTAAAACATTGGGTCGATTTAGTTCTTTACACACTTAAATAATTGTCAGACATTTCTCACAGAGCATTTCAAAATGATCTGAAATGATTTTTCTCCAAATGTAACGATTGTCATTATGGTTAAACACTTGAGTTTAACCAGATTCACCAGATTTCAAGGCATTTCTCCTAAAAAAATAAAATAAAATAAAAAGCAATGTTTGTGCATTTTAACTTGTAAGCTGGTTTATTATGACGCTTTTGGAGTAATGGCTTCTTCCTTGCTCATTGGCCTTTCAGCCTATGTTGGTACAGAACTTGTTTTATTGTGGACAATGACACTCTCTCGCCAGCTTTTCAGCTCTAATCTTCAAAATGGAGGTTTTTGCTTTAGTTCCGGGGTTTATACGCACATTTTGCACCAAGACATGTTTATCTCTGAGACACAGCACCCGTCTCCATTCTGAACAGATATGATTACTGGACAATCTCGTGGCGTTTATACTTGCAAATAATTGTTTTGAACAGATGAACCCAGCCGTCGTGTTAAGAGAATATATTCCATATTTGACCGTTTTTTTAAAACGGTGATGGAAAAATCTGAAGGCTGTCGGTCATTTTGACAGATTAGTATTCACACCTCTGACCACTTGGTGCAGACTCACAGACATTTTCATCTTCAACCCATGAGAGTATCTGAACATCATACTCAATGCATGTCGTTAACCAGGAGCTAACGACACGTTAAAGAGTTGCGGAGGCTTTGGAGCTCGTCGCTTCCCCGAAGCCGGGGTCGTGCAAACCCCCGGCGCATGCTGCTGGATTTCCTCCCGCTGAAGCGATAGTTTGCGAGTCAGGTATCGTCTCGTTCAGAGAGTCTTTCCGACTGCTGACTGCTTCAATTGGAGGAATGTTCCCTGATTTCAAAACTTTGGCTAAAGCGGTGCTTAATTCCAGTCTCCAGTGTGGCAGCGGAGCGCCGATTCAACCTCCAGCACATCTAAAGGAGAAGTCGTCTGACCGACGCGAAAATCCAGAACCTCGGGCCAATAACCTCTGCAGCAATCCCACTATTTGATTACGCACAAATCCGTGCACATTTTTGTGTATGTAGTTCTGTGTTCAGGTTTTTCGGGTGGAATATGGCAGCCTCGCTTCTGTCAGTCTGCCCCAGGGCACCTGTGGCTATAATCGTAGCTTGCTTCCACCAGTGTGTGAATGAATAAGGGAATTGTAAAGGGCTTTGAGGGTCTCGAAAAGCCATTATTATTATTATTATTATTATTTATTATTATAAATAATATAATTTAAAATGAATTAAAAAAGAAAACACTATAGAATGTTATTTTAAAAATTGATTGGTAAAAAGGGATTTTGACCGGATTTTCTTGACCCCCGTCCGTCACGGATGACAACAACAACAAAAAAAGTCTAGTCCAAATCTTTAAATTGTTTCCAAAGCTGAAGCAGACTTTCCATAATTCTCTGCCTCCTTGTGTGACATCATAGAAATTGTTGGCGGTGTCGCCTGAAAACACAACCACAAGCGTGACATAATCACCGTTCACTAATTGCTTAAAGAGACAGAAATCTTCAAGGCGCCGAGCTAAACGCTGTCCTCCCGTTTCTGTTTTCTTTCCCGCCAGGTTCCCACCTGCCCTGTTTCCACGGCTCCAGCACCATCCGGGGCCTGAAGGAGCGTTTCCACATGTCCCTGACGGAGGAGCAGCTCCAGCTGCTGGTGGAGCAGCTGGTGGACGGATCAATGCGCTCCATCACCACAAAACTCTACGACTCATTCCAGTACGTCACCAACGGGATCATGTGACCTGCGACACGGCGAGAAGCCGCCGCTGCCACTTCTTGGGATGGCCGTGGATCCAGGAGATGATGCGGCACAGACTGGATTTAAATTTCATGATTCTTCTGGAATCTGATTGATCTGATCTGGCTTTTGTTTCGGATCTTTGGAAAAATTCAGAATCTGGATCATTTTCAGATCACGAACGCTAAATAAACGTGTTGGAGGCATCAGGCATGTGCTGCTGTCAGAATCGTCTTGGACCTAAACCACTTCTACTGGACTCTACTCTGAACCAGCGCCCACAAGCTGCAGGTTTGGGTTTCTGGATCAGTTTAGGGTTCTAGAGCTGTTGCTGTGAAACAATTGGGTGGAGATAGAAATCATCATTTCATCACGAAGGATTTAGTCATTTCTTTTCAGGAACTTTCTCTTGCCTCCTTAAATGACCCCATCGTTAATCAGTTCTTTACTAAACTCATCCGCAGCCAAACTTGTGAGATTTACGACTGAAAGGTTGTTCTGTTTCCTCAACTTGTCTCCTGATCTGGATCAATAATCAAGCCGCGTTACAATGCACCACATCTATGAATGATATCGGCAGATAATGATTAATTTCTTAGCCTTAAAATGTCAAAAAGACCAACAACACACACACACAAAAAAAAAGTTTATGATGCGGTTTGTAATAATTAAGTCTCCAGATGAACCCACTGGAGTGATTTAATGTCCCTTAATTGCCGAAGAGTAGAAAAACAAAGGAACTATCCAGAGATTTATCCATGTGGGCAGTTTGACCTCTTCAAACGCAAAAAATGTAAATTAAATAAAAAAATGCTAGCAAAGACTGCAGCCCGTTTAAGCTGAACCTCCTCTAATAAAGCTCAAACCCGACCGGGCAGCAAACACCAGCAAGGACGTTCGTGGCATCTCCTAGTGACCGAGTAACGTAATCGGTATTTGAGGTTCTTAAAGAACAGGAACACTAATGGGTGAAAGGACATCGTGAGCTGTAGGGGTTGTTAATGTTATTCCTGGCTTTGTTCTCCGGATAAACAAGAAAATGTTAAAGAGAAAAGAAAAGAGACTTGAATATGGTTTTTTTTTTTTTTTTGTCGTCGTTTACTTGGTGTGTGGGAGTAGTTTTGTCTCAGCAGGATTCCTCACAATGGTATTTATTTCACCAGACGGCTATCACAACTACAAAACATGCTGCTGATTGAGCAACAGTGAATGGAAAGTCTTCACCAGCTTAAAATGAGAGATATGAAACTTCTACAATCAGTAACAGATTCTTGTTTGCTGTTTTCATGATTAAACCCTAAAAACGTGAAGTGACAGTGCAGAAAAAGATGGACATGGCCTCCCTGTCTAAGTGAAGCCAATGTAGAAAGTGTTTTAAAGCTGCATTTTGCTTAAGTACCACCAGAGGGCGACTCGTGTTGTGGGGGAAAATATTTTTTGTTTTAGTTTAGAGGCTAAATCAATATTGAAGAGAGGTTCCTCTAAATGTTTGGTTCATTTTGGGTGAAAAATAAAAGATATTTTTCTCAAGGGAAAGATTACTTGCTAACTTTGTAGGTGTGATTACTGTCTGGTGCAAAAACGTCCATTGTTTGTCGGTCCAAATCAAATTTCAGAATTACTGGGTAATTTTTATTTCTTATCGGATTTTTTTTGTTTTGTTTTTGCAAATGTGAAAGATGCTAAATTGAGCGGAAATCTAAATCATTGACTGAAAAAAAGACAAAAGTTCCCTCTTGATTCTGTTTACTTTAAGCCAAAAGCCTGTTCAACATCTGATACGTCGCTGTCGATGGATTGTCTTGTGTTACAGTTACGCTAGTGTGTCATTTTGTAAATTTAACACTCAACATTCTCCCTCCTGATTGGTTAAAACACATTCCTCTCATGCTGACCAATCAGGAGTGTCCGTTCAGCAGTTTGGTCTAACGAGGAACTAAAGGACTTACGACGTTGCTAATGAGACGTGACCAGAGGTTTTCTGAACATGTAAAAGTGTTTTATTTTTCTTTAATAACCGTCCATGAAAATAGTGTGATATTGTCTGGGTTTTTTTTGTTTTTTTTCAGTGTAGGCGAGCAAAAATTTCAAGCTTGGATTTTAAACGCATTCATGACGCTTTCTAATGTTACACTTTGCACTGGCTTTACTCCAGAGTCCCCAACACAATAATTCTACATGGAAATACGACCGTTTCCTCGTGCGGTATAGTATTTGTCTAGTTAGAACATATATCTTAGCTAACATAGAAAATTTGAGAAGTCTGTTGACTTGCTAACAGATGTTGGCCTGAGTTCAAACATTTTGTCTTGTTCACTATAAAAAAAACAGATCAGCGGCATTGGGCTACTTCAGTTTTATTTATTTATTTTTGGCCATGAAAACACTTCACAACCAACATGTCACATCAGATATGCTAAAAGCTGTAGATTGGTGAAGAAAAGATACATGTAGCAGCTCGAAACCAGGCTCTGGGTCATATTATTTATAGTTAGCACATCGAAGCTTATATATTTACACTTGTGGCTTATGCGTATGGCTCCAAGATGATTCATCTCCAAGCTCCATTTTCAAATCGTCTCTCTATAGCTTTGTATTCAGAATTTATGCAGATGAATCGCCATAAAAATACTCAAGTTAGCAATATAATCCAACTTAATTGTAGGGTTTATTTTGTCCCTTATTTTACACCATTTCCAAAAAAAGCTCAAAACTCTAAAGGTGCGACATGACTAAAAGTCCCTCCTCTGAGCCAAAACAGTATTGTTTTGACAGTTAGTCATAATTTAATTAATTTTTTTGTGCTATATTGATTAAAAATGTCCAAAACACACATCTGCCAAATTTTAACAACTGGTTTCTATTCTGAATGAGTAACAAGCGGAACATAGCCCAAAAGGTGTTAGTATGTTTACCATGTTAGCAAGATAACTGTCTGCTCTGGTGTGAAAATTGTCATCTTGAATCTTAAAGTCATTAAAATACCTCAATGTTAATATTTCACAAAAGATTTATTAGCTGGATGAATGTAATGAAACGGAAAAGACCTTGTTACAAAAAAACCTTATTAGCATCAGCTAGCTAACAGTTAACAGTACAGCTGGCTTTTCAGTTATTTATGAGTTCATGTATTAAATATCTTAAACATTTCTCATGTTTTCACTAAAACTTTAACCTACACATGGCGAATAGAACTTGGTTGATAACTATACGTAATTTTTTTTTTTTTTGTAGGAATCAAGTTATCCTTTTATCTTTGGGTAATGCTAAATTGCTAGCAAGCTAAGGAACAGTCAGTAGAACCTTAGCCTTGAGGCACCAAACATAATTGTTTAATTTCCTACTTTAAAGAATCAACCGTATCCGTAATTGTTTTTAAACCTCAATAAAACAAACATTAGCTAAATTCTTGCTAGTTTGCTAACTCTGTAAAAGGCGGAAGTAAAGCTAGAAATGTTAGTTTTGATGGGGGGTGGAAAAAATTATGTAGCAAGGTTAAAGCTTGCTCCGTATATTTTTTAAGTCACTACATATCTTTAATATATTTTGCCAGCCATATTTGTTTTGTTCTATTTGTAAATCTTTTCCGGTAATAATCTGGCAATATCAAGCGAAAGTTTTTCTTTGGACTAACATCATCTTGCTGGAATAAATCCAATGTTTGAAGGTGCTGAAAGACGACTGATATTCCAAGTTTCCTGAATGTGTTTTATTTTGTCGTTGTTTTAACCACTATTGAAGGAAAAGCACAGATTTGTTGTGAGAGCAGCATCATGTTACCTTCTGCTAACCTTAAGCATCTTTATACATAGCTGTGACTAAAGTTTACCAGATAAGCAACTGAAATAGCAAAAAGTCTTTCATCTTTTTGTGTGAATATGTTTTCATGTAAAAAAAAAAATGCCTTGATATGTACAGAACATACAAACTTATCAATGCAACCAGAGGGATAAATGTTTTTAGCCCTCATAAGTGCTTTTATATTAGATATCTGAACATATTGGGGCGTGTTTTAATTCTCAAATGTACAGAAACTCGCCCCGATATTAAGAACCTTTCATTGCCTTCTTTGTTCCTTTCATCAGCTCTCTAAAGTCTACACTTTCAATGTGAAAAAAAAACAAACTCTTGAAGTGCATTTATTCTAAATATGTTTTGTTTGAAAGGATTCCTTGTTCTAACTTTCTTTCATGTCACTAAATATATTAAATACATCTTAGTCAAACCTTGTCGATGTCTTTTGACTGAATTTTGACAAAATAAAATGCATAACGGAATGCAGATTCAACAATACTTTCAGGGCATTTTATTACTGCATAGACTGAGGGAAGAGGAGAAATTTGTAATGTTTATAGACTATTTTCTAAAGAATTTCAGTTAAAGCAAATTACTTTGATACAAGCTAAAGTAGTTACTGTTTAAGGTTACCAAATATTTTCTTAAAATGTGGAAAAATAAGAATTCAAATTTTTAAATGCTTCAAAGCTCCTACATATTAGCAGAAGCGTTTAAAAATAAACAGGTTTTTTCCCCAAATAGAGTACAATAATTGCACAAATACCTTGGAATTTTTGTTGGTAAATTATTGAGCACTTTACGCTGACGTTCTTGGATCACATCTGGGAAGACTTCTTCAGCCGATGATGTTCTAACAGAGGTGGGTAGAGTACCCAAAAAAATGTAACTCGAGAGTAGCACTACAACATATTTTTACTCAAAAGTTAGAGTAAAAAAGTATTTGGTAAAAAGGCTTTTAAAGCACGGAGTAACATGGATTTTAAGATTTTTTTAAATGTCAAAGAAAAAAAAAAGTTATTGGCAAGTTCTGGTATTTTAAAGATTAAAATAAAAAAAAGATACAAATACGTGACATAATTACAAATAAATTTTTAGCTGAAGAAACTTGTCTAAGTCAATTTTTTCAATATAATACCAAAACTTACAGTAGGTAAAAGGTAAAAAGGACTTTTCATTTGCAATTTATGGTGTTTACTGTATTTAAACTTGAGAAAATTACATTAGAAAACTAAAGCTTTAATAAACGGTACGTCTGCTTTTTTTTCTGGTTAAAGTTTTTGTTCTTCATTCAGTGAATTTACTCACAGTGGGTAGAGTATCCAGACGTTTTACTCGAGTAGTGATATTTCATAATTTTTCTCAAGTAAATGTAAAAAGTATGGTATAGCAGGACTAGTCTTAAAAGTAGAAAACAAAACCAAAAAAAAGCAAATTCAATCAACCCAAAACCTGGTTAAGACCCAGTCATTTTTATGGTTTTATTTTGCTTTTGTGATCAAGTTTTTATTCAGGTTGTGCTTGCACATCATCATATATGAATATAACATTAACAGCACCCTCATTTTCCTCTGAACCCATCCCCATTTACAACAGATGAAAGGACAACAAAAAAACAGTGATAATAATAATAGTAACTATAACTACAAGCAGTTATTAAAGGGTTCCAAGCCCTTCCCTTGCAATCTCTTCCCTGCTCCCCGCTACCAAGAGACCACCAGGTTTATCCATTTAGGAATTTAGCGCTCACTTGTTAACGGTGTTGACATAATGCATTTAGCCTTTGGGTAGTAAGGTATAAGCATGTTATTTTCATATACCTAGGTCAAGTACCTTTTCAATAATAAACTGTTAACTAGTATTTGATACAACAATGACATATATATAAATTCATTAAAAATCAATAAAATACCCAAATATTCTCACGGAATCATTCTTTTATTTCCATGTCCTTAGTTCAAATGGTTTTTTAAATAAAAAAAATGGTTAATTACTGTTTCATACAATAATAAAAAATTTATAAATTTAGTAGAAATCCATATTCTGTCTATAAATTCCCAAAATATTCTCAGATGGTCATTTCTACATATGGCATGTTATCTTATTTCCATACCTCTAGTTCAAGTACTTTTTCAATAACAAATTATGAACTACTATTTGATACAACAATAATATATCAATAAATATATAAAAAAATGAATTAGGAAATTACATAAATATTCTCACATGGTCATGTAAACATATGTAATCAGATTCTTATATTTAACGTTTTATCAATAAAAAGTAGTTAAACTACCTTTTTAGACAATGACTAAAATGAATAGATTCCTTTAAAAAAAATCCACATTTCAATAAATTCCCAAAATATTCTCAGATGGTAATGTCTGCATATGGCATGTTATCTTATTTCCATATCTCTAGATCAAGTACTTTTCAATAGTAAATTTTTAACTATTTAATACAATGATTTATATTAATGAATTCCTAAAAAATTCAAAATTAGTTAAAGAAAATTACCTAAATATTCTCACAGTCTTGTATACATATGGAATCATATTTTACTTCCATGTCCCTAGTTCAAATTGTTTTTCAATAAAAAAAAAAGTTAACTATCATTTTACAAAATGACCAAAATGTATAAATTCATTAAAAATTAATATTTTTTCAAATTCCCAAAATATCCTAAATGCATAGTGGTGCCATTTTGTACATGGACTTTGATTTCCCTGAAAGAAATCTTTTGATTTGACTGAGTTCATAGGTCAAATGTGAGATAGCATATAAGCCACGCCCACTTCATAATTACATTGAAAGTGTGGCCTCAGAGTCTAGTTAGGAACATTCGTACTAATGGTGTAAATCTGTGAAGCTGTTATGTAGATATAAACCTTTAGACACTGTAGCGCCCCCCATCAGCGAAACTGAACATACACAGGAACAAGAATCAGACTGCCATATCTGCTTTAGTGGCCAACGACTTTTAGTGTAGAAGAATAACAAATAAGGAAAAGTACGTACAATTACAATCGGCCGGTTCTTGGAACCCTGATAATAATAATGTTAGTGAGAAAAGAAAAAATTAATAAATTAATTTTAAAAAGAAAAAGATATAAACTCTTTCATGAAAAAAAAAATAAAAAGCCAAGGCCCCCGCTGTCTAGGTATGAAAGTATGGCAGTGGCATACCTACGGGGGGGTAAAAAAGTATTTAGTCAGCCACCAACTGTGCAAGTTCTCCCACTTAAAAGATGAGAGAGGCCTGTAATTTTCATCATAGGTTGACCTCAACTATGAGAGACAAAATGAAAAAAAAAATCCAGAAAATCACATGGTCTGATTTTTAAAGAATTTATTTGCAAATTGTGGTGGAAAATAAGTATTTGGTCAATAACAAAAGTTCATCTTAATACTTTGTTACACACCCTTTGTTGGCAATGACAGAGGTTAAACGTTTTCTGTAAGTCTTCTCCAGGTTTTCACACTGTAGCTGGTATTTTGGCCCATTCCTCTCGGCAGATCTCCTCTAGAGCTGTGATGTTTTGGGGCTGTCGCTGGGCAACACAGACTTTCAACTTCCTCCAAAGATTTTCTACGGGGTTGAGATCTGGAGACTGGCGTGGCCGCTCAACGACTTGAAATGCTTCTTACGAAGCTACTCCTTCGTTACCCGGGCGATGTGTTTGGGATCATCGTCATGCTGAAAGACCCAGCCATATTTCATCTTCAATGCCCTTGCTGATGATGGAAGGAGGTTTTCACTCAAATACATGGCCTCATTCATTCTTTCCTTTACACGGATCAGTCGTCCTGGTCCCTTTGCAGAAAAACAGCCCCAAAGCATGATGTTTCCACCCCCATGCTTCACAGTAGGGTTGGTGTTATTTGGATGCAACTCAGCATTCTTTCTCCTCCAAACACGACAAGTAAAGTTTTTACCAAATAGTTCTATTTTTGGTTTCATCTGACCATATGACATTCTCCCAATCCTCTTCTGGATCATCCAAAGGCTTTCTTGCAAACTTCAGACGGGCCTGGACATGTAGTGGCTTAAGCAGGCGGACCCGTCTGGCACTGCAGGATGTGAGTCCCTGGCGGCGTAGTGTGTTACTGATGGTAGCTTTTGTTACTTTGGTCCCAGCTCTCTGCAGGTCATTCACTAGGTCCCCCCATGTGGTTCTGGGATTTTTGCTCCTGGTTCTTGTGATCATCTTGACCCCTCGGGGTGAGATCTTGCGTGGAGCCCTAGATCGAGGGAGGTCATCAGTGGTGCCTTTCATTTTATATGCCTTTCAT
The DNA here is from genome assembly GCA_963556495.2 of Valencia hispanica. Taxonomy (NCBI): domain Eukaryota; kingdom Metazoa; phylum Chordata; class Actinopteri; order Cyprinodontiformes; family Valenciidae; genus Valencia; species Valencia hispanica. Next base: position 12,226,258 of record OY747713.1, on the reverse strand, counting down.
TTTCTAATAATTCCTCCCACAGTTGATTTCTTCACACCAAGCAGCTTACCTATTGCAGATTCAGTCTTCCCAGCCTGGTGCAGGTCTACAATTGTGTTACTGGTGTCCTTGGACAGCTCTTTGGTCTTGGCCATAGTAGAGTTTGGAGTGTGACTGTTTGAGACTGTGGACAGGTGTCTTTTATACTGATAACGAGTTTAAACAAGTGCCATTAATACAGGTAACGAGTGGAGGACAGAGGAGCCTCTTACAGAAGAAGTTACAGGTCTATGAGAGCCAGAAATCTTTGTTTGTAGGTGACCAAATACTTATTTTCCACCATAATTTGCAAATAAATTCTTTAAAAATCAGACCATGGGATTTTCTGGACTTTTTCCCCTCTCATTTTGTCTCTCATAGTTGAGGTATACCTATGATGTAAATTACAGGCCTCTCTCATCTTTTTAAGAGGGAGAAATTGCACAATTGGTGGCTGACTAAATACTTTTTTTACCCCACCGTATATTAACTGAAGTACACTTGAAAAAAAGCCGATTTCCTCCACCATTGGCTATGATACATAGATGTATGCAACAAGATCTAAGTAATGAGTGATACCTATAATTATGTAAGCTGTGTGGTTACACTTATGTTGTTGTTACACGTATGTGTACAAGTAAGTCTTAAACTATGTAAGAAAAACAGTTGGGATCTGAAAATCTGAAAAGCTATTTTGACTGTTTTGAAAAACAATTTCTGATTATAATGAAAATTTAGAATTTTTTTTGTATAAATATGAAGGTAAATGATGCGTCGAGACAGCAAACCCATTTTTGGCTCATCGATGCATCACTTTGAATGATCAAATTCTTGGAAAAATAAATATTTCGTTGTTGGGTTCAAGTATTGAAACTGATGAGTTAAACTACTAAAATACAATAAATGCAAAAAAAATCCAAATGAGGTGAGACCATCGCTATTGTGAACAACCAATAGCTTTGCTTTAATTTGTCACATAACTTGAATGAAACCATATTGAAAACCTTTCCGGCAAACAAAAACAAAACAAAAACTACTTTAAAAACTATTTCCTGCCCGTTTTCTGTCTGGGAAAACATTTTCACATCAACCAGGTAATTAAACAATAAATAAATACCAGAAACTTTGTTAAAATGCAACGGTTGCCCTAAGCTACCCTTATTGTATCACTATGTCAGCATGAAATTATAATAGTGTGTGTGGAGCTGTATAATTCAGACAGTTACTATACTCATTAGACTCTTGTGCATTATTACAGTGAAGATTTTTCCATATATATTTTTTTCATTAAAAGAATGAACTCCACCTCATTTTAGATGCATTTAAGAAAGAAGAGCGCAGAAATCCCTCCCAGCTTGAAATAATGAAGACTGATTAGAATAAAAATGATGATGATGATGAGCAGCAACAATACCTGCAAGGCATAGTATAAAATTGAGGGTAAATTTGATCCTTTCCCTCTTCTTCCTCAATGGGAGGCGTAATGAGGATGAATTTATTCTATAAACTGTAGAAACAGTGAAATTGACTTAACTGCAACACTAAATGCATCGCTGTCAAAACGTAAGAAATCAAAACATTACAATAAACGACACTTCTGAGACTGTTCCAGAATGGTACATGGACTCCTTTAAAGAGTTTCTTTTACGATCCTTAAGATTTAAGACTATTTACTGCAACCCGTTGAAGTTTTCGAATGTTAGTCACATGTGCATGAAATAAGGGATGTTCACATCTACAGGAAAACGACAACTATGCTCCATTATGGCACAATTTGACAGCTTAAATTAATATTTCTATAAGTCATTTAGCTGGACCTTCTAAATGTCTCGGCCGGTATCAGTGTTTTTGAAAAGACTGTTTGAAAAATTAATCTCTAAACCTAATTTTGTGTAACTGGTATTCATAGATTTTAAGTTACTCTTAGTAAAAGTTTATTTTTAAGAGACAAACGGAGCGGAGAACTGCACCTTTACATTGATTCTGATTTTATTGACAGTTTGACAAAATGGCAACTCAAACAGATCATTACCAGAGTGACAGCGGTAAAACAGGTAAAAGATAATGAGAGCGATGTGACGTATAGAACAGGAAAGCACAGACAGGTTTTCAGAAGTCAACAAAACCTTAAAAGACAAAATACAACCGTGACACTTTGATTTGCCCCCCCCCCCCAGTTTCCTCATCATTCTCCTCCCCAAAACATCAACTTTAAATCATGCTGTGTTAACTCAGCTAAATCAGCGCGAAGCGAATTAAAATGTATTAAAGTACAGAAAGAAGGGAGCTAAGAAGGTTAAATCGGGACATGTTTTATATCCCAGTTTGGAAATATGTCTCACACCTTGGTGCTCTTAAATATTCACCTCAGGTGAAAGTTGGTGAACAAACCGTCGGTGAATTAACGAAAAGTGCTGGCGGAGGCTCTGAATCAAATTTAAATAAATATTTAGCAAATACAGCCAAGGTTTAAATCACCTCTGGAAAAAAGTTTTTGTTTTCTTTCTTTATTTTTGTACCTGGTTTCTAGTTGATTTAAATACCGCTTCATGGTCAAACTGATCCCACAGAATCATCTCGTTTCACTTCAACATTTTCAGCTGCCGGAGCCAGACACGGAAAGGCTCAAATCTGAAGCGTAATCCTCTGACCCAAATCCTGGGACACACAAGACGAAACTTCTACTAATTAAATTCATATTAGGAGATTATATGTTTTTAAGATTCCTAGGTTAATGCTGCTGCTCATCATTTAGTTCTCTTTACACACTCAAGCAGTTATAATGATTGTGTTTACAGACACAAATGAGTCAGTCGAAAAAGCGAAACTCCTATATAAATATATTATTTACAGAGTAATATATAATATGTACTCAAGGCCAATAAACACTTTTTTTGTCTCATCATGGAATGTTTTGACCATCATGGCCTACAGAACCTCCGCAGGTGTCCAGGAGATCGCTGGACACCCTCCACGAGAAAGGTAAGCCACAAATACTCTCAGCCTTAGAAGCCGAGTGCTGTGTCCAATCATCTTAGTGAAAAGTTTAGTGGAAGGAAAAAAATACTGTGGTTAAAAAAAAAGAAGAATAAGTAAATGGGATGTATGGAGGAAATTCACACATGGTGGGAAGTGCAGCTAGAGTCAGCGCACGGATGTATCCAGGACATTGGCGACAACTCTCATTTTCCTTGTATTAAGTTACTCCTAAACCAGAGGCAACATCAGAAGCATCTTAACAAGAGTCCTGTCCTTTTTCTACTTCGCCTAGGTGAGTCATGTTTTTCCAGAGGAAAGTGTAGAAGAAAGAAAATGTCATGCTGTGATTGATGCAAGTTTTAAAGCAAAAGAAGCCTCCACCACACATTGAGGGTATTTACTTTACAGTACATGGACATACTTTTCAGTAGACAACAATTCTGTGTTAAAAATTGAACCTTGGGTTTTTATTCCCCTTTTAAATATAAATTACTGAAATAAGTTTCCTTTTCGATAAGAGTCTTAATTTATAGAGATGAACTGCAGGTGAGAAACTGACTGATTAAACCGAGGCTGTATCTGATGAGGAAATCAGAGCAGATTTTAAGGGAGTTTAGAGGCGATCCTGTCTGAGCAGCTTTGGTTGAACCTCATCCTCGTCTCAAGTTCGTCTGCATCAATCAGCGTTTAACGGATCGTTTCTGTTCCAGAGGAGTTTATTTATTTATTTATTTTTAAAACAAGCTTTAATTTTGGTGTTGCTGCAGAGAACGAGATCACAGCTCACCTGAGTTCCACCGGTGTGTTTTGAACCGGATTTAACCGCACAAGAACTTCTCTTCTTCATGCTGAATTGCCAGTTCCTACAAAATCTATGGTTTTGTAAGACATATTTTAAGATCCTCCACATTTCAGATTCAGAACGGGAGAAAACGGGATTTTGGCAACGAAACAAAAACAGAAAAATGTTACGTTTGTGAATTTCACAGCTTCTCTTTCTCATCTAGGACACTAAAGTGAGTATTTTAGAGCTTCTGTAGTTTAAACGGAATAAAATAAGGCAAATTAGGACCTCATCTTTCAGCTCAGCTCTGATGTTTCATGAACCAAACATGGAGCATGATCACCTTTACTGGGCAGGAGATGAGGCTCAGCTGTACAGACTGAGGTATTTCCTTACAAGAGCGGTTTGGTGACAGAGTAAAAGCTGTTTTGGGTCAAGTTGTATTAAGTTACACAAGCAAATATTGAAAGAGTCCAAAGACCTTTTTAAAAAAACAAAACATTTTGTGCAACTTTCAGTTTTTCTGTATAACAACACCACGGCTGGGGGTACAGAGTCAGCATGAGCAACAGAGATAAGATAAGACATCAGTGGAGGATGCTGACATAACCGAGTGGTCGGCTTAGAAGTGCTGCAATGTGTCAAATATTTCACCTTCATCTCTTAAAAGTCCCGGCTGCTGCAGATCGCCAGTTTCCTTCTGTCAGCATCCCAAAAATATGGAGGAAGGCGACTCAAACAATCAGAAGGGTGATGTTTCAGCTCTGACTACACCGCTGTGTGTCTGAGCGGTGTTAGGGGGCGCTGCTGAGTAAACTTGGGGAAAACTTTTAGACACTGTAGTGATTCCCAACCAAAGGAACTGGCTTGAAGAGAGACTCACCAGAGGTGTTTTACATTCTTCAGATGGGAAAAGACAAAAAACATACGGAGGTCCAAGATTCACGACATCTTTGGTAAGTATATAAACATTTATAAAACGTAAATTTAATCCTGAAGGAAATTAATTATTCCTGTGGAGGGAACTATCTGACAAAAATATTCATTCATACACCTTGAGCTTTTGTACATTTTGCCACTTTAAAACCACAAACTTTTATGTATTTTAATGGGACTTTATGCAACAGACCAACAAGGGGTTGTGCAAAGCGGAAAGACAAGGATACATGGGTTTTAAAAAAGGAAACTGGAACGTTTTTTTCTGAATTTGTAATCCCTCTTTTACTCTGATAAACCAAAATAATATCCACTGCAGCCATTTGGGGAAGGTTCCAAAACTGGGATGTGTTCAGTTCATCATCCAAAACGAGACAGAGAATGGCCGTCCAGACCAGGTCAGCATTAAGCAGAGAGGCAGCCAAGAGGCTCATTGGAACTCTGGATGAGCTGCAAATATCCACAGCTCAGGTGCTGGAATCTGTTAAGTTGTGAACTCCACAAGAAGATCTGTTTTGCAGTAGGGAAACACACCATTCCCACACTGAAGCATGGTGGTGACGGCATCATGCTCGTGGTCAGAGTTAAGCAAGATTAATGGACCTAAATGCAGAGGAATCCTGGGAGATCACCGGTTACCTGTGTAACAGGTAAAGTCCCTTTACAACAGAACGAACAACCCTAAACATGCAGCTGGAGCTACAATACAGGATCTTACATCAAAGTATAATAATGTGTTAGAAGGCCCAGTCAAAGTCCATCTGTGGCAAACACTTAAAAACTGATGTTCACATTTATTCTACACCAAATCTGACCAAGTTTGAGCTACTTTGCAACGAAGAATAGACAAAAATAGCCAAATGTGTTTCCATTCGCACCACAGCTTTTAACAACTACCGCATAAAATCCCAACAAAATGCAGCGAGCCGTCTGGTTCTAAAGTGGCACAATGGGAAAAAGTTCAAGGAGTACTGAATACTTTTGCGGGGCATTGTACCAAACTGCGTTATATCATGAAAACCTCTCCTATGTCGCTAAGACGTATTAAAGAGCAGGAGAAGTTTCTGACAAACAAATCACTGGCCTCTAAAATGATAGAAAATGTGAAAAACAACAAAAACAAAACAGTGGCTTCTCAAAGCTTATTTCTCCGTTTTAAGAATAGAGCTTCACTCATTGTGAAGTCCTCAAATTAAAACAAAGTGAAATAATTAAATATCTGACTGAAGGTTTAAAGTATTGGCAACAGCTGAGCTTCCTTTTTTTCCATGAATGAATAAGCCGACCTTAAGAGCAGCAGTTAGAGAGTTTATACGTAAAGACCTCGGTTACTGCGATAAACCCTTCGTTCTTTAGCTGGACCCGTGCGCTCCAACCCACTCCCTTGTTCACGTTTTTTTTTTTCCAGACTGGAGGACACAGACCTGCCGGGCAAAAGCTGCCGGGTTTGGCATCGAGCTAACTCGGTGTGCGTCTCTCTGCGTGCGCGTGACACGCGAGACTCCCGAGAGGTCCCAGGTGTTAAACGGCAAGCGCTTACAGGATGACGCAGTCAGACTCCTTCTCTCTTCTTCTGGCTTGCTGCGACCCCTGACCTCTGACCTGGAGACAGCAGAGGCGACAAGGTCACAACATAAAAGTGCCAATAAAAACTATCGGCTGTTTTACCCTTTTATTGCTTTTACAATCAAGCTGAATTAACAAAATAAGGCACTCAAAAAAAACAACACTTAAAAATCAGTTTTCACTTTGACAATAAAATTGCTTTTTTGTTGTAATTTTTTAACACAAGTTTTGTAAGTCATGATTTATTTGTAAAAAAAAAAAAAAAAAAAAAAGTAAAACATTTAGAGAGGTGAATACTTTTTACGGGCACTGCTTAGAAAAAGCAAAGAAATACTTCTATGTAAAGATAAAATTACCCCAGAGGGTAAAAAAAATAATACATAAATGAATAAAATAAAAAAATTAAAATCTGTTTTTTTGCTTGAAAACCTTCCAAATAAAAAAGGACTCTACCAGCTCTCCTTTTCAAAAATCTTAGGGGGGTTATACATGTCTAATTTTGACCCAATCCTTGTTTTTGACATTCATGCTGGTTGTTGTATCGTCTATCCATTAGAGATCGACAGATATAGGTTTATCTATTGTCGATGCCGATATGTGCTGCCAATGTTTTGGATCGATCTTCATGACCCATATCTAAAACGTTTTCTCACATATTTGCTACTGAAATGGAACACCAATAACAGTGGATGCACAACATTTCTGAACAGTTTTTGAACACTCAATTCACCTACTATTTGTGCATTGTAGAGTATTAAAAGCCAAACATTTAACCAAAGTTTACGATAAATAAAGTCTATAATAAATATTTTAGAAACATTGGAACAATTACATGTATACATTTACCACTAGTGTGTTTTTTTCTGTTAACAGTTTGCTCACAAATTACAAACCAAATTACCATAATCAGCTCACAATCAGCTCACAACTAGCAACTCCACAGCATGGCAGAACAGGGTCAGGCTTGGTTTATTTGTGGACACATTACCTCAGCATTACATTTATTAACCTAACAAAGAGGAGCTGAGGACGAAACTGTTGGAATGTGTCTTAGAACGCCACCAGCGAAGTAAGTAAATTATTTGTTTGAAGGCAGCACAAGAGTATATTGCTGTATATCGGCCGATGCAGATACAAAAAAAGAAAAGAAAAAAAGGGTAAATATCGACCCGATATTTTGGTCTACTACTAATAACAGTTTCCAACATGAAAAAAGAAGCAGAGCTCCAAAAAATGATTCATCGTGTTGCGTGGATGTGAACTTCCGACTAGCCAGCTGCGTTACCTGCTGTGGCGTCTGCGCCGATCCTGGCTGCGGCTGCTGCTGCTGCTGGTACTCTTCCTGCTGGAGCTGCCGGGCCAATTCCAAGTCACTCAGAGGTCCAGGAGCACCTTCCTGCTGCTGCTGCAAGGAAACTGCTACCAGGTAGTCCTGAAACAAAACAACATCAACAGAAATAAAGTAGTGATGCACCAAAAGGGGAAATCCTGTCAGGCGAGTGTCGGCTGGAGTCCTTGCCTGGTCGATCTGCCTCTGCTGCTCCTGGCTGCTGGGTTGGAGGTTAGAGACGGCCAGAGTTCTCTCAGGTGGATGGCACAATCTGAAGTCGGAGTTGCAGAAGTTTCCGTCTCCTTCGACGTTATGAAGAGACTCCCAGACCATGCTCTCCTCCTGCAGGAAGCCCTGATCTGTCACAAGAAGGTACAGGTGACCCTGAAAGAGGACGGAGACACTATTCACTTCAGAAACACGCAAAGGCATGCCAATTTTATTTGTATAGCACACTTTCAACAACAAGGTAATTCAAGGTGCTTTACATGATTAAGGGGTAAAATAAAAATAGCAGCAAAACACAGACAAAGCATATAGAGTAAAAACAGCGATAAAGCAAGAGCGTCTGTCTCCACCTTGTGTTGTATTTGTGGTACTGCAGGGAGTGCGTTTCCTCCTCACCTTGTGTTTGATCATCGTACTGAAGTGGTTGTTCCTGAAGAACACGGAGATCTCTCCTTCTTTGGCCGTCGTGCTGAGCTCACACAGACCGTGATATGAAAGCTGAGTGGCCGTCGAATCCAGAAACTGCTCCGCCACCAGACCTACAAGTCACAGAAACACAAACCTGGATGCATACGCATGGAACTGTCCCTTAGGGAGACATTTAAAGAATACACAAATCTGGATAAAGCACAAAAATAACAGCATGCCAGTTGGCCCCTTTTCTCCATCCTCTCCACAAACTTCACTTTCTCTGAGCTCGGATCGTATCACATTAAGACAATATATTGCGATTTTTAAAACTGAATATAAGTGTAGTAAAACTGTCACAGCATTTTAAACATTCCAACCTGTTTTATACTTTAACACATCCAGTTTTATCTCTACATCTAGTTGATCCACTGGAACAAAGAAGGTGAAATACACCCATTAACTACCAGTCATACTTTTATATTTACTACAAAAATGACTGTCATCAATAATATTTCCATTCAAATCCTAAAAGAACAACAAAAAAACGATTTTTTAAAAATATCGATACAATATCGGGAAATAAAATATTGCGGTGTATTAATATTTTCCTACATCCCTACTCCTCAGGCCTGTGTATGCTTACCTTCACTGACTCTGCTGCTGTCTGCAGAGTGCTTGCAGTCAATGATTTTCTCCACCAGCTGGTTGTAACTCAGCTTCCCCACAGCAGCCACCATCTCCGGACTCTAAACATACACATAAAGCAGACAATCAGAGTACGGTTCCTCAACCAAACAAATCCAACTGTTGTTTCTGCTTTTTATCCTTGCTTTGACATATCATACAATCCTTTCATTTACAGCAAACGTAAACTGATGTTTCCTAGCCTACCGCCAACTTTCAGTAAACGTGTTACCTGTGGGTCCACCAGCCAGCCATGGTACAGCGGGATGTTCAGCAGGTCAAAGACGATGCACTCCGGCGTGTATTCGAAGTCCGTGACTCCCGTGAAGCGAACGTTAACGTCCAAACCCGTGGACAGCTTCGGGAGGACCGCCATGGCATCGCTCATGTTCTGCCGACACAAAGCTGCCAAGTCAGTTCATAGAAATTATTGTTACAGGTTTTAAAAAAAAAACATAATCAAGCTCTGATCTAGGGTGTCTGAAAGTAAGAAACACCTTGGGGAAAAAACAAACAAACAAAAAAACAAGAGTTCTGGGTACCACTTTACAATAAGCGCAGTGGTTCCGGACCCGCAAAATATAAATGTAAGACCCTCGTGACTCCAACTCTTGATTGAGCTTACAAGCATTTTTACTGAGTCAGCTAAAAATTAGTACAATTGCAACACAATCAGCATCAATAGCCAGTATATTGACCAATTTTATTTGTTCAAGCCCTGTTATTTGTGTTTTATATGACTGTTAACATGCTTATGCTTTCTCATGCTATTTTTGGTATGTAGTTTATTTTCTTGAGAGGGGTCTCAAGACCCCACACCTAAATATTTGAGACCCCAAGTGGGGTACCGACGCCAACTTTTGAGAACCACTACAATAAGGCTCCTCTTATAAATTACTAGCAAATAGTTTAGAAATACGTTAATAATTAATCTGTAAACACTTTATAAATAGTTAAGTGTTTATCATGCATTTAATTAAGGAGGAGAAACAGACAAAACTGTTTTTTTGCCAAATAGTGAGCTAATCTATACATTTCATTCAGTGTTGCTAAAATTAACGTTTCAGACTTTGTAAGCACAGTATTTGTAAACATAACTCTTTAGCATATTGTACTTTATCACTCCAATATAAATATGCACTCATCAAAAGGAGCCTTATTGTGAAGTTGTGACGCTACCTACAACAAGGTAGAAATTTAGTCTGAAATGTTTAATTTGGCTCTTCTAGATTAAATATGTAGTTGAACATATTTGGTTCCCTATTTAGAAAGAAACTGGTCAGTTTCATCACTTTCTGCCTTTAATTAATGCATGATAAACACTTCTTAATAATTTATAAAGTCTTTACAGATTAATTAACATCATATCTATAAACAATTTATTAGCCATTATTGGGAGCCTTATTGTAAAGTGGTACAGAGTTCTGTTCTGTAGATGGGCTGAAGGGAAGGAAGAAACAATTCCTCCAAAAGCAACAAAGAAAGCCAGATTATGGTTTGGAAATGACATTCTGTTGTGTGATTAAACTAAAATTGATATTTTTGAACTATAATAAACCATTGTAACGGGAAAAGTTTGGAAGACTGGAAACATTTTCCCATTTGTCAAGTACAGCGGTGGCAGCATCATGCTGGTGGGGGGGTGGGGTGGGGGGGTTGCTACAGGAGGGGCCGGTGCACTTAAAGAAAAAATAAACTGCATCGGGGTAAAAAACCTTATTGTATGTGGAAATATTGAAGCATTATCTAAAGACATCAGCCAGGAGGTTAAAGCTTTGAAACAAACGGGTCTTTCAAATTGACAACAACCCTGAGCATACCGCTAAATGAGCTACAAAATGGCCGACAGATGCTAAGGTCAATGTTTTGACCTTTTCGTTGAAGTTTTTTGATTTTATACGTGTGAAATATGGGGGAATTTATTTTTGTATTTTAGATGAAAAGAGGAAATCCTTAGAAAGACAGTTTGTTTTGATTCTGCCTGGTATTTGATGCTCCTCAGGAAGACGAGCATCTGCTGGTACCTGTTGGAAGTTGAGCTCCATGCCATTCGCCTTCTCTCTGGGAGTGACTGATAAAACACACTCTCCTACACGACAAACACAAACACAGAGATCAGTAAGTTTTCTGGGTCCCGCCACATTTCTGGCCACAGCTTTAATCTGTTTTTCTTTTTTTTATCCAGACCAAGCAGGGTATTAGATGCTTGACTATAAATCAATGACCAAGCACAGTAAAAAAAAAAAAAAGTACATAATAAATAAACTTCACAAAAAAAAACATTTAACAAAAACCAAGAGAGCTAAATAAGATCTCACCCAGATGAGCCATCAGCTCCTCAGTGGTGACCACTTCAGTCTGAGCAGGAAGCTTCGCCTAAACAGTTAGCACAAAAAAAAAAGTCATCATGCGTTCAAAAACAACCGCTTAACCCAGATTTATCATGTAGGTTCTGATGCCAGGAAGATATTTAGCCTACATGTTTATATGCTATCCAATTCATGATCATTTGGTTAAAATTAGGAGTTTCCAATAAAAGCTGAGAGCGTATTCTCATATATATATATATATATCTGTCTCTCTCTATCTCTCTAAGATAGATAGATAGATAGATAGATAGATAGATAGATAGATAGATAGATAGATAGATAGATAGATAGATAATTATAGTTTATTCTGAGAAAGATGACTAAGAAAACCAAGCCTATGAATTGTACAAATAATAAAAGTATCACACCACCTAAAATGAGATCTGAAAACAAACACCTCAAAACCTCTACCTGGCTTAACTATTATGAACATAACGCGTTATGAAATTCACATCGTATAAACACTGACTTCCTTTTTGTTCATATCAAGCCCATATAAAAAAAAAAAAATTCTATTTATCTTATTGTTATTAACAGTTACAAAGAATCGTTCGACTAACCTTCCAGCGAAGGAAGAGTGTGTTCATGATGGCCAGCAGGGGGCAGGGTCCGTTCTCGCTCTGGGTGACGATGGGAGTCTTCTTCTCCTTCCACGTGATCCACTTCACCAGGTAATATGCTGGCATGGAGGGACCTGGCTCTGCGGCGGCGGCAGGCTGAGGAGGAGGAGCAGCGGCAGCAGCAGCAGCAGCTCTTCCTGTGGTCAGGGTGAAAATCTAAAGTTACACTCAGGTACTAAGACAGCCTGAACTAATGCTTAAACACCATCCAGTCTGGCATGAAGGTTACAAGAAGAAACACACATTATTGGCTGTAAAGCATCTGTGAAACCTTTTCCAACAAACTGGTTAAAGTTTTTGCCATCAGGTATGCAATTAAAATCAACATTGTGATACATTTAATAAATTAGAACACTTTTTATGTGGTGTCTTTGAAGGCTGAAATAACTTTAAATGCCCCCCCCCCAAAACTTTGAAAAGGCAGTTTTTTGATGCATCAAAATTATAATGCACGTTCTGCAGGTAAAGAAAAGATTGTAGCTTGAAAGAAAAACAGATTTGAGGCAGAAGCACAGTTAAACCCTGAGGGATAACCTCACCCGCTGCTTCCGCCACCTCATCCATTTTCAGACTGGGCGCCTCGACAGTCGTAGAGTTGCCTTCGACGCCCGGATTATTTGAGTAGGTGGACGACAAGCCGTCCTCGATGTCCAGAGAGTTCCCTGTAGTCATGACTCCGTCTGAGAGCTCCAGACTGGGGATGGAGAAGGACGCAGAGTCGGTGGATTCCCGCTGATCATCAGAGTCCAACGCCGTCATCACTGAGGAGCTCTCCTCCAGGTCCAGGTCTGGAAAACAGAGCGACTTCCATAGGTTACGTATGCTTTAGGCATTAGAAAGGCCACAGAAAGATGTTGTATCATTTCATCATTCTGAAATACAGAGCAATCTAAATTATTTAACTGCCTGTTAAAGCCAAAAATAAGTGCCGGTCAAAAACACAGATGGATTAAAACCTCTAAACCTAATAAATGGACAGCTTCATCTTGATCACATTTTAAAAATATATTTATGATGTTAGAAATCTCAAGAGAATCGAGGCGTCAGTGATTTGAATGCTGCTCTGCAGTTGGAAATGTAGCTGCAGGCAAAAATCTACAGAGACGGGGATCTAAAAAAGGGAAAATTGAGGAACAGAGTTATCTTATCTAAATGAAATGTCAAAATGACATTACGTTTCAGTAACAGGAGTAAAAGAGGTTTTTCTTTCTCTAAAAATAAAAAAGTAGTAATATTTCTCCAATAATTTTTGGTGCATTGAAAGTTTGTCTTAATCTAAATATTCCCACAGAAGAAAAACAAGTAGAATCACATAATCTACCAGCCCCGCCTTTCCCCGGCATGTGTTTACACAGCACATTACTTCTTTTTTCCTTTTTTTAAAGGTAATGTCATTTAATGCTATTTTAAGTTGCACATGAACCTGAATATTATGCAGTTAGTAGCTTTTGTTCCCGTTGTTCTGCTCAGATTCTCTGTTGGCCTGCAGCCACTTGTGTCCAGTAAAAACAAAGGATCATTGAAGCCCCTTCTCTGCTCGGCTCCGTCTCTGTTTCCTGAATATTAACCAGCTGGAACTCAGCCGTACAAAATACGGCAAACCAGTTGGGTAATGATTAACGTTCCACTTACACAGATGGAGGCAGACGTTTACCGACTGAAGCCACAAATAAATGTATCTTCTGTCATTATGGTTTAAACTAAAGCCTTTAGCCACTTATTTCATGCAAATCTTAAAAAGCTCTTTATTTCTGGTAAGTTTGTATCTTTGAAGTTTTCATAAAGTCTGAATAAGTTTTTTTCTTCCAAGGATTTGATCAAGGAAAATAGTTTTTTTTGTGAGCAAACCATTAATCGTTAACATATCGTTTGTAATATACATCAGGACTATTATATACAGAATTGAGGCTAAAGGTCCAGAGAAGTCTGTTAATGAGTAGTAGACGACATTAACTTCTGATCAATCGCTTTACAGCTGATGCTGGACTTGGCGACCTCTTACCTGGCTCTCCTCCCCTCTCGGTCTTTATGTGCCGGAGCTGGACTGACAGGGTTTCGTCCTCAGTCGTAGCGATGGTCATCGTCTCTTTTTCGGACAGACTTGGCGATGACTCGGGTGGCGTGGGCGTGGCCTCTTCGTCCTCCTCCGCTTCTCTGGCCAGAAGACATCTGTCGGCTTTACTGTTGCTGTTTGGTGCTTTAGTCCCTGGGCCGGACCCATCGGTAGCCACAGTTTGGTTCGTTTCTCTGGAGAGGCTCTCAGTCTTGAAGCTCGGCTCCTCTTTGCTGCGTCCAATCAGGGTGTTCGTTGGAGCTGCCGGCTGTGAGCTGGATTCTGCCATGATCAGCCGAACCGATGGATGCTGACGAAACCAGGTGCACCAGCTGCACAAAGACTTAGGCTATCACTTTCCTTATAAGGACAGGTTTTAAAGAATAAATAAATGTACAGAGCCCTTCATGAGATCAACGCTTCCTTACGCTGCAGGTAGCTGATTTAAGTTGTAGATTAGGTCCTGTGTGTCGTGAGGACCGCCTGAGCCTCAGAAAATCACAAGAACTCTGTCAATGTGCCCAAATTCTGCTGAAGGCTTCAGAAAACTGCATTTTTTTTGGGCCTTTTCCCCCTTTACACACACAGATACACACTTCCAGGTGCCGGTCAGGCTCTCATCTTGAGTTGAAGAATGTAAACATGGGGGAAAAAATGAAACGTCCACTCAGCTTACGATACGGGATTGCAAGAGAACAGATGATTTTCTCAGTCTTCAGTCAGCAGACGTCCAGTCAGACCTGAAGAGAGAAAATAAAACAAGGATCTCTTTGTGGTCACCATGAGAGTCACTGTGGCAATTTCTGCCTTGTTCAGTTACACTTCTGTTCTGACTTTAGATGGTTCTGCTTTGAGACATGCTGACCTCTCCGACCCTCAGTCTTTTAAGAATAAACCCTCGCTGCTCTCACGAGGACTCATATTCGTCTGACTGGCATGGATGCAGTCAATAAGCATTTTACCATCATGAGCCCGGGCCTGCGGTTTGTACTCGAGTCGCTTAATTAGAGTTTACTCAACTGGCCTTTAAAAAAAACAAACATTTTTTTTAGTGACTATACCACGCTGCAGTTTCAAGTATTTATCACCGTTCCATAAAGAGAAGCAGAATAATTTAACTTCTTATCCTTGTAAGCAACAAAAACTGAGTTATTGTGGTCAAACAAAAATGAGTGATTTACCTGAAGATTGGTAGATTTTAAATACCTATTTGCCACCTGATTTAATATATAAGCACATACCTTATTAGCTCACAAAAACACCTACATTTTTATAAACTAAGCTGAAACGATGTATTAGCAAACTTTGCAACTTCCTATGGTCTCCTGCTTGCCTGTGGAAATGTTGATCAATGCCTCAGCTGAACAAAACTTTCAGTTTGAACATTGTTTGAAAAGTCAAAATTTAAAGCTTGTTATGATCATTTGTCCTGTTTGTGTGTAAACTGTAACACACCTACATTTCTAACTATGCCGGGGTATCCCTCTGGATGCTGAGTTTGTATTTCATTTATTAGACATTTTTATTGCCAACGAGTAACGATGGAATCAAATAGAATAATATAGCTGACAGGGTTTCTATAAACTCATTCAGCTGGAGAACACTTTGCATTATTTTCCATTTTTAATTTAGATATACTTTTTTACATTTTATTTTAAGGAAAAGTAAATGTTGTCAAAACTCAAATCCAATTATCGTCAAAGAGTCGTTGTGGACGGTAATGCTGTTGGATCTCCTGTAGCAGTCAATCTTGCAACGAACCCGAAGAGGTCTCTGACTGAAGACTGTTGCTGTATGACAGTCTCATGACTGTAATGTCATGCTAACAGCTCAATATCCAGGCAGCAGAGACGGTATTCCAAAGCAAGATGTCCTGGATGACACCATCCACCATCAGTTTTTGGCAAACACTACTAATCCACCTCGTTTGCTTTTGCCGCTCCTCTTTGAATCTCTGGCTACACACTTCGAAACCCGGGCAGAGCGACTGAATAGGGATATGACCATTGCTCGTTATAAGCAATAGAAGAGATGGTTCTCTGCTCTGCATCCATGAAGCGTTGTTTTCACTTCCTTGGGGATTTGGGAGTCACAGTTCAGGTATTATTTGAGCTTTTGGGAAGCTAATAAGCATTGCTGTTGCCACGGTTATGCATCATAAACCTTAAAGATTCCACATTAAAGGATGCATCACCTCCCACACCAACCTTGCATCTTTTTTTACCCAAACACACAGTATTTCATACGTTTTAATAAAAAATTAGGGACATGAATTATCCAAAAAAAATTCAGCTTATGAGACTCTGCAGATGTCTTAATTTTTAACCTTTAGAGAGCACAGGATGTTGGTCTCTTTTAATGTTCTTTTTTGTCTTATGACGTTCCACTCTTTTGAAAATGTTGCCAGACTATATGTTTCTCAGGCGACCTTGCCACACCTTGCTTTGTTTTACCAGACTTGGTTTAGAAGCTTAAATCAGAGGAAACAGGGAAGTATACGTATGGAATCGTCTGCTGTAGGTCATCGTTTGGATGTGAAAGGTAACACCGGTGTTTTTTTAAACTAAAGAAATGGCTACCTCTGACAGCAGTCATTAGTCAGCCAAACGATTGCTTAAGTTGCCTAGAATGTTCCTTAGTTGGATAAGAAAGCACAGCTGCTCAGCTTCGCCCTATTAAACAGATTTTATTAGCCAAAACTTCTCTCTTAAACAGCTGTTTCAAACTCCCGACGGTGTTAGCTTATCGGCGAGCTTTTAAAGCGAGTCTCACCTCAAAAGGAACCTGCCTCGGCCACGAAACGTCCGCCCTGCAGATGCCTCATCATCATTAAGCAGCTTTCTGACACAACTCCCTGCGTTAGCAAACCTGCAGCTAGCTCCCCGGGCTAACTGAGCTAACTTACCTATTAGTTCAGCAGTAACATCAACTAATACGGCGGAGGGTGTAGAAGAAACACGACGCCGTCCTCTGCTGCCACTTTAAAAAGAGGAGAATGTTTTCGATGCCTCACCTTTTAAGCATCGACTGCGTCTCAATGATCTGCGCTGGTGGTAGCTGCTGAACAGGCATGCTAGCTGTTTACATTCCTCTCCGACAAGCCCCGCCCACCAGCGCGTAGCAACTGACGCGTCACAGGTCGGAACGTCATTCTAACCTGCACGGTCAAAACTTTTGTTTATAAAATATGGACTTAACGTAGATTACTGTACGACTAGCACTGTTTGTTCCCAGAACAGTAAAGACTGAAACTTTTACGGAGAGTAAGAGCGGCCATTTTTCAACTCATGCTGCGTTTTTTGTTTTTAAAACCTCGGAAATCGGAGCTCGCGTCTGAGAATGACGTCCGGACCCGGTCCCTACCAAATTGAGCATTTTGTTTTGTTTGTGATTTGGGGCGAAAATAGTAAAGTAAAAAAAAGTAAAGACAAAAATTGTGTGTTTTAGTATTACCATGCATTTGATGAAAAGTAGAAAACAAAACTATAAATCTGTTTAACTTAACTTTCATCTGTTTAATTTTTTGATAAAATGCTTGATCTTCATGTTTGCACAGTTTTTTTTCTAACGCAGAGGAGGTCTTCTTAAAAATTATCTGTAACACCTACGACCATACGGATTTTGCATTTCACCTATTTTATCTTGTTTTCTATGGAGGACTACGGGGGTCACTGGAAAAGCAATACAGCATTTTGACGATGAGTGCTTAATTGTGAATTAAAAATATAGATTGCTAAATATAATTTCAAATTCAACAATTAATCCATATCAAAAAAAGACAAATTTGAAAAGCATTTTGTAATTACACATTTTAAATTGAAATACTAAAGAGGAATAGCTAATTGTATTTATTATTTGATTATTAAATACTGTGATATGTTTTTTTTTCAAATCCTATTTTAAAATGGTGAATTAAATAACACAATTAATAAATGAGATTGTAAATATCTTTCCTTTTCATACATTTAAAAAAGTTATTCCCTTTTCTACATTCGGCTTCTCTTTCCAGCTCCCATTTTCAAATCCTTTTTGCAATTGCATTTCCTAAATGGTTTACCCTCTCCTTTTAGCATTCGAGTGACCCTCCTGGTCCCTGAGCACACTGAAAACCAAGTTCAACCAATCACAGCTGCTCCTCGAACGTAACCGGCTCTATCATTGGTTAGACAGCCATATTTGGGTGGACCTTGCCAAGCTGCACAGCTGGTGTCTAACCAATTTTTCAAGTCAGGTCCGAAATGTCATCTTTATTATTCCAGTTTTATTCAAAATAATTTGCCTCTTTACTGCATAAAAGAATATACTTTGAGGACATCTAATGAGTTTCTAGCTGAATGCCAAGGTTTCGGTGTAAAATATAGTATAAATCTAAACTACATATGACTGGCAAAACTTTAAAATTGATTTTCAGAGATGCTCTCTGTCCAGTCTGCCTGATTTTGAGCTGTTTAGCAAAGGAAAAAAAGGGTATAAATGTTGGTATTAGCTTACATTGTGTGCAAAGCTGATACTCCAAAAGACTTTTAGAGAGTGGCTCTACAAAGTATTCTTAGGAACGCTAAAGATAATGTTTTTAGATTTTTATTTAATTGTTACAAATCTTAAAAACCTTTTAGAATTTTCCTTTCACTTGGTATTGCTTAACCTCCACACTTATGCAATACTTTGTTGGTCTGTTATATAAAATCTGAAAACAACACCCTGACATTTTTGCTGTAAGAGTATGAAGGCCGTTACAATGCTAAGAGCTTATTTAGAAAGCAACCAAATGTTCGTTAGGTTAAACGCTTCGGTCCTTGTCACTTGACAATCCAAATATGTCACTTTGAGTTACAAGTATGTTTTGGTCTCATGGTGAGAATAGCTGTAAAACCAGCATGGCAGCTATGGATGGTAGGGTCAGTGACTAATGTGAGTTTTAAGGGCCCCAGTAGTGACCTACAATTTTTAAGCCTGATTCTTATAACCCACGTTCACTGGGAACTGGCTTCTGGACAAGGGACAAGAAGGAAAACATCTTTATTAAGCAAGATACGTCTAGTTACCTGTTTTTTTTTTTTAGCACATTATGCTATTTACATGGGCTGCACAGTTGGTAGCACTGTTGCCTTGCAGCAAGAAGGCCTGGGTTCAAATCCCATCCTTGGATCTTTCTGCAAGGAATTTGCATGTTCTTCCTGTGCATGTGTGGGTTCTCTTTGGGTATCCCAGCTTCCTCCCACAATCCCAAAACATGACTGTTAGGTTAATTGGTTTTTACTAAATTGCCCTTAGGTGTGTGTGGATGGATGGGTGTTATTTACAGCGACCTTGGGAATTGTTGCAAAAACCTTTATTCCTAAAACTATTAAAACCAGATGTATATTTAATTTGGATTTGCACATAGATCTTTCTAAGAAATGTTAGAGATTTGGGCTGTTTAATTTATTTGAATATGAAGTTAGTTAACTTATGAACTGGCAATCTGGCATTGCGACATGCTAGATCTGCGATCACTGGAGCCATCTTGACTTAACATAAACCAGAGCATGGACAGACACAAAACAAACAGAAAACCCCTGTTTTGTGTCTGGTAACAGAGATAAAACAGAAACAGATCTACTACCGTCACCCAAACAGACTTTAGGGGATTAGTTTCTGTCAGCCACTTCTTTCCCATTTGGTGGCAGTGTGTGATCCACCAGAGGCCGTTTTTGGTTAATTCAATCCAATTCAGTTAATTTATATATAGCACCTTTCCAATAAGATCTAAAACGTTCAGGGTGCCTGGTCCATGGTCGGGCCCGGCCGCGGTGGGGGGGCCCGGAGCAGCCGCCACCGCTCTCCTTCACCCGGCCTACCATTATCAAACCGCTTCGGTGCCCTGGAGCACGACTTTCCTCCTCTGACTGTCCCTCTGGCTGCCCTGAAACACCGCAGTTCCGCAGGACTGCCGCCCATCCCCTCCCAGCAGCCGGAGCAACAGCCGGACTCCCGCAGCCCTCCACGTTGCGCTAAACCCAGGACTCGCCGAGGAGTGCTCCACTACACCCCGAACCCACGGAACGAGCCCTCGGCGCCGACTACACATCGGTGCAGTCCTGGGGAAGCTAATCCGCCCAACATCCAGCAGGTCCTGCACCGTGAAAGATCCTCTGCCCAGCATCAACTTGTTGACCAGCCGCCCACCACGCTCATCATTGGAGACTCTATTATCAGGAATGTAAGGATGAGAGGAGCCCTCACACTGTGTTTACCTAGAGCCACCGTAAAGGACATTACTGAACAGATCCTGGACCATATCCAACATCACCCATCTGTGAGTAGAGTTATTATTCACGCTGGAACCAATGATATTCGTAGACAGCAATCTGAGCTCCTGAAGCTGGATTTTATTCATTTGTTTAATCTTTTAAAATACACACATGTGTCTGTTCTTATTTCTGGCCCCACCCCCACTGTTGGCAGAGGTATTGGTCGTTTTAGCAGGCTTTTATCTTTGAACACTTGGCTTTCCTCTGCCACCGTGATGCACAATGTTAGTTCTATAGACAATTTAAACATTTTCTGGGGCAGGAGTCAATTGTTTGGACCAGATGGACTACATCTCAATAGACAGGGTGCCCGCATGCTGGCAATAAGCCTGGCATGCCCTCGACCCCCCCTGTCTACCACACCAGCCCCAGCTGCTCCTGCCCTCTCTGCCCTTTCCACCCCATCCTGATGTGCAGCTGATCCCTGCTCCTATGAACTCAGTTCTGATTTTAACAGTAACTCACATATCGGACTTGGACCTTGTTTTACATCATCCATACCTGTTATTATCAGCAGAGAGCGGAAAAATAATATAAAACATAGCAAATGCAACCCTAATAATCTCAAACAGTTACCAAAAGTCCTACCTCCAGTAAACCATACAGTCACTCGATCTCCAATCACCATTAATATGGCACTTCTAAATGTTCGCTCTCTGCTGAATAAAACTTTTATAATAAATGACCTAATTTTAGATCATAATATTAATTGTTTATTTTTAACGGAAACATGGCTGTGCAGATGCCCCTGTTGTTCTTACAGAGGCGTTCCCACCAAATTTTAACTTCACTTATTCCACGAGGAGTTGCAAAAGGGGAGGCGGAACTGCTTTTATTAGTTCATCAACGCTTTCTGCCAAACCTGTTTTATTTGATAATTTTAGCACTTTTGAATGTACTGCGTCTGTTTTTAGCACTCCTCAGATTTTATGTGTCACAGTTTATAGGCCTCCTAAAAAGAGTGCACTTTTTATTCAAGAATTTTCAGAGTTTTTATCAATTTTGTACAACTCTTATGAACGAATAATTTTAGCTGGTGACTTTAATCTACATATAAACAACACACTTAGATCCTTTATCAACAGAATTTTTAAATGTTTTGAACTATATGGATTTTAGTCAACATGTCACGCAGCCAACTCATAACAGAGGACACACCCTGGACTTAGTCATCACGTATGGCCTGTCCACCAGTGTGTCCTCTGTTGTTGACTTGGCTGTCTCTGACCATTACTGTGTGTTTTTTAATATCACCAGTTTTATCCAGAAGGAGACCTCTGTGAGAACTGTCAGGAAGCGCCATCTAACCCTTGAAGTGGCTGGAGGTTTTCTGGAAATTTTTGAAAAGAATCCTCCTATTGTTTTACCTGCCCCCTGTGATTTTATTGTTAATAATTTTAACAGAAGGCTTGAATCCGCTTTTGACCTGCTGGCTCCAGTTAAAGTTATAAACACACACTTAAAACCAACAACACCATGGAGAAACGAAGACCTTAAGAGATTAAAAAGGAGCTGCAGGGTGGCAGAGAGAAAAAGGAGGAAAAATAAAATCACAATAAATCATCAAATGTACATCGAACGTCTCAAATCATAAAACAATGCAGTAAGAAATTCCAGAAATGCATACCTTTCCAGAATCATCTCACAACATAAAAATAATCCCAAAATTCTTTTTTCCACTATAGACAACATTTTTAACTGTACTACTAATGCATATCAGAAAACCCCCTCAAATGCTCTTTGTGAGGAGCTGCAGACCACTTCAGAGGGAAGGTAGACACGATCAGATGTAATATTTTATCTTCTCAGTGTAACATGGTTTTAGACAAATCTGATTGTGTGTCTCTACCAGAGGAAACGCTGGACAGTTTTGTCCTGGTAGAGGCTGGGACTCTTGATAAAGTTTTCTCCTCAGTGAGGCCCACCACATGTGTTTTGGACCCGATTCCCACTTCCTTCTTTTAGCAATTTTATGAATCTTTTAGAGATGAGATTTTAACCGTAATGAATTGCTCCCTTCAGACTGGGGTCTTTCCTGCCGCCTTTAAAGGGGCGGTAGTGAAGCCCCTGCTGAAGAAGAGCAATTTAGATTTTAATGATTTAAACAAATTCCGACCGGTATCTAATATACCATTTTTAAGCAAAGTTTTAGAAAAACTTGTTTTAATTCAACTTAATAATTTTATTAACGCTCATAATGTCCTAGAGAAATTTCAGTCTGGTTTTAGGGTGAACCACAGCACAGAGACGGCTCTTTTGAAGATTTTAAATGATTTTAGATTAAATTATGATGCTCAGAAGGTGACAGTGTTGGTCCTACTGGATCTAAGCGCTGCCTTTGATACAGTGGACCACACTATTCTTTTAACTCGTTTAAAACAGCCGTCTCCTTGTCACCCCAAAAGTCAGGACACACACTCATGGTGAGGTGTCTTTCTGTTATTATGGCCCTCACCTCTGGAACAGGCTGCCAG
Source organism: Valencia hispanica (assembly GCA_963556495.2). Taxonomy (NCBI): domain Eukaryota; kingdom Metazoa; phylum Chordata; class Actinopteri; order Cyprinodontiformes; family Valenciidae; genus Valencia; species Valencia hispanica. Next base: position 12,203,513 of record OY747713.1, on the reverse strand, counting down.
AGAACCTTAGGGCCACAGAGAACGTTCATGTTTTTAAGAGCAGGCTCAAGACTCACCTTTTTAACATAGCTTTTAACTGATTATTATTTATTAAATCTGTTTAATTGCTCTGCATGTTTTATTTGATTGAATTCTTTTTAGTTTAGCTTTTAGCTGGCTATTTATCAATTATTGTTTATCTGCTTTCCATTTTTATTTGATCATATCTTATAATTGTTTTAATTTTAATATTTTAACTTATTTTAGTTTTCCTTCCAGTGTTTCCTCCGTGGGAGCCCTCTGCCTCGGGGGTGGTGGTCGGCTGTGGCTGCCTTGGTGCTCTCCAGGTGGTGCTTGGGTGGAGGTGGGGGTACCAGCCCTCCCTCCTCTGGGCTCCCTGGGTCAGTGCCTTGGCTGCTGCTGTTGATCTGCTGCTGCCGATGTAGATGGCTCCCATGATGACGTTTCCTGGTTCATCTGTACTCAGCCCGTTCTGCATCCAAATGTAAGTTATGTTATCGATTCGCAAACAGCTATCCATCTAAGGAAGCCCAGCTGACCACATTAATGCCACTGACTTTGCAGCAATCCCTGAACTTGAGCTATATCTGAAAAGTAAAGGTATGGATTAGCATAGCCAGTGTGTCAGGTAACAAAACATGACACATAAATGTCTTGGCTTGGTGCAAAACAGCAACAAGGAGGCCCTGTCGCTCTAGTTGTTCATGAGTGTTTTTAGTGTTTTAGGTGAGCTCACTGATTTATAAACCTTATGAATAAGAAAAAGATTATTTAATCCCCCTAAAACAGGAAGAAACAATAGATGAAATGGCGTAATAAATGGAAAATAACCTGAGCTCAAACCGTTATTTAAAACCACAAGAAACATAAAACAAAACTTTAAAAGATTAACATTTGCTGTTATAATTTATTCTTTGCAGCCATCTTTTTCCCCTGTGTTTTTCTGGTTTATATTTTTGCTCCAGGATTTGTAAGTTTTGCTTCAGAAGGTTTTTTTTTTTTTCAAGACAAAAATCTACTATGGGAATAAAGCAAGAACCCTTTTAGATGTTTTTTCAAATGAAGAATAAAGTATCAACGTCTGTCTGTCTGCCTGTGTAGTTAGCCAACTAGCTATTTAGCTAACTAAAAGTTAAAGCAACAAAGACAGGGCTGCTATAGAAGATGTTTCTAACATTTTTCTCTACCACACTAACCCTCTGCACATCAACCTCCACTCCATGAACCATCTCCGAGGTCCTTCTCTTTTCCTCCTCCATGGCAGCTCTATATTAAACATTCTCGGTCCAAACCTTGGCTTGCAGCCCTTTGCTAATGCAAACATTTTATTTTACTCTTGCAATCTATCTTTCAGTCACAGATCACCCCGACCCTCCTCTCCATCCTCTCCCCTCTAGGGTTGACCTCAGGTCCTTAAACTCATGCACCTTTCAAACCTCTACCTGTTTATCTCTCTCAGTCAACAAAATCAGTTCAGTTCACATCTAAGATATCTCTGCTTGAAAAGTTACGTTTGCTTCAAAGTTTAAATTGGGAGTTCGTTGAGAGCAGTTGATACATTTCTGTTTACAAAACCAGATGTAGGCAATTATATTGAGCCTAATTAAATGATATTTAAGAAACAGGAAAAAGATAAAATGTTAAACTATTAAAGTCTTCTTTCTGACTGAGGTTGACTTTTCCCTTGTTTCCACTCAGGACTGTTCAGGATGTGATTCTGGAGCGGATTTCTTCTGACATATCTGGGAAATAAAAATAAAGAGGAATTAGAGAATTAGTGCAATGAACTGATCATGCTCTCTGCCTACTAGTACTGTTTTCTACAGGAACCTACCTGCAAGTCCATCGTAGGTGTATGGTTCACGAAGAGAGAAACCCAGACATTCGGCCAGTTTCTTTTGGTCCTCATTGTCGGCTCTAAGCTGCTAGACATCCCGATGTAAACCCTCCTTCTCTCATTCACAAAAACATGTGGAAAAATATATATTGCATACTTCAACAAAATAACTCAATTGCACTGAGCGAAGAGTAAAAGCATTGCATCAATTATCTGTTATAACTTTGCAATTAAGAATCAAGTGTTTAAGTGTCTGCATACTGTAGCTGAGCAGGAAACGTTCCTGGAATATTTTGTAGGTCATCAGCATACAGTCCGAGCAGCTCTCATATAACTCCATGTCATCCAGACTCTTACTGAACTCATTAAAAAACCCATAGTTCTCCACTCCTAATACACACAAACACACACACATAAACATCCCTTTCTTAGATGCGTACTCCCATTTAATACCCCCCCCCCTCCCCCCTGAACTTAGGATACCAGTGATTATCAGCAGCAGGAAACATAAACCGTTAACCACACGCTCTCATATTAAACAAAATCTCAAATTGATAACCTGTCAGAAGGTTCAGCTGCCCATCATCACAATACTTAAGTTAGCTTTATTAAACATTAGATCTCTGTCCGGGAAGTCTTTTCTTATCAATGACTTCATCACTGAGCATAATTTACACTGCCTTTTTTTTATCAGAAACTTGGCTAGATGAAAATAACGAAACAACTGCATTGATAGAATCTACTCCTCCAAATTACAATTTCTTAAGCGAGAGTAGGAAACACAGACGAGGTGGAGGTGTAGCCACCATTTTTCACAACTCAATGAACTTTAAAAAGGTAACCCTGGGCACGTTTGATTCTTTTGAATACCTAGCCACCCAGATAAATGAGCCTAACAAAGCTTTATTTCTAAGTTTACATAAACCACCAAAACTTAACTCTAACTTCTATAATGATTTCAATTACCTTCATTCTGTAATATGTATCAACTATGACCAACTAATCATTGTGGGGGATTTTAACATCCATACCGACAACCCCCAAGATAGACAAGCAAAAACATTAGATGATACTCTCCACAACTTCGGCCTAATCCAGCATGTCAAACAACCAACGCACAACAAAGGACACACTCTGGACTTAATTATCAGCAAAGGTTTAAATATTTCCAACATCTCGGTAATTAATATTGCATTATCTGACCATTTCTGTATTTTCTTTGAAAGTACCATCTCTGCTAAATTATCCAGCCACAGTAAGACCACTATAAAAAAGCGTTTTCGAGGGGACAGTTCAGTAGAAACCTTTAAACGTATTTACCCTTCCACCACATCCCCCTCATCTTCCAACTCAAACTCAGTAAATAAGCTGGTAGATAATTTCCTTGCGAAAATCTCAGACATCATGGATTCCATTGCTCCAACTAAAGTGAAAGTAGTCTCAGGTAGAAAGAAGTATCCGTGGACAAGTAATCCACTGGTATGTAGTGAAAAAAGAGAGTGTCGACGAGCTGAGAGAAAATGGCGGAAAACTCGACTCCAGGTTCACTGTGAGATCTACAAAGAGAGACTGAATAGATATCAGCTAAGTTTAAAAGATGCTAGGGAATTGTTCTTTTCTGAAATCATCAACAGAAACATTAATAATGCACGGACCCTATTTGCAACAGTGGAAAGACTAACTAATCCTTTAGTGACAGTAGCCCCTGAACTAAACTCTACCAGGGCCTGCAATGAATTTGCCAGCTTTTTCACTGAAAAGATTCTAGTAATTAGACGGTCAATCTGTACCTCAATATCGAACCCACAACCAGTGCCATCCCCAATCAACAACAATGTAGAGAAAATGTCTGAATTCCACGAATTAAACCAGAACAGCCTTGAAAAAAATCATTATCCAATTAAGCTCCTCCTCCTGCTGTCTTGATATCCTACCCACAGCTTTTCTAAAGAAAGTTCTTCCTGTTATTGGGTCTGATCTTGTTCAAATAGTGAACTCATCACTGCTATCAGGTGTCTTCCCTCAGGCTTTAAAAACAGCAGTTATTAAACCACTGCTAAAGAAGAATAATCTGGACAACACGTTAATGCAGAACTACAGGCCAATCTCTAATCTTCCATTCATCAACAAAATTATTGAAAAAGCTGTTTCAGCAGTTAAATAGCTTCATAACAATGACAAACCGTTTTGATGTTTTTCAGTCTGGTTTCCGTGCTCACCATAGCACCGAGACTGTCCTCGTCAAAGTATTCAATGACATCCGCATAAATACAGACTGTGGAAGAACCACAGTGCTGGTTCTGTTGGACCTCAGTGCAGCATTTGACACTGTTGATCATGATATTTTATTGGAACGACTGGAGAGCTGGGTGGGACTCTCTGGTACAGTACTTGGCTGGTTCGAGTCTTACCTAAAGAACAGGGACTTCTATGTTTCAATAGGAAACTTTTCATCAGAACGAACAGAAATCACATGTGGGGTGCTCCAGGGCTCCATCCTGGGGCCCCTCTTATTTAATATCTACATGCTCCCACTAGGCAAGATTATAGCAACCAATAACATCAGCTACCATAACTACGCGGATGATACTCAGCTTTACATTACAATGTCACCAGGTTACTCTGAACCCATTCAAACCCTAAATCAATGCATCGACCAAATAAATAGATGGATGTGCCATAACTTTCTCCAGCTGAATAGAAACAAAACTGAAGTAATTATTTTTGGACCCAAGGAGGAACGATGAAGAGTCAGCACACAGCTTCAATTAATACAGCTAGAAACTACTGATCAGGCTCGAAACCTAGGTGTAGTAATGGACTCAGACCTGAACCTCCAGGGTCACATAAATGCAATAACAAGGTCAGCCTTCTATCACCTGAAGAACATTTCTAGGATTAAAGGACTGATGTTGCAACAGGACCTAGAAAAACTCATCCATGCGTTTATCTTTAGTCGGATTGATTACTGCAACAGCATCTTCACAGGTCTGCCTAAAAAGTCAATCAGACAGCTGCAGCTGATCCAGACGCTGCCGCTCGTGTCCTCACTAGAACCAGGAAAATCACCCCAGTTCTAAAGTCCTTACACTGGCTCCCTGTAGCTCATAGAATAGACTTCAAAATACTACTAGTTTATAAATCATTACATGGCTTAGCACCAAAATATGTTGAAGACCTGTTTGCACGGTACCAACCACCAAGACCAGTCAGGTCCTCTAACTCTAGCCTACTAAACATCCCTTGACTGAGAACTAAACATGGAGAAGCAGCTTTCAGTTTCTATGCTCCCCTTATCTGGAACAGACTTCCTGACGAGTGTAGAGCTGCTGAAACTCTGAACTGCTTTAAATCGAGACTAAAAACCCATTTGTTTAGAATTGCCTTCGAGTAAATGCTTGATGTCATATGTATGAAATGTGTTAATGCTCTCTTGGTTTTTTGATCTTTCTCTTGCTTAATTGATCTTTCTCTTGCTTTATTGTGTATCATGTGTAATGTGTGTTTCTTTTACTTTTAATTTCCAATGTTATATTCCATGTTTTTTTTGTTTTTTTAAATCACCAAATCATGTAAAGCACCTTGAATTACCCTGCTGTTGAAAGTGTGCTATACAAGTAAAATTGCCTTGCCTTGCCTTGCCTTGCCTTGCCAAATACTTTCACACTGCTTTTATATTAATTCTCTATTTCCATTTTGTACCTGTTTTAAAGCCATTTTAAACTCATGTCTGCAGACTGTGACTAATCAGTTTTCTTTCTTGGCATTTTTATGAATTTTGAAGAGAATTAGACACAAAAATGCTTTAATCCCTTGTTTAACTTGATTAAACTCTATATAAATTCCTGAAAACTTAGTGTTACATTCTATATCCATTTATTTTGGTTCAGATGCCCACCTGGACTGGCTGACTCTTATCAAATCTTTTTAGATTATGACCTCTTGTTAAAGTTTGTTATTTGGTCCATATTTACACACACAAAAAAACTCCAAAACGCATCGATACAATAATGATTAAATGTATACAAACATTAAATACTTAAAATCTAAGAATACAAATGTCATTCTGTAAAACTAAAAAGTGCTTTAAATGTGGAAACACATGCAGTTATAAACATCTGACTGGTGCTTGCTCCTTTTGGAATTTTTAAGGAAGGTTCTCATTGCATCATTGTATGCAACATCCAATTTCTCAAGGGTGCCCATGTTCGGTCCCGGACAGCTACTATCCTGCAACTTTATACATAGTTATAAAATCTGTCTGTGTTCATTTGATGCATCCCTTCTTTAGCACATATCAATCAAATGAGCGACTCGTTACCAGGCCTCTGCAAAGCTGATTGACATGCAAAGGGAATTCAGTCATTTGATTGGGGTGTATTGGAGAAGAGATGTTTGTAAGATGACCAGAGAGGGACAGTGTAGAGGGGGGTGCAATATTCTCAAAACAAAGTGTCTTATTAAGTGTCTTACAAAGTGTCTTTATTATAGTCTGTTTAATAGCTCTGCATGTTTTACTTCATACATTTTATCAGTGTTTTTACTACTTAATCTTATATTTATTCTCTGTTTATTTTATACTTTAACTTGTTATTGCAATGTTTCTTCCAGTGTTTCCTCTGTGGGAGCCATCTGCCTCGGGAGCGGTGGTCGGCTGTAGCTGCTTGGGTGGAGGTGGGGGTCTCGGCCTCACCTCCTCTGGGCGCCCTGGGTCAGTGCCTTGGCGGCTGCTGTTGATGTTCTTCTGCCGGTGCAGATGGCTCCCTTGATGGCGCTTCCTTATCTGGCTCATCTGTACTCAGTCCACTGTCCTTTTTATTGTTACTTTTAAGTGTGTGCTTGCATGAGGGTTGGGTTGTGGGGAGGGGGGTATAACTATGATCATGCTTTCAAATCTGGGGGGGGAGGGATGGGAATATGGTTTATGTGGGTTCAATTTAATTCTGTAAAGCACTTTGAACTGCAATTTGTGTATGAAAAGCGCTTTATAAATAAAGCTGGATTTCATTTGATTATAGTGGGTAGAATATAGAAAATTACTTTAAATAATCAGCTGTCTGATCAGTAATCAGACTGGTAACCCCCAATCTTAAGCATCATGTATGCAATGACTACGACACTAAATATTTAGTTATTTCCACCAAGGCCTACGTGGAAGGCCTTCATCATGACTTTAAACCGAGCTGAAATGAATCTCTATCCAGCAGATGATACACCGAGATTTTGAAAACATGTGATGCTGAAGACCTTGAAGCTATCCGGATCATGAAAATATTTATTTAGGTGAAAGTCAATTCATATTGCCCTTTAAAGTAAATGATCTTATTCTTCTATTTTAGACCTCAGTGTGTTTTTGAAATTATCTATAACTAATAAATGATCCTTATAACATTTAAATAGTGATTGAATGTGTTACCCTTAAATACACTCTTGGCTTTATGGTTTCTTCATGTCTGAAAGTCTTGGACCTTGAAATAGAAACTGCTAAGGGGAGCAGTACCACTACCATTCAAAGGGTGGCGCCAAGCACACAACATATAAAGAAAATGATGGGTCACAAAATGAGCAGAAGATATCTGGGTGAGAAATCACTGTATACGTTCTATACTTCTCTTTTAGGGATAAACTAAACAAACCACAACAATATCAACCCATATGGAGCTGAACTGAAAGCTGTTTATCTTTGAGTGAATCTCTGTGGTTCAACCGAGCTTTATACACTGTATAGTATGAATATGAGTATGTGTTGCTGCAGTCCAAGCAGCTTGTGGTCACAGATAGAGGGAGGTATGTTCAAATTTGGTTGTAAAAACATATTGTTTTCTTCAAGACACCTTTTGATACTTTTATTGCGGATTAAAGTTCCAGCAAAGTTTCGTCTTATTTTTATTTTTGAATTTCTTTAGAGCCAATTTTCTTTTTCATGTCCAGTTTGGCTTCGTGGTGATCCAAGGCAATCCTTTGACCCAGTCCAGAAAAGACGGCCATTAACTTCCTTCCTTACAGTGCTCTTTAGTTTGGGTTTGAATTTCTTATGTGCAAACGTCAACACATAAAATAGTTAACATAGCTTTTATATGCTGCTTTCTGACAGTTTTGGCTGTTCCACTGAGTGTATTATACCTCAATATTTGATAGTTGCAAGATTTTCTGTGTATGTTACACAAATTATGTGCTATCTATTTAGCTTTTATTTGTGTACAACTTACTGAACTAATTGGCTTTTAGTGTGCTGTTTTCAGCATCATCTGTGGGCACCGTCATGTTGATGAAAGCGATGTAGCAGGAGGTGAGATCATAACTGAAAAATAAAGCGTAACTCAGAAAATAACAGTTTATATCAGAGTTTATACACAATCCACTCAGAGTGACCTCCTGTCTTTTTCATCTAAGGACTTACTTGTACACAGTCCTTTGGATGAACTTGATTGTTTTGTTGCCAGGGAGGAGCTGGAACTCCGCCTGCGGGCTGGAGATCTCTGTTATCATGTTGTAGTCAGAGGCACCCCAGACCAGAACCCATTTACCATTATTCCATGAGAAGGTAGCAGATAAATTATATTCAATCCTTTCTTGGTGAAGGGTAGAAACAAAATTACAGTCATAAATGAATTATGCCTGCTGTTTGTTAAAAGGTATGTTATAATTTGCTGACAAAAATAGAAAGTCTTAAATGTACAGGGATAGAAAACAACAATACAAGCTTACAGATACGTATTAACCTAAAGGAACAGATCAAAGGACCTTGCCGCTGCAATAGCTCTTCATAAAGGCCGAAACCAGGGGTCTTCAACCTGTGGCTCTTTCAACCTCCCACAAAATAATAAAGAATGAACCAACTAATGTTTATGAATATAGATGTAAGAACAAATGCAAGTTTTAACAATTTTTCTGTTTTCTCATAGAATATCTATATTGAATTTCCACAACAGAACAAAAGTAAAAGTATCACTCATATTTTTCAAATAATTTTTCTTGCCATTCTGCTGGAAACTTTGTGCTTTTTAAATCAGAAAATGTATCCGTCTGCAAAAATATTTCTCAAATATAAGTTCTTTTTTTCCCAAAAGGTTGAGTAAAGAATAGTTATATTTCTCAATCTGTGGAGATACGCAGCGCTATTATCCATTGACCGCAATGGAGAGCGCATGTTTGTGATTGGTCAGCCCAACATCAGCCCAAGATCATTTTACCACAACGGTACTCTATAGTCGATGTAATTAGTATTCAGTGCAGGTTTTGGGCACTAGATGCTTTATATTGCAAGGCGAGTTTATCTAAAATGTTCTTTTGGCAATTTATAACACCAGGATTGCGCCTTGAGTGGAAATGCGTTTACAAGCTGAAGTAAATAAACTGTTGTCGGCCAGAGACGTTGCTGCAATGGTGGGCAGACCCGCCAGAAAAGGTCTGCACCCCCTGCTGCCCTGGTGGGGAATTGCTTTGCAGCAATATGTGTGCGTGCGGATGCAAACTTGCTGACCGAGAAGTAGAAACTAACTAGGCTTAACATTTGTAGCTCTGAATAGGTTTTATTTAGCTGGACGGAGGTCAAAAATGTTTACAAGCTTCACAATCTTTAGATTGTAAGGGTTGCAGACCACTAGCCTAAACCATCTTGAACATAGCATGGCTACGTGGGGATGCTTTTTATTGATCCCATCTCACTAGTTAATACAATTATTCCAAACATCATCATTAGAAAACTTTCTGACATTAGACTCTCCTAACCCTCCCAACCATAAAGTTGGTTGATGACTCTAGACTCATCTCCCCATGAAGTGGGACTATAGAGCAGAGATACACAGTCTGGCCACATGTCAGAGCATCAGAGGAGGAAGTTTTTTTTTTCTCATTCAAATGTACAACATTCCCTCCTGAGGCCTTAAACATGGAGTTGTTTTAAAAACACCTTACAAATAAAAACTCTAACACAGTGCAGAGCAGAAGTATTTTGTCTCTCTGCAGATTTCTTTTTTGATTTTTTTTTTGGCAAACTAAAGGGTTCAGATCATCAAACCCATTTTAATATGAGACAAAGATAACCTGAGTGTATAAGAAAAGCAAAGGAAAAAAAGCTATCTAAACCATCCCCTTCCCTTGATAACTTGCAGTGAGTTCTTTAAATCATTGCGGAGGAATTTTGACCCTTTCCTCCTTGCAGAATTTTCTAAATTCAGCCACCTCAGATTAGTGTTTTACTATAACCAGCCTGTTTAAGATCATATATTTTAACAGGATTTATGTTTGACTTGGCCACTTCAAAACCCTTATTTTGTTTTTCACTTGTTGGTGTGTTTTGACCTCCTCAATCCCACCAGCACGCCTTCCAATCTGGAAGCAGGGTTTGGGGACTTGGGGTCGGGCTCTCCAATCTCTGGTGCTGAGGTCACCGAGGTCGTTAAAAAGCTCCTCGGTGGCAAGGCTCCGGGGGTGGATGAGATTCGACCGGAAAAGGGTGGGGTGCCTTCTATGGGTCGGGGATGGGGTCCTTCCCCAAGTGGAGGAGTTTAAGTATCTGGGGGTCTTGTTCACGAATGAGGGAAAAATGGAGCGGGAGATCGATAGACGGATTGGTGGGGTATCTGCAGTTATGCGGGCGCTTTACCGGTCTGTCATGGTGAAGAGAGAGCTGAGCCGAAAGGCGAAGCTCTCGATTTACCGGTCGATCTCCGTTCCTACCCTCATCTATGGTCACGAACTCTGGGTGGTGACCGAAAGAACGAGATCACGGATACAAGCGGCTGAAATGAGTTTCCTCCGCAGAGTGTCTGGGCTCTCCCTTAGAAATAGGGTGAGAAGCTCAGTCATCCGGAGGGGGCTCAGAGTAGAGCTGCTACTTCTCCACATCGAGAGGAGTCAGTTGAGGTGGCTCGGGCATCTGGTCAGGATGCCTCCTGGACGCCTCCCTGGTGAGGTGTTTCAGGCACGTCTCACCGGGAGGAGGCCCAGGGGAAGGCCCAGGACACGCTGGAGGGAATATGTTTCTCGGCTGGCCTGGGAGCGCCTTGGGGTTCCTCCCGAGGAGCTGGAACAAGTGGCGGGGTAGAGGGAAGTCTGGGTCTCTTTGCTTAGGCTGCTAACCCCGCGACCCGACCCCGGATAAGCGGAAGAAAATGGATGGATGGACGGATGGATGGTGTGTTTTGGGTCAATGTCCTGTTGCAAACCCCAGTGCACTTAAACTTAAGGACACAAACTGTTTGCTGGACATTCAGGACATTTTGTATCATCTGCAGAATTTATTGACAAGTTCTGCCAGTCCTGATTCAGTAAAGCAACTCCGGACCATGCTTGTAGATGTTCTCGTTCTGAGATACTGTGTTAGTTTTACATCAGATTTAACAGGATGTTCACATTCAACAATGTTGCACTTTTTTCTTATCAGTCCACTGAATATTTTCTCAAGAGTTTTGAGAAGGATCAAGATGTTTTTGCCAATGTGAGACGGAGCACTGCTTCATCCATCTAATGTAAAGAGTGTGACGCAATAGCAAACCTACCAAGATGTGACCGTCCACCGAAACTGACTGACCGTAAAAGGAGAGCATTCGTTTGTTGCCAAATGTTGCAACGAAAACAGATAACATCTCAGTTCAATGGGTGGTAGAGCTTTTAGTTGCTCCGGTCGTAAACTTTGGAACTCACTTCCTCCAGATATTTGGAATGTCGATCATCTTTCTGTTTTTAAAGTCTTAAAACTCACTTGTAGACTTGCTTGTCCCTCTTAATCTGATGTATTTGTGTTGCTGTTTTTAATTGTTATGTAAAGTGTCCTTGGGTGTCTTGTGGGATTCTGCAGCACCTTTTCAACCTTAGCCTAACTCAGGAGAAGGTTCCAATGCTGTGGAAGACATCTTGCCTTGTTCCAGTACCAAGGATAACTCACCCATCGGTCACCAATGACTATAGATCTGTTGCCCTGACATCCCACATCATGAAGGTGCTGGAAAGACTCCTGTTGCCCCCCCCCGAATAAGCAAACAAAAATGTATCAGGACCCGCTGCAGTTTGCTTATTGCCACAGGGGACCGTACTCTCACCATTCCTTTTCACTCTGTACACCTCAGACTTCCAGTACAAATCAGAGACCTGTCATCTGCAGAAATACTCAGATGACTCTGCAATTGTCGGGTGTATCAGAGATGGACAAGAAGCTGAATACAGAGAGCTGGTGGACCACTTTGTGACATGGTGTGGAAACAATCGTCTTACTTTAAATGTGAACAAAACAAAGGAGATTATTGTAGATTTCAGAAGAAACAGGGATAAGTCAAAAACTGTTTCCATCATTGGAGAAGAAGTGGAGGTGGTTGAGGAATATAAATACCTCGGAGTTCACCTTGACAACAGACTGGACTGGAGGCGCAACAGTGAAACCGTCTACAAGAAGGGACAGAGCAGACTGGACTTCTTGAGGAAGCTTAGGTCCTTCAAGGTTTGCAGCAAGGTGCTGCAGATCTTCTACAATCTGTTGTGGAGAGTGTAATCTCTTCAGCCGTCATCTGTTGGGGTAGCAGTATCAGAGCCAGGGATTTAAAAAGGCTAAACAACCTGATAAAGAAGGTTCTGGTTCTGTTCTGGGGACAACTGTGGAACATCTGGAGAGGATAATGCAAAGAAGAATTCTTCATAAAATCAAAAGAATTATGGACAACCATGACCATCCTCTCTATGAGACTATTCTCAACAAAAGAGTGTCTTCAGTCGGAGGCTTCTTCAGTTTCACTGCAACACAGACCGCTAAAGGAAATCCTTCCTGCCCACAGCCATTATCTACAACAACTCCTTAAAGAATTAATTATATGAGCTACAACACTTAATTTCCATCTGGGAACAATAAAGTGCTTTTGAATGGAATGGTGCTTCTAAGTAAAGTGTATTATTAATATTATTATTATTATTATTATTATTATTATTATTATTATTATTATTATTATTATTATTATTATTATTATTATTATTATTATTATTATTATTATTATTATTATTATTATATAAAGTCATCTCCTGTTGTAAAAAAAAAAGACAGAAAACCTTACTTTCCTGCCGTTTTGACATGTACCAGTTTTCAGTGACTTATGAAAGATTTGTCATTTTTATGTAGCTGGAAACCATGACACAAAAAATTCATTGTCTTGTCCATCAGTGGTTTCTCTCTGCAGCCACATTTTTTCTTCCTAGACTCAGCATAGTTTATTCCTGGTCATTTCATAGTTATTTGGATATTTGTTTTATGAATGAGCAAAAAAAACAGAGATGATGCAAATTAATCCCCTGAGGAGCTGAAGCTAAATGGAAGCTAATTTAAAAAGGACAACTTAGTAAAAGAGAAAACCAAAAATGCAAATTATTTTTTTATTTTTTAATTGCTCTTAGGTGTCTTTTCATGGTTCCATTCCACTCAGGGCTGTTCAAGAGTTACTTCTCGAGCGGATTTCTTGTGACAGAAATCTGTTAAAGGAAATAAAAGATGAATTGTTAATTATTGTAAGGAACTGGGGTATGTTAGTGGCATCCTGGTCCTTATTGTTTACAGTAACAGACCTGCTACTCCATCATAGGTGTATGGCTTGTCATGAGGGACTCCCAGACACTCAGCCAGTTTCTTATGGTCATCGTGGGCTGCTTTATGCTGCTCCACATCCCGGTGTGAGCCCTCCTTCTCTGATTCACAAACAAAACAAGATCACTTTAATAAAACTTTCCAAATAGTTTAAAAAAAAAAAAAAATTTTTAGAACAGAGTGTGCTTGAGTGTCTCTATTACTGTAGCTAAGCAGAAATTTGGCTGTTGAAGTTTTGTAGGTCATCAGGAGACAGTCAGAGCAGCTCTCATAGAATTCAACATCACCGGTTTCATTGTACTTCTCAACCACGCCGTCCTTCTCCACTCCTGATACAAAAAAAGTACCCAGATAAGGCTCACACCACACTGATACAAGCAATAGCATAGTGAACTTCAGACACTGGTTAGGTTATGGGGTACCACAAAGTTCATTTAGCACTATTTGTTCATCCATTAAGTGATACAATAAAATGTTTTATTCACTTCAAAAATACTTTTCTCTAAAGTGAAATTAAATGTTGACGTCATTCATATTAACCAAGTATCTCGTTTGAGCTTTTGAGATGCTAATCAGCTGGTTGTAAAATAAAAATACCTTGTTGCCACAGTACATAACTAGTGACTAAACGTAAAAAAATAAGAGTAAAATCCTTCCAGCTTCATAGCACCAGAGGGAATAATTGTCCAAACAAGCAACGCCTAAAAAAAAGAACAAATCAGAATTAAAGTAACAAGGGTACTCCAACATGCTGCTACCATGAGTGGAGCAATTCTAGACAGGATAACTTGTTACACTAATGATATTTATTCACTATCAAAATGAGGAAAATAATCTTCCATAGTGTTGTAGAAAATTAACCTTTGCATCTGTTATTTATAAGTCTTGCTTATATATTCAGACAATTGAAATCCTCTAAAAAATAAAAAATAATTATGGTAATCTTTAAAACATGACATTTTTAGTCTGATTTAATGTCAAACAGTGAAAAAGTGTGGCACTATCATATAGATGAGTAGATGAAAATAGCCCCCCCCATTTTATTTTTATATTCAAAGCCATTTTCTTGTTCAAACACTACTGTTAGCCTATTTTGCCTTTTGAGCATGTGGTATAGGTTCCGCCAGCAGAGGGCGCTCGGTGCCCTTATGCACCAGTAGCTGACGGTCTGGCAGAAGAAGTCAGTACTAGTGAGTGAGCAGACTATTCACCGAGTAGCTTCAATTGAACTGCTGTTTTCTTGTTTCTGCAGAGTTTCTGCAACAATAAATGTTTCACCGGAGATGAGTTGGCCCATCATTTCCAACAGTGTTACAAAAGCACTATGTGTTATGTGTAAACATCTGGTATCTACCCCATATTTAGCCAAGGTGTTGAGGAGAATTTATTTTGGGGGCCTCAGGATCGTGTCTTTGCTTTTTGCAGATGATGTGGTTCTGTTGGCTTCAGCAGACCATGATCTCCAGCTTTCACTGGAGCAGTTTGCAGCCGAATGTGAAGTGACCGGGATGAAAATCAGCACCTCCAAATCCGAGAGCATAATCTTGAGCTGGAAAAGGGTGGAGGGCCTTCTTTGGGTTGACAACGAGGTCCTGCCACATTTGTGGGAGTTCAAGTATCTTGGAGTCTTGTTCACAAATGAGGGCAAAAGGGAACAGGAGAACAATAAGGGGATTGGTCCGGCATCTGCAGTGATGTGAGTGCTCTGCTGGTCTGTTGCGGTGAGCTGAGATGAAAGGCAACGCTCTCAATATACTGGTCCATCTACATCCTTACCCTCATCTATGGTCACAAGCTCTGGTTAGAGACTGAAAGAACGAGATTGTGGATACAAGCGACCGGAATAGTTTTTTGCAGGGTGTCTGTTCTTCCCCATAGAGATAGGGTGGAAAGCTCGGTCGACTGAGAAGGGCTCATAGTAAAGGTGCTGCCAGAAATAGTCATAGTTCTCGCGCATTATTTGCTGTTGTCGACAGGCTAACAAACTCTCCTGTGTCAGTAGCACCTGAACTCTATTCCACCAAGGCCTGCAATGACTTTGCCAAATTCTTCACAGACAAAATCCAAAATATTAGACAAGCGGTTGGTTCATTAACGGCAGGTTCAGGTTATGTGTTCACGGAAAATCCGTTTAAACACCATGAAACAGTTTTATCTCATAAACAGCAAAGATCTGGAGGACATCTTACGTCAACTGAACTCCTCCTCTTGCTACTTAGACATCCTGCCCACAGGCTTTTTCAAAAAGGTCTCAAAGATCTTGGAGTCAGATCTGTTACAGATTGTGAACTCATCTTTAATGTCGGGTGTTTTCCCAGAGCCACGGAAAACAGCTGTAATTAAACCCCTGCTGAAAAGAGACAATCTGGACAAGACACAAATGAACAACTACAGGCCCATCTCCAATCTTCCATTTTTAAGTAAGATCATTGAAAAGGCTGTTTTTCATCAGCTAAATGACTTCTTAAGACAAAGCAACTGCTATGACGTCTTTCAGTCAGGTTTTAGACAGCACCACAGCACTGAGACTGCTCTGACCAAAGTCATCAATGACCAAGGGCCTGTACATTCATCTTTAGTCGGCTTGATTATTGTAACAACGTCTTTACAGGTCTACCTAAAAAATCAATTAGGAAACTGCAGCTCATCCAGAACACATACATAGATACGTGATTTGGCAGATCCAATTATGCATGGGTGGCAGGGTAAGCGCACGGTTTTTACCGCTTGCCATATCATGTTTTGATTTAATCCTTTTTGAACATCTCCAAACAGCACAGCCTTTGTAACAAAATTCAGTACAACCTGTATAAACCTGGATAAAATAAACAGGATCATCGCACAAACAAGAAAATGTTCTGGTCAATTAATAGAAGCGTGTCAAAAACACTTCTCCGCCTTCACCCAGCTGATTGACTATTAGTAAAGTCAATATATATATATATATATATATATATATATATATAATATATATATTTTGTTCATTTTAAATCATGCTTTTTATTCCTTTACTTTTGCTTTTTTTGCACCCTGCTGTAATGCTTTTTATGTTTTATGCAAAGCACTTTGAATTGTCCTATAATATGAATTGGGCTATACAAATAAACTTGCCTTATTGACTCTGCATATGACTCAGTCATTAACATACAGACATTGTACTTTCTTCTTTGTGACTGAGACCTTTATCTGAAAGCTGATTTACTAAAACTTTACCAATGAATACGTTAGTCCTGTTTTGGCTGTACATTTGTGTGCAACTTACTGATAGAATGACAATTTAATGTGTGATGTTCAGCGTCGTCAGAGGGGACAGTCATGTTGATAAAGTAAGTGGTGCAGGAATTGCTAGATGTCGATAAAAAAGATGGTGCAGAAAAGGAGGGTAAACACAACTCGGTCTGGAATACATCAACAGTAAACTGAACTTCAAACTCCAAAAAGACTTTATGAATCAACTGAGGGCAAATCTTTTCTAACATTTTTTTGCAATATCACTGTCTCATCTGTTTAGGTTTTATCTAATGCAAGAACTTACGAGAACAGATTCCTCTCAATGTATTCGATTGTTTTGTTGTCAGCAAGGAGTTTAAACTCAACGTGGGAGCTGGTCAAGTTTTCCATTAAGCCTTGTGAAAGATCATAGTCAGCGACAGACCAGACCAGAATCCATTCACCGTAAATCTGCAGAGACACAGAACCCAGGTCAAAGCGTTTTCCCTCTGGGAATATTTAGAATAACAGATATAAAACACACAAATGTCAGATTAATCTAACTGGATTGCTGCATCATAAAAAAAGTATTTTAAAGATAATCACTCAATCACTGTAATCGTGAAAAGTGGTTGTTTAAACTTTGGCTCGGTAACAACTTTGGAGATGCAGAACTAAATCAAATATCATGAGAACATTTTAAAATTTTGGTCTCATCCTAGTGATCTAAGGTACCAAGCTGAACAGAACCAAACTCACCTCATGCAGGTCTTTACTGGGCAACCTTTTGGCCAGACCCTGGCACTCTTCTGCAGACGGTGCTGCATTGGAGCCGATTACCGCTAACAGCAGCAGTGCAACCGTTGCTACAGCCATCCTGCTTTGAGACTCAACAAAGACACACAATCACTGTGAACTGTCGGTTTATAATGATTCTGGGCCTCAGTCCCAGAATCATTCCCGCCTTGCGGGGGTCAGTCCAAAGATAATGTGTGTTCAGTGGGTGTCTTATCTCAGATTCACCCTTTGATTTAACATGTTTGTTCGTAAACCAGAGGAGAACAGAAGCTTTGGATTTTGTTCTTTTACACATTTAAACCTTCCCCCATATTGCCTTACTCATAGAGCAGTTTAAAGGGTGCAATATGTAAGAATAGCATCTAGAAAAACAAGAGAGTCCGCTCTCATACAACACCCCCCAGCAACCTTGTGGGCTCACTCACACATTATAAACAAGGACTATGCCCCTCTGCATCCTTTTTAAAATAGTAAAAACTTGCAACCACCCAGCTAGCTGAGAAATAAATCTGTTTGAATGTAACCTTTCTTCCAACGTGATTGAGACATTAGACTGTTGTGTGATTATTTCACTGTAAAAATCTTGCATGCAGGTGAAACCCGAAAAATTTGAATATCGTGCAAAAGTTCATTTATTTCAGTAATTCAACTTAAAAGGGGAAACTAATATAAGATATAGATTCATTACATGCAAAGCGAGATATTTCCAGCCTTTATTTGTTATAATTTTGATGATTATGGTTTACAACTTATGAAAACCCCAAATTCAAAATCTTTGAAAATTTGAATATTGTGAAAAGGTTCAATGTTTTAGGCTCAAAGTGTCACACTCTACTCAGCTAATTAATCCAAAAAACCTACAAAGGGTTCCTTAACATTTAAAGTCTCTCAGTCTGGTTTAGTACAGGAAGTCATATTTTTCTGACATCATCACCAGAAATAGTCATATTTGCTGTTGTCGACAGGCTAACAAACTCTCCTGTGTCAGTAGCACCTGAACTCTATTCCACCAAGGCCTGCAATGACTTTGCCAAATTCTTCACAGACAAAATCCAAAATATTAGACAAGCGGTTGGTTCATTAACGGCAGGTTCAGGTTATGTGTTCACGGAAAATCCGTTTAAACACCATGAAACAGTTTTATCTCATAAACAGCAAAGATCTGGAGGACATCTTACGTCAACTGAACTCCTCCTCTTGCTACTTAGACATCCTGCCCACAGGCTTTTTCAAAAAGGTCTCAAAGATCTTGGAGTCAGATCTGTTACAGATTGTGAACTCATCTTTAATGTCGGGTGTTTTCCCAGAGCCCCTGAAAACAGCTGTAATTAAACCCCTGCTGAAAAGAGACAATCTGGACAAGACACAAATGAACAACTACAGGCCCATCTCCAATCTTCCATTTTTAAGTAAGATCATTGAAAAGGCTGATTTTCATCAGCTAAATGACTTCTTAAGACAAAGCAACTGCTATGACGTCTTTCAGTCAGGTTTTAGACAGCACCACAGCACTGAGACTGCTCTGACCAAAGTCATCAATGACATCCGTTTGAATACTGACAGTGGAAAAATGTCTGTTAGTTTTACTGGATCTCAGTGCTGCATTTGATACTGTTGACCACATTTTTTTACTCAAACGACTGGAGAACTGGGTGGGTCTCTCTGGCACTGTACTAAACTGGTTCAAAACGTACTTAGAGAACAGGAAGTACTTTGTGTCAATAAGTAACTTTACATCTGAGCAGGGGGGAATTACATGCGGGGTTCCCCAGGGTTCCATCCTGGGACCTCTTCTGTTTAACATCTATATGCTTCCACTGGCACAGGTCATAAATAACAACAATATAAGTTACCATAGCTACGCAGATGACACACAGATATATATTAGAATGTCACCATGAGACCAAGGGCCTGTACAGGCTCTTGGCAAATGCATTAAGGAAATTGACTGGATGTGCCACAATTTTCTGCAGTTGAACAAAAACAAAACGGAGGTAATTGTCTTTGGAGCTAAAGAGAAAAGATTGAAGATCACCACAGGGCTTCAGTCCATACACCAAAAACCACCAACCACGTCAGAAATCTGAGTATAGTGATGGACTCAGACCTAAACTTTGAAAAACACATTAAGGCAATCACAAAATCAGCTACTATCACCTTAAGAATATCTCAAGGATAAAAGATCTGATGTCTCAGCAGGACCTGGAAAAACTAGTCCATGCATTCATCTTTAGTCGGCTTGATTATTGTAACAGCGTCTTTACAGGTCTACCTAAAAAATCAATTAGGAAACTGCAGCTCATCCAGAACTCTGCTGCTCGAGTTCTCATTAAAACCAAAAAAGTGGACCACATCAGTCCAGCTCTGAGGTCTTTACACTGGCTGCCTGTCTGTCAGAGAATAGACTTCAAAGTTCTGCTGCTGGTCTATAAAGCTCAGAATGGTTTAGGACCAAAATACATCGGTGATCTCCTGACCCAGTATGAACCTACTCGACCCCTCAGGTCATCTGGATCCGCTCTTTTATCAATTCCCAGAGTCAGAAACAGACATGGAGAAGCTGCGTTCAGCTTCTATGCTCCACATGTCTGGAACAAACTCCCAGAAAGCCTCAGATCAGCTGAAACACTCAGTTTATTTAAATCCAGGTTAAAGACCCACCTGTTCTCAGCTGCTTTTGATTAGGTTTTTATTCTAAGTTTTAAATCTGCACGGCTTCTTTTAAGATTCTTTTAAGATTTTTTTTTCTTTTCTCATTTTAATTCATGTTTTTTATTCCTGTACTTTTGCTTTTTCTGCACCCTGCTGTAATGCTTTTGATGTTTTATGTAAAGCACTTTGAATTGTCTTGTAACATGAATTGTGCTATACAAATACACTTGCCTTGCCTTGCCTTTCCTTTGGTAGCAATCATAATCAGGAGGAAGACTGCTGACCTGACACCCACCATAAGGAGGGAAAGCTAATTGCAAAAGAAGTCGGATGTTCCCAAAGTGCTCTATCAAAGCACATTAATAGAAAGTTATATGGATGGGAAGAGTGTGGCACAAAAAGGTACACAAGCAGCAGGGATGACCGCAACCTGGAAAGGATTGTCAGGAAAAGGCCATGTTGGGGACCTTCACAATGAGTGGACTGAGGCTGGAGATGGTGCATCAAGAGCCAAGACACACAGACGGATCCTGGACATGGGCTTCAAATAGCCTATTCCTCTCGTCCAGCCTCTCGTGAACAACCAACAACGTCAGAAGTGTCTTACCTGGGCTAAAGAAAACAAAATGACTGCAAATGTTGCATTTCTTTTCGAAACCAAGGTCCCAGAGTCTGGAGGAAGAAAAGGAGAGGCACAGAATCCAAGATGCTTGAAGTCCAGTGTGAAGTTTCCACAGTCTGTGTTGATTTGGGGAGCCATGTCATCTGCTGGAGTTGGTCCACTGTACTTTATTAAATCTAGAGTCAATGCAGCCTTATACCAGGACATTTTGGAGCACTTCATGCTTCCTTCCGCAGACTAGCTTCATAGAGATGCTTCCTTCATTTTCCAGTAGGACTTGGCACCGGCCCACACTGCCAAAAGTACCAAAACCTGGTTCAATGACCGTGGGATTACTGTGCTTGACTGGCCAGCAAACTAGCCTGACCAGTTTCACCTGTAGTGAACCTTTAATTAGAAATGCATGAAGGATTGGACAAATGGAATGTTGTAGAGAATTGTTCAGGCCAGTTTTGAACATTTCACCTTTAAATCTGCCTAATAGTCATATGAAAAACTATCAAGATACAGAAAAAGACTACAACCAAAAACAAATCTGGCAAAGACCAACTTTAAGCTAAGAGGGATTTTAAACCTTAGACCAAGCTAGATTTTAGTGGGTGGAACGCATTTCTTTATACTGTTTGTTTATTGATGTTTTCTAACAAACCTCTTAGGTCTTCACAGAACAGCTGGATTTATATTAAAATTAAACTACACCTTGATGGGCTTTACTAATTAGCTGACTCCCACACAAATGCAAAAATATTAGAAAATTATGCATTATCCTTGCTCTACTTTACATTTATGCTCTAAGTTCTGTTGGTATATCACATAGAACCCAATAAAATGTTTATAGAGTTTTTTTCATTAGATAATTGAAATTTCGGAGGAAAATTTGTTACCGGATGAAAGCTTCTAAATACTATGAAATGTACACACGCTCTGTTGTTATAATATATTTATCTGTTTGTTCTTTTATTTGCACGCCCATAGAAAATCTGCATTAGACATGTAAAAAGAGAACAAATATTTTATTAAAGTGTTTTTATTTATTTAATGGGGTGGAGGATTGGGGAAAGATAACAGCAATACACGGACAAAGTTTCAATATTTATTAATCAGTTTTTATTTTCTTTGCTCTTTCACTTATTTTTCTCACTTAAAATCAGATGTTGCATTAGGAAAACACACTTTGGCCATTCCACAAATCAGCTGTCAATGGGTGGCATCCCTATTAACATCTCATCTACTGAAGAAATGGCAACTGGAGGCTCTCGTCGTCGGTGCAAAAAGCTTCAGGAAGAGATTGAAGAAAGATGAGTTGTGTCTTAAAGTCCAAGCTCAGTCATTCAATAGGATTTAACTGTTAGAGCAAAGAAAACTACGTACCTTTCTCAGGATTGTAGAGGAAGTCTGGTTCTCCAGAGAAGCCGAGGCAGCTCGCCTGCTTCTTAAAATGCTCCAGATCAGACTCTGTCAGGGTCTTTCCTCTGCCTGGTAACCAAATAAAGAAAAGGGTCGAAACAATTTTTTGCAAGAAAACACAATATGTTGAGTGATATTTTGATCTCTTTTCACCTGCAAAGTACAGAGACCGAGCACTGATTTCATCAGGAAAGTTTGCTTTGCCAAGGTTCATTATCTGAAGGAGATTTTGGATATGCTTGGCAATGCTGTTTATTATGAAGACCAGGCAGCCATCACAGCTAGGGAGCACATTAAACTTAGAGGTCATGTTAAGATCTAGGGATAAACACAGAAAAAAAGTGGAAAAACATGAATAAGAGAAAATGTCAAAATCACCCCACGTCAATCAGAATTACTCAAAGGATGATGATCAATGTATGATCACATGATCAATATATATGGATTACAGGAGGAAATCAATGGTAATGTGATTAAAAATGCGGAAAAAGTCCTCAAGTATGTTTCAAATCTGAAGCTAGAGGATGATGTTTTCTGCATGATTTTTGACTCTTCCTGTCAAATTAGATTGGGAAACTTACACGAGGATGTTAAGGTGTTGCCCTCTATATTCACTTTAGCGGTGTGTTTCATGCAGGCTCCATTCCTGAAAAAATATTATGAAAAAAAAGATGAGTTCACAACCTTAATGAGCCATTTTCAGAGTCAAATGTTCATTATAACGGTGCACTGTATATAATTCATGTGAAACTGCGACTTAAAATTGCATATGACCAAACTGAGATCCCTCAAGTCAGATTTAATTATAGAGTACATCTAAACAAAGCATCTGAGCATCTAAAGGTGAAAACCAAATCCATGATTTATCATGGTTTACTTTAGATGACACGACCTCTGTAGGGGACGTAAATACTGTACATCCGTTTGCTTTTAGATTGCCACCTTTAAAACCATCAGTTTTTCTTCTGTTGACTGGTACCTGTTTCGACCAGTTGCTCCAGTTCTTGCTTTCTCCTTATCCAATCATATCCATCGTATGTCGTATCACGTGATACAAGTCGCACCGAGTCTCAAGGATAAAGCTCTGCATACAGCGTTAACAAGCGACTTTCTAAGTGTTTTACCAAACAAATCGTGGTAAATAATTTTGCCATGGGCAACTAAACCCTGGGTGAGGCTGGTAGAACAGGTCTCCTTAATGATGAGCTACTTTTCAGGAGAAGACCATTCCAAACTGGACCACTCAGTGTTTGTGGACTGGGCAAAGGAACACTCAGAAGAAGATTATGTCCTACACCAGAAAGTCAAAACTTTTATGTACAGCTATGATTTGTTTATATGTTATAGAGTTGGGAACTATTATTTTAAAGTAAGAAATAAATACATCATCAAGAGCATTTGGTTTTTTTTGTGTTCACCTGTACGTGCGCATGGGGGATGGAAAGAGGCTTTGCTTACCTCTACGAAATGGTACTGAACCTTCCTTTACAACTTGCCAGATTTTTAGTTTGCTGTATAACTTTATGTTGAAGGATTCAGAAATTTTCAGGTGTAAACACCTAAATATATATGCCTGAAAAATGCCTGAACACAGGCACAGAAAACCCTCTCTCTGTTTTTGTGGTATTTTTCTTAAATTTGAGCTTGCATTAGCTAAGATTTGCAGCCATACCTTTGACTTTTGACTCCATGCAGAAATATCGTGGTGAGAGTAAAGATTTCACATTTTTCTGTGTTCTGTTTTATTGTAACTATCTCTAGAGAGAGACGAAGTTTCTGAATGTGCTCCAGAGGGCACCATGTATGTCTTTTACAGGCATTTTGAAGTGTTTTGGGGGGAATGTTAAGCAGTATGATACACACAAACTGAGAAATACATTCATATATATATATATGTATATATATATATATATATATATATATATATATATATATATATATATATATATATATATATATATATATATCAACCAATATAGGATTTCTTTAATAGAAACTTGCATAGGTAGAGATAAGATTGCAAATACCTGATCTGAACAAAGTAAAAATGTAGCATTTAGAGATATTATAAATGAACATTCTTAATAAACAGATAATTTTATTCCCATTTGCACGTTTACATTTCAACAGGCGTGTATTTGTACAGTGCACTTACATCTTGTTCCACTGATGCATGAGAACCTGAGAGTTGCCTGCTGGGGACTCTGTAATGTTCACCCAGGAGCTTTCGGTTATATTCAGCATAGATTTATGAAAGTCATGATCCGTGTAGCCCGCTAGGAAATTCACTTGTTTGTAGATCTGCACACAAAAAGGAAGTTGGTTACATGCCTGATCCATTAAGAATGCCTTCATAGAAAATGTTTGAGGTATGAAGAGCTAACTGACTTTATGTTAAACATTCGTTGCATTTTCATTGCTTGAAGATGGTAAAATGCTTTTGTTAGTTGGTAAACAAAGGAACGATCAATAGGATTTTGTTTCAGAACATCAGATAAAGGTTTGCATTAAAAAATGACAGAGGTTTTTCTTAAAATCCTACTGAGACAAATGTTTCATGATGTTTCATATTAATTTAATGACTGAATAGTACAAATGTTGCAAAGAATTGAGCAAAAATAGACATTAATAATAAATAATTGTATAATTATCGTCCAGTGTAAAAGGTAAATATTTTATTTATTTATTTAAACAGTGAATGTTTCTATGTGTTAAAGGACACACACACAAATCGACCCTCTGATTATAGACTTTGGCCAAAAGAAAAATATAAAAAGAGCTGGATATTTATTTAGAACTGGTGGGAAGTGGTCAGGAAAGGCCGTCGAAAGCAATGCTGAAGGAACTTCCAGGACTATCCCACAAATTCTGGTTGTGTTCTTTATGTAATTGTTTCCCAACCTTTTTTGACTTGTGTACTCCCAGAGCCATTTTCTCATACCACAAGTACCCCCTTAGTCAAATGTGTGGATGATTTTCCAAATGTAGAATGTACAAATGAAAATAATTTTATTGAATCTCCCTAACTGGAATGTTTAACTCTCAAGCACTTTATTCTTTTTACTCCCCCCCCCCCCCCAAAAAAAAAATAAATAATATTTATATATCTATATCTATATATAGATATATATAGATATATATATCTATATATAGATGTGGAATACTCACAGTCTTTTTTAGGGGGGATACAAATTATATCAGACACGATAATTCAGCCCGCCAGAATGTGTATCCACAGGTAACTTTTTTGTTCATTGGACAAACCTCTTCAAATTCACAGAATTCAATGTTCATAGTACAGGGTGACTATATACTAAAATGTTCAAATGTGGGATACTCTCAGTCCTTTTTTGGAGAGATATAAATTCTGGTGGCCTAATAGAATTTGTATCCCCCCCCTAAAAAAGGACTGTGAGTATCCCACATTTGAAAATTTTATTTTATATTTACCTTGGATTTAGAGCCACTTAATCCTCTAAATTTGGAGAGGTTTGGCAAATAGAGTTACCTGGGGAATACAAATTCTATCAGGCTCTGCCTGATTTTGGATGTATTCCCCCCCTATAAATTGGCTTTATAAAGAACTATCACCTCCAAATTTTCCGGAGCAGTTAGTCATCATAACAAGTATTTGTTTGCTAAAAATCAAGAATATGTTACACCGTGTCTTTGATTTGCACAGGGGAAACAAATTCTATCAGGTTCCTTCTGATGAAATGTGTTCCCCACTGTAAATTGACTTTATGTAGTGTGTCAGCTGCTTTCTTGTCCATCATAATTTCATCATAATTTAAGCCATAACACTCGCTGCAGGGAGAATGAGCTCTTCAACAACTGTGTGAGGCTTTTTTGATTTAGCCCCAAGCAGAGATTCGGCATGCCTCCAGTGCTTTGCTTGATGCAGACGTAGCTTTCATCATTACAGTCTGACCTGATCTAAATTCTGACAACCTTCGCTTGTAAACTTAAAAAGTCTCTGTTTTGCTGATACTTCCCGAGTGTTTGGTGCTTTGGTGTTGCTGTAAATGGGCCTGCTTCATCGAGCTATACGAGAGGAGTTCCCTGCAAAGGAAGCACTGAGGGTGAGGTGGGTCCGCAGGTGTAGAAGTGAATCCATAAGAAATATAATTTTCACTGTAGTGTGTTTAGGTTTGGCCTCTTTTTTGTGTTTCTTGGACTCTGCTGAACCCTTTCCTGAATCCAGAGCAAGGGGACATTTCAGCAATTTATCCATGTTGACTTTGACATGTTTTTTTTTGTCTTCTCTCTCAGGTTCTCTCCCGGTAGCGGAGCATTGTGCCAGTGCACAGCCCTGCTCTAGTCTTTCTTTTATGTACTTGTTGTTCATGCCTTCTACTCTTTCCATTAATAAAAGCTGGGTTTAATATTCATTAGGGTATTCATTAAGCATTATGCATAACTTTTTTTTTTTACCAGGGTACTGCCAATGCAGTCGAATGACTGATACCCATCTTCAGGAAAATTAAATATTAAATGTCTCCACTTACCCCCTGTAATGTGCTCACGTACCACTAGGGGTACGAGTACCCCCAGTTGGGAATCACTGCTCTATGTGATAACAATTGGCTGTTTTCTTTGCTTCTTTCAAAGAGAACATCAAGGCCAGGGTGGCATCTCCCAACACTTGATAGGGTGTCTTATGTTCTGATGAAACTAAACTTAAACCGAAAAATATACGGTTGGAAAAAATATATGGAATAAATAAATGGAAAAAAAAATCCGAACCGTTCGGTTCGCTTGTCTCGGTTCCGCGCATGCGTGCGTCGCACGGTTCGAGGCATGCACAATGTGGCCTCGTGCCCCGTGTGTGTATGTGACCTCAGTGTGTTTCCATGTTTCCCTTTCCCTGTTGTCCGGTCCACACTCTAGAGGGGGCGGTAATGCACCTATCGTTGGATGCCAAACAACCGCCATAAAAAAAAAAAAAAAAAAAAAGAAGACGACGAAGCGTCTCCCTTTCGCGTGAAATAATTGAGGCGTCTATACAGTCAATCGGTGTCTACGATGTGGAGTGAGTGCTACAGGTCACTGGTCACAGTACTGTGTAGAAATGGCAAGTGGGAGAGAAAAGGAAGGCTGCCCCCGCCCGGAGTTGGAGGATGCGCCGTTGTCATATAAATCTGGTGTGTGGGAACATTTTGGATTTCATGTTACCTATGATGACAGGGGAAATAAAACAATAGATAGAACTGCGACTGTATGCAAGTATTGAGCAACACGCATCCAATATGCTAATAGCAACACATCGAAGATGCCAGTTCATCTGAGAAGACATCACCCCAATGTGTCCGTAGACAGCGTAAGGAGGAGAGAGCCAGTTAGGAAACAACTATTACTCTCTGCAGCATTTAAGCAGCCACTCAGTGATAAGTCGGACAGAATTTTTTTGCCAAATAAATGAAAAGCATGTTGAAATCATCAATGTCTTCCCTCTTGTGTCAAAATGTCACCTAGCTTTCCTCAGAAATGGTCCCAATAATGTGTTTTAAGTCAAGTCAAATTCGGTTTGTGCATGATTACATGATATAACATTTTTAATACTGTAACCTGAATTGCGGATGATTAAGCTATACATCATATGCTGAATTACATTTCTGGAGTGTTAAAGATTAAAAGAAAAAACAACAAAAATAACCGTACAGAACCGAAAACCGTAACCCTTAAACCGTGATACGAACTGAACCGTGGGTTTTGTGAACCGTTCCAACCCGTAGTTTCTACTATAAAGCCATTGATGAAATGGGATTTCATTTTTTTGGCATCACATTGAGTTCAAACATCTCTCCAAGTCCACGACTAGTAAAATAAAGCTTTGGAATAACCCAGCCAGAGTCCAGTACTAAATCTGGTGGGAAATCTCTGGGAAGTTGTCAGAAGAAGGCTGTGGACAAAAGACGTTCTCAACATCTGATAGATTTTGAGCTTTTGTTTTTTGCAATATGGAATGGGTTAACAGATGTGTTTGGTTTTGTACTCAAAAAGGATATCTTTTACATTTATGACTGATAAAGCTTTGAAAATATTTATAATGGTCTACTTTTTTACATCACAAAAACCTATGAAATGAATGAAACAAAAACACAGGACCTTGCCGTTAAAATGGGAAAAGTATACACCCACAACAACGAAGGTACATACCATTGTTGCGGTAGGAGCTAAATGAGCAAATCCTGATTAAAAAGGGAGTATTATTTGCAATGCTCACTCAAAAAGACAGCGAATGAATGAAAGGAGTTTTTTACCACAGATGGGTCGGCCAGAGAGATGGGTGAAATCAGCGGCTGGCATTCTTCAGGTGTGAGAGCTGAGCTGCTCAGAAGCAGTGAAGCAAACAGCAGAGAGCTGAGCCACAGGTCCATGATGATAATTTAGCCTTAGGGACAATTAGCTCAAAAAAGATATAAGACAGATCTACAGCGACTTGTCCTGTGAGCTGCTTGAATTTGATACAACCTGATGATATAACAAGTGGACTTTCCTGCTGTTGTGTAAGACCTGTTTTTTTGTGCAGAGTTTACCTTTTCAAACATAAAAACGAACCCCCCTAAAGGAACGGAGAGTCTTTGGTTCAAAGTTTGTCCTTTGTGGTATTTTGCAATAGCAATATTGGGTTTGTGTATCAATCATTGGCTTTTTTGTTTAAGTGACTTTTGAAACCAATGACTCACAAACTGAGTGCCTGAAAAGCATCCAAGGCTTTTGTATTGAGGTTTAACTTTCACAGAGATTGATTTTTTTCAAAAACAGAGGTCAAATTCCTCCACTTTGTTTTGCCAGAACATTTCAGGAGAATTTCCATGAGGAACTAGGAATGTCCCTTTAACTGCTGCAAAGCTCTGTCTGAATCTATCATAGGGTTTGCAAACAAAACAAAAGCAAGAGAAGCTGCTGATTATCTCACGTCCATCAGCTGATGATGGTTTTAATGCTGGAATGGAGGAGATTCTTATTGAAAATTAGCTACGATTTTTAAATACTAAACCTTAATATTTCATTACTTGAATGAACTCATGTTTATGTGTAATTTAAACAAGATATTACTGAATAGATTAATGAGAAATTTATTTGGCTCGTAATGTAACTGAATATTCCTCATGTAATTAGGATTTGATTACTCATTCTCTGTGTTAGTGAAAGCATCTTGGACAGAAGTTCAAGTTAGAGAAAACAAACCTGTTGCATAATGTTTCTGATAGAGATGTGTCAGATCACTGGGTGACAGACGTCAGAGCAGCAAGATATCAACTGGACGTTCTGGCCTTGAGGGACTGCTTCATGCTTTACTATCAGACTGGCATGAACCAGTTCTTCAGGAGCTGGATGAGAAGACTGGAGAGGACGTGCTGGAGAAGGTAAACAGTGATTGCTAAATACTATTTAAGGTGTTGAATCAGAAGGGTTGGGAGCGAATACTGGAGTAAGCTCATGTGGAATTAAAAGGTTAGTCTCTTTGGGAGCAGGTCAGTATCTGCAACGCTTGTATGTGCTGAACTCCTTGTTGATCAACAAGCCGAATTAAAGCTCTTGAACTAAGAAGTAATTCTTTCTCATCCTTGTTAAATAATATTTCCATAATAAAGCTCTACCCCTCCATCATTAGCCAAACATGTTTATTTAATATTTAATCGCCTGAAGGACCCAGTTTCATCTTTGTTTTTAGAAGAGTTATATTTTTAGCCATATTACTGATGCTATACAAAGAAAAACACCAAAATATAAACAGCAAGCATAATCCTAAACACTTGATTGTACAGACTAAAACATTCCATGGACACAATTACTCCATTCATATTTTGAGTGATATTTTTTTGTCTTGCTACATGGTTACTTATCATAAACCTGTTTTCAGTTGTCTGAATGTGGCTGAAAGGGGGTTGGGGTTGATCAAATAGGCTAACAAAGATGCAATTTCAGCATTTTTAAGATTCTAACAGCTCCAAAACTCAAATTTCTAACATATTTTCTGGACTATGTAATGATAAGGACTAGCCATTGTTATAGAAAAATGTCTTCTTTCTTTAAACAAAGATGAGGCTGAAGTCCTGATCGGTGTTTTTGTATTTATTAAGTAGATTCTTGTACAGGAACCCAGAGCTGGGCAAAACCAGAACTCTTCCACACCCTTCCATGACTGAAAACCCATCCGACCAAATGTTATCCTCACTCCCTCTGACACCATATTGATGTCTAGTCTCAAGGTTAACAAAACACTTCTCACTGTAGCTAAAGGGAATGAGGTGAGAGGCCTTCTAATCTGCTCCTCACTGGCGTCTGTTTAAACCCTTTGATGATCTCCTATATGCCATAGACCCTAGATGCATTCACTAAAATGTAATTAATCAATTAATTCAAATTACCTTGAAACATTTCCTTCACACCATACTTAAATAGCCATATAAAAAATATGTCCATGGACATTCAGTCACTGAAGGACCAAGGACTCCAGTGCTTGGAGGGTTGTAACTTAAACTAGCATTTGCAGCTTATAACTTGGTGCCTCTTTTTCAGCACAATTCTACACAAATCCTCTTTACTCATTGGAAGTGAAAACTTTTAAATATCTTTTGAATTGGTGCTTCCTTTTGGCTATAGTATTGTAGAATACATTGGTGGGACATGCTAATTAAGCTTAAAAAATCTTTATGGAAATGTTTCACCTGGTTTCAAGAAAAAATATTGGTTATTGGTCATTAACGTAACCATTTGAGAACAGTTTAAGATTGGGTTAGAGTACCCTGAGACAACCAAGGCATATATGAGGAGAACATGCAGGCTTCAGGCAGGAAGACTTAATCTGATATTCAAACCCAAACCTTTTTGTTCCAAAGGAAGAGTGAAAACCTTTCAACCATGGAGTGATAATAGAAGGACATAACATATCAGAGTATTTGGAAACCTTAATGTGCTTGTGGTGGGATACCGACTGGGCACAGAGAGAGAAGCGCACAAGGTCAGACTTGTAAACAAAGGCTTGGATGCTTTTAGTTATGTGTCATCTGGATTTCTCCAGGCATTTGGATGTTTTAAGAGGGAAACATATATTTTCGTTGTGTGTAAATCTTCTGTTGTAAGATTTAAAATGATTTCTGTATTGACAGAACAGTAGTAGCAGGTTCAAGGGAGACTTTCTCTTATACTTTTTCAGCTCCTCTCTGAACAGTGCATTCATGTCCTCCTACTTCACTGCCACAATGCAAAAGGTATGAACACAAGAAAGACAAGAGAATGAGATGTCAGAACTTAGAAATTGTGGGACCTTCAGATTGCTGAAGTTCTGTTCAAACAATTACATGCTAGGATAAACACCACCAGCGTGTCCAGCCATCATACCATTCAGAAGGGAGACATTTCTGTGGCCTAGAGATAGATGAACCTGTTTTGGGACTAAATGTGCCTATCAATTGAACAATTGCAAAAGACCATATGAACTTGTTGGCTGAAGCTGGTAAGATTAAAACAAGCATGGCACTGATTTGGGCTGAAAGGCCACCTGGAGAGGAGGAAGCCATCACAAAAAAATTATTGTAAAAGCCAGTCTTTTTGCCATCAGGTGTTGGCAGCCTCATGTTGTCTGTGGATGTTTTTGCTGCAGGAGGGACTGGTGCACTTCACAAAAATAGATTATGTCAGTATCGCTTTAACAACCCTACCAAGAAGAAAGCTATGATTTTTTTTTTGTATTTCCTGTAGCTTTGGATCAGTAATGATCACAATCAATATATATTTTAAAAATGCACCCCATAGTTTTCCAAATATTACTAAGTACAATACCAGATTTAAAAAAAAAATAATCACCAAAAACTATTTTGAGGCATTTGATTCACTTTATCTTTGGTAACAAGACATCAAACCTTGTTGAATTCTATTTAAACATTAACAAGGAGAAACATTACCAATACATACAATAGAATAATCCTTTATTGTCCCACAAAGGGGAAATACAGCTGTAACAGCATCAAAGTGACAGATAATCAACATATATAGATTCACATGAGAAAGATATAAAGAGTATAAAAACAGAATTAAGAATGATACATGTACATTAAGGACAAGATTACAAAAACCAAAGTACTGTGTAGTTATTTGAATGTGCAACTGAGTGGGATAATTTAAAAACAAAACAAAAAAAAACATTTACAGAATGTGCATGTGTAGTTGTGCATTAGAAGGTAAAAAGTAAATGAAATTAACAGAATATAAATTGAGAAAAACAGATGTGCAAATAACCCCCCCCCGAAAAAACTATATGTTGGGTTTGTACATTAATCATTAGCTTTTTTGCTTGGGTGACTTTTGAAATCAATGACTGCTGCAAGGTTCAGTCTGAATCTATCATAGAGTTTGCAAACAAAAAAAAGTCAGAGAAGCTGCTGATTATTTCCCGTCCATCAGCTGATTGTGCCTTTACAGCTAGAATGGAGCTGATTCCAATCAAAAGTCCTAAAACATTTTCAAATGCTAAAATGTAAAATTTTATATTCCTGGTAATATACAAAAAACACATACAAATGACTATTTGCCTAAAAATCCAGAGAAGTCTTTTAATCTCAGGCTCCTGAGTAAATAAAGTAGGAAAACAAAAAAAGATATGATCACACAATAAATCTGAACCTGTACAGTGCTTGCAGTAGCACTTAATGAACACTAGAAGGAGTCAGCGTTTAACTTACTCACCTGACTTAAAATTTAAACTAGGCGAGCTGTACAACCCCCCCCATGACAACACAAAACTCCTAAGGTGGCAATGACAGATGTGAGAGTTTGATTCTAATAGTCCTTAATCATAACCAGACAGCAGGCAAGTAAGATGGCAACATATTTCATTCATGTGATGCTGGCCTGTAAGTGGATATACTGCATGCAATGAATGAATAGGCGGAGTAGCCCAAAGAGAGTTAAGCCTTGTAGCTCAAGTTTAATAAATTATAATACACGTATATAGAATTATAATAAAGGGTTGGATTGCTCTAATATCAGTTACGTTTTTCCATTGAAATTTGAGAAGAGAATGAATGAGGTTCTCTTCAGCTCCTCCATCATCCCAGCATTTTGTGTGTCCTTGAGATCAGAGACTTTCTCTGCACCTTCTTGTCTAATTTATTATCAGAAATAAACTCAATGGCTGAATGAACGCAATTTAAATCCAAATATTCCAGGGGTATGAGTAATTTTAACAATGTTAGTAAATAACTGTTACAGCACTAATAAAATGTTAACAAGTCATCAGTAACTTGGAGCAGAGATAATCTGAAATATACAGGGCATCGGCTCCTGAGGGACTGGAATTAGACACGACTGTTTTAGATGTTTCTATGCTTCAACAAGTCTGATAAAAATTAGGCTCCAAGGACCAAGATTGGGGAGTACCTCCCTGAAAAAAGTTGCAGTGAAAAGAGCACTGAAGACATGGTTAAAGAAGACATGTTATTGTTGTACCCATAACACAGGAAAACTGTACTGAAATGTTTTAGCTTACAGAAAACCGAGTTTTACTACTGCTTCCTACTCAATTGCAACAGATATATATATATATATATATATATATATATATATATATATATATATATATATATATATATATATATATATATGTACCACGCCTCTCGTCCTGTGGCTGCTGGAGATAGGCACCAGCAACCCCCGCAACCCTGCATGGACGGGAACAGAAAATGGATGGATGTGTAAACGTATTAAAAAAACTATGTAAAAATAGACAATAATAAAGCCAATGTTAAACTAATCTAGTAGGAAAGCTTTTAAGGCTTAAATCCTCACATAGAGTAATGTAGCAATCATGAAACAAAAGCTTCATACAGAGAGAAAACATAAGCAATTTTCTTCCCGTATGTATTAAATAAAATATAAATAGTGTGAACATTGTTACTGGAAGATTAGTGTCAATTGTATATTATATTCCTATTTGAGTTATCAGTGAGAATAATGAGAGATAGAAAAAACTCAGGAATCCCAGAGTTTAATTCCTGCTGTGCTGATGTTGAGCAAAACTGAATTTATTAGAGTTAAATTACTTCATAAAATTTTGTTAGATTTTTTTCCCTCACACCTTGAAATGGTGCATCCGGAGCACAGGTCGAAGGTGATTGGTTGCTGCGGTCGCCTTTTTACTATCG
This sequence comes from Valencia hispanica, assembly GCA_963556495.2. Classification (NCBI taxonomy): domain Eukaryota; kingdom Metazoa; phylum Chordata; class Actinopteri; order Cyprinodontiformes; family Valenciidae; genus Valencia; species Valencia hispanica. The sequence goes on along the minus strand of OY747713.1, from coordinate 12,169,269 downwards.
TGCATTCATTACCTCGCTTTCCTAGAAACCAAGAACTCCCAGACCAACACTGTTTGTAAATGTGAAGACATTCCTAAATGAACAACAAGACATATAAATGAACCACAGATAATATGAGATTTTGAATAATACAGTGGTTCACTGTGAATGTTTCATTTTTTATGGGCATCTTTGAATCACTGAAAAATTAGTTCAGCTGCTGTAAAGAGACAGAACGGTTTGCAAGCCTTTACAGAATAAAAAACTGCAGGTCTAGGGTTTGTTTATTTGAGTTTAGCTGTTATTCACAACGTAAACAAGCATGTGCCTTATAGGTTGTTTAGTGAGCACCTCATTTGAACCTATCTCTCTTTCATGATAAACTACGCTGCAGTCATTTGTCAATATCAGGAGAAACAAAGTGGGCATATAGATCTCAAATCTAGATGTTTAATTCAGCATTAAACAGTGCTTTAAAGGCTTTACCCAGTTTTTCAGTGTCTACCTAAGCCTTCAGTGCTGGGAAAAAGTTTTTCTACGCCTAAATTTTTATATCAGACTAATACGACCTGGGTGAATATGTTTCTATCAGGCCTGATGAACCAAGAAATCATCTAAATAGAAGCTCTCCGATAACACGAAGAAGGCTAAAAGCCCCCTAAAAGCAATACATTATGCCCAGATCCAAAGAAATGCATGGATGAGATTCACAGCAACTTACAACCAACTTGAACCTTCTCAGAAAAGGCCAACCTTTAAGAAATACTCCAAGAGCGCAGCAGTGACTCATTCAAAACATCACAAAAGAACCAAAAACTAAACCACTGCAGATGGCACCTGTATGAGTTAAAGGGTTTAAAAATAAGACAGAGACTGGGCAAGATGGCATCAAGAGTTAAATATCTAAAACGTCTTGATAATCTTTAAGATTTCAGGGAAAATATTCTGTGGACTGACAAAACAAAATATTTTTTTTTTCAGAAGTTGTTTGTGCAGTTTCATGTAAGGTAAAACAAAGTCTTTAAGAAAAAACCTTCATCATACTGTCAGTAAATCACATGTAAAGGTGGCAGTGTGATGGTCTGGGGCTGCGTTGCTGCATCAGGACCATCACACTGCCACTTGATTTATTGTAAGGTATCCTCTCTACTAGAAAATCCTGAAGGAGAATATCCAGCTATCAGTTAGTGACCTTAAACTCAAGTTCACTTGTACTATGTAGCAGGAAAATGATCTGAAGCAAACAGGTAAGTCCGGTTCAGAATGACTAAAATGAACAAAAAAAGAGGCTTTGAAGTTGCCTAACCAAACTCCAGTTTAGAAGAATGATAATTAATATTTTTTTACATGCAATGTACCTTACTTCTTTCATTAGTGTCAGTGTCTAGTTTTTTTTCATAATGTCCCCTGAAAGATTGTCTATGACGTATAGAGAGACGATGCTCGAGCTCCATTTTCTGTGAACTGTGTTTCTACATAGGTCACAGAAACACAACGCAGATATGTGAAAGATTCAAGAGGGCATTGTGTGTCTGAAAGACCATCAAGAATCAGGGATGTCCCGATCCGATCATGCGATCAGAAATCGGGCTCGATCACTTGATTTTTATATGATCGGAATTGGGTGGAAATGATCCGATATAAGCTCATAAAACAACAAGCGTGGCGTTTTAAATTCATCCTGAGACAGAGATTGTCAAATGCATTGACAGTGGCTTATTTTTTATTTCAACAAGCTACGTGAACGGCTGCTAGTAGTGATGTGTCGGCCTCGAACTAAAGGGCTCTTTGATTCGACCGATCTGAGCCGGTTTTTGTTTGTTTCTGTTCAAGTTGCACGTCTTGAGTGGGAGCAGGAGGGAGGGGAGGACGGTTTTACACAAACACAGATAGCGCCACAAACATAGAGGGTGTTTCTCAATGCCAAGGAACCTCGCCTTGGTGCCTTGGTCCCGCCCTGGTTGCCTAGGAGACCGCCTAGGCGCGTTCCAATGTTCATGTGCTACCGAGGCATCTGTCCTCCGTTTGTCTGCCGTTTAGCTAACTAACCGAGGATACATGGGAGGTTCCTTGATTGCTTCCCTCAGTCAAAAATTTCCCAGAATACATCGCGGTATTTTCAAAGTTGCTACTGCCGGCAGCAGCAACTTCGGGAGCGAATTTCCAATTTAAATGTAAGTCAAGTAAATGTAGCTATCGGAAAATGTTTTTCAGATCCAAAGCAGTTATCTATGGTTGGTTAGTTGCTTAGTAGTTGCTAGCAGGTACTAACTCGCTTTCACATTTGATTTAACCAATATATACACGATTAAAAAAGTAAAACTCTCGTTATACATCTATATTGTAACTTATACGTATAAACTATAACGATGGACGGGACGTAAACAGAGCGCGTAAGCAAAAGGCGGGCCCTGGGCAGCCGCGGTCACGTGATGTAAGTCTGTTCCATTTAACAGTTTTCTTTGACCAAGGAAGGACAGTGTCCTCGTAAGCAAGGCGCCTTGACATTGAGAAACACCCAGAGAAACAGGAGGAGAAAAAAGCTACAGACAAAACAGCAGATAATGCAGCAAAATTTGAAGCAGAGTTTAGAGTATGCAAAGCTTAGTGCAAACTCTGCAGTTATCTACATTACCTTAGCTTTTCTATGTTGTTCACTGCAAATAGTTTAAAGCTTATGAATATTTTACATAAAATCACAGTTGGTTTTTGTAACTTAACATTTACTTATTTTGTAGCACTGTTCCATGGTAAATATAATAAGTCATATAAATATTAAACATTTGATATAAATATGTCTGTAGATTAGTCATTCATTTTACACAACATTTTACATTACACACTTTTTGATGGTAAATTAATTTGAGAAACAAAATATTAGGAGCCGAATGAGCCGGTTATTTTTATTGAGCCGAGCCGTGAGATCCAGCTCTCCTAAATGAGCCCGAAATTCCCATCACTACCTGCTAGTTCTTGTATCAAAGGTGTCTCCTTTTGGGGTCAATACACAGACATATGGAGTTTGTCTGTTTGTCTGATGTCACTGCTAAACTTTACTGCACAATGGATCAACTCAAGTTTTATATACGTGTGACCTTGCATATTCAACACTTTAGTGAATCTCACACGGTAGAGCATCATATACATACTTAAAAAAACTTAAAACGAAAACTTGGATGTGTTGTCCTTCTTCTTTTTATTATTTTAATGCATTGCGGAAGGATTTGATCGGGACTCTGTATTGGCACATATTTAAAATCAAATGACTCAGACTCAACTCGGGGGGGGGGGGGGGGGGGGGGGGGGGATGCAACAAAATGTGATCGGGACATCCCTATAAAGAATGATACATGTAATACAATGGAATACAGAAACCAAACTTGTTTGAATGCAACACGTCACCAATGTGTTTTGCCTTCTTGGGGTACGGAAAATAATCAAAATGTGTTTTGCCCATAGAGAAACAATGTAACACATTAATGTTGTCGTCATGACCACTGAAGATCAACCAATCAGAGTTTATATGCAATTATATTTTAATTTTAAGTAGATTAGGTTATTTATATGACTGTTGTGTAAAATCATCACTGTTTTCAGTGTACCAACAAGTAGCACTTTGTTATATCGGAATACACCTTTAACTAAAAGTTGTTTCTTCGTTGCAGTGGTACCTGAGGAAAAAGTGTATTCTGATTAGATAAATGAATTAATTAGCAGCTGCGAGGCTAAAGTGCCTCAGTACCAAAAACTATGGTGCAACGTAACAGGTCCATCATTTGAAGCTATATGTTGCATTGATCAGCCTCCTCAACAGCTAATAAGGACATCCACAGAGTGCTGGAAGCTCGCAAAAGACAAACTTGTTCTCTGATCCTCCCACGCTGCGTGATCTTCACTCAGCGGAGTGTCAAGATGACATGCTGCAAACAGTAAATGATGGCTTTTTACTTTTAGACATTTAAAGGCGCAACTTTCTACATGATTAAACGTGGAGGTGGTTCAGTTTAACTAAAAGTAGAAAAGGTTAAAGTCAGCCAAAGCTTGGGGTAGAGAAAAAGACTGCATTAAACATTAAATGATTGAAGCAAAAAGATAGAATTAGACTGGAGTGACAGCTTGATCAAACAAAGATCTGAGCCCAGAGATTTTGGAAAACCTTTCCACAAGAGTAGTATTTAAGGCAAGGCAAGGCAATTTTATTTGTATAGCACACCTTCAACAACAAGGTAATTCAAGGTGCTTTACATAATTAAGGGATTAAATAAAAATGGCAGTAAAACACAGACAAAGCATATAAAGTTAAAACAGCTATAAAGCAAGAAGCATACACAAAAGATATGATACATGAAAACATAACTCAAAGGCAGCTCTAAACAGATACGTTTTTAGTTGTGATTTAAAAGAACTCAGTGTTTCAGCAGCTTTGCAGTTGTCCGGAAGTTTGTTCCAGATTAGAGGAGCATAGAAACTGAAAGCTGCTTCTCCATGTTTGGTTCTGATTCTAGAGATGTTGAGTAGACTGGAATTAGAGGACCTGACTGGTCTGGTGGGTTGGTATAGTAACAGTAGATCTTCAAGATACTTTGGCGCTAAGCCATTCAATGATTTATAAACTAGTAAAAGTATTTTAAAGTCTATTCTCTGAGCTACAGGGAGCCAGTGTAAGGACTTTAGAACTGGGGTGATGTGCTCTACTGTTCTGGTTCTAGTGAGGAACACGAGCAGCAGCGTTCTGGATCAGCTGCAGCTGTCTGATTGACTTTTTAGGCAGACCTGTGAAGACGCTGTTGAAGTAATCAATCCGACTAAAGATAAATGCATGGAGGAGTTTTTCGAGGTCCTGTTGCGACATCAGTCCTTTAATCCTAGAGATGTTCTTCAGGTGATAGAAGGCTGACCTTGTTATTGCCTTGATGTGACTCTGGAGGTTCAGGTCTGAGTCCTTTATAACACCTAGGTTTCGTGCCTGATCAGTAGTTTCTAGCTGTATTAACTGAAGCTGTGTGCTGATTGTTGATCGTTCCTCTTTAGGCCAAAAAGTAATTACTTCTGCTTTGTTTCTGTTCAGCTGGAGAAAGTTATGGCACAAGCATCCATTGATTTGCTCGATGCATTTACTTAGGGTTTGGATGGGTCAAAGTCACCTGCTGACATTGTAATGTAGAGCTGAGTATCATCAGCATAGTTATGGTAACTAATCTTATTGGTTGTCATAATCTGGGCTAGTGGTAGCATGTAAGTATTAAATAGGAGGGGCCACAGCATGGAGCCCTGGGGAACCCCACATGTGCCGCAGGTTCTTGACTTTCTTAGGTAAAATATACTGTATGTGTCAAACCTATTACTTGGATAGGTCTGGAGCCTTTTTCTGAACATTTACACCCAGTAAAGCCTTGTAAAAAAGATTCAACTATGTGACAAGCAATATTTAGGTTTCTTTATGTAAACTTAGGATATTTGGGATCCATGTCGTGAAAATGAGAAGGGCATCATCTTCAAGACTTGGCAGAGGCAAAGCATAAAATTCACGTCTTTCAACTAGAGTATAACGGGAATGATCAGCATCAGTGGAGCATGTTGAGCAGAGATTCTACCTTATAAATTAAATCCTGTCATAACAGAATACATTCAAACTTGCTGACCTTCTCTCTCTCTTTTTCACTGTTCTGATCAGTAACCTGCTCAGGTTTTCTTGGAGTTTCATCTCCTTCATTAAAATGCTTTGCCCTCGGGCAGCTTTGTCGCTTCACAGGCATTTGTTAAGGTGTTAGATAAGGTAAGACTGACACACTCTCACCGTAATCAAGGGAAAGCAAGACGAATCAGTTCATATGTAAGTTTCTGTTGAAGCATATTTTCCAATTTTGTCTTTGTAATTTCTTTTGTAGTTTCAGTTTTGGATTCTTTTACATTAATTTGTTGCAGGTGTAAATGTTGGCCAAGATAGAGGGTAAGTCGTTTTTTCAAATCTGGAGTTTCCATTTCAAATATTTGCTCTGTCCAGCTTTAAAATACAAAGGTCCCCTCATATCAGACTTTTACTGCCCCAAGTTCTGAAAGAACGTTTGAGCATCCCTAAATTGTGAGAAAGTTGAAAAACCTTCTAATGTGAGGGGAAGTATGACCATACTCCACTTTTTTCCCTGTTGCTTTCTTGGTTATCCTAACAAAACATTGACATTACCACTGATATCACATTTGCAGAGGGATGTTTATTTTGTTGTTTGTTTTTTTACAATCTCTAGAATTTCCCTATATATATTGTTGCATTTATGGAAGGAATCTGAACTTCCCCCAATAGTTTCAGCTTGACCGTAGTGAAGGAAACAACATTAGTATTTTTTATCAGTTTATCAACAGAACTGGAGGGTATAGATGGAGGAAGTTGTTTCGTAAAGGCACTGTAAGTGCATAATTTTTCTACCTTTGCACAATACTCTGTGCAGTTATCTGTAAATGCAGTTAGAAGTAACCATGCAAACAATAAAGAATACAGATTTAGCTTTGAGAGCAGATCACATTAAGTCATCAAAAGCTGCAGGTCCTTATTCGTCTTGTGCTTTCATCTGCATTAAATGTTATATAAGTTGTCTTACACTATAGAACCTGGGCTTCACAATTTTGTCTCTGCATTCCCTGATTATGGCTAAAAGGACAATAAAGTTTTTCTGACTTAATGCTTGGGCCCCTTCTTTCACTTTCTTCACCTTCTCTCCCTCCCTAGTTATTATTTTAGGCCTTCTGTTACATTGGTCCAAGTACATGTTCAATTTAGCTGCAACCTGGAGACTCCACAACTTTTCTTTTTCTCCCAGCTACCTGTGCGTGTGCACAATTTGAAGGTGTTCCTAGCTGGGGCCTCTATTCCATCAGGAGGGCAGACCAACTTTTATGAGCATAGCGCTTTTTGTTGTTTTTGGGGTAGTATGGTGGTAGTGGTGGGAGCATTGTTTGTTAATTACAGTTGTTTGATAAGATTCTTTTTGCTGCAGCAAGTGAAGTGGCAGGTCCCCATGCACGAGAGAACCATGGTGCAAAAAGTTAGGATAAATTAGGCTACTTTGAGCTTCACCAGCCACTGTGGAGGCTGTACATAATGGAAAATTCACCACTGCTGCTTCAGACTTCTCTACACTGTGCCCCAGACACAGATATCCTGCTAGCATGATGATGATGAAGTAACATGATCTCAACATGGAAGTTTTATGTATTCTTCAAAGCAGGCTGGAAACCCACGCACCCCATAATATATTGTGTACTGTGTTTTTGCCTCAGCCCAAGCGACCTCTTCAACACCTTGCATACACTATCAACATTCAGATTTTTAATGTACTAATGCAGCATTTGAGTGAAGGGGGCCTAAAGAAAAAGAGGAGCAGGATTTGAAGTTAAGTATTACTTGCAAAATAATCCAACAAGAATAAAGGACTCAGTGAAAACCCAAAGTGAAATTGAGGCTAATTTATTTAGCCATTAATCTCGTAAATTGGGATTCCGTTCTTCTTGAGTTGGTGTCTTGCTTGTATAAGATGTTTTCCTGTTTCAAAACATCATTAGCATTCACAGCTCATTAGGTCATTAGCACGCTCTTGCAAAACTTAGCATGTTCAGAACTTAACAATCAGGACCAGGAGAACTGGAAATGCCCATAGATTCTGTGCTAAAACAAGCAAAAGTGGCTTCATTACAGATAAAATATAAAATAAAAAGCAGTATTAATGTCTTTAAAAATCCTCTGCTATGCAATTATTAACTCCTAATTCAAGATTTTAAAAAAGAGGCAAAGAAAAGAAATCAGCAGTCAGGTAGAAGATTATCTAGCTACAAACAGATTTAAAAAGTATCAACATAGTCTTAAAGACTCAAAAGTAGTTCTGGGTAAGAAGGGAACATCATCTTTGCAGCAAAAATCATAACTGTTTCTATATCTGTGTGATGCAGGGATGTGAAACAGAAGAGCCAAATGCAGATGAGATTCCTGACATAGGCAGGTGAAGGTTAAAACAAACTTTATCCAACAGAAAACCAAGGGCGGTGTCCAACAAGAAGTTAGAAATAGCATGGCAGAAAAACAAAGTGAGAGAACCAAGAAGCGACCAGGATCTGACAAGGAACAACTGAAAGCCTGTAAATGTAAAAACTGAAGCAGCACATGACTAGACAGACGTGAAGAAAGAGTAGAAAGGAAGAAAAACTGAACAGAGTGTAAGAGAATAAAGAAAAAAACAAAACAAAGTTTATTATGAAGTTAACAACACAAAACAGAAAAAACCTGCAAATGACCATGATAATTGGGTGTGCACACTATTAAATTTTACCACTTTTCCCTAAGTGTGAGTTCACTGATGGAAGGTGTTGTCGATCTCTATTTTAAGTACTGGTTGTTATGGAGACCACTGGATTAAAACTGAAGTCACCAGGTTTTTCTTTTTGTATAGATTTTTGTTAATTATCCGCACAGAATGAGAAAACATTTTGTACAACTGATTTGACTTGACTTGAATTGAAAAAGCACATTTAAATGACTGTATCTGAACCTGTTTATTACTTTCAATCTGTATGAGCTGGTAACCATGCCTGGTCCAGCATGTAAGAAGTTTTGGTCACATGTCAGTGTGCTTATGAGGCTCCCTGGAGTGAGGAATCAAGACTAGGTTGGAAAAGGCAGATTTACAAAGCTATTGCACTTATTAAACATGTCCAAACCTGATTTTGCGTTACCATCTAATTCCTAAACGACAATCAATCAATCAATTAATCAATCAATCAATCAAACTTTATTTATAAAGTGCTTTTCATACAAAATTGCGTCACAAAGTGCTTTACAGATTAAAATCACCCCACATAGAACTACATTCCCAAGCCTCTCCCACAGATTTAAAAGCATGGTCACAGTTATACCCCCCTCCCCCCAACCCAACTCCCATGCACACACACAGTTAAAAGCAACAGTAAAAAAGGACATTGGGCCGAGTGTAGATGAACCATGCAACGAAACGGCATCAGAGGAGCCATCTGCACCGGCAGCGGTAGACTAACAGCAGCAGCCAAGGCACAGACACCGGGCGCCCAGTGGAGGCAAGGCCAAGACCCCCACCTCCACCTGAAGAGCACCCAGGCAGCCACAGCCGACCACCGCTCCCGGGGCAGAGGACTCCCACAGAGGAAACACTGGAACGGGGATTAAGATAAAAAATTAAAATATAAAGATAAACAGTAAATAAATGTGATAAGATTACATAGCAAAACACTGATAAAATGTAATCATTCATCACATTATTTAAAAATATTAAAATAAAGAGTAAATAGGTATGAGATTATATAATAAAACATTGATTAAATTTTGACACTGATAAAATTTAGAATTATTTAGTGTAAAACATTGATAAAGTTTGATCAGGGAAAACATGCAGAGCAATCAAGCTGATACTTATAAATAACAATCAATTAAAAGCTAGGCTAAAAAGGTGAGTCTTGAGCCTGGTCTTTAAAACATGAATGCACTCTGTGGCCCTGAGGTCTTCAGGGAGCCTGTTCCAGAGGTAAAGCAAAGTAAGATCTGTTCCTGAAAAGGTAATGCTGAACATCTCTCTATATCTATAAAGTCTGCTCACATTTAAAGGATTTTCGTGTTTTGTATATATATATATATATATATATATATATATATATATACAAAACATATATATATATATATATATATATATATATATATATACAAAACACGAAAATCATATATATATATATATATATATATATATATATATATATTAGGGCTGTCAAACAATTAAAAATGTTAATCTAATTAATCACAGAATAGCTGTAAATTTATCACGATTAATCACGATTAATTAACATTCCCAAATGTGACCGAAAAAGTAAAATTTTTGGTGTAAATAAAGGAAGAAACCGGAAGCTGTTGCTCTTTTTTTTAAGGAAATACAGGAGAGATGCATAGAACTTTTGTTTTGAATTCCACAATCATATTTACACGTGGAGCTTTTTACCTAATAATCTTTTAGCCAGTTGCTAAGGCAAACTAACTGGTTAACATTTTCTGAATTTAAAGCTGACTATTTCTTATTCCATTTTGGACAATCCTAAGCATCCCCTTGATGGGACTATCCTACAACAACGGTGTCTTCGGTCAGAGGCTTCTTCAGTTTTGCTGCGACACAGACTGCTACAGGAGATCATTCCTGCTAACAGCAATCAGGATCTACAATAGCTCCTTGAAAAATTAAATAATATGAGCTACAATAACACTTAATTTCTCTCTGGGAGGAATTAAATATTTTTTAATTGAAATTCTCTGACTAATAGAGGGATTATTTGTTTATCAACACCGAACCTTTACATTACTCCCTGGTTCCCACTGTTATTATTTGCAGTTATCAAACAGTTGTCATACTGTTTACGTGATGAGCACTGAAAGCAGCAAGGGGGTTTAATCGTGGGGTAAACAGGGCAGGTCATTCTGTGCATGCGTTAATTGCGTTAAAAAAATTAATGGCATTAATTCCACAAATTAATCGACCCACATTAATGCATTAATTTTGACAGCCCCACTATGTATATATATATATATATATATATATATATACACTCACTGCCCACTTTATTAGGTACACCTTTTTAGTACCGGGTTGGACCCCCTTTTGCTTTCAGAACTGACTTAATCCTATGTGGCATAGATTCAACAGGGTACTGGAAACATTCCTCAGAGATTTTGGTCCATATTGACATGATAGCATCACGCAGTTGCTGCAGAGTTGTTGGCTGCACATCCATGATGCGAATCTCCCGTTCCACCACATCCCAAAGGTGCTCTAATGAATTGAGATCTGGTGACTGTGAAGGCCAATTGAGTACAGTGAACTCGTCGTGTTCAAGAAACCTGTCTGAGATGATTCAAGCTTTATGACGTGACACATTATCCTGCTGTAAGTAGCCGTCAGAAGATGGGTACACTGTGGTCATAAGGCAAGGCAAGGCAATTTTATTTGTATAGCACACTTTCAACAGCAGGGTAATTCAAGGTGCTTTACATGATTTGGTGATTTAAAAGAAACACATAAAAGAAACACACATTACACATGATACACAATAAAGCAAGAGAAAAAGAAAAAGAAAAAAAAAGCAATAGAGCATGAACACATTTCATACATATGACATCAAGCATTTACTCAAAGGCAATTCTAAACAGATGGGTTTTTAGTCTCGATTTAAAGCAGTTCAGAGTTTCAGCAGCTCTACACTCGTCAGGAAGTCTGTTCCAGATAAGGGGAGCATAAAAAGTGAAAGCTGCTTCTCCATGTTTAGTTCTGAGTCTAGGGATGTTTAGTAGGCTAGAGTTGGAGGACCTGAGTGGTCTTGGTGGTTTGTACCATGACAACAGATCTTCAACATATTTTGGTGCTAAGCCAGGTAATGATTTATAAACTAGTAAAAGTATTTTGAAGTCTATTCTCTGAGCTACAGGGAGCCAGTGTAAGGACTTTAGAACTGGGGTGATGTGCTCTACTTTTCTGGTTCTAGTGAGGACGCGAGCGGCAGCGTTCTGGATCAGCTGCAGCTGTCTGATTGACTTTTTAGGCAGACCTGTGAAGATGCTGTTGCAGTAGTCAATCCGACTAAAGATAAACGCATGGATGAGTTTTTCTAGGTCGTGTTGCAAAATCAGTCCTTTAATCCTAGAGATGTTCTTCAGGTGATAGAACGCTGACCTTGTTATTGCCTTTATGTGACCCTGGAGGTTCAGGTCTGAGTCCATTACTACACCTAGGTTACGAACCTGATCAGTAGTTTCTAGCTGTATTAATTGAAGCTGTGTGCTGACTCTTGATCGTTCCTCCTTGGGTCCAAAAATAATCACTTCAGTTTTGTTTCTATTCAGCTGGAGAAAGTTATGGCACATCCATCCATTTATTTGGTCAATGCATTGATTTAGGGTTTGAATGGGTTCAGAGTCACCTGGTGACATTGTAATGTAGAGCTGAGTGTCATCTGCGTAGTTATGGTAGCTAATGTTATTGGTTGCTATAATCTTGCCTAGTGGGAGCATGTAGATATTAAATAAGAGGGGGCCCAGGATGGAGCCCTGGGGCACCCCACATATGATTTCTGTTCGTTCTGATGAAAAGTTTCCTATTGAAACATAGAAGTCCCTGTTCTTTAGGTAAGACTCGAACCAGCCAAGTACTGTACCAGAGAGTCCGACCCAGCTCTCCAGTCGTTCCAATAAAATATCATGATCAACAGTGTCAAATGCTGCACTGAGGTCCAACAGAACCAGCACTGTGGTTCTTCCACAGTCTGTATTTATGCGGATGTCATTAAATACTTTGACTAGGACAGTCTCGGTGCTGTGGTGAGCACGGAAACCAGACTGAAAAGCATCAAAACGGTTTGTCATTGTTATGAAGCCATTTAACTGCTGAAACAGCTTTTTCAATAATCTTACTGATGAATGGGAGATTAGAGATTGGCCTGTAGTTCTGCATTAACGTGTTGTCCAGATTTTTCTTCTTTAGCAGTGGTTTAATAACTGCTGTTTTTAAAGCCTGAGGGAAGACACCTGATAGCAGGGATGAGTTCACTATTTGAACAAGATCAGAACCAATAACAGGAAGAACCTTCTTTAGAAAAGTTGTGGGTAGGATATCAAGACAGCAGGAGGAGGAGCTTAATTGGATAATGATTTTTTCAAGGCTGTTCTGGTTTAATTCGTGGAATTCAGACATTTTCTCTACATTGTTGTTGATTGGGGATGGCACTGGTTGTGGGTTCGATATTGAGGTACAGATTGTCCGTCTAATTGTTAGAATCTTTTCAGTGAAAAAGCTGGCAAATTCATTGCAGGCCCTGGTAGAGTTTAGTTCAGGGGCTACTGTCACTAAAGGATTAGTTAGTCTTTCCACTGTTGCAAATAGAGTCCGTGCCTTATTAATGTTTCTGTTGATGATTTCAGAAAAGAACGATTCCCTAGCATCTTTTATAGTTAGCTGATATCTATTCAGTCTCTCTTTGTAGATCTCACAGTGATCCTGGAGTCGAGTTTTCCGCCATTTTCTCTCGGCTCGTCGACACTCTTTTTTCACTACGTACCAGTGGATTACTTGTCCACGGAGACTTCTTTCTACCTGAGACTACTTTCACTTTAGTTGGAGCAATGGAATCCATGATGTCTGAGATTTTCGCAAGGAAATTATCTACCAACTTATTTACTGAGTTTGAGTTGGGAGATGAGGGGGATGTGGTGGAAGGATAAATACGTTTAAAGGTTTCTACTGAACTGTCCCCTAGAAAACGCTTTTTTATAGTGGTCTTACTGTGGCTGGATAATTTAGCAGAGATGGTCCTTTCAAAGAAAATACAGAAATGGTCAGATAACGCAATATTAATTACAGAGATGTCAGAAATATTTAAACCTTTGCTGATAATTAAGTCCAGAGTGTGTCCTTTATTGTGTGTTGGTTGTTTGACATGCTGGATCAGTCCGAAGTTGTGGAGAGTATCATCTAACGTTTTTGCTTGTCTATCTTGGGGGTTGTCGGTATGGATGTTAAAGTCCCCCACGATGATTAGTTGGTCATAGTCGATACATATTACAGAAAGAAGGTCATTGAAATCATTATAGAAGTTAGAGTTAAGTTTTGGTGGTTTATATAAACTTAGAAAAAAAGCTTTGTTAGGCTCGTTTATCTGGGTGGCTAGGTATTCAAAAGAATCAAACGTGCCCAGAGTTACCTTTTTAAAGTTCATTGAGTTGTGAAAGATGGTGGCTACACCTCCGCCTCGTTTGTGTTTTCTGTTCTCGCTTAAGAAATTATAATTTGGAGGACTGGATTCTATTAATGAAGTTGTTTCGTTATTTTCATCTAGCCAAGTTTCTGATAAAAAAAGGGCGTGTAAATTATGCTCAGTGATGAAGTCATTGATAAGAAAAGACTTCCCGGATAGAGATCTAATGTTTAATAAAGCTAACTTGAGTATTGTGATGATGGGCAGCTGAACCTTCTGACAGGTTATCAATTTGAGATTTTGTTTAATATGAGAGAGTGTGGTTAACGGTTTATGTTTCCTGCTGCTGATAATCACTGATATAGCCTCAGGGGTGCCGGGTGAATTCTGGGAGACGGTAGGGGTGGATTTATTGCCCGGTTCCCTCAAATATCAAATATCTGTAATAATCAGTGGGGGGAAGATCCTAGGCTTATTGACACTAGCCCCAGGCGTTTGGTGTAGTCTAAGTTTAGATGTTAATTGTGTCCCAAATTTGATTTGCTCGTTCAGTCTGTCTGTAAAGTTTCTAAATGGAGACTCATTTGATGTGGCTGAGTCACAGGAAGATGAAGACTTAATCTCTGATGGTTGTTTATCTGTTCGGTCCTGTGGTGTCATCCAGACTTGCTGTTTTTGTTCTCTGATATCCATGGGCGCCTCAAGGTCAGCTTTTGGGAGCAAGTGTTTTACTTTCTGATTTTGATAAGAAAAAATGTTTGCTGCTAAGAGCCTTACTCCGGACCTGTTCAAATAGCGCATTCCTGCTTTGAACAGATGATTCACACTTCCAAATACTTTGAAATTATTAATAAATGTGAACGACTTCTCAGCTGATTGTTTCTTCAACCATAAAGGGATGGACGTGGTCAGCAACAATACTCAGGTAGGCTGTGACGTTGTAACGATGCTCAATTGGTACTAAAGGGCCCAAATGGTGCCAAGAAAAGGTCTCCCACACCATTACACCACCCCGAGCAGCCTGAACCGTTGATACAAGCCAGGATGGATCCATGCTTTCATGTTGTTGCCAAATTCTGACCCTACCATCCGAATCTCGCAGCAGAAATCGAGACTCATCAGACCAGGCAACATTTTTCCAATTTTCTATTGTCCCATTTTGGTGAGCTTGTGTGAATTGTAGCCTCAGTTTCCTGTTCTTAGCTGACAGGAGTGGGACCCAGTGTTGTCTTCTGCTGCTGTAGCCCATCTGCCTCAAGGTTCGACATGTTGTGCATTCAGAGATACTCTTCTCCATACTTTGGTTGTAAAGAATGGTTATTTGAATTACTGTTGCGTTTCTATCAACTCGAACCAGTCTGGCCATTCTTCTCGGACCTCTGGGATCAACAAGTCATTTTCGCCCACAGAACTGCCGCTCACTGGATATTTTCCCTTTTTCGGACCATTCTCTGTAAACCCTAGAGATGGTTGTGCGTGAAAATCCTAGTAGATCAGCAGTTTCTGAAATACTCAGACCAGCCCGTCTGGCACTAACAACCATGCCACGTTCAAAGTCACTTAAATCACCTTTCTCCCTATTCTGATGCTCGGTTTGAACTGCAGCAGATAGTCTTGACCAGTGGCGTAGCCAGAAAAAAGGCACTGGGTGTGCACCAGCATACACTGGGTGTGCCAAATTTATTCTCAACAAATAGAACATTTTTGCCAAGGGCTCCCCCTACCTACAGGCCTGCAAGCAAAACTAATAAAATTAAAACCAACATCTCCAAAATCACTAAATACATTATAATAACTTTTCAACCTTAAAACACGTTTTTAAAGGCATTTAAATTAACAATTTTTAAATGCATATTCTGTAATATTTATAAATAAACCTGTTTATCTTATCCTATTTATTTCTTACTCACACTATCACATGTACATATTATTTAAGCATCTGAACTTCCCACCTTCAGATTGCAGCTCCACAAGGCAAGGCAGCGTGGTTTGGCCCTAAACAGGTTTATTATTTCGTCAGAGTCTAGTTTGTCTGCAAACTCTTTATCGAACATGAGCAATGAGATGCTATCAACTAGTCTGTCAGTGACATTGTAGCTCTGCTGAAGTTGCCCCAGAAAGTCGCTAGATGTTGCCAGATGACGTCATACGCTAATTTGCATAACGATGATGTCATCATGTGATGACGAATGAAACAGAAAGGAGGAAATAATTATATTTAGATTAGGGTAAACATGCTACAGGGAAATGTAACTTCTGTCTTTAAGAAGAGATTGTGGAACATGTTCTATTATTTTGCCTGAAGTAAACTGTTGAGAGAACTGGTACAAAATTTACAAGATATCAAATTGCAACTGGACATCAAAGACCTTTTCAACAAAATTTTAAGTTTTGGAAAAATTATTTTTTGATGAGATATCTCAAGAAGACGAAATTAATACACAGAATATAGTTGTTTGTTTTTTAGTACTTTGTAAAAATAATTAGGGCATAATTAGCATGCATCAAATGTTTCTTGCCAACCATCATTAAACAGAAGTTTATTGCTTATGGTAAGATTTTCAGTGGGTTTTTGTCATAAGTTTTAAATGTCCTACGTTTTTGAACTCACAATACATTTCGAACTTTCCTTGAATGCACCACAGGTGTGCGATGCAGCATAGTACAGACAAGCTTCTGCCTTAATTCTTGAGATCCTCTTACCTTCTTCTGGTTGCTTCCGTACGTTTTTTGAACTTCATCTACTTCTGCATTTTTTGTGCTATTTTAACCATTCAACTTTTCAATTACTCTGCTTATTCTGCTCTTTCCGGCTATATCTTTTGGTATTCATAACCTTCATACTTTTTATAATATTCAACTTTTTATACTTTTTTTGCTCCCATTGAAATGAATGGAAAACCTCAAAAATTCCGCTAAATTTCGCCTGTTTTGCAAAACTAACTACTTCCACATACTTCCACTTAGAAACACCATTCAAATCTTAAAATGTAGTCATACTTTTCAGCTATTACTGTATGTCTCGGCTTCGTCCTAACTTGTACCAATTTCATACAATCCTTCCTCAAGTTTTTGGTCGCAAAATGATTGGATTTCTGAAAATACATGCATGTCTATGGGAGCGAAGCAATTAAGCTAGAGTGGCCCACTCTAGCAGAATTACACTTTTCCACTTTCCTTATATTCCACGAACAACTTCCGCTCACTCGCTCATATTTCGCTCTTTCTGCACATATTATATATCAAAACGTAGGTTTCCAATTTTTGCTTCGGGAAATGTTACCAAAATTTATGTGACAGTTAAAAAATTTTGGGAAATCAACCCAAAGCAAAGTGGCCGCACCCAGGAGGGACCATTTGAATGCATTGGGACTGAGCATAAATTCAGAGGACGGCTGGATTCTGACCTATATTCGTAGTCATATCTCATAAACGATGCAACGTAGAAACATGAGCCTTGTGCAAATATAACTTCAGACCTTCCTGACGCTCATGATTCAACAATATTTTTGATACCTGTTACCGTTTCTCCATAAGTTTTGTTTGTTTGAGTGTAGTAAATCTGCTCTTCGCTAAACCGGCTCAGATTCAAAAATGCAAAAATCATGCTCATTTTTACAAAATCACTGCTCCTAGACAGATTGAGGTTCACACACGAAACGCACCGTGATTCTTTATCAAAGCCTGCTGTTACTTACAGTGAAAGAATAATTTCGATAGCCCTTATATTTTCAGAGTTAGAGGATGTAGTTCGGGACCAAGGAAAGACAGATTAATGTTTTCATCCAATTTATCAACATATTTGACGTCATTATACGGCTGTAATATTATTTTTCTCAACAAATTGAGTGGTTTGAGAGTGTTCCCCTATCCATTCCGATAAAAACGGTATATTGGTGACGTTGATAGGCCTTAAGCCGCGTTCACACCGGTCAGCGCGTCCAGGCAGCAGGGCAGCTAGATTACATGCAAGTCTATGGGATCTACGCATCTAGTGGGCGCCAAGCTGCCAAGCAGCAAGTCGCGCGCGTCGGCGCAGCTGGCATCAGCGCGTCCACGCAGCTGATGCCCGGACGCCCCGACGATCCGTCGGGGCGTCTGCTGCTCAAGTTGGGAAAATTGAACTTTCGGGCAGCAGACGCGCGGCGTCAACCAATCAGAGCGACTCGTTGTACTGACGTGGTAACTCCTTCCATGGGGGAATCGGCAAATTTTTTATTCAAGATGGAGGACAAACTGATCGTCGCTGTATGTAATGTCCGTGAATTGTATGACCCGTCTTCGTCTTTTTACAAAGACAGGAAGAGATCGGATCTGATTTGGAGGAAGATATCGGAGGATATTGGAGTGCCAGGTAAGCAGTTAAACATAGAAAAAAATATTTTTTCTTTTAACTTTCTTGTTATGTTAGCTAACGCTACGCTAGCCAAAAGCGGTTAGGGCAACTACGGTACTAAATACGCATTACCATTTTCCCATTGTGTATTTAGACGAGATCTGCAAAAAACGGTGGAAGACATTGAGGGACACATATGTCAGGCAGAGCAGAAAAGAGAAAGAGAGAAGGAAGAGCGGAGCAGAAGGAGGGAAAGTGCAGAAATGGAAGTACCTCTCTGTCCTGTCCTTCCTCGAACCCTTCATCGCCCCCCGCGAAACATCGAGCAACATGGGGGTCGAGGAGGAGCAGGCGGAGGGGTATGACCACCCAGAGGAGCCAGAAGAAGAAGCAGCAGGGCGGTTAGAGGCAGAAGGTTGGTGATTTTGAGAAGAAAACCCAGACATAGTGGCACACAAACACACACAAAAACGTTCTCAGAAACATGAAAATAAGTATTGTAAAGCTGAAACCTACATCATTTTGCTACTACAAAGTTTTGCTATTTATTATTAGTGCTAGCAGTAGAAGTATTTGTGATCTTGGTATAAAGCATAATAAACAGGAGGGTCAATAATATTCCTTTCTGTCTTGACAGATCCAGCTAACATGGAGGCAGGTGACATGGCTGAACCAGAGTCCCCTGGCCCTTCCTTTTCTGCTTCTGACCAGCCTGGCCCTTCCTCTGCTGCTGCTTCTTTTTCTGACCAGCCTGGCCCTTCCTCTGCTCCAGCACCTGCAGGTGTGTAGTGCTGTTTGGAAAAGTTGGGAATGTAGGTTTTATTCAAAGATGTCAATCTGTTTCTTTGGGTTCCCAGACACTTGGCGAATTACTTTTTGTACTTTCTGAAATGTCTGTGTATACCCTGGAATTCACACTCAGCCTTTCATACAGACTTAAAATGTTGCTTATAATTTTATCTAATTTGTATATTTGTTCAACATAATTGTAAGCATTTTTAACACATTTTTCTACTGTGTTTTTTCACAGGCCCTCCAAGAAAACGAAGGCGGAGGCAGCAGGACTTGTCAGTGCCAACAGCGTTCCAGCAAAAGCTGCTTGATGCGCTCAAGGCCCGGCCTGAACCAGCTCCTGCCCCTCCTGCAGATGATGACATGCACTTCCTTCTCTCTCTTCATCCTCTCCTGAAAAGGGTGTCACCTCTAGAAAGAGACATCCTAAAATTTGACATTCATAGACTGATTTTTGAAAGAATGAACAATTTGACCCATTTGGACAATACTCAGTAGTTTTACTGATCGGGCTGACACCTTTTTCAGGGGAGGAAGGAGACTCCTTTCTGTGTCCCTCCTGTCTTCCACCGCACTTCCTCCAAATAAGGTCCTTTCTCTTCCTGTTCTTTATTTTATTGTTTTATTATATGTATATATGTTGTATGTATTTTTTTATATTAAATATTTTTATATGTAACATTTTGGTCAGCTACTTTCCTTAATTTAATTCTACTGTCCTATGTAAGGCCATTTGGGTGAAAATATTGTTTTTAATAACAGCTAATAATTACCATAATGAAATATACCTTTTTATTGACTATATAAAATACCACAGAAGTACAAAAGCAAGAACTATTTGAGTTTATTTGATTGATTTCACCATATCCATAGACGAGTTTGTGGGAGAAAGCAGAGCAGTCTGTCAGTCATTACCTGGAAACGAGAGGTACAGGTGAACAGGTCAAAAGTATATAGGTACAGAACAAACAATAATCCATAAATGAAAGGGATTTGTGAATGTATATATGAATGTATAGAGCAAAACAAATTACTAAAATATAATATAGTAAATATAGATGTGGAAATTTTCAGAAAGTTTTGCTCTTAATTTTTTTATTGGGTGGCTCTTAAAAGAGCCGTTTTGGGTCAGTCCTGTATGGACATGACTATTCTGCCGGCTGCCATGGCACTGCCCCCTCCTCACTGAGGTGGGCCATGAAAACTTCTCTGGTCTCCACTGCCTCTCTGGTTGCGTTGTTGGCTCCGATTCGCCCCACAGCTGGAAGTGGTCTTTCTCCATGAGCAGCGGCAGCTCCCCTCACTGCAGGTACCTGGCCATCTCCAGAAACCCTCATGAAGTTGTGGAGAACACACGTCGCCTTCACACACTTCTCCACAACTTCGGGGTTGACTTCCAGTCTGCGGTGAAACATTCTCCGCTGTGCAGACCAGATCCCGAATGCATCTTCCACCACCAGCCGGGCCCGGGAGAGCCGGTAGTTGAAGACGCGCTGCTGATCCGACAAGATCCGCCATGTTGTAAACAACTAGCAACAGACAAATCCACGCCCGCACGCTGACGTAATGATGTGACGCGCTGATGCCCCGACGCGCCGACGCAGACCACAAGTGTGCAAGCAGCTGGGTTTAAATTTTTAAAGCGTCGACTTTCGTCCGTTTGAGCGATTTGGCGCCTGGACGCGCTGACCGGTGTGAACGCGGCTTTACGGTTCTTAAGTTATCAAGAGTAGTTCGGAAGCTGCTTTGCCTGTTAAAACGGCTGAGAAATTAGGAGAGAAAGTGAGGTGCTGAACTCTGGCTGTCTCCCCCAGTGAAAGCTGGCGTGTGATTGGTCGAAAAACGGCAGGCCTTTTAATGGCTTTAGGTGGAGCTCCCTCTTGTGGTAGAAAACAGAATTACTATACATTACATTGGCATTTTAGCTAATTTTGACTTAATACTTTCTGCTATTTTAACCATTCAACTTTTCAACTATTCTGCTCATTCTGCTTTTTCCGGGTATATCTTTTGGTATTCATAACCTTTATACTTTTCATAATATTCAACTTTTTATTTTAAGCTAATTGTGACAGTTTTTCTTTGTGTTAGGGTTGACACACCGTTTTTCTTTTTTTTTGCTGTTTCTGTTTATTACACTTAAGCAAGTCTTTTACAGTTGACTTCAAATACGTCAGCCATTTTCTGCAAGTAAATTCAGCTTACAGCATTCACACTGCATTTTCGCAGGAAATGCAACTTTTTCTAGTTCCCGTAGTAAGATCGGTCTTATGTACATTCAGATTTATTTTTTACTTTTGAATTAACATTAACTTCATTAATTTCACAGAAAGTAGGTAAGAGTGGTCAGAAATGTCGCTAGATTTGTCGCTAGGTGCTTTTTGGAAAAAAAGTCGGCATATATATATATGTAAATGCATTCAGATCTTTGGGTCTGCCAGCTGGCTCTGTGGGTGGCACTGGCACACCATGGCACACCCGTGGCTACGCCAATGGTCTTGACCATGTCTACATGCGTAAATGCATTGAGTTGCCGCCATGGCTGATTAGAAATTTGCGTTAATGAGCAGTTGGACAGGAGTGCCTAATAAAGTGGCCGGTGAGTGTATTTGCAAGTGAATAAGTTAATCAATATATACATTCAATGGCCAAATTATTAGGTAGGCTACACCTTTTCTATTATGTGAATACAGCCAGATTGCAGTGACTCAATGTGTTTAGCTATCTAAGACGTCTTGTTGAGGTTCGAAGCGACCATCAGAAGAGGAAAGAAAGTGGACTTATCCATCGTTAACATGGTATGGTTATTGATGCCAGGTCTCAGTATTTCATCATCTTGATTTTAATTAAAAATGTAATGCATAACCATCTTGGGTCTTCAGAAAATGCTCAAAGAAAGAGAAAATGTACAATGAGTTAAAGTTATTTGGAAAAAATTGCCTTGCTGATGTTAGAAGAAGGCGGAAAATAGATACTGGATCACGATGATTGAAATGCAACATCTCTACATGCACAAGATGTTAAATCATAAATCAGATGGCTGAGAAGCAGGACAAAAACCTCATTGAAACTTAGGTTTTGTCACAGGGTCACCACAGTTAGTCAATAACAGACTGGAAACATCCGCTGCAACATAGGGTCAGAATTTAGCAAAAATGACGACAGTCGTTCCACAGCTGTCCCTAGAACAGAACCAGTCTTCTTTATCAGATTCTTAAGCAATTTTAAGGCCCTGCTTCCCCAACAGATGATGGCAGAAGAGACGGCAGACTTATTGAATATATGCAACATCTTGCTGCAAACACTGAAGGACCTAAGCTTTTACAAGAAGTCCAGTCTGCTCTGTCCCTTCTTGTAGACAGCTTCCTTGTTGAGCCTCCAGTCCAGTCTGTTGTTTTTAGGTGAACTTTGTCCAGATGACTGTGGGTTGGTTGAAGCGGGTGAATGATGGCATCTTCTACTCCAACTACAACAATAAGCAAACTCCTGGGGATCCTGATCTTGGCTTTTATGATTTGCCAACCTGCTCAGTCTGAATTTACCCTATCATCTCACAATTTTAGTGTAGCTGGGAGAGAGGTGGTTACCTTAAATTCCCAACCAGAGTTGCCATCCAAATCTGCTGTCCACTGGGATCAGTGACCAGTGACGACATGTTAAGCCGCATGCTGTCATTCCATCAATGGTTGTCTCGGTGGTGTTCTTCAAACGATGTGGGCTACATTGAAAACTGGCAAACATTTTGGGGAAAACCTGGTCTGATCTGGAAAGACGGCATCCATCCCACTTTGGTTGGAGCAGCTCTTCTTTCTAGGAATATGGCCAAAATTATTAGTCCTCCAAAACACTGACAACCCAGGGTCCAGACCAGGATGCAGAGTAGTAGTTTAACCCTCCTCTCTGCTGCTTCTGTACTGTTACCCAACCATTACCCTATAGAAACAGTGTCTTGCCCACGGCCACAATTAAATGGTTTAAAAGTTAAGACAACAAAAGCAAATTATGGAAATCTCATAAAGATAAATACGACTTTGACTGAACAGAAAAATAAATCTAATAAATGTGGTTTATTAAACATAAGATCTCTCTCCTCAAAGACTTTAATAGTAAATCACTTGATTTGTGATAATCACTTTGATTTGCTTTGTCTTACAGAAACCTGGTTGCAGCAAGAGGATTATGTCAGTATAAATGAGTCAACTCCTTCCAGTCATTAAAATTTTCACATTCCTAGAAATACTGGGCGAGGAGGAGTTGCAACCATTTTTCGTTCTGATTTACTAATTAGTCCCAGACCAATTGATAGCTACAGTTCTTTTGAACATCTAACCCTTAATTTTCCTCATCCAAGTTGCGAAACATTAAGACCATTTTTGTTTGTGCTTTTGTATCGTCCACCAGGCCCTTACTCTCAATTCTTGGATCAGATCTCACATTTTTTATCTGATTTAGTATTAAATACTGATAGGGTCATTATAGTGGGGGACTTCAATATTCATGTGGATACTGAAAGTGATAGCCTAAATGCAGCCTTTAATGCTATTTTAGATTCAATTGGCTTTACTCAAAAAGTACAGGGATCCACCCACTTAGGCAAACACACTTTGGACCTTGTACTGACATACGGTATTGAGTGTGAGGAAATAACAGTCCACCCACATAACCCTGTCCTGTCTGACCACTTCTTGATAACTTTTGAATTTACTTTAACTGACCATCTTAAATCTGAATGAAAATGTCATTATAGTAGATCTTTATCAGACAATGCTGTAACAATTTTTAAAGAATCTGTTCCATTCTTACTTTCCTCAGTGTCTCAGAGTTACACAGTGGATGGCAGCAATTCCATCTCTAACCCTTCAGAAATTGATGGTCCTCATTGCGTTTGGCATTAGATAGTGTAGCCCCCTTAAAAAAGAAAGTGGCTAGCCATAGGAGGCTGACTCCTTGGTTTAACGCAGAGTTGCATACTTTAAAGCAGAATAGTAGGAAGTTGGAGAGAAAATGGCGCTCTACACATCTAGAGGATTCCTATTTAACCTGGAATAACAGTCTACTACTGTATAAAAAGATCCTTCGACGAGCTAGAACAGCGTATCTTTCATCATTAATAGAGGCGAATTAAAACAATCCTAGGTTTCTTTTTAGTACAGTTGCCAAACTTACACAGTCATAGCTCTGTTGAGCCAACTATTCCCCCAGCTCTTAGCAGTGATGATTTTATGGGATTCTTCATAAATAAAATTTATTCTATTAAAAATAAAATCATTGGCATCCTCCCAAACATGATTACTTCTTCCTCAGTAAATGAGGCAGTATCGGAAAAAACTGTAGAACCTCATTTGTGCTTAGGCTGTTTTCATTCAGTCGAGCTTTCGGAATTATCAAAAATATTAGCCTCATCTAAACCTTCAACTTGTATGTTGGACCCAATCCCAACCAAATTATTTAAGGAAGTGTTCCATTTGGTTCCTGGCCCCATTTTGGATATGATGAATCTATACGTACCACAAGAATTTAAAATAGCTGTAATTAAACCTTTACTCATGAAACCTTCCCTTGATCAAGTGGACTTAGTGAATTACAGACCTATATCTAACCTTCCTTTCTTATCCAAAATCCTTGAGAAAATAGTTGCTAATCAAGTCTGTGAGCATCTAAACAGTAACGGGCTGTTTGAAGAGTTTCAGTCAGGTTTTAGAGCTCATCATAGCACTGAAACAGCACTGGTGAATGTTACTAATGATATTCTCATGGCCTCAGATAATGGACTTGTGTCTGTTCTGGTTTTGTTAGATCTCAGTGCTGCTTTTGACACAGTCGATCATAATATTCTCTTAGAAAGGCTTGAACATGTTGCAGGGATCAAAGGAACAGCACTAGGCTGGTTTAAATCATATTTGTCTGATAGATTCCAGTTTGTTCATCTAAATGATCAATCTTCTTCACTCTCAAGGGTTACTTGTGGAGTTCCACAGGGTCCTGTGCTTGGACCAATTCTTTTCACCATATATATGCTTCCAATTGGTAGAATCATTAGACAGCATGGGATAAATTTCCACAGCTATGCCGATGATACACAACTATATTTATCCATAAATCCTGATAAACCCAGTCAGTTAGGTAGATTACAAGCAAGTCTGGAAGACATAAAAACATGGATGACTCTAAACTTTTTGCTTTTAAATTCTGACAAGACAGAAGTTGCTGTCTTTGGACCAGAAGTTCTAAAAAAGAAACTGATTAGTCAATCACTTCATCTGGATGGCATTAAATTGGTCCCCAGTAATAACATAAAGAACCTCTGCGTTATTTTTGACCAAGACTTGACATTTAAATCCCATATTAAACAGGTTTCTAGGATTTCTTTCTTTCACCTCCGGAATATTGCTAAAGTTAGAAACATCCTATCCAGAAGTGATGCTGAGAAACTAGTCCATGCATTTGTTACCTCAAGGCTGGACTACTGTAATTCTTTACTATCAGGTAGTCCACAAAAGGCCATTAAAAGCCTTCAGTTGATCCAAAATGCGGCAGCAAGAGTTCTGATGAATATTAAAAAGAGAGATAACATTTCTCCCTTTTTAGCTTCCCTTCATTGGCTCCCTGTTAAATCCAGAATAGAATTTAAGATCCTTCTTCTTACATACAAAGCCCTTAATAATCAAGCTCCATCATACATCAGAGATCTAATTGTTTCATATGTTCCCAACAGAGCACTTCACTCTCAGACTGCAGGTTTACTTGTAGTTCCTAGGATTTCTAAAAGTAGAATGGGAGGCAGATCTTTTAGTTATCAGGCTCCTCTCCTGTGGAACCAGCTCCCAGCTTTAGTCCGTGAGGCAGACACTCTGTTTACTTTTAAGGCCAGGCTTAAAACTTTCCTTTTTGATAAAGCTTATAGTTAGAGTAGCTAAGGTCATCCTGAGCTATCTCTGTAGTTATGCTGCCATAGGCTTAGACTGCTGGAGGACAGACTTACCAACTTTCTTCACTCTGGTACTTCCTTTTCTACTACTCTCCAGTTGTATTACAGTACATTCTGTTATTTCGACTGTTAACTTTGTGTTCTCTCAGTGTTTTTCTCTCCATAGAAGATATACCTGGTCTGGTATCCTGCTTGGCTACAATGCTCTGTTGGACGGGGGGCATCGACTGGGATGGTGCTCCCAGTGGCTGAACATCCACTGTGTCCTGTTATTAACTTTTTACTTTCTGTAACATAGAAAGTTCTCTTATTTCAGATCTTCTGTTCCTTCTGTGTCTCTGCTCTGTCTTCTCAAACCCCCAGACGGTCGTGGCAGATGGCCGCTCCTACTGAGCCTGGTTCTGTTGGAGGTTTCTTCCTGTTAAAGGGGAGTTTTTCCTCTCCACCGTCGCTACATGCTTGCTCAGTATGAGGGATTGCTGAAGGATTGCTGTGGTTGGAAAGTCTGCCCAACCTCATGCCAATGACTGACGCAATCTGCTGGGATTCCTTAAATAGGAAACTTTTTAATGTTTGTATAAATGTATTGAAATGACTTCTTGTTAAGTGCCTTGAGATGACATTGTTGTGAATTGGCACTATATAAATAAACTGAATTGAAAATTGAATTGAATTAAATTTCAGACAGTAGTCCTCTGTCTAAAGAATATACTATATTAGCTTTTAACACTGATGAACATTGCACTCTGTATCAAGATGATGTAGTGAAGCAGCATGACGTTACACATTAGAGTGAAACACCAGCTTGTGATTAAATTAATGATAAATAATTTAAGAATAATACCATAAATAAAACTTTATTAAAATCTTGAAGAAAATGTTGTGTATAATTTACTAACATTTTAGCATAATTTCCAATCAGATTACATTATTTTGGACATAGATGTCCTCTTTTAACCATTTATTAACCACTTATTCTCTATGCAAACAACTATGTCTTTGTTGTTTGAAAGAGGGCAGCTACATGGTGAAGCTTTTTCAAAAGAACAGCCATTTGCAAAAACCAAGAAGGTTTCCTGCTGCCTCTTATTAGTAGTTCAGCACTGGTTAAGGACTGCAATCAGATCAACCTACGTTGCTTAATTCTAACAGCTTTGCAAAGTACTGAAATCCCGCTTTTCGTTAGCAGCAGCATGTTGTAATTTGTCTCCACCCATCAACCATCTGTCAGCCTTCATGTATGACTCACACATGCAGATTATGGAAATAGAAGCTAATATTAACTCTCCATATGTGCATCCCGGAGAAGCAGTTTAATTTCATAAATACTACTCGAATCTTTACGAGCAATTCTTCTCAAATTAACAGAGCCCCATCTAGATTTTCCTGCGGAGCAGTTAAAAATAATAGATTTTCAAGTAAAAAATCTCTGTCTTCACTGCAGTTTAAGTCAAACCGGAGCTCATCTCATTGATTAAGTGCAACTAAAACCAGAGAGATTTCAGAAAAAATAAATATATTTCTATCTATCGATCGATCGATAGATAGATAGATAGATAGATAGATAGATAGATAGATAGATAGATAGATAGATAGATAGATAGATAGATAGATAGATACAGACAGCTTCGGAAAAGTAATAGCTCAAACAAAAGCAAATAGGGTGAAACAGAAGGTTTAAGAAGACTAAAAAATGACTGACAATCCATTAAGACCCAACAGGAACTTTTATTTCTTTACAAAACAGAAGTGCAGCCTCATACAGAAACAGAAGGCTGGGAGGTAAATCTACTCCTCAGGTTTGACGTGACAACTTGCAACCACTTGGAAAATGTACTGAAGCTCTGATCACACACTGACACACAATCTGCACATCACCTTCACTGTAAAAAACAGCAGATTACTGAATAACACAGTTATATAGGGAAATAAATCAGAACTGTTGAAACAATAAAAAAATTATTCAGGTCATCTTCTGCAGGCTCAGAACTGTAAAATAAATACAGAGTGTTTTACGCTGAAAATCATTTAAAATCAGTGAAAACTAATTTAACAAAAACTATTTTTGGTTTTGTTTTATTTCATGTACTAATTTTACTTGATGTATATGCAAATTTTAACAGTTCTAAACTATGTAAACATGATTTTACCTATTTGATGGTTTATTTTAACCTCATATAAAACTTTTATGTTAAACTGTATAATATTAGTTTTAAACTTTTTTAACTTAAAGCTTTAAAGAATTCTGTAAAACATAAATTAAACAGTTGAGCATTTTTATTTTTATCCTTAGCTTCTTACATTTTTTTGCTTGCATTTAACATACCTGTGCTTAGACCAATTACATTTTCTTGTATTATTTGTTTCCATATGCAGAAGAAAAATCTAATGTGTCCAAAAAGCAGCTACTCTGACTTTTTCTTTGTTGCCAAAACTTAAAATCTGAAAAAATTAACAGACAAAAACAAACAAACAAACAAACAAAAAAAATTAGCAAGTATATATTTTTAAAACAAATTAATTATCTGTTTTATGATTTGTTTTTGTTGCAACTTGAAAGAGAAATTTACAGTTGTCACCAGATAGAGAAACACTGCAAAGAGCAGGACATATGATCGGTACAAAAAACCCTGAAAACATTGAGCTAGAATTAATACCAGTATTTGTTTGTATACTGTACGTGACACCTTTTCAAAGCCACAGCACATAAGAAGACCAGAGTGAACAGTTCATTAATTAGTCATCAAAAAGCGCATTTAAAACAAGAGACTTCACAGTTTAAGTTCCAACACGGGGTACTTAAAGGAAAAATCCAGCTTTCAGACCTCTGAAAAACAAAATGCTGTTTTCTTCGGACTGAAAAGCAGAATTTATATTTTAATCTGACAGTCGTAACCATTATAGCTGGAGGTAATGGCTGAAGGATGTAGCAGTAAACAGTAACTTTACACAAAAACCACATAGTCTTCTTTAATAAGGTAATAACAACAAAAAGATTGTTAACTGTAGGGTCACCAAAATAAAAGCTAAAGCTAGCTTGTTTTTTTTTACATTATTCCTGATAATGTAAATTAGCATTAGCATTAGCAGCCAATAGCTTCTAAACTATCTGTGATGCTAGCCATAGCACAGCTAGAGCTTAAGGAAATTAGGAAAGTATTGTACTTATGAGTTTCAGTCTCATTTCAAGAGAGGTTTATTTAATGGAACATAAAAGGGGGATGTGTTATGTCAGCAATCCATGTTGCCTTTTCGTTACATTTCCCTTGATGTCAGTTTTATTCTTTTACCTTTTTCCACTCCAGTTAATTTCCTTCTTACCTCATAATGTTTGTTCGGTGCTCTAGACTACAGTCTATGGCCTTGTCCACACGTAGATGGCTATCTCACAAAATGAAGATATATTTCTATGATTTGGCCTGTCATCCACACGAAAACGCAGATTTACGGCTTCAAAAACGATTCTTTCTAAAATCTCAGACCAAAGTGAAGATTTGCGAATTCTCCTTTTTATTTTTTTAAAGGTTTTTGGGCCTGAGTGGCCTTTATTGACAGTGGACAGAGTTTTTGAAGGGGGAGAGAGGTGGGGGAAGACATGTGACAAAGGTCGTCCGAGATGGGACTTGAACCAGGGACGCCCGCGTCGAGGACCAAGCCTCTGCACATGGGGCGCCCGCTCTAAACACTACGCCACATGACACCCTGCAAATTCTCCTTTTTAAGCGTCTGCTTAGCGTAGCATCATTGCCTGCGAGCGACAAAAATGTTTCGACATCACATGTTTCCACTCAGAAACAGCATGGATGCCCTCACATATGTTTTGCCATTATTGATTGTCCAAGTGCTTTTTACTTGATTGTTTTTACAAGCTCAAGCACTGCTGTATGTATAATTTAGAAAGTAGAAAGTTATTCTGATTAGATAAAATTCTGGGGAACTACTGCCCCCTACAGGTTTGGCATGCCTATGAATGTGCTTAAGAATGCACTTATGCAGTTAGGTGTGGATGCTTTTAAAAAAAAAAAGGTGGTGAGGATATTCGGGTTTTAAAAAACCTTGCTACGTGTGTACATGGCCTAAGAGTGTCCTCAAGTGGTGAGATACTGTAATAGTTACTGTATTAATCAGAAAATAGGATCAACTCCCCTGGCATGTCAACTACTTCAAACATTCGACATGCAGAGGTAAGTGTTTTTTTCATCAGTGCAGAGAGAGTGTTTGCATAGTGTAGCATGAGACTAAATACCCCTACCATCAGGTTTAACAGCAACAAATTATTCCCTGCAAATTGTTCCTGTTTCACATACATGCAGTGTAGTATCTTTAAGGTAGAACGCTCATGCCACAGACACATTGTTTGAATATTGGCAGCTAAACGCCTTCAACACCAAGGTTTCTTCAACATTAGTCATATGCTACCTTAAAGACTATTAAAAGGTAGATTACAATATTTTAATGTCCTATATAGATGAATCACACAGCGGAAGTTCTGGCTTACCATAGGGACTTCAAAATGTATGGGCTTGGCCCCCTGAGATTATTGCTCTTCTACAGTTACTTAATTTCTGAAGATGGCAGCTTAGTGGGCATCATCTTGTGCTAAAGTCCAGTTTCAGACAGATCTTACAAATATTTTTTTAAATTCATAAATGTTTAGGTTATTTACAAAAGGATCAATTTTAAAAGGAACTCAAACAGTAGATTATCAGTTTGGAGACAAACCTAGCTACCTCTTCTGCAACAAATGATGCTAAATATTGAATTATTTCACATCTTAAGAACCTTTTCATTGTGTTTCCACATACATACTTCTAATAGTATTATGAAATATTACAAGCTGTTTCTCAGATCAATTTGGATCTGTCTGAGGTTGACTTGTATATTTTTTCTTAACTATTTTCTACTTATTTTTCTGTGTAGTACTTGTTTCCATCTACAACCCCCAGTCCTTATGACACCTCCAGGTCTCTAAACCTTTTTTCGACAGGAGCCAATTATTCTGCTTATGTTTCTTGGTGGATTTTTCCTTCATGTACAGTGTGAAAGTAAAGAAGGCTCGAGTAAACCAACAGCCCGAGGGCAAAATTCACCTATGAAGCCATGGCCATCCCCAAAGTTTAGCACAAACACACACACAGACAGTATAAACAAACACTCAGCAGAGACAGAGTTCCTGTCCCGACTCCCTTAAAGGGTAAAAAACATCAGCAAGAGCACTGCTTGAGTTTCTAATCCTATGTAAACAGACTTAGTGTAAGGCAAAGAGGAAGAGGAGGATAAGGAGAAAGAGGATGCAAAGGGAGAGGGGGGATGAAAATACAGGAACGAAAAATAATAGTGAAGAAGGAAGAGTTAGGTGCAGATGGTTGAAAGGCAGACGGCAGAATTAAAGGGCTTAAAGACAAAGTTTTACTGAGGACTCGACTTGCACAGAAAAGTTGTACAGCTGTAGTTTGAACTGAAAAATCTATTTGTTCTAGTAGAAAATGTCTTTCCTGGTCACATCAACAGTTTTTACAGATTTTTTTAAAACAAATATTTATTCCTTCTTTTATTTTTACATGAAGTCTTTTTAATTGTACGTGTTTAAAGTATATAAAGCAACACATTCTTCAGGAAAGCTTATTTATTTTTGTAGTCTTCCATTATGACGTCAGACCAACTGGAGTGATTCGAATGGAAATATGTTAAAATGAGAGATATGTTTTGCTATGAACTGTAAACATTTCTTTTCGATATGCTATTCAGGTTGTTTAGAAAAGGACAGAAATCAGGTCTCCATAAATATGTGCACTAGCCTTGGTTCAACAATGTGTACCAGCTGCATATCAGAAAAAAAAACAGTCTATGTTGTAAAAAAATGCATCTTTTCTGGGTAGCTGAATTTTTTTTTTGATTTTTTTTTAACTTGAATTTAAAATGCCGACGATAATCACATGGAAACAAATCGGGTTACTTGTTTTGAAAATAACAATAAATTGCCTGAAAACTTGGAGGGACAAAAGAAGCTATGACTTATTCTCGCTCAGAAAGACAAATTACTGATCTCATATTGCAAATGTTTGATGTACAGCACTGTGTTTTCCATGTTTCCTAGTTAAAAAATCTGTTTAGACCATTCTGTGAAAGCTTATCATGAATAGTCATAGACTCCTTCCACTGCCATTTTTCTTTATTCGCTGGGGATCCTTTTAGATAAGTTCTCTCACAAAGCTAATTCAAAACGAATCATACAATTGCCCTTAAAATTATTCAACCCTCCCCCATTTCCTCTTTGCTTCATTGGCAAAATATAAAAGATGGTAGTTGTTCGTTATAATAAATGTTAAAAAATCATGGAAGATTAAAAAAGCTCAGCACAACTAATATTGCAGGAAGTCTTTTTCTAATTAAACACATGTTTTTAATGACTATTGCAGTCTTAAAATGATTCAACTCCACAGTTACAACCTTAACTAGTACCTTTTTACTGCTATGTCCTGCTGGAGATGTGATTCATAGTCAGACAGCAGCTTCTGCAATTGTTCCTCCGGAAACTTAGCTCACTCCTCATGGCCAAAAGCTTCTACTCCCTTAATATTTTTGGTTTTGCGTGCTGAAGCTGCATTTTTGGAGATGCACTGGAGATTGTCACCAGATTTCAACCCAGGCAACTATTATGGGCACAATATTTTAATATTTTTTATATTTTAAATAGCTTTGGTGGAATTTGTTCAGGATCATTGGTCTGTTTAAAAGTCCAATGACAACCAAGCTTCAGCTTCCTTATGGCATGAAATTCTTCTCCAGGATTTTCTGATGCTTGATTAAATCAATCTAGCTAATTTCATGCTGCAGGTTTCTGGTGTCAAAGAAAGCAAAGCAGCCCCAGGCCACCACTAAGCCATCTCCCTGTTTTGTTGAAGGCAAGTGTGTGCCTCGTTCTTCCTCATCCAAACATACAGCTGATCCATAAGCCAGGAGAGTTCCAGTTTTTATTTATTGCACCATAGAGCAGAATCCCCAAACTGTAATAGCCTATTTATGTAGTTGTGAGCAAACTAAAGCTGACGTTTCTTGTGCTTTTGGTTCAGTAGTGGTGCACTTCTAAGAGTTAATGGAATGGACCGCTTCTGCATTTACTATGTGCTTCATTGAGGAAAATAAGCAAGACTACCACCCAGCCTTGGTGCAGCTCTTTTGCAGTAAGTCGAGGGTTTTTGTGCACCTGCCTCCACCTTAGCTTCGCCATATTACTAACATGCAATAAAAACTCATCATCATCAGTCCAAGTCAGGGGTGTCCAACTCCAGTCCTGGACTGTATGTTTTAGACGTATCCATGCTACAACACAGCTGGTTTAGATGTCTGTGTTGCTTCATCAGCATGTTTTGCAGGAGTATGCTAATGACACATTTAAATCAGATGTGCTCAACCAGGATAACATCAAAAACATGGTAGACACTGACCCTTGAGGATTAACATTGGACACAACTGGTAGTTAAATTTGACTATTTAAGATAGTTGTTTTTGAAATACCTCGACAATTTCAAGCAAAATCTACTCTGGGGACTGCTTGATTTTAGGTGCAACTGTATGAACCCATTTCAGTCCAACGCCTTTGACTACAGGTTTAATTTAACTTCTATTTTGAATTATGATTTATTCCACTGCAATGGGATTAAGATACCAACATCTGAAATTTTACAAAGTGGTCATCTTGAGACTGATTGATGTGGTCACTATATGGGAGCTTGGAGGGCAAAGTTTATATGTTTAAGTAAATCTTTACTGCTGCCTAGCGGAAATATTTGGAAATATACCTGAAAAATATTTATATTGAATGCAAAAGGTAGCTTTTTATTTTTTTAAATACAAAACTTTTGTTAGATTTACAGTATTCTACTTGTTTTAAGATTATTTAACATTAATCATGATAATTTACAGTAAATAAAACTACATTTTCAGCTGTGCAATTATACAATATCAAACATTTTTTGAACTACAGCGGCAAGGTATGTTTTACAATGAATTTCTTGCACAGCTGTCAGTTATTTACTGTGAAATCCTATTTTTACACCATAAGATGAATTCATGTAAAAACCCTGTAAACCTTTAATCAATGTAAGTAAAGTTGTATGGCAAACAAATTATTTCTAAAAGTTTCTGATGACCAAAACTGAGAA
Source organism: Valencia hispanica (assembly GCA_963556495.2). Classification (NCBI taxonomy): domain Eukaryota; kingdom Metazoa; phylum Chordata; class Actinopteri; order Cyprinodontiformes; family Valenciidae; genus Valencia; species Valencia hispanica. The sequence continues at coordinate 12,135,326 of OY747713.1, read as the reverse complement.
AAAAACAAAATTTAAACCAAGGTAAAACACCCAGGAAAAGTTTTCTCAGTGATATTAACGTGCCAACCTAAGCACACTGTGAGGCTCTGACTCTTTATGTCCCCGCAGTGCAACAACAAACAACCGTCCACAGTCTTAAAGCACCTTACTCCAACTTCAATAAAAAAGCCTCCACACAGATTCTTTTCGTTCTGCAGCAGCTGACAGCGGAGTAATGAGAGTTTTAGCTCTTTCAAGGGGAGACAGGAGTGAGAGGAAGTGAAAAGATAAGACAGTGAGACGTCTTGGAGAATTATTTTCTTCCTTTATCACCATTTTACTCCTTTATGAGCTTTAGGAACTCAAATGTATTTTACCTGTCAAGGTGGTAAAGCCAGCGGAGATTAAAAAAATCCAATGAAAGTGGAGGAAGAGGAGAAGAGATAAAGTGTGTAAAGGAATAAATCGCCAATAAGGACGGAGGAATGGAGGGGGGAAGGGAGGAGCGGGTTTAGTTTGGCAGTGAAACGCTGGGACAGTCAGTCACAGTATGTGCAGGGCAGCATTTCCTCTGCATTAGTATGTGTGTTTACAAGACAGGCATGTGAAGTGACTGTGGATTATATTGTTTTGAATGTCTCAACATAATTGGAAAATAAAACACAGGTTTCTAATGTACATGTAGAGTGGATATAAAATGCCTACACACCCCTGTATTAAATGGCAGGTTTTTGTGATTCCCCCCCCCCCCCCCCACCTTTTATGTGACCTATGACCTGTATAACTCACAAACTGAAATCTTGTAGAGTGGAAGCAACTAAAAAGTGCTGACGCCACTTTAAAACATATATAAACAAAAAGTAATTACACACCTGCAATCATTTGTTACCCCTAAATACAGTTCAGCTGTTTTAGCAGGCTTTTCTTAGCCAGATCACACAGCAAACGCTATGGTCCACAGACAGCTTTTAAAGCGTCAAAGGGAACTGACTTTTTAACATGTTTGTATAGACTTTTTATACCCACTAAATCTGGGTGAGGAAAGACAATTTTTTAAAGTAAAGACAGGCCTGCTGTTTAAAACATTTATGTAAAAACAAACATTTTGTTAAAGTATAACTTTGAGTAAAAAGAGTGCACATCATTTTTAAATGATTGCAGGTAAATGTTTAAGAGAATATTTGATTAAAAGAAATAGACATGTTTACAACTTGAAATTTTACACTATGAAATGTTGTGTGAGGCAAATAAGACAAAATTTATCTAATATTTTTGCAGTGATTTAAAACAGATAAAAACTTAATAGCAAATAAAAATGAAAGATAGAAAATATAGACTTTCTTAAACACAGAAGTTGATTTAGCACTTAAAAACCTAATATTATGAATCACAAACTGCCATTAAACAGCAATTAGATCCATTGAGTTAATGAGAGTGAAAAGACTGATTTCTTCTGTAATTGAATGGAAAAATGTGTATAAGAAACTGATCATTGGTTACGACTTGCAATCTTAAGACATCCCAATGGGAGGGTGGGTGGATAAATGAATGAATAAATGAATAAATAAATAGTTTCAGATTCCATCTCTGATCAGCTGGAGGTCCCTGTCTGGAATTACAGGGAGTAGCTCCAGATCTGTATAATACTATAAAAAAAAAACCTTCCTGTAACTTATAACAAAATAATATTCACTCATAATTCAAGTTGATAAGATTTCATGTCCTCGATTCCACCTGCTGATTTCAATCAGCAGAGGCTCTGATAAGGACAGGAAAACAGCCTCCTTCTCCCTCAGAAAGGAAATTTAAAAAATGGAAATCACTCTTTAAAACTTTGTCAGTTTTTCCCCCTTTCAGGTAAAGGTTTGGTCACCTTCCTTGCAGCAAAGTACCCCTCTGGAGATATTTGGAAACCTAAAGATTTACCAAGCGTACAGAGTATCGGGTCCTGCTGAGGAGGAGGAGGAGGAAGAGGAGGAGGGAGGAACATTGCTCTAGGCTTTCTTCCCATCTGCAAGGAGAAAAAGCTAAAAGCGGGTTTCAGTCTGAGATTTAGGACCCCTATTTAGAGCTTTGGACTGTCCCGCAGAGGTCAAAAATTACTGTTGAACTGAGTTCCTGAAAATAAAACAGGAGTCTGTTGATTGTATTTAGGTGTGCCCTATGATGTCTTCATCCACTCAGGAAGTGAACCGCGCCACCTTCCAGCGTTTACGCCTTTTTGCAAGAAAAAGCTCAGAGGAGAGCTGCTTTCTCTTTTCCTTCTGATTCTTTATTCCAACTTCAAACCTTTGCTCTTTGCCGGGGGGCATTCAGCTCTGAGATTTGAAAGGAGACCTCCAACCATGAGAAGGCCCATTACAGCAGAATGTGTGCAGGTCGCCTAGGGGGGGCCCCGCTGCAAGAGAGAAACAGATACACATCACTGCAGCTCTGCTGTGCCTGCAAATGCTTCTCAGAATTCTAATATACATAAAAGCCACATAAAACTTAAGGAAAGGCTGGTCTGGGGAATTCAGAATCTCATTTCACAATCTCCTTTCTATTTCTGGCATTAATTTAGTTTGGGTTAATGGCAGAGATAATGGTTGGCTTTTCTTTTTTAGAAGCTTACCCTGGTTAGCTGGGTCTTTTGCCTGGACAAAGCCATAGATAAAGCTGTTGTTGCCAGCGCATTATTCTGTCACATAGAAAGGTCCACTGACCCATTGGCTCTATGTCATCCTCTAGATGAAGCAACTGACAGTGTCGGTACTATACATTACTCTGTCCACTTTTTGTTTTGTTTTCCCTGTGGAAGACACCCCTGGCCCAGAGCTTCTGTGTTTTTCTGTCTCTTTCCTGGATGGAGCCACTAAGGGGGGATCTTTACTATCTTTGCTCCCCTTATCCTTCGCTCCTGCAGAAAGTACCCCTTGCCCAGTCTCACTGTGTTTAGCTGTGTCTCCTTCCTGGATGCAGTGATTGATGGAGCTATTGCTTTCATTGAATATGTCTATTCTCTTAGTTTGTCTTTCCAACAGAAAATACCTCCGGGGCAGTGGTTTAGTGTTTAGCTTCATCCTAAAGCTACATTCACATGCATCTGTGGCTATCACTTGCTATGTGTACACTTTTACTAATTGAAAGTACCCCTGGTTTAGTTTTTCTCTGTTTAGCGGTGTCTCTAATTAGAGCTATTGCCACTAATTACTCTTTGCACTTCTAGCTTTTCTTTGATATGGAAAGTACCCATTGCAAGGTACCTCTGTGTTTATCTGTGTTTCTTTCCTAGATGGAGCACTGACTGAGCAGTTGCTGACTTTGACTCTTTTCTTTTTCTTACTCAAGGAAAATACACGTAGGACAGTGCTTTTGTTTTTAGCTCCTTCTTTTTAAGGACACACACACACACACACACACACACACACACACACACACACACACACACACACACACACACACACACACACACACACACACACACACACACACACACACACACACACACACACACACACACGGTTGCAGCACACAGCCAATCATACTGAGCCTGGTTCTGGCTGTGCTGGGTTTCTTTCTGTTAAAAGAGAGTGGCTCCTTTCCACTGTCGCCACATGCTTGCTCAGACTAAGAGACTATAACAGCTTGAGGAAATTTGGAGCGTTTAAAAATATGTTTAACCGACATAGTTAAGCAATCAGAATGCAGCACATTGAACTGAGAACAAAAACCTCAGAAAGACAACTTTAATTGTTTTTTGGTAATAAAAGATTTGCAAAGCGCAGTGGTTCAACAGCTACTTCTTACAACATCGAATGTCACAGAGGTGACATTAATTGTGAAGAGGGATGTAAATTATGTGCTTGTTATTTCATGAGGTCTGGTATTCATACTAATTATTTCACACATTGAGATTCACCTCACCTGTTGATGACAGTAAAGCAGCGAGACTCCAAGCTGCAGCTGACGTCCTTTTCAGTAGCAAACCGATATAATACTGTATGTAGCTTCAAGAGAAATGGGTTTGCATTGGTCACTGGTTTCTGTTGGTCCTCTTTAATTCAGAAATGTAGACTTTAGCCGAAAACACCAGTTACTAAGCAACTGGCAGCCTGGCAGGACAGCAGAGAGCCGCTGGAAACCGACTCGTCTCATCTCTGCAGTCAAACCGATTCAGCACAGCTTTGTTCACTCTGTCCTCCAACTCTCCTGAGCCTCCTCTTGCACCTCCTCCATATCCTCCTCCACAAACACTGCTCAAAAAAGCACTGCTTCTTCTACGTAGGTAAACTTCACAAAATGTTTGAACAAGTCTTTAAAGTCTCTTAATAAGTTTTTAAAAGAAATGTAAAGCAAAAAGGAACAAATTCTTCTCCCATGAGAGACAGCAACCCTAACATGTCACCTAGCAGGCGGTTGATGGAATCCCTGTTCCCCTTTCAGGCTCCGACATTCACTTGATGTTTTTTTTTTACTGCATCACTGCTAACTCCTGCAGTGCTGCTGCTGTTGGAGAGCTGCAGAGCTAAGGGATTTCTACAACCATCACCAGATCTGAGCAGAAGCCACAGCGGCAGAATGGACTTGGATAAGTTTTATGGGTGTCATGCTTATCAGAAGGTTTGCAGGTTTTGCCAAAGATGATGCAAATCTAATATTTCAGAAATCAGTCTTCTCAGAAACTTGAAAAAGAAAGTTGATCTCTGTCTATTTCAGCAAGAAAACAATATTTGTTTGAGATTTGTTCAATAAAACTGACTGAATTTAGGTGGTTGGTGTGTTTCTGCTCCGATGAGATGCCTGCTGGGCGTGCTGAGACGACGATCAGAAGTAAAGCAGCAAGAACACAAAATGCACTTTTGTCTTAGTTAACCTGTTGGTGGTTGTGGGTTAGAGGTCTAGATACTAAAAACAGAATCAAATGTTAGTTCTATCTTACAATTTGACACTTCTGTAGTATTTTCTTTAAAAGTGTTAAGAATAAGAATGAACATTACTGATGCTGCAGTTCGGTTCGATCTCTGCTATGGTGCAAAAAATCTTGAAGTTGTGCAAACATAACTGATGACTATATGCACATGTTTTTAGCAGATTTTTAAAGGCAAGTTTGATCCCCTTTTGGGTGTTGCTGTGGGTTACTGATCCTTTCTAAAATTGGGAACATTTATTCTAATATTCTTGTAGTTAACACTTATATATAGATTCAAGGAAATATTAAGAAAAAGCATTTAAAAAAGGCTAAATATTGAGTAATGAGATATATATATATATATATATATATATATATATATATATATATATATATATATATATATATATATATATATAACATTTATGTTTTTTAACTACTACGCATTTCTTTCACTAATAGTACACTAAATCTTACATCTTAAACTGAAATGCAATAATTTTAAAATTGAAAGCTAAATTAGCTTTCAATTTCTTTCAAAAACAAGCTTTCTTGGTTTTGTCATATTTGAAACCATTTAGAATAATTGGTGGCTTGGGTTGGTTTGCAAAACAACCAAAATGTGCATTTGTGTTGGTGCTGTAATTCATCAGTGTGATCGTCGCCTCAGTTTACATCTTTAGTTTTGTCAGGGTTGCTGCCTCTCATGCTGCCTGTCAGGAAATCCGGTAATCGAAAGTGTCCTTCTCCATGTAGTCCGTCCAGGTAGACGATGGCATACTGCGATACGGGTCCAAAAGGATCCGGAAGCAGCGGACAATCAGTAGACCAAGAAAAATGAAGAGGATTAGGACAAAGACGAAAGCTGCCCTCTGCTCGAGCGTGAGGAAGGAGGTGGAGGATGAAGAGGAGGAGGGGAAGTCTGATTCAGAAGCTGACAAGGTGCTGCTGTAGAGGTCGTCAGCCATGTTCAGATGACGGCAACTGATTGGTCAGTTCATTTTGTGATCATCCTCATCTGTCTATTGAATAACATCTTTACAGCAGAGGAGTCAAATTGGAGAATTCTGCAAAGAAAAAAACATCTTCTTTTTACTACAAGTTGGAACAAAATTAAGAATTACATCATATATAATTTTTTAGAAAACAAAAAGATCAAAAATAATAGATTAGTAATCTTTACAGACATTCTTCTGACACAAATATAGCCTTTGGAGTCGTGATTTTCGAAAATTAAATCGGCACCTCCATCATTTTAGATCATTAACAGGACTATAGGTGTTTGGGAGAATAAAGTACACTGAGTAATAAAATGTGTTGTTTTTACTTTTTAATAGCCTTTTGTAAGTACAAAATGTCTGTGTATTGTTTTATTAAAAAAAAAATTCCACAAAAACTACCAGCCTCTGAGTCTTTTTTTCTTGGTGTCTGAGCCAAAGGAATGATTGATGATTTATCAATATTTTAAATCCAACTATCCATTCCAACTATTACACATGTAGTTTTAACTTGAAGTGGATTTTTATAGCTCAAATGTCATGGTGTTGTGAGAAAACATACTGTAGATGGACTCATGATAAACAGTATGTTGTAATCGTAACAGCTCTATAATAAAGTTAGACAATTCTGAGTGAAACACAGACTGATAATGTTTAAGAAGTGAGACTTTATACTCATTCCATTCACTATTGCTAATATTTAAGCAAACATTACACAGCTGACTAACAAAAAATATTCTGTTGACACAGTGTTCAGGAGAAAAAGGAGTGCTGACACCCATGTGTATCAAAGTAAGAATGCTGGTCAGAACTGGAGCAGAAAATCCAATCAATTTGAATGCTCCCAGATTTTTGTTTTCTAAAACTCAGTTTTTCTCACAAGCTTCCATGGAGCAGCATAAACTCCCCCAATAAGGTGACCTATTTAATAGCCAAGCTACAGTGGCTTGCAAAAGTATTCGCCCCCCTTGAACTTTTCCACATTTTGTCACATTACAGCCACAAACATGAATCAATTTTATTGGAATTCCATGTGAAAGACCAATACAAAGTGGTGTACACGTGAGAAGTGGAACGAAAATCATACATGATTCCAAACATTTTTTACAAATAAATAACTGAAAAGTGGGGTGTGTAATTATTCAGCCCCCTTTGGTCTGAGTGCAGTCAGTTGCCCGTAGACATTGCCTGATGAGTGCTAATGACTAAATAGAGTGCACCTGTGTGTAATTCAATTCAGTTTATTTATATAGCGCCAATTCACAACAGATGTCATCTCAAGGCACTTAACAAGAAGTCATTTCAATACATTTATACAAACATTCCAATCAGTTAAAAAGTTTCCTATTTAAGGAATCCCAGCAGATTGCGTCAGTCATTGGCGTGAGGTTGGGCCCCGTTGATGCAGACTTTCCAACCACACCAATCCTGTGTAACAAGGTTTCCGTAGGTGAACCTGCGGAAGGATCATTAACTATCTAATGTCAGTACAAATACAGCTGCCCTGTGACGGCCTCAGAGGTTGTCTAAGAGAATGTTGGGAGCAACAACACCATGAAGTCCAAAGAACACACCAGACAGGTCAGGGATAAAGTTATTGAGAAATTTAAAGGAGGCTTAGGCTACAAAAAGATTTCCCAAGCCTAGAACATCCCACGGAGCACTGTTCAAGTGATCATTCAGAAATGGAAGGAGTATGGCACAACTGTAAACCTACCAAGACAAGGCCGTCCACCTAAACTCACAGGCCGAACAAGGAGAGCGCTGATCAGAAATGCAGCCAAGAGGTCCATGGTGACTCTGGATGAGCTGCAGAGATCTACAGCTCAGGTGGGGGAATCTGTCCATAGGAAAACTATTAGTCGTGCACTGTACAAAGTTGGCCTTTATGGAAGAGTGGCAAGAAGAAAGTAATTGTTAAAAGAAAACCATAAGAAGTCCCGTTTGCAGTTTGGCACAAGCCATGTGGGAGAATCAGCAAAGATGTGGAAGAAGGTGCTCTGGTCAGATGAGACCAAAATGCAAAACGCTATGTGTGGCGGAAAACTAACACTGCATATCACTCTGAACACACCATCCCCACTGTCAAATATGGTGGTGGCAGCATCATGCTCTGGGGGTGCTTCTCTTCAGCAGGGACAGGGAAGCTGGTCAGAGTTGATGGGAAGATGGATGGAGCCAAATACAGGGCAATCTTGGAAGAAGACTGGGGCGGAGGTTCACCTTCCAGCAGGACAACGACCCTAAACATAAAGCCAGGGCAACAATGGAATGGTTTAAAACAAAACATATCCATGTGTTAGAATGGCCCAGTCAAAGTCCAGATCTAAATCCAATCGAGAATCTGTGGCAAGATCTGAAATCTGCTGTTCACAAACGCTGTCCATCTAATCTGACTGAGCTGGAGCTGTTTTGCAAAGAAGAATGGGCAAGAATTTCAGTCTGTAGATGTGGAAAGCTGGTAGAGACATACCCTAAAAGACTGGCAGCTGGAATTGCAGCAAAAGGTGGTTCTGCAAAGTATTGACTCAGGGGGCTGAATAATCACACACACCCCACTTTTCAGTTATTTATTTGTAAAAAATGTTTGGAATCATGTATGATTTTCGTTCCACTTCTCACGTGTACACCACTTTGTATTGGTCTTTCACGTGGAATTCTAATAAAATTGATTCATGTTTGTGGCTGTAATGTGACAAAATGTGGAAAAGTTCAAGGGGGCCAAATACTTTTGCAAGCCACTGTACATCCTGCCAGACAACATTTAATGTAAATCTTTAATTCATTTAGCTAGAGGTAAAGCTGAAGACTTTACCGTTACTAATTTTGTCTTGGTGGGGCATTGTGTTATCTTCAGCCATTTTTGGCTGACGTCTTGGCTGCGTTGTGCACAGTTTCATTTTTTCCACATACTTCTTGACTTCTGACATGGAAATAACAGTAGGTATCATAATTTACAAGCCTGAAAAAAAGTTAATCCAGGAGACGTTGTTAAAGAAATCAAAGCAACTCATAAAAATAATTTTTTTCCTTAAGGGATGAAAAAAGAAATTGCTGAGTTAAATGTATAATTTGAATAAAAAATATCCTAGTTCAATAACAGATGCTTTTCATTCAAAACATGTGGAAATATTTTAGTACTTTGGATTATTCCTGCAAATTAAGCATATTTCATTTTACTTCTTTCAGTTTAACAATGTGAATAGCTGCCATACATGAAAAGGAACAACGACTTTGATGTAGTGATAATAATGCAAATGTCTGTAATCACAATTACTCAAAATGTCTCAAAGGAACAAAGAAAATGATTTTTCTCAGTACACAGAGAAAAATGACAAAAAATAAGAAAGAAAAATACACCCCATTTACATGTAAATTGATTTTTATTCTTGTTGCAGTGAGTAGTCAGCGGAGGAACTAAATGCAGGACTAAACAAGCATGAGGTCAGTGCAGAATACTAATGAACTCCATGTCACAAAAACAAAACCTGAGGTGCTGCCAAAGCAAAAAAAACATGGAACGTGAAGTTAGACAGCTGGAGGAAAACAAGGCTGGGCAGTCAGAAAACACGGTGAGGATTTTTAAAAGCACTGAACAAGGGAGTGTGTGTGACAACATGAGTGGCAATAGGTGGATTTATGAGGAACAGTGCAGGTGGTGACTGGATAATCTAAGGAAGGATCAACTAGGGAATACTATATCAAATGGGAAAGAAAATAAAATCCAGATAAAGAAACTGAAATCAGGACCCAGGAACTGAACAGATTGCATAGGGGAAAAAGCTCTTCTAGCAGAAGTCAAGCAGACATGAAGAAAAATATCATAGCAACCCCCGAGACCACTCAGGCTGGCTTTAGAAGGTGGTGGGAATAAGCCAGAGGTTCTCCAGTCATTGAGATCCTCTATGCTGCAACTTTATGCCTTTTCCAGAAGACCTAAATCAAAGGAAGTAGCTCTTTATGAAAATGGTTGTTACCTCTTGCCCAAATTGAGATATTAACAACAAAGCACAGGTTTTATGTGCTCCAGTGGGTACTTTAGTGGTGGAAACAAAAGCTCTGGTGCTGGACACGCACTGGTCCCAGTTTAGCAATTTAGCTGGGTGGTTCATTATTGGTTTCTATTTTGTTTGTTGTGAGCTAATTTCAAAATGATGTGGTTTGATGTGGAAGATTGTACCCACTTGCACCAGCAGCATAAACCTTTAGTTAAATGAAGCCAACTTTTGTCCAATTTACCTGCTTTTAGCATAATGGTTATTTTTTGTAACAGCATGGTGTGTTTTCAGTGTTCTCAGAAAACCAAGCTGTTTCTTTAAGTCCTTGTCTTTCAAACTTCATTTTCCCCCCAGTCACACTGTTGTTCTCATCCCAGCAGTCTGTGGGTGTCGTCGTGGGCGTCGTCAGTTTTAAACAGATCATTTTGGCAAGAAGCTCTTTATTTCCTTCCACATGGAGATTAAAGCCAAACTCGATTGGCTTTAAATTTTGTCATCTTTTTTTCAGGCTCAGTTTTGGAGCTCCAAAATCAGAAGGTGGTAAATTAAATGAACATTAAGCTGTTCACATGCACAAACAGATGGATTAAAGGGGATCTTGTCCTCTTGAAACTCACGTTTTTGTCCGCTAAGTTAGAGGAAGGCAGGACTCCCACTAAACAACAAATGGATTATTGAGATCTTTCTGTTTGGATTCATAATGAACAAAAATAGCTCGTGTCTGTTGTCCCACATGGCGAGGTGGTCAGACGTCCAAGATTTCTGGGCTCTAAAAGCTATTTATACATTTAGACAAAATTCTGCAATAATGCAAAGATGACCACATAGGGTTTTTTATATAAAATGTCATAAAATATAACTTTACATGCAACACATAACTCTGAGCTTGATTAGTTTGAACAGGATGAGCACAGAACATCTGTGAAGGATTTGCTGAGTCTGTGTGTTTAAACTCCCTCCTGCCACCCTCGTTAATATTTCACTGCCGGTCTTTCTATCGTTCCTCATTTTCATTCTGTTCACCTTCAAGTTTCCTAACTTGTTCAAGAACAAAACAAAGGAGAAAAGCCTGAAAGACAACTCGGATGCATCAGTGTGGCCTGGAGAGGAGTTAATCCCCTAAAACTGATGTTTTTCACATCATGTGGTTATTTACACTCTGTGCTATTTTGTGCTGATTCATCATAGCAGAGGTTAAACACACACACACACACGCACACACACACACACACTCACACGGATGCATACAGCAGTGTGTTCTTCTTCCTAATGCAGGATATAAAGTACCAGAGTCCCTCCAGGCTGCAGCTGCTGCCTCAGAAAATGTGTGAAAGCTGAAAAAAGTAATTAGATTTGATGGAACAAATCATGCTGACCTCAGAAGTGTCACTCTAACCGTAAAGACTCATCGCAGTCAACTGAAGCCCGGAGTCTTTGAAGAACCATCTGCGTAAAATCAAAGAAATGTAAAAAAGTTCTAGGAGAAGTTCAGAACCTGGCTGAGCTCAGCGCTCCGACACTCACACAGCTTGGTGTTCTTCTTCAATCTGAGTCAAAGTGATCCTGAGGGCGGTTCTGGCTTGGTTCTGCCATGACATGAGCCAGTTGTGCTAATAATGACATTAAAGGCTCAATCTGCTGATTTTACACATCTTAGTCAGTTTGCTCATCTTGCCTGGTCTTACTTGGTTTTGTCTCACTCAAAATTTCAGGTTTGCAATATTTATTGCAAACACATTCAGCAGGATACCTTACAATTACCATGAGGTCAAAAAAAGTAACTTAGAGCAGTTGCTCTCAGGCTTGGCTGAGATATCTGTTGACAATAATACTGCCTTTGTAAAGCAGCCAATCCAGGAGGGCCATTTATTGTTCTCGATGCAGTAGAGATAAGGAAGAGTGGAGATGTTAGAGCTACAGTGGTGCCAAGACAGTGTCCACTGAGTGCATTGAAGGATATTAAGGTATATTTGGTGTTTGAAGTATTAAAATAGACAGTTATGAGCGCTTTTAGAGGGAGTCTCAAGTATACACAGATTTGAGCTATTTGCGGGTGGTTGTGGTCCCTAACCAACACCAATATCCACTTTTATGTAATCTAAGAATGCTCAATTATATAGTGTTGCCAGGGTCAAAGTAAATACTGATGAAGTGATACATGAAATTTAATTTTGTTTCTATTTCTGGGTGTTGATACCCTGCAGTGGTACAGTGGTGATAGAGTGAGGTTGCAGGGCTGGACCACTCAAGACCAAGACAAGAAAGATTACAGGTTAAAAGTTTAAACAAAATCTTTCTTAATTTTGTGTTACTTTGCCACCACAATGACTTATTGATTGGGCTTATGATCCGCGTTTGTAAATGGTGTTTGTTCATGACTAGTCACTGAACTGTTTCTGACCAATCCTCTTCAACAGAGAAAAGCGTCATATTTCTATCTACAGTTTATATCTTTGATTGAAGATATTCGGTGCATTTCAAGGCATCAGCACAAGCCTCCATGAAGCTTCTTACTGTAAAAAAATGTGTAGGAGTGGAGTAAGAGCAGAGGAGGTGGAGTGGGAGACGAGGAGGATGTCAATCTGTGTGGGATACAGGCAGAGAAGCTTATGCAGAGCTCTGAGCAGTTATTTAACCTGAAAAGGCTTGTTGTTTCTTACTTTAATCAAATGATCCACTCAAGTTATGATTTTAATGTTGAAGCATGTCAAAGTGTTCAGAATGTCCCCTTGAATTGATTTTCTAATACTGTCTGTTTGGACAGTATTATCTGTTTGATATCTGTTTGATACTGTCTTCTTCTCAATAAGAGAAGAAGAAAATTCTGTTGTGGTGATTACCTGCTTAAATACAACAAAACATTTGAACAAAATATTATGACAACAGTAATGACATCGTTTCTCACATTCCAGTGTCCTTTCTTCACTTTCCTTTTTAAAGATGCAGAGCAGTGTATATTCAAATCTAACTCACATTATACCATTCAACTTCAGTTCATGCTTATCACTTCCACACAAACAAAGTATATGAAGCAGCAGAAAACTCTCAGTTCATTGTATTCTGAAGAAAAGAAAGCTTCAAGTATCCAGTGAAAGCAGAAATGCAAATTTTGTCTTATAAAGAAATATAAAAATAGGAAACAATAAGTTTGGATTTATTGGTAGAGAGAGAAAAAATCAAAAGAAGAAAGAAGAATATGCAGTAGAAGCCAAAACATTCAAAGTGGAAAATAAAAGATTGTCGGCTGTACAAGACGCTTCTCTGTGCTAGACTATAGTTTGTTTCCTTACTGTCACAGCTTGCTTAAGACTGACAGACAGAGAGACAGAGACTTTATGAATCCCAGGAAATAAATTATGTTCTCATGGTAGTATGAAAAGAAGAATTTGTGCTAAACTTTTTCATTTTCATTTTTTTTCTGAAGCAAAACGGCACAGTTTGTTGGCCCCCGAAACTAGCCGGGATTACTTTCCTGAAAGACTTCTAAAAGCCAGAGCTCCAACCAGGAGGTGACCACAGATGTGGGTCAGTGTATATGCACTATGCTGATGGGGAGGATGGGATACAACTTCATGTCTTAAAATGCGAACTATCCCTTTAACTTTGTTTTCTCTGTGTTTTTCTCTCCATAGAAGATATACCTGGTCTGGTATCCTGCTTGGCTGCAATGCCCTGTTGGACGGGGGGCATCGACTGGGATGATCCTCCCAGTAACTGAACATCCACTGTGTCCTGTTATCAACTTTTTACTTTCTGTAACATAGAAAGTTCTCCTATATCAGATCTTCTGTTCCTTCTGTGTTTCTGCTCTGTCTTCTCAGACCCGCAGACGGTCGTGGTAGATGGCCGCTCCTACTGAGCCTGGTTCTGTTGGAGGTTTCTTCCTGTTAAAGGGGAGTTTTTCCTTTCCACCGTCGCTACATGCTTGCTCAGGATGAGGGATTGCTGAGGGATTGCTGTGGTTGGAAAGTCTGCATCAACGGGGCGCAACCTCACGCCAATGGCTGACGCAATCTGCTGGGATTCCTTAAATAGGAAACTTTTTAACTGATTGGAATGTTTGTATAAATGTATTGAAATGACTTCTTGTTAAGTGCCTTGAGATTACATCTGTTGTGAATCGGTGCTATATAAATAAACTGAATTGAATTGAATAGATGATGGTAGGAACATCAATCAGCCGGTTAATTGAGTAAATCGAGAGCTTTGCCTTTCAGCTCAGCACTTTCTTCACCACGACAGACCGGTACAGCGCTCGCATCAACCATCAATTTCTAAATGATATTCATGACAAAAACAATTAAATTAAATGATTACAATTAATACACAAACAGTTCATTTGCTGTGGCCTGAACGCACAGACTCACAACCTCCTCCTGGTCCGCATGGACCTGAATGGCATACCCGCTTGTGAGTTAAATGTCTCAAGGAGGATTGCTGAAGAAGCTATAGTAATGAGGTGTTGGACTTTTGTGTCAGACAGACGACTTCTCTTGCGGGTTTTGATGTTGTTCTGGAGGCTGAATCCATGCTATGGAGACGGAAGTTACAAGCACCACTTCAGTCAAAGTTTTGAAATCAGGGAATATTTCTCTCTTAATCAGAAGGAAATTCCCCACCATGTGCATGTATTGTGCACATGCAGGCCTGCGATGTGATCCCAGAAAGTTGAGAAGAACTTTTCATCGCTGTCACTAAGACGAGGACCAATCAGCGGAGGTTTCATTGACTGACCAATAAGCTGACAGGATGCTACTGAGTCATTTCTGGAAAAAACATGGAGGAAAAAATTATACTCGCCATGTCAGATTTCCCAGAGCTTTACGATATTTCTACAAAAGAATATAGAGATCATATAGGGAATTGATCAGGATCAGGAATTGATCAGGATCAGTCTTCACTAAATGATGGTATTCACCATTTGTTTTCCTTGTTTGTAATATGTGATGAACCCATTCACCTCTTTTTCTTCTCCTATATAGCAAAGTCAGAAGTAAGATTATACTTAACTCTAGTAAAATCTTGAGACACTTCATATCTGCCGCTTTTTCACCCCTGAACTACTTTGATACCTCAAAATTCCCTCCAATCTGACAGCCAATCAAAACCACGGTAGACTCGCTATTCGCCCTGGAACAGGGCATGTCACTGCAGCATGCCGCCTTGAGTTTGAAAAGTAGTTTGAAAAGAGTTTGAAAGTAGGTGTGAATTGGCGGCAGTCTGAGCAGCACTCCATATTACCCTTCAGTGCTGCTGTCAGTAGATGGTTCTGGGATGTCAGATTTATTTCTGCAAATACTCTGTCATGTGACAAAGCTGAGTTAGCTGAGCCTTGTCATGAGCAGTTTGGGTGAAATGGTTAGAAACAGAAGTCTGTTTTTAAGCTGAGTCACCCTTTCTCTATCACCTGTCTTCTAAAGGGCTATAGCACCCTCCAAGCTTGTTGAAAGGCATGACATTGATGTTTAAAAAGTCTTGAAAGAAATTATTCAAGGAGACTTGGTGATCTCATGACGTCACTTTTTGTGGCAGTTATTTAAAGAGCAACTCACCTCCTACCAGAGTCTAACTCCGCCCGCATTTCCTGTTTGAAAAATGGAGGTGTTGCTTGGCAGACCGAGGGACGGCGGGGGGAGAGAGCTGAGCGGCATCACCACTTCCTTATTCCAACTCCAACTGGCTACGGAGGCGTGGCCAACACTCGACTGCTCTTATACCCCAGAGCAGGAAGTGCAGCTGACATCCTCGTTCAGAGCTCACATCAGAGCCAATGGGGATGGCTGATTCAAATTCAAGTGTAGTGAAGACTTTTAACCTGAAGAGGACGCCACACTAACGGTTATTAATATAACAATTTATATTTTAAATAATATCCACTAAAATGCCACAATAATGAATACATGTGTAAACAGCACTATTAGACACTCATTTATTCATTTTAGCAGGGAAAAAATGTTGATTCGGGGTTGAGTTGCACTTTAAGCTAACTTTGGTAATGTTTTAACCTTTCTCACATCCTACTTACGGTGTGGTGACATAATAACTATGGCTCCTCTCTATCTTTGGTTGCTCATTTTGCTTATTCACCATTTTGTACTTTCTTGGTTGTTTCATGTCTGGATGGAAACATCTGAGATGGGACATTTCATGCATTCTATGACAATCAATGATATAAAGTAAATCAATTTGGCTACATGACTCCTACAAAATGCAGCAGGTGATCACTTGGAGTTGTTCTAGTTTCATCAGGGGTCAGAAATCGACATATTTGACCAATAGAGACAAAATAATCTACAAATAAACTTTAGCATTTAATTGACTAAATATATCCAGAATTCATGGAAATACTTGACTGAAGATAAACAAATAAACTGATATGCAACTGCTTAAGTTCATGGTAACAAACGTTTTTGTTTCCATATATTAAATGGAAGTTTAAGAAAACAAAACAGCAAAGTGTTGGTATGAAAAAGGGGAACTAATTGGTGAAGGGTCAATTCGAACTGAAATTGCAATTGTTTTAAGGCCTGAGTTGTTAAGATTAACTCACATCTACACACGTCTGGGTCCCTTGAATATTTTCTTGTCTTTCCCATTTTGAAGAGTATCAACAGAAATAGTTAAGTCCCAGAAAAACAGGCATTCGACGATTCCCGATTAGGAGTTCCTAGACATTCTGATCAATTTAAAAAACAAAATAAAGCTAAATTAATGCTTCGGTTACAGTTATTTTACAGGAACTGCTTTTAGGTGAATTGAACAAATTTTAATGTGTGATTTCTTTCCCCATTTAATGAATGCACTCAAAATGAAGTTGGATTTAAAAGAAAAAAAATCCCCTGTGTATTTTTAGAGCTCATGAAATAAAGGGTGAATTCATTTTAAGAGCTTTTTTACATGTTTTAACCAGGGAGGCCAATAAATACTCAATTAATTCCCCCAAAATACTTACTAATTTAATAAAGTTATTTTTTTTATTAGATCGGATACATAAGGATTTCATAACCAGCTGCAGACTGTAAATTAAAACAGTTAACCTAACAAATTTCATCTTTAAGTAAAAATGTTTAGCATTTCTGATTTTCCTGTTTCGGCATCCCCTTACAGACGTTTCTGACAGGTTTTGCAACTAATAGCTGTATATCTTGAAAAAGGATGAAAGCTGTTTTGTAGATGTGAATATTTTACCCTGAGGGTTCTCTCAGCTGGGGCCCAAAATCTCTTCTTTATATACAAATCAAATGATTTATAAATTAAATAAAATTATTTATACATTTAGACAGGCTGCAGCTGTGCATTTTAACCATTTCAATGTTGGAATATGCTTTCCATAAGTGAGCATACTTTAAAAATTAATTAAGTTCCTGTTAGTTCTTAATCTGCCGAATGATTTAAACTAAATCAAAAATGTTAATCAGAGAGACAGAAAACACAAAGCCTAGGTAGAACAATGATGTCTATGAAAGGATATCAGCTAGTGATGAAGCTGCCTTCTCTATTCAAATAGGACACCATTAACTAGACTGATTGCTTGGTTCATTTGTCTGTATCACTGCAAAACAGAGGAACACCAAGATTTCTTCTTTAATCTCAAATACAAAGAGCGCAAAAGCTCAAAAGTGTTTAGTAATAAAGAAAACCCAAAAATGGGACTGTAATTTAATATGCTCATCTTCACAATTTTCCTTAAATTGCAATAGATCTCTTGGGCATCGATACCTGTAAGTTAAATCTAGAAAACTGCAATGGTTGGATCTATCTAGTTAATACTGAATTAACCAGACGTCACTAGTTCCAGATGTTGCAAATTTATTGAATCAATTTGCAGAAGTTTAATTTTTCATTTCAGGAAGCCGAGACAAGAGGAAGAACAATGAATAAAACTTTGCATTATTCATCCGATCAATTTACTGCTCCGCTGTTTCTACAGTGCGTGTGTGTGTGTGTGTGTTTGTCCGGCTTTCATGCAAGACAGAATTCAATTAGAAGACGATGTAGTTTTACTGAGCCTACAGTTTGGATTTGGCGGCACAGAGATGATGGAGTTTTATTCATGCAATTAACAATTCATTTCTTACCCTCACACACACATTCCCATGTCTGGTCTGCATATACACACACCCCAAACTGTGATCTGCTTCATTGTAGAGACTCTTCAGTTTGGACAAAAATGCATTTTCAGTGGTTTTTGAACATATCATTTCTACACATAATTAAATTTGTGGATTTTCTGTTGACAATGCAATGAACAAATTAGAGCGTGATCAGTACAGAACTGAATTTTAAAATATGTAGTAGCCTACTGAGAATATTATATATTAGATTTTGCAAACAAACACACAACGTTTTCTTTATGTTGCATAATAATCTACAAAGTATTTCTTTTCAGAGATTGCAGTCATTTTTATTCCACTTTCTTTATCTTGGACGACCATGTAACCAGAGGGTTGCCGGTTTGAGCTCTGTCTATCCTAGTCGTTATGTCCCTGGGCTAGACACTTCACCCCGCCCTGTCCTACTGGTGGGGGTCAGAGGACCCGGTGGCGCTAGTGTTTGTCAGCCTCGCTTCTGTTGGTATGCCCCAGGGCAGCTGTGGCTAAAATGTAGCTTACCATCACCAGTGTGTGTGAATAGTAAATTTGTGGTCCTCAGGACTAGTGAAAGTGCTATACAAGTACAGGCCATTTACCATTGCCATGCAGGTTTGTGAAAAATAAATAGATGACTAAATAAAAAAGTTGAGCTTGCGTCTGGATGAAATAAATAGCAAACCCAGATCAGAAATAAGCTAAATATTTTTCTCATTTTCATTCTAATGTAAGTTTAGGATAAATGGCAAATACAGTAAATTTCTGATTGTTTTGCCCTAAATTTTTCTCTGAGATTGGTAAGTGTTTTCTTTTTTTTGGCAACAGTTTTTCCCCATGAGAGTCAAAAATTAAGTATATACTGTACGTACGGTGCCTTGCAAAAGAACTTCCTTGAGGCAATCTTATAAGAATCCAGCATTCATAGCCCATTTGTAAGTTCATGGCCAAGTCACTGTTTTTTTCCAAGTTTTTATACGAATGAGAAAAGCCATAAAAACCTTCTACATAAGGCCTCCGTATAAATGCATTAGGAACAACTGAAGAACAACGCATGGTGTTCCTGGATTATTTAGGGTCAGGAGACCATTCCAGAATCCCATATTCCTACGGTGGCCATAAGTATGCTGCAAAACTGTATAAACGTTCTAATTGGTGGTCCAGCTCATGGAATAGAGTCTCGTACTGGCCGTAGATACTGCCTCTGTATCCAAGGCGCACACACCAGCGTTGTTGTCTTCTCTCCAGGTCCTCCTGCAGCTGTTAAAAATATTTCCATACTGCCTGCTGCTAGGGAATTTAAGTTTCGTTACAAGGTTTGACAAAGCACACAGCTACTTGTAAAAGTGGATTTAAAGATGGTTTAAATTGACTTATATTAAATAACTGCTTCACTAAAGTTATTCACTAATAATAATAACAACGGTGTAACTTTTAAAGAAATGGTGAAAACATGACAAAAAGTCTGTATTCGGTATGGATTAAATGTCTAACTGTTTTCTTTGATATGATTATGCACATATTCCCACACTGCATAACATCTCCCAGGCTTTTTTGTTAGCCAATCTAACTGTGCATTTTTGGTAATTCAACCATTAACATTAGAAAGATTCAACAACATGGAGCAACCTTTCAGCAGCTGTGAAAACCCATTTTCCAGCCTGAAGTCATTGTATTGTAAAACACCAAAGGAGGCACAAAACCCCAAAGCAAAACAAAAAAAGCTTATGCATAGGACTATCTCACAGCAGTTTGAGGAAAACTTAATAGGGGTTGGCATTGTTCCTCTTAGGCTTCCTCCCACCATCTCATGGTGGCACAACTGGAATTGTGATGATCTTTCTGGTATGTTAAATGCATTGCATACAAAGCAGCTGCACTGACTTAGCGTATTAATATTTGGAAGAAATACATTATTTACCTAAATACCTAAGTAATTCAGGTATCAATAATATCACATTGTTCAAAAACGAAACTGTTAAAATAAACATTGATTGCCCAAACTGTGATCATCAGCTGAATTTCTCTTTTCATACTTTTTTGTCTTATAACCTTAACCTATTCATGAGCGTGCAGTATGTGATACTTTTGTCGTATATTTTTATGTTTGTGTCTTTTTTTTCCCCCCTCACTGTACACACTGGGCTATATAAAGGCATAATACATCCTTCCCTGCATGTGATGCGGCAGCCTTGAATGACAACAACCTCCTGACTTTTCCTGCAGGCAGAAACTGAACAACCACTGCAACATCAGAGACAGAGCTCATCCACACAGACACACACATAGGAGTGCAAAAACTGCTGCGGTACTTTATGTGGACCTCCTGCTGCATCAGAGAATCTACACATATTCCCTCTGACTGCACTGTAAAAGCCTGACATGAAGAGCGAGCAGCTATGAAATGTACGCAGACATCTTTGTCTTCTTGAGTAAGAAGCAGCTGTCTGCCAGTCAGCAGTGCCTGGATAAGAGCGACTTTTGAAAGTCAAAGACGCAATCATGTAAATCAGGACACAGTTGAGGTCCTCAGCCAGTAGAATCCGAATTAATAGGAGACACAAAGCTGGAAGACAACCAATGAACAATTATTAGGTAACATACAGGACACAAGGAATTCTACACAATGTCTAGTACCTTGATCTTTTTTAGCCTTTGTTACATTACAACCATAAACTTAATTGTATTTCAGTATAATGTATGTGATAGACAAACACAACGTAGTGCATTAATGGGAAGTGAAAGAAAAATGATAAATGTTCATTCATCCATTATCTTCTGTTCAATCTGGGGTCGGGTCATAGAGGTGGCAGGCTAAGCAGAGAGACCCAGACTTCCCTCTCCCCAGTTATTTGGGCCAGCTATTCCGGAGGGAATCCAAAGGCTTTCCCAGGCCAGACAAGAAAAATGGTCCCTCCAACGTCTCCTGGGTCTTCCTTTGGGTCTCCTCCTGGTGGGATGTGCCTGGAACACCTCAACAGAGAGGCATCCAGCAGACATCCTAACCAGAATAATATTAAATCAAACTCTCACAACCAGAGCCACTGCTGGCTACATATTTAAGGTTATTCTCCTGATGGAAGGAAAACCCGTTCATTTAGCATCATCTTGCTGATCCTCTGCCTGTGGTGATGGGCCATCGGATTTCCTCCACATAGTGTTTTGCATGTAGGTCAAAAAATTAAGTTTTAGTCCCATTTGGCCATGGCACCTTATTTTACATTTTCCTCAGCTCAGCTGGGAGAACATAAATCTCAAGCCCATATTAACCTTTAATTTAGTAAGAAAAACACTGAAATATACACAGATAACCCTTCAACCTTAGTTGGTTTGAACATCACTCCTGAGTAAGTCAATGGGAAGAAATTAGGATTTCTAAAACAGGTGAGTAAATCACTCCACAACAAGCACAAACTACAACCCCTATCCATTAACCTCCCTCATTTATTTTCAGGAATGCAAACTTTCAAACGCACAGCTTTACAATTATTATTTTTTCCATTAGCATCTGACTGCTTAGCCCTGAATATGTCACCAAGCAATGCCATGGGTTAATAAGCATATGAAACACAGAAATGTGCTGTGTGTGAGAGACTGTGTATGTGCTGTGGATTAGCCCAGGCTGTGATTTGTCAGCAGACTCTGTGCGAGTCAACACTTGAACTATGTTCCCCTCCGTCGGGAAAAGTCGGATTTGTCGCCAGCTGCTTCTGACAAATGGCTGTTAAATCCCAGCAAGGTGTTTTTTTGTGTGGGTAAGTGTTACTGTAACCAGTGCAGTTCTTCACCAGGCGAAGGAATGAAGCCTTGGGTTAAATGAATTATAGAAACTATATCCTGCTTTGTATGCATGCCTGTAGGTAATTATTGCAGTGACACCAAATCAGTTATAAAAAAAAAATGTTGTAAATATGTGCATTGAAACATATTGAAATGAATACAGAAATTTCCGGTTCATTCATTTTTAGTGTGTTATAGAGCAATGCATTACTATTGAATATTATGGTTCACCTGCATGAAAATTGCAGTTAGAGAAAATAATCATGAGAACAGGACAAGGGTCAATGTAATAACTAAAATGATTGCTATTCAAATTAAACAGAAATTTCAGGAAGATGGGAGGATGCACACAAGTAACATTGTGCAATCTGTGGCCATTTGCTTTAATCTGAGGTTGTAGTTGATCAGTAGTACTCAGTATGAACGGGTTTTAATTAGGTCTTAAATTAGTGGAAGTACAGTGGACCCCTGGTATTCCTGGGGGTTAGGGACCACAACTGCCCGCGAACAGTAAGAATCTGTGAATACTTAAGACCACCTTTCAAATTGGTTACACCTGCCTTTTTAATAGTTCAAACACCAAAAATACCTTCATATGCAGTAATGCACACAGTGGAAACAGTGTTGGCCCTACCACAGAGCTAACATCCAAGATCTTCATCACCTCTGAATCAGAATCACAAGAACTTTGTTGATCCTGAAGGAAATTTATGTGAACACTGCCATAACACACAGGACATGAAGACACAAAACACACTATTTAAATAGAATAAGATCAATAAATAAAAAATAGAAACAGACCTTGTTGAATGGGACACATCATGTTACTGCAGAATTAATTTCCAATAATTGCTACTGCAGAATATTAAATATTAAGTAAACAAGTAAATAATATTTACAAAAATGTATCTCACCTACAGACTACAGTACATAGAATATTAAAAGTTTTTTGATTAAAAGAAGTCATGTACATGGTACCACTGTACCTGTAAGACAAGAGGTGTCAAACTCATTTCCATTATGGGCCACATCAAGATCACGAATGTCCTTAAAGGGTCATTTGTGACAGAAAGTATTGATAAAACTATCTCTAACAAACCATTAAAATCTTAATCAATATCTCTCTCTGCATTCGACGAGTACTTCTCAAAATTAAATAATACTGAACGCCTTTTAACAATGATGTGATTTAGGACTAATCAAATAAACACTGATTTGACTAATAAAATAGTATTTAGGGGCACATAAAGACTCTACTTATGTGGTCCTCCAGAGTTTAGAGGCCCACATAAAGGGCCATGGCGGGCTCAATTTGGCCCACGGGCCTTGAGTTTGAGCTTCACAATGTAGCACCATTATTATTGTGAGGATGTGTGACAGAGGGAGGAGTTGTAGAGTCTAATAGCGGTGGGAAGGAAGGATTTCCTGTGTCTTTCAGTAGCACATTTTAAACCAATAAATCTGTTACTGATGGTACATCTCTGTTGGTCCACCACACTATGGAGGGGGTGATCTGCAGCGTCAAAAGGTCAAACGGAGAGTGGCGTTGTAGGCCAAGGCAGCTCCAGATGGAATCTGGAGAATGTTCTTCTGTCATCCAAACTTTCCACATTGTCCAGTTCCTCACCCACCACAGAGCTAGCTTTCCTGATCCGTTTGATTCTCTTTCTGTCTGCCACTTTTATGCCACCACCCCAGCACACTACAGCATGGAAGAAAGCACTGGCCACCACAGACCCGTAGAACATAATGAAAATAACGCTGCAGACTCTAAAAGATCTTAGTCTGCGTAGGAAATACAGCCTACTTTGACCCCTCTTATAAATCACCAAAGAGGCTGTCCAGGCTGTTGTCCATTTATACACCCACATATTTATAGTCCAGAACAATCTCCACATCCACCCCCTTAATAGACAGGCGAGTGACAGAAGGTTGTGATCTTTGCCGATTAACCACCAGTTCTTTGGTCTGTTGGATGTTGAGCTCCAGTTGATTTAGCTCACAGTCCACAAAACTGTCCAGGGCCATCTTTTATTTCAATACGTCCATTAATACATCTTACTATTACAGAATAATCTGAGAATTTCTGCAGATAAGAGCCACTATGCTCTTGGAGGTAAAGCCAATAAGCGCCAAGAAAAATGAATGGTGCTCCTGAATTGACAATTGCATGTCAAGTAGCATTATACCAAGGAATTTCACCTTCCCAAGCTGCATCTTCCATTCGAATATTTTAGATATACTCTATGAAAAAGTTAATGAATAGGCAAATTGTGAGCAAACAATTTGGAGAACCGGAAATGGACGAGGGTCCACTCTAACGTTTTCTGCAAACATTTTAAACAGTATTTTAGCTAAAAGGTTAGCCGCTTTATGCAGAAATAAAATCCATCCATCCATCCATCCATCCATCCATCCATCCATCCATCCATCCATCCATCCATCCATCCATCCATCCATCCATCCATCCATCCATCCATCCAGGACAGATCGGCATTCTATCACAGGGTAACAGATCCACATGTAAAGACAAAAATGACTTGAATTATTTGTTACTTAATATTAGTATTGTCAACTGTGCCTAGTAGGTGTTTTGCAAATAAAAATCTTCTTAATGACCTGATTCTTGAATGTTCAAGCAAAAAAAATTTAGCAATTGGACAACAAAAGAAATAATTAATAAATAGGAGCAAACTTGTACCCACATTAAAATTCAGCACAAAGAACAGGAGCAACAAACAGATGTAAATTAGACTGCTGGGAGCAGATTGCAAATAATATGGAGTAATTTTTATTAATATGCTAATTGACACAAGATCATCCATATCATTGTTAAACAAGAATGTATTATAATGACTGATGAGTGAAGGTGAACTTGTTTATAATGGAACATCAAATTTAGTACAAAATCTTTAATCTGTGAGCTGTGAACATGAATTATTTTAGTTTTAATCAGAGATAAATATAAAACTACCTCTCGTAAAGATTGAACATTCACAACAACCATGATCAAAGCTGCTGTGTATGTAGGATGAAAGATAACAACCAATGGAAAGTACAAAAATATAAATGAAAAGTAATACAAGAGTCGACTGAATAAACAGATCATTGCATGTTTAAATATGTGATAAACAACCATTTCTAAATGTAGTAAAACATTTTAAATACACACTTTTACTAATATTTACCTAATCGTATTATAAAAAATAACAGGAATAGACAAATAAAGACATTACTTCATTAGAATAGTTAATTATTTTATGCAAAACAATAATTTTTGTATTAGATTGATTGAACTACTATAGCAATTTTCTAGTCATATTCACCCAGTCGCACTTAGAAATTCATACAACAATACACATACACCACACATTCATACACTAATGCATAGATTGATAGGCACCTTGGAATTAAATGCCTAACCCCGGGTCACACCAGCTGGACAGCTAGAATAAAATTCCCAACTTTTGGTTTGTAAAACTAAATTCTTCCCTGTGAACCACAGGAGTCCTACAGCCCAGCTCTTGGGGAGAAATTGCTTTTGGCAGGTCAAAAGAAAGCCTCTTAAAGTTTGATTGGTGCATCTCCATCAGTGGGTCATTAGCAGTTTCTTCTCTTTAACTGTGCACCTTATTTTAAAATGGACTAGGAAGACTTACTGCAATGAGAAAACTCTCATTGAGCATTTGTAGATAAACTGATCGCCAGATATAGCTGCTGCAAAGTACTTTTTATTCTTAGCGATGCCATCTATCTTTGCTTGTAGTCACACTTAAATGTTTAAGTTCGTCAAACAAATTTTAATATCTGACAAAAGGGAGTTTTTAGGTGCTGATTTCGTTAAATTACGAGGCATGAAGTAGACTATAAAGATCCCACACAGCAACACATCATGTATTAAATCGGATCTAAATAAATCTAAGAACGTAAAAAAAGGTTATGGACAACCATCAATCTGGAAAGGGTTAAAAAGTAATTCCTAGGCTTTGGGACTCCATGGAACAAATGTAAGAGCCATCATCCACAAATGGAGAAAACAGAGCAGCCAGCCTACCAGAATAACTCCTAGAGCACATCAATAACTCACCTCAGGATGTCATAAAGAACCCAGAATAACATCTAAACCTCTGCAGACCTCACTTTCCTCAGTTCAAGCCAGAGTTCATAATTCAACGATAAAACAGATATACCATGAGAAAATGACATCCATGGGAGAGTTCTAAAGCGAACATCACTGCTGACCAAAAAGAACCCAAGGGTCTGTCTGATGTTACTCAAAAAAAGATTTTGATGATCCTGAAGACTTTTGGGAAAATATTTTGTGGACTTATGAGACAACAGGGGATGTTTTTTGAACATTTGCTTCCTGTTATGTGTAAAACTGACAGCATTTTAGAAAAGCAGATGATATGCATCATAGGAACAGCCAAACATGGTGGGGGTAGTATGATAGTGTAAGGCTGCTCTGCCGCTTTAGGACTCAATGACTTATTTAATGGTACCATAAATGCTGCTTTCAAATAAACAACCCTAAAGGAGAATTTCCGCCAATCCTTTTATGACCTCAAGCTGAAGCGCACTTGGGTTATAAAATCTGGATGGCTCAAAATAAAATTAAGGTTTTGATGTGATATAGTCAAAGTCTGGATTAAATAAAACTCAGTTGCCATAACATGAACTTTAGCAGGCAGCTCATGCCCAGAATTGAAACAACTCTGTAAAGCAGAGTGGGTCAAGTGTGGCACAACCATTTACTAGGTTTAGAGGCACTTCGTTTTTCCATTTAAAGTCTGGTTAGTGTGGATTGTTTTTACCCTTAATAAATTATATAATTAATAGAAATAGTTTATTTATTTATTTAATCAGGTCATCTTTGCCTTTTATTAAAATTAGTTTGATAATAGGAAACCTTTAAGTGGGACAAAAAAGCTAACAAAAAAGAAATCTGAGGGTAAATACTTTTTCACTGCACAGTATTTAGACATCCCAGAAAATACACTTTTCATCTTTGTTTTATGACAACACATGATGACATAATACAACTTTAAGCTCCTAAGAAAATCTAAGAAGGGTCACTCATGGCCTAAAAGTCATGTTGGCACACACACACACACACGAGTCTGTATTTCTACCCATATTAGGACTTTATTTTGACTTCCATTCATTTTAATTCATTCATTCATTTTATTGCATTTATGCCTTACCCAAACCCAAACCCTTACCCTAATCATAAGCATTACCAGTTTATTCCTAACCTTAACCAAAACATAATCCCACCATGCCTCTAAACCTAACCCCCTAACCCTAAAAAAGGGGGTCCACCATATTAGGACTGGGCTTTGGTCCCCATAAGGTCCATTGGTCTTCAGAAGGTTAGGGAATATGCCAGAAAAGGTCCTAAATAGGATAGCTTAACAAGAACACACACACACACACACACACACACACACACAAACAGAGTCATCTGTTTCAACAGATTGTAGCTCATCCATGCATAGAGGACAAAACTGTGTGTGTGTCTGTGTTTGTGATGAAATTATGTTCCATCATCATCATCATCACCATTACATAACGATTGCTATTGACTGCCATTACTTTCTTGTTACTGACAACAAGCACATCTTTTAAGGTGTGTGTGTGTACATGAATGACTTATCTTGTGGGGACATTCAACAGTTTATATTCGGAGGTTTAGGGGAAATAACAAATCCACCCGACTATCAGCCTGCAGGAAGGGATTATTTAAAGACAAGTAACGTTTCCAGGAAAGACGGAGAAAGTACCTCTGTATGTCAGTTAAATGTCAAACACAGAAATGGGACTTTAGCTTTATGACTCAAAATCGTCTGTTCACGTTTCTTCTCTTTATGGTTTAGTGCCGGTGAAGCAGGCTTACTTGAAAGCAGGAGTCTTGGATTTACAGGCAAAAACATTTGGCAGTCAGGCCATTTTACCTCCTCTCACTTTTTTTTTATGATGATTGCCACAATGGGCTCTTGGAGATTATAACCATAGCGACAGAAAAAAAGCAAAAGCAATAACCGCACTCTCAGTGAGAACCACAACAAAAATCAACAGGTTTCTGCAGACATAACAAAACGGAACATTTTCCACAGACACAATTGATTTCATTTTTGACTGAATAAAGTTGATCCCTGAATCTCAAACAATGAATTTTGTAGATTTCAATTTGTCTCTCGTAATCAGGGGAGCGTGATTTATGTTTTTTAATTTTTTTTAATTTTAATTGGTGCAAATGCAAGTTTGCTTCCCTTCTGTTTTGAAACAGAAGATTAGTTTTTTTTCCCTTAAACAAGCATGCAACTATTTCTGCAGCATTTGGTCATTTAATCCCAGCAGATGGTGCTGGAATGTTGCTGGTACACTGGGTAGCTGATTGATATTACACAAAGTTCATTTTAAAAGTGCTATGACAACAGCCATAAGAGGAGAGATAAGGATAAAAGGACAAGAGTTACCAGGTGAGAAAGGACACTTTTAGAAACTGTGTGCCGATATGTGGAAAAATCTGTGCATAACAAGCTGCTACAGCACAAAGTTTGCAACTTTCAGCACCTAAAGCATTAAACTCTGCATGGTGGGCTTCATAGGACCAAGTCACAGTTTCTCTTCACCAGCTCTCAGTGTCAATAGAGAGCTATTCTTGTGAGCGAAGCAACCCAAGCTGTGAGCCAGTTTTGTTTAAAACTCCTCTAAAGCTACAGATAGACTGGTTTGCAATAAAATGTTAATGTTTTTTCTGTGATCAGATTATATTCTTCCATTAAACTTAAATCTCCTGTCTAGTATATGAAAAAAAAATGTTGCCAACAATTAAAAATGACATTTGGCAGTACCTTGCCCACTTTCCTGGTTAAAAGGGGTGACATTATGAAATGCTGCTGTGATGGTGGGATTACTTTGTGCAACAATGTTTGAAAATAGTTGTACCAGTATACATATTTTTTGGAGACATGAGGTTTCCAAGCGTACTTATTTTCAACAATATGAGACATTATATCCAGCAACAATTTTTACTTTGCTTGAGATTTTTTTTATGCTACCTAAAATCAGTCTCCGATAAAGTAATTGTGAAGCAGAACCTTCCTTGCTTTGATAGATCTGGTGCCCCAAACTGTGTTGTCAAAGTAAACTCTGAGTTTGTGCAATGACAAAGAAAGAAAAATATATAAATGTTTGCAATTTAAATAATTAAGGAAAGATTTTGGTCATCGCATAAATTCCAGCACAGACATGTTTACACTGTATCTTATTTCTTTACATTTTACTGTCAATTTCCAAAAGTGTTGCTTTTTTATTCTGGCGGCATTTTCACTTAAATTCTGTGTCTTACCATTTTAGGACCAAACAATGCATTTTTTAAATGTTTTTTGGTTTAACTCACGGTCAAACCAATGCTTAAGGGCCTTAAGCTCACAAAATAAACGCAAGTTGTGCTCTTCTTTTCCGTGTTGAAAACACGGATAATACTCAGAAAAAAAAATAAAATACAGTAGGAATAGATTTGACACAGGCTGTCTATCCTTCTTGGCGATCAATTCTATCAAAGCAGCCAGACTTTTAAAAATGAAGCCAAAAAAAAAAAGATTTTTCCAACAAAGGGAGAAGGATGGACGAATGGACTTAAGCGCCTTTCACAGTAGCTAAAAATAGATTGTGACTTAACGTCACAATGCATTCTGGGACGTAGCCCTAGACAAACAAGTGTGCATTTTGCATGGGTGCTTATGGGTCTGAGTCACTCCGATTGTCACAGAGTTGTAGTTTGGTCTCCTAAAGATGTTTAAACGGGAAGGAACTAGGCACTGCTGTTGGGGGTTGTGCAAATCGGACTCTAGATACAGATGTTGGAGAAAGTTATAAAAAAAAAACAAATCATAAAATGAGAAAAGAAAATGCCATAAAAAATGTATAAAACACAATAATTATTGACAAGAGGGTACAAAAAACACAAATTACTAATATTTTATATGTCAAATTAACCTTTTGCCACTTAGATGTACTCACAGTAGAATTAGTACCTTTGTGAACCAGCTGCTGTCAGGCGTTTTCACGGTAACGGATGTAAAAGGTGTTTTTTGGCTAGCGAGTCCTTTATTTTTCAGTTCATATTAGAGCTGGGTATCGATTCAAATTTGATTCCGATTCTCAAGAGTTAGAATCGATTATCACGATCCGATCTGTTCCAATTGATATGGGTCAGTGCTATTAAAAACATTTATTTGAACTGTTACCTTAAAGTGGAACTGAATCTCATGTTAAACATAACCCCATCCCCAGACAACGTTTGAAAAATTCTACCAAAGTGGGAAGTGCCAGGAGGCACGAAGGGGCGTGGGCAAGTGTGGAGGAAAAGCGGAGGGGGAAACGAGGGAGTGTGGTCAGGACATTGACCAGCGACGTAGGCAGTTTTACGACTGATCGATCTGATTGACGTTCGTCTGTTTTGAACATTAGCCTAGGTTAGCATTACCACTCAGAGACTGGACTCCTCCTGTCTCCTTCTGCCTCAGCAGCGCCGGCCTCAGGCAGCGCTGACTCAGAGCCAGTGGCTCTCCTCCGTCCATCCGCTGGCAGGCTTTACGGACCTTCATGACTTTATGAGTCAGCGCTGCCTGAGGCCGGCGCTGCTGAGGCAGAAGGAGACAGGAGGAGTCCAGTCTCTGAGTGGTAATGCTAACCTAGGCTAACGTTCAAAACAGTATGTTAGCTATGCTAACTAATGGCGTTTTTCCACTATTATCTACTTGGCCCGACTCAGCCCTGGTTCCATTGTTTTTCCACTGGCAGAAGTTGGGCTGAGTCGATCCCATTTTTAGTACCAGCTTCGCTGCGGTTCCAACAGGGCCAAGCAGGGACTAAAAAGCGACGTCAGACGGCTGTCGGCCACTGATTGGCTAGAGGGTGGAGTCACTGGTTGCGTAGGATAACCTATTTTTAACAACGTGCAGACCCGCCATTTTTAAAACTCTCGCTACAGCAGCTGTTTAGCAAATCCAGTAGGCCTAGTAACAAATGGAGTCAGCGAAAGCAATCCCGTGGTCCAACGCTGAAGTACAGGCCTTTCTGTGCTTGTTGGCTGAGGAGAAGAGTCAGGGGACGCTGGATGGAGCTACAAGGAATCAGAAGGTGTTTAAGGAGGTGTCGGAGCTTATGGCGTCTCACGGCTACCAGCGTTCACCAAAGCAGTGCCGAGAGAAATTGAAGAAATTAAAGTCCAATTACCGCGCCATTAAGGACTACAACGGCAGGAGCGGGTCGAGCAGAAAAACGTGGAGATGGTACGACCAGGTGCATGCAATTTACGGCAGTCGACCGGCCAGTAATGGTAGAGAAACTGCCCTGGACACAGCCACCGCCCTGCTTCATACATTTACTGATGACGGTAAGTTAGTTTATACACTCAACAAAAATATAAATGCAACACCTTTGTTTCTGCTCCCATTTTTCATGAGATGGACTTAAAGATCTAAAATTCATTCCAGATACACAATATTACAATTTCTCTCAAACATTGTTCACAAATCAGTCTAAATGTGTGATAGTGAGCACTTCTGCTTTGCTGAGATAATCCATCCCACCTCACAGGTGTGCCACATCAAGATGCTGATCTGACATCATGATTAGTGCACAGGTGTACCTTATACTGCCCACAATAAAAGGCCACCCTGGAATGTGCAGTTTTGTCTCACAGCAAAATGCCACAGATGCCACAAGCATTGAGGGAGCGTGCAATTGGCATGCTGACAGCAGAAATGTCAAACAGATCTGTTGCCCGTGCATTGAATGTTCATTTCTCCACCATAAGCCGTCTCCAAAGGCGTTTCAGAGAATATGGCAGTACATCCAACCGGCCTCACAACCGCAGACCACGTGTAACCACACCAGCCCAGGACCTCCACATCCAGCAGGTTCACTTCCAAGATCGTCTGAGACCACCCACTCAGACAGCTGCTGAAACAATTGGTTTGCATAACCAAACAATTTCTGCACAAACTGTCAGAAACCGTCTCAGGGAAGCTCAACTGCATGCTCGTCGTCCTCATTGGGGTCTTGACCTGACTCCAGCTCGTCGCCGTAACAGACTTGAGTGGGCAAATGCTCACATTCGATGGCGTCTGGCACGTTGGAGAGGTGTTCTCTTCACAGATGAATCTCGGTTTACATTGTTCAGGGCAGATGGCAGACAGCGTGTATGGCGTCGTGTGGGTGAGCGCTTTGCTGATGTCAATGTTGTGGATCGAGTGGCCCATGGTGGTGGTGGGGTTATGGTATGGGCAGGCATCTGTTATGGACGAAGAACACAGGTGCATTTTATTGATGGCATTTTGAATGCACAGAGATACCGTGATGAGATCCTGAGGCCCATTGTTGTGCCATATATCCATGAACATCACCTCATGTTTCAGCAAGATAATGCAAGGCCCCATGTTGCAAGGATCTGTACACAATTCTTGGAAGCTGAAAATGTTCCAGTTCTTGCATGGCCAGCATACTCACCGGAGATGTCACCCATTGAGCATGTTTGGGATGTGCTTGACCGGCGTATACGACAGCGTGTACCAGTTCCCACTAATATCCAACAACTTCTCACAGCCATTGAAGAGGAGTGGACCAACATTCCACAGGCCACAATTGACAATCTGATAAAGTGCGAAGAAGCGAAGAAGATGTGTTGCACTGCATGAGGTAAATGGTGGTCACACCAGATACTGACCGGTTCTGAGTCCCCAGACCCCCAATAAAGCAAAAAACTGCACATTACAGGGTGGCCTTTTATTGTGGGCAGTATAAGGTAACCTGTGCACTAATCATGATGTCAGATCAGCATCTTGATGTGGCACACTTGTGAGGTGGGATGGATTATCTCAGCAAAGCAGAAGTGCTCACTATCACACATTTAGACTGATTTGTGAACAATGTTTGAGAGAAATGGTAATATTGTGTATCTGGAATGAATTTTAGATCTTCAAGTCCATCTCATGAAAAATGGGTGCAGAAACAAAGGTGTTGCGTTTATATTTTTGTTGAGTGTATGTTTAACTTTAAGCATACGTTAAGCAGCTGGTTGCATTTGTGGAAAACACACTGAACTGCTGACGCCATGATTCCCTCCCATGAGAACAATGGAGAACAGTTAGCAGCAATGCTGAAGCTATTCTTTGTTTACTCTTTGCTCTGTAACTATAGACCTTTGTGTGCTAAGGTTTTGTTTTATTATTCCAGACTCTATTCTTACGGGCGAGGGGATTCTACACCTTGACTCTCCAAGCTCTCCGAGTCCGGACTCCAACCCCGGACCGTACATTTGTTTTTCATCAGTTACCCATAGAGCAATACATTCAGGCTTTTTTGGTACGCTGTGAATGTTTAATTTTGTGTAAATATGCTTTCTCTCACATAAATGTTCAAACAGTAGGGGAGATTTGTATTTCTATTCCTCCACATTAAATTTGTATGTGCATATTTTTACGTGGACTGCAAGCTTAGCAGTCAAAACAGCACCACCAGAATCACAGCGTTGACCACACAAACACTGAAGCACTCGTTTTGAGGGTCCAATAATTTGATCTTTATGTCATTTTTTCCTAAGTAGGAGGAAGAGAGTCTCTGACAACACATTAGTTGCAGTGCTGCAAGAAGAGGATGAGAACAACCGGGCCCAGCGTGAAAATCACCTTTGTCGGCTAATCAATGATGCACTGGAAGCAAGAGAGCAGGAAGCGGCCCTCAGAAGAGAAGAGCTGGCACAGAACACGGCCTTCAACCAAGCCTTCCTTGGAGTGCTGGGCGAAATAGCTCGCTCCTTGAACAGACCTGCCTAATGTTGACATGTTTATCTACACTGTAAATAAAATAGGAATCTGTGAATATACTTGCATTGTGGTTTTCATTTCTTACATGTACTCTGGCTGTGATTTACAGTGGAATTTGTAGCAGCATCTAGGTTATAGAACTGATTATGCTAAACACATTTTCTTAAATCTACAGAATGAAATGAATACCCTGGAGGCTGAAACCAGTTCTTGATTATGTAGCGTAGTACCACAACTTGCAAATCCATGATAAAAATAAACTTCAGGGGAAAAAACAGGTATCAAAGCACACCTTTATTACAAAAAATGCAGTGATTTTTAAAACATCTGGGTAGAAGGTTAGCAAAGAAAAAATGACATCCGTGTGTTGTCCCAGAGGTGCTGCATTAAAGCATCTCTTACATCTCTGCCCTCCTCCTCTACGTTCTGTGGTGCTGCCACCATGGCCTGGACTGCAGCTAATTCTACAGCTTCATCCCATGAGGTCTCATAAGGCTTGCCATGACTTTCACATAAGTTGTGCAGAGCACAGCAGGTCAGCACCATCGACTGTACAAGTTTAACATCACAGTCGTTTCTTTTTAGAAGGCACCGCCATCTTCCCTTCAACCTGCCAAAAGCATATACTACAACAACACGTGCTCTACTGAATTTCTGATTGTACATATGGTGTTCAGCTGTCAGTCGTCCGGTGTCATTAAATGGCTTCAACAGCCAGTTCAGCAATGGATATGCGGAGTCCCCTAGGATGTAGTAGCTGGTTGCCACCGTACCAATGTTCCTGGTGTGAGGTGGAAACAGGTTTCCCCGGCTGGCCAACTTCCACAGCGTGGACAGCCTCAGAACCCTAGCATCATGCATGCTCCCAGGTAATCCGGCAAACACATTCCAAAACAGTCCCTTTCCACCCACAACACCTTGGAGGATTATGGAGTGCCTTTACGGTTGAAATAGTCAGTGTGATATTGCGGTGGGGCTATGATGGGTATGTGGGAGCCATCTATTGCACCCACGCAGTGTGGAAGACCCCATCTGTTCTCAATGTACATGGATATTTCTCCAAATTTGTTTTCATCAGGGAAACGGATTTGCTCTGGGACTAGTAATGTCTCTGCGGCAGCACAAAACTCTTTCACACACCTGCACACTGTTGTGATGCTGACTCCAAAAAGATGTCCTATACTCCTGTACTCTGAGCCTGTAGCTAGCTTCCACAGAGCAATGGCAACCCTCTTCTGTAAGGGTACACATCGTCGGAAAAACGTGTGCTGTCTCTCCAGAGCTGTACGTAGCTTGCTGCACAGGTAGATGCATGTTTGTTCCGACATCCTGAAGTTCTGTAGCCACTGAGCTTCGTTGAAACCAGGAACGACGACATCCCACCACTGCGATGCCCGGTTAAACGCCCACACTGGCGGTCGCCTGCGACGGCCTTGCAGAGTACGAATCTGAAAACACGCACACACATAATATACATTTTCTAAAGCTTTTTTGGCAACATTTAATTTTTACCCTGCACTTTGGCGTATAAATACATATCCATAGCGTATTTACAGGCCACCACAGCAGGCTAATGTTAGCATAAGCTTACCCTCACAAGTCGCCGTGTCCTGTCCGTAAGTTCATACTCCTGCAGGGCTTCCCACACTCTTCTTTACTTCTCTGCTGTGTTTTCCCTTGCAGCACGCAGCTTTTTATGGGTCTTTAGTCTTCGATGACCAACATAAACCCACAGGCTGAGCAGAAAGTTCAAAATCGCCATGGTGGCCGCCATTGTTGCGTCAAAATGCCTTCCCTCTATGTTCTCTTTGTTTTTATTGCATTGCGCAGCTACGCCCTCTGGGGCCACCCACCATATGACGCACACACCCACTTGAGATGGTCCCGTCTTGCAATGGAAACGCAACCCGGGCCAAGTCGTGCTGAGTAGGGCCAAGTGGGGCCGAGTAGAGCCGGGCCGAGTAGGTACTAGTGGAAAAACGCCATAAGTGCTAATGTGATAATAATGGTAACCTGAAAAACGCAAGCGATCAAAACTTGCAATTCCAACTACAAACTCGCCACGGGACGAGTGTGTCTGAGAGATGGTTTTACACCCAAACCCACGGGGCATGTCTGTGAGACCAAGCCTGTGACGTAAAGAGTGGAAAAGATGTACCGCTCTCAACCCTAAGGGGTCAGCACTAAGACGTTTTTAGATCAGAAAGTGTAGAATTAAACAAGTTTACACGAAAATGTAAAAAAATTCCTTGACACTGAAAGATTGTATTGATAAATACCCATTTATACAGTTTATAAGCAAAACAAAAGTAGTTTTGGGGTTTAGTTAGGCTACTCTTTAATTACATGGCTGTAATGCAATGACGCAACACTGGGTGAGTAACAGTTCATAGGGAAAAGCTTCAGCCTTAAAATGACTGTCTGGACTTTTCCTTTCTGTTTTAGCTGTAAAAAAGGGCAAACAATGTGAAACAATTAAACAGATTTTTGGACTAGAATTTTTATAAGAATTGATTTTTCGTTTTTTTTCTACACAGCACTAGTTCATACTATTTGCCACCATCCACTCCAGGAAAAAAACAGTATTTTTATTGCAATACATCTCCGGACCTTTTCTATAGCGTCTTGTAGTGACCCATTTTTACTTGATCGTGACCTTCGAGCCGGCGCTTGAGTTTTGGAAATCGATAATTAGCAGGGTCGCCATCAAGAAAAGCCCCTTGTATGTCTTTCTCCATCAAAACAACCTCATCCGTTTTATATTTGATCATCTGTGAGATGCATTTAAATTTCACATATAATTTCTGCCTTCACATTGACTTCCAAGCGCTCTGTGTGTGTTTTTTCAATTGGTAAATGCGGTTTGTTTGTCTAACACTAGTACCCAGCAGCACTTGCTAAATTGTGACGTTAACTGTAAAGTAGGTTATTACAAATAAAGCAAAAATCACCTAAATCTGCCTAAAAATAAAGAGAGTTCAGTCGGAAAAAAAAGTTTAAATAAAATATATATTTTTAAAGGTACAGTGTGTAAAAAGCTTTACTCTTTAGCGCCACGCAGTTCAGAATAGGTATTGCAGCTATGGTAGCCCACACGCATCAAATAGGCAATTTTTCATCAGCGACTTCCAGCTTTCAATGCAGCGATCAGGTCCGTTCTTTTAATCTGTATTCTTTTCTAAATTGTATCTAAATATGTGTTGAGCAATAAAAGCTGTTTTTTCAGGCTTTTAAATCTGCAGTGTCGTTTTAAATCGTCCAGTGTTCCTTCCAGTGATGAGGTTACTTTAGAAAACTACATTGCATTTAGTTGTATAGTCAGACGTCTGCCCCCTCTGGCATTCGTCACGGTGCAACTGAGTGAAGCCAAATGCGAAAGGTGGAGCTGGAATTTCCAGGAATGTCCGTCGTTGGCGAATGTATTTCAAAGATGGAGGCTCAACATGAATTCAGCCATTCATGCGACTCGCTTGTATGTATTCTGAATAGCAGATTCGACACTTACGAGAATACTTTCATTAGTAGGTGGAGATAATTACACATGAATGAGCACATATTTTTGAAAGAACAAAGAGTTTTCTGCTAAGAATTAACTAAAAAAAATGCACAATGTAGCTTTAACCTTATATGAAACATTCTTTTATTTACTTTCTATCATACTGTTGAATGGTATAGAGTTGATTAAGGCACAATTAAAAGCTTTTAAGAAAAATAAATGGTTCAGTTAAGGTCAATATTAAAATATAAGCTTCTATTTTGGATTTCACGTATGTATACGTAAAATCAGTGCCTCAGCAGTCATGAACCTCACCCCACATCACTGATACAAACCCATTCTGGATGAAATGTGACATTCCACATCTCCACATTTTTCTCCCTGACCTATCTGATGTGTTTCTTGGTCTTCATGATGCTGCTTGTTCACTAATTTTCTCCAGCACACCTCTGAGCCACTGGAAGGACTTCAGAAGCAGATTTGTTGCATAGGACTTAATTGAAGAGGAAACAGAATGTAATTAAAAACATTTAAAAAATGTGAAAAAAACATTCCCTCCTTTCATTTCACATAAAATGGCAAAAAAATACACAGAATTTTACAGTTAACGTGGCAAAATGTAAAATAATTCAAGGGTTCTGAATACTTTTCCAAGGTAGTGTAGGATCCAGTGTCCTGTGATCGCTTTGTCGTGGTTGCACCGTATTCATAAAGTGTAATTAAACTCTTCATTAATCAGTGGACTCATCGATTTCTGCTGCTCCTTAGTGTCTGAAGAGCTTCATCTCAACCACTGAATGTGTTTCTAACTAGGGAAAGTGATTGTTGCCACAGTGATGCCTGACAGCTTGTCAATAAGTCATCTTAGCAGGTAGGCCGGACAGGGACAAGCAAGAGACTAACGCTGCCCACAGGAAATACGAAAACAGGGAAAGGAGGAAGCCAGGCTGAACATTAAGACGTTTTTCTGCTCTCTGGTTTTCAATTTAGCAGCCTGTGTAGAGGGAGCAGCAGCCGCTGTGATGCCCAGCTGCGCCCAGACGCAGGAGGATGATTGCTGAGCTAATAGTGGACAGAAAAATGCTGGAGTCAGTACAAACATGGCCACAGTCCAGACTTTATACAAGCAGGTTTATAAAATTATTGTAAAAATTATACAAAAAACATCTCTTTTAGCAGATCCATAAATGTGCCCTGCACAGTTATTGTCAGCGTTTAGTGTATTTGTGTCAGAAACATGTTTTTAACACTAGCCTGGGCTTTATGACTATACTTCTGATCTTACTTTTTTTGGCTGCATTTCCTCGTCTCCCACAGCTCATGGAGATATTTTGAGTGAAAGTGACGGCAGGGTGTTTAATGTTTTCTCCTCTCAGTTTCTAATGACTGTGTCTGATTTTAGCTGATGCTATTGGATTTGTTTTCTGTCTCTCCACACTTCATCTCGCTTTATTTCACTGCTGTAATTACTTCCTTTGCATCTCATCTCACTGTTGATAAAATCTATTTATCTGATGGCAGAACGTGTTTTGGTGTCACTGCCTCTCCTCATCCCTCCATCTGTCCATTACTTATTTTTTTATCTCTGTCTTTCTTTTACACTGTATGTCTTCTGCTCCATTTCAGGTTGGCTGTGATTTTCCGGCATAAAGAATCAGTGGTGACAGCAGGATCCCCTGCTGTGACAGCACACATCGCCAGTATCTCGGGGAACAGCAATGCACTTGAACACACAGCAAAAATGACCCCAACTGCCAATTCCGACACACAATCTGCACCTGCACAAGCAAGAGTTTATGCATAATTAAGATCCTGTCCATATTAATACAACTGTATCAAAATAGATTTTCTACAGCATTTACAACTCCCCTTCACCAAACTTTTTGTTGAGGAAAAAAGATTTTTGAAGCAGAATTTAGAAGAATCTCACTTTGTATCGAAATATCTGGAGATTATTGAAGAAGATTGCTGGTCCACTATTACTTTCTACACTAGATGTGAAAGTAGAACCGTTTCACATCTGGTTAACTTTGCTCGGAGTCTGCCTGCCTGTTCCAATGAAAAATGACAAAGTTAAAGAGTAAGTCACCCCAAATAAACTTTTTTTTGCTGATAAACTGTGCAAATGAGTGTCTAATAGTGCTGTCTACATGTGTAGTCATTATTTTGACATTTTAGTGCATCGTGTTTAAAATATGCCTTTTCTGACTAAAACCGATAGTGTGCCGCCCTCTTCAGGTTAAAAGTCTGCACTACATTTGAATTTGAATCTGCCATCGCTATTGGCAAAGCGGTGACATGTGATATTGGCCGGTATGTGTGATGTAAGCTGAACTGCCACTGTGCGATATAAAAAGCAGCGAGTCTGGGCCACGCTGCCATGGCGAGTTGGAGTTGGAATAGCAAGCAAGTGTTTACACCGAGCCCCCCACGTCCCTCGGGTCCGCCAGGCAATGCCTCCTTTTGGCACATTTTTCAAACAGGAAATGTGGTTGGAGTAATTCAATTCAATTCAATTCAATTAAGTTTATTTATATAGAGCCAATTCACAACAGATGTCATCTCAAGGCACTTAACAAGAAGTCATTTCAATACATTTATACAAACATTCCAATCAGTTAAAAAGTTTCCTATTTTAAGGAATCCCAGCAGATTGCATCAGTCATTGCCGTGAGGTTGGGCCTCGTTGATGCAGACTTTCCAACCACAGCAATCCTTCAGCAATCCCTCATACTGAGCAAGCATGTAGCGACGGTGGAGAGGAAAAACTCCCCTTTAACAGGAAGAAACCTCCAACAGAACCAGGCTCAGTAGGAGCGGCCATCTGTCACGACCGTCTGGGGGTTTGAGAAGACAGAGCAAAGACACAGAAGGAACAGCAGATCTGATATGAGAGAACTTTCTATGTTATAGAAAGTAAAAAGTTGATAACAGGACACAGTGGATGTTCAGTTACTGGGAGGATCATCCCAGTCGACGCCCCCCGTCCAACAGGCCATTGCAGCCAAGAAGGATACCAGACCAGGTATATCTTCTATGGAGAGAAAAACACTGAGAGAAAACAAAGTTAACAGTCGAAATAACAGAATGTACTGTAATACAACTGGAGAGTCGTAGGAGAAAAGGAAGTAGCAGAGTGAAGAAAATTGGTCAGTCTGTCCTCCAGCAGTCTAAGCCTATAGCAGCATAACTACAGAGATAGCTCAGGATGACCTAAGCCACTCTAACTATAAGCTTTATCAAAATGGAAAGTTTTAAGCCTGACCTTAAAAGTAAACAGAGTGTCTGCCTCACGGACTAAAGCTGGGAGCTGGTTCCACAGGAGAGGAGCCTGATAACTAAAAGATCTGCCTCCCATTCTACTTTTAGAAATCCTAGGAACTACAAGATAAGATCCTGTCCAAATTAATACAACTGTATCAAAATAGATTTTCTACAGCATTTACAACTCCCCTTCACCAAACTTTTTGTTGAGGAAAAAAGATTTTTGAAGCAGAATTTAGAAGAATCTCACTTTGTATCGAAATATCTGGAGATTATTGAAGAAGATTGCTGGTCCACTATTACTTTCTACACTAGATGTGAAAGTAGAACCGTTTCACATCTGGTTAACTTTGCTCGGAGTCTGCCTGCCTGTTCCAATGAAAAATGACAAAGTTAAAGTCACCCCAAATAAACTTTTTTTTGCTGATAAACTGTGCAAATGAGTGTCTAATAGTGCTGTCTACATGTGTAGTCATTATTTTGACATTTTAGTGCATCGTGTTTAAAATATGCCTTTTCTGACTAAAACCGATAGTGTGCCGCCCTCTTCAGGTTAAAAGTCTGCACTACATTTGAATTTGAATCTGCCATCGCTATTGGCAAAGCGGTGACATGTGATATTGGCCGGTATGTGTGATGTAAGCTGCACTGCCACTGTGCGATATAAAAAGCAGCGAGTCTGGGCCACGCTGCCATGGCGAGTTGGAGTTGGAATAGCAAGCAAGTGTTTACACCAAGCCCCCCACGTCCCTCGGGTCCGCCAGGCAACGCCTCCTTTTGGCACATTTTTCAAACAGGAAATGTGGTTGGAGTAATTAAATTAAATTCAATTCAATTAAGTTTATTTATATAGAGCCAATTCACAACAGATGTCATCTCAAGGCACTTAACAAGAAGTCATTTCAATACATTTATACAAACATTCCAATCAGTTAAAAAGTTTCCTATTTTAAGGAATCCCAGCAGATTGCATCAGTCATTGCCGTGAGGTTGGGCCTCGTTGATGCAGACTTTCCAACCACAGCAATCCTTCAGCAATCCCTCATACTGAGCAAGCATGTAGCGACGGTGGAGAGGAAAAACTCCCCTTTAACAGGAAGAAACCTCCAACAGAACCAGGCTCAGTAGGAGCGGCCATCTGCCACGACCGTCTGGGGGTTTGAGAAGACAGAGCAAAGACACAGAAGGAACAGCAGATCTGATATGAGAGAACTTTCTATGTTATAGAAAGTAAAAAGTTGATAACAGGACACAGTGGATGTTCAGTTACTGGGAGGATCATCCCAGTCGATGCCCCCCGTCCAACAGGCCATTGCAGCCAAGAAGGATACCAGACCAGGTATATCTTCTATGGAGAGAAAAACACTGAGAGAAAACAAAGTTAACAGTCGAAATAACAGAATGTACTGTAATACAACTGGAGAGTCGTAGGAGAAAAGGAAGTAGCAGAGTGAAGAAAATTGGTCAGTCTGTCCTCCAGCAGTCTAAGCCTATAGCAGCATAACTACAGAGATAGCTCAGGATGACCTAAGCCACTCTAACTATAAGCTTTATCAAAATGGAAAGTTTTAAGCCTGACCTTAAAAGTAAACAGAGTGTCTGCCTCACGGACTAAAGCTGGGAGCTGGTTCCACAGGAGAGGAGCCTGATAACTAAAAGATCTGCCTCCCATTCTACTTTTAGAAATCCTAGGAACTACAAGTAAACCTGCAGTCTGAGAGCGACGGGCTCTGTTAGGAACATATGGAACAATTAGATCTCTGATGTATGATGGAGCTTGATTATTAAGGGCTTTGTATGTAAGAAGAAGGATCTTAAATTCTATTCTGGATTTAACAGGGAGCCAATGAAGGAACTCCCTGTGGAACTCCACAAGTAACCCTTGAGAGTGAAGAAGATTTATCATTTAGATGAACAAACTGGAATCTATCAGACAAATATGATTTAAACCAGCCTAGTGCTGTTCCTTTGATCCCTTTAACATGTTCAAGCCTTTCTAGGAGAATATTATGATCGACTGTGTCAAAAGCAGCACTGAGATCTAACAAAACCAGAACAGACACAAGTCCATTATCTGAGGCCATGAGAATATCATTAGTAACCTTCACCAGTGCTGTTTCAGTGCTATGATGAGCTCTAAAACCTGACTGAAACTCTTCAAACAGCTCGTTACTGTTTAGATGCTCACAGACTTGATTAGCAACAATTTTCTCAAGGACTTTGGATAAGAAAGGAAGGTTAGATATAGGTCTGTAATTCACTAAGTCATCTTGATCAAGGGAAGGTTTCTTGAGTAAAGGTTTAATCACGGCTATTTTCAATTCCTGTGGTAAGTATCCGTTTACTAAGGATAGATTCATCATATCCAAAATGGGGCCAGGAACCAAATGGAACACTTCTTTAAATAATTTGGTTGGAATTGGGTCCAACATACAAGTTGAAGGTTTAGATGAGGCTAATATTTTTGATAATTCCGAAAGCTTGACTGAATCAAAACAGCCTAAGCACAACTGAGGTTCTACAGTTCTTTCGGATACTGCCTCATTTACTGAGGAAGAAGTAATCATGTTTGGGAGGATGCCAATGATTTTATTTTTAATAGAATTAATTTTATTTATGAAAAATCCCATAAAATCATCACTGCTAAGAGCTGGGGGAATAGTTGGCTCAACAGAGCTATGACTCTGTGTAAGTTTGGCAACTGTACTAAAAAGAAACCTAGGATTGTTTTTATTCGCCTCTATTAATGATGAAAAATATGCTGTTCTAACTTTTCGAAGGGTCTTTTTATAAAGCAGTAGACTGTTATTCCAGGTTAAATAGGAGTCCTCTAGGTGTGTTAAGCGCCATTTTCTCTCCAACTTCTTAGTATTCTGCTTTGAAGTACGCAACTCTGCGTTGAACCAAGGAGTCAGCCTCCCATGGCTAGCCACTTTCTTTTTTAAGGGGGCTACACTATCTAATGCCAGACGCAATGAGGACGTAACGCTGTGAACCAGACCATCAATTTCTGAAGGGTTAGAGATAGAATTGCTGCCATCCACTGTGTTACCCTGAGACACTAAGGAAAGTAAGAATGGAACAGATTCTTTAAAAATTGCTACAGCATTGTCTGATAAAGCTCTACTATAATGAAATTTTCTTTCAGATTTAAGATGGTCAGTTAAAGTAAATTCAAAAGTTATTAAGAAGTGGTCAGACAGGACCGGGTTATGTGGGTGGACTGTTATTTCCTCACACTCAATACCGTATGTCAGTACAAGGTCCAAAGTGTGTTTACCCGAGTGGGTCGATCACTGTACTTTTGAGTAAAGCCAATTGAATCTAAAATAGCACTAAAGGCTGCATTTAGGCTATCACTTTCAGTATCCACATGAATATTAAAGTCCCCCACTATAATAACCCTATCAGTATTTAATACTAAATCAGATAAAGAATTTGAGATCTGATCCAAGAATTGAGAGTAAGGGCCTGGTGGACGATACAAAACCACAAACAAAAATGGTCTTAATGTTTTGCAACTTGGATGAGGAAAATTAAGGGTTAGACGTTCAAAAGAACTGTAGCTATCAATTGGTCTGGGACTAATTAGTAAATCAGAACGAAAAATGGTTCCAACTCCTCCTGCTCGCCCAGTATTTCTAGGAATGTGAAAATTTAAATGACTGGAAGGAGTTGACTCATTTATACTGACATAAT
This sequence comes from Valencia hispanica, assembly GCA_963556495.2. Classification (NCBI taxonomy): domain Eukaryota; kingdom Metazoa; phylum Chordata; class Actinopteri; order Cyprinodontiformes; family Valenciidae; genus Valencia; species Valencia hispanica. The sequence continues at coordinate 12,091,297 of OY747713.1, read as the reverse complement.
CCTCCTGCTGCAACCAGGTTTCTGTGAGACAAAGGAAATCAATGTGATTATCACAAATCAAGTCATTTACTAACAAAGTCTTTGAGGAGAGAGATCTTATGTTTAATAAACCACATTTAATAGATTTATTTTTCTGTTCAGTCAAAGTTGTATTTATTTTTATGAGATTTCCACAATCTGCTTTGTTGGGTTAACTTTTAATCCATTTAATTTTGGCCGTGGGCAAGACACTGTTTCTAAAGGGTAATGGGTGGGTAACAGTACAGAAGCAGCAGAGAGGTGGGTTAAACTACGACTCTGCTTCCTGGTCTGGACCCTGGGTTGTCAGTGTTTTGGAGGATTAATAAATTCGGCCATATTCCTAGAAAGAAGAGCTGCTCCATCCAAAGTGGGATGGATGCCGTCTCTCCGGATCAGACCAGGTTTTCCCCAAAATGTTCTCCAGTTATCAATGTAGCCCACATCGTTTGCAGGACACCACCCAGACAACCATTGATGGAATGACAGCATGCGGCTAAACATGTCATCATTGGTCCGATTAGGCAGGGGACCAGAAAAGATTACAGAGTCTGACATTGTTTTAGCAAACTTACACACCGAAGCAACACTAATTTTAGTGACCTCCTATTGGCGTAACCGGGTGTCATTACCGCCAGCGTGAATAACAATCTTACTGTATTTACGCTTATCTTTAGCCAGCAGTTTCAGGTAGGATTTGATCTCGCCCATTCTGGCCCCTGGCAAACATTTGACTATGGTCAATGGTGTTTCTAGTGCCACGTTTCTGACTATGGAGCTGCCAATTACCAGGGTCGGCTTCTCAGCGGGTGTGTTGCTGAGCGGGGAAAATCTGTTAGAAACGCTGACCGGTTGGTGGTGGCCCATGGGCTGGGTCCTAGAACTATGCTTCCTATGTACAGTCACCCAGCCAGCCTGAGGTCCCGGCTGCGCGGGCTCTACCGGAGGACAGCTAGGGGGTTCTATCCTTGTTGGCTCGTCGCTGGCTAATGGGCTTCGGCTATCTGCTGGTTTTTCAACAGCGCAGAGCCGTGCTTCTAATTCTGATACCCTCGCCTCCAAAGCTACAAAAATATTACATTTATTACAGTTACCATTATCACTAAAGGAGGCAGGGAAGTAACTAAACATCTGACAGAGAGAGCAAGAGAGAAGAGAAGAGTTAGAGACAGGAGAGAGCAGAGTAACCATAGCCGCAATGAAGCTAAGCTAACTGAGCTAGCGAGACGTTGCCACCCCAAGAAAAGCTGTGTGAAACACAAGGAGTCCCAAAACGTAAAGTACACCACCACAAAACGTGTGTTGTAGTGTGCTTGTGTGTTAAAATAACTTAGAAAGGCCTCAGCACAGAGAAAATAAGATCAATTCAAGAGAGTCTGAACACCAACCAGCTTACAGGGAGCACAACAGGAAATGACGCAATACGGCTTACCCCCGTCGAATCAGATAGGTGTGCCAAAAGTGACATCACTTGATTGATTGAGTAAGACTCTGGTAGAGGGGTGACTTGCTCATTAACAGCTAAGAAAAAGGGTTAAACAAAAGCTACATTTGTTAAAGGAGAATTGGTTAGCACAGCTTTAGCCATGCTCAGGATCTTCCTTTGAATGCTGATGTCATTAATGCATATCTTTTTGCAACCTGCTAGCAGTGAGTTAGCATTACAGTGTTTCTGATTGGAAACCTGGGGATTCTGAATCTGACCGTCTTTTAAAAAAAACTAATAAATAAAAATATTGGAGTACAAACAAAGCTGATTCAGATTCTGATTCAGATTGTGATACCTTAGTGTTACTCTAGCGTTTTTACAAGTTGCAGAGACAAGGCAGGACCTTAACATGTCATGTCATACAGTGAGGATTATAAGTATTTGCAAGTTCACCCACTTAAAAATGATAAAGGGATCTGAAATTCACATTATAGGTGCATTTCCACTAAGAAAGACACATTTTTATTCAGGAAATCACATTGTCTGATTTTTAAAGAATTTATTTTTATTTTTGTATTGCTGAACATAAATATCACCTGAGAAAATCAGTGTTAATATTTGATACAGAAGCCTTTGTTTGCAATTAAAGAGGTCAAACGTTTCCTGCAGTTCTTGGGAAGGTTTGCACACACTGCAACAGGGATTTTGGCCCACTCCTCCACACAGATTTCTCTAGATCTGTCAGGTTTCGGGCCTGTCGCTGATCAACACAGAGTTTTAGCTCCCTCCAAAGATTTTCTATTGAATTTAGGTCTGGAGACTGGCTAGGGGACTACAGAACCTTGATGTGCTTCTTACGGAACCACTCCTTGGTTATCCTGGCTGTGTGCTTTGGGTCATTGTCATGTTAGAGGACCCAACCACGACCCATCTTCAATACTCTGACTGAGAGGAGGTTGTTGCTCAATATCTCACAATACATGGCCCCATTCATCCTCTCCTTAATCCAGAGCAGTCGTCCTGTCCCCTTCACAGAAAAGCACCCCAAAGCATGATGTTTCCACCCCCATGCTTCACAGTATTGATGGTGTTCTTGGGATGTAACTCATCCTTCTTATCCAAACACGGTGAGTGAAGTTTAGACCAAAAACTTCTATTTCGGTTTCATCTGACAACATGACTTTCTCCCATGCCTCCTCTGGATCATCTAGATGATCATTGGCAAACTTCAGACGGGCCTGGACATGTGATGACTTGAGCAGGGGAATGTTCCATGCAATGCATGATTTTAAACCATGATGGCGCAGTGTTCTACCGACAGTAACCTTTGAAACTGTGGTCCAAGCTCTCTTCATGTCATTGACAAGCTCCTCCCGTGTAGTTCTGGGCTGATTCTTCACCTTTCTTATGATCAGTGATACCCCACAATGTGAGTGAGATCTTGCATGGAGCTCTAGTCCGAGGGAGACTGACAGTCATCTTTAGCCTCTTCCATTTTCTAACAATTGCTCCAACAGTTGATCTATTTTCACCAAGCTGCGTGTCAATTGCCCTGTAGCCCTTTCCAGCCTTGTGGAGGTCTATAATTTTGTCTCTGGTGTCTTTTGACAGCTCTTTGATCTTACCCATGGTAGTAGTTGGAGTCTGACTGACTGTGGGGTGGACAGGTGTCTTTAACGAGCTCAGACAGGTGCTACTAATTTAGATTAATATGTGGAGTAGAGGTGGACTTTTTAAAGGCAGAGTAACAGGTCTTTGAGAGCCAGAATTACTGATGATTGCCAGTTGTTCAAATACTTATGTTCAGCAATAAAATACAAATAAATTCTTTAAAAATCAGACAATGTGATTTCCTGATTTAAAAAAAGCTGTCTCTCACAGTGTAAATGCACCTACAATGTGAATTTCAGACCAACATAATTTTTAAGTGGGACAACTTGCAAAATTGCAGGGTGTTCAAATACTTATGTTCCTCACTGTTTATTGTTTGAGCATTCAAAAAACAGTTGAAGTACTGTTAAAATGTAAGCAGGAAGGTTGGCTATTAGTCTGCCTTCTACACTAACTTAAAGTCAGAGGTCTAAAAAGTATTTGTATTCAATACTCAAGTAGAAGCATGGATACTAGGGTTCAAAAGGACTTCTGTAGAAGTTGAAGTATCAAGTCAAATTTTTATTCAAGTAAATGTAAAAAAGTACTGGATTCAAAACTACTTAAAGCGTAACTAAACCCCAAAAAACTATTTTTTTTGCCTATAAACTGTATGAAGGGCGGCTGTAGCTCAGTGGTAGAGTTGTGGGCCTGCAACCCAGAAATTGTGGGTTCGCTACCAGCTTCTACATGTCGTTGTGTCCTTGGGCAAGACACTTCACCTACCTGCCTACTGGTGTTGGCCAGAAGGGCCGATGGCGCAATGTGGGCAGTCAGTCTGCCCCAGGGCAGCTGTGGTTATAATCATAGCTTGCTTCCACATGTGAATGAATAATGGAGTTGTTTTTGTAAAGTGCTATATAAATGCAAGCCATTATTATTATAAATGGGTCTTTATCAATGCAATCTTTCAGTTTCTGGGATTTTTTTATATTTTTGTGTAAACTTGTTAAATTCTACACTTTTTGGTCTAAAAACGTCTTAGTGCTGCCTAACCTCTTAGGGTTGAACTGTGGCTACTGCATTTGAATTTTGTGATTGGCAGAGAGCGGTACATCTTTTCCACTCTTTACGTCATAGGCATGGTCTCACAGACACGCTCCGTGGGTTTGGGTATTAAAAACTATCTCTGAGACACACTCGCCCCGTGGCGAGTTTTTAGTTGGAATGCGTTTTTCAGGTTACCATTATTATCACATTAGCACTTAGTTAGCATAGCCAACATACTGTTTTGATGGTTAGCTTATGTTAGTATTACCACTCAGAGACTGGACCCATCCCGTCAGCCAGCGGCTCGAATTGATACGGCTCAGGGCCGCTGGGCTCCATAAAGCCTCCCTCTACCTCGGAGGAGATCCGCTGGCTCAGGACGCTAAGTCAGCGCTGCCCGAGGCCGGCGTTTCCGGTGCTGCTGAGACAGATAGAGACAGGATGGGTCCAGCGTTTATTTTTTTTTTTTTTATGTGTCCTGTTTGGCAGTGTGGAGCTCAGAATTGGTGTCTGAGTACCAACTAGAAGGCCAACAGATTCACTTTCACAAGCGGAGCACTACAGCTTTTGCTATAGTACTCCACTTGATATATATGTGTAAAAAATCTTTATTATGAATTGCTGGGGGTATTATTTCCTGATGTTATAGACACGGAGACGGAAATTTAAGGGGAAGAAAGAAAGAAGATGAAGAAGAGAGGTAGGAAACAAAAAGTCAAGAGAGAGGGTGAGTTGAAAATACAAGAGGGGAAAGGGAACAAAGAAAATACAGGATAACATAGAAGTCTGCCTCCATACCCACAGGACAGCAGAGAGAGAGAAAAAAAAAGGAACATTGACAAAACAAACCAAACATTGTGAACTAAGAACTACACAACCACATCACACAAAAATGGATATAAAAATACAACAACAATGACACAGAAAAACTCATGGTACCGATTAGTCAAGATCTAATAATGATAAGCTCAGCCAAAGAATGGGTCCAGTCTCTGAGTGGTATTGCTAACATAGGCTAACGTTTAAAACAGATGAACGTCGATCAGATCGATCAGTCGCAAAACTGTCAACGTCGCTTTGGTCACTGTCCGTGTTTCAGTGTCACATTAAGCGAGGTATCACTGTCCTCCTGACCACACCCCCACGTTCCCCCCTCCACTCATCCTCCACACTTGGTCACGCCCCTCCATGCCTCCTGGCACATATACATACACACATATATATACATATATATATATACATATATATACACATATATATACACATATACATACATATATATACATATACATACACATATATATACATATACATATATATATATATATATATATATATATATATATATATATATATATATATATATATATATATATATATATATATAATTATTAACATTAAAAATATTAAAAATTGTGTCATCAAAAGTCGTATAACCTCAGCACAGACAAAATCGTGCAGACCCCTGTGATCTCCAATGACCCCCTTGGTGGCTGATGGACCTCAAGTTGGGAATCGCTGTTCTAGAGGCTGAATCCGTGCTCCGCTGCCACACTAAAGACTGGAACTACAAGCTCCCCTTCAGCCAAAGTTTTGAAATCACGGAACATTTCTCTAATTTAAGTGATTATAAGTTGGAAAGACTCTCTGAACCCAGCTTCTTATTGCTCCAGCAGCAGAAAATGCTGTAGCATGCGTTCCTTTTGCATGGGTGGTTGGCACAACACCGGGCTCTTGGAAGCACATCTTTAACCAGCTGCTCCTGTAACAATCGCGTTCCAAAGCCTCCCGGTTAGTGAGATATATTGAGTACAGGGTCCTGGTCTGAGATAATGCTCAAGATGCCTTCATGGGAATCTTTTCATTATTAATTTATTGATTCAGTTACCTGTACTCCGCACGTAAAGTTAATAACGTCCTCGCGTCTGCATCAAATGGTCAGGGGTGTAAATTGTAATCTCAAAACGACGAGCAGCCTTCAGATTTTTCCGTTCTGAAAACTGGACGAACGGATATTAAAATGATTCGGTTAATGTGACCCCCATACAAGCAGAGCTTCAGAATGGTAGATATCTAAAATTATTATCTAACAGCAGTCAAATTCTATCCAGTTGGCACAATGTTTGGACAGTGTGTTTTTGTGTCTCTTTTTAACACAATGACAAGACTAAATGTAACAGTAACGAAGATATTTTTAAAATGTGAATAGAAAGTACAGATAATTGCGTGAAAATGTAAGGAGTAGAAGGAAAAAGTGCGCCAATAAGTAATTACTCTAGTGAAGCATAAATACCCCAAATTTCTACTTAAGTAAGGTAAAGAAGTATTTGTACTTCGTCACTTGACACCTTTGCTTAAAGTTCAGTTAAAAAGTCGGCTTGCTAACAAGAGGAGACCCAAAGCGTGACTAAAGTTATTTACTCAACTGATTTGAATTTGAACTTAGACAAGAGAGTTGAAACCAAAATGTAATTGAATTCACAAATTATTGGGGCCTGGAAAGATTTCTAACTCACAAGGGGGGCCTAGTTCAAAAATATTGGAGAAGCAGTGGTTTAGCAAGCTTAGCTTAGCACCCTGGTAATCTTTGCCATTTTCTTTGCATCTTTACAATTTGTACCCACTTTCTCCAGAGTTTGGTATTTTTTTAGTCACAGGTGAACTACTGGGCAACAAAACAAAACAAAAACAAAAAACAAAGTTTTGTTAGATTCTCAGATAGAAATTCAGAACCCTTCAACAGCTCACCTTGCAGCAGGGATGAGTGCCTAACATCTTGCTACTGTACCCCCTACCCCCCTAAAAACACAAACAAGAAAAACAACCGATCTCCAGAACTCTTAAAATTGTAAATGTGTTCGTTAGATGTTTATTTTATTTTTTAGATTCATGTTGGACAGCACGTTTAAACTGAACAGCCGACAGAGAGATCTTTCTCGCTAACCAACCTGAAGTCTGTTCAACAATAAATCTGCTGAAAGAAAGCTTTGAATCTGACAAAGCCAACAGAGTATGACATACAGAGAAAAAGAGATGGGTGCTCTGACACCCCTGATGTTCCAGTTGGACGATCGTCGGTCTGCTGTTTGAACATAGTGAGATGCAAACATCTTGTCATCTCCTCTACATATATATCTCTCTTTCGTTCCATTGTTGTTTTCATTTTCTGTATTTGCTTTACGTCTACATTTATGACTGCATTCATGAAGTTTTTCAGTTTTTACAGATATTTTGAGCGATTTAGAAGAAATTAGTCTATACAGCTTTTTCTGTTACATCATCTTTTACCTTATGTTTGTTTTATCTGTACCCCTTGCTGCTTTTTGCCCTAATTTGCATATAATTTCTTGATGTTCAGTCCGAGTCTAATTTTGTTTCTACACATCTTTGTGTCTCTTCTCTTCTGGTCATTTTGCATGGATTAGTTTTGTTTTTTGGTAATTCTGTGCTTAGCCTTTAGCCTCTTCACTCTTTTGAAACAATTTTGTGAGCATGCCAGTTCTCTGACTCCTTACCCCTGCAAGCAATTTCTGTCTCCTTTTCAACATTTTCAGCTGGGCCTCGCAAATTAATGCCGTATGTGTTAATGTAACCTAACTTAAACACATTACAAAAATTAGTCGCATTATTGCAGGCAAATGTATAATTAGTCTGCAGAAGAGTGTGGTTTTGCTCCACTGCTTTAATGACACTTGCTATAAAAACCAGGAGGAAGAAACCCTTCTTTACTCTTAGAATCAGTGATTTTTAACTTGAATGCATTCAGATGAAGACTTCAAACACAAACATAAAGTTTTCTAGTGATATGAGGTAAAATAAATGACCAAATGCTTTGAGACTGAAAGAAATGTCATGTCTTTTTGTCATGTTGCATAGAGTTGAATAATAAACATTTTAAGCTTTTACTGAGAAATACATCAGTTTTCTGCAAATAGACTATAGATGGGATCCAGATTGAGGGGTTTCCATGCCAAAAACGTAATGTTTGATAATGAGCCATTTAGTTATTTTGTTTTGTGACACAGCGCTCCATCGTGCTGGAAAAGCATTGTTTATCACTAAACTCCTGCTGTCTCATTGGAAAAGGTTGCTCTTGGAAAATGTTTGTATCTGATTTTTTACAAAACTTGACATCAGGCCAGAATCCATATGTGAGTAAGCTCTGCAATGGTGGCAACCTGATCTCTTGGTTGTGTCATTTTTTAGGAGATGGTTCTGGCACTTGCTAAACTTTCTTGAGTGCCTTAACATTTTCTTCACAGCATCTAAACCTCTTTCAGTGAAGTTCTTGATATTTCGATTAATGGTTGATTTATGTGCAATCTTACTAGCAGCAATGTTCTTGTCTGTGAAACTCTTCTGATTAAAAGCAATGATGACAGCATATATTCCGGTGCAGGAAATCAACATGGACAAATTAAGAATGATTTCTCGCACCAATCCATTTTTAACCACCTTTTCTCAACTGCTGGTTCAATCAGATCTACAGAATGAGAAACTTCCCAAATGACAAACTCATTAATATTTGGACCTGAACTAACAATAAGATCTTTGAAATGATGCAAGTAGAAATTCTATGGCAAACACACCATAAAGATAATGTTTCTGGGATAACTTTAAACAACTTCACATCATATCTGTCATGATGTATGTTGTTGAAAAACACTGAGCCAAAAAATGCAGAACGGTGAAAATGATCATTTAAAGCCCAGAACAGACATGAAACCAGGGTTAGGACAACAGGAAGCTCTGACAATGTGTGACTGAAACTGACGACTATATATACTGGGAACTTCATTACTTGAAGCAACACAGGTGAGTAAATTAGCAGATGGAAAACAGCTGTACAAGGGCAAGAAACAGAAGCATTGAGGGAAAAGTAACACCAAAGACCAGGAACAGAGAAATAAATGAAAACCCGATGGAACAAAATGAGCAAACAAATCTCAAAGTCAAATAGTTTTTCTTAATGTTCCTTTAAAATGTCCTTACAGAACCATAGACATAGTCAAAACAACCTCTTACTCTTTCAGATAGCGGCCCAGAATCTCAAAAATATGACAAGCATGTGATTTATGATGCTATGCTCCAAAGGTTTTGTCTGAATGTCCCCCAATACTTGTCAAAGTCCTTCTTATATAAATAATCTCATTTTGTCCATGAACAAATTTAGAACAGAATTAACTCATAATTAATTGAAACTTTCAATAGTGATTGCTGATGGAGTTAAACATTGAACGTGAACTTGATTTTTGTTTAAAACAATGAATGCAATGATATAGAGTTGACATATTTGGTCTCTTAAATTCTAAAGGTGGTGTTTAAGAAAAAAGATCTAGAATCCCTTTTTTATAACAATTATGTAACTCTCACGTTCCTCCAAGTGCGTTTCTGATTGGTTCATCAGTACCTCGTGACAACTCCTCCCCCAGGAACAGCTATGCACAGAGTCAGCACCTACAAGGTTTTGTCCAAACCTTTTAAAATATAGTTATGTTTGTTAACTTTGTGTAAAGATTATTTGTTTTTCTTCCACACATTAGATGTGGGCTCAAAGTCAGTTTGTAATTTTTAATTTCAAGCTACTTTTCTTTTTTTATCCCCGTTTCTGTAAATGATCCAAAGTAGGGAACATCCAGAGATCTAAAGCCAAGTGCCAGAAGAGACCAGTAATGCATGGGACTGGCAGAGTATTCTTAGGTGGACAGAACAGCCATTGTCCAGAAACCAGACCAAATCTCCAGCTGAGAAAGACAGAGGTGTGGGACCAGAAACGAACGTTAGTTCTGTTAATTTCCCTCTCTGATAAACTGATAAACTGATAAACACTTAATAAATATCTGATTTTTAGTAGTTGAGAAAAGTAGTATTTAGAACATTTAAACCATGGACATAGAACCTTTCCTCTTCAGGCAGTAGTATTTGGGGAAAAAATAAAATGTTCTGCCTTTATTGAAGAAATTAAAGTCCTAAGTGAAAAACTGAAACCATCTCATACTTCTTTTTATGTAGCAAAGAAAGATCATTGGAAAGGTAGGATTCATCCTTCAGGTTAATTTTGATAGATTATGAGAGTGGTTGATTAATGAAAGGTAACATTATTGAAAGTAGCTTAATATCACCACAGCAATTAATTCCATTTCATCTTATCACTCTTCATGACAACCTGCACTCAATGCAAATTGTCACGATAAAAACTAAAAAAAGCTGATTTCTGTTAGTCTCAAGACTTTAGGCTATACAACTGTTCTTTTATCTTCTTCTCGGGTGTGTCTCTTTGTGATCATCTTTTGCTCCTTTAGGGTCTATTTCTGTATCTTTGAGATCATTAGTGTCTCTATATTTGTGGTCTGTCTTCCTCTAATTAAATTTAAACCTTTGTGTTTCTCGCTTTGAGATGCTATTTCTGTCTTCTTCTTGATTCTCAGCTGTCTAGTTCTCCCTCTGTGAGTCAGCAAATATGGACAAGAAAAACACAAAGATGAATATAACAAAAATCTAAATATAAAGCAAGTTCCGAGAGGTGAGTCTGGATATAAATGATCTGACAGCTTATCTGTTTTCGTCTTCCTCACCATATTCCATCATCTGTTCTGTCTGAGATTCAGGTTCGTATTGACCGCACTCCGTCAACCCTGGGACCGTCTCTGGATGTCAACAGCTTTGGCACTACTGCATTTTCACTCGTGTTTTTAACACTTTCACCTCAGATGGTGTGAAAAACCCTTTAAATGTTGCAGTTTCTAATAACAGAAGAAGCATTTTGAACATCAAAAGCGCTCCTGTCAGCTGAAGTTAATTCGACTCACTGAAATCACCAGGCTCAGCTCTGGGAGTTAGAAACATTCAGAAACAGATGGAAGAAAGACAAATCAGAACATGCCGATCCATTCTGACTTTAATCTGAAAACAAATGTATTGAAAGCGTTCTACTTTCTGTGTTTTTTTTACTGTAAATACATTTATTCAACTCAATCTACAGCACATTTGTTGCCTAGATATTATGGAATATGCCTTATATTTAGTGTCAGCTTTTTCTATAAACTATCTTTCAGATATTATTTTTGTAAAACAACCACAAACATTTAAAACATGAGGCTGAAGCATTTCAAGAGTTGAAGAAATTGGCACAAAAATGTACATTTTATGACAATTTATATATGAAAGAATATTATAAGCTCAAGGGAGAGTTTAAAAAAATGTGCTGCTCCAGTTTTTTCTTTCAACCAACGGCTGTAATTTTTCATAAATTCTTTTTTGAGTTAGCCAAACCTTTGGTTGAGGTCAAATTAAAGCAGATGAGTCTCTCAAAGAAAGCTAAAAAGAAACACGTCCAATAGCCGAATCAGTTAGTACAGTTATCACAGAACCTATTCACAAGTTTAAGGTTTCTGCAGCCTAGTTATTGAGCAAAGCGGGTCCACTGTTGTGCACTGAAGTGTGGATGAACAGACGAGGCATCTCCATCTCTTTTGTGAGAGTTTTTTAGAAGAAGCTCTTTTTATTCTGGGCATAGGAGACTCTTTTAAAGCAGAGGGTCACTGCAGCTGAAAGCCAATAACTCCACAAATCAATTGCAGCTCTTTTTTATTTCTAAAAGAACATACTATGAGACATTACGATTCTAATGCTCTTAAGGGTCCATATTTAAAATTGCAGCTTAGTAAAAACTAAAACTAAAATAATATTATTTTCATTAAAAAAATTAGCAAACTTGAAAAAAATACAAAAGAGGCCAAATTACAATCAACCTCACCATAATTTCTTTCAGCCACTCCCTGGTTAAACTTCCCTTCTAAATTATCTAACATTTTAATGGGAATTCAATCATTTTGCCTTTTCAAGTGAAGCTACATGCATGTGTTCAGTTACCAGTTTAACTTAGCAGAGGATGCAATTTGAAAAATATATAAATTTCTTAATTTCCCACACATTTGATTATGAGCCTCATCTCCATCATGTTATAGCAAAATGAGCTAAAAAACACAAATCTGTATCACTTTGCCTGAGTTTTGGACCTAGTAAAGTGCTCAACACTGTCACCATAAGACCCGGATTAGAGTTATAGCACAAGCTATTAGTTTTGCTAAAATTCTTCAGACTTTTTCCATCCATCCATCCATCCATCCATCCATCCATCCATCCATCCATCCATCCATCCATCCATCCATCCATCCATCCATCCATCCATCCATTCATCCATCCATCCATCCATCCATCCATCCATCCATCCATCCATCCATCCATCGCCAATGAATAATGTTAGACGTGCAGATGTGGAATAATTTTTACCCCTTAAAGATTTCTTCAGTTTTTGCTTTTTAAATATACCTATATGCTTTCAGATCAAGCAAATTTTAATAACCAAGTTGTTTAATAACCACAGTTGATACAAATTGTGGTTTTTAAAGGATAACTTCATCTGGCTCACCTGTGGTTGCGCCACACTTTGAGTCAACAAGTTCCATCAAATGTTTATTATAACTAGCAACCTCAAACAATGCATTGGAGGAACTTTAGCTCTGCGGAATTATTTTAAAATTCAGCCTTATTGGAGGATTTTCATACAATCTGTTTAGGATCATGCAACAGCACATTAATCAAATTTAAGTCTGGACTTCAAAACTGAAACCTTTGTTTTTATTTTTCTTCAAATCATTGTCCTGCTGCATAACCCCAATGTTCCTAAGCTCGGTTCTCCTTCAGGATTTTCTGTTATGAAAGTTATGATATATCTTTCAGGTTCTGAAACAGTAAAGTGGCTCCAAACCATTACGCTACCACTACCATGTTTGACTGAAATGCTGTATTAGTGGGATCCCAGATATAAAAGGACAGACACCATTCAAAAATTTTAGCATTTGTCTTTTCAGCCCTCATAATATTTCCCAAAAGTCCTGTGCATCATAAAGCAGTTTTTCGTGGGAATGTGCAATGGGCTTTTATGTTTTCATTGGTCAACAAAGGTTACCCATGACAAGGGAGGCCTGCAGTGCTTTAAGATCTGCTTTAAGTGCTTTTGTTACCTCTTGGAAGAGTCTTCAATGCACTCTTAGAGTAATTTTGGTTGACTGACCACTCCTGTGAAAATTTACAACAGTTTTCTAAATGTATAATTTCTCTCATTCTAGTTTGCTGGGGTTCCACACTGATAGAGTTAAATGACTTTGTTTCTCACCTGTTCTTGAATTTCGCTAGATCGGGGCATGATGTGTTGATTTTTCAGTTTTTTTCAGCCTTCTTCCATGTTGCTAGGCTGTATTTAGGAGATTTATTCATTCTCCAGTTCTAACAGTCAGCTATTTTTTGCACATAGGCCTAGATATGGTTAGGATATTTTTTTTCTATTCCTAAATCGTATAATTGTTTAAAAATTGCCTTTTCAATTTACTCAGGTTATCATTATCTGATAATAAAATTTGTTCTTTGATGTGAAGCTTTTTTGTGTGACAAAAAGTAAAAACTGTTGAAATACGAGGAAGTAAATACTTTTCGCTGCACCGTATGTTATTATTATACTGTTACTAATGCAGTTCATGGAGTGAGAGCGCTAATTTTGGTACATTAATTTTTATAAAAACACTAGTGGTCAAGGGAGTGTCATTCTTTCGAGCAATACAATTACATTAGTTGTCTTATCATTGCACACAGAAAAAAGATTTCCGATTCGCCTGGTGAGTTTCTAAAACGTAAATGTTTCTACCAGACATGATTTTTCAGCACAACAAAGTCATTAAGGAATAAACACACGCCTGTGCACCGGCAGGAAATGTACATCATGAACAGGATGTTCGATAACGCTGACAAATCTGGTAAAAAAAAAAAAAAAAGAACAAATTCTAATCATCCAGACTGAAAACATTTCACAAAGAGCAGCAACAACCTGTGGATGACACCCCAGCTCATTACTGAGCTCACCAGCTCCTCACACACATTTCATCTCTTTTATTTCTCTCAATAGATTTCTTCCAGAAAAGGCATCTCTGTCTGGGTAAATTTGTTCATCTGAGATTTTTTTTTCTGGTTTTCAATAAAGCTTACATTTTATACACTAATGATTAATTACAGCATTTGGGGAAAAACTTGAATGTTCTTTAAATGATGAACAGCATGTTGGAATCATTGTACATTTTTGTGGCAAAGATTATATTGGCGGTTAATAGTAACTTGTTCAAATATAACAGAGAAAAACATTTTTGTAAAAAAATGCTTTAGTTAAAAATTAATTAAGATCAATACTTTAAGATGCTTTACAATCTTGAAAAGGTTTAATTAAGGTTTATTTAATTAAGCTTGATTTTTGCATTATTTCTATTGCTGAAGAAAAATGTTTTTTTCATTGTTCTTGAATTTTAAGCACATACCAAACCTAAAACCTTTGCAAGACGTGATGGATGAACAAAAATGCCAAGACCTAAACATGTCAAAGAAAATATTAGACATGATTAAAAAAAGGTATTGACACGACAGAGGCAGTTTTTGGCCCCTTTGGTGCCACAGTTCTCTGGGTGTTTACCAGCACTGAGACGCCATCATACAAGGCTGGCGCACAGAGGGTCCATGACAGGGCTCACCTCCCTGCACCGTAGCGAACCTTTATTCTGGACCCACACACCGGCCAACAAACACGAATCACATTAGAATGCAAACCCCAAAGTAAAACAAAGGTAAGTTGGGACTCACCCTGCAGAGGCAGCAGTGGCGTCGGCAGCAGAGCCGGGGCGCCGGTCTCGGTGGCTGTCTGTTGGCGTCGGGGTCACCACCTGAACTCCAACAATGCCGAGAGCTGAAGCAACACTTTTCTGTGTGAACAAGTTATTACCATCTTCTTGCAGCTTCTTCGGAGACAGAAGCAGAGAAAAAAGGAATCCAGACGACTGATTTGATTGTTGTCTTTATATTTTCTTTAACATGTCGTTGGTTTTACTTTGAGACAGAAAGCTTTTTCGTCTCTCCGCTGCTCTGCTGGCGCCTCGCCTTTCTCTCTTCGCTGCTTGCCTTTCAACAACAACTGAGAGGGAGATGCTCGCTGGCGCTGGCTGTGTCTCGTCGCCCATGGCAACCAGTTGCTATAGCGATGGACCTGAGCTCATTGGGAGACGGAGGTGATGATGGAGATACTGGGAGGCCTATGGAGGGATGGACAGACTGGGAATGACTATAGGAAAGTTCACAGAAGAACATGTCACAGAAGACTTTGTGAAAGAGCGAGAAGGGAGAAAGGGGCAAGAACACTTTTGAATGACTCGTTTAATTCTGCTTTGAGTTGCTAGGGTCAGGATCCTTTAACCCCTTTCTTCTTAAAATCCTCATAAAATTAGATAAAATAAGAATTATAAATATAACTTACATTTTATGACTTTTCTCGGTGTTTTTTCTACTGTTTTATAGACAACCACCTGATGTGCAATTTTATTTTTTTTTATTAAAAGCATTAGATTTTGTTCTTTCTGTGCTAATATCCAATAACATATGTAGCCTTAAAGCATGCCGTATAAAACTGCATAAGAGATTGCTTTAATGCTTTAAAGATTCAAGGACCTATTTTTTGTCATTTAACACGTCAGACATGAGGTAAACGAAACCTGCTTCCCTGGTCCCCGTTCAGCCCAGAAAATAATACAACATGCTACTTGCTATGATGGTAAGAGACAAAATGCAACTTTAAACAACCTAGTCAGTTGAGCTTAGTTTTTAGCTTTATGTCTCCCAAAAGCATGTAGAGACAATAAGTTTTGTCAGATAAAACCAAAGAAAGTAGGGCGAACATCTCCTGCTGTTGACTGGAGACTGGGTTGGATATAACATAAGCCCAGCTTTATCAGTTGTTTCTAAAAATACATTTGACTTCACATATTTGCCTATGCTGTTAAGAAAACTCATTTCCGAATTCTACTGATATTTTGTCCAGTTTTTTAGTTCAAGGTTAAAATATTTGCACATTTACTCTCTGATTTGATACTATTTGCTTCTAATTTGGCTGCTAACATGCTTCAGTGCACTTTAGGTACAAAAGTTACAGAAAAAGATGTTCTCTTGCTAAATTAAGTTAGTGGTTTGCTTTCAATCTGGGCATGTGAGCAGGGTGCACAGCCAACACACTCGTTCTTTCACTATAAATACCATTGTAAAGGATGAAAAACAGTTTTATTGGTAGAGAAAACCTATTTTTGTTAGATAAACAAAATGATGTGCATGGCCTGTGCTGTATGTGATGGGTTAGTCTCCTGTCTCCTGTCTCCTGTCGATGTGAGAATGCTCTAGATTACTCTTGGAAAAAACTGTTTCGCAGTAAAAAGGAGGATTTTATTTCAACTAGGCTCATATAAAAAAATTACAGAGCTGTGTTCAGATCTGGAGGAATCTAATGCCGAAGAATCCCTTTTCATCTTTAAACAGCCTATTTTATAGACTTCCAGACAGCACATTAACAGTACCATATTTGCCGTTTCCCTAACATATGGGTCTTACTTTAAGCAGAGTATTTTCTACAATCACACACTTTCTATATTTGACATCCCTCAGCCTGTGGCTTTGACTGTCTTTAAGCAGTTCAGGCATTCATACCTTGTTGTTTTTGATCACTCGCAGCATAAGTCTCCAGCTTAAAAATATTCTGCTAAGATCGAACATGCTATCAGACGCAATACCTCTACTGCCATGCATTTAAAATAAGCATAGCTTGCTGAGGGTGCATTTGACATGAGCACAGACAGAATACCAACGAGTATCAAGAGTTGAGTGTAGACAGTCCTATGTCTTCCAGTTGGAGGCGACCAAAGAGAGGGCCCGGGGACCATTTGTGGAGCTTGGAATGATTTTGTGTGACCCCCGACCGCAGTTCAAGAATAAAAAATTTAAAAATCTTCTTGAAATGGAACATTTTCTGTTTAAAGCTGCAGTCCGGTTTATTTGAGGGAGAGAGATTTTTTGAATCCGACGTACCAAGGCCCCTTCCAAAACCCTCCTCCCTCCCATCCCCTTCCCTCCCTCCAGCCCTACCACAACAGTTGTGCACGCACATCACCTGTGGTGACACAGCGAGTCAAAGAAGTAAGCAGCAAACACTATTGAGCACCACCTGATTGTATTTTTGCTATGGACATTTCGGAGGTGAGCAACTTCTGCATGACACGGAGCGGTCTGTGTGCGTGGCCCCATGTTCACATGTTTACGCAATCCGCATGCAAGTTGATTGACAGCCAACAAGGCGGAAACTTTAATTCTATTGGCTAAAATAATTCGGCACTCAGTGTGAAATGCATAGGGGTCTACGGGAGGAAGGTGGGATTAAGAAAAATAGCAACTGTTGTGGAGCACTAGTCTTTTATCATAGTATTGAACCCCACTATCATTTTAAATATTTATAAAACTTTGATACATAAATATATTCTCCGGACTGCAGCTTTAATGCAGGGTATTTTATATTTAATCAACCACACTTTTTGCTTTTACTTTAAACATTCTGCAACTTTGACTCGAATGCAGTCTTGGCACACCGATTGATTTAACTTAGCTAAATACAGCAAGTCTTTTTAAAGAAATAGCTACCCACATCCAGCTATTGCTGTTAAGCCACAATATTTATTTTTTGGACAACCGTAGAAAACAATCAACCTGAAAATTTTAGGAAATTGTATGGATTTATTTTAATAAGGCATAAGGAGTGATATGACTTAAACATCCATTTTTTTTCTTTAATATTCAGACTGTTGTTAATTTCTATCAAATAATGCATGTTTAATTAATTTTAGGGAAAAAAAAAAGTTCACAATAAATGTGCTTTTGAATTAAAAAAATAGCTTGACAATTATGGCCAACAAGGCAAAAAGCCCGCGCAACAGGAAGACATGGAGTGGCTGAACTCTTTTTCTTCTCACCACAAAAGACTACATTATGACAAATAAGGCTCCAGTTTCTCTGTTCAACTCCTGCTCTCTCCTACCATCACTTGGCAAGACACCAAGATACTTGATCTCCTTCGCTTTTCCAGTTAAGAACTGTGGTCTCATGGCTGGAAGGGCTGACTGTCATCGAGGCCACTTAAGTTGTGAACAAATCCAGTACACTCTGGAGGAAATAGCTTGAAGAAGCCAACAGGACCACTTAATGTGCAAAAAGCAAAACTTTGACCCTGAGACTGAAAAACAAGACACCTAAAGCAGGTTGACCTCCTCTGTCTTAGCACCTGCTCCATGCTCATTGTTAAGATAAAGGTACATAAATCTAGCATATTTTAGTTATTTTTAATGTTTCTCCAGTAATATTTTGGTATTTAAACAAATTCATGTAAAAACATTTTACCCAAGAAATTCGCTAATTACAGGAAAATACTTGAAAGTATTATAGAACTGGTACAGGTAGCAGTTAATTTGATCTTTTATTGATCAGAATAAAAAGCCCCCTGTTTTTTCAGTGATAAAACATCCTTTTTTTAAGTAAAATGCATAATACTACTGTAAGTCACAGTCCTTGGCTGTTTCACAGATTAAACTTGGACTTGTGGGTTCCCTCTGGTGGAACAACGGTGTATTGAATATGTTTCTAAGTAAAAACATAGTATAGGCCTACACTCATAATAAGAAATCTGATTATATATGACTGTTCATTGCCAGTGTATTATCTCTGAGGCAGTGTATGAACACACTATTTGTGTTCTGATCATGTTTGTCTAAAAGCAAAGAGGCGACATGTGACTGCAATCAGTGGAAACCTAAAATTATCCCAAACATGCTCACTTGAAGCTGCAGCTGCACTGACAGACAGCTGTGTCATTACAGGCCGGTAATTTCAAATGTTTGATGGAGGCGTCACAACAGCATCTGCAACAAGAGCACACAAGAATCACAGCTCAGAGTTCGCATGTGCGCTAATTATCACCTCTGTCTGTGTATTCCAGGTATAACGAAAGAAAAACAGTGCATCCTTGGCTCTGATGATAGAAAATACAACGGGATTCTGAAAGAAGATTCTGGAGTTCTTGGATTTATAACCACTAGTGAAAGGCTAGTATTAGGTACTTTATTTAAGCATATTTGAAATTTCTTTTTCTTTTTTCAAAACCTAAACCAATGTGTTTTTGTAGAAGGAATTAGAAGTAAATAAAATTGCCGCCTATTTGGCAGATTGGTTGGATTTGGTCTATAGAGAACTGTGTTGTTAAAGTAGCTGGTCAGCTGCTTAGCTAAACCTTTTCTTTTCTATCTGTTATGATAATCATACACCTACAGTACTCTGCAAACGTTTTAGGCAGTTGTGAAAAAATGCTGTAAACAAAGAATGCTTTCAGAAATATAAATAATGATTGTTAATTTTTTTTTTATTAATTTACAAAATGCAAACTAAGAAAACAAAAGAAAAATCTAAATCAAATCAATATTTGGTGTTACTTACATTTGCCTTCAAACAAGTATCAATTCTTATAGGTACACTTGCACAAAATCAGGGATTTTGTAGGATTATAGTCAGGTGTATGATCAAGCAATGATACCAAATAGGTGCTAATGATCATCAATGTCACACGTAGGTTGAAACGCAGTCAATAACTGAAACAGAAACAGCTGTGTGGGAGACTTAAAACTGGGTGAGGAACAGATAAATTCTGCTACCAAGGGGAGGTTGTGGAAGATAGTTTCATGTCATGGCAAGATTAAGCACAGCAACAACACACAAGGTAGTTAGACTGCATCAGCAAGGTCTCTCCCAGACAAAGATTTCAAAGCAGATTGGGGTTTCAAGATGTGCTGTTCAAGCTCTTTTGAGGAAGCACAAAGAAACAGGCAACATTAAGGATCGTAGACGCAGTGGTCATCCATGGAAACTTAGTACAGCAGATGAAAGACACATCAAGCTTATTACCCTTCGAAATCGAAAGATATTCAGCAGTGCCATCAGCTCAGAACTGGTGGAAACCAGTGTGACCCAGGTACACCCAACTACTGTCTGGAGAAGTCTGGCCAGAAGTGGTCTTCATTGAAGAGGTGCCACCAAAAAGCCATACCTTCGATGAGGGAAACAAGGCCAAGCAACTCAAGTATGCACGAAAACATAGGAAATGGAGTGCAGAACAATAGCAGCAGGAGCTCTGGATTGATGAGTCAAAATTTGAAAGATTTGGCTGTAGCAGAAGGCAGTTTCTTCATCAAAGGGCTGGAGAGCAGTACAATAATGAGTGTCTGCAGGCAACAGTAAAGCATAGTGGAGGTTCCTTGAACGTTTGGGGCTGCATTTCTGCAAATGGAGTTGGAGATTTGGTCAGGATTAATGGTGTTCTCAATGCTTAGAAATACAGGCAGATACTTATCCATAATTCATTACCATAAGGGAGGTGTATGATTGGCCCCAAATTTATTCTGAAGCATGACAACGACCCCAAACCTACAGTCAAAGCCATAAGGAATTATCTTGAGCGTAAAGAAGAACAAGAAGTCCTGGAAGTGATGGTACGGCCCCAACAGAGCCTTTATCTCATCATGGAGTGTGTCTGAGATTACATGAAGAGACAGAAAGATGTGAGGAAGCCTACATCCACAGAAGATCTGTGGTTAGTTCTCCAAGATGTTTGGAACAACCTGCCAGCTGAGTTCCTTCAAAAACTCTGTGCAAGCGTACCTAGAAGAATTGATACTGTTTTAAGGCAAAAGGGGTTTACAAAAAATATTGATTGGATTTTGTACATTCACTGCTTTTTGTTGATTGACAAAAATAAATTATTGAGATTTTTGAAAGCATTTTGTCACTCCTCCCTAAAACTTTTGCACAGTACTGTACATCTTTTTGAAGCACTGACGTTTTCAGATGTGCCTGCTTGTTGCGTTGTTCGGTTTCATCTTTAATCAGATCAATTTTAACCTGTGGTTTCATCTGATGTGTGTAAAAGATGAATATTTAGTGCAATCAGTGGATTATTTTGCATGGTTACCAACACACAAGGGATCAAGAAAAATGCGGCTGAAAAAGCTACCACCAAAAGCACTGGTAAATTAAAGCCCAAAGGATGATGCAAATCCTAATTATTATTTTGCGTGGGCTATGACAGATCATCAAGGAAGTGTTGGCCTCTGAATAGGATTAACAGAGCTGCTAAAAGCAGTTCAGGTATAATTTTAGGTTTAAAAAATAATAAGTATACCTATTACGTCCTTTTCTGATCTGTTATAATACATTAGTGCAGGATATCCTGGTCTTTCAAAGAACAGAAGCCAAGTTTAATGAAGGGGTGCACCCAATTTTGTTTTTGAGTAAAAAGTTGCTGGATGTTTATGGACCTACCTACTATTATGAAATGAAAGCAAAAATAAAAAATAAAATAAAAAAAACAAAGCCTATAACAGAAAAAGCGTTGTAACTACCACGTGTCCTCAACAGAACCATAGAGCACATCACCCCAGTTCTAAAGTTCTTACACTGGCTCCCTGTAGCTCAGAGAATAAACTTCAAAATACTTTTACTAGTTTATAAATCATTGAATGGCTTAGCGCCAAAGTATGTTGAAGATCTACTGTTACTATAGCAACCCACCAGACCAGTCAGGTCCTCTAATTCCAGTCTACTCAACATCTCTAGAATCAGAACCAAACATGGAGAAGCAGCTTTCAGTTTCTATGCTCCTCTAATCTAGAACAAACTTCCAGAAAACTGCAAAGCTGCTGAAATACTGAGTTCTTTTGGATCACAACTAAAAACTCATCTGTTTAGATCTGCCTTTGAGTAATGTTTTCATGTATCATATGTTTTGTGTGTGCTTCTTGCTTTATTGCTGTTTTTACTTGATATGCTTTATCTGTGTTCTACTGTTATTTTAATTTTACCCCCAATCATGTAAAGCACCTTGAATTACCTTGTTGTTGAAAGTGTGTATACAAATGAAATTGCCTTGCCTTACTATTTTCCATTTGGGAAAGATAAAAAATATAAAAAATGTCCATCTACCTCAGCTCCATTTGCTGAAGGGCCAAATTTGTAGCACTCTTGAACAAATTACATTGTTCTAAGGACACCCCTAGCTTAGCATAGCCATAACCTTCCCCTTTTTAGCCTGTAAAGCGTAATAGAAGAGTAGGTGTTAGGTGAATTTGTGTTAGCATCAATAGCCTGTTTAAAAAGACAATGCTATCGTCAGTGCTGGCATCAATGCTGCCATCAGTGAGTCCTTTGGTCATTCAAAAGTGGTCAGCCTGTGGCGCCAATACAGCAATTAGGTGTTTTTCACAAAGGATTACGCGATGGCGGGGTAAAGGATGTGGGGCTGGTGTCCAGGCTGTCAACGTGCAGGGTTACGTATAAACCGTGAGACGAAAGAGTCCGTGGTTAACAGAGAACATAGCTTGGACAGAACTTGTTTTTATCCCGATTCAGTCCTCAAGTCTTTTTGCGAGCAGCTTCAAAAGGTGGCTGTCCTTCCCACTCCCCATGAACTGTCTGGCGATCTGGTCTTCAGCTCTAAAGGCCAGAAGCTCCCAGACCTCTGCTTCACTCCAGTTTGCCATTTCAGCTGATACAGTTTATAAAACTGCTAAATGAACTCCGCATGTTTACTTGCATTTTAAATACAGTTGCCGGCCAATGTAATGTTGATCCTATATACATTTTAACCCTGACAAATATACCTCAGTCTCCTTGCTTCTTTAATTTGTGATATAGATTGTTCAATAGATTGCTAAAAAATGTATCCATCAGGCTGATCTTTGAGAAATGATAGAACTGACTGAGTTATTTTATATCAATATAGTTTCATATTGGCTCATCTATTACACAGACACTAGTGTAATAATTTCACTAATAATTACACAGTCTCTGAAATTCCAGATCAATGCAAGTAGAAGTTAGGCTACATATGACCTGGTAAACCCAAAAAGTCGCTAAAGTATAAGGATGGCAATTCAAAGCATGAATTAGAAAATGTATATCTGCATGTGGCCTTTCTCTAATGCACTAATCACAGCTTGACATCTTCTTTTGAGCTGACAGAAGCTGTTAAAATGGTGACATTTCACTGCAAATTCAGCTTATTCAGAAGGAAAAGTGCAGGTCTGACAAGACTAATGTTACCTTGAGTGTACCTCTAAAAGGGGAATGAGAGGCAGCAAATCATGTGATCTTTCACTGCCAGAGGTTCGACGCACAGGGGGGAGAAAAAAATATGGTTGCTTTTAAGCTTGCTGTGTTGTTTTGTTCATTTAAGAACAAAATGTGGAATGAAAGAAACAACTGGGGTAAAATGCACTGAAAGTACTTTTTCTGAAGTTTCATTGGATCTAAAGTTGCAATAGGACAATTTCTGCAGCTGCTGAATTCTTAGGAAAGCTTTGACTTTCACACTGACATATTTTGGGCTATAGGGTTAATAAATTATTTATAAAATGCTCTGAATTAAAACAGATTATAAAAATAACTGACATTAGACATTCATTGTATCTGAACAATGGGAGCCAATAATTGATCCAGGATACAGTGTCGTGCCCTTGATGGGCTTTGGCTGAATGTGGTGAATATCATTCAACATATTATTCGATGTAATAGAAGCATGTGTGTTGCTTTTGCTGCTCTCTCATCCTGAACAGACCATGAGTATCGGGATCAAGGGTGTGGATTTCACAGTGTGTTGCTGTATCAAGATGTGGTACGTTACTTTTACTATGATTAATTGAAAGGTAGGTCAGTAGTTAAATTTTTAGTTTCAAGCATCCAACATGGAGGCAGGTAAGGGAATCATTATGTTTTTAGACAGCATAGTGTAGAGAGAATGATTTCATTGTTGTGTTATTGTGCATCTGTAGTAGGTTTTGCAAATCAGTAATCCCCTGAATCATCTGGTTATATCATATTATGTATACTACAGGGTCAAATGGAAAGCAATGCCAGGGCCCATTGTCTGTTCCTATATATCAATGAAATGAAAGATGGATTCACTATAGTTTGACAGAGGGGGTCTTACTACTTCAAAAGAAGGCAAAAAGATTTCCATTCTTGGTTTTTGAGGAACATCTCATCCTGAAGATTATTAATGACCCACCAGTCAATCCTGTACATTGTAGTTTTGAAAATCCCCTTTTGGGGCCCATAAAGACATAATTGTACATTTGTGCAGTGCCTTTGGGTGTTCCAATCGACATCCCGACGATGGGATTTAATTTTCCAGGCTGCCTGCTGAGCCTGAACAACGGGATAAATGCATTGCTGCCAATAAAAGGGAAAACTGGAGGCCGTCAGAGAGTACTCAGCTGTGTAGTGAGCACTTTATCGGTGGTAAGTTTCTAGCTAATTCTGTTTAATTGTATGTAAATAATTTCTATTGAGAAGTTGCAAATAAACAAAAAGTCGTTCAAAAAGTTGCTCACCATGTAAATGCAACCCTGGTGAGTTTATTATCTGACATCTTCAACCGTCACTGCGCTGTAAAGGAGAGATATGGTGATGGCAGTTTTCAGTGTTAATGAAATGTTACAGATTTTTATTTTCCTTCGTGGTGTCAATAAGCTAAACAGACCTAAAATCATTGCCGTGTTTGGGCCTATTTTTTTGGGAGGGGGGCTTCAGTTGTCCATATAAATTCAAGTTTTTTTTCTGTGTCCCGAATTAGGAGCTACGGTGCGCTCCTCTCCTCGATAGGTTGTTGCGGGACGCGCTCTGCCTTCGCCACAGACAGAGCCGTCATTGACACATAGGCGTGGCCGTAGTTTGGCCTCAAGGTACAGCTCATTATGCTTACGAGCAGGTTACAGCCGTGGCGCAGCGGCAGGTAGATATAAACAGTAGTCGAGGGGGGATGGTCATTTTTTTCGCCTATTAAAAAAATCTGGATTTTAATTTAAAAAAAGGTGCTATTTATAGAGTATTTTGTATCGCAGAATTGGCTGGAATGTTAGGGGACTACAACTGAATAGCCTGCATTAGAATGAAACAAGATCGGGTGAAATTGAGGCTTTATATATCTGTGAAGCAAAGCTGATACCAGCACATTGCAAAGAAGCCTTAACAAATAACTGCAGTGCAGAAGAAGTTTTTTCGTGCCAACTAGGCCTATACAAAACAAAGTATTGGATTAATTTAACATGAAAGACCCAACAAAATGAGCAATTTCTATTTTATTCATTACAACCCTGACTTAATCCACATGCTCATAGCAGTTTCCAAACACTTTCGTAATCATGTTTTTTCTCTATAGTTTTTCTTGCTCTTGCTCTTTGATTATTTGCCAAGCAATGGCATTGAAGCCAAGACTTGACATATATATCAGGCTTGAAGTTTTTGAGCGGAGGGCCAACACACATGATAAAAAGCAAGGCTGGTCTTTAGATAACAAAAAGCAGACTAGGTTAATTATTGAGATTAATAGCTCACCTGTAATTTTTTTCTTTAAAAAAAGTCCCGGACATCCCCCCAGTGCTCGTTTGGGCATGTTTGCACTTCTGTAATGTAGCTTTTGCCTCTCTCTAGGCCGTAAGGTGAACCCCGAAAATGTCTTTAGAAATGAATCTCATTCCGACCTCTGGCATCTACAAACTGTTTACTTCATAAAATAAATACGTTCGCACTTATTTCAAAAGTAAAAGTTCTCCTTCTGTAATGCCGCAGTTTGTTTATGATCGATGTTTTAATTCGGGATTAGTTTGTTTTCGCTGTAGTGAGGAAGGAGTGATAGGGCTACTACGTACCCTTTTTAGACCAATGTGTTGGCCGAGTTTAACCAACGTGATGACATATGCGGATATGCAGACAGCTAAGGTCATGATGAAAACTTCTTTAAAACTTTTACAAAACCGAGTAACAAGATGTATGTAAAATGTTTTACATGCATTTAACTGCCATGAAACATGAACAAGACATGGATTTCATACTTACGCTATGGAATACGTATGGGAACTCCTAACCGACGGTGAGCACTTCACTATGCAGTTGCAGTGTTACTGGTTCTGAATGAGTTATTTACAGATTTATTTGGATTGTGTTAGGTTGCCCAGATTGGTGAAAAAAATACTCACAAACGATCCTTTGCATAAATGTTTATGTTCATACAGGTAATAGTTTAGACAGGTGGTTGCTTAAGAACCACAAGTGTTAAAAATAAACATTCTTTCTTTACATTGCAGTAATTAAATCCAGCGGCCGTGTCACTCCTTTCTCACTATGGTGAAAACAAACTAGTCCCGAATTATAACATCGATCATAAAAAAACTGTGCTATTACAGAAGGAGAACTTTTACTTTTGAACTCAGTGCGAACGTATAGATTTTATGAAGTAAACAGTTTTTATAGATGCCAGAGGTCAGAACGAGATGAAACAAAAACTGGCTTCACCTGGCCTACTCTCAGGCATTAATCAAAACAATGTTGCATCATTGCGTTTCGTGCCCCTGTCCCCCAGATTTTATTAGACTGTTAATTTTCGCTCAACATGCGGAGACCTAACATTTTCTGATGATGAAATTATTTCATATAGGCTAAGCCTATTTATGATTTATATTTCCATACAATATTTACTGTAAAATGGAAGGGATGGAGATGGAGGATGGGACCTTTACTGGTGGGACGTTATATGTCGTATTTCTTTCCAAGGGGAGCAGGGTCCCCCCCTGCTCCCCCCCAACTCGACTACTGGATATAAATATATATATGTTTATGGGTATATCGCAAAATTTGTTGATTACCGACCGTGGTAAGAAAAAATCCAAACCGGCACAGCCTTAGTTGTGTTGCATCGCAAGTAGAGGAAAGCCAGTGGCATTGTTAAAGACAACAATCGTTGCACAACTATAACACCGATATAATGGTATAGGTACAATGTCATATCTGTTTCAAAATATATCCCGATATGATGATAATATCGGTATATCGCCCAGCCCTAGTCGTGATAGCTTGACTTGTATTGTAGCAGGCTAGCAGCTGAAAATGTCCTGGAAAAGTCCTGGAAAATCAGTTCAAGAAAAGAGTGGGAACCCTGCGCGATGCTCCACACAAGAGAGTAGAATACTATGTTCCACTGTGCCAGAGGCAGTTGGGGTCTAAATGTAGAAGAGTGGCTGAGTTTTTAGCCAGTAAAAGATCTTTCAGTCTTTTAACCGAGCAGTTTCTGCGCTGTGAAGAACCTTATACCAAACTTAAACTCTTTATGAACATTGTATGCATCTTTATACAACATTACATTTGTATAAAGGCCTGGGAGGCATCGCCAGTTTAGTCTCTTCACGAAGTCTTTATCATCAAGCTGGATGTCCTCGAGCCCCTGGAAGCTGTTAAAATGAATAATAAACTGCATGTTCCAGGCTTTAAAGGGGAATCAAGAACTCTGCAGTTCATGAGATCATGATGGGAGCAGAGCCTAAAGTAGCTCATGGTATATTTCTCACTGTTCTCCCACATGCCTTGTTTCCATCTCTGCATGCTTCTTCCCAAAGGCCTGCATCCTGCCAACAACAGACCTGACATACCCCTCCTGTTCTCCATATGGCAAATGGCATGCCTTTGCTACCACTAGAAAAGAAGAATATAAGCCCTTATCTTCATCACTGTGTGGAAATCAACTGTGTCAATTGAAGACTTCAGATAAGCATCTCAGACGTAAAGATTCCTCAGCTTAAGTTAAATAGATCAATCCTCCTGAAGGTAATTAAAAAGTGTGCATCACGTACTGTATGAATAAAGATTTTCCAACAGATAATTTTAAGCAGAGTAAGACATTTTTGTTAAAGAAGTCACAATTCTTTGGCTGGGAAATATGTGAAGGAGAGCAGATTTCATGAAAAACCAACCACATTAAAATGAGAAATTTAAAAATATATATATGAAGAAAATCAGGTAGCAACTGCGACATAATGACAATCAATAGGTAAATTGATGCGTAACTTTACAATTAATGCATCATTAAGGACTTTATTACAAGAAAAGATTGATGAATGAACTATGAACTGCTGAAAATGTGATATTTTGTTCAAGTAGTAAAATATGAATAGTGATAAACAGAATTTTAGGAAATGTGAACAGAACTTAAAAATTGTATTTATTCTAAGGGTATTTTTCTCCCCCAGGATATACTGAAACACTGAGAGACTCATTCCTCCCTTTCAAAAGTGTAATTTTCCAAATTGTGTCCATTCAACAGAACTCTAACCTTTGCAGAATATTTCAAACAGCAAACATTGTGGCAAATCAGTTCAGAACCATTACCGTTCTGTGTTTCTATTAACTTTAACGCCCTCTGCTGGGTATTTTTGAATTGAAAACTCAATCTATGCACCACTATCATTTTAATGTCATCACATCTAATTTTCATCTTGATTAAATTTACATAATACGAACATCCTGGTATAAATATAGACCAGAACAATCCTTGTGGAACCTGCTTAAATAATCACTTTTCTTCAGTCGATTTATCACAGTTATGCAGAAAAAAGTTACATCTAAAAAAAAGGTTTTGAAGAAAAATATGAATTTACTTAGCTAATAGCAAAAGAATTGCCTAGCATTACAAAAAGAAGGTTCGTTAATGACATTTCTTGATTGCAGTACAACACAAACAAACACTTTTTTCATGTATAAAAGCCAATGGCATTCTCTATTTCCTTTTTAACTTAATTTTAATGGGTGATTTCATGGACTGCTGGCAGAATATGTATCTCCATGTTTCATCTGCTCTAAACAAATCAATCAAATCCTTTTTTTCTTGCATTTTATACAGAAGGAAAAAACATACAACACCTTTCAAGAAAACGAGTCACCATCCCAGGTCCTGTATTTAATGAATTATCAAAGAAATACAAAAATTGAAAGGAAGTTGTTTTTTTTAAAGTTTATTTTCACCTGTAGAAACCACAGAACAAACTACTTTAACTGAAACTATGATGCACCTTTCGAAGTATTTGAGGAGGTAGGACCAATAAAGTTGAAAAGAAACCAATATTTGGAGAACACTAAAGAAACACAGATTTAATGTTTAAGAAAGAAAGTTTTTCGCCATTAAAGTCAGCAACAGTTCTTATTTTAAATCTAAGCTCTTTTTCTCTCAAATTTAACAGTTGTGCAAGAGTCTGAAACCAGCAGTAGGACCCGCTATGCCTAAATCATAATTAGAAATCCACCTCACGTCAAAAAACGGAACACAACATGAGGTTGATGAGATAGGTGTGACTATCTATATGTGACAGACTGAAATGGCCTTCATTCTGGGCATGTCTAAAAGCTGACTTCCACCTCACAATATAAATAACTGCAGCCACTTTCTGTTTGTCATGTCTTTTTTTATTTTTACCGTCTCTGAGGAACTGTGAGTCACAAGATGAACAACAATGATCACTATCAATTCCTTTCAGAATAACAAGAACAGCGCAAAATTATTAATGGACTCAGCTTTACCCAATCAGAAAAAAAATCTCTTAAAAACAAATGTGTATTTAAGTTTTAAATCTTGACTTTTTCTTTAATTATTACAGTGTATTGGAAATCTTTTTATACACCATGACATTTTTCTTAGTTTGTCACAACCACAAACTTTTAATAGGGTTGTTTAATAGGGTTTTGATACAACATACCTAAACTAAGTAGCACATAATTGTGAAGAGGAAATAAATTATAAACCCAAATGTATTTGTGTTTGTTTTAATCCCATTTAATCCCTCAAATATGTTTTGTATGTGCTTCTTGCTTTATTGCTGTTTTTACTTTATATGCTTTGTATGTGTTTTACTGCTATTATTGTTTTACTCCTTAATCATGTAAAGCACAAATAACTACCCTGTTGTTGAAAGCGTGCTATACAAATAAAATTGCCTTGCCTTGCCAAATATTTGTCGGAAAACACTAGAGAACAAACAGCATTATGGAGACAGAGGAACCCAGCAGCACAGATCAGGGTAAACACTGTGTAAAGTTTAAACCAGGGTTAGGTAACAATATCCTAAGCTTTGAACATCTCATAGAGCACTGTATATTTCTTCCACATCTTGTATCTCTGTATGTCAACAGGCATGTTAAAAACAAATGTCCTGTATGAACAGACAAGATGGTAAAAGATCTGGTAATTGTTCAGTGTCATGACCTGGCTCAAAGCAATGACAATAGACAATGGTGAGACACCGTACTTGAAAACAAAAACATGAATTAAAGCAAACATGAGTGGGGCCAAGCTCCCACACCAAACAATAAGCAAAACAAGCGTGCCTGCGGGAACGAGAAGCTCTTCTCCTGAAATGAAGGTGGAGATGAGCTTTTATAGGATGGGATGACACCTGGCCCAAGTGTCTCCAATCAGTGGATGGTTTGCTCCATATGCAAAACAATCATGAAACAGTTTTTAGTAAAAGAGAAAAATACAGATATTTTTTTTTTTTGCACATGTCAAAAAATATTCACCCTTTCCCAACACTCTGCAACCTCAGAAGCTCTAAAGATGTCATCAATATGAATGTTCATGAATCATACATTTTATATGTGTGTTATTTCTTTACAAAAGCAACCCTTACAGCCTGAAGGTGAACTATAAAGTGTTGCAGGCACAGCTACTGAAGATACGCCCTATTTGAAAATAATGTTGTGAAGTCGCACCTTGCAACAGCATGCAGAACCTGGGCTACAAGACCATACAAACGTTTTTTACCTGCTCTAAAAACAACTAAAACAACTAAATGATAGATGACATAAGTATTCATACCCCCGTGTGAATCAACTTGCCACATTTCTGTCTCTAAACCACCAAACTTCTAATTGTACACAGACTACACCCACCACATTGATGCTACAGCCATGTTAATGCTGAATCTTTGTCTCAGAACACTGTACACTTGTTTCAGAAAGATAGAAGCCAAATAAAAACAACTATAGAAATAATTTTGCCTAGCAGCAATCAAAAACTATTTCTTACCTGCGACGTTTTGCCTTGAAAAGATTGTTTTAGCCATACTTTCTTATTATTTGCTGTTAAAGCTACATTGTGTAAGAACTTCTCCCATCTAGCGGTGAAACAACCAACTGAATATCACGTTCTAGCCCCACCTCCCACACCCCCATTCCGAGCGCGTTTTAACTCCTACGGTGGCCGTTTCATGCCAAGGTTAACATGGCTTCCAAAGCCCAGCTTAATAACTGTTATTGGCTCCCTGTTATAGCCAGAATAGAATTTAAGATCCTCGTTAATAATCCAGCTCCAGCATACATCAGAGATCTGATTGTTCCATATGAAATACGAATCACTAGACTCTTAGCTTTACAATGATATAAAATATTTCTATTTTCATAGAAGTTGGTTTAGAAGATTGGTGGATTTAAACCCGGAAGTAGGCACATGGGCCCTTGGAACATTAGGAATAGCGCCCCCACCTGGCCATCTGGATCTCTCTGGAGCACCATTCACTCTGCAGGTAGTTTCGAGTTATCACACAGATGGTCTTCCTGCTGCCATAGATGGCATCGGTGATGTTCTCTAGAATAGGTTTACCTGTGGAAACAGCAGATTCATTTTTTTTAGCTGTACCTTAGAAAGACTGTGCGTAAGTTACAATAAAGTTTCCAGTTCAAAATATATATTTGAGTTTAGATTGCTTTGTAAAGATTCAAGATAGAGTTCCGTTGTACTGATGTTTTCAGCTTTTTAGAGGGTGATTAGAAACTGAGTTGAGAAAAAATCTAGAAGAAAATGCCTGATCTTTTTTTGACAAAGAAATTAATGTAAATGTTTTTACCATGATATGACTGAGATACATTTTACATATTGAAAAAATATGTTACAATGATGTAGTAAAAAAGAAGGCAGTTCATCTTTCTCTTTTCAACCCTTCCCCTTAGCTGTATTTTGATTAACATTTGTTTGTTAAACAGGTGGGGATATTTTTTATCTTCAATGATAAACAAGAAATGGGTCATGTCAGTGATCAGAAAATGTTTTGCTTTGCCTGATTTAACAGCTTTCTGGAGTTTTTATAAAGATGACTCCTTGGAAGCCAACTGAACTTGGCAGAAACCAAACAGAGGCTGATCTGTCTATTCTCACTCAGCAGTAAGCAGTCAGCACCTACTCATACCACGGTGGGTGCCAACTCCCCTTTGATTACACATGTATAAAAGCAGCATATAATTTGTTTGGGGTGCAAATGGCAGATCAACAAGCCATTTTTATTCATTTGGGGTCTTGTGCCTCCCCCTTCTACCACTGCCCTGGTTGTCTTTATATATCGAAACCCACTACTTCAACCAAGTATGGCCTGTCGTGTCCAGTGACATTGAAAAGAAAGCAAATACATTATTAAAGCATTTTATAATGGGATAATTATTGGTTACAGACCTTGTTTGCATAGGTTCTCATTCTCAGATAAATTCTGAAAATGCAGTCATTATTTTAGAGTTTTGTTAAAGAAAGTTTATGTAAAGAAACATTTTTGAAATTTTACAAAGTTACTAAGATTTCTTTATCCTCCACTTGCTAGTCATTCAACAACATCGTCATAAAAAAAGTTTTACCTGGTTGGAAGTCTCTGTGGTGCAGACAGAGTCTCCAGCCCTGCTCTCCCTCCAACACTGGAAGCATCACTCTGTAAACCCAGTCCTCATCGTGGACATTATAGGACACAAAGGCATCAAAATGATGTGGGTCCACGTTCTTCCCTTTCTTGCTGTCGTAGAGAAAGGCCCGGAAGAGGTGGAAGGTGTAGGTGAGATGCCACCTCAGGAAGTTATAGACGAAGGATGTTAGCAGAGTTAGAACAACCAGACAAGTGCTGAAAATGAAGTAAAGAAAGCTGCCATCGTTCCAGCAGGATTTGATGTCAAAATCTAGTAAAAAGGTTCCCCGTTTAGACATTGGAAAGGAACATTCATACTGGTGAGCCTTTAATACCTGTGTTTGCTTGTTGTTTTTTACCCATTGGATAAAACCTGCATTAAGGCATTCACAGGTAAACGGGTTATTGCTCAGATCCAAATGTATTAGAGACGGGAGGGACTGGAAGACAGTCTCATTAACCACAGAGATGTCACTGTGTGTCAATTTCAGATACCTGAGAGCAGAAAGATTGGCTAGCATCAGAAAATCCAATGACTTGAGCTTAGACTCAGAAAGATCCAGA
The DNA here is from genome assembly GCA_963556495.2 of Valencia hispanica. Classification (NCBI taxonomy): domain Eukaryota; kingdom Metazoa; phylum Chordata; class Actinopteri; order Cyprinodontiformes; family Valenciidae; genus Valencia; species Valencia hispanica. Next base: position 12,058,159 of record OY747713.1, on the reverse strand, counting down.
GTCTGCAGGTTTGGGATTGGTAAAAAAAACTTTATGTTGTAAAGTTGAAAATTCTGTTTTTGTTAAAGTCAGACTCTTGAGCTGGGGAGTAAACCTAAATGTTCTTCCATCAGGATGTTCATCATTGATGTTTATAGCTGTAAACTTTTCAGCAGGTTCCAAAGTCCTCAGAATCTTCTTTACTGTATCAAAGTCCATGACTTGGACGTTGTTGATTAATGTGAGACTTTTCAATGAGTTTACACTATTAAGTTGTTCATAAGGGTTTGAAGTTGAGTTTTTCAAATTTCCGGGAGGATGTAAATATATTGTAAGATTCTCCAAGTTCAGTAATTCTCTGCAGAACTCTAAACCACCAAAAACATCAGTTTCCACATTCAACCTTTTTAGTGACTGTAAGTATTGAGGTGCATCTTTGTTTAGTGTTAACATGTGGTTTTGGGTTATATCCAAGATCTCAAGCTTATGTAGGGGAATATTAAACGATTCTCCAAATGTCATTAGCAGATTATTGCTCAGATCCAATATCTTAAGATTAATAAGATTCTCAATAACACAACCTTTGAGCTCAGGTATGCGATTTCTATTGAGGTACAGCTCTGTGAGACGTGTTGTGTTCACAAAATCCTCACAGCTCAACTTGGAGATGATATTGCTGTGCATATCTAAGATCTCAAGGAATGCGAGGCTCCTTAAATCATATGGAACTGTGGTGAGCTTGTTGTTACTCACATTCAGGGACTGTAGTTGGTTGATTGATTGTACTGAGCCTTTTTGAAGATTAGATAATTGACTGAGGGACAAATCAAGCACTGTGAGCTGAGAGCATGATGCAAGTTCAATAGTTAAATTATTAAGCTCGCTGCATGTCAAATCCAGCCTCCTCAGAGTTGCTATTTTACAAACTGTAGACAAAAGTCCTCTCTTTGTCCACTCCCATGCTGCATCTAAACTCAGATGCCATAGAGAGTTGAGACTCTTGATCACTTTCTGGATATTTTTAAATGAAAGCACTCTCCAGCCCAAATATAATTGTGAAATGTTTCCAAGAAAATCTTTATCTGATATGTGCCATTTCATTTTAGAACTAGGGCTAGATCTTACAAGTTTTATTATTTGGAGGTGAGGAAAGATTGGAGTTGTTATACTAAATATTTCCAGATGATCACCAGAAACATACAACTCTTTAAGACTTGATGAAAAATTCTGCAGCAGGTGTTTAGTCTCAAAGGAAAAAAAAGAATTATATTTGAGTTGAAGTTTCTGTATCTGTGGTAGTTGGAGGAGGGGCTGGATTTCAGTAATTTGTTGGAATTTATTTCCACTTAAATCCAGAGATTGTAAATTGACAAGGAAATGGAATGCCGATTTATGAATGAACTGGATCTGATTAGAACTGAGTTCAAGCAGGGTAAGATTAGATAATCCACGAAACATGTTGCTTGTAAGGTTGGTAAGTTTGTTATTTCCCATGTAGAGAGTTTTTAATGAACCCAAATCCAGAAATGATCCATCGTCCACATGAATGATGTTATTTAATCGTAGTTCAAGAACTCTCAGTTTTACCATACCACAAAAATCATCTTGTTTGATTTTTAGAAGCTCATTTCTGAGGAGCTCTAATGAAACTGCTTCTTTGGGGATGTCATTTGGAATAGCTGAAAGTTTGCTCTCTGTGCAATCCACATAAACTTCAGCTGAGGGATTCTCCTGATAAAGTATAGTGCAGTTTTTTAGTGAATAAAGCAGAGAGGGGTTAATGTGAAGCAGGAAACAGAAAAGTCTCAGAATCAAGCTTGAAAACAAACTTCCCTTGGTGGCCATGCTTGCCAAGGTGAGGTTATCATTTGATGGCGATCATCTGCAAAAGACATTTACACACATGTATCTATTTTTTTTGTAATTTTAATGTTGAAATTAAGAGTTACTTAAGAGCTTTAGTATGATATTGAGAGTCAACTTGGAGGGCTTCATGTCTGGTCAAATTACTCAACTTCCCCCAAACTTTGCTTTAAAATGTGTCTTAGTTCAAAGACACAAACATCTTGTTTAAAAGTTTACAGTCATGTTTTCAGACTGGAGGAAGCTGGAGTACCCGGTAATAACCTAATTTCATAGAAAGGACTCTTGAGATTGTTCAAATGTAATGACTATGATGACGTTATGATAGGCCTGAAAGGTAAAAATTAGTTTGAAGAAATATGAGCTTTCTTTTATCCTTGATATGATAAGGAGTTCCAAAATAATCTTTCTTGATTTCTCTGGGCAAAGATTTGGTTGGAGTGACCCAGAGAGACGCACATCATGATGGCCTGACCAGGCAATACAAAAAACCATGAAGCTGTGCACAGTTCAGTTAACAGTTGTTTAAAATTTGATGCCGTTGTTTTATTCGCTAGAATATTCTCGTCTTTCAGCAAGATATCTTTTTGGAATCCTGTACAATCAATTCTGCACTGTATTTTAGCAAGAGGAACTGCTGAACCTCCAACAGCTTTCAAGCCTTGTCTGCCTCCACAGGCAGACAGTGGTGTCAAAAGCCAATGACCCCTCCGGCCAAGAAAGACGGAACCTGGAGTTGAAGCCCAAGCCGTTTCACAGAAAGTAAATGGCATCTGACTGTTTATTGTTCGAATAAATGGTGAATAGCCTGGATTTTTCAAGTCAGAAGACTTCAAAGCCTTTTACTCTACGTTCAGTCATGCACACATTCACACACAAATGGTGGTAAGCTACATTGTAGCCACAGCTGCCCTGGGGCAGACAGCAAGGCTGCCATGCACAGACGCCATCGGCCCCTTTGCCAGCATGGAAGACGGGTGAAGTGTCTTACCCATGGACACAACCACAGAGACAGATTGAGTAGGGTATTGAAGCGGCAAACTACCAGTAACAGGACAAACTACTACCTTATAAGCCAGCGTCGACAAATGCACTTTTTAATATATTAATATCATTTAAGTTTGTGTTTTGGCCTGCCAAAATAAGATAAATTACCTTTCACACAGATATTTAAAGATTTGATGATACGACTAACATTTTGTCCAATGACACTGATATGATTTTTAATACATTGAATAATCAAGCTGTCAATCAATTACTTGTAAATTATCCACCTTTTATGAGGCTTATCACTCCCTACATACAGATGCCACCCATGTATCATGTATGAGCTTTAGCGAAACATTATTCATATCCATTTGCTATAAAAAAAATATTACCAACTAATTTATAACAAGTCATGCTGTAAATAAGAGCAGCAGACTAAAAGAGACCCAGAAAAGACAAAGAAAAAACAATTACTTTGGTTATTTTTTATTCAAAGGGACTGAAAGTCAGAAACACATTCAGGGTACTTAGTTTGAGCTTAATATTTTCCTTTTAAATGAAAAAATATAATGTTGAGGTAAACGGAATCCCTGATTATTACAATTAGTTCCAAACCTAATATAATTAATATAAAAAAGGGGGAATCAATGTTTCTGGTACTCACATTTAATCCTCAGATGTTTGAGTTGAAGTACTTCTTCAGTACTGTCTTTCCCTGACAGAAAGACTAAGTGTGAGCTGTGTTGCTGTCACTGCGTCAGATTTTAGATGTGTCACTTCTTTAAACACCCATCCTGAGGAAGCTTCATTTTATGATTATGGCTTACAAGATCGATTGATCTTTTTGAAAATTCAAAATGACTATTGAAACAGTATGCACTTATAATACTTGGTCAAGACTCCTTTTGTGTGAATTCCTGTATCAGTATGGCACAAGGTAATACTTTCGCAGAACATTTTAACTTTAACAATGTTGCATACCCAATTTACAGTTGTTCCTGTTCCTTAGGTGTCTTTTTCTATCTACTTTGTCCTTCCCCTAAACTTTCCCTGAATATGGTTGAATACAGCAAATTATAAACAGCCAGCCTCATTAGCAAAGATATTTTGGGGTTTACCCTTCCTTGAGCAGGGTGCCAGCGAACGTCTGCTGAATAGCCTTCCTGCCTTTCGTTTTCGCATTAAGGTGGAAAACAGACAATTTTAGATTTTTTTCAAACAAAAGAAGGAAACAGCTAGGGTCCTACATTGTATGTTATTTTTCCTTTCAGTTGCATTCTTTAAAAACAGTAAAATTACATAACAAGAAAAACACATTGAAATCAAACAAGCACTGGAGGGTGCTCTCAACTTTCCTGTGCAACTGAACAGGGCACACAAAATAAACCTTTAATGAGAACACAGTAGGAAGTTTTGCTTAGTTGTGTTATAATTGTATGTTTTTCTTCCACATGTCATGTCAAAACTGTAAATTTTCTCAGGTTGAATCTGATCTCCTCCTATCCCGCAAATTCTTTCTGAACAAATCTTAAAACAGCAGAAGGACCCTTTATACCTATAACTTTATTAGAAATCGTCCTCACAAGCAAAAAGTGGAACACAATGATGAGATGTGTGACTTTTGGATTGCACAGACTGAAAATAGCCTTTAAGCCAAAGGGCTTCGTCTCTCACCTCACAACACAAACACATTACTATCTATTTCTGTCTGTAATAAATGTCAAAAGAGTCAAAAGAGGGGACAAGTAGCAGCTTTTGATTCTTCTGAAAGTAACACCCAACTATTCTTTGCAAAGAACTGAAATAAACTGTGAAGTATTCTGTGTATTCTGTTTAGCTTTTCATACTGGCAGTGCAAAAGTATAATTCATGGTTCATAATCAGACTTGAGATAAAAAGGTTCTGTGTTCTGTATAAATGTGTCTGGGTTTATTTAATGGATGGATAGTTTTGTGGCTTGGATCCACTAATGCAAAACCAGACAATTGTTTTAAATTTTCGCTGAGTGGAGAAAGTATTTTAGATTAGTGCAAATTGTATCTTAAAAAAATAATAATTTCAAATCCTGTATACATGCATACAGCTGACTGAGGGGATTTTTGGCAACATGAAAAACGGACAACTGACTCGAACATTAAGGGGTGTAGTTTGTGCTACTAGATTGCACAAATGTGGATTTGATTTAGATCAGCTGCTTCTTCCTCCTTTTATTTACAGCATCTTGTTCTGATGAATGAGTTATGTTGCAAGACGAAGCATTACATCCACATTAGATTCACCTAAATTCAAAACAGACAATTAACAACTAATGCTCTGTTGACCAAATAATATGGATTGTGCACATTAAAATGTGTTAAACTATCAGAGAAAAACTTTATACTTTTCTTTAGCTTTAATAAATAAAATACTTTCTAGGACAATTTTCTTATCAGTTTATTATGACCATGAATGTATTACAACAAAGTAGGACATGCTAAAGCAGACATAAAAAGCGGGCGGATCAGGAAAAAAATGCAAAAGTAAAGCCTTACAAAAAGGAGAAAAAATTGATTGATTGATCAGCAAATTAATGCTTAAAATATATGACTTCATCCTTCAGATGATAATCTGAATAATAATGAATCTGATGATAGTCATAGCTCAGAGTGAGTTTATATGATGCTTTAAAAAAAATTACCAAACCTAAAATAAAAGAAAAATATACATGAATTATAAGAGCATCATAAATGCACATATGGTTTATGAAGGTTGTTAAAATAATTTAAATTATTTTTTAAAGTTGGTTTGTATAAAATGCAATGAAAATGTGTGTTAAGAAATTGAAGCAGAGTTGAGCTCGGATTACGTTGAACTGATGTTACAGCTTTGTAATTTTCTTTAGCATCCTCCTGGTCCGGTCAGCAGGTCCGTGTTCTCAGTGAGAGTGTCCCCTGTCTGCAGAGCTCTCTGGACGTTTTGCCAAAAGAGTCCAGAGTGTTGTGCAGCCTGAGGCCAGCTCAGGTAGGTACGTTTCTTCACTAACTTCCTCATGCGGTGGTATGGAGACTGATGATTACCAGGGATCTCTTCCAAAAACAGAAGGATCAGTACATCCTTCTTCTCATCAAACAGTCGGAAGCTGCCAGAACCCAACCCAATAAATAATTGCAATATTTATTGATTGCAGAAGAAGCACTAACTTCAGATCTACAGTCTACACAGAACTATACTGTGTTTTTAGTTTGAACTATGTCCTAGGTTTAGTTAGCTCTAAAGCTTATTGGTCAGATAATGTTGATGAAGTCCTCAAACATCCATTGATTTTTACTGTACAAAATTAACCAGGCTGTCTTGCTGTCGTTCAAACAAAAACACAGATAAATCGAGACATGGACAACGTGAGGCTAGGTTCAATGCACATACAGTAGAAGCATAATTACTAATCCCACAGCAGCAATAATAAACTCTTAACAAATGGGTACGAAAGGACAAAGTTTCAATTTAATGCATATTTGAGCTTTTTCTATTGCTACGCTGGATGAGCAAGTTGGAGAAGTTGAAAAGTATCTAACAGTTCACAACTTTTTTCTTCTCATCTTGATGGCTTCTTAATCGCTAACTAAATTGCTTAGATAAAAAAAAAAAAAAACCTATACATTACATATTTCTTAAGATCAACTCTGATTTATTACATCGTGTTCTGCTTTACAGTCAATAAGGCCAATAAAGTTCCTAAACTAATCTCTAAATTAATGGTCTTCAAATTTTTTTCCAAGAACAAATCGTGCAATATAATAAAAGTCAGCACCCCCACCTGGCCATCTGGATCTCCCTTGAGCACCATTCACTTTGCAGGTATTGTCGACTGATCACACAGATGGACTTCCTGCTACCATAGATGGCATCAGTGATGTTCTCTAGGATGGGTTTACCTGTCGACACAACGTATGTAGTTTATTAGCTGTAGTTTGAAGATAACTTTCCTGGAGGTAATAATTGCCCCTCAATGGTTCTTTAATCATTGTTCTATGTGCTCAATTGTTTGAGTTTAGAATTTTCTAAAGAGGAAACCCAGATGTGATCAATGACAAAATTAAAACAAGTTTTTTGGAACAAAATGAATGGGGAAAACTTAAAGGTTTGGCTGTCAAAGACAAGTGCATATTTCCATTCTCTCTGTTGTCTTTGACAGCCAAATCTTTAAGTTTGTGATGGAATATTTTTTACTCATTCATTAGGGACTATGTCAAGATTTCTGTTCGAACAATCCAAAGACAAATCAGAAGTAGAAGATAAAGTATTAACCAGGTTTGGCTGATAAAGTATCGTGCAATTTTTCAGTGAGTAGGTCAGGGAGGCGTTAATCTGAAACAAGACACAGAGGAGTCTCAGAATGAAGCATGAAGACAAACTTCCTGTCAAGGCCATACTTGATCAGTTTGTATGAGGTTATTGATGTTTTTCATGGGTGGACATCTGCAAAAAACATGCACAGAAGCACAAAAATAGTTATTTTTTAATAAAGAACAGTATTCTACTTTGAGAGATAGATTTTGCTGTTTTGCTGGGAAGTGAATTGCATGGATCTTAGCTCTGTAAAAAAGAAAGAAAAAAGAATGGAGTGACTAAAAGTGGTGAAGATTACTCAACTTGACTGACCATCCATGGAGCCCCCTGTTGGTTTCAATACCTGCAGTTATTAGGCCTGAAACCTTGCAGTATTCCTCAAAAATAAAAAGAAGAACACAGAAACATGAAATGAACACAGATACAAACAAGCATGCAAGTTAGATGTGAAATAAAAAAAGATATGTACAACGACCACACACACACACACACACACACACACACACACACACACACACACACACACACACACACACACACACACACACACACACACACACACACACACACACACACACACACACACACACACAAAACTGCAGCAGGACTTAACAAAGTCAGAGTGATAGTTTGGAAATCTCTGTCTTCATTACTTGGCAAATGTCAGTTTGAGTTACCGACTCTTGTCAAATAGAGGATATAAATTCACTAAAAAAGATGTAAATAAATGGCAAAGTAATGTAATACAAGAAGGATTTAAGCAAACAGACAAATAGCAATACACAGTGAGGTTTAAATATTATCAGTAGCAAATGGCAGCGGTAACAGCTTTTACTCTCAATGAATTAAAGTTTTCCAACATCTAATTCAACATCTAATTCTTTCATCTGCCCTGAATTAGTTATTATTTTCATCTGATACAATGTTCTAGCGCTGTTAGATATATTTCAAAATCCTATAGAATTTGCTTACTTAGAGCAGGAGTGGGTGATTACTTAGAAGAACAAAGCTGGATAATTTTGGCAAAATTTCACATTTTAATCGAAATGACAACATGTGTTATCAGGGTGGCTTTTAACGCTAAAACATGTAAGCGCACAGTTTGGGACTGACCCAGGTGGCTTTCAATCAAGAACACTTCTTTTACTCTCCAGGGGTCTCATTTATCAAGCTTGCTTAAGCATAAAACAGGGTCTGAAAATTGTGTAAGTCACCTTCTGCACAAGGTTTGTGATTTATAGGAAAAAATGTGATGGAAAAATTTGCAAACTTTAAGCACACTAAGGTCCTTGCTTACATACATCTTAGACACGCAGGACCCTGGCAACACAGCCGATGGGATGGAAAAATTGTGTTTTTAAGCCACATTTTCAGACTTGAACTCCCTCACACACACACGAACACACAACCAACAGTCAGCCCCCACCCCGTCTCTGAACTGAGAATAAAAATGAGAATCTGAATGAAAATATGCTATATTTAAGAATTATATCACAGTATGTTCTTATGTATCTCTTCAGATGATATAGCAGTTGCACTTATTGGTGCATTAATTGTGATGAGTACAAATATACAGGTGAAACTAAAAAAATTTGAATATCGTGCAAAAGTTAATTTATTTCAGTAATTCAATTTAAAAGGTGAAACTAATATATTATATAGACTCATTACATGCAAATTAGATATTTCAAGCCTTTATTTGTTATAATTTTGATTATTATAGCTTACAGCTTATCAAAACCCCACTGTATGGGGCTTCTGCCATGCCATCATCCTACACCTCAAGACCCTCCTGATATATGTAGGGGGAGGAAATGTGTACCAGGGCGCTTGCTCAAATCCTCCTGGGGGTCAGCTCCCAACCCTATCTTACAGCGCCATATAACTCAGGGGCTCAGACTCTTGCTTCACAACACAAGTATCTACAGCTATTTCCTTTTTCTAAGTAATTTGATCTCAGCTGAATTTATTCATCTTTTATCTGCTTTCCGCAGTGGGTTTGAGGAAATGTGAACAGAAGACCCATCTGTTTAAACTGGCTTTCAACACAAGCTGAGATTTTCTGCTGATGACTTCTGTTCTGTAATTCTTTGTTTGTTTGTGTAAGCAGTCTACTTGATTTAAATTGATTTTTATTGTGTATTTTTATTCTATGTTTTACTGCGTTTTATCTCTGTACAGCACTTTGGGCAGCGGCGGTTGTGTTAAATGTGCTCTATAAATAAACTTGACCTTTACCTTGACCTAACAGAACAGTTGGACAGTACAATTCCTTTGTAAATAACACTGGTTTAGTTTCAAGCACAATCACTGTAAAATGAATGATAAAGATTTAAAACAAAAGCAACTAGACTGGTTCCAGTTGCTTTTCTTTTTAACCTTTTTAGATCATTATGACCTGGATGGATGACTAAGAATGTTCACCAACAGACAATGCATTTTGTTTTTTGTGGGACTTACTTTATGCAGATATGCAATTCATAAATTTTTTTTATCTTGTTAATAAAAGCTAACAAAAGCTATCACAGTGAAGAAAACTACAGTGAAAATACAACTGCAACAAACAATGTCAGACACAAAATAACAAGGAAGGCACAAAATGGTGAAAGAAATCACTAAATAAAAGTGACAAAAAAACATTCCCACCCGTTAATGTGACCACACCACATCACTGCACAGGTGAAAATATTCTTTAAATCCTTCAATTTTCTGCAGGTTTTTCTTTCAGCGTTTCAGAAAATGGTTGCATGAAGTGCCACGGGTTGACTTCTCTTTTTTTTATTTTTGACAGAACCTAACAAATATATACATTATCAAACCTGAATGACTGTTTTCTTGGCCAAAAATAGTCCAAATAGAATCACATGCATACTTAATAAATCAGTCAATGCGTATGTATTCTTATAAATTTTTTTAAACCTGAAGAGAAAACACAATTTTACTTCCTAACTTTTGAATAAGTTAGTATTTATTTTGGATAGGTCTATTAAGCGTTTACAGTCACATCTCCACATACATACATACATACATACATACATACATACATACATACATACATACATACATACATACATACATACATACATACATACATACATACATACATACATACATACATACATACATACATACATACATACATACATACATACAACTCAAGTGTCCAGCAGCATACAGTGTGTGCCATTCATAATCAAAGCACTTGAACAATACAAACATCCTTACCAATAAATTTAAAGTTAAAAGTTAAAGCTAAAAGCTACTATCAGTAGTAGTAAACTGTGCACATTACAAGGGTCCATTGTACTGTATTATGGCAGCCAGGACAAACGAGCTCCAGAACCTCTTGGTCCTGCAGTGCAAGGAGAGGAGACGGTCACTGTGGTGGCTTTTCTGAGCAGCCACAGTGACATACAGGGGGTGACTACTGTTATTGAGGATGGCCTGCATCATGCTCCTCATTCTTTTCTCCACCAGTACACCAACAGTAGCGTTAACCCCCTCCCCATCACTGATATATACTTCCTGACCAGCTTATGCCACCGATTCTCCTCTCTGGCCGTCATGTAATTTCCCCAGCACACAACAACAAAAATACAGCACTTGCAACACCAGATTGATAAAAAAATGTATAGCATTTCATTGCTGACCTCAAAGGATTTAAGCTTCCTAAGGAAGAAAAGTCTGCTCTGTCCTTTCTTGTATGCCGCATTTCCATGTACCGACCAGTCTAGTTTATGGTCCAGATGAACACCCAGATATTTATAACTCTGCACCATCTCGATGCCTACACCCTCAATTACCACTGGAAAATGATGTGTTTTCCCCCTCCTAAAGTCCACGATTATCTCCTTGGTCTTTGATACATTGAGAATGAGTCCATTGTCCTTGCTCCAGGTGGTGAAGTCCGGGATGACCCTCCTGTACTCCCCCTCGTCCCCTCCCTTTTACACAAGCCACCACAGCAGTGTCATTGGAATATTTCTGTATGTGGCATAGTGGTGATCCATATGTGAAGTCTGATGTATAGAGGGTGAAGAGAAAAGGTGATAGTGCAGTTTCCTGGGGGGCTCCAATGTTAGTACACACAGTGTCGGAGATGGTATTCCCCAGTCTAACATACTGTGGCCGCTCCATCAGATAGTTAATAATCCACTCAGTGAAAGTCGGCACCATGCCCAAATTCTCCAGTTTGCATCTGAGGATTTGAGGCCTTATGGTATTGAAGGCACTAGAGAAATCAAAAAACATTAGGCTCACATACCCCCTCGGGCTATCAAGAAAAGAGTGGACCCGGTGGAGCATGTACAGGATGGCATCCTCTACACCCATGTTCTCAGAGTAGGCAAATTGCAAGGGGTCTGTTGCCTGCCGCAATTGTGGCCCTAGGAACCGCAGTAGGAGCCGTTCGAGGGTTTTCATGACCACAGACGTCAGGGCAAAGGCTGCACTGAGGTCCAACAGAACCAGCACTGTGGTTCTACCACAGTCTGTATTTATGCGGATGTCATTGAAAACTTTGACGAGGGCAGTCTTAGTGCTGTGGTGAGCACGGAAAGCAGACTGAAAAACATCAACATTTACTTAATGAAATTCTGACATTTTTTCTACATTGGTGTTGGTTGGGTATAGCGTCGGTAGTGGGTTCGGTGTTGCGGTACAGACCGACCGTTTAATTGTTAGAATCTTTTCAGTGAAAAAGGAGGCAAATTCATTGCAAGCCCTGGTTGATTTTAGTTCAGGGGCTACTGTTACTGGAGGATTAGTTAGTCTTTCCACTGTTGCAAACATATTCCGTATATCATTAATGTTTCTGTTAATTGTTTCAGAAAAAAATGATTCCCTAGCTTCTTTTAAAGTTAACTGACATCTGTTCAGTCTCTTTGTTCAGTCTCCCTTAGGTTAATAAAAATTCATAAAGACTAAATTGAGCAATTTTGTAAAACAGGGTTGTCCAGAGGACTGCATGATTGATGCATCTGTGATACCCTTAGATGTAGTCACACTAAAGGACATTTGATAATTTTTGTTTTGTTGATGAAAAAGGTCATATCCCAATATATTTTGCACTGATTTGCATCAGAGTTGTAGTTCCTGTGATTGACCAGCGGAGGGAGTTTATCCAAGGTGTGTGCTGGGTGTGTCGGTCTGCTGGAGGCTCAAACTAGAACCTGCCTGCCGACAGATCACATCTCACGTGTCTTTCTTGTATGTTCCAGCAAAAATACAGGTTAGTAACATGAGCAGTTTAGACTCAAATAACTCTTAAGGTTATAAAAACTCCTTTTGTCCCAAATATTTATTACTTTTATGGCTGAAAATTAGGTTTTGGGTTACTAATTTAAGGCCTGTTGAGTTCTGCAAGAGTGAGCTGGCCTCTCCATTAGTGTGTATTGGGTAAAGATGGCTGACCTCACCATGTTTAATTTAGCTTAAATGAGGATTCAGGACATGTTTTTATTTTTTGGGATTTAATGTGTATATGTTTTTAATGACAAGGTTTCTAGGTTTGTGTTTAAAAGTCAATTTAAATGAATCTCTACAGAGACTGTGTATTCATGTGTTTGCTATAAAAAGCTAGTTAATATGCTGTTTCTTGAAGTTTCTTCGTACATTGTTGAAAAGCAGCAGATAAATTATTGCAGTAATCGTGATGCATTTAATTTCCAAGCTTAAAGCTGTAGCATAAGAGTACCTGAATGCTCTAAATTAAGGCAAATGTTTGGTTAAAAATAAACATTTTATTTTTCTTTACATAAGACTGGATGCAGTAAAAAAAAAGTGGAATTTAAATTCATGTTTAAGATTAAGTATTGTGGAATAGAACTGAGCTGTGAACGATTATGATTTTCTGTTAATAAATCAGACTAGAGCCTGCCTGCCGACAGATCACATCTCACGTGTCTTTCTTGTATTTTCCTGCAAAAATACAGACCTCCTTGAGGCTTGTAACACATCTACAACTCAAGGATGCTTGGTTAGGATGTTTGTTGGGTCAGTTATCTATAAGCATTGAAATAAAAATTAAAAAATTAAAAAAATCAATGTGATAGTTTAAAGAAAAATCTAAAGATTTTTTTACAGCTTTTTCCTTATTCTCCTTCAATCAATCAATCAATCAATCAATCAATCAATCAATCAATCACACTTTATTTATAAGGTGCTTTTCATACAAGGGTTGCAACTCAAAGTGCTTTACAGATTAAAATGACCCCACATAAACCATATTACCATCCCTCCCCCACAGATTTAAAAGCACGATCACAGTTACACCCCCCTAGAAGGAAGATTAAAATAACAGATTAAAGTATAATAACGGGATATACCGTATATGATAAGACTACACAGTAAAACTGTGAAAATATAAGCAATAATCAGTTAAAAGCAAGGCTAAAAAGGTGATTCATGAGCTTGTTCTTAAAAACATGAAAATTCTCTGTGGCCCTGAGGTCCTCTGGCAGCCTGTTCCAGAGATGAGAGCCATAATAATAGAGAGAGGCCTCGCCGTGAGGGCGTGTCCTGACTTCAGCGATGACAAGGAGACGGCTGCCAGAGGAGCGCAGAGACAGTGAAGGTTCATATGGTAAAAGCTGTTCTGAAAGTTAAGAAGGCCCAAGACCATTAAGACACTTGAAAACCAAATAAAAGAACCTTAAAATCAATCATAAAACATATGGGTAGCCAATACATTGAATTTAAGACAGGTGTGATGTGCTCCCGCCTCTTGGTCTTCGTGAGTACACGTGCTGCTGAATTTTGTAGAAGTTGTAAACCTGAGATATTCATTTTGGGAAGACCAGAAAGCAGGGCATTACAGTAATCAATTCTACTGGAGATAAAAGCATGCATCAGTATCCCCTGTGTTGGAGTGGCGCGTTCTCTGGCAATGTTCTTTAGATGATAAAAACCTAATTTGGTGATATTTTTAATGTGATGGATACAATTTTATTGTTGTTAAGAGCTCTGTGACTTCTCTTAGTGTCCTGTTAGTCCAGTCAGCAGGTCTCGGTTCTCTGTAAGATCGTTCCCTGTCTGCAGAGCTCTCTGGACGTTCTGCCAGAAGACTCCAGGGTGATGTACAGCCTGAGGCCAGCTCAGGTAGGTACGTTTTTTCACCAGCTTCTTCATACGGTAAAATGGAGACAGATGATGAACGGGGATCTCCTCCAAAAACAGCAGGATCAACACATCCTTCTGCTCATCAAACAGGCGAAAGCTGCAAGAAGTCCGACAAAAGAAAAACTTAATTCTATTAAACATTGATTTATGAGTTGCAATATGCTTTTCAAGCAATTTAGTCTACTCAGGATATTTGCAACAGCAAAACATTTGATCTAGAACATAAATCCTGACTGAAGGCATTCTGAAAGGAGTTCAAAAGCAAGCTAATCAGTTTTTTATGTACTGTAGCCTACATTGGTACAGTATACATTTAGCAAAACTATATTAATGCAAGTAAAGTTTTGTCCTCTTTTGTGTCTGTATGCGTGGATAATACAGAAGAAACATTAAAGTGTAACTGAACCCTCTGAAAAATCATAACCCCTCCCCCAGACAACATTAAAAAAATTCTACAAAGTGGGCGGTGCCAGGAAGAACAGAGGGGTATGGCCAAGTGTTGAGGTAAAGCGGAGGGGGGAACGTGGGGGTGTGTTCAGGAGGACAATGACAGCTCGCTTAATGTGACACTGAAACATGGACAGTGACCAAAGCTACGTTGGCAGTTTTGCGACTGAACGATCTGATCAACATTCATCTGTTTTGAATGTTAGCCTATGTTAGCATTACCACTCAGAGACCAGACTCCTCCTGTCTCCCTCTGCCTCAGCAGCACCGAGCTCGGCCGGCGCTGGCTCGGCGCCCTGAACCAGCGGATCTCCTCCGTCGTCACCGGAGATAGAGGAGTAGAGGGAGGCTTTATGGAGCTCAGCGGCCGCGAGCCGTATCAATTAGAGCCGCTGGCTCGGGGCCCAGAGTCAGCGCTGTCCGAGGCTGGCACTGCTGCTGAGGGAAAGAGAGACGGGATGGGTCCAGTCTCTGAGTGGTAATGCTAACATAGGCTAACGTTCAAAACAGTATGTTAGCTATGCTAACTAAGTGCTAATGGGATAATAATGGTAACCTGAAAAACGCAATCCCACTCCAAACTCGCCACGGGGGTGGGAGGGGGTATGTCTGATAGTTTTATGCCCAAACCCACGGGGCGTGTCTGTGAGACCATGGCTGCTGTGACACAGGCAATGCCTGTGATGTAAAGATGTACCGCTCTCCACCAATCACAAAATTCAAATGCAGTAGCCACAGTTCAACTCTAAGAGGGCAGCACTAAGACGTTTTCAGACCAAAAAGTGTAGAATTACACAAGTTTACACCAAAATGTAAACAAATCCCCAGAAACTGAAAGACTGCATTGGTAAAGACCCATTTATACAGTTTAGAAGCAAAAAAAGTTGTTTTGGGGTTTAGTTACTCTTTAAGAAGAGAACCCAGTAATAAATATTTTTTTCCACCTGTCTTGTTTCTTTTGGAGACTCAGAGAATCATCACAATTACGTAATTTCAGGCTTTGTTTGTGTGCCGTCCATATTTTTTAATTAATCTTTTGTTGTAGTGGGATGATATCACAGCAACACTTCCCTTTCATCATCCTCACCCAGTCTAGTTTGTACCTGCTCCAGTTGTTTTAAACTTTTAGCTTATTTCTCTGAGTTTAGATAAAAATTAGTTCGGGAGAGAAGCAATTATATTGTAGCCTTGAAGACTTTAAATATCAGCAAACATCTGCCTCAGCTAAATGAGATGTTCTCTTGTGTTTCCCATTTTGAAGAGTGAAGTTGTATATGTAACAAAAAAAATAGGAAATAGTTTATTACACACTGAAGTTTCTTCTGATCAACGTTAAAGGTTGTATATTAATTAGTGATGGTGAAATGAAGCCCCATGAGGCATTGAACCACATGAGCCAATTGGTTCAAGAAAGGGTTCTGCTCACTGGACTTCATGTGAACACAAACCCCCCTACTGGCCAGGTACATAATCACGGGCAGTTCTTAGCCACTTAATGTGGGATGCATTAAAGTTGTAAGTCTTCTATGGTTCTTGGGAATGACTATGAGTTCCAAAATTTTTTTTCTCTACATAAAATATTAAAGTTGTGAATAATAATAAGTAAATATTTTTAATGTATTCTGTCTGTAAATTATCCCAAAACGGTAGTATCATATGTTATGGCAGGTTGTATAATGTTTTTCTGTCACTTGAGGCAAAAGGCATGGGCTTAAGCAGGCAGAGGAAAGTGAAAATGATTGTGTATCTTGGGCAATGATGTACAGAACATGGGAGATTAACTTTTATTCAAAAATAGAAGTTTCTCACCAGTTTAAGGTTTTAAGCGATTCTTTTTTCTTGACACCACCTCACCAGCCTTCCAAAACACTCTTTCACAAGGCACAGAAGATGCAGGCGTACACAAAAACACAAGTGCTAGACTATATAAATTGGGGTACAATTTTTTTATTCCTTTTTTCAGTACTTCAAGGGGGTTACCAGCCTGCTAATATTTGGCTCCCACACAGGGGAAATCCTCGTCTTCCTAGCTGGCTCCATCCTCTCACTTATCTCTCCTCACTCTCCTAAATTAGGGTGACCATATTTTGATTTCCTTTGGCACAGTCCTGAAACACTGTCATGACTGTGACCAGGCTTTTGATTTTAACATATTTAAAGCATGCATTCTCCATTTGGTTAGAATGAAAAGTTTAATAACAAACTTCAGATAGGCTTTCTCAAGTGCAAAAATTACTTTAAAATGTCTAAAAATTAATTAATAATAGAAATAATTACTCCTCCGAATTAGAAAATGTACCAGAAACAGTAATAGTTTGCTTTACTGGACAAAAATTAAACTAAAATCTGATATAACATTCTGAGAAAACAGGTAGGCTATTATTTTCTTTTCAATGTAATAATAAAATCAAAAAGCAGCAGTCTCAAAAACACAATAATACATGCTCCATTTTTTGTATCTTCATCCTCCTCAATCAGTTTATAGATGAATTATTATAGATTTAGTTTCCATGTGGACCTACTAGATCTTTGCCACTTTTGTCACACAAAGAAACACATATGCCAGCTCTGTTTGTCTGTAAAGCTACACTTGCACTTTAATATCTTGTAAACAGTCGCAGCACGGTGAAGGGCAAAGTGGTGCAGCGCATCACAGCCCGCTGTCTTATGTCTGAAACGGTTCAGAATCATCCACTAAAGCATCGCACTAGTCAATCTAAGTATGCTTATTAGTCCCCTTAAAAACTATGAAAATCCAGACATTTTCATCAATGTATGAAATCCCCCTGGACGCCCTGGACGGCACGTGAAAAGTGGACATGTCCGGGATAACAGGACGGTTGGTCACCCTACCTAAATCTTATCTTTCTCTCCTCACTCTCCTAAATCTTCAAACTATCTGTCTCTGTACTCTCCAAACTATATACACAAACACAACACAAACCAAACTCTCCTATCCAAACTCCAAACTGGCTGCTACTCTCCTACACAAACCTACATTTTGAATGGAGCCTGAGGGGATTTATATTGCTGTCAAACCACTCCGCAAACTCTGAACCACTTCCTGAAGCAGTGACGTGGTACAGCCGGGTAGCGGGGCTTCAGACGTCATCGTTTCCGGTTCCTCCCCTAAATGAAGCAGGACTCGATGCGCGCTTTGTGGAAACGCCCCCTCCACTGCTCGACACACGCTTCGTAGCCTCGGCACACATCGTAACATCACTAATATTAATGTATATTAAACAAATGTTATGGGTGACAATATTTGCGGCATTTAATTTTGTTTGTTGGAAAATATAAATTTCTATCCATATTTATGTCTTAGGTAGGACTAAATTAAAATGGTATGTCTTTTGTCCGAAGATAAAATTATGGATTGAAAGACAGCGCCCCACTTAGGTCAATAAAAATTCATAACCTATACAAAACAAATGTTGCGGTATTCACTAAATCCGATTCAAAGATAACATTTTGCTTTACAGTTTGACAATGGTCAAGAAAACTGTTTTTTCTGTTAGGATCCTAATCTCAAGTTCATATAGTAGGAAATAGAAAAGAGATTTGTTCTTCAGGTTAACCTTTTAAAAATTATGCTTATAGTAAAAGACAGCGCCCCCACCTAGCCATCTGCAGCTCCCTTGAGCACCATTCGCTCTGCAGGTAGTGGCGGCTGATCACACATAAGGTCTTCCTGCTGCCATAAATGGCATCAGTGATGTTCTCTATGATGGGTTTACCTGTAAAAAGAGCAAAATTTTAAAACTTTGAAGTAAAAGGTCAAAAACTCTGATTAAAAAAATAACCAATCTTCCTTTCATTAAGTTCCAGCACAGCAGTAAACGTGGTCAATTAGAATTAAGCAAATTAACATATTGTTTTTTAGGTAGTTCATAAAATCTTACAAACCCTGACTGTTCCAAGTAATTAATGTTTTATCTTTTTCAATAATAAATTGTAGAATACTGAAATTTTTTTTTAGGTTTTGTGTCCTGCTTCAGTGGATGCTAAAAATGCTCTAATCTTGAAAACACCTGTTAGATGCATCTTGACCCAAGAAGATAAAGAGGATTTTGTGAAACATCAGCTAATTCTGACATTTCTTTGAATTTTGTGTGTTAAATTTGAACCTTGCTTCTCTTCTGAAAAATCTGTGTGTATTAGGAGAAACTAATCATAATATGTCATATGTTTGTGGCAGACCCAAATGTAGAGTCAAGAAGTCAGGATGATGGTAAAAACAGATAATTTTATAACGTTGAGAGAACAGAACAGAAAACCACATTGGACCATAGTGGGATCTAACAATGTGAGACAGAAACAGAGGAGTCCTTATACTGGGAACTTGATCACTGGATGCAACACAGGTGAGTAAATAAGCCAATGGAAAACAGGTGTACAACGGTAGGATACGTTGTTAGGGAAAAGCATCACTAGGGATCGGGATCACAGAAATTTATGAAACACAAGGCGGAAAAAAATGGTCGAAATAAGAAGCTAAGTGGAAAGTCTAACAAACATACATACCAGACATAAAATGTATTTCTAAAGGACATTTAAAAGCAACTATTCTGTAGCTATGAAAAACGTGAAAGAATAAAACTGCCGATGAGGAGTACTAGACTGTCAAATCCAATGAACTTAGAAGCAATAGAAAAGTGTGTCGAGTCTGGTTTGACAGAAGGATCTGTTTTCTTGGTGCAAAGTAAATCAATATAGTGCATTTGTAGCTAATTGTACTTCTAATGCCTTTTTAATTTTTAGTTTCCCACTAAAAAGCACTTATATGTCACCGAGCCCAGATGACTCCGTTTGTATGCAGCAACAGTGTCTATGATTGTAGAGGAAGGTGCCTAAAAAATTACTGATGTGCTCAGTGGTCAGGTCCTGCAAGTCAAACATTCTTCGAGGCTATAAAGTGCAGTGGAAAAATTAATATAATGTGAATGACGACAAGACGGATGCAGTTTACAAGAAGCAGTCAGCTGCAGTTTATCAAAATGCTCTACAAAAGATTTCCTTTATTCCAAAGCAGAAATGGGCGTATATGAATTTTGACCACCTGTTTTGCTAAACCAGCAATCGTTATTGTATTCAAGATCGGTACAAAACCGATAAAACCAAAGCTTACCTGGTTGGAAGTCTCTGTGGTGCAGACAGAGTCTCCAGCCCTGCTCTCCCTCCATTACTGGAAGCATTTCCTTGTAAACCCAGTCCTCATCATGTACGTTGTAGGACACAAAAGCGTCAAACTGATAAGGGCCTCTTTTTCTCCCCTTCCTACTGTCATAAAGAAAGGCCAGGAAGAGGTGGAATGTGTACAGGAGATGCCACCTCAGGAAGTTATAGATGAAGGATATAAGGAGAGTTAGAACAACCAGACAAGTGCTGAAAATGAAGCAGAGAAAGCTGCTATCATCCAAACAGGACTGGAAATTAAATTCTAGTAACAAGGTTCCTTGTCTGGACACTGGAAAGGAACATACATACTGATAAGCATTTACCACCTGTATTTGCTTGTTGTTCTTTACCCATTGGATAAAACCTGCATTTGAGCATTCACAGGTGAATGGATTTTTGTCCAGGTCCAAGTATATTAGAGAAGGAAGAAAGTTGAACACTGTCTCGTTGATCACATTTATCTCATTGCCATTCAGTTTCAGATATCTGAGTGCAGAAAGATTGGCCTGCACCAGAAAATCCAAAGACTTCAGCTTAGACTCGGAGAGCTCAAGACTCTCCAAGTTTGGGATTGGTAAAAACATTTCAGAATGTAACTCTGACAAATCCGTCTTTGCAAATATCAGACTCTTCAGCTTGCAATTGAACTGAAATGTGTCTGAATACGGAGCCATTAAATAAATATTCTGTGCTTTAAAAAATTCCAGATGCTTCATATTATGAAGGAGTCGTTCAGTCAAGTAATAGACCTCACCCTGGTGATCATACCTGCAGTCCACTGAGAGATCTTTAAAAGATTTCATCCTTATGGAATCTTCATAGTTTTTTGAATAAGAGATTTTGAAAGGTCTGCCGTAATTAAATTTGATTTGAATCTTCTCCAAGTAAGGCATATTTTTAAAATGTTCAGGATCAATTGGAAATGATCCAGAAAAAGATCTTAGGCTATTTAATCCAAAAAATGTTCTATATTTTACAGTTTCCATAAAATATGATGTCACATTCAAGTGTTTGAGAGATCTTAAGCCTCGGAAATCAAAATCATAGAAGAATTTTATAAAGTTTTGACTTATATCCAAGACCTCAAGCTTCTGCAGGCCAACGTTGACTGTGGCTCTAAATCTCAAAAGCAAGTTGCCACTCAAGTTTAAAAGCTTTAGGTTAGTAAGATTTTCCATGACACATCTTTGCAGTTTGGCAATATGGTTACCATTTAGGTGTAGTTCAGTAAGACATGTTGTGTTTGCAAAATCTTCACAGCCCAAGTGGGAAATAACATTATTATTCATAATCAAGATTTCAAGGGAGGAGAGACTCCTGATGTCATGTGGAATCTTGGTAAGCCAATTGTAACTCACATTCAGGGACACCAGTTGCTTCATTGAGTCCATTGATCCTTTTGGGAGTTCACTTATATGGGAGAGAGACAGGTCAAGCTCTGTGAGCTGAGAGCAAGGTGCAAGATTAAGAGTAACATTGTCAAAATCATTTTCAGATAAATCTAGCCTTCTCAGTGTTGGAATTTTGCAGGCCGTTGACAAAAGTCCATCGCTAATCCATCTGTAAAAGAAATCTAGTTTTAGGTGATACAGTGAGTCAAAACTCTGGAGAACTTTTTGAGTTTCCTCAAAGGACTGCAGAGGCCTGTGAATATACAGTTCTGTCACATTATTTAGTAATGTTTTGTCTGGTATATCCCATCGTTCTTGATCATCAGAATGCATAGAAAGCTCTAGTTTATGGAGGTAAGGAAAGATTGGTGTGGTGATGCTGACATTTTTAAGGTAAGGACTAGAAATAAACAACCCTTCGAGACTTGAAGAAAAATTCTGACGGAGGTCTTTTGTTTCAAAAGACTGAAATAGATTGTCGGTAAGACTAAGGGTGTGAATGTGTGGTAGTTGTAGGATGGGTTGAATGTTAACAATTTTTCGGAGATTATTCTCACCTAAATCCACAATTTCTAAACTGGTCAGAAACTTAAAAGCTGAGTCATGAATTAACTGGATGTTGTTGAGAAAGAGGTCAAGTACAGTGAGGTTGGACAGGCCCTGAAAGAGGTTGCTTGTCAAGTTGGTAAGTTTGTTGTTTCTCATGTTGAGGGCTTTCAAAGACACCAAATCAGTGAAAGAGCCATCATCCACTTGAGCAATTATATTGGATTCAAGAGTAAGAATTTCCATCTTTGACATATCACAAAAATCTTTATGGTTAATTCTCTGAATGTCATTGACTCCAAGTTGTACTGAAACAGCATCTTTAGGGATGTCGTCAGGGATATTCTCAAGTTTCCTGTTTGCACAGTCTAAATAAACATCAGCAGAGGGATTAGCCTGATAAACTATTGTGCAGTTTTTCAGTGAGTAAGGCAGTGAAGGATTAATTTGAACCAGGAGACAAAGAAGTCTGAGAATGAAGTGCGAGAGCAAACTTCCTGTGGCAGCCATGCTTGTTTTAGTCTAAGATTTTTGTAAGTGTTGTTCCATGATGGTCGTCTGGGGAGAACACAATCACACAGGAAAAATAAATTAATTGGTGATACTTTTTTAGTTATTGACTAGTGTTTACCTTTATGAAACTACAGTGCTAATATAAATTATTCACACACTCTTCTCTTTTTCTTCATTTTGTTACAATTGAGTCTGCATTGCTTTCTTCTGAAAAAGTCTTTATGGCAAACAAAATATCACTCAATGAAAACGTTAAAACATGTCTTCAGACATAAAAATGTAAACATATAAACACAGTTGTGCAAAAGTATTCACACCCATTTACCAAGATATTAAAAATTAAGCTCACATGCACCTAATCTTTGAGCTGATTCTTCGACTTTGTCCATCTTTGCTAAATTCAGGTCACTGAACATGAGTTGGACTACACTCTTGTCTATATAGAGTAGGGCAGTTTACAGTAGCTATCATATCAGAAAACAAGCAATGAAGTCAAAGGAATTGGCTGTTGACCCCCAAGACTGGCTAAGAAGCAAATCTGGGGAGAGAAACAAATAATTTTTTGAAGCAATAATCATCCCAAAAAGCACCATGATGTCTGATGCATGTAGCTCAAAGCGGTTTGGAAGAATTAGGACCCCTCAGAGATCTGTACATTTGACCAAATTAAGTAAAATGGCTTTGGTTACAGAAGTAACCAATAATCTAATGGTCACTTAGAGGAAGCTCAAGTGTTTACTTGTGCACATAGGATAACCATTTTGAATGCAATCCACTAATCAGATCTTTATGGCAGTGCCTAGATTAATGTGACTACATACTAAAAATCATGCAGGTGATGCAATCATCAGACAGTCTGCTTGAATTATGCCAAAAAAGTACCTAAGAGAAACATAATTATCTGGTATGATCAATCCAAAATACAACTTTTTTGCACAGCATGTCCCCCCCTTAAAAAAAACAACAAAACAAAACAAGCACTGCTCATTGCCTACGGTAAAGTATGGTGGTAGCAGGGCTGTAAGGATGTTTTACCATAGCGGCAATGTTTAAAAAAAACTGTGCTCAGCTCTGTAACTCAACTATTATAACATTTATTTTCCATCGTGGTAATGGCCAAAGTTACAAAGCCAAGTTAACAAAGGGTTGGCTTCAGGAGCAGTCTATGAATGTGTTTGGGACTTGATCTGTAGAGCTTGTGTTGTGCAAAGCTTAAAGAGCCATACCGAGGAAGTCTAAAGGGTGTGACTCCTACATAAGATTTCTCAACAAAACATTGAGTCATGGGTTTAAACAGTGGATTGCAGAGTTTTTGGCAGTAAGAAAAAAGTCTGAGCTTTTCTAAAAAGCTGTTTTTGCATCACCAAGAAAGGGTGCTGCTACCTGTTGATTTTTACAAGAAAAATCCTCAAGCCTATAAGTCTCAGCATGACATTTTTTGAAAGAGTGAAGGGGTGTGAAGACTTTCTGGTGGCACTGTGTCTGATCCTGTGTCTGAGTTCAAGAACATATTTGTTTTGTCTAATCCCTCACCCCTTCATCTGTCAAGAGAAGCGGTGTCCAATATACTTTTGGTCCATTTGTGGCACTTACAATGATTTTGTGAGACCGCATCTGCTATTCAACAATTTAACTAATCTTCTTTACAACGTAGGTGGTTGATGCAAACAGATACTTTTTAGATGTTTCTTATTGTGAGATCTTGATGGTGTAAAGCATTTTAAAAAGTGGCTAACAATTTAAAACCTTAAAAAAAGGGAAGTCTAATATCAATCATGTTTTTGCTTTGCTTTCAGAGCATATAAGACCATAGACATCTGCTAACTTTTACTAAAAAGAGAACTGGATGCACACAGTCAGTAAACTTCCTGAGCACAGCAAGCATCTTTGACAAAAGAGTGGCTGATATTCCATTCTTGTTGTCAAAAATAACAATGTTTCTAAAGACAATTGAACACCATGGGCATCCCAAAATTTTGGAAATGTTTTTAAGTACACAGTCGTGTGAGAATTGAGTGTAATTAATTTGTATACTTATGTTTAACAATGATTTACACATGACCTTTTTAGAAAAATCTAGCTTTTTAGTTTATTTTAATAGTTTATCATCAAGCTGATCAATATACATAATTATTTTTTTGTCCAGTCATAAACATGATGAACACCACTGCTCTCATACATAACATGTATTTGTTGAAAACAGGGTAAAACAACTACAAATAAACAAAAAAATAACCACAAAGAGAAACTAAACAATTCACAACACTCACAAAGTCAAAGATTTACCAAAGATTAGGAATTTCTTGCAAAAACTAAACTGGAATGGTTTACTGATTAACCACTCTGTATATATATATATATATATATATATATATATATATATATATATATATATATATATATATATATATATGTATTAATCTAAATATAATTTTGCTAAAGAATTTTGTTTTCAGATATTTAGGTATAGCATGCGTACGCTAAGAGATTATTATACTTGAAATATCTTTATTTAATCACTGTTGTAACCTGGCTTCTTTCCTGCAGTATTTTAGAAACAATCAGGAAACAAATAAACTGTTCTTTCTCACAGAATCAATATAAAATTCAACCAATTAAAGATTTCTTAAATTTTTGGTTTTTTAGCAAAGAAATACAGTTGATCTCCAGTCACTAATTGAATCATAAAAGTTTCTGATACTCACAGTGAATTATCAGATCTTTGCTTTGCATCTGTGTGGAGTTGAGCTTAAAATGTCAGTTTTGTTTCATTTCCTCCTTATTTCTCTAAAAGACACAAGAAACAACCTCCAAATTCATTGTCACTTCCGATGTAAGGAACATCACTTTCTAAATATGGTCAATAGGATGATACATTCCTTATAACCCTTCACTGTTGTGTTGTACTCATTGAGCTTCTTTTAAATGCATCAAGCAAGAAACAGCTGCTGTCTGTTGTCTTTAAAGAAAGGGAAAAAGTAAAACGAACGAAAGAGGTGGACAGTTAAAAAGGTAGAGGCAGATAAGAATAGAAGAAATGAAGAAGAATATGGACAATATAATAAAACACAACAAATCTGAAATCTGCTTCTACACCTGCAGAAAGAGGGGAAAAAAACGGAAAATCGAGATACCACAGATCCACACAACATCTGCAGATAGAGTAACAAAACTGTCACTGAAAAGTGCTAATTAATGCAAGATGTATTTAGTAGAAATGGCAGCCCAAGATAGTGTATCTGTAACCTTCTGCACCCATACCTGAATGAACACCTGCGTGCATGTGTGTTGTTGGATATTTTAGCCATACATATATCAGAAAAAAATATTTGAAATTTGAACACTAGTGGAACAAAATGGAATAAATCTGAAACATGCATACGCATATGCATATGCATATGCAAGTATATGCATATAACAGAGTATATGATTCATATATATATATATATATATATATATATATATATATATATATATATATATATATATATATATATATCAGGGGTTTACTTGTTCTTTGTGTAAGTGGTTCCCAATTGTCCCAAAGTGAACATTTCTAGTAGATGACAGTTCCTTTGACGAATCTTACATACTGAACTATTTCCTACCTCACATAGACACATACATGAAGTAATCACCATAACTAAAACCCTCCATTCATTTCTGTTCATTAACCATGTCAGTTCATTGGACACCAAGGCATCCCAGTCTTCTTGTGGGACATTCAATGGCTATGACAGGTCAGTGGGGATGTTGTCATGCTGCCTAATTTCCCTCTCCTAATAATCGTCCTCACCTGTGTCTCTCCAATCATTCACACCTGATCCTACTCACCTCCTGTCTTTAAAACCCGTCACTTCCCTTCACTCAGCGCCAGATCATTGGATTGTCTTCGTCTCCATGTTGTGTCGTCCTGCTGTTTCCCGTCCTGCCTCTCTGTTCCTGCCATCATCACCTCCATCAGCACTACTCCACCAACAGATCCAATAAATATCCTGCACCTTTCTCGGCGTCTGCGTTTGGGTCCTCGCATCACTCCACACATTCCTGACAGATGTAATCATAAGCTATAGTCTCCCAGCCACATGAACACACGTTTTTTGAATATAGACTTTACTCAAATTGTTTCACCCACTTAGAACTCCTCTAATCTGGAACAAACTTCCAGAAAACTGCAGAGTTCTTTTAAATCACAACTAAAAGCGTATCTGTTTAGAGCTGCCTTTGAGTAATACTATGATCTATCATATGTGTGTGCCACTTGCTTTATTGCTGTTTTCACTTTATATGCTTTGTATTTTACTGCTATTTTTATTTTACCTCTTAATCATGTAAAGCACCTTGAATTACTTTGTTGTTGTAAGCTATACATTTAGAACTCCCTTGCCTAAACATGACACTGGTGTGGCTAGAGAAAGACTATATGAATTCAATCCATTTTACTCAATATCTGGATTTAATAATAAAAGGCTGTGAAATGGGAACATTTCATCATAAGTGCAAAATTTAAATTCAAATACTTGATAGAGTTGTATGTATTTTTTAGGCAGTACATTCGTTTTTGGAGATGTTATGGGAAAATCTCCTAATATGATCTATAACGTAATATGTCAGCAGTTCATTAAAGACTGTCACACTCTCTCTCTCAGGAAGACTGTTTATGCAGCTCTGAAAAACAACTTCTTGCTTAGGAAACAATATAAAGAGAAAGACAACAAAGATCAGATAATTTGCTACAATTTATTAAAGACAAACATTCATATGTGGCAATGAAGCCTAATGATTGATTTTACATTTACAGTAGCATATGTAGAATGTTAACTAAAGTAAATAGGTACATTATAATTAAATGAGTAAATATACAATAATAGAGAATACAACAGCAATAATGGTTATTATGTAAACCTTAAAGTGTACAGAAGTTCTCTGAAAGCAGCAACATTGTCCAATCTACAAATGTCATGTTTGCTACTTTGAGCATAGGAAGTTGTTCTGCACCAAAGCTTCAGGTTTTTTTTTTTTGCCGTCTTCTCACACCCCGAGTAAGTCATGACAGATGGCTGCTCACAATGAACCAGGTTTTACCAGCACAAAGGGAGTTAATCTTTCTGCTGTTGTCACATGCATGCTCAGTAGGAAGGATTCCTGCAACAGTTAACTTTATGCAAAAAACTGTCCACTGTCACCACATCCTCGTTCAACAGAAAAGACTGCTGCAAAGTCAGCCAGTCATGCAACTGAATGGGTTCAAATCTTTTCTTTGTAAAACACCACAAGATGAGAATTGGCGTAAATAACTAAATAGAATTTAAATGACTACTTTGCAATGTTAATTCAATTCACTTCAATTCTGTTTATTTATATAGCGCCAATTCACAACAGATGTCATCTCAAGGCACTTATCAAGAAGTCATTTCAATACATTTATACAAACATTCCAATCAGTTAAAAAGTTTCCTATTTAAGGAATCCCAGCAGATTGCGTCAGTCATTGGCATGAGGTTGGGCCCCGTTGATGCAGACTTTCCAACCACAGCAATCCTTCAGCAATCCCTCAAACTGAGCAAGCATGTAGCTACAGTGGAGAGGAAAAACTCCACTTTAACAGGAAGAAACCTCCAACAGAACCAGGCTCAGTAGGAGCGGCCATCTGCCACGACCGTCTGGGGGTTTGAGAAGTCAGAGTAGAGACAGAAGGAACAGAAGATCTGATATAAGAGAACTTTCTATGTTACAGAAAGTAAAAAGTTGATAACAGGACACAGTGGATGTTCAGCCACTGGGAGGATTATCCCAGTCGATGCCCCCCGTCCAACAGGCCATTGCAGCCAAGCAGGATACCACACCAGGTATATCTTCCATGGAGAGAAAAACACTGAGAGAAAACAAAGTTAACAGTCGAAATAACAGAATGTACTGTAATACAACTGGAGTGTCGTAGGAGAAAAGGAAGTAGCAGAGTGAAGAAAATTGGTACGTCTGTCCTCCAGCAGTCTAAGCCTATAGCAGCATAACTACAGAGATAGCTCAGGATGACCATAGCCACTCTAACTATAAGCTTTATCAAAAAGGAAAGTTTTAAGCCTGGCCTTAAAAGTAAACAGGGTGTCTGCCTCACGGACTAAAGCTGGGAGCTGGTTCCACAGGAGAGGAGCCTGATAACTAAAAGATCTGCCTCCCATTCTACTTTTAGAAATCCTAGGAACTACAAGTAAACCTGCAGTCTGAGAGTGAAGGGCTCTGTTAGGAACATATGGAACAATTAGATCTCTGATGTATGATGGAGCTTGATTATTAAGGGCTTTGTATGTAAGAAGAAGGATCTTAAATTCTATTCTGGATTTAACAGGGAGCCAATGAAGGGAAGCTAAAACAGGAGAAATGTGATCTCTCTTTTTAATATTCATCAGAACTCTTGCTGCCGCATTTTGGATCAACTGAAGGCTTTTAATGGCATTTTGTGGACTTCCTGATAGGAAATAATTACAGTAGTCCAGCCTTGAGGTAACAAATGCATGGACTAGTTTCTCAGCATCACTCCTGGACAGGATGTTTCTAATTTTAGCAATATTCCGGAGGTGAAAGAAAGAAATCCTAGAAACCTGTTTAATATGGGATTTAAATGTCAAGTCTTGGTCAAAAATAACGCCGAGGTTCTTTACGTTATTACTGGGGGCCAATTTAATGCCATCCAGATGAAGTGATTGACTAATCAGTTTCTGTATAAGAACTTCTGGTCCAAAGACAGCAACTTCTGTTTAGTCAGAATTTAAAAGCAAAAAGTTTAGGGTCATCCATGTTTTTATGTCTTCCAGACATGCCTGTAATCTACCTATCTGACTGGGTTAATCAGGACTTATGTATAAATATAGTTGTGTATCATCTGCATAGCTGTGCAAATTTATCACATGCTGTCTAATGATTCTACTAATTGGGAGCATATATATGGTGAACAGAATTGGTCCAAGCACAGAACCCTGTGGAACTCCACAAGTAACCCTTGAGAGTGAAGATGATTTATCATTTAGATGAACAAACTGGAATCTATCAGACAAATATGATTTAAACCAGCCTAGTGCTGTTCCTTTGATCCCTGCAACATGTTCAAGCCTTTCTAAGAGAATATTGTGATCGACTGTGTCAAAAGCAGCACTGAGATCTAACAAAACCAGAACAGACACAAGTCCATTATCTGAGGCCATGAGAATAACATTAGTAACCTTCACCAGTGCTGTTTCAGTGCTATGATGAGCTCTAAAACCTGACTGAAACTCTTCAAACAGCTCGTTACTGTTTAGATGCTCACAGACTTGATTAGCAACAATTTTCTCAAGGACTTTGGATAAGAAAGGAAGGTTAGATATAGGTCTATAATTCACTAAGTCATCTTGATCAAGGGAAGGTTTCTTGAGTAAAGGTTTAATTACAGCTATTTTAAATTCCTGTGGTACGTATCCGTTTACTAAGGATGGATTCATCATATCCAAAATGGGGCCAGGGACCAAATGGAACACTTCTTTAAATAATTTGGTTGGAATTGGGTCCAACATACAAGTTGAAGGTTTAGATGAGGCTAATATTTTTGATAATTCCGAAAGTTCGACTGAATCAAAACAGCCTAAGCACAACTGAGGTTCTACAGTTCTTTCTGATACTGCCTCATTTACTGAGGAAGAAGTAATCATGTTTGGAAGGATGCCAATGATTTTATTTTTAATAGAATTAATTTTATTTGTGAAGAATCCCATAAAATCCTCACTGCTAAGAGCTGGGGGAATAGTTGGCTCAACAGAGCTATGACTCTGTGTAAGTTTGGCAACTGTACTAAAAAGAAACCTAGGATTGTTTTTATTCAAATCTATTAATGATGAAAAATATGCTGTTCTAGCTTGTCGAAGGGTCTTTTTATACAGCAGTAGACTGTTATTCCAGGTTAAATAGGAATCCTCTAGGTGTGTAGAGCCCTATTTTCTCTCCAACTTCCTAGTATTCTGCTTTAAAGTACGCAACTCTGCGTTGAACCAAGGAGTCAGCCTCCTATGGCTAGCCACTTTCTGTTTTAAGGGGGCTACACTATCTAATGCCAAACGCAATGAGGACGTAATGCTGTGAACCAGATCATCAATTTCTGAAGGGTTAGAGATAGAATTGCTGCCATCCACTGTTACCCTGAGACACTAAGGAAAGTAAGAATGGAACCGATTCTTTAAAAATTGTTACAGCATTGTCTGATAAAGCTCTATTATAATGAAATTTTCTTTCAGATTTGAGATGGTCAGTTAAAGTAAATTCAAAAGTTTTTAAGAAGTGGTCAGACAGGACCGGGTTATGTGGGTGGACTGTTATTTCCTCACACTCAATACCGTATGTCAGTACAAGGTCCAAAGTGTGTTTACCCGAGTGGGTCGATCCCTGTACTTTCGCCCTGTACTTGTGCCAATTGAGTCTAAAATAGCATTAAAGGCTGCATTTAGGCTATCACTTTCAGTATCCACATGAATATTAAAGTCCCCCTCTATAATAACCCTATCAGTATTTAATACTAAATCAGATAAAAAATGTGAGAGTAAGGGCCTGGTGGACGATACAAAACCACAAACAAAAATGGTCTTAATGTTTTGCAACTTGGATGAGAAAAATTAAGGGTTAGATGTTCAAAAGAACTGTAGCTATCAATTGGTCTGGGACTAATTAGTAAATCAGAATGGAAAATGGTTGCAACTCCTCCCCCTCACCCAGTATTTCTAGGAATGTGAAAATTTAAATGACTGGAAGGAGTTGACTCATTTATACTGACATAATCCTCCTGCTGCAACCAGGTTTCTGTGAGACAAAAGAAAACAATGTAATTATCACAAATCAAGTCATTTACTAACAAAGTCTTTGAGGAGAGAGATCTTATGTTTAATAAACCACATTTAATAGATTTATTTTTCTGTTCAGTGAAAGTTGTATTTATTTTTATGAGATTTCCATAATTTCCTTTTGTTGGCTTAACTTTTAATCCATTTAATTTTGGCCGTGGGCAAGACACTGTTTCTATAGGGTAATGGGTGGGTAACAGTACAGAAGCAGCAGAGAGGTGGGTTAAACTACAATTCTGCTTCCTGGTCTGGACCCTGGGTTGTCAGTGTTTTGGAGGACTAATAAATTCGGCCATATTCCTAGAAAGAAGAGCTGCTCCATCCAAAGTGGGATGGATGCCGTCTCTCCGGATCAGACCAGGTTTTCCCCAAAACGTTCTCCAGTTATCAATGTAGCCCACATCGTTTGCAGGACACCACCCAGACAACCATTGATGAAAGCATGCGGCTAAACATGTAGTCACTGGTCCGATCAGGCAGGGGACCAGAAAAGATTACCGAGTCGGACATTGTTTTGGCAAACTTACACACCGAAGCAACACTAATTTTAGTGAACTCCGATTGGCGTAACCGGGTGTCATTACCGCCAGCGTGAATAACAATCTTACTGTATTTACGCTTATCTTTAGCCAGCAGTTTCAGGTAGGATTTGATGTCGCCCGTTCTGGCCCCTGGCAAACATTTGACTATGGTCAATGGTGTCTCTAATGCCACGTTTCTGACTATGGAGCTGCCAATTACCAGGGTCGGCTTCTCAGCGGGTGTGTCGCTGAGCGGGGAAAATCTGTTAGAAACGCAGACCGGTTGGTGGTGGCCCGTGGGCTGGGTCCTAGAACTATGATTCCTACCTACAGTCACCCAGCCGGCCTGAGGTCCCGGCTGCGCGGGCTCTACCGGGGGACGGCTAGGGGGTTCTATCCTTGTTGGCTCCGCGCTGGCTAATGGGCTTCGACTATCTGCTGGTTTTTCAACAGCGCGGAGCCGTGCTTCTAATTCTGATACCCTCGCCGCCAAAGCTACAAAAATATTACATTTATTAAAATTACCATTATCACTAAAGGAGGCAGGGAAGTAACTAAACATCTGACAGAGAGAGCAAGAGAGAAGATAAGAGTTAGAGGCAGGAGAGAGAAGAGTAGCCATAGCCGCAATGAAGCTAAGCTAACTGAGCTAGCGAGACCTTACCACTCCAAGAAAAGCTGTGTGAAACACAAGGAGTTCACAAAACGTAAAGTACACCACCACAAAACGTGTGTTTTAGTGTGCTTGTGTGTTAAAATAACTTAGAAAGCCATAGCACAGAGAAAATAAGATAAATTCAAGAGAGTCTGAACACCAAACAGCTTACAGGGAGCACAACCGTGACAACAGGAAATGACGCAATACGGCTTACCCCCGTCGAATGAGCACCGATGTTAATTCATTTGTTGTAATGCAAACGACTATATGTACATGCTAACTAGTTGTGCATCATTGTTGGCAAAATGTAATGGCAAAAGATTAAATCTCTTGTAAAATTTGAGCCCCCCAATAGAAAAAAAACCAACACAAAACACCAGAAATTTCTTTGCTAAACCTCCTCAGTCTGAGTTCTTCTCGTTTTCAATACAAATTTTACAGTTTCATGCTGTTCTGTAGAGCTCTGTATTATTTCCTTTAGTGTCTGGCTGGTTCAGGCAGCAGGTCTGTGTTCTCAGTGAAATCGTCCCCTGTCTGCCGAGCTCTCTAGACGTTCTGCCAGAACACTCCTGGGTGTTCTGCAACCTGAGGCCAGCTAAGGTAGGTGCGTTCCTTCACCAGCTTTCTCATGCGGTAAAATGGAGACAGATGATGACCAGGGATCTCCTCTAAAAAAAGCAGGATCAACACATCCTTCTTCTCATCAAACAGGCGAAAGCTGCAAGAAGACATAGTGAAACCTAATTAATGTAAATAGAAACTACTTCAACAATAATAATAATAAATCTAAATTTTAAACTCATTGAAATATTCAACAAATTATATCTATAGTGTTTTTGTCATTTAATGAAGAGCCTTGATGCTGGCACCTAGAGGACTCAAATGTAACATTCAACACAGTCACATGAAATCAGCTATTCTTTAATTCAGTCCAAGGTCGATTCACGAAAAAATCCAATCAAAGCTGAGGTTTCCAAATCAGAGGCAGAAGCAAGTCCATATTAAAAGCTGGGTAAAAAAAAATCACAACAAGAGGAAGGTTTAGTATAAAAGGTGGAATGCTTAACATAATGGACAAAGACGAACTAGTAAAGGAAAGTCACACAGGGTGAGGTGTAAATAATGAAACAAACAAAGACAATGAGACACAGGTGGACAACATTAGGGTGTGACAGAGGTTGATTGGGGGGAATCTTAGGAAGTGAAGCTGTCAGATACAGGAAATCAATACACAAAATAATACAATAAGTTCAAAAACAATACAATACCGGATATACAACTGTAGAACTCTTGACAATCTGAGCTACACATGACAGATAGAGTTTTGAAACATTTATTCCTCATGGATAATTTCTGTAATTCATAATTAATTCCGATACACATGTTTTGCTACTTTATCACTTTATATTATTATTACCAACAGATTAAAAAGCTCAGGGTGATCCATTATTAACTACAATAGTTGAGTCCCCTCTACTCTTTTATAGGTCAAGCAAGCTATTGTATATTTTTCCTTAGGCCATGTACACACATAGCCGGGTAAAAAAAATAAAAATATTCTCACCACCTCATTTAAAAAAAAAAAACCTCCATCCACATCTAACCGCATAAGTGCGTTGTTAAGCACATTCATAGACATGTCCCCCAAATCCTATCCACTCAGAGTAACTTTCTATGTTCAAACTTCAACATAAGCAAAAAGCGCTTGGACAATCAATAATGCCAACACGGCTCTGAGGGCATCAATGCTGTTTCTGAGTGTAAACACAGGGCGCACCAGTGATGTTGGAGCATTCTTGTCAACATTGCAAAAGTGACGTTACAAAAGTGATGTTGTGAAGCTTAAATCTTGGGTTATTTCTGTCCATTTTTCTGTAAATCGTAAATCTGCGTTTTCGTGTGGTTGACAGGCCAAATCGTAGAAAAAAATCTTCATTTTGTGAGATACCCGGCTACGTTTGGACAAGGCCTTATTACCATCAGGAGAACTGTATTGCATTCTCAAAATTTAGATACATGTCATGAATTTTGGTGCTTCCCTATTTTTTCAGGATTTTTTCAGTCTTGGCTTCTCATATTTAATTTACTCCTTAGGTTTATGATTCCTAGTAGTTTACTTTAAGAATTGATATGATTTTTTTTTCTGCTTTGCTCGGTCATTAGTTACATTTGCCCGATCTTAGTTCCAAATTTCCAGTTTTTTTGGTAAGCTCTCACAATCTATAGTATTTTCTAGAGTTTCTGTGTACTCCGTGGTTTGTATCTCTACTGCTGTTTACTTCTGTCTATGTGGTCCCAGACCTGTCCAGTAGCTTCCCCCAATGTCTCAGCTGCCTGCGCTCCCAAGCGGTCTTCATTCTTTTCGTTAACTCACCTGTCTAATATTCCAGTATTCAAGCTGCTCATTATAAATACCACTCTGTTTTCTCATTCGGTTTTGGATAATCCTGTTATTTTCATCAAGAGCCTGGTTCCTTGTGTTCATCTTGTGCTCTGTTATTTTTGATTCACCCACTGACTTTAGCTTTTGGTTGTGATGATACACACACACACACACACACACACACACACACACACACACACACACACACACACACACACACACACACACACACACACATGCACACACACAAACGTATGTATATGATGGGGTAACTAGTCTTTTTTATATTTTGAAAAATACCTGGCCATCTGGATTTCTCTGGAGCACCATCCACTCTGTAGGTTGTTTCGGCTGATCACACACATGGTCTTCCTGCTGCGATAAATGGCATCAGTGATGTTCTCTATGATGGGTTTCCCTGTACGCACAATAACATATGGGGCATTATTAGTGCTTTAAGAAATTACCAAATTATAACCAAAGGCTTTATAATTAAACTAAAAAACAAAAGGACATCAAATAATTTTAAATTTAGTCTGGGGGAATCTGAAATATTCTTTCACATTTATATTATTATTCCAATAAACAAGTGTATCTTTGGTATTGGTAATCTCTTTTTTTATATGCCTTAATATGGAGGGGCGTTTAAGAGTCATACCTGACCCTTTTCTGACAACATCTGCAATGTGCTTGTCTCAAACTTGTTCTTACTGAAATCTCTGTTTGGTAGTTCACTGAGATTTAGCTGTAAAACCTTACCTATCAATTAGGTAATCATGGTTCCCTCAGATTGCTTTTAATGTATAGCTTAAAATAGGAAACAGTTTGCCACCGGGTACTGAAACGCTTAATCTTGGCGGTGGTAATAATATTTAACCTTGTTAGGTTTTGCTTAATTCCCAAACAGGTAACTTTTGCAACAATGAGGACAAAGAAGGTAATACCAGAGTTTACCTGGTTGGAAGTCTCTGTGGTGCAGACAGAGTTTCCAGCCCTGCTCTCCCTCCAGCACTGGAAGCATCACTCTGTAAACCCAGTCCTCATCGTGGACATTATAGGACACAAAGGCATCAAAATGATGATGATCATTCTTCTTCCTCTTTTTGCTGTCATAGAGAAAGGCTAGGAAGAGGTGGAATGTGTAGATGAGATGCCACCTCAGGAAGTTATAGATGAAGGATGCAAGGAGAAGTAGAACAACCAGACAAGTGCTGGAAATGAAGTAAAGTAAGTCGAAATCCATCCAACAAGACTGGATGTCAAAGTTTAGTAACAAGCTTCCTTGCTGGTTTAAAGGATAGGAACATTTATACTGATGAGCATTTACAACCTGTGTTTGCTTGTTGTTTATTACCCATTGGATAAACCCTACATTTGAGCAGTCACAGATAAATGGGGTGTTGCTGAGGTTTAAGTATGTTAGAGAGGGGAGAAACTGGAAGACGGCCTCATCAATAGCATTAATCTCATTATCAGTTAGTTTCAGATATCTCAGTGCAGAAAGATTGGCCAGTCTCAGAAAATTCAAAGACCTTATCTTAGTCCCTGATAGACCAAGAGTCTGCAGGTTTGTGATTGGTCGAAAGAGTTCAGAGTCCAAGTTTGACAAATTAGTCTTTGTTAAAGCCAGACTCTTGAGCTGTTGGTTGAACTTAAATGTGTCCACATCTGGAGCCTTTAAATTAACATTCACAGTGCTAAACTTTTCCAAATGTTTCATTGACTGGAGCATTTTAACTGGTAAATTATACAGAAAGGCAAATTGATCACCTTTGCAGATCAAACTAAGTGATTTCATAGATTTTAAGTGGATATAGTTTTCAACCCCATTTGAATGAAGAATTTTATCACCATCAAGGGATGGATTATCATATTTTACAAATGGTTTAGTCCCCTGAATGTAGGTTCAAATACATAGGGAAGAGTTACAGCAAGAGTTTCAAGGTTTTTTAGCTCTTGAAATGATCTATCTTTTGCTCTGCTCATTAAAGTTGTTACCAAAATTAAATGCTTTAGAGACCATAGAGCTTGAAAGTAACCATAGTCCAGAAAAGATATTACGTTGTTGCTTATATCCAAGGTCACTAAGTTAAAGAGGGAAAATTGAAAGATGTCTGCAACTGCCTTCAGCTGATTGTTACTCAGGTTTAAGATCTTCAGATCAGTAAGAGTCTCTAAGACACATGTTTTCAGTTTGCCAATTTGGTTATTCTGAAGGTAAAGCTCTGTAAGATGTGTTGTGTTTAAAAAGTCCTCACAGTTCAAATGTGAAATAATATTGTTATCCAGTGTCAACATCTGAAGAGACGAGAGGCTCCTTATATCATACGGTGCTCTGCTGAGTTGGTTGGTGCTCAAATTCAGGGAACGCAGTTGCCTCATCGAACATACTGAGCCTTCTGTCAGTTCTTCTATTTGAGTGAAGTACATATTAAGCTCTGTGAGCTGGGAGCATGGTGCAAGTTTCAAAGTCAAATTATGAGGAATGTAACAAAACAAATACAGCTTCCTCAGAGTTGGTATTTTGCAGACAGTAGACAAAAATCCTTCCTTAATCCAACCTTCCAAGTATCGCAGTCTGAGAAAACTCAGTGAAAGAAGATTCTTTAGGACTCTTTGTGCTCCTTTAAATGAAAGCAGAGGTTCTCTAAGATACAGTGTGTTAATATGTCTCAATAGATTTTTGTCAGATATGTACCATTTAAGGACATCATATTGTCCACCAGCCTCCAGGTCTATCATTTGGAGGTGAGGAAAAACTGGAGTTGTGATACTAAACTTTTTCAGATTATAACCAGATATAGCCAACTCTTTCAGGCTTGAGGAGAAGTTCTGGGTAAGGTCTTTGGTCTCAAAGGTAAAATTCTGATAGCCTTTAAGGTTAAGTGTCTGTATTTGTGGTAATTGTAGTATGGGCTGAATGTTAACAATTTGATGAATTAAATTGTTTTTTAAATTCAGAGTTTGTAAGCTGGTTAGAAACTGGAAGGAAGAGTTGTGAATGAACTCAATCCAAATGTTACTGAGGTCAAGAACTGTAAGGTTGGAAACGCCCTGAAACGTGTTTTCTGTTAGGTTGGTGAGTTTATTGTCTTCCATCCAAAGTGTTTCCATTGAAACTAAATCACTGAAAGATCGATCGTCCACAGAGGAAATTTGATTGTGTCCTAGATCCAGAGTTCTTAGCTTTGACATCTCACAAAAATCATCTTTGTTTGACAGTTGGACTGAAACTGCATCTTTCGGGATGACATCAGGGATTGTAAAAAGTTCCTTGTACGCACAATCAAAGTAAACATCAGCAGAGGGACTCTCCTGGTAAAGTTTAGTGCAATTCTCAATGTATACGCCACAGAAGGAGAAATAGTAAGTAGGAGAAAGAGAAGTATTAGAATAAATTGTGAAGTGAAGCCGTTCCTAACGGCCATCCTTAAAAGGTTCCTGAGGATGTTGTTGTGGTTGCCGTTTCGCTTTGATGGTTATCTGCATGAGACCCAAACACACAGACGGGTAAAATATAGACAGCCATTAAAATAAATCTGAATCCTACTGAAAAGCTACTTTATTTCTGTAATAAAAAAACAACACAAAATAGATTAATTTAATCAAATTATTGAATTGGATTTTTTGAACTGGCTATATTGAGAGTCAAAATGGACTTAAATCCTTTCTGACGTGCAATTCTTAAAATGTAAAGTAAATTGTAAGTAAAACAAAATCAATATTTTTCTATTTTGAAATTTAAACTTATTTTACATTGATTTATTATCTTTTGGAAGTTCCATGTTTAATTTAATATCTAAAATAAGTACCTTAATCTTGGACTTAAATGAACCTAATGAAACCTCATATTTATACTCAAAAGATTTCAAGGTTTTCCTACTGAGCAACTTTCAAAAATATTTTAAAGAGCACACAATTATTCTTAACTACATCAGATTTATCAGAAAGCAACTAAATTAAAAAATGTTTTGTCAATTACTATGATCTAATCAAGATAGAAGAACACTAGTAGAGAGCACCCCACAAACGTTCAGACTTTTTCACAGTTTAATTCTCTTTTGTTAATCATTGTAGCAAAGGGCACAATCATTTATTGCTGAGAGGCAAAAAGTTGGAAGAAAAATTAATTTCGAACCATTTAAATCTCTTACTTTTGTAGCTTGATAAATTGTTTTTTTTGCATTGTCTCAATAGGTTGCCTAAATTGCCTCACCTTGTTAAATGAATGAACAGTTTGCTTACTTTTTACTTCGAGACAAAGCTGTTCAGTAGCTGTTAGATTTATTATTATTTAATCTATTTTAAGTCAATCAATTAATGATGAATTAAGTAACAGATGAACAAATGTTTCTAATACTTACAATAGAGAATCAGATCTGCATCTTGCATCAACCAGGCTGAGTAATGGTGTTTCCAAGTTCAAAGAGTCTAGCCTGAAACACACCAGGAGCTGTTGCTGTGTTGTACCCTCTCATTTGAATTACTTCACTTTTTGAGAGCCAACACAAGGAAGATCTTTCAATGAAGAAGCACATTTTTACCTGAAAGCACATGGCCTGAGGCGCTGGACTTTGTGTTACTACACATTTCACAATTACAATTTTCAATTCAGTTTATTTATATAGCGCCCATTCACGACAGATGTCATCTCAAGGCACTTTACAAGAAAAGTAATTTCAATACAATCATAAAAACATTCCAATCAGTTTAAAGTTTTAGTTAGTTTTCTATTTAAGGAATCCCAGCAGACCTCATCGAGTCATTGACTTGAGGTTGTGCAGACTCCAACCACAGCAATCCCTCAGCAGCCCCTCAAACTGAGCAAGCATGTAGCGACAGTGGAGAAGACCACAACCGTCTGGGGGTTTGAGAAAACACTGAAACAGAAACACAGAAAGAACAAAAATAACTGATGTAAGAGTACTTTCTATACTAAAGAGAGTACATGGGGTATGTTCAGTTATAGGGAGCATCATGAAACACTGAACTGGCGATGTGAGCTTACAGTATCACTCTGAGCTTCACCTGGCCTTGAGTGAAATATATTGATGTAATTGCTTGTGAAATCATAACTTTTGAGAAGAGTGATATTTTTTTTGCAAGTTAACTCATTAGACTAAGATGGATATTGTTAGACTGTGCTAGAAACTTACTATGGAAATAGTAAAGTAAGGAGGTTTTGTTGGTTGTTGTACAGAAACAAAATGTATATAGGCCTACTGTAAGAACAGAAATCAACATATAGTCCCAATGAGCTTCTTTTTAAAAATAAAATGTTTTTGTACACGTAAGATACCATTTAGAAAATACCGGTATTTAAGATTCTGAACAATTGTGAGACAATTTAAAAAAATAAAAACCATAAAGCAAAATGCAAATACAGTACATTGCAGTACTGTACAAAAAAACTGCGTGTCTTTGTTCATTGTGTCATTTGTTCCCCCTTTTGTCTGGATGTTGCCACTACTTGTAGAAGAGAATTTAGACATCCCATAACAACTCATTCATACTTAATAATATTCTAAACTAGTAGTTTGGATAAACAGGTGGAGGCTTTACTAACATCATAATAAGTACTTCCACACATTCCTTTTTTTTAAACGAAATTAATTAAGGTCAAGATGTGGAATCAGAAGGAACACCCACGCATCTTTTTGATGAGCAATGTTAGAGCTTTTTCTGGGATATAACCGGAAATGTCCAAGTACAGTAAAAAGTTGGTTTAGTACAATCCAACAGTGACTCATTTTAATAATTTCTTTCTGTGATTTATTAATAAGATTCTTCGTCCAAATCTCATATTCACAGGAGAAGGTTAAAATGTAGGTTGGCCAGCAAAATCATGAGCATTTGGAACAGCTTAATCACCAGTCCACCAATCTCTACCTCCACTTGGCCTTCAGTTGTGAACAAGAAAATCTCCAAAATTGACCCCAAATTGGGAGAGTGCTTTGCACCTTTACCCTACATTGAGTGCTCCCTTGAACAAGTTCATGAGTGGAACCAACATTTTTTGAGAAATTTTAATTGAATTATGAGTTTTTTTAAAGTGAGGAATGTGAGAAGAACTCAGCTCATCCTGATGTGATTTAACACTGCTCTGTTTGGGTGTGAAGAAAAAGGTTTACACTGTGTTTTCTAAGGGGAAATTCTGGATATTTCACAGAGAAAGATGCGCAATTTTTTTCCCTTAAGGTGCTTTCTGCAGCAGAGTTGTACCGTAGTTCAGCTTTGTGAGAACCCATAGAGGTAATTTAGGCCTATGCTTGTCCCCGCGTTTTAAAGAATAACTACACTGCTGTTTCTGGGTGGGAGATGGAGCTAAGACAAACAGAGAAGCTGCAGCTTCTAACTCCTCTCTCTGATCATTGAGTGGGTAAACCAAAAGATCAGAGATATGTTAAATCAACATGATTTAAGATTTTGTCTCTGTCATAGTTCTTACTTGTTTTCATATTCCCCTCTTGCTCTTAGATGTTTTCACCTTTTTGTTTCTGTCCACCTTCTCATTTGTGTTTCCTTAGGTTATTTCTCTTTAGATAGTTTCCCAATTTACTTCTTCCTTCTGTTTTCCAGTGTTACCTTAAGTTCCCCTTAGATTCCTCCGTAGATATTTTATCTTTAGTTATACCATGGTCTGGGTGAATACTCGATTCTGATTGGCTGGAGGGTGTAGGTTAAAAAGTGATAATGTACACCTAGGAAAGGCGTCCCGTCAAATTGCCTGATGGCAGTTCTAAATCATTGCGCTGGCTCAAACGCTAGATGGTAATCAGGGCACTGGAGACTCAACTTTTTTTCACAGTTGACTCATCGCAACAGCAAGACAGACAAAACATGAGTGCCTTCTGAAATGATTCTTTGTATCACGTAACGTAAGGTAAAGCCACAATCTCACTTCCC
Organism: Valencia hispanica; assembly: GCA_963556495.2. Lineage (NCBI taxonomy): Eukaryota > Metazoa > Chordata > Actinopteri > Cyprinodontiformes > Valenciidae > Valencia > Valencia hispanica. The sequence continues at coordinate 12,016,478 of OY747713.1, read as the reverse complement.
ATCACTGATGAACTGCTGCGGTCGGGTCGCTGTGGCCACGTGCGCTCGACTTATAAAAATAAAAACCCTCACGATTTTAACTCCAAAACACATTAAAGTTTAGAGTTAAAACTTTAATGTGATTCGCGTCGGACGGTTCACGCCTCCGCGTCATCCATTAATTTCTGATAATGGATACCTCGTCGGGCATTATCCCTTACTTAATTTCCCTCTGGGATCAATAAAGTGTTTTTGAATTTTGAATTGAATTTGCTCCTGACCCAGTTTCACTTATTGCCCTCACCTGCAACTGTGTCCCCACTAATTGGTCATCAGGTTTCTCTGTCATTTTCTCACTCCCTCCTCAGTATTTAAACAGCTCTCTTTCTGTCACTATTTGCTGGTCTGTCATCAATCTTTCCTGTCTGGTTCCTGATTTTTTTCCCCCCATTGCTGCATTTTCTGGTTTCCTGAGTTCTGTAAAGTAAGTTCTAGTTCCTTGTTTTTTGTTATTATTAAATCATTCTTATTTTTACTGCTGCATTTGGGTCATTAATTTCCAAACATGACAGTCTCCTAATGTGCTTTAAAGGAATCAAGATTTTATTAAGGAAGTACATAGTGGTTAGTAGTGATGGTGAAATGAAGCCCCATGAGGCATTGAACCACTTGAGCCAATTGGTTCAAGGAAGGGTTCTGCTCACGGGGCTTCATGTGAACACAAACCCCCCTACTGGTAATGTAAATGAGAACATTTAAACAAACATTGAATGAATACACAGGCCTAAAGGTGAAGGGGTTGTGTGCTAAAATAATTAACTAAATGTAGAAAAGTGTTAGCACAGGATGTGACCCATGGGTCAGAAGGGAACGGTCACGATTAACTGGACAAAACTGTTAACAGGATATGAACCAGGCTTTAGAAGACAATGGGTCACGATTCTCTGAAAAAAAACAGGAAACATCTGTTGGTTTGATTGTGCAAATGTGTGAGACCAGAGAAGAAAGGCTTTCTGCTTAGCAACCAAAATGAATACATTAAAAGGGCTTAACCTATTGGGGAAGGACTACAGTCATACTTTGCATGTGTATGAATATGTATTATTGAGCTGATTGGATCCTGTAAGAGAGGCTGTCTCTCAGAATGTTTTGTAATAACTTTGTAAAGAAAATGAAAGTCATCTATGAGGAAGAGTTCTTTGGAGTTGATGTAGTAAGAATCTCTCCCAAACATATAAATGTGTGAATGTGTAATTCTTTTTTATACTCTGCCACAGGATAAACGAACTGGGAGAGAGAAGTTATCAGACGGCAGGCTGGTCAGGGACTGGTAGCATAGCAGCGCGAGGCGCAGACTTTCACTTAAAAATCTCTCCTCGACACTGGCCAGGTACATAATCACAGGCAGCTGTAGCTCTCAGCCACGTAATGTGATGCAATAAAGTTGTAAGTCTGCTATGGTTCTTGGGAATGACTGAGTTCCTAAAAAATAATTTCTCCATATAAAATATTACAAATATGAATAATAAAAATATTTTTTTATGTATTTTGTCTGTGAATTAGCTCAATGGTAGTATCATATGTTATGGCAGGTTGTGTAATGTTTTTCTGTCACTTGAGGCAAAAGTCATGGGCTTAAGCAGGCAGAGGAAATTGAAAATGCTTGTGAAACTAGGAAGAGGGCACTGAAAATGAATGTGTAACTTGGGCAATGATGTGCAGAACAGGAGACTTTTCAATTTTATTCAAAAATAGCAGTTTCTCAAGTTTTAGGTTTAAAGTGATTCCTTTTTTTTGACACCACCTCACCAGCCTTCGAAAACACTCTTTCACAAGCCACAGACGATGCCGGCAAAAACACAAGTGCTAGACTATATAAATTGGGGTACAGTTTGGACACAAGTGTCCTAAATCCAAAATCTTCCACAATACTGAAGGGCTGTGTTGTCTTCACTATCATGGAGACTAGGGCCTCATCCAGCTCTTGTTTTCTGGTGGCTGGTTAGAAGAGAATAGTATTTGTTACATGTCTTTATTTTCACAATAAACTAAAGTCAACATGCTAACATTGTGATAGTCTATTTGTAATACTGTAATGAGTTACCTTGGCTGGGTGAAGCTCCAGTTGCCTCCTTATTCTCATGCAAAGCACGGTAATGCCTTAGCGTGGATGAGGCGTTATTGTACCCCAACTCCTTGGAACACAAACACTACACCTTTTGAATACAATAAGAAACAGTAAAAATACATTTTGTGATAAGCAAATCTAACTTGTCTGGCATAATGTTAGATTGTGCTTACTATATAAACGCTAACCAAACTCTCCTATCCAAACTCCAAACTGGCTGCAACTCACCTACACAATCCCACATGTTGAATGGAGCCTGATGTTTATATTGCTGTCAAACCACTCAGCAAACTCTGAACCACTTCCCGAAGCAGTCACATGGTACAGCCGGGCAGCGGGGCTTCAGACTTCATTGTTTTTGGCTCCTCCTCTAAATGAAGCAGGCCTCGATACGCACTTTGTGGAAACGCCCCCTCCACTGGTCGACACACGCTTCGTAGCCTCGGCACACATAGTAACATCACTAGTGGTTAGCCATTGGTTTTATATTCATGGTCTAAATGATTAACTAGAATGAATGAGATCTCATATTAGAAGTGAATCTGGTAAGCTCCCTGTTCTACATTGTTATGTGGACTGGTTCCAAGATGCCGGGTAGAACAAGATGGCGAGCCAAGCCCTGGAAGACTGAGCAGCTGGGAAGCTGTGTGGCCAACCATGACGCTGTTCCAGACTACAGATCTGTTGATTGCCATTACATGAACACAGATCCATTTCTTTTTAATCATTAGGAATACGGTAGCTCCAAAATTTAAAATGGTGGACTGAACAGTGACCCTTCAGATCTTTAAAGCTTGGACCTCAGTTTTATAACCTAACCAGATCCATGCTTACAAGCTGCTCAGTTTGCCCGTCAGTTGGAAAGTTACACAGTTGCTGTAGTGTGTTAGGGGCTCTCTGTTTGGTAATTAGAAGAAATTCTGCAAGCTTGTCCAAGAGATTTCAATCTGGCTTTTCTTAGCATCCTGTTGGTCCGGTCAGTAGGTCTAGGTTTTCAGTGAGAACATCCTCTGTCTGCCAGAAGACTACTGGATGTTTTGGAGCATGAGACCAACTTAAGTAGGTGCATTTATTTTACAAGTTTTCTCATACAGACACAGAGGAAAATTAGAATATCATGCAAAGGTTCATGTATTTCAGTAATTCAACTTAAAAGGTGAAAGTAATATATGATATAGACTCATTACATGCGAAGCGAGATATTTCAAAACTTTATTTGTTATCATTTTAAATGATTCTGACTTATAGCTTATGAAAACCCCAAATTCAAAATCTTAGGAAATTAGAATATTGTGAAAAGGTAAAATGTTTCAGGCTCAGTTTTCACACTCTAATCAGCTAATTAATCAAAACGCCTACGAAGGGTTCCTGATCCTTTAAACGGTCTATCATTCTGGTTCAGTAGGATTCACAATCATGGGGAAGACTGCTGACTTGACAGTTGTGCAGAAAACCATCATTGACACCCTACATAAGGAGGGAAAACCTCAGAAGGCCATTGAAAAGTGTTGGGGTCCTTCATAAGGAGCAGACTGAGGCTGGAGTTGGAGCATCAAGAGCCACCACACACAGACGGATCCTGGACATGGGCTTCAAATGTTTTTAATGCCTGGGGGAAGACACCTGACAGGAGGGATGAGTTAACTATTTTAATCAGATCAGACATAATGACAGGGAAAACTTTCTTAAGGAAAGCTGTGGGTAGGATATCAAGTCAGCAAGAGGAGAAGCTTAATTTGATAATCATTTCTTCAAGGTTTTTTTGGTTTAATTCATGGAATTCTGACATTTTTCTCTACATTAGTGTTAATTGGGGATAACAGTAGTAGTCAGTTCGGTGCTGAGGTACCGACTACTAATTGTTGACCATCTAATTGTTAGAATCTTTTCAGTGAAAACTGTATGTAAGGCATACAGTTAGGCCCAGAAATATTTGGACAGTGACATAATCTTCATGATTTGGGCTCTGCATGCCATCACATCGGATTTGAAATGAAACAACTACAACATAATTGATGTGCAGACTTTAAGGTTTAATTCAAGGGGATGAACAAAAATATATAATGAAACATGCAGGAATTGGAATTATTTTTAGACTACTCCTCATTTCAGGGGCTCAAAAGTAATTGGACAAATAAACATAACCCTAAAGTAAAATGTGACTTTTCAATAATTTGTTGAGAATCCTTTGCAGGCAATGACTGCCCGAAGTCTGGAACCCATGGACATCACCAAACGCTGTGTTTCCTCCTTTGTGATGCTTTGCCAGGCCTTTACTGTAGCTGTCTTCAGTTGTTGCTTGTTTGTGGGTCTTTCTGCCTTAAGTTTTGTCTTGAGCAAGTGAAATGCATGCTCGATTAGGTTGAGATCTGGTGATTGAAAATCTGAACATGAAAGTGCAAACAGACAAGGGATCTGAATTAAAATATTGCAAGTAAAGATGCAAATGCAGTGAACTTCATTGTTCTGTCTGTGGGTTTCTGTTAATTGTATTTATTAGATCCTCTTCACATTAAAGAGGTCACCAGAGCTTGTTAAAAATTTTAACTTCCTACCTACAAGTTTGGGAAACAATATTTTTCAAAATGTTACTTTTTTTAAAGGTTTTGTGGGCACAAAAACAGGAGAGAAGCGGGGGAAGAGACATTCAGCAAATGTCTGTGGGTTGGAATCGACAAGGACTATTTGTTGTCTTACGACCTTTTGTGTGTGTGTGTGTGTGTGTGTGTGGGGGGGAGGTGCATCAGTCATATATTGTACTTGTAATGATGCTCTTTTTAAAATCACAATGCTAAACAATTGTTCACATTCAAGATGAGATGAACTTCTAGAATAACTATTATTTACATGACTTTAAACCACATACTTTTTATTTTGAGTATGTTTTGAACAAATCAGGAAACCTTACTTACCTTTTTGCTTAATACTTTCATTTTTAGCTCAAATATTGAATTCAATATCGACATTTTTCCAGTAAATTTAAGGCAAACTGTTCACAATATATTTACATTTCAGTACATAAAACAGTCACTGGGGGGTACTGTTGAGTCTCCAGGAACATGTGAGAAAAACCAAAACAATAATTTTTATTTATCATACATTTTCTTTTCATTTAAATGTAACAGTATTTCATTAAAAAACTGATAAATGATGGATTTTTTTATTTTATGTTTTATTTTTTACATGATGGAATTTAAATTACACAAAAATAAACATAGAATTAGGAAAGATCAGGTTTTGTTAAAAAATAACTTTTTATGGAAGAGCATGTAATTGTCTTAGATTATTGCTTAGATAATGACTTAGATTACATGGCTCAGATTAATAAGAATTATTTGATCAACATCCATGATCACAACCATTTATTCTAACGTACTGAAGGGTATTTATTTAAAACAGGAAAATACTACGGAGAGAGACCGAAAAACCAAACACGTGATTTCTGATACTTAGCATTTACTACATAAATGTAAAAATAAAAAATTAGTAAATCTGTAAGTAAAACATTAGTATGTATATAAAAACAAATATTTTAACTTAAAAGAATTGTTATAAAACAAAAGGAAAAACTTAGTCTCAAGAAAAGCTTTCTTAGATTTAACTGATAGATCTGTGTCAAATTAGTATGAAATATTTACTGATTTAATAGTTTACTACCGTAAAAAGCATTTAAACTGTGTTTTGTGTATTTCCAGGTAACATGCTAATCAGCAGTCAGGATTTTTACTTGAATTAAGTTTCTTACTAGAAAGTCACAAGACAAGGCTGAGGGAAGATATAATGCGCTTCTTGGGTAAGTTGAAACTTTTTTGTAAATGCCTGGTTGAAGTTGGGAATGGATCAGGATTTTTTCCCACTTTGATGTGAATTTCAACTTGTGGATTTTTCATACATAGCCAGAGGTGGAAAGTAACGAATTACATTTACTTACAAACATTGTGGTGGTACTTGACAGTTTGGTCTTCTTTGGGTGATTTGGGGAAGGTCACAGCACTTGTGACTTTAGTGTTACCCATTTTGATTTATAAATTTGTAGTTTATCTGCAATTGTACTTAAAAAAAGTTAATTTATGAAAAAGCAACAACTTTGAGATTTATGTCCCATTGTCTTTCTTGCACTACTCGGGAAAGAGGGTCTTACCACTGTCAAAAAAAGAGTAACTTTTACTCTGAGTACATTTTAAATGAGTTACTTTTTACTTTTACTTGAGTAAATTTTTAGACTGGTAATTTTACTTGTGCTTGAGTAAAATTTCATCACAGTAGTAGTACTTATTAGAATATTTTTGTACTCTTTGCACCTCTGCATGACCATGACTCCTATTTTCATCTCTGGTCATGACAGATCCTACTTTTGTGCTGCAGATTATTATGACTCCACTTTAAACAGCTTTTCAGCTTTGCTGCTGCTCTCAGCAAACTGTAGCTCCAGTTAGCAGGTCTGGGTTGTCTGTGCGATTGTTCCCTGTCTGCAGAGCTCTCTGGACGTTCTGCCAGAAGACTCCTGGGTGTTGTGCAGCCTGAGGCCAGCTCAGGTAGGTACGTTTCTTCACCAGCCTCCTCATGTGGTAATATGGAGAGAGATGATGAGAGGGGATCTCCTCCAAAAAGAGCAGGATCAACACATCCTCCTTCTCATCGAACAGTCGAAAACTGGAATCAGACAAGTGAAACTGTAATTTGCAGGCTTAATTTTTATTTTTAAGAATCCACTTTCTAACTATGTCCCTGTACATTTTTATAACTTGTGTACTGTATAGTTTAGAGTTTATTGCAACGCTGATTAGATCAACATTTTCCATCTTTTCTTTGAAATAAAACAAGAATGTTAAATGTTTCTTCACTGGTTATATTGAAGATGAAATTGTTTTCAGCTGAAGTGTCATCGGATTGCATCTGTTTGCCTGCTCTCATAATACCTGCCTTTTCCTCATTGTAAACAAAAATGTTGCTCCTCATGCACATGGTTCAGCATGACAACGACAGTCGTTCTGTACTGCAGCACCGAACTGACTACCAATGTTATACCCAATTAACACCAATGCAATGTTAGAATTCCATGAATTAAACCAAAAAAATCTTGAAGAAATCATTAACCAATTAAGCTCCTCCTCTTGCTGTCTTGATATCCTACCCACAGCTTTCCTGTCATTGGGTCTGATCTGATTCAAATAGTGAACTCATCCCTCCTGTCAGGTCTCTTCCTCCAGGCTTTAAAAACAGCAGGTATTAAACCACTAGTGATGTAGTCAAGACCGCATAATCCGAGACCAAGACATTACTTAGACCAGAGGGTATTGAGACAAAGACCAAGACCAAGACCAAGACAGTCAAGTCGAGACCAAGACCAAGTCGAGACCGAGACCAAGACAGGGCAAGACCATGTCAAGACCGAAAACATACTAGTGCTAGAGTGCTAGAATTGACATGAAAAGTTCTGAAAAGTATTTCTGCACCTGACCCCGGCTGGGTTCCAGAGGTGAACTTTTTTCCCCAACAGAAAAATATGCAGAGTTGTGGGTCTGAGAGGGTGGACAAGGTGCTGCTGATGCTGCCACGGGAAAAAAAATATCTCACCTGCTAAAACTGGATAAGTCAAGTGAATTCTTTAATTTTAATCATCTTAATATATTTGATCTTATCTTAATTTTTTATGTCAACAATAATTTTGTTTTTCACATTTTTCTGTCAGTTTTCAAAGGGTAAAAGTATGAGCAAGATGCCCTGCAGCCTGCATACACAAACCTGTCGTTATTTTCATGAAAAAAAAGTTTTTTAAAAAATATCCCCCCCCTCTGCTTTTTCACAAATCGCACACTGTAGCACACCATTAACAGATCATTAAAGTCTTGGAATGCACTGTAGCCAGAAATGAGAATGATGAATTAGACTAATATATTAGTTCCAACCATAAGCATAACAAGGACAGAAGCATAGTTTCAATACAACTTTACGATTTAACTCTATGCATTACAATGCTATTATATGTTACAATCACTGCCATAATAAGGGTATCTGCGGCTACGCTAGTGCTAATCATAGTTATATGTCAGCAGACACTAGCAAACAACTGAAATATTGTCCTAAAACAAACCGTAACATGCATGCACAACATCTTTACGATAATAGTGCTAAATTACATGGAATTTTGGTAGAGATGGGTTTGGTGATATTTTGGTCTGCAGAGTTTAAAGAAAAGAGAATGGCTAGTCCTGAGTCTTATCTCAACTTACCTCTCCTTGTGCTTCCTCTCTAGGTGACTGATAAAAGTTGACGTAGTCCCAGCAGTCTCTGTTAACTTTATGTTGCAAAACCGACATTTAGCGGAATGCTTTTTTTTTGTGTCACCTGGCACACAAACTCATTGTGTTCTATATAGCCAAATTTCACGACGGCAGAATTAGCTGACATCTCTGACTCTTTCTGACTGTGCGTGAAGCTACTGTCTGTGTGTGTGTGGACTCATGGTACATGGGGAAAGAGCGGTTAAGTAAACAATGTTACATGTTTTTAAAATCGATACGTCTTATTGGTTGCATTTGAAGAAGGGCGAAATACATAGTAGTGCTGCATTATGGTAAGATTTTGTGGCAAGCAGAGCATGAGTGGCTTGGTTAATGCACATATCCCTTCGAGAACACTATGGCTGAGACCAAGACAAGACCGAGACCAAATGAAGTCGATTCCGAGACAAGACCAAGACCACAAAAAGTGGTCTCAAGACCGGTCTTGAGCACCTCAACACTATAAACCACTGCAAAAAAGAATAATCTGGACAACACGTTAATGCAGAACTACAGGCCAATCTCTAATCTTCCATTCATCAGTAAGATTATTGAAAAACCTGTGTCTCAACAGTTAAATACCTTCATAACAATGACCAACCGTTTTGATGTTTTTCAGTCTGGTTTCCGTGCTCACCACAGCACTGAGACTGCCCTCATCAATGTTTTCAATGACATTTGCATAAATAAAGACTGTGGTAGAACCACAGTGCTGGTTCTGTTGGACCTCAGTGCAGCATTTGACACTGTTGATCATGATATACTATTGGAACGAGTGGAGAGCTGGGTTGGACTCTCTGGTACAGTACTTGGCTGGTTCGAGTCTTATCTAAAGAATAGGGACTTCTTTGTTTCAATAGGAAACTTTTCATCAGAACGAACAGAAATCACATGTGGGGTGCCCCAGGGCTCCATTTTGGGCCCCTCTCATTTAATATCTTCATGCTCCCACTAGACCAGATTATAACAACCAATAAGATTAGCTACCATAACTATGCAGAGAATGCTCAGCTCTACAATACGATGTCACCAGGTGACTTTGAACCCATCCAAACCCTAAGTAAATGCATCAAGCAAATCAATGGATGGACGTCCCATAACTTTCTCCAGCTGAACAGAAACAAAACAGAAGTAATTACTTTTGGGCCTAAAGAGGAACGATCAAGAGTCAGCACTCAGCTTCAGTTAATACAGCTAGAAACTACCGATCAGGCCTGAAATCTAGGTGTAGTTATGGACTCAGACCTGAACCTCCAGGGTCACATAAAGGCAATAACAAGGTCAGCCTTCTATCAGCTGAAGAACATTTCTAGAATTAAAGGACTGATGTTTCAACAGGACCTGGAAAAACTCATCCATGCATTTATCTTTAGTCAGATTGATTACTGCAACAGCATCTTCACAGGTCTGCCTAAAAAGTCAATCAGACAGCTGCAGCTGATCCAGAACCCTGCTGCTCGTGTCCTCACTGGAACCAGAAAAGTAGAGCACATCACCCCAGTTCGAAAGTCCTTACACTGGCTCCCTGTAGCTCAGAGAATAGACTTCTAAAGACTTTTACTAGTTTATTAATCATTGAATGGCTTAGCACCAAAGTATGTTGAAGATCTACTGTTACTATACCAACCCCCCAGACCACTCAGGTCCTCTAATTCCAGTCTACTCAGCATCCCTAGAATTAGAACCAATCATGGAGAAACAGCTTTCAGTTTCTATGCTCCTCTAATTTGGAACAAACTTCCAGAAAACTGCAAAGCTGCTGAAACACTGAGTTCTTTTAAATCACAACTAAAAACGTCTCTGTTTAGAGCTGCCTTTGAGTAATGTTTTCATGTTTTGTGTATGCTTCTTGCTTTATTGGTGTTTTCACTTTATATGCTTTGTCTGCGTTATACTGCTATTTTTATTTTAGCCCTTAATCATGTAAAGCACCTTGAATTACAGTACATTGGTGTTGAAAGTGTGCTATACAAATAAAATTGCCTTGTCTTGCCTTGTTTTTCTTTACCTATATACATAATATTTGAAGACACTACCCTCACCTTGCTATTTGGATCTCGTTGGAGCACCATTCACTCTGCAGGTAGTGGCGACTGATCACACATATGGTTTTTCTGCTACCATAAATTGCATCGGTGATGTTCTCTATGATGGGTTTACCTGTGGAAACAACAACTCGCATTAACTTGCTGTCTTTTTAAGAGTCACTCACTGTCTGATGGATAAAAAAAAAAAATCTATCCTAATAATGGGCTACAAGTGTGAATACTTTCTTCCCTTAAAAGAAAGTCCACTGTCTGTACGAGGTTGGGTTTTGCAACATTTAAGTAGGTCTTGTTTAAATCTAGAGCCATTGGCGCATGTATGCATGCATGTATGACATCTCAAAGTTGAGGTGCTCATGTTACATGTCGTTTGTATATCTCCCAAAGAACATGCTAAGATGGAGATCAAATTGCATATATTACATAATGACATTTGCAAAAAGGCAATAAAACATCATGTCCTTAAAGCAGCATAACGTCATAGGCAGATATGCAATAGACATATTTCATTGCATGGTACATACAGTGAGGCTTAAAACGTGAAAATTACAGACCTCTCTCTTTTTTTTTAAAGTGGGACAACTTGCACAATTGGAGGCTGCCAAATACTTTTGTGGTGCACATGAGGACTCAAAATCGCTTAAGATGTCAATTACTTTTTTTTTAGATTTTCCAAAGTAAAAATACAAAAACTATGCTTGAATAGAACTATTTGGGACTGACATATTACAATATTCCTTCAGATCATGCTTGTTGAAAGAGAGGAAGCGTCTATCTCCAGTGGTCATTTGGTTAGAGGCAGTACACACTCTGGACAGGTCGCCAGTCCATCTCAGGGCAAGATAGAGACACACCAGAAAAAAAAAGAATGGTCACTCACACCTATGGACAATTTAGAGAGACCAATTAACCTCACAGTCATGTTTTTGGACTGTGGGAGGAAGCCGGAGTACCCGGGGGGAACATGTAAACTCCCCAGAAAGACCTCAGGCTAGGATTTGAACTCTGGACCTTCTTGCTGCAACAATGCTACCAACTGACCACTGTACAGCCCCAAATAAACATGTTTTAACTAAAAATGCACCAGACACAGATGCATCTAAGTTCACAAAACTTCACTTTTCTAATGTAATTCTCCATTTGCTAAGGCTGCTGTACTATTTGGATGTGCAGTGACTATACAGTAAAAGCTATATAATGTCTTGGAAATATTTTCAGACTTGACTATGGAAAAAAAACAACTGAAATATTTGAAGCTTTATGATATGAAAAAATAGATTTGGACATTTTTGCTTCTTTCTGCATTTGTGATTTGTATTTTTGTTAAGTCACATTGTATTTTTTGAAAAAAATAACTTATTTTTAACTTTGTATTTGTGTCTGTGTTATGACATAATTTTCATAAATGAAACCAACAATTCACCCTCGTTCTACATCCTGTCCCCCAGGGGCCATATCTGTAAGTTGCTGTAAACTGGTACAGACTCCAGTCACCCCAAAGCGCTGTATAAGTTTAAACACTGGTTCAGGTTTTCTCTTCCTACCCAGAATCAGAACCTAATATGGAAAAGCAGCATTAAGTTTTTATGCTCATCTAAGCTTCAGGAAAACTGCAAAAATATTGAAAACGAGGCTAGAAACACCTTTTTATGGCTTCAATTAATTAAAACTGCAACATTCTTAATTGTAGTGTTTCTTCCTGTTTGTTATTTCATGCTTTCATCATGTAAAGCACTTTGAGTTGCCCTGCTGCTGAAATGTGATTTACAAATAAGTTACACTTGACTCATATACTGTATGATAGAGAATAAATTAAACACAACAAAAATTCAGTTTTATTTTTATTTAAAACACCTGCATGATTTTTTTACAAGGGTTTGCAAGACCAAATGCAGAAAAACAGAGAAAAAGCCAGAATTTACCTGGTTGGAAATCTCTGTGGTGCAGACAGAGCCGCCAGCCCTGCTCTCCTTCCAACACTGGAAGCATCTCATTGTAAACCCAGTCCTCATCATGAACATTATAGGACACAAAGGCGTCAAACTGATGAGGGTTTCTCGTCTTCCTCTTTCTTGTGTCGTAGAGAAAGGCCAGGAAAAGTTGGAATGCATAGACTAGATACTGCCTCAGGAAGTGGTAGAACAAGCATGTAAGGAGAGTTACAACAACCAGACAAGTGCTTGTAATGAAGCAGAGAAAGCTGATGTCATCTGAGCAGGACTGTATATGAAAATCTAGTAACAAGGTTCCTTGTTTGTTCACAGGAAAGGAGCACACATAGTTATGTGCGTTTACTACCTGTGTTTGCTTGTTGTTCTTTACCCACTGGATAAAACCTGCGTTTGAACAGTCACAGGTGAACAGGTTGTTGCTCAGGTCCAAGTATGTTAGAGAGGGAAGAGAGTTCAAGACGGCCTCATTAATCATAACAATCTCATTGTCAGCCACTTTCAGATATTTGAGTGCAGAAAGATTGGCCTGCACCAAAAAATCCAAAGACTTCAACGTTGAGTCGGTAAGATCTAGTCTTTGCAGGTTTGGGATTGGTCGAAACAGTCCAGGTTTTAAATCTGACATATCAGTACTTGTTAATGTCAGGCTTTTGAGCTCGGGGTTAAACCGAAATGTATCTACATCTGGAGCTTGCTCATAGACATCCACAGCTTCGAAAATTTCCAAATGTCTCATAGCTTGAAGCATTTTCATTGAATTAGAGTTATTAAAAGGAAAGCTGTAGCTATGGCTGCAAATCACTGTGAGAGATTTTAGCCAATTCAAATTACTTAAGGTGCCATGTTTGTTTGGAAAAGCATTTTTTAAAATAAAGCCTTTTCCAAAGTAAACTGTAAGATTTTTCAAGTGTGACAAACCCTGGAGTTCAGGTTCATACCCAATTGGAAATGACACATTTAGGTATTCCAGACTTCTCAGTTCAGAAAATATTTTATTTCCTAGCCATAAATCATCACTTGCCATTTCTAAATGTGTTAGGGACTGTAAACCCTCAAATGAATTTTCTAATATTTCATTTATATTGTTTTCACTTAAGTCCAAGAACTCAAGCTTATGCAGGGCAACTTTAAAGGTGTCTCCAAATGTCCTCAGCTTATTGTAACCCAGATCTAAATGCTTCAGTTCAGTAAGATGCTCTAAAACACATCTATCCAGATTTACAATTTGGTTTGTATTCAGATTAAGCTCTATAAGATGTGTTGTGTTCTCAAAATCCTCACAGCTCAACTTCGAGATATAATTGTTATCCAAGTGCAGGATCTCAAGGAAGGAAAGGCTCCTAATGTCATATGAAACTCTAGTGAGTTCATTGTCACTCACATTTAGGACCTGCAGCATCTTCATCGATAGTATTGAGTTAATTGTCAGTTCGTTTAGGTTAGTCTCCTGCAGATAAAGCTCTGTGAGCTGAGAGCACGGTGCAAGTTTCAAAGTCAGGTTGTTCAGATTGTTGTAAAACAAATCCAGCCTCCTCAGTGATTGTATTTTGCAGGCAGTAGATAACAGTCCTTTCCTTATCCATTTGAACACCATATTTATTCTCAGATGTCTCAATGAGATTAGATTCTGCAGGACTTTTTGCATCCCTTTAAAGGAAAGCACACCCTCATAGACATAAAGCTGTGTTATGTTCTCCAATAACATTTTGTCAGATATATCCCATTCTAGTTCATTTGAATGTACACATGTTGAAAGTTCTATCATCTGGAGGTAAGGAAAGATTGGTGTTGTGATGCTCAACCTTTTCAGGTAGTCACCAGAAATAATCAGCTGTTCTAAACTTGAGGATTCATTCAGTAGGAACGTTTTGCTCTCGAAGGAAGAAAATTCATTACATCTGAGATTGAGCGACTGTATTTGTGGTAGCTGAAGGATGGGCTGAATGTTGGCAATGTTTTTTAGCACATTATAAGATAAATCCAGTATTTGTAAGCTTGTCAGGAAATGAAAGGCAGAGTCATGAATGAAATCAATACCATTAAAACTTAGATCAAGCATGGTAATATTGGACAGGCCCTGAAACATGTTTCTAGTCACGCTGAAGAGGTTGTTACCTCTCATGGTTAGTGTCTTCAATGAAACCAAATCCATAAAACATCCATCATCCACATAACCAATGCCACTTTCTCTCAGACCCAGATATCTCAGTCTAGACATGCCACGGAATTCACCTTTAATTTTCTGAAACTTATTCCCTCTGAGTTCTATCGAAACAGCCTCTTTGGGAATTTCATCAGGAACATTCGCAAGTTTCCTGTTTGCACAGTCCACAGAAACATCAGCAGAGGGGTTGTCCTGATAAAGTATTGTACAGTTTTTCAGTGAATAAGCCGAAGAGAAGTTAATATGAAGAAGAAGACAGAGAAGTCTCAGAATGAGGTTTGAAGACCAGGTTCCTGAAGCAGCCATAATTGTTCCGATTATGAAAGCCTCTTTCAAACTGTGGAAGAGAATAAATAATACGTCTTTCATGGTTAAGCATTACTTACTGTAACTATCAGCATATAGGGTATGACACAACATTTACATTACATGGGTTGAGATAAAATCTTGATAAGGTTTTCAAAAGATGACCTAATTTTAGAGATTTTTCCTGGCCACTCAATGGCAACACAGGAACACTAAAGACATTCGGCAAAGAAATGTGAAATTACAACAAAATAAAACTGGCGTAATTCTGATACAGCGTAAAATAAATGAATAGTGAGATGGTGACTGCATGTATATATATATTTTTTGAACAAAATTCATGCTATTGTGATCATAATTCCTAATTCTAAAATAGTACTGCTATTTCCTGTTTGTTCATACAGTGTTTGCTCGTGTTTTTTTATTTTTATTTTTTTTTTATCAATGTATCTAAAATAAGAAGATTATGGAACGATTTGTCCTATAATAGAAAAAACATTACCAAGGCATGTCAGACATCCGATCATCAACCGTCCAACCAAACAACGTATTACAATTTTACTATACCTCAAGACCCTTTTCTGAGTTTTTCTGTAACCCCCTGATTTAGCCAGTAGATGTCCCTGTTTGCTTTCCTCTCAAAAATCTTTGGAATTTCATGAACTGTAGAAACAACACCTCAGATTCTAAACTTTGTATTTTACAAAACATATTTGTCTTCTTTTTTAAAACTGGAAAATTACTCATAACAATTAAATCTACAACTAGGTTTAAAATCATGTATACTATTAGGAGATTTAGATTTATACGTATTATCACTGAACTTTGAGTTTGACTTGGATTGGAAATGCCACAGTATAAAATTATCTTCTTCTTCTATGAATGTTGTTAACAAAGAACAGTATGTCAACAATTATTTACGTTATTCCTAAGAATCCATGAAAGTCTTTATTGGTGTGACAGCAATAAAACATCTTAGGTATTGCTGACGATCTTTCTGCATGTTTCTGCTGGCCATTTCGATAATTCATCATTTGAGGTAAGCTTGTAGTTTTTAAGATTGGAAAGCCTCTTTGTCATCACCTTGACCCTAACCCTAACCCATTCACAGGACAGATCAGTACTCAAGGCTAGGTCACTCACTCCTACAGGTTTAAATCAATTCTAGTCAGAAGAAACATGTAAAATAATTAACATTGAAATATTCCAAGGGAACTAACAATTTTGAGTCAAACTTTCTGTAACATTGACAGGCCCATATAGTCACTTAATTTTTAATACAATGCTTCCAGCATTGATTAAAGCCTTAAGGTTTAAAAAGCATTGTAATTGGTGTGTGTAATCTTGCCCTTCTTCTGGCCCAGGACACTTGAAAAATAGATTTTTAATCTTAACGAATTTTTTATCGTGGCTAAATAAAGGTCAAATAAAAAGCTAATTATGACATTTTTATGACTTTAACAGGCTGATTTCTTATCCTGTTTAAATATTTTATGATTCATAGGTTCAAAACAAATATCTAAACTTGCGTTCCAAGGGTTTTCCTATTAACAAAGGAAATGTCTTTCATTGTCCAGAGTGCAAGATGTTACAAAGATCCTTAGCACCACATTATTCATTTTGCCAAACAAATGAGTCTGTGACAATGTTACAGTTTTTGTCATTATTGCATTTTGATTTTATGAATTCCCCTCAATATTTTAGCCTTGTCAGCGTTTCATGTAAGACTGAACAGTAAGCTTGGATTGCATTATTTTAACTTTCCTCAAATTTATAAATTTGTCAGAGATTAATAAATGTAATCGATACTCACAGATGGTCCTCACATCTTCACGTTTCATCTCTGTAGCTTAAATGGAGAACTAGGAGTGACAGAGCTGTGCAACTATTTCACTTGAGACTACCTCAATAAAAAAAATATTGAAACACATGTTTTGAGTTTATGATTGTTCCCCAAAATGCTTAAACATTGAAGGCTTTCTAAATAGCATCAAATCATGCTTCCATAATCAAGTTTAATAATGTATCATTATTAATTTAAACAATTTAAATATGGGCTAAACAAATAAAGCACATTTATACTAAAATTATACAGTCAATAGGAATTTATCATGCCATAAATTTTTCAGGGGTCAAACTACGGCTTTGTGAATTTTCTTAAGTAAGGTAAGTTGAGGTAAGGTTCTTCAGTTCTTGTAATGGTATTAGGCACTGGCATGCTGTTGTTTATCCCTGATTTGACCATTTCCCTATTGTGTGACATTTCAGTTCCTCATTATAGAACCACAGTTGTCCTTTCACAAAGAAGTTCACTGGAATGAAAGGGGAGTAGGGCAGTAAAATGTTAAAATGGAAAAAGCGCAGTAAATAACCTTAATCAGAAGTCTTGTTCTGATTTCGAAGCTAAAGTAAACAAAAATAAACAAAAAAACATTGTGATTTGTGTACTGCAACGGTTTGGACTTGTTTAAACAATCAAAATTTCTAAAGACGTTCTTCAGATGTTTTGATCCTTTACTTATTTATTTTTGAAGATAATTAAATTAAAATCTTTTTACCTAGGGTTTTGCAGAACAATAGGTATCTAAGTCCATGACTGAAGTTTACATTAATGGAAAAATATATACACTCTTCAACTGTGAACTTCAAGTGATCTAACTGAGCAATAAAAACTGAACAAAATACCATTTTATTTGTTTTTTGGAATATGTAATAAAAACGCAATTTCTGGTGTGATGTAAAGTCATCCCTGCATTTATTCTCACTTGATATGGCTAAAATAACCTATCGACGTATCACCTTAGTTAAATATGATTAAAACATTGCTATTCATCATTTTGAAGGAGGTTTGCCCTGTTTAAATAACAGACATGTAGTTTGGTGTGTTCCTGACCTTGTTAAGAGATAGTGAACAAGATCAAAAGAAGGAAGACTAGCAACTATTCCACCTTCCAAAAATACTTTACAAATTTAGGACATTTTAAAAAAACGCCCAACAAGACCAAATCTAGGTGTGCAAGCCAGTTAATAATGGGAGTCTCCAAAAATTTTTAAACAGCAAAGTTATGTGAAAGTACAGGGGTGGATAATCAGAGAAGCACTGCATAAATGTAACTTTTGTGGAAGGTGTGGAAGAAGGAAACCTTTTCTCTCAAAGTAAAACACTAAGGCCAGACCAAGGTTTTGACAGAGTGAATGTAGAGAAAGACGAGCACTTAGGGATAATATGCTTTGGACAGGTGAATCTAAAACGGAAATCTTTGCACACCCCAACAAAGTACACACTAAGCATGAAGTAAATATTGTATTCAGAGAAAATAAACTAATGCCAACTTTGAAACATGACGATGGAAGTGTCATTCTTTTTTTAGGATATGCTTTATAGCTGCAGAACCTGGCCAGCTCACCATCATGTAACAGAGTGTGCCACAGGAAAATGTGAGATAATCTGTATAAAACATAAAATTCGAAGTAGAGCAAAGTGCTGCAACATGACAATGAAATGTATCTAGTTAGACTGACTTAGGGAAGTCAAAACCATCAAAATAAAGATCTAATGATGAGTAGAACATACCTAGAACTCTGCTAGGGGAGTAAATGACAAATGGAAACTAGCAAGGTGGTTCTCCATAACAACTCTGTGGGGGCAGACACCAGTGAGCAATAAAGGAATAAGACAAAATAAGACTATTTTTAGAAAGAGAAAAGGAAGTGGGCAATGGCTAACAGAGCATAAAGCATGAAAATGAAGTGAAACCAAGTCTAAACAAAAAAAGGAAAGACAAAAACTAAACCAAATCATGCATTTAAAAGCTGATTTTCCTTCTATAAGAGGAGTATAACTGAACATGTATTCTATGTATTCACAAAGAAATAGCCTCACTTGACACAGAAATAATAGTTTTTTATAAAGCACTTTTCACAGATAAAAATCACAAAGTAGAACAAAATAAAATGCAAGAAAATAAACAAACACAACAATCAAGAAAAAATAAAATTAGCAAGTTTAAAAAGCCAAACTGTGTTTGTCAGGTAGTCATTGATCCAGGCTATTGTTGGGCTCCACCTGTGTCTTGAGAAGTTTCTGACAAAGCAAATCAGGTTGAATTGTGTTAAATGCACAGGAGAAATCAAAGAACATGATCCTCACAGTGCTGCCTGCTTTGTCCAGATGACAGTGGGTTGGTTGAAGCAGGTGGATGATGGCATCTTCAACTCTAACTCCACAGCGATGAGCAAACTGCAGTGGGTCCTGATACATTCTTGTTTGCTTACTCAGGGGTGCCAACAGGAGTCACTCCAGGACCTTCATGATGTGCGATGTCAGGGCAAAAGGTCTATAGTCATTGATGGCTGATGGATGAGTTCTTTTTGGTACTGGAACAAGGCAGGAATGAGAAAGATCACAGACTTTGAGGACAGGAAGAATTGGATAGATAGAAGTCTGGACAGAGCCAAGGAGTTATTGTTTTTTTGTTTTTTTTACTGGGAAACGTTACACACTTTGCTTTGACTGATCTATGTTTCTATGCATTTGTGGACTACGATCAAGTGAGACAACACTTAGAAATAATAATAAAAGACACTTCCAAGGTGTATCGCTGCCTGGCACCTCACTTTTGATTGGCTATGTCTCACATTCAACAGGCTGCATGCTCATTTGTCCTCGCAACACACCACACAGTCTGCGATATCAGGCCAAGACAATCCAACATGTTGAATATCCCCGATTTGCAATCAGAGCAGTCCTGACGTCCTTTCAAGCAGACCAAAGTGCTCTGAACACACCACACATGGCAAGAATATCTGTTAGGATTATCTTAAGAGCCACCCCGACAATCAGGATGTGTCGGAAGGAGAGAATTGGGGCAAAAACATGACTAAAAAACCTGCTGTGTGAACCAGCCCTTATTATTTAGACCAGCTAAAAAGGCTATTGTCATAGTGAAGGTG
Organism: Valencia hispanica; assembly: GCA_963556495.2. Lineage (NCBI taxonomy): Eukaryota > Metazoa > Chordata > Actinopteri > Cyprinodontiformes > Valenciidae > Valencia > Valencia hispanica. The sequence continues at coordinate 11,996,667 of OY747713.1, read as the reverse complement.
CGAAGAGTCAAAAGCATGTATGATCAGAAGTCTGATCTCATTTTCCCTATTTTCCCTATTGAAGTAAACAAAAACTTGATACAGTGGGGCAAAAAAGTATTTGGCAGTTGTTTGCAAGTTGTACCACTTAAAAAAACAGCCAGTTCTGTAATTTTCATCTTAGTTACACTTCAACTGTGATTAACAAAATGTACAAAAAAATAAAATCCATGCAATCACACTGTATGATTTATAAAGAATTTATTGGTATAATGGTGCATAAAATAAGTATTTAGCACCTAAAAACAAGCAAGAATTCTGGCCCTCACAGATCTGTTACTTCTTCTTCAAGAAGCTCTTCTTATCCTCCCCTTATTACTTGTATTAATGGCACCTTATTGAACTCATAATCTGTATAAAAGACACCCGTCTACACCTTCAGTAAGACTCCAACCTCCTCCATGGCCAAGACCAGAGAGCTGTCCAAAGACACCAGTGACAAGATTGTACATCTGCACAAGACTGGGATGAGCCAATCTACAGTAGGCAAGCAGCTCGGTGAGAAGAGATTAACTGTTGTAGCAATTATTAGAAAATTGAATACATACAAGATCACTGATAATCTCCCTTGCCCTGGGGCTCCATGCAAGACCTCACATTTTAGAGTACACATGATGTTGAATGTTGAGGAAACAGGCCAGAACTACATGGAGGGAACTGGTCAATGACCTGAAGAGAGCTGGGACCACAGTAACAAAGGTTACTATTAGTAACACAGTAGGTCATCATGGATTAAAATCCTGCAGCTCTTGAGTTTAAGCTAGCACACTTCCAGGCCCGTCTAAAGTTTGCCAGAGACCATCTAGATGATCCAGAGGAGGATTGGGAGAATGTTTTATGGTCAGATGAGACCAAAATAGAACTTTTGGTATAAATGCCACTGGTCATGTTTGGAGGTCGAAAATGCTGCGTTGTATCCCAAGAACACCATACCCACTGTGAAGCATGGGGATGGAATCATTTTGCTTTTGGGCTGCTCTTCTGCGAAGGGAACTACTCCAGATTTTCGGAAAAATAAACCCTCCTTCCATCAGTAAGAGCATTGAAGATGAAACTTGGCTGGATCTTTCAGCATGACAATGATCCCAAACACACCACTTGTCAATGAAGGAGTGGGTATGTAAAAAGCATTTCATGGTTCTGGAGTGGCCTAGCCAGTCTCCAGACCCTCAATCCAATAGAGAATCTGTGGAGGGAGTTAAAAGTCTGTGTAGCCTAGCGACAGACCCACAACATCACAGCTCTCGAGAAGATCTGCATGGAAGAATGGGCCAAAATACTAGCTAAGACCTGAAGGAAACGTTTGACCTCTGTCATTGCCAACTAAGGCTACATTACAAAGAATTGACGGGGACTTTTTTTATTGACCAAATACTTATTTTCTGCGCAATTCTACAAATTAATTCTTCTAATTTTTTTAAACTATGATAGAAATTACAGACCTCTCTCATCTTTTTAAGAACAACAACTTGCACAATCGGTGGTTGCCAAATACGTTTTTGCCCCACTGTATATACATTTTTTTGTTTGACCTATGGACTGTAGGGAACTAATAATTTTAAACTAGATAGACCTTTTTCTTTCAATGTTTTTAATTTCAAAGCTAATTGTAGATCCTTTTTTAGTTGTAGTGGTAGATTGCTTTGTGTTTTCTCTTTTAAACCAGTAAAAGGAAAAACAATGCATTTGGCAGTTGCTGTTTTTCCTGTTGTGCCAAACATGCATTAAACTGTGATGCAGAAGTCACTTGCTAGATGTGTTATTATACACCTATGAATAAACAATAAAATCATAACCTTGTTTAAAAAATTGACATTTTACCATTAACAGGTTTGAACAGTCCCCAGAATACAATTTTCATATTTTCAGAGAAATATATGACCATTTCTGAGTTTGTTTCCATTCAGTTTTAAAACTGAATTTATTGGAGAGACTATTGTTTAACACTAAGGAACTTACAAAAATGACTGACAGTGTTGTTTACTCCAATACCTTTTGGTAAAAGCGGTCTGTGGATAACAATCTTAAGCTGATTAGAAATTGTGTTTTTTATAATTGTCCATACCAAGGTCATGTTGCTATCTTTGATTGCTACTTGAGTTATCTTCACCTTTTTATGCCTAACTAAAATTTAAGATCTAAAAACTGGCAAAGTAAAAAGTAGGTAGAAAAGCAGATCTGTATTATTGGTGAGAGTCCCCCTGTCTGCAGAGCACACCATACTTCTGCCACAAGAATGGGGCCAGCTTAGGTAGGTGCATTTCTTCACTAGCTTTCTCATCCTGTAGTATGGCGGCAAATGATGAGGTGGGACCTCCTCAAAAAACAGCAGGATCAGCAGGTCCTTCTGTTCTGTTGGGAGTCAGATGATAGAGAAACAGTTACTGAAGAATTTCTTGTTCTTCCCCTTTTATTCTGAAGCTGGGTTCACATTGTGCCATAGTCCTTAAGCCTGTGTAGTTAGAAACATGTCATTGTGTTCAGATTTTTATTTAAAAAAGACATTTTTATTTATAAAAAAAATAGAAAATTAAGTAAACAATAAATAAAAAAGGTGCAGTAACCTGGTTGAATAAGTATGCACACGATTTAGCTGATGTTTTGTGGATAGACCCTTGGTTTTATTTTTGTTTTTGGTCTTATTTGGTGCGAGTCTATCAGCATGACACATCTTAACTTTGTTATATTTGTCTTTTCCACCTCACAAAAAGTTCTAATCTCTCAGACTGAGGACACGTTTAATGGCGTGTTTGTATTTGTATAGCGCTTTTTCAGTCCCACAAAGCGCTTTACACTACATTCCGTCATTCACCCATTCACACACAGAGAGTGGTAAGCTACATTGTAACCACAGCTGCCTTGGGGCACGCTGACAAAAGTAAGGCTGTCGTACACATAGGCACCACCTCCAGCAGGCAAGGTATGTGAAGCGTCTTGCACAAGGACCAAGATGGACGGAGTGGTGGTTCGAACTGGCAACCCACCGTTTACAGGACAAACTCCTACCAACTGAGCCATGGTCGCCCCATCTCTTGTCTACAGCTCTCCTCAGATGGCCACACTGATTTAGTTCTGGACTCTGGTTAGCGCGTCCCTAAACTTTAATTTTCTTCTCGTTAAAGTATTCTGTTGTTGATTTGGAATTGTCCTTGTTCTCAGTACAGTGAAAAAATAATAAATCCCTCTTTATCTTCAGCTCTCTAGCAGACACCTGAAGATTTTAGGTTAAAACTGGCCCACAGTTTTATCCACCCTGAAAAGAAAACTTCAGCTCCAGCTAAATAAAAGTAACAGTCCATGATGTTGCCAAGACCATGTTTAATGCAACTCTGTTACAGCACACTTGAACTGAATGAAGGGATAATTTCCAGGCTTGTGCTGATCGTGATGACTTATACCATAGGAGGCTGGAAAAATTGTAGACATACCCACAGTATTAAAGTAGTTTTATTCCATCTTAGACCATTTCATTGAGCAATCCCTATTGCATCAACGAAGAAACAGACGATTTCTTTATTTTTCCTCAAGATTAGTATTAATTATGACTTAATACTGAGATTAGCCAACATAAAAACACTCAAAAATCAGGAAGCAGTGTAATCAACAATTCATTTTTTCACCAATCAAACATACTCGATTAAGTAATAGAAACAACAAAAAACATTGGACAATCAAACTAATCTACAAATTACTGATTGAAGGGGGGGTATTCAAACTTTTAAGTAATTAAAACTGAATATTTATCAAAAGTAGGTCAGTTTCATCACCACAGCCACAATATAACTGAAGCTGTATATATCTCTTATATACCTCTCTTATGGACACTGCTTGGATCTCTCTAACCTGGAGGCCAATCAGAAGCAGTCAAGCTGTCTTTTCTGGCAAAGGCTTCAGATGTTTGGAGACAAAGCACAACGAAGTTTTGGAAGAACATTTTACAAAAATACATAAACATATCAGTAGTTGAAGTGAAGTAAAAAGTGACAGATGCAACCGAATCCAAAAGATTGATCAGACCTCTCTAACCCTGTCGGGCAAGACCTGTTGATGGATTCAAAGGTTCAGTCTAAACTCAACTCTCAAAAGCATGAGGAGGAGATGTCACAAGGGATTGATGAGTCAATCAGAAGTGCGTTTTGTTTAACATGAGAACTAGTTAATGTTATGCAAACATACAAATTGATTGTATTTTGCTAGGTTAGAAAGCTAATACACAAAAGGTTTAATTTTTTCTCATGCATCTTATTTAGACTAACGGTGAGTTCACACCAAAGCGTCAAAAACGCGCCGCACACCAAAGTTTGATGCTTGAACATTCGCAGCTTGAGGCTGCGATATACCATTAAACTGCGCATCAAAATATACCATTTTGATGCACATCAAGCCAGAAATACACAACTTGTGGGAGGAGCTAGTGCCAGACGGTGTTTTTACAAGATGGCAGCTGTCGATCTAGCGTTGGAATCGAGAGTCTCTATTTACTGTGGAGAGTACCCTGCACAGGTTCGCAGGGTCACTTTCAAAAGTGAAATGAACTTACCAGGTTGCCCTATCTCCTCACTTATATTCCTTCAAGCGAGGTCCTTTTTATTCCTGTCTCTGTAGAGAAAGCAGCTGGTGTCGTATAGCTCGGGGTGATTAGCCACGGCCGTTATCAGTATCTCCTCCATGTTGAATGAAAAACTTTGCCGGACCTGACCCCGTGAACTGGGTCACAGCATCATGTGACACCACGTCACCAGGCTCCTGATTGGTTGACGCATCGCGAATTGATGCCGAAGTTCAGATTTTTCAACTTCAGCGGCAAAACCGCACGTCACGCGCGAATACACAAAATGCACCACATATTTTTAGACGCGCATCAAATGCTTCATTCGCGAGTCAATTCGCGAATGAGGCAAAAATGCGTCAGCGCGCTTCTAAATTGACTTTACATGTAAACCTGGCGCTCTTGATGCTTCAAACGCGTTCAGTGTGAACGCACCGTAACAGAGAAAAAATTTCAATCAACCATCACTGTACACATAATGCCTCATAACTGGAGCTATTTTTACATCAAAGTTTCAAACATGTCATTCTTATTCAATGAAACAGGTTTATATTCACAGGTTTTAAACTTTTGAATTCAATATTGTAAGTTAAAATTAACCATGACATATTTTAAAACTTTCTGAATTTCTAAATTAACAAAATGAAAAGAATTTATATAGGAAGGATTTTGACACGCATTGGTAACATGAACGGAGAAATGTTTTTGGGCATAAAAACTCATAAGGTCATATAATCCTCAGGTTTTGAGATTCCCAGATGCAACCTGCATGAAATAGGTTATTCTGACTATCTTATATGGAGCGAAGACAACCTGAAGGAACCTGGAGAAGAGCAGTCTTCATTATAGTTGCCCTACAGTTTCAACACGTCTAATATCCCCCATTTTTTAAAGAGCACAACATAGTTTGCTTATATGTTTTGGGTTTCAAAAAAAACAAACACAAAAAAAACATCTGAAATTATTTTATCTAGATTCCAATCTGATGGGTTGATAATAAACATGTTCAAGGCTTGATCCTTGGAGCCTTTTCTGATCTCATATTAGCTGACTTACAGCACTGGAGGTTGCTGCAGCTTGACAATAAATTTGATGTTTTTACGGTTACTTTACTTTTTATAGTTTTATGAGATTCACCATTTAGTCCTTTTTTTATTTCTATTCTCAGCATCCTCCTGGTCAGGTCAGCAGATCCGTGTTCTCAGTGAGAGTGTCCCCTGTCTGCAGAGCTCTGTGGACGTTCTGCCAGAAGACTCTTGGGTGTTGTACAGCCTGAGGCCAGCTCAGGTAGGTGTGTTTCTTCACCAGCTTCCTAATGCGGTAATGTGGAGACAGATGACGAGAAGGAATCTCCTCCAAAAACAGCAGGATCAGTACATCCTTCTGCTCGTCAAACAGACGAAAGCTACAAAAAGTCAGATTGTGGAGAGTAAATGTTAAATAATTCACACCTTCTTAAAATTGTCTTTAGCAATGCATGCAGTTTCAGCTTACAATTCAATATTTCTTTCTCTGCAATGACAAAATTATGAATGCTATTGTTTAATACTCATGACTACTTAACTCACCACAATGCCCTATTAGCACAAAAAATATATATATTCTCTTGTAGGTGCATCTTGACAACTTATATCACCACTGAAGCAATTACTGCTTTAATGTAGCAAAAACTAACCCCACCATTTTGTGTCTCTAAAGCGTAAAATCTTAATAACATTTTTTTAAAGCAAAAATGTTCTTTTATTTGCCATTCTAAAACAATAAAATACGATCCAAGGTGACTGAACTGCAATTAATATATAAAAAGAGGATACAAATATCAATAAATACATTCATAATTTAAAAGCTAAATTTCAAATGGATTTTTAACAAAACTTGCAAACCCTGGACACTCTTAGCATTCCAATTTTAGTTATCTTGATTCAGGTTGTTAAACATTTTACAGTTTCTCTAGCTTTATTTAGTTTTCCAGTGGACAGTCACTGGTACCCTCTACACAGTGGCGGCTGGTGAAAAATATTCTTGGTGGGGCTGTGCTTTTTTTTCCTTTTTTTTTTAAAATCAAACTTGTGCTTTCTGAGCTTTGTGCACAACTCCAATATTTCCTGAACTAAGTACAGCTCTTTTATTTCCTGTCTTACATCATAGGACAAACGGATCGATCCAGGTGTGTCTGACCATTGTTGTTGTGACTACTGAGGTCAGACACACCTGGATTGATCAGTTTGTCCAATACAGACAGGAAACAAAAGGGCTGTACTAAGTTCAGGAAGTAGTGGAGCTGTGCATATAACTTATCAAGTCATTTTCAATAATCATCTCAAAACAATTGAACATAAACAGCTGGATACCAGTACTCTGTGAAATACTGATTATTTTAATGCCAATATTAACAACTTGAGGCATTCTTATTCCAAACATAAATACAATATTGCACAAACAAGTTTAGAACCAAACTGGAAACAAATAACTTATTAGGTTTACACAAAAATGTTTACACACAAAGCTTACAGCAGCGCTCCCTTGTGGCAGATAAATCACACTGCCAATGTCATCACCGGATATCTTGTCCGTCCTCACACCAGCCTCGGGGCGATTTCTTTATCGCCCTTCGTGCAGCCGAATCAACGACGCTGATTGGATAAATTCCTGTTGCTATGGGCGAATTTTTTGTCAGTAATTGGCTGGCTGCTGATCTGCTTGGGGCGATCTTTCTGTCGCCCTATCGCCCTCTATTGGCCAGCCGCCACTGCCTCTACAATAGGTGAAACAGGTGTCCCAGTACATCTACAGAAGGTGGCTTTTCAGAGTGCTATTTCCAAGCATATTTGCGTATTAAAGGACCCAAATGTAGCAAGTAAATAAGAATGATTTAATTACAACAAAAACAAGGAACATGAACTTAAAGAACTCAGGAAACCAGAAAATAGCACGACAGGGGAAAAAACAGGAACCAGACAAGGAACAGTTGTGACTGTCAGAGAAGGGCTTAAGTATACTAAGGAGTTGTACAAGTGGCAGGGAGAAGGCTAAGGGCTAATTGGGAGAAGCAGTAGCAGGTGAGAGGGAGAGAGCAGGTGGAAACAATCAGTAGCTGGGACCGAAGGCAGAATGGCTAGAGAAACAGAGATGAGGGCCAAGAGCAAAACATAAGGATTAGACAGAGGACTAAACTAAAGAGGAATAAGGATAAACTATGAACCTAAGAGAAACTGGAAAGCACTAGAGTTAAGAAAACGGAACTAAAGAAAATAAACCTACAAGGAAGGATTCTTCAAAGAGGACTGACTAGAAAGAGAAATTAAAAATAACAGAACTAACGGGGAATAATAATGAATAATTAACAGTTGGAACCTAAGAAAATAAATAAGGGATGAACACAAACATGAGAAACCAAACATAAGAGCACTTGAGGGTGAGAAAACGTAGTAGAAGGAAAAAACTCAAGTAACACAACAAAACACCAAGAAATAAGAGGAATAATGTAAACTGAATAAGGGAATCAATTAACTAAAACTCAAAGCCCAAACACCCAAGGAACCTAACATATTAATTGAAGCTGGAGTGGGGAAGTGTCTTAGACAAATGTGCTTATGCAACTGTTATATACACACTTTGTGTCTAATCAGTCTAGATATTTTGTCCTTATCACATTTAGATATCCTAATTTAGTGAGATGCGTATGTACATGAGTCAGCAGTAACAGAATAAGTGGAATAGCAGCAATTTCAAGACAGAATTTGTTTTATTTTAATTCTCAAATCTGATGGTGATGATGATAGATAAAGAAAGCTAAACTCTTTTGGACTTGTATAAAACAGTTATTTAAAAAACAACACCCCCACCTGGCCATCTGGATTTCTCTGGAGCACCATTCACTCTGCAGGTAGTTTCGAGTTATCACACAGATGGTTTTCCTGCTGCCATAGATGGCATCAGTGATGTTCTCTATGATGGGTTTTCCTGCCGACACAACAAATACTTTCATTTATCGAAGATAACTTTACCTCTGACCAAATTAAACAACCAACAAAAATAGGAAGATGTCTGGAAAACTTCACTTTCTAAAAAAATAACATGCTGTCTTCACAATAACTAAACCTTGCAATAAATGATAAAACAGAAGTTCTTTTACTTTGAATATAACCGTGAACACATATAAAACTTTCTTTGAACAGAAAAAAGTCACAGTAGCCTTAAATATGGATTTTCTCCATCTGGCTATATAGACAAGGCAAAGCAAGGCAACTTTATTTGTATAGCACACTTTCAACAACAAGGTAATTCAAGGTGCTTTACATGATTAGGGGATAAAATAAAAAAAGTAGTAAAACACAGACAAAGCATATAAAGTAAAAACAGTAATAAAGCTGTTGGTATAGTAACAGTAGATCTTCAATATACTTTGGTGCTAGGCAATGATTTATAAACTAGTAAAAGTATTTTGAAGTCTATTCTCTGAGCTACATGGAGCCAGTGTAAGGACTTTAGAACTGGGGCGATGTGCTCTACTTTCCTGGTTCTAGTGAGGAACACGAGCAGCAGCGCTTTGGGGCTTTTGCGACCTTTAAAAACACTATCATATATCATAGGATTATTGACTTGTGAAAAGCATTTAAGGTTGAGAATTGCAATAAGTCTAAGTGGAAATTTTACACGACAAATTTCACCAAACCAATAAAACCTTTATGTGAAATAATAAACCTACATTATGTAAAATGTCTAAAAACATAAAAGCATGTAGAGCAGCAGCATGCCAGTCACCAGGCTCCACCAACAGCCAAGAGGTCCCAGCAAGCCTGTGTCAGACATTATCAACTAGCCAGCCAGCCAGCCAGCCAGCCAGCCTTGTAGCGGCCACTGGGCTCCAACAGCAGCCAGTATACCCACCCTCCACCAGCACCAGGTCAGGCTCAACCAAACAGCCATCCAGTCCAGTAGCAGCCACTCAGCACATCCACTAAGTGCCACCAGGTCCAGGGTCCAGTCATAATTATGGCAAGCACATTGCATGTTTCCTTAGTTTATGTGCCTTCTACAAAAATTCCACTACTTATAGTGTTGAATTTTTATGGGAGTTTTCTCAACATTTAACTCACCAACCATTCAGCCAGATTTCAGTCTTTCACTAATCAGATACTTTGCATGTTTTTTTCATTCCAGCTCCCTTTCCCTCAATGGCTGTAGCTACTCTCATTTTATGAGAATACTGTCTACCCATCAATCACCAAAATCAGTCGTGAGGAAAAAGCGACTTAATTCTTTCAAATATCTATTCCACGCTATAATCATATAACTTCCTATTTTTTGGTAATGTGCATATTAATCCTGATTTTGTTGCAAATGTTAGATTTTCACACTTTTTCACCCTCTAATGACTTGGTTTTGCTGTATTTTTTACTAAACAAAGCCTGGGTTTCCTGCACAGTCATAAAATAAGTCTGTTAATAAATATATCAAACCCCAAAATCTGGGTGGAATGCTCTCACACACTATTTTGGTAGTCAAAGAAACCTAATTTAAAAAGCCCACCGCCTGCCCTGCCCTGAGTTGCATTTGCTTGATCACCCTCTGTTTAATCTAAATCTTCTAAAGGTGAAGATGGGGCAATTTATACCATAAAACACCTCAAATGGTTCATTGCCTTAGCCAAAACAATTCCAAAGCAGTTTGATTTGCACACTCTCATCTTTGCCATTTCTGAGAATTTTTCATGCTTAGTAGGTTGCTACTATTGCCCTCCGTCACCTCTGGCCTGCTCATTACCAGTGTGCTAGCTCCTTTTACTGGAGCTAATTTTTACTTTTAGGGATCATTATTGGGTCATAACCTGTTATAGACGTATCTCTGTTTTACCATATCTGTCTAAAGCTTGTAAATGGCCAGCTTTCTCATTATTTGAAACCATTGAAGCCTCTGATGTTCAGTCAACTTTCACAACTGGCTCTAGTTTTCCAGTTGCATTATTCTTAATCTGTTCTGCAAGGTTAAATAAAGTAGATAGAAAAAAGAAATACAGTTCTGCATTTTCTGCCTAATCTTAAGTCTGGCAGAAACCAGAAAAGAACTGATGAGGAACAACAAAAATGAGGAGCAAAACATTTCAACAACATGCTAAAAAAACAAATAAACATTTAAGTATAATTTACAAGTCCATTAATATAACACAAGCTGCATTCTGAGAGTTTTAAAACATTTGTTATAATTGAGTTATGTTGATCAAATTACACATGTAATCGCAGCAAGAATTTCAGTTATATTAACTTGACATTTTATGTTAATGTCCCCTAATTACACAAAGCAAATGTGCATCTCACTACATTGCTTGTGATACAAAATTATAATTTTTGCACTGAAAATTTTCCCAATTCATAAACGCTTACATTTTCCTCTCATTAGTGATCGTAACATACCAACATACCTGTTTCATACAGAAGAAAGTCTGTTCTGTTTTACCAAAATGTTTAGATCATCATATACCAACACTATATACACATATTGATTGCTGCCACTGGTAAAGTGTGGAAAAAGTTGCCATAAATAATTTTTACAGCATTTATTGATGCTCTCATCAGACCAAGACTCCTAATTCCAGCTTCTTGCCAAATTTGAAAGAAAATTGTTGAATAATTTGCAACTGCAAATTTTTCACAACTGAGCTTATGGTTAGTGGCCTGGAGATGTGTCCATGGTATACTCCGACCACTGGGTAAAACTCAGCCTTTCCCCATGTATATAATCTCCCCTTTTGTGAAGACTTTTTTAACCGAGTAAAGGAAATGATCTCTGAGTTCAGAAATGAGTTTTAAGCAATGTGACTTTCTTGTTTTTTTTCCCCAACCAAACCCCAAAAAACTTTTTTTTATCCCATCTACTATAATGTGACTTGCTCAACAGGGTTTATAGTACTGTACAAACAAAAATAAAGGCTAAAGGAAACAAAAATCTAAATTGACCTGGTTGGAAGTCTCTGTGGTGCAGACAGAGTCTCCAGCCCTGCTCTCCCTCCAGCACTGGAAGCATCACTCTGTAAACCCAGTCCTCATCGCGGACGTTGTAGGACACAAAAGCATCAAACTGATGGCCGCCTCCCCTCTTCCTTTTCCTGCTGTCATAGAGAAAGGCCCGGAAGAGGTGGAATGTGTAGGTGAGATGCCATCTCAGGAAGTGGTGGATGAAGGATGTAATGAGAAGTAGAACAACCAGACAAGAGGTAGAAATGAAGTAGAAAAAGCTGTCATCATCCCAACAGGACTGGAAATTGAAGTCGAGTAAAAAACTACCTTGCCTGTCGACAGGAAATGAACATATGTACTGATGAGTGTTTGCCACTTGTGCTTTCTTGTTGTTCTTTGCCCATCGGATAAAACCTGCATTTGAGCATTCACAGGAGAACGGGTTGTTGCTGAGATCCAAGTAAGTTAGAGAGGGGAGGGACTGGAAGACTGTTTCATTAACAACAGTGAGCTCATTGTTGCTCAGTTTTAGATATTTGAGTGCAGAAAGATTGGCACGAACCAGAAAATCCAAAGACCTCAGCTTAGACTTAGAAAGATCCAGAGTCTGCAACTTCTGGATTGGTCGAAAAACATCAGGATCTAAATTGGACAAATCAGTTTCTGCAAATGTCAAACTTTTGAGCTCTGTATTAAACTCAAATATGTCTGCATCTGGTGGGTAAGCATAGATATTCACAGCTGAAAAAATCTCCAAATGTTCCATACGCCTGAGCATATTTGTTGGTATGTTAAAGGGAAGGTCAGGATGATCCCCAAAACAGATAGCTGTCAGCCTTTTCATTGACTTAAAAGAAATATCTGGATCATCATACATGTTTAAATTAGGAAATGTGAAAGAGTTTTCATTAGTGAATTTAAATGTAAAATTTTCCAATTCTTGTAATCCAAACATTATAGGTTCTTTGTGCAGAAAAGCTTTAAGGCTGTCCCATTTATGAGATGTTTTAGGTTTTCCCATTTCAAAAAAATATGTCCCAGCATTTAACTGCTTTAGTGACTGCAAACTTTGCAAATTTCTGTATCTTAGAGATGGTACAAAGGTGTCCATTATATCCAAGAACTCAAGCTTCTTTAAAGCAACTTTGAAGGTGTCTCCAAATGTCCGCAGCAGATTGTTACTCAGATCTAAACGCTTTAATTCAGTGAGATTTTGAACAACACACTTATCCAGTGTGGCAATGCGGTTTGTGTTTAGGTTAAGCTCTGTAAGATGCGTTGCATTCTCAAAATCGTCACAGGTCAGCTCAAAGATACGATTCAAACTCAGATCCAAGATATTTAGGTAGGTAAAGCTTCTGACATCCTGTGGAACTCTGGAGAGCAAGTTCTGACTCATGTTTAGAGACTGCAGTAGCTTCATTGGTTGTATTGACCCTTTTGGCAGTTCTGTTATCCTGTTGACAGACAGGTCCAGCTTTGTCAGCTGAGAGCATGTTGAAAGCTCAGTGGGTAAATTCTCAAGATAATTTTCCATCAAATCCAGCCTCCTCAGTGTTGGAATTTTGCAGACTGTTGACAGCAGTGCTTTTTCAATCCATTCAGTTAATTGACTCAACTGCAGATGACACAGCGAGGAAAGACTTGTTAGGAGTTCTCGGGCGTCTTCAAAGGACACCGCACTTGCTTTAAAATAAAGCTGAGTTATGTTACTCAGTAATGTTTTGTCAGGATCATCCCAATTTGCATGTTTGTGGGATCCACACACAGAAAGATCTAACTTCTGAAGGTAAGGGAAGATTAATGTTGTTATACTGAATTTTTCCAGATATACACCAGAAACGTCCAACTCATAAAGGGTTGAAGACAGATTCAGCGGTAGGTCTTTGGTATCAAAAGAAGAAAATCGACAGCAACTAATGCTGAGCCTCTTTATTTGCGGTAGCTGTAGGATGGGTATGATGTCAGTGACCTTTTTTAGTTGATTTTCACCTAAATCTAGAAATTCTAAGCTGATCAGGAACCTAAAGGCTGAGTTCTCAATGAATTCAATCCTGTTTTCATGAAGGTCAAGCACAGTTAGGTTGGACAGGCCCTGAAACATGTTGTTTGTCAGGTTGGTAAGTTCGTTACTTCTGATGGAAAGAATTTTCAACGAAGTCAAGTCACTGAAAGATCCATCATCCACATGAGAAATTTCATTTCTCCTCAGATTTAAAAAATGTAGTTTTTGCATCTTACTGAATTCATCTGTTTTAATTATTTGAAGTAGATTTCTGTAGAGATCTACTGAAACAGCATCTTTAGGGATGTCATCTGGGATAGTCACAAGTTCCCTGTTTGCACAGTCCAATGAAACATCAGCAGAAGGATTCTCCTGATAAAGTATGGTACAGTTTTTCAGTGAATAGGCCAGAGAGGGGCTATTATGAAGCAGAAGACAGAGAAGTCTCAGAATGAAGTATGGCAACAAACTTATTTTAGCGACCATGTTTTCTTGGTTGTTGCTGCTGTAAAGGTTCTTCAAGGATGATGTTCATCTGCAAACAATATACATAAACATAAAATATATATAGTGCTCAATTATGAATGAGTAAGTTGTAAGATTCTGATTTATGCATTTCACTGTCCCCCATAGGGATGAGTATGTTAAATGTATAGCAAAAAGAAAATTGGAGGCTGTGAGTTAGTACAGTCGAACTATCTACCTACCTACCTACCTACCTACCTATCTACACAGTGGGGCAAAACAGCATTTGGCAGTCACAAATTCTGCATGCTGTCCCACTACAAAGGATGAGAGAGGTCTGTAATTTTCAACTTAGTAACACAGACAGAAGGTATAAAAAAAATCCAGAAAATCACACTGTATGATTTTTTGAGAATGTATTTGCATAATGCTGCAAAAAATAAGTATTTAACACCTACAAACAAGCAAGAATTCTGGCCCTCACAGACCTGTTACTCCTTCTTTAAGAAGCTCTACTTACCTATAATAATGGCACCTGTTTGAACTTGTTATCTGTATAAAAGACAACTGTCCACACCTTCAAACAGTCAGATTTCAACCTCAACCCACGGTCGAGACCAGAGAGCTGTCTAATGGTGCCTTTTACACTGAACGCGTTTGAAGCGTCAACGGCGTTAGGTTTACATCTAAAGTAATGCAGAAGCGCCCTGATGCGCGTTAGATTGTCTGCGTTGCGTCACGCGCGTTTTTATGTCGCGAAAACGTATTTCTGCCTCATTCCAGCGTCAAATTCGCGCGAATGAAGCACTTGACGTGCGTCATAGAATACGCACTTCATTTTATGTGGTGCATGTTGTGCATTCGCGTGTGACGTGCGTTTTTGCGTCTATCGCTGAAGTTAAAAAATCTGAACTTCAGGGTCAAATTTGGCCGCGTCGACCAATCAGGAGCGTGGTGTGGTGTCATGTGATGCTGTGACCCAGTTCATGGGGTCACAGCAACGCTGTGGCTAATCACCCAGAGCTATACAACACCAGCTGCTTTCTCTACAGAGACGGGAATAAAAAGGACGTCACTTGGAGGAATATAAGTGAGGAGATAGGGCAACCTGGTAAGTTCATTTCACTTTTGAAATGTGAAACCTGGGGCTCATGCAAGATTTCACCTTGTGGGGTACACATGATCTTGAGAACAGTGAGGAAACAGGCCACATCTACACGGGGAAACTGGTCAATGACCTGAAGAGAGCCGGGACCATGTGGTCATGGATTACAATCCTGAAGTCTCCCTGCTTGGGCCAGCACATGTCCAGGCCCATCTGAATTTTTCCAGAGACCATCTGGATGATCCAGAGGAGGATCGGGAGAAGGCCATGTGGTCAGATGAGAACAAAATAGAACTGTTTGGTACAAACCCCACTCGTGTTTGGAGGGGGAAGAAGGCTTTTGCATTCCAAGAACACCGTACCCACTTTGAAGCATAGGGATGGAAACATTATGCTTTGGGGCTGCTTTTCTGCAAAGAGGACAGGAAGAATGATCTGTATTAAGGAAAGAATGAGTAGGGTTATATATTGTGAAATTTTAAGCAAAAATCTCCTTCCATCAGTGAGAGCATTGAGGATGAAACGTGGCTGGATCTTCCAGCATGACAATGATCCCAAATAAACCCCCTTGTCAATGAAGGAGTGGCTACCTAAAAAGTATATCAAGGTTCTCGAGTGGCTCAGCCAGTTTCCAGACCTCAATCCAATAGAGATTCTGTAGAGGGCAAAAATACCAGCTACAGTGTGTGCAAACCAGGTGAAGACCTACAGGAATCGTTTGACCTCAGACAAGGTGATTTCCTGGAATTTCTTTTCACATTCTGTCTCTCCCAGTTGAAGTGTACCCATGATGAAAATGACTAGACCTCTCTCTTATTTTTAAGTGGAAAAATTTTCACAATTGGTGGCCGCCAAATACTTTTTTGCCACACTGCAGTTGTGATCTTACCATTTCTTTTTAGCTTTAGCTGGAGGTTTCAGGTCATTGTCTTGCTGAAAACTAAATGTTCTCCGAAGCTGTAATTCTCTTGCAGATGGAAACAAATTATCCTCCAGGATTGCCTTACAATTTATTTCTCTGCATTAATTTTACCTTCTACATTTATGAGCCTTTTAGGCCTGTTGCTGAGAAACAACCCATTACAATCATAATGTCAGCTTCGGTTGCAACTTTTGTGTTTGACCAACTTTGAGTCATATTTTAGAAAACAATCCAATAATCTCTCTGACCTCATTACTTTTTACCAGAAAGGATAGAATGTAACATATAACCTACATTACTATAAAATAACTGATCAGAAATACTAGTAAAACTGAAAAATCAGGAGACCCAGAGATAGCTGAAGCCAAGATTAAATACTTTCAAGACACAAAGGGGCTGAGGGCGCTCAGGAGACTCTTCTGCGATGGGTGAAGTAATAATCCAAAAAAAGAAATTACAGAGGCACTCTGAAGTTGAAAAAGTATTAAAAAAGCCTTTAATTCAACATGCCAAGGACTAATTACAAGTACATGGGCCTACGCGTTGCAGCCATATTGGCCTTCATCAGGGCATAGAAACAGGAAGTAGAACAATGCTTAAAATGGACACCCTTTGGTGTTTAGTGGGTGGAGCCTTCCCATTATGTCACACACCATGTGACCAACTAGTAGGTTATCAAAACATAATTAATAGACTAAACATTAACAAAAACATATCACAAGAGAGAGAGGGGAAGAGAGATACATAGATTTCAATAAAAGCACACAAAAATGTCCAAACTTCATAGAAAGACCCAAGAACAGACAAGCATAACTGGGTGCATAGCTGTTCCCTTGACCTGTCTGTATAAATCTTCCTCAAAGCAAAACACAACATTGTTGAGTGCCCATTCAGTAAGTTTTAAAATGAAGTCATTTGGTGGCATGCACTCACTCTGTCTTGATGTTAAAAAGTGTTTAATAGCATGAAGGCCTTCTGTATGATCGATATTTGTGTAGAGGCTCTCATTATCCATGGTTGCAAAGAATGCATCCTCAATGTTTTTCAGTGTGGATACTTTCACCAGAACATGTGTTGTATCCTCTACAAATGATGGGAGAGTAGACATATAAGGTTTGATAAAAAAAAATCAATAAACTTTGAAAGGGGCTCTGAGAGAGTGCCAATCTCACAAATGATGGGGCGGTATGGTGGATTATCCAGATTTTTATGCACCTTGGGTAGCATATACACCTTGGGTCTTTGGGAGAAGGAATACATTTACAACACATGCAACCCCTTCCTTGAAAACATGATTTTCTCTTGTCGCTACATTGATGATGTGCTTTTTGTTTTGAAGGTACTGAATCCAACCTTCCGGAATTTCATAAATATGTGAACTCCATTAATCATTGAATACAGCCAAAGAGGAAATCTCATTTTTGGATTTATTAATCAGCAAAGAGAATAATGGAGACTTGTTTTCATCTATTTTTAGAAAAAGCACTGATCGTAACACTGTTCTGAGAGCCGATAGTTTTCATTCACCACACCTGATCAATAACATTCCTTATGGACAGTTCCTTCATCTTAAAATAATTTGTGACACACAAGATGACTTTCAATCTAAATCTGTGGAGATGGCTAAACGTTTTGAGGAAAGGGGATACAAGACAGAGGTGGTTCAACAGGCCAAAATGAGGGCCGACCAACGCAACAGAGATGACCTAATAATATAAAGACGAAAATTCAAGAACAATCATCAAGTCTTTTTTTCTACCAGATACAGTAACGCAGCTTTGAAAATTAAAAATATAATTAAAAGCAATTGGGCCACCTTACAGTCCAAAAGAAAGAACACTGGCTACGTAAAATTAAAGGAATCACAGATGTGGTAACCGTAACCATTGTGAAAATGTAGTTAAAACTGCTGCTTTTGTGGATGTGTTTTCCAATACAAGCTTTACTGTCAATGCCTTTGCCAATTGTAACACTACCTTTTTAGTCTACAGATTAGAGTGTGAGTGTGGCTGCTTCTATATCAGACGGACAGAGTGGCTGAACACAAGAATGCCATAAGGACAAAATATCCTGCTTATCCCATGGCTGTCCATTACCAGCAGGCAGGTCATCCCTCTTCTTCCTCCCTCAAAGTGATGGTGAAACAGGTTGTCCCCAAACCCCTGAGGGGTGGAGACCATCTAAGGATCCCTTTCCAAAGAGAAACCCTTTGGACAATAAACTCAAGGCAACCTCTTTCCCTGGCCTTAATGAGGAATGTGACTTTTCCCTCTTTCTATGAAGTTTGGACATTTTTGTGTGCTTTTATTGAAATCTAGTTCTCTCTCTTCATCTCTCTCTAGTGATATCTCTTTGTCAATGTTTAGTCTATTAATAATGTTTTGGTAACCTACTAGTTGATCACATGGTGTGTGACATAATGGGAAGGCTCTACCACTAAACACCCAATGGTGTCCATTTTAAGCATTGTTCTACTTCCTGTTTTTATGCGCTGATGAAGGCCAATATGGCTGCAAAGCGTAGGCCCATGTGCTTGTAATCAGTTCTTGCTATGTTGAATTAAAGGCTTTTTAAATACTTTTTCAACTTCAGAGTGCCTCTGTAATTTTTTTTAGGGATTAAATACTTTCATTTGGCATTTATTTTCAATTACTTTGAAGATCTACATCACTGATTTAGAGGTGAGCATAAAAATGGTTGTTATGGCTGGTTGAATTTAGAGGGATCTTGTGTCTTTTTGTGATACAACCACCTGTTTTTACAGATATTTTGTTCACTCAGTTTGTGTTTTTCTGCCTGCATGTCATGCTCCGCCCTCGTCCATGGCTTTGAGTTCAGTCCTGGCAGATTCCGCTGCAAGGGATCAGTGCCAGCTCTGGGCCACTATCCACTTGGGAGCTTTTGATTGGCTCCCTGGTCTTTAAAAGACATTCAGTCTCTCCTGTAGTTGGGGAGTAGTTTGTTACTGTGCTGTTTTTCCCCTCTCAGCCTGCTTCTGCTTTGCTTGTTACAACTTTTGATTTAGTGCTGTACACTTGTTAGTTTTTCTTTATGTTTTAGCAAGAGCTTTGAGTTTGTTGGATAACAATTTCTGAATAGCTTAAGTTTATTAGAAAGCTCTTTTAGTTTGTTTTTTGTCCTGTATTGTATATTCATCTCCTTCTGTAATATTGAGACACTTTTAGTGTTTCAGTTTATTGTAAGTTCATTACATAGACCATTTCTGTTCGATTGCTTTATTTCTGATTAAAATATCTTGCTCCTTCATCTCAACCATCTACATGATTTATGTTAGTTCCCCCTTTCCTAGCAGAATGTGGGTCATAACAACTGTTTTTCTTCTAGAATTGTCATCAGAGTATTGGCGTTACCGAAATTTACAAGCACCATTTTTTTTATCACAAATATGGCTTAGGTTATGTTACATTTTGGTATATTTGTATAAAAAAAAAAAATACTAACTCTGAGAAGAATAAGAGTTTTTGGTACTTACAGTCAGTCATCAGATGTTCATGTTTATCTGTCGCTGATGAATATTTAGGGAAGTTTATCTTTCAGTTCTCGAACACAGTTTCCCGAGAGAGTTGAGCTGTGTACTCCTCCTTCAAAGTCACATCTGAGTGAAGTTGCTTCTCTCTTCTAAAAATGGAAGATCTAACAGTATAAAACAGTGACACAAAAACACATTTTACTTAACATCCTAGATGTCTGCAAACTTTCCACCTGAGAATGTTGGGTTTCTACTAAACTTGCTAATTTTGTCTACAATCTATTATTCAAAATATAATAAAAGATCGCTTACAAAATATTAGCAGGTCAGTTTTCAGGCCACCAGAGCTTTGCTCTGGGTTTAAGGGGACAAGTTGTCTCTTCTACTGTTGAGGAAAGTTACCCCCCCTCTATCTGACATGTTTTTTGTTTCACCCTATGTGTGAAGCTGGCCTCCTGAATCATCAAAAAGATCAGCAGGGGCACAGACCTCTGCCATACTGTATGTTATTATTATTATTATTATTAATATTATTATTGGTTGTGCTTCACATGACACAAGTGTGTTCTGATTGCTTATAATAATAATCTTTGCGTCTCAAAAACCTAGATCTCCTGATGTGTATTTGCTTTTTGCTTTTAAAAGCTCAAATGATTTGATGCAATAATCGTGTTCTGCTTAATCGATCTGAGTTTTTAACAAAAGAAAAGACAATACATCATTTGACTCAAAAATGTGATTGCCTGTTTTCTCAACGTTTTTGTTTTTTTCTTACAGCCACTAATTGTAGGTGACAAGTATGATTTGTTGTTGCCTAGCTTCTCACATCTTACATAATGTTCTTATGGCATCAAATACAGCTGAGTTACAGCCTGGCTCAAGGGCCAACAGAAGCAGACAGCCCAAGATGATAGTAGTCTACTGTAGGATAAGATATATTTTCGTAGGAACACAAAACATTCAGTGGTTTGTCATACACATAGTGGCATGTTTTAATTTTGTAGAAACAACATTTTCTTTCCCGGGGCCATCTTTAAGGAAGCGTGGTCAGGTTTTCCCGCTTCACCGGGACCTGCTTGACTGGAAGCTAATGCCAGGCTACTGCTTCGGTTTTTTAAAGTGGATGACAATCGAGCGACTGTTGGACATTTATTCGGCATTATGCCACATGTGGAATATTTACAGTGGCTTGCAAAAGTATTCGGCCCCCTTGAACTTTTCCACATTTTGTCACATTACAGCCACAAACATGAATCAATTTTATTGGAATTCCACGTGAAAGACCAATACAAAGTGGTGTACACGTGAGAAGTGGAACGAAAATCATACATGATTCCGATTTTTTTTTTACAAATAAATAACTGAAAACTGGGGTGTGAGTAATTATTCAGCCCCCTTTGGTCTGAGTGCAGTCAGTTGCCCATAGACATTGTCTGATGAGTGCTAATGACTAAATAGAGTGCACCTGTGTGTAATCTAATGTCAGTACAAATACAGCTGCCCTGTGACAGCCTCAGAGGTTGTCTAAGAGAATGTGGGGAGCAACAACACCATGAAGTCCAAATAACACACCAGACAGGTCAGGGATAAAGTTATTGAGAAATTTAAAGCAGGCTTAGGCTACAAAAAGATTTCCCAAGCCTTGAACATCCCATGGAGCATTGTTAAAGTGATCATTCAGAAATGGAAGGAGTATGGCACAACTATAAACCTACCACGACAAGGCCGTCTACCTAAACTCACAGGCCGAACAAGGAGAGCGCTGATCAGAAATGGAGCCAAGAGGCCCATGGTGACTCTGGACGAGCTGCAGAGATCTACAGCTCAGGTGGGGGAATCTGTCCATAGGACAACTATTAGTCGTGCACTGCACAAAGTTGGCCTTTATGGAAGAGTGGCAAGAAGAAAGCCATTGTTAAAAGAAAACCATAAGAAGTCCCGTTTGCAGTTTGCCACAAGCCATGTGGGGGACACAGCAAACGTGGAAGAAGGTGCTCTGGTCAGATGAGACCAAAATGGAACTTTTTGGCCAAAATGCAAAACGCTATGTGTGGCAGAAAACTAACACTGCACATCACTCTGAACACACCATCCCCACTGTCAAATATGGTGGTGGCAGCATCATGCTCTGGGGGTGCTTCTCTTCAGCAGGGACAGGGAAGCTGGTCAGAGTTGATGGGAAGATGGATGGAGCCAAATACAGGGCAATCTTGGAAGAAAACCTCTTGGAGTCTGCAAAAGACTTGAGACTGGGGCGGAGGTTCACCTTCCAGCAGGACAACAACCCTAAACAAAAAGCCAGGGCAACAATGGAATGGTTTAAAACAAAACATATCCATGTGTTAGAATGGCCCAGTCAAAGTCCAGATCTAAATCCAATTGAGAATCTGTGGCAAGATCTGAAATCTGCTGTTCACAAACGCTGTCCATCTAATCTGACTGAGCTGGAGCTGTTTTGCAAAGAAGAATGGGCAAGAATTTCAGTCTGTAGATGTGGAAAGCTGGTAGACACATACCCTAAAAGACTGGCAGCTGGAATTGCAGCAAAAGGTGGTTCTACAAAGTATTTACTCAGTGGGCTGAATAATTACGCACACCCCAGTTTTCAGTTATTTATTTGTAAAAGAAATTCGGAATCATGTATGATTTTCGTTCCACTTCTCACGTGTACACCACTTTGTATTGGTCTTTCACGTGGAATTCCAATAAAATTGATTCATGTTTGTGGCTGTAATGTGACAAAATGTGGAAAAGTTCAAGGGGGCCGAATAATTTTGCAAACCACTGTAAAAGAGTGAGTATAAGAGACTCTGACTGCTAAGTTCCTGCTTTCTGTGCATTTCTTTGCACATCGTTTTATAAAGAAACACTGCATGGACCTGCGCTACACGGTGGACATTGGGGTAAGGCCGACTACCTGTTCTCATTTCAGAAACTGTTAGAATCTGACGTTACATATTCCTAGACGCTCAGTGTGAAGTTGAAGCTGCTTTAATCAGTGATCCTAGAGCAGTGTTTAAGCCTCTGCAGATGTAATGGGTTATGGCTGTGGCTGATAACTTTTGGAATAAACTGCCTTTTCATTCTGCTGCTCCCACCTCAAACATGTGGCATTTGTACAAGAGCGATATTGGAAATGTCTTTATGGGGGATTGAAAAGAGGATTTTTTTAACATGGTTTAGAAAATTTGAGGTGGCTGTTGAGGCTGCTCCACATTTTGAGGACAGTTTCGCTAAGCTGTTACCTACAAAACTGTGTGGTGCTGCTTTTAGCAATTGGGATAACCTACCTGCTGAAACAAAATCTAACTTCTCAGCCTTGAAGGACAAACCTAAAGCTGTTTTTAGACACACTCCTTTTCTCTCTACTTTCCAAAGTTATATTAATGCACGCTCTTGTCTGCCAGGGGAACCATTACTAGTATTTGCTGCAGATTTAAGCCAACTGGTGGAGGAAAAGTTTCCTGCCTACTAGAAAATGCTAAGGATGGAGAAAAGTTCAGGCATTTTATTGCTTGTATTGAGCCATATCTTCAAGTCCGATGTCATGAACAAGGTTTAAAAACTCTAGAGAATGCTCTTCAGTTTGCCATACAGATTGAGAATGCTCATCAGGCAAGCAGAGTTTTTCCTGCCTCAAATGTTTGACCAGTTTCTTCTAAGCAAAACATCTCACCCCCTTTCCACCTGGATCTACTGCATCTCTTGGTGTGAACTCAGCAACTTCAGAAGATCTTCGGAGAATTCAGAATACGCTTGACATGCTTTCAAATAGGGTGGTACAGTTAGAACTGCAAAGGACACTACAGGCCCCAGGCTCACTCACCTGATTGAAGCGAAGACCAAGGATGATTTAGATGTTCTCCAAGTCCTGGACATGTCCGTTTCCACTCTCCTGCACACACCACTTCTGGTCAGGCAAACTACCAGTAGTTGGTAAGGAGGGCCAATTACCAGCTGCTGAGCCTACACAGTCCCAGATTGAGGAGGCTGATGCATCAAAGACTGATTGGAATGCAGTTTATCATGCCTTGATTTGTCTTTTAGGTATGTATCAATTGTCATTGAGAACATTGTTGTGCATGCTTTTATTGACACTGGTGCAGATATTTCACTTGTTAGTGGGGACTTCAGGATATGTAAGTTTGGCCTCCAAAAAAAGCCACTTGTAACAAATTGTACACCCCTATCTAGCGTTACAGGTGCACTTCTTCACTCTGTAGGTTCAATCTCTGTAAATTTGAGCATTGCACACGAGTATGACACATACCCTACAAGTTGTGAGGAACTGTACTAAGCCTCCGATTTTGGGCTGGGACTTTCTAGCTGCTAATGGCATTGTTGCAAATACAAAATCTTAATGTCATGAAATAGACAGTAGCCCCATTAGTTAGCCCACGTTTGTATGCTTCTAAGCTCAGTGAGGTTTCAGTTTCTTCAACATTATCAGTCCCTTCTATATCTGAAATGGTCAATGCTGCAAAACTGGAGGCTCCACTTACAGGTTTAGTGCCTACTGTTTATGTAGGTGTGTTTGAGCCATGCTATGCTTCTAAATCAGAGACAAGTTTTGAATGGACAGTTACAATGGCTGTTCCAGTAACACCTTTTATCGTTCCAGCTAAAATATTTCTCAAATCCCGATCTCACAGCTAAACAATAAAACAACCTAAGAGAGGTGCTAATTTTCATTTTCAGATTTTTTTTTTTTACCATCACTTACATGACTTTGGACATACAAACCTTGTTATTCACAAAATTGATACCACTTGTGACAGACCAATCTCACAATCTTGTGTCAATTTCAGGAGGCTGAATTCAGTGACCATTACAGATGCTAATCCTCACCCTAGAGTTGATGATAGTTTGGATGCACTCTCTGGGTCTCGATTTTTCTTTGCCATGGACATGTCAAGCGGATATTGGTAAGTTGAAATGGAACCTGAACATAGACCAAAGACTGCATTCACAACAGGTGATAGCATTTACCAATTAAAAGTGATGCCCATGGGTCTCAAAAATTCACCATTAACATTCCAGAGGTTAATGGAGCTCGTTCTAAGGGGTCTCCATTGGACTACATGTGTAATTTATCTGGACAACATCAAGGGTATGGGGTGCAGTTATGATGACCACCTGAAAAAATTGACATATTTGAATGGCCTTTTCCCAATTCCTCTTTTCAAGTCAAAGCTTTCCTTGGACTCTTATTATAGGGACTTTGTGCACAAATATGCCTTCATTGCCCATCCTCTGCATAGACTCCCTCAAAAACATGTGGCATTTGAATGGATTGTGGAATATTCAACTGAATTTCAGACATTGAAAGGTGCACTTACCTCTCCTTCTGTTAGGACTTTCACCAGCCATTTATTATCAGTATTTATGCCTCTAATTATGCAGTTGATTCAGTGCTTTCCCAGGTTCAAAATTGGGAAGACCCATATTCTGACCCGTGCAGCGAGACAATGGTCTACAAATGATACGGATCTCTGGACCATTGTTTGGTCAGTCAGACATTTCCGACACTAACTTTTACTGGTCTCTGTGGTGTTCTGCATGTGGGTAAAAGTCAATACCAACATGACAAAACCTTTGTTGGCAAAACGGCAATAAAACACTTTTGTAATTGCTGACAAGTCTTTTGGCAGATTTCAACCCGGATTTTCACCATTTAGCTTTTAATCTGTGAAAATACCCCTGTAGATCTAGATTCAGAATAATCTGTAAATCCCAGTTGAATCAGTGGAGAAAGTAAAAGATTAATAAATCACCAAAATACAAATGGAAACCTCCAAAAAGTTTGTAAATCATAACAAGGGTTTGGTGTTTTGGGGAAAAAAAGTAAAAAAGTTACTAAGAAGCATATGACTAACAAAATGTTACTTTTTGTTGAAAAGTAAAGTAAGAAATGGTTCAAAAATCATACCCCTAGTAGATTTTTCCTTTTATCCAAAGGGGAAAAAATACCCCACCCCCTCCTTTTTCCAGAAAAACTATTTTTGCACCAATTGTATATGTCTACACATACAGTAATTCAATTCAATTCAATTCAATTCAATTCAATTCAATTCAATTCAATTCAATTCAATTCAATTCAATTCAATTCAATTCAATTCAATTCAATTCAATTCAATTCTATTTCAATTCAGTTTATTTATATAGCGCCAATTCACAACAGATGTCATCTCAAGGCACTTAACAAGAAGTTATTTCAATACATTTATACAAACATTCCAATCAGTTAAAAAGTTTCCTATTTAAGGAATCCCAGCAGATTGCGTCAGTCATTGGCGTGAGGTTGGGCAGATTTCCAACCACAGCAATCCTTCAGCAATCCCTCATACTGAGCAAGCATGTTGCGACAGTGGAGAGGAAAAACTCCCCTTTAACAGGAAGAAACCTCCAACAGAACCAGGCTCAGTAGGAGCGGCCATCTGCCACGACCGTCTGGGGGTTTGAGAAGAGAGAGCAGAAACACAGAAGGAACAGAAGATCTGGTATTAGAGAACTTTCGATGTTACAGAAAGTAAAAAGTTGATAACAGGACACAGCGGATGTTCAGTTACTGAGAGGATCATCCCAGTCGATGCCCCCCATCCAACAGGGCATTGCAGCCAAGCAGGATACCAGACCAGGTATATCTTCTATGGGGAGAAAAACACTGAGAGAAAACAAAGTTAACAGTCGAAATAACAGAATGTACTGTAATACAACTGGAGAGTCGTAGGAGAAAAGGAAGTAGCAGAGTGAAGAAAATTGGTAAGTCTGTCCTCCAGCAGTCTAAGCCTATAGCAGCATAACTACAGAGATAGCTCAGGATGACCTAAGCCACTCTAACTATAAGCTTTATCAAAAAGGAAAGTTTTAAGCCTGGCCTTAAAAGTAAACAGAGTGTCTGCCTCACGGACTAAAGCTGGGAGCTGGTTCCACAGGAGAGGAGCCTGATAACTAAAAGATCTGCCTCCCATTCTACTTTTAGAGATCCTAGGAACTACAAGTAAACCTGCAGTCTGAGAGCGAAGTGCTCTTTTAGGAACATATGGAACAATTAGATCTCTGATGTATGATGGAGCTTGATTATTAAGGGCTTTGTATGTAAGAAGAAGGATCTTAAATTCTATTCTGGATTTAACAGGGAGCCAATGAAGGGAAGCTAAAACAGGAGAAATGTGATCTCTCTTTTTAATATTCATCAGAACTCTTGCTGCCACATTTTGGAGTACACCCCCTTTTGATTGCATGTTGTCCACAAAACGGGCCCTGGTAAACAATATATTTATATGAAAACCAAGCACTAGATGGTGCTATTGATTCATCATAGTTGAAACGAAGGAAACCATAAAAGGTCTGGATTACTTCCTACACAGTCACCAAAAGCCCATGTTACTGTAGTGGTAAAACATAATTTTAATTTAAAAATATCTTCAGCGGTTCATCCAAAATAGTTTAGTTTTGTAACAGGTTATTAAAACTGTTTTATGTTAACATGAAAAACTTTGTGCCATAATTTATTATAAATGTGTACTGAATACTCTGTAAAAGTAGTCAAACTCATACTAAAACAGAGTGACATGATAAACATCCTGAATGGCATCACATTCAGACAGTATAGACGACACAAAAAAGAAACTAACACAAAGGACACAAATATTTAAACTTTTTCAAAAACTAAAATATATTAAGAACAAAAGTGATAACATCAACAAATAACATATGACCATTAAAATAAGTAGATCATTAGTTAAAGATATTCATCCATATTTAATAAACTAGGATATTCATGTATATCTATTACATACAGGATGTTTTCAAACCTTTTTTTGCTAATTGTGGTGATTTTTCAATCAAAGCTAATGAAAACAAGAAATAAGATGAGAACATTACCTCAGTATCATACAAATATTTTAATACAGAAATGTGGGATTGCTAAACAAAAGTTTAATACCGGCTTAAAAGTTATTTTCAAAAGGTAATTTTCATCTGACAAAGGAGTCTTATCGACAGGCATATTCTGATTTATTGATTATGACTCTGTATCTATAATATAAAAAGAAAAAGGAGAGCTATTACAGTTCTTTCAAATGTAAGTTTTTAAGGTTTTTAGTATCCAGTTGGTCCCATCAGCTGGTCTGTGTTCTCGGTGAGAGGGTCCCTTGTCTGTAGAGCTCTCTGAACGTTCTGCCAGAAGACTCCTGGATGTTGTGCAGCCTGAGACCAGCTTAGGTAGGTGTGTTTCTTCATCACTTTCCTCAAGCGGTGGTATGGAGACAGATGATGAGAAGGGATCACCTCTAAGAAAAGCAGGATCAGCACATCCTTATGCTCATCGAACAGGCAAAAGCTGCAACATTTTCAGATTACAGAGAAATTGTTTGTATTTAAGCTGTATTTTTCCATTTAGTTGAAAAAGGTTAGCTTATTAAAATGACAAGCTTTTGAAGTCTGATTTTATTTAATGTTAATATTTAATGTTAAAGTTTGAATATTATTCTTGCACTCTGCAGCTTGTGTCTGAGCTGGTAGTAGTTGTAAATAGATTAGAAAATAAAAGTTTTCTTGTTGTTACTGGTGACAACAATAATAACAGGCACCTCCTGCCACGCTTTACCTTGAAAGCCTGCTTACATGAGGGCCAAGTACCAAATGAGTAACACACCTCTATGCTCAATCAGCATGGTAATCTCCTAAAATGTGAAGAGACGTCTTCACATAGTCTTGTTTTTCTGTTTCAGTCGTGTCACCGAGCAGCTCAATTAATACAAGTTCCTCTGGTACGATGGGCAGAGCAAGTCAAACCAAAGAAATAATTCTTAGTATCCAATACAATTAAGACTTCCTCTGTGATCTGATGAACTTACAGGTCTTACTGACTAAGATGTCTGCAGAAGTTTTTGAAATCTATCAGTTGTGTTTTTTTAAATGAATGAATTTAGCTTGATTAGTTTGAGAAAGATTTAAAAGTTAAAGTGCATCCATTGAATTGATTGCTGAAGTGCGCCCCCAGCAGCATACAGTAATTATTAGTTATTTTCTTTGTTTAAAAAATATAAAATACTCTATAAAGCTGCCATGATGATTTATATAACTCTATAAAGTTATGATAAATGTTTTGGAAAGTTTGTGTGTTTTTTCTATTCTTTTTTCTAAATGAATTAAATATAACACTTTTATTTATTTGAATACTACCAATTTACACTAAATACTGCCTCAAGTCACCTTATAAAAATTAATTAGTTTATAGTAATCCAATTTATAATAGGAAAAATCTATTTAATCCAATCACATGGAGAGATTAATAAAGCTATAAATCAGTATTAACATTAATAAAATACATTTGCTTTGTCTTTTAATTAAGTAGTGTAAAGTATCTGATCTTATTGTTAAGACAAATGCATTTTGTTGCTCTGTCAATTTGAATAATTGTTGGCCAGTTAACTGTAAATAAACGACTAAATAAAAAAAATAAAAAGGGCAAGCACTGCCCTAAGAGTTACACGACTTGGGCTATTTTATAATCTAATATTTATTTTCATCTTATTTAACTATATTTTAATATTTAAAAAAAAAATTTTATCAGATGGGCAAAATATTTTATGTTTTTTCCAATAAGATCCAGGTCTGTGCACTATCTGACAAGTTATATTATTGCTAAAGAAGGAACTACCCCTGAATATGTCCAAGCATCAAATGTCACAAGGCTGTGCTCACTAGGCTATAACACACCTAGTCGACTTTCCACTTTCCGCTGTCAACCTAATTTTTTTTCTGCTTAAAAAACACTTAAAAAGGACGCTCCACCACCACCTGGTCATCTGCATCTCTCTGGAGCACCATTCGCTCTGCAGGTAGTTTCGGCTGATCACACAGATGGTCTTCCTGCTGCCATAAATTGCATCAGTGCTGTTCTCCATGATGGGTTTACCTGTACATATAATATATGTTTTATTAATTATATTTAATGATATTGTTGCTCAGTGTTGATAAATAATTATTACAGTATGAAACAACTGTGATAGTTTTGAAAACGTGTTATTTTCTTTTCCATACAGAACCAGAGACAGCTCTAAGAAAACTCACTGTTATGAAGTTAATTCTAAATAATTATCATACAATTAGAGATAAGAAATGTTTTCAGTGCAAAGTATACTGTAAATATTCATCCATCTGTCATTCAGTTTCTTTACCCACCTAATTTTGTCAGAAATTTTGTTCAGAGCATATATTTCCACGTTTGATGCTTCCCTTACATTATTTGTTGCAAATGCAGCTTTTGATTGGCTTCCTTTAAACAATGGCATTTTTCTTGCAGTTTTCCATCAAGGCCAGATTTCTGGAGTGAATGACCAATATTTGTTCTGTTAAAAGATCCTGCTGCTTTAGCTGTGGATCTGAGCAGCCCTTCTAAAGTTACCATGGCCCTGTTGGTTGCTTCTCTAATCAATGCGCTCCTTGTCAAGTCTGCCCGTTTAGGTGGAATGAAATGCTTAAAAAAACATTATGAACATAATATATGACACATTAAAAGATATGGCATTCATGCTATAATTGATCACTCACTCAAAGGCTGTTCTAAACAGATGGTTTTTAGCCTTGATTTAAAGGAGCTCAGTGTTTCAGCAGCTTTGCAGTGGTCTGGAAGTTTGCTCCAGAAACAAGGAACATAGAAAATGAAAGCTGCTTCTCCATGCTTGTTTTTGATTCTCGCGATGTTCAGTAGTCCTGATTGTTCTGGAGAGTTGGTATAAAAATTCTAGAATTGCGCTGCTCTGGGTGGCTGCATATTGGAGTGGCTCTGTTGGCTACATATTAAGTTTTGGTTTTTTGTACATTGGTTCCTCTTTTTTCTTAAAGAAGTTTGCATTTTTTGACCTGTATACTTTCTAGTTTTTGGTGCTGTGAAGCTGGAAGGATTTTTGCTTTTTGACAATTTGTTATGATGCGTAACCATGGTAACAATGTGGTTTACAGCCGGGAGCAGCTGATTAACATCGCAAAAGCTGAAATAATACCTCATATGAAGCTACAAATCCCTGATGAGTTGATAAGGAGGAGACGTGGATGCAGAGCAGGAGCGAAAAGGAGACAGAGAAAGAGGAAGTTCAAGCCATCTGGGCAACGTAAGATCACTGGCTAACAAGATGGATGAACTCCAAGCCCTTACAAGGACTCAGCCAGAGTACCGTGAATGCAGTGTTATGTGTTTTACTGAGACGTGGTTGCTGGATCATATCCCCGACTCCAACGTCTGTCTGCCAGGCTTCCTGACTGTACGAGCAGACAGAGATCTAAAAACGAGCAGAAAAAGAAAAGGTGGTGGAGTAGCAGTGCTTGTCAACAACAGATGGTGTCATCCAGGACATGTTACTGTGAAGTGTCATCTCTGCAGCCCAGATGTCGAACTCTTTCTTGGCATTGAGTTTTCGTCCATATTATTTACCAAGAGAGTTCACCAGTGTAATTTTGCCAGTTGTTTACATTCCACCTTCAGCCGTTGCCGACACTGCATGTGATGTCATCAGTCCCATTGTTGCTAAGCTACAGACACAGCACCCCAATGCATTTTTGGCAATATCTGGTGATTTTAATCATGCCTCGCTCTCTACTACACTTCCAATATTTCAACGTTTGTCAGCTGCTCTACAAGAGAAAACAGGACCTTGGATTTGTTTTATACAAATGTAAAGGATTCATACATGTCCAAACCAAGACCTCCTCTGGCACAATCAGATCAAAATCTTGTTTTTCTCTGTTCAGAATATAAACCAGTTGTTCAGAGGCAACCCGTGACAAAACGAACTGTGAGAAAATGGTCACAGGAAGCTGAAGAAGCCCTACAGGGTTGTTTTGCAACCACAGACTGGATGACTCTTTGCCAACGACATGGAGAGGACATCAATGCCATGACTGAGTGTGTGACTGACTATATAAACTTCTGTGTGGACAACATCATCCCAACCAGAACAGTGAGATGGTTCCCTAATATCAAACCCTGGATCACCAGTGACCTGAAGGAACTGTTAAACAAGAAAAAAAGAGCCTTCAGGGAGGGAGACAGGGAATTACTGAGGAGTATACAGAAGCAACTTAAAGTCAAGATCAGAGACAGCAAGGAGGCATACAGGAAGAAGCTGGAGAACAAACTACAGAGGAACAATATCAGAGATGTCTGGTCAGGAATGAGAAAGATCACAGGTTTTAAAGAGAGGAAGGATTGGATAGATGGAAGTCTGGACAGAGCCAATAAACTGAACACATTCTTCAACAGTTTCAGTTCAGGAACTAGCTCAGCATCCCCCTCTCCTGTTCCCAGCCAAACAGACATCCCACTCTCCTCTGATCAACAGCTTTCCTGTTACACCTCGGATGTTTTATCCTTCACCTCAGCCATCAATTCTTCTAATTACACAAGTTTGACTTCAACCAAGTCAGGAAATGCTGCAACCCCTTTGCCTCCCACTCCCACTTGTCTGTCTCCAAAAGTAAGGTGAAGAGGCAGCTGGAGAAACTGAACCGGAACCAGGCTGCAGGTCCAGACGGTGTCAGCCCCAGAGTCCTGAAGGCCTGTGCAGAGCAGCTCTGTGGGATTCTGCAGCACCTCTTCAACCTTAGCCTAACTCAGGAGAAGGTTCCAGTGTTGTGGAAGACATCCTGCCTTATTCCAGTACCCAAAAGAACTCACCCATCAGTCATCAATGACTATAGACCTGTTGCCCTGACATCCCACATCATGAAAGTCCTGGAGAGACTCCTGTTGGCACCCCTGAGTAAGCAAACTAGAACGTATCAGGACCCACTGCAGTTTGCTTATCGCTGTGGAGTTGGAGTTGAAGATGCCATCATCCACCTGCTTCAACCAACCCACTGTCATCTGGACAAAGCAGGCAGCACTGTGAGGATCATGTTCTTTGATTTCTCCAGTGCATTTAACACAATTCAGCCTGATTTGCTTTGTCAGAAACTCCTGAATACACAGGTGGAGCCCTTAACAATCGCCTGGATCAATAACTACCTGACCAACAGACCACAATTTGTGAGACTGAAAAATTGTGTCAAACCAGGTGGTCAGCAGCACAGGAGCACCACAGGGGACCGTACCCTCACCATTCACTTTCACTCTGTACACCTCAGACTTCCAGTACAAATCAGAGACCCGTCATCTGCAGAAATACTCAGATGACTCTGCAATTGTCGGGTGTATCAGAGATGGACAAGAAGCTGAATACAGAGAGCTGGTGGACCGCTTTGTGACATGGTGTGGAAACAATCGTCTCACCTTGAATGTGAACAAAACAAAGGAGATGATTGTAGATTTCAGAAGAAACAGGGATACGTCAAAAACTGTTTCCATCATGGAAGAAGAAGTGAAGGTGGTTGAGGAGTATAAATACCTCGGAGTTCACCTTGACAACAGACTGGACTGGAGGCGCAACAGTGAAACCGTCTACAAGAAGGGACAGAGCAGACTGTACTTCTTGAGGAAGCTTAGGTCCTTCAAGGTTTGCAGCAAGATGCTGGAGATCTTCTACAAGTCTGTTGTGGAGAGTGTAATCTCTTCAGCCGTCATCTATTGGGGTAGCAGCATCAGAGCCAGGGATTTAAAAAGGCTATGAACAACCTGATTAAGAAGGCTGGTTCTGTTCTTGGGACAACTGTGGAACATCTAGAGATGATAATGCAAAGAAGGATTCTTCATAAAATCAAGAAAATTATTGACAACCCTGAGCATCCTTTTCATGAGACTGTCATACAACAACAGAGCGTCTTCAGTCGGAGGCTTCTTCCGTTTCGCTGCAATACAGACCGCTACAGGAAATCCTTCCTGCCCACAGCCATCATCATCTACAACAACTCCTTAAAGAATTAATTATATGAGCTATAACAACACCTAATTTCCCTCTGGGATGAATTAAGTATTTTTGAATTGAATTGAATTGAATTGAATTTGAATAGTAACGACAGACCATCAACATACGTTGGTGTAAAGCCATTCAAGGATTTATAGACTAGTAAAAGTATTTTGAAGTCTATTCTTTAAGCTACAGGGAGCACGTGTAAGGACTTTAGAACTGGGGTGATGTGATCTACTTTCCTGGTTCTAATGAGGATGTGAGCATCAGTGTTCCGGATCAGCTGCAGCTGTCTAATTGACTTTTTAGGCAGACCTGTGAAAACACTGTTGCAGTAAGCAATCCGACTAAAGATAAACGCATGGATGAGTTATCGAGGTCCTGTTGTGACATTAGTCCTTTAATCCTAGAGATGATATGCAGATGATAGAAGGCTGACCTTGTTACTGCCTTTATGGGACATT
Source organism: Valencia hispanica (assembly GCA_963556495.2). Taxonomy (NCBI): domain Eukaryota; kingdom Metazoa; phylum Chordata; class Actinopteri; order Cyprinodontiformes; family Valenciidae; genus Valencia; species Valencia hispanica. The sequence goes on along the minus strand of OY747713.1, from coordinate 11,962,822 downwards.
GGAGGTCAGGTCTGAGTCTATTAAAACACCTATATTTTGGGCCTGCTAAGTAGTTTCTAGCTTTATTAACTGAAGCTGTTTACTGACTGATTGTTCCTCTTTAGAGGAATATTTAATACAGTTTTGTTTCTGTTCAGCTGGAGAAAATTATGGAACATCCATCCATTGATTTGCTTATTGCATTTGCTTAGGATTTGTATGGGTTCAAAGTCACCTGGAGACATTGGCTAATTGTTATTTCTGCTGCTGTGGCCACCTTTTGATGCTAGTAAGTGACACTGCTCACTGCAGAGAGAGTGGTGATATACCAATGCCTTAGCTAATATCTATACCATCTGTATTGACCCTTTTGGCAGTTCTGTTATCCTGTTGACAGACAGCTCCAGCTTTGTCAGCTGAGAGCATGTTAAAAGCTCAGTGGGTAAATTGTCAAGATAATTTTCCATCAAATGCAGCCTCCTCCGTGTTGGAATTTTGCAGACTGTTGACAGCAGTGCTTTTTTCATCCATGTAGTTAATTGACTTAACTGCAGATGACGCAGCAAGGAAAGACTTGTTAGGAGTTCTCGAGCGTCTGCAAAGGACAGCGCGCTTGCTTTAAAATAAAGCTGAGTTATGTTACTCGGTAATGTTTTGTCAGGATCATCCCAATTTGCAATAAGTTGATATCCACACACAGAAAGATCTAACTTCGAAAGGTAAGGGAAGATCAATGTTGTTATACTGAAATTTTCCAGATTAGCACCAGAAACGTCCAACTCATAAAGGGTTGAAGACAGATTCAGCGGTAGGTCTTTGGTCTCAAAAGAAGAAAATCAACAGCAATTAATGCTGAGCCTCTTTATTTGCGGTAGCTGTAGGATGGGTATGATGTCAGTGACCTTTTTTAGTTGATTTTCACCTAAATCTAGAGATTCTAAGCTGATCAGGAACCTAAAGGCTGAGTTCTCAATGAACTAAATCCTGTCTTCAAGAAGGTCAAGCACAGGCAGGTTGGACATTGTTTGTTGTTTGTCAGGTTGGTAAGTTTGTTACTTCTGATGGAAAAAATTGTCAACGAAATCAAGTCACTGGAAGATCCATCATCCACACGAGAAATTTCATTTTCCCGCAGATCCAAACTGTTTAGTTTTGGCATCTTTGTAAAATCATCCTTTTTAAATATTTGAAGCATATTTTTTGTAGAGATCTACTGAACCAGCATCTTTGGGGATGTCATCGGGGATAGTCACTAGTTTCCTGTTTGTACAGTCCAATAGGACATCAGCAGAAGGATTCTCCTGATAAAGGATGGTACGGTTTTTCAGTGAATAGGCCAGAGAGTTGCTATTATGAAGCAGAAGATGGAGAAGTTTCATAATTAAGTTTAACAGCAAACATCCTGCAGGGACCATATTCAGTTACAATGTTCACAATACTCTTCATGAGTGATTATCTGCAGAGGACATACACACATTATTAATTCATATTAATCTTTTTATCCGCTTTTTCAAATTTTGACATGCATACTTTAGTGAATCCCATTAAAATAGAAAACTCAGACTAAATGGAGATATGCAGCCACAAAATGACTGGTAAAAAATATTGAAGGCAAAAATCTTTCAATTAAACAAACTCGTTTTTAGCCTTTACAGGAACTCACAGGAACATGTTAAGACATGAGAATTTGCAGTTGTGCAGAACATCAAAGACTCCTTAGCCAAAGTTGTTTATGGATCAGAATGAGATCTGTTGTCATATCAGATTGTATCTTTTGATGTCCTAGTATTCCCTATGTGCATTGGTTGCCCTGACTCTGTTCCTGCTTTTATGAATATGTTTTCTTAAATAAAGAAATATTACATCATGTTGTTTCACATTATATTTAATGAGTAATGAATAAGTGTTTCCAATACTCACTCTTGATGACCAGAACTTCATGATCCACCTTTGGGGGCTACACAGCAAACTTAGATGTTTCAGTTCTGTTTCCCTATGAGAGAAAATATGTGAGCTGAAGCTTTGCACATCTGCTCCATATACCAACAAAAAAAGGAAAAGTTACAGTGGCTTGCAAAAGTTTTCGGCCCCCTTGAACTTTTCCACATTTTGTCACATTACAGCCACAAACATGAATCAATTTTATTGGAATTCCACGTGAAAGACCAATACAAAGTGGTGTACAGGTGAGAAGTGGAATGAAAATCATACATGATTCCGAGCATTTTTTTTTTACAAATAAATAACTGAAAAGTGGGGTGTGCGTAATTATTCAGCCCCCTGAGTCAATACTTTGCAGAACCACCTTTTGCTGCAATTCCAGCTGCCAGTCTTTTAGGGTATGTCTCTACCAGCTTTGCACATCTACAGACTGAAATTCTTGCCCATTCTTCTTTGCAAAACAGCTCCAGCTCAGTCAGATTAGATGGACAGCGTTTGTGAACAGCAGTTTTCAGATCTTGCCACAGATTCTCGATTGGATTTAGATCTGGACTTTGACTGGGCCATTCTAACACATAGATGTTTTGTTTTAAACCATTCCATTGTTGCCCAGGCTTTATGTTTAGGGTCGTTGTCCTGCTGGAAGGTGAACCTCCGCCCCAGTCTCAAGTCTTTTGCAGACTGCAAGAGGTTTTCTTCCAAGATTGCCCTGTATTTGGCTTCATCCATCTTCCCATCATCTCTGACCAGCTTCCCTGTCCCTGCTGAAGAGAAGCACCCCCAGACCATGATGCTGCCACCACCATATTTGACAGTGGGGATGGTGTGTTCAGAGTGATGTGCAGTGTTAGATTTCCGCCACACATAGCGTTTTGCATTTTGGTCTCATCTGACCAGAGCACCTTCTTCCACATGTTTGCTGTGTCCCCCACATGGCTTGTGGCAAACTGCAAACGGGACTTCTTATGGTTTTCCTTTAACAATGGCTTTCTTACCACTCTTCCATAAAGGCCAACTTTGTGCATTGCACGACTAATGGTTGTCCTATGGACAGATTCCCCCACCTGAGCTGTAGATCTCTGCAGCTCCTCCAGAGTCACCATGGGCCTCTTGGCTGCATTTCTGATCAGCGCTCTCCTTGTTCGGCCTGTGAGTTTAGGTGGACGGCCTTGTCTTGTTAGGTTTACAGTTGTGCCATACTCCTTCCATTTCTGAATGATCTCTTGAACAGTGCTCTGTGGGTTGTTCAAGGCTTGGGAAATCTTTTTGTAGCCTAAGTCTGCTTTAAATTTATCAATAACTTTATCCCTGACCTGTCTGGTGTGTTCTTTGGACTTCATGGTGTTGTTGCTCCCAACATTTTCTTAGACAACCTATGAGGCCGTCACAGGGCAGCTGTATTTGTACTGACATTAGATTACACACAGGTGCGCTCTATTTAGTCATTAGCACTCATCAGGCAATGTCTATGGGCAACTGACTGCTTCAGACCAAAGGGGGCTGAGTAATTACGCACACCCCACTTTTCAGTTATTTATTTATAAACAATGTTTGGAATCATGTATCACACTTCTCACGTGTACACCACTTTGTATTGGTCTTTCACGTGGAATTCCAATAAAATTAATTCATGTTTGTGGCTGTAATGTGACAAAATGTGGAAAAATTCAAGGGGGCCGAATACTTTTGCAAGCCACTGTATATCTAGCTAAACTTATTGCAGCCTTTAACCCCACTCTCAGTTGCACATACTCACCAGGTTAACATGAATGATTCAAATGCATAAATATTGAAGACTCTGTCCTTCTGTGATGTTGATATAATTACCACTTTAATGCTAACCAGTTTTAGCTTCATTGCACATCATCAGCCAACATGTTCTCTCCTAGGATTTACACCTTAAATTTCCTGTTCATACTTTTTCACTAAAACCCCCGCAAGTCAGGAAAACCTCAGTGTTTTAAAATAAATCAGTGTTTTAAAAAATCTAATCAGTGTAGAATAAGCCTTGCCATGTTTGACAAGTTCATTTATTTTTCTGATTTGGTGACAATACTAAAATAAATGTGTTTCCAACAATAGAATAGAGGATTTATAAACCTCAAATGGTGTTTCAAATCGTCTCTTAAGTGTGGGAATCTGCACTGTGGTGCAATTATTGGCAGAAGATGGAGAAGTTTTATAATTAAGTTTAACAGCAAACATCCTGCAGGGACCATATTCAGTTACAATGTTCACAATAATCTTCATGAGTGATTATCTGCAGAGGACATACACACATTAATTCATATTAATCTTTTTATCAGCTTTTTCAAATTTTGACATGCATACTTTAGTGAATCCCATTAAAATAGAAAACTCAGACTAAATGGAGATATGCAGCCATAAAATGACTGGTTTGGTGGGTTTAAATTCTTACCAAGGCCTTTCTGTATGCAACAGGATAATTGCCACCAAACATTTACTGCAACAACCTTAATATAATTTCAATAGTCTTGTAAATCTGCTCTTGTTAGTTCAGGATTAGGTTTACAAAAATGTTGTTGTAATGCCAATTTAATTTACATAGTATGAAAATATTTATTTGTAATAAGAATACGAACATGTATTCAGCATCTTCACAGGTCTGCCTAAAAAGTCAATCAGACAGCTGCAGCTGATCCAGAACCCTGCCGCTCGTGTTCCTCACTAGAACCAGGAAAGTAGAGCACATCACCCCAGTTCTAAAGTCCTTACACTGGCTCCCTGTAGCTCAGAGAATAGACTTCAAAATACTTTTACTAGTTTATAAATCATTGAATGGCTTAGCACCAAAATATGTTGAAGATCTGCTGTTATACCAACCCACCAGAACAGTTAGGTCCTCTAATTCCAGTCTACTCACCATCCCTAGAATTAGAACCAAACATGGAGAAGCAGCTTTCAGTTTCTATGCTCCTCTAATTTGGAACAAACTTCCAGAAAACTGCAAAGCTGCTGAAACACAGTTCTTTTAAATCACAAATAAAAGCGTATCTGTTTAGAGCTGCCTTTGAGTAATGCTTTGTTGTATCATGTTTTGTGTATTCTTCTTGTTTTACTGCTGTTTTTAGATTATATACTTTGTAATGCTTTGATGTATCTGTGTGTGCTTCATGCTTTATTGCTGTTTTTACTTTATATGCTTTCTCTGTGTTTAACTGCTATTTTTATTTTACCTCTTAATCATGTAAAGCACCTTGAATTACCTTGTTGTTGAAAGTTTGCTATACAAATAAAATTGCCTTGCCTTGCCTATTACATTACATTCATCTGATTACATTGCCCTGTATTCTGTTTAAAACAGTTAGGTACAGTGTATTCGCATATTATCTTGGCCAGTGTCCTGACATTTTGGTTTTTGTTGCGCTCATTTTGAATATGATCACAACTCTTAGCTATTAAGTGTATATGAAAATCTACCCTTAAGTCATTTTCATACGTTTTCACTTTCAATGGGAGTTTAGTCCTCCCACATGTTGTGTCCCTCGCCTCTTACTATATGTATATTTTAAACACTTTCTGCAGCTAGATTCTAAGATAGGATGTGTGAATGACATGACCTGGCAAAAAGCTTAAACTATTCACATTAACAGTTCTGTGAGGGTGTGACTGGTGTTTGGACTTATTTTGTAACTATGGTTTTAAAAATGAACCTAACTTCTGTTTTTGAGAGGGTTCTGTAATACCACCAGTTTGCATATTTAAAAAAAAAGTGGACTGCAGTCCTTGTAAATACTTATGTTATTATCCTGGTGTTAAGTGAAAATACCTCAAGTGAAAGAGATGCATTGGGTCTTTCTGGTAGAGCGGATGCATACAGAGTTACTGAAAGAATAAATATTCCTCAATATTCCCTGAGTTAACACTAATGAGAACTAGGCAGGTTATGGCACAAAATATCACACTAGGTTAACTGATCCTCCAGGTAACATATCCAATCCTCCAGATAACCTATTGCACATCAAACATCCACATCAGAGCTGGATGATTTTGGTTGTAGAAGGATGCTGCAGGGTTTAAAACCTCCAAAAAATAGTTGCGTTTTGAGATTGAAGGAGCCAGAATCTGTTGAGATGTCTGTGAAGAGTCCTCATCTTGCTCGGTTGTAAACAACTTGAAAAGTTGCTAGGAAAAAATGCTAGAAATGCAAAACTTAAAGAATAGAGGACCCTTGAATTTATCAGGTCTAGGTCATTGAGATATATAAGAGGTGCTTCAAAATAAAAAAAAGATCTTCAGTTCTGTGCTAAGGTTTGCACAGACACTCCACAGACACTCAACACTCTTGAATGAGCAGAGAAAGGCTGCTTTCATATGCAGATAAAGGCAGAAGATGCTCTTTGTAGGACCCTTTCTTTAACATCAAACCATGGAGATACACTTGCAATTATTTTTTTTTACAGTTGGTGCATTAGATTAAAAAGTACTGACAAGAAACTAGAACAAATAATTTAACAACAACCAGGCGGTGATTGATTTAATTTTCAGTTACTGTACAAATATACTCAGTGGTAAAACAACTTGAAGGAATCATCCATCTATGTTTTAAATTTGTACACAGTCCAAGGATGAGTATATTATTATCTTGGTGTAAAACTAGTTGGTGCATCTGCAAAGGAACCAGAGGTTATAAGTGCTAGCATGGGACAACAATATCCACCTCTCCATAGTATTTGATTTCACAGGTTTTTCATGATTTTTGTGATGTTTTTACCGCTATGTGACTTCTGTTAGCGTCCTTTTGGTCTGGTCAGCATGTTTGTGTTCTCAGTGAAAGCATCCCCTGTCTGCAGAGCTCTCTTGACATTCTGCCAGAAGACTCCTGGATGTTGTGTAGCCTTAGGCCAGCTCAGATAGGTGCGTTTCTTTACCAACTTCCTCATGCGGTAATATGGAGACAGATGATAAGCAGAGATCTCCTCCAAAAACAGCAGGATCAACACGTCCTTCTGCTCGTCAAACAGACTAAAGCTGTGAAATACGGAAAAAAAGTGTTGGTAGTACAGCTTTATCTATCCTTTCAAAAACTGATACTGAACCTTTTTATTCAGTTTATTACAAAGACATGTTTTTTAATTAATTAATTATTTATTTATTAATTTGTTAATTTATTTATTACCTTTATTTTATATTTTTATTTTATTTCCGTTCAATTTTTCATTATTGAAGAGTATTCTAATACATAGCCATTATGTTATTTCCTGCAACACATTTGATTTTTACTTACATGATTTGTCAAAATATTTTATAGAAATAATACAGCATGAACGTTGAATATCTAGCGAGAAATAATTTTAATACAACAGCGACAAAATCTTTTTCATTTCCAAAAAAGATAGATAGGGAAAACCCTCCTTGTCATTTTTCTTTAGACTTTAAATAGGATTAAACTTATAATGATATTCATTATATTCATAAATGGACCGGTAATTAATTTCTTAACTTCTTCACTGAGGGTTAGTCTCTACATCATTCTCAAGTCCATTATCAATACCTTGTCCAATCAAAACAAATGTGGAGAAAATGACACAATTCTACCAAATCAACGACAAAAGCATAGAAAAAAATCTACATCAATTAAGATCATCCTCCTGCTGTCTCCATAGTTTACCCATAGCTTTCTTTAAGAGGGATTTGCTTGTCATTGCGTCTAATCTGATTAAAATAATAAATTCACCCCTCTTGTCAGGTGCTTTCCAACAGGCTTTAAAAACAGCAGTCATCAAACCACTGTTGAAAAAGAATAATCTGGACAAGCTGCAATTGCAAAATTGCCAGCCAGTTTCCAACCTTCCATTCATCAGCAAGGTTATAGAAAAAGCTGTGCTTCAACAGTTACAGTTAGCTAGACTTAGGTACTGCTGGACCTCAGTGCAGCATTCAACTGTTGAGCATATTATTTTATTGAAGCAACTTGAAAGCTGGGTCAGACTCTCCGGTATCGGTACTTAACTGGTACGAGTCTGGCAAAAGAACATGGACTTCTTTGTGTCAAAAGGTAACTTTTTATTATTTTATTCAATCACTTTTCATTTGATTAACATTAACTGGAACATCATTCCTTTAGGCCATGTACACACGAAGCCGGGGTTTAAAAAAAAAAAAATATTCTCACCACCTCGTTTAAAAACAAAAAAACTCCGTCTACACCTAACCACATCAGTGCTTTGTTAAGCACATTCAAAGACATGCCAAAACTGTAGGGGGCGGTAATTCCCCCAAATCCTATCCACCCAGAGTAACTTTCTACTTTCTAACTTCTACATAGAGCAGTAACTGAGCTTGTAAAAACAAGCAAGCAAACAGACATAAATGCTGTTTCTGAGTGTAGACACAGGTTCCACAAGTGATGTTGCGCAGCCTAAAACTCTGGTTATTTCTGTCCACTTTCAAACGCTTAAAATGGCAAAAATGCAGATCTTCACTTTGGCCGAAGTTTTCAGAAAGATTCGTTTTCGGTGCCGTAAAATGTCTTTTTTTGTGAGATACCCGGCTACGTGTGGACAAGGCATAAATTTGTGTACAAACTTTTCATTATGCCACTGCAATATAATATTTGTTTACGATGTGCTTTGTTTTCATCATGTAAAGTACTTTGAATTGCCTTGTTGCTGCAATGTCGTATAAAAACTTGCCTTGCCATTAGCAAGCATGTTTAACTCATCTCCCTGTTTGTCATACCTTTTAATCCAAGTTGGTTCATTTGCTTTTGAAGACTCATAGGTTTTAAAGGATTTAATGTCAATATCTGCTGATTAAATATAATACAGCACAGTATTTCACCATTTAGTCGAAATGCTGTTGTTTGCTCTGTTAGGTAAATAAGATGTTTTCTTTTTTAAATTAAGCATATTGGAAATCTCAAAGGTTCCATTTGTTGTCAAGATGAATGGCTTCTCAGTTTTTGGATTGTGCGGGTAATACCGAAACACCACCTGTCCAGTAAGCTTTACTTTTCTGCCTTGTTCTCTCTGGAACAATGCGTGGGTTCACCAAGCACATGGAAGAGCATAGTAACCATTTAGATATGTAAACCAAAAGTATTCGTATGTCTGACCTTGATGAAGAATCAATAAAAGGTTTTCCATTTTCCTCTGTCTGAAAAAAGAAAATATAACAAAAGAGTCCACCCCTACCTGGCCATTTAGATCTCCCTGGAGCACCATTCACTCTGTAGGTAGTTTCGACTGATCACACAGATGATCTTTCTGCTTCCATAAATGGCATCAGTGATGTTCTCTATGATGGATATACCTGTGAACACGCGTTCAAGCGTGGTTTATTATCTGTATGTTACACTACCAACTTTTAGAGGGTAAAACTTAACTCTAAAATAGCTTCTTTTGCCAAAACTTTTTATTTACTGAAAAACTTTCCATATTCATTGATAAACTTTTCCTAGTTTTTCATACCATCAAGAATTTTTTGCATGAAAGCAACAAATCTAGAGTTTATCTGGTTGGAAGTCTCTGTGGTGCAGACAGAGTATCCAGCCCTGCTTACCCTCCAACATGGGAAGCATTTCTCTGTAAACCCAGTCTTCATGTTGTAGGACACAAATGCATCAAACCAATAATAGTCTCCCTCCTTCCTTTCCCTTCTGTTTTAGAGAAAGGCCTGGAAGAGGTGGACAGTGTAGCTTAGTTGCCACCTCAGAAAGTGGTGAATGAAGGATTTAAGGAGAGTTAGAACAACCAGACAAGTACTGGAAATGAAGCAGAGAAAATGTCGTCTTCCCAACAGGACTGAATGTCAAAATCTAGTAAAAAACATCCTAGCTTGTTGATGGGAAAGGAACATATGTACTTAAAGGTGTTTCCCATTTGTGTTTGCTTCTGTTTCTTTGCCCATCTGATAAAGCCTGTGTTTGAGCGTCACAGGCGAACGCGTTATTGCTTAGATCCAAATACATTAGAGAGGGGAGAGAGTGGAAGACTGTCTCGTTAATCACAGTGATTTCATTCTCAGTCAGTTTCAAATATCTGAGTGCAGAAAAATTGGCCTGCACCAGAAAATCCAAAGCCTTGATCTTGCAGTTAGAGAGATCAAGAGCCTGCAGGTTTGAGACTGGTTGAAAGTGGATTGGATCCAAATTGGACATATCAGTTTCTACAAATGTAACACTCTTGAGTTGTGGGTTAAACTGAAATGTGTCAGCAAATGGAGCATTTACATAGACATTTACAGCTGTAAAATGCTGCAGATGTTTCATAGACTGGAGCAATGGAATTGATACATTAAGGGGAAAACCATGGTGATTGCCTCTACAAATGACTGTGATATTTTTCAAAGGCTTTAGCCGATTAAAAGCCCGGTGGTTCCTTAACTGATCAGTTTTTTAGGAGGGAACAGTGCTTTAAGTGGGCCGGTACGTAAGAGTATACCGGAACATTTTTCCAGCATGTGTTGATGAGTACCTGGACTTTTCCTCAGCAGTCATTACCCTCCTTAGACTTCCCAACAGTTTATAGCTTCTATTTGTTTATAATAAAAATCGTCTCAAAATAAAACCATTGTTTATATGCATAACGCTTGCTGTACTGCTGAACGGACAATATTTTAATTTCGTCAACGAAAAAGAAAATAATATAACGGTAAAATGCACACTCTGCATTAGGGAAAAGTTTCTGTCGACCACAAAAAATTCCACTTCAAATTTAAAACATCTTGTATCCAAACACCACTCCATCAGGCTACTCGGGCAAGATAAGTGCTTTTGATTCATATGTTCTGTGATCAAAAAAAGAATTAATAAAATGCTATGTGGAATAACCTATTGCTGACTGTCTTTCCTGTTGTTATCCTGCCGAGTTAATTTAGTTGGATGACTGACGTTATTCATCATCACGACTTCTCGGTGCATTTAAAGGAGGCTGTGTCTGTCAATTAAGTTGCAGCATGTGCGAGGCGCTGCGAACTGGCTTTTAATTCTTGGTAACGTACTCTAACGCGTTGCTTTTATGAATGGATAACGCTGTAACGTAATTAACTACTTTCCAAAGTAACTATACCCAACACTGGGTATTACCAGAGTACAGGAGCCACAATAGTTTCTGACATGCCAGAGGTTTATGTATCACCTGCATAGCATCTGAAATATTTAGACTTTAGAATCTAGAATTTAGATTTTTCATGTCCACGTTTACATTTGGCTTAATATTGTGGTTCCATGACACAAGCTCATTTGGCTCGTGGATTTGATTTAGAACTGGATTTATCCTTTTTCTCTTTGTAATTTCTGTATAATAAATCTATAGATCGATGGATTGATCTACACGTCCTTCTCAAAAAATTAGCATATTGTGATAAAGTTCATTCTTTTCCATAATGTAATGATAAAAATTAAACTTTCATATATTTTAGATTCATTGCACACCAACTGAAATATTTCAGGTCTTTTATTGTTTTAAACTGATGATTTTGGCATACAGCTCATGAAAACCCTAAATTCCTATCTCAAATAATTAGCATATTTCATCCGACCAATAAAAGAAAAGTGTTTTTAATACAAAAAAAGTCAACCTTCAAATAATTATGTTCAGCTATGCACTCAATACTTGGTCGGGAATCCTTTTGCAGAAATGACTGCTTCAATGTGACGTGGCATGGAGGCAATCAGCCTGTGGCACTGCTGAGGTGTTATGGAGGCCCAGGTTGCTTCGATAGCGGCCTTAAGCTCATCCAGAGTGTTCGGTCTTGCGTCTCTCAACTTCCTCTTCACAATATCCCACAGATTCTCTATGGGGTTCAGGTCAGGAGAGCTGGCAGGCCAATTGAGCACAGTAATACCATGGTCAGTAAACCATTTACCAGTGGTTTTGGCACTGTGAGCAGGTGCCAGGTCGTGCTGAAAAATGAAATCTTCATCTCCATAAAGCTTTTCAGCAGATGGAAGCATGAAGTGCTCCAAAATCTCCTGATAGCTACCTGCATTGACCCTGCCCTTGATAAAACACAGTGGACCAACACCAGCAACTGACATGGCACCCCAGACCATCACTGACTGTGGGTACTTGACACTGGACTTCAGGCATTTTGGCATTTCCTTTTCCCCAGTCTTCCTCCAGACTCTGGCACCTTGATTTCCGAATGACATGCAAAATTTGCTTTCATCCGAAAAAAGTACTTTGGACCACTGAGCAACAGTCCAGTGCTGCTTCTCTGTAGCCCAGGTCAGGCGCTTCTGCCGCTGTTTCTGGTTCAAAAGTGGCTTGTAGCCCATTTCCTGCACACGCCTGTGCACTGTGGCTCTGGATGTTTCTACTCCAGACTCAGTCCACTGCTTCCGCAGGTCCCCCAAGGTCTGGAATCGGTCCTTCTCCACAATCTTCCTCAGGGTCCGGTCACCTCTTCTCGTTGTGCAGCGTTTTCTGCCACACTTTTTCCTTCCCACAGACTTCCCACTGAGTTGCCTTGATACAGCACTCTAGACCTGTAGATAAATATCACCCATGTTTTTGTCCCATATTTGTATCACAGACTGACGGCAGGTCATTAAAGGGAGTACCGGCATTTATTTTTTTCTACTTAAGCACTGTGAGGGAACACTATAGATTATTATATTTTCTAAGTACTTTAATCCCCTGAAATTTGGTTCATAGTTATGTGTAAGTGATTCGGTAAGAACTTGTAGGTTGATCAGTCCTTGAAATGTTCCACGTTTTAACTCTTTCAATGCTATTTGATGTCACAAGTAAATGTTTAATGGATTGCAAACCTTGTAAATCACCGGATTCTAGATTCATTATATTGTTACTTATGTCCAAGACCTCAAGCCTCTAAAGGGCAATCTTGAAGGTGTCTCCAAATTTTAGCAATAGATTTTGCTCAGATTTAAAAGCTTTAGATTTTTAAGATTTTTAAATATACAGCTTTTCAGCTTGGTAATGTGGTTACTGTAGAGGTAAAACTCAGTGAGCTAGGTTGTATTTACAAAATCCTCACAGATGAGTTTGGAGATAGGATTGAATTCAATATTTAGGATCTTAAGTGTGGAAAGGCTCCTAATATATGGAACTTCCATAAGCTGCTTGGTTCTCGAACTCAAGGTTTGCAGCTTTATTCATTGACTTTATTGAGCCTTTTCGATAGTTTATCTGTCTTTCTTCCAGATCAAGCTCTGTAAACTGGTACCAAGGTGTAAGTTTCAAAGTTAAATTATTCTGATAGTTGTAAAATAAATCCAATTTCCTTAGGGATGGTATTTGGCAAACTGTAGATAGCAACTCTTTCTTAATGAAATTGTCCAAGTTATTTAGTTTCCGATGTTTCAAAAAATCAAGACTCTGCAGGATTTCTTGAAACCTTTTTAAGGAAAGGAGAGGTTGACTAGTGAATATATGCGTTATGTTCCTCAGTAAACTTTTGTCAGGTATGTCACAGCAAGATAAAAATTTTTGAGCTTAGGAAATATTGGTGTTGAGATGCTGAAGTTTTTCATGTAAAGTGAAGAAATAATTAGCTCTTTAAAATTTGATGAGAAGTTGTGCAACAGGTTTTTGGTTTCCAATAAGGAAAATAGATTGTGTTTAAGGTTGACCGTCTGTATTTGTGGTAGCTGAAATATCTGCTGAATGTCACTAACTTGTTGGAGCCAATTTCTTTCTAAATCCAGAGTTTGTAAGCTTGTCAAATCTTGGAAAGCAGACTTATAAATGAACTTAATGTTGTTATTACTGAGGACAAGCTTAGTGAGGTTGGACAGGCCCTGAAATATATTGTTAGCCAGATTGGTGAGGGTATTTCATGTTATTGTAAGTGTTTTCAGTATAACTAAATCCTTAAAGGAACCATTGTCCACATCAGAAATTTGATTGTCTCCCAGATCCAGAACCTTCAGTTTTGAAATGTCAAAAAAATTGTCTTTATAAATCCTCACAAGCTGGTTGTTGTTCAGTCTTACTAAAACACCATATTTGGGAATGTAATCAGGAATAGTCACAAGTTCTCTGGCTGCACAGTCATCAAAAAATCATCAGAAGGATTCTCCTGATAAAGTAAAGTGCAGCCTTTCAGTGCAAAAGCTAGTGAATGGGTAACATAAAGCAGAAGAGAAAAAATGTGCAGAACCAGGTTCGGTGATCATGAGGCTGTTAGGGTTTTTAACAGGAAATAGTCTGCAATAGAAAAGGATACACACATCAACAACAGTTAGTCAATGCTTTTTTAAAAGCATTTGGAAAATCTATTTGAGGAATGCACTGTGAGCTTGATTAATCTGTTGTCTCTTAAAAGAATTAAGCAAATAAAATGGTAGTAATAATGAGGGTGGAGCCAAATCTGGTCATGGTTTGTCTAATATGGTTGAAGATTACAGGTTTCCACATTAAAATCGCATAAAAAAGGATAAATCAACTTCACAAAGATAGAGAATGGACAGGTAACATACCACTAATGGATGCAAAACAATTACAAAACTAGAACTGCAATATTTTATAAAAGGGTTCCATAGTGTGGCTAAGGGGCTGTTTACACGACAACATTTTTCAGCAAAACTGAGGTTTTTCTCTCCGATTCGGCCTCTCGTTTACGCAACAACTGGAAAACGGGGGGGCGGAGGTGGGGGGGGGGGGGGGGGCAGGGGGGGCGAAAATGCAGCTTTTGGGAAATGGCTTCCAGAGTGGAGAGTTTTGAAAACGCTGAGGGAGTCGTTGTCGCGTAAACGCAAGCCGGAGACTTTTGAAAACGCTGACGTCATTGCCAGCCGCCTACGGACATGTTGCACTTGCGCACTCCGCCTTTCTACAGAAAAACAACAACAATGGCTGATCCAGGTATGCTGTTACTGCTGATGCAGCTTCTGGAGTTATTTGGTCTCTGTAAGCAAAACTTAGAGATCATCAGGCTTCTATGCGATCGCCAACGGAAACGCATACAGTACGTGCGTCAAATAATCAATATGCCTTTATTTGAGTGGAGGAGAACTAAAAGAAGACCACCATTGTTTGTTATCATGAAATTTGTCTTTTCCGGGTTTAGAGGGGGAAACCTTGGAACACTGCATACACGGGGCACACTGCCATCTAAAGGCCGGGCATAGGTACTACATCGTTTTCCATCAAGCGCCCTGTCATGTAAACGCAGTGCGTTTTCACCCGCGTATTCAAACAAAAACGGCAACGTTGCCGTGTAAACAGCCCCTAAGCTTAAGGTCACAAACAGATGGGTACACATTCTCTTTCAGGATTTTCTGGTGGACAGCAAAATTTATGGTTTAGTCAAAAATTTAGGGCTACCATATACTGAAGCAGCAAAGTAGCCCTGAACCATGACACAACCTCTACCAAGTTTAATTCTTAATGTGATGTTCTTTTTTTTATGCTATAGTTTTACACCAGATCGTACCAGGACACACACCTTTCAAACATGTTCCACTTTGGTAACATTAATCCACACAATATTTTCTCAAAAGTCCTGGAGGTCATTAATGTGTTATTTGGAAGATCTAAGACAGGACTCCGAGGTAGTCAATCATTTTTTTTTGGTCAGTCTATTCTCTTTGTTCTTGTTGAATTTTTACCCGTGATGCTGACGAGACAAGTGTTATAGATGAATTTCTTTTTCTGTATTTACTGTGTGTACTGATGCATATTAAGGTATATTTGGTTCTGAACTATTCTGAAATATTCAATGAAGCAGTCATAAGCATTTTTAGAGGGGGTCTCAAGTATATGCAGATTGGGCTATTCGCAGGTGGCTGTGACCCCTAACCTCTCGGGTCCACAGTAATTAGTCAAAACAGATCAATCACTAAAGTGTCTAAACTCCACTGCTGCTTGTTTTGCTGCTAAAATTCACTTCCTCGGAGGGCCTTGATAACTAATAATAGAACAAACAACTACAGAATAACAGGTGGTAAATTTGGTATCGAAAAAGAGATACCTACATTAAAAAGAAATATTGCATATTTTTTTAAAGACGTTTAGTTAAAGCTATTCTTAAAACTTTAATGAACTCTTTTAGTTGCTTTGGTATTACTGAATTAGAGTGCAATTAATGGGCATTGTGCTCACTTACATTTACAGATTTTTCTTGTTGCTGACTGTTTTCAAACAAAAATAGCATTAGTGATGAGGAGATCACCAAAGTTTACTCATTAATCTTTAAAAACAAGCATACTGTTGCCAGAGTGATCGGATAATGTACATTGTTGGTTGTTAATCAGATGATTTAAACATAAGAGATGTTGCCTCAGAACTTGAGAAAAACAGAAACACATTTGTTACACTAGTTATAGTTATCAGTAAAACACCTTGTTAAGGTTTTTGAAAGGTTTCTTTCTTTGCTCAAATAAGCCAGCATGTTTAGTTTATGATCTGACATTTAAATGTTATGACTAGTTATTTTCCCTTTTTGATACATAAAGAAAATAACCTTGTTTTAGGTTAAAGATGAATGTCTGATACTTACTGTCAATGATGAGCTATTCATGATCCACCTTTTAGGGCTGAATAGTGAACTGTGTTTCAGTTCTGTTTTATAACCCCAAGAGAGACTAGCTGTGAGCTGCATCTTCACACAGCTTTAAATACTCAGAAAACAAAAGGAAGCTGTGTGATTCCAAAACTTCTAGTAATTCAAAGCAGCACAGACTGTTGTACTGTTCTTGAAACAGGAAATGATAAGCACATTTAGTATTTATGGACATTTGGGTGAATAAAATACTTTTAAAACTAAAACTGAACCAGTGCTTTCCCCCACCAACGTGAACATCAGCTGGCTTTTTTTTCATACCAGCAATCACCTTTTATTCCTTTTAGCTGCTTGATCCTTTAGATGATTTGCATTTTTTACTGTGCATGTTATAAAATATGTGATCACAACACTATACTGAAAATCAGATCAAGTAAATAATTTCAAGGGCAAGCTTGGTTGTCCTAATAATCTGTAATATTCCCATACAGTAAACAATACTGAGTGCACAATAGCAGTCTTGTTCCTAATTTAAATGTAGTCACAACTCTAGGGTGATAAGCACGACTTCCTGACAACCCCTTTCTCTTGTTACCATAATGAAAATGTGACAAGTCAATGGAAGCTTATTTCTATGTTGAAATTAATTTACAAGGTTTAAAAGTGCTTTACCGAAAAAAGCAACAAATAAAATAAAAGAATACATTAAAAAGTGACATTTAAGCATTGCATACAAAACTATAAAAGTTACATAAAAATGGCTCAGGCATATTGTGAAGATATAGATTAAGATTGGGCCTTTAAAGCTATGATTAAAAGTAATGTTTTCTGTCTGCCTTATCGAATCAAATCAAATCAGTTTATTTATATGGGACCGAGTCACAGCAGATGTCATCTCAAGGCACTTTACAAGAAAAGTAATTTCAATACAATCATACAAACATGCCAACCAGTTTAAAAGTTTCCCATTTTAAGGAATCCCAGCAGATTGCATCGAGTCATTGACTTGAGGTTTTGCCCGACTGATGCAGACTCTAACCGAAGTCAACAGTTTTTGTACATCTCAGGTTTTCAGGGAGTTTTTTTGCAAATCTGAGAAGCATAGAAACCAAATGCTCACTCCTCTATATTTACTGGTATGAATATATTTATTTGTAATAATAACAAGAAATTATAGGGAGTTGTGATAGTAGACTATACAAAATGAAAAAAAGCTTCATACTCAATAATAAAAGATTGGCACACTTGTACATATTAAATAATATTGTTTCAAGAAAGGAGTCTTGGGGAACCTCTTACATTCCTTTGCATGTAGTATCTTAATTTCTGTGCATACGGGGAAATTCCTCCAGCTGTACTCCAAGTCGGAATAACAAGGTTAACTGACTTCCAGCAATACTCGTGAAGTTTTTTTTACAATAAAACATCCACTTCAGGGCATGATACTTTCTAATGAGGGATGTTAATAAGTTTCTTTTTAGTACTTTGTCTAATTATGTTGTTTTTCACTAAAACCAAAAACTCTTCAGAAAATTGTTAAATTTTCTGAGCAGCAAAACAAAGAGTATTTTAAAGTGAAGATCCTGAATTACTGTAAACATGGTTGATTTTATGATGGAGCCACAAATAGTTGAGATCCTCATGTAATGTACTTGACCTGTCACAAAATGCTTGAAACACAAAACAAAGAATGGAGGGTCCTTCCCCGTATCAGGATAACATCACTTAAGATATTTAAGAGCTGCTTGAAGTTAAACAGGGTCTTCAGGTCGTTGTGAAAGTTTACATGGACACTCAAAACTTTTGAGCAACAAGAGAGACTGTTTTCAGATTTAGACAATAGGCCTGCTCTCCGCGAGGATGGACGCTTTTTCTCTTTCCCTCCCTACTGTTGTCTACTTTCACCCCCCCTCCTATTGTGAATCATTTCTATCTGCTAAAAGGGGCGCTGGTAAAGCCGGCTGCTACCGCGGTCTTCCAAATCCTGTAATGTGTTAATGTTTGTAATTGTTTGTATGATCTTGGATTGGTTGTACCGAAACTTAATTTCCCCACGGGGATTATTAAAGTATTTCTTATCTTATCTTATCTTATCTTTTCCTCTAACATAGAAGCACAAATGTAGTTGGCGGTTTAAAGGTCTCGTTCACTGAGAAACCATGGAATACTTGTTCTTTTTGAAATATGATCGGCCACTCTGAGTTGCATATGCTGCACGCGGTTCTCCAACTCCCATTCCCTGCATTAGCCACAGAAAGGAAATAGATGGCAAAAACAAGAGTCTGAAAAACCCAGTCCCTTCTACGTCACAGGGAAAATTAGTAGTCATGGTCTTGCCTACTTTGGCTTGCGACCGTCCACAGGAAGGCTGATTTTGCAGCCAGGAGAAAGCAGAGTGCGTTTCTGCTAGTAGAAGCTAACTGTTAGCAACTCCACAACATGGTAGAACACGTTTGGACTTGTGTTATTTCTGGACATAGCACATCTGCGTTGTATTTTTTACTTAAGAAAGTGGAGCTAAGGAAGAAATAGTTGGAATTTGCTTTTGAAACCCACCAGCGAAATAAGTTTAGTTCATTTGTTCGAAGGCAGCATAAGAGCTGTATGCCAACCAGAGGCGAGACGTTTGCATAACATGAATATTAATAATGAGTTAGACTCTTAATCCTGTCGTTTCCCTCCACCCACTCCTTCGAAAAACTTAAGCCTCCTGAAACGCGAGCGCTTGAGCATTTTTTCCCACATAAAACAACTCACAAGGCATTCATTCATAAACAGATACCACAGCAAATTTATTGAAAAAGACAAGTGAATAAGACGTTTAACAGATGATCAAAATATAGTGCCTAAAAACAAGGCCTAAAGTTGAAATTTCTCCAAATCTTATTACGAACTTTTTATGTTTGAGTTCCTTCATAACTCCTCTTAATGAGTTATTTAAAGTAAATGCTGCCCCTGGCCAACTTAAAAAGTTTAAAATTTGAAGGAACAGGCTAATTTGCTTGCAGTTCACAATGAGACCAGTGATGGGTATCTAACATTTTTTATGAGCTGCTGCAAAGCACCAGAGGGCGGAACCTTACTGCATCATGAGTTGATCAATGTGCCCCTGGCAGTCAAAACAGGAGTTGAAGATCATAAAATTGGGAGGATGCCTCAGAGACACATTATATAGCACTCTATGTAAGGAACTGTAGTGGCTCTATAACACTGTTGTGCAGTTTAATATTCCACATTTTTTAAATGTGTTGTTGGTTTAACTTTTTAAGAAGTCTTTAGCCATGGTTCTGTCACATTTTCATGAGAAATTGTTAAACACGAGAAAATAGAGTAAAATTAACTGATTCAAAAGAATGAAATAGATTCAACCAAAAGCTGTAGCAGCTGTCTTAGTGTGGTTAATACCAATATATTATACAACATTTCTTAATTGTTCGTGCTAAATTAAAGCAATAATCCTTTCCCTCTGCTGTCTAACCCAGCTAAAGCCATGGAGAACTCTAAAGTTGGCTTCAGTAAATTTAGTTTAACTCAGTTGCACTGGAACAGCAAGGCATGAAGACGAATAGAGGGGATTACTGATTATTAACAACTAGAGCACAATCCATCAATGTACTTTCTTTGCCCAAAGAAAGTTTCCAAAAATCCCAGAGTATAAAACGAGAAAAACTGCTCTATATGGAAGCAAAGAGCCTGCGTTTACAGGAGATCTGCCTCAAACCCCACTTAGCAAGGAGAAGAAAAATAAAATTGGACTCACTGTATAAAGGGAAAGGCATATGCATTCTCCTTGGGTACTCTGCATTTTATTCACTTTTTGCTTCCATAAACTGTTCATACAGATATCTTAAGAAACAGTGGAGATAAACCTTACAAACGCAGGTGTGAAGCTGACGTTTTGCTGGAGGTCCTCTACATTTTGGAGGAGAAATTTATATTTCCATTTGCATATTTTTAACAAGAGAGAAGTGTTTCTTTTAATGTCTAGTCTCAACATTGTGATAAATGTAACCACCACTGCAAGGTAATTTACACACCTATAGACAGAATGCTGCCTCAGCTAATGAACTACAAATGCCCTATATCTTTCACTTTTTAGCAAAGTTTTAATACCTCATTCATTTTTTTAACTTGACGGGATCCAATGCACTAAGGTTTGATCATAGTGTTTCCCAAATCCCAAATTCTAACTGTAGCCAACCTTATTAATTTTTCAATGTACAAACATACAAATCATAAAAGGAACATTTATACCCCCCTCCCCCCAACCCAACTCCCATGCACTCAAACGCTTAAAAACAACAGTAAAAAGGACATAAAACAGACATTGGGCCAAGTGCAGATGAGTCAGGTAAGGAAACCCCATCAGGGCTCCTGAGTTCTTCATAATGTGAGTTTTGCTGAGGCTCATTACTTGCACAAACTACACATTATGGTGACATACATTAACAGTCTGGGTAGGTGTAAAAGAAAAAAGACAGAATTTGAAGCCATCTGTCTGGCATTAATTACTTTGTTCATTGAGTGTTTAAAGTGCAACTCAACCCCAAATCAACTTTTTATTCTTGATAAACTCTATAAATAAGTGTCTAGTAGTGCTATTTACATGTGTATTCATTATTGTGACATTTTAATGCATCCATCAATCCATTATCTAAACCTGTCTATTCATTGGGTGAGAGGCAGGTTACACCCTGGACAGGTCGCCAGTCCATTGCAGGGCAACACAGAGACACACAGGACAAACAACCATACACACGCACACACACTCATACCTAAGGGCAGTTTAGAGAGACCAATTGCTCCAGCATTGGACAGTGGGAGGAAGCCAGAGTACCCAGAGGGAACCCACGTGCATGCACAGGGAAAACATGCAAATTCCATGCAGAAAGACCCCAGGCTGAGTTGCTGCAAGGCAACAGTGCTACTAACTGCGCCACTGTGCAGCCCAATTTTAGTGCATATTATTTAATATATACATTTTCTGCCTAAAACTGTTAGTGTGTCGCCCTCTTCAGGTTAAAAGTCTTCACTACACTTGAATTTGAATCAGCTCTGCGGTGAGCTCTGAACTATGGTGTCAGCTGCACTCCCCACTATGGTATATAAAAGCAGTCGAATGTTGGCCACGCCTCCATAGCGAGTTGCAGTTGGAATTCAAGTGTTGACGCTGCCCAGCACCTCTTAGAGCAACTCACCCCCTACTAGAGTCTAACTACGCCCACATGTCCTGTTTGAAAAATGCGTCAAAAGGAGGTGTTGCCTGGCAGAGCAGTGAACGCGTGGGGAGTGAGGGCTGGGCTTGGTTTGGGCTGTGATTGACATACTGACAGTGGCTGGCACTGCTGCAGTGGCACAGACACAGACAGCGAGAAAGATGGAGAGCAAAAATTTGTATTTTTAGTAAAATGTACTAAAATACTGAAAATAATGACCTGACATGAAGACAGCACTGTTAGACACTCGTTTATACAGTCTATCAGCAAAAAAAGTTGATTTGGGGGTGAGTTTTACTTCTGTCAATTTATCAAAGACTTTTGGACTTAGCTGGAAGCAGACCCATACCTTTGCCCAATATGTAACAGCAGCAAAAATTCCATACTTTGGGTTTCTCCATTTCTCTGTGGTAGTTTTTCAGATTTTGTGGTACTAGTAGCCTCTATTCCCAGTCACCGTGGTCAGAGGGGTGCCTCCCCAGCAGCTGGTCATGCAGCATCTCCTCCGTAGCAAACTGATATCTTCTATACACTGCTAAGATTTATTTTTATTGCCAAACGGCAACAACAAAAACAAAACATGGCACTGCAGCAATAATGTTTTTCTCAGGCGCATATGCACCTGGAAAAAAAAATATTTTTGAGTCAAATGAGATGAGGTGTATTTTTAGCCCAATTTCCATGTTTAATCTGAGAACAGACAATTTTATATAAATAAAGACATGGGATGAAAACAAAACAAGCGGGTATCTGAGGAAGTCATACTCTATACACGAGAAAAATCTGACTGAGGCAAAAGGGACAACGTAGGGCTCTAGAGATAAAGGTCACTTTTCTTGAATTATGCTTTTTTATTTTAAAGATTAAGATTATTTTTCGTTTAGGATTATCTCCTCAATGCAACAAGGAAGCAGAGATGCAAGTGTTAGGTGTCTAGATTTAACCCCACACATGAAAAAAAGAGAAAAATCTTGACAAATGGACAGAAACAGAAGTTGTGGATTTTAATGGAGGGGAAAAAAGCTGGAACACTAAGATCTGAAATTTTACATCTGGTGTGAAGATGTTAACAACATTCTATCATCGTGCATGCAGCCTCAGGAAAGCTGTTTGGTCTGTCTGATTGCAGCTAGAGTTCAGACCGTCACTTATCAGCAAAGCAGCTCTCTCTGAACTCCTCATGACTAATGAAATTAAAAGCTATGCTGCTGATGTTAAAGGGGCAATATGCAACTTTTCCCCCAAAATAAACGTAACAATAGCCTTTATATTTGACCATTTATGACTCAAACATCTCCTGATGAGCATACTGACACCTTGTCAGCTCACAGTGGGTGCACCTATAAGCTTGTATCCAATTTTTTCTATTTTCTGTCAGATCGGATTTTCCCGCGCTGTCTGCGGATGTGACATCAAGCGTCATGTTAAATGTTTCCGATCACTCTGCCACCACCGCTAGTCAGCAGCACTCGCAAGCAGTTCAATGGACTGTGTGAATACACAGAAGAGACCCAGGACAACTCTGACACCAACAGTAACTCCACATAAGATTAAAAAAGTTAAACCCCTGACAAGTGCCCCCAAAAAATCGAAGATTAAGAGCGACCGGTGTACGAGCGCGCGGTTTTGAGCAGAAAGGAAGAGCAGTTCCGTTTTTTTGGCCACAGGTGTCAGTCGCGAGTTTAAATTTCAGAAAATTGCATATAGTCCCTTTAAGAAGGAAGAGGACAAAAAAGGAAGGCTGCCATCTCAAGTCAGACAAATATAGTTACATGACCTTCATTGAGCTGAAGATGTAACTGAAAAATGTAGTGTGAAAACTGAAGTGAATACTTAACTTAAAGGAACATGGGGCAGAATT
The DNA here is from genome assembly GCA_963556495.2 of Valencia hispanica. Taxonomy (NCBI): domain Eukaryota; kingdom Metazoa; phylum Chordata; class Actinopteri; order Cyprinodontiformes; family Valenciidae; genus Valencia; species Valencia hispanica. The sequence continues at coordinate 11,939,392 of OY747713.1, read as the reverse complement.
TGTCAATAAAGTAAACATCCATGTCCAGTTTTTTAATGCTGTTGGGTGATGAAGCGTTATAAACCAAAAAGAATGAGCCCACCCACGTATCGTTCCATTTTCTTAAACTGGCTGTGTGCTGCAGCCAGGATTCTGGCCGCGCTGTCCTACGGGTGTGACGTCAATTGACACTGCGTGTGCATTCTCGATAGCTTTAAAAGAGGAAGGAAAATGGTCGCAGACCTCCATTGATTCAATTGTGAGAATGGATTCTTCTCTTCTGCAACTGGGAAACGACCAAGGACGACTCACAGCCCACTAAAAAGTGGCACTAAGTAAAAAGAAGTATGTCACTGTGAAGAGGTATGATTTTTTTGTGAAGCGTCTGTGCTCGCTCCCATGCGGCTGGCTGCAGTTACTTGCAGCGCCGGCCACGTCGTTCGTGAGTTTCGTTTCTTCATTCTGCCCCATGCTCCTTTAATATCTCAAAAATAAGATAAGCTCAAAGACAATAAATGTTCATTAAAAGAGAAAAAACTTTGAAAAGGTGATCTCTGCAACAGTTTTCACCTCTTTATTACAAAATGAGGTACAACAAACCTATACAAAAATGTTTAAACTAAAAATTACTATTTTTGACAGAGTAAGCTATGTAAGCCTGTATCTTTACCAGTAAGTTTATTATTTTTTATTTTTTAGCTGATTCAACCATCCGCTTGTTTGCTAGCATTACGTCAGCTATTTATGGGTCAACAGCCAGTGGTGCATGCTGCTGTGTTAAATCGATGTAGATTATAATATAAAGTAATGTGTTTTACAGGGTCTTTTCAAAATCGTTTTATTTTTGTTTAATTTTGTACAAAAGCAGGGTCAGATACACACACAGACGCCATTCTTGGGGGGGTCCTCTGCGCCAACGGTTCCTCCCACAACATAGAGGCGAATTGCTAATAAGCCACTGCCGCTCTTCTGAAGCTATGTCCTACAAAACGGCAAAGGTTTTGTGATTTTGGCTAAAAAGGGCATAATCATAATTTTAAGACCACTGAGAAAACTTTAATATAGCTCAAAAAGATGATCGGAGTGGGTCTTTAGGCAAAGAGACCCAGACTTCCCTCTCTCCAGCCACTTGGGCCAGCTCCTCGGGAGGAATCCCAAGGTGTTCTCAGGCCAGCCGGGAAACATAGTCCCTCCAGCGTGTCCTGGGTGTTCCTCTGGGCCTTCTCCCAGTGGGACATGCCCGGAACTCCTCACCAGGGAGATGTCCAGGAGGCATCCTGACCAGATGCGCGAGCCACCTCAAATGACTCCTCTCGATGTGGAGGAGCAGCGGCTCTACCCTGAGTCCTCTCCGGATGTCTGAGCTTCTCACTCTATCTCTAAGGGAGACACTCTACGGAGGAAACTCATTGCAGCCATTTGTATCAGTGATCTTGTTCTTTCGATCACCACCCAGAGTTTGTGACTATAGATAAGGGTTGGAACGTAGATCGACCTTTCGGCTCAGCTCTCTCTTCACCACGACAGACTAGTACAGCACCCGCATACTGTAACAGCAGATGCCTTACCAATCCGTCTATTGATCTTCCACTCCATGTTTCCTCATTCATGAACAAGATGCTTAAACCAGATACTTAAACTCCTCCCCGACGCGGAGAAGGCACCCCACCATTTTCCAGCTCAAGACCATGGTCTCGGATTTGGAGGTGCTGATTCTCATCCCAGCCGCTTCCCACTCGACTGTGAACCGCTCCAGTGAAAGCTGTAGATTCCGATGAAGCACAGGACCACATCATCTGCAAAAAGCGGAGACCCGATCCTGAGGCCACCGAAACAAATCCTCTTGACTGCGCCTAGAATCCTGTCCATAAAAGTTATGAACAGGATTGGTGACAAAGGGTAGCCTTGGCGGAGTCCAACTCTCACCGGAAACAAGTCCAACTTACTGCCAACAATGCGAACCAAGCTCTGACACCGGTCGTATAGGGACCTAACAGCCTGTATCAAGGGACCCAGTACCCTTTACTCCTGGAATAACCCCACCCCCACCCCACAGGACTCCCCGAAGGACACGGTTGTACGCCTTCTCAAAGTCAACAAAACACATGTAGACCGATTTGGCAAACCCGTACGCACCCTCCCTGACCATACTGAGGGTGTATAGCTGGTCCAGTGTTCCACGGCCAGGACGAAAACCGCATTGCACCCCCTAGATCTGAGGTTCGACTATCCATCGGACCCTCCTCTCCAGAACCCCTGAATAGACCTTACCAGGGAGGCTCAGAAGTGTGATCCCCCTGTAGTTGGAACACACTCTGTGCTCCCCCTTTTTAAACAGGGGGACCACCGCCCCGGTCTGCCAATCCAAGGGAACTGGCCTAGATGTCCACGAAATATTGCAGAGCTGCGTTAGCCAACACAGCCCCACAACACCCAGAGCCTTGAGGAGCTCCGGTCGAATCTCATTCACCCCCGGAGCTTTGCCACCGAGGAGCTTTTTAACAACCTTGGTGACTTCAGCACCAGAGATTGGAGAGCCCGACCCAAAGTCCCCAGACTCTGCTTCCAGATTGGAAGGCTGGGATTGAGGAGATCTTCGAAGTATTCCATCCACTGACCCAAAGCGTCTTGTGTCGAGGTCAGCAGCAAACAATCCCCATTGTAAACAGTGTTGGTGGCAGACCGCTTCACCCCCCTGAGACGCCGGATGGTGGACCAGAATCGCTTTGAAGCCCCACGGAAGTCGTTCTCCATACCTCTCCAAACTCCTCCTACCCCCATCCGACCATCCGAGCCGCACTCCGCTTTGCCTGCCAGTACCTATCAGCTTCTTCAGGGGTCCCACAGGCCAGAAAGAGTGGTCAGTGGAGAGCTCAGTCTCTCTCTTAACCTGAGTATCCAAAACATGCGACTGCAGATCAGATGGATCGACAACCAAATCTATCATCGAGCTGCGGCCTCGGGTGTCCTGGTGCCAAGTGCATGTTTGGACACCCTTATGATTGAACATGGTGTTCGTTATGGACGATCCATGATGAGCACAGAAGTCCAAAAACAAAACACAGCACAGGTTCAGATCGGGGTGGGGGCATTCCACCCAACCACAGCTCTCCAGGTCTCACTGTCATTGCCCATGTTAGTGTTGAATTCCCCCAGCAGAACAAGGGAGTCCCCTGGAGGAGCACTCTCCAGCATCCCCTCCAAGGACTCCAAAAAGGGTGGGTAATCTGATCTGCCGTTTTGCGCATAAGCACAAACAGTCAGGACCAGTCCCCCACCCGTAGGCGGAGGGAGGCTACCCTCTCGTTCACCAGGGTAAACCCCAACGTACAGGCACAGAGATGGGGGGCAACAAGTATGCCTATCCCAGCTCGGTGCCTCTCAGCAGGGGCAACTCCAGACTGGAAGAGAGTCCAACCCCTCTCGAGGAGAACGGTTCCAGAGCCAGAGCCGTGCATCGAGGCAAGTCCGGCGATGTCCAGTTGATACTTCTCAACCTTGGACACCAGCTCCGGCTCCTTCCCCACCAGAGAGGTGACGTTCCATGTCCCAAGAGACAGCTTCTGCAGCCAAGGATCGGTCCCCCTTGTTCCCTGCCTACGGCCACCACCCACCCTACATTGCACCTGACCACTATTGCCCCTCCCACAGGTGGTGAGCTCATGGGAAAGGGGCCCCATGCCAACCTCTTTGGGCTGAGCCTGACGGGCCCTATGGTAAAGGACCGGCCACCAGGCGCTCACCAACGTGCCCCACCTCCAGGCCTTGCTCCAGAGGGGGGCCCTGGTGACCACGTCCGGGCGAGGGAAAATTTAAATCGATTGGTGCTACTCATTATAGGGGTCTTTGAATCTTGGGCACTTCGTCTGATTACTCACCTAGGACCAGATTGGTTGACCCTACCAGGAGCAAAAAGCCCCCGACAACATAGCTCCTAGGATCATTGGGACACTCAAACCATTCCACCACGATTAGGTGACAGCCAAGGGGAGAGACCTTTTCCCTTTCCTAAGACCTTTTTTCTTCCCTTCATAAATCTCGTTTCCATGTTATGTCAACTGTTCACATTACAATAGCCACCCTCCTCTCTGTGTTAATGACTGTATCTTTTAACTGGACAACACCATAGTTCACAATTCTCCTTCGTCAAAAGACCTCTTTCTGGAGAAAGAAGTCCATATTTTTGACAATACTGCGTGTTTTTCTGATCTAAAGCAATAGAAAACATTTTGAGATAGAAGACAATGGGAATTTTACCAAAACAGGTGTCATTTGCTGACCTTTTGAACCAACAAGTACTTTGGAGTTATTTATGACTGAGTCTATTTTCTGACAGTTTTTGTCCTGTTTAATAAGTTTCTATTTTTGGAAAATCTTCTTTTAATCAGCTGATTAACGTCCTGTTTTAGTTTTAATGATTTCAATAATACTGCTACTCCATTTGTTTTCTGTTGCTCCTGTTTCTTTTTTTTAATTTTGAAGCTCAGTTTACACCAACACCAAATGCAAATAATTAGAATTGCTTCCTTGGTCTTAAGCTTTTGTCTATGAGTAGCCCAAATGTAATATTCTAGTTATGATAAACTAGTATCAGTTTTTGAATTAAATTAATGGCATTTTTCTTCTAATAAGCTTCAAATAAATTGATATGTACCTACATAGTTTAAAGACATCTCAAAAACCACTTTAAGGAAATATAATGGTGATACACATTCACTCATTCAATTTTTAACAGATTTACAACAGTGTTGGAAAACCTGGAGTATGTTCATTTTAATCCATCACTTTAAACCTTTTTGAGTTGCAATTTGTGCCAGTTCAGCAAAACAATAAAGCCAGTTTTTTAGGCTTTTTGCTCCAATAAGGGAATCATACAATTAAATTTTTTTTAATTTTCCCAAATACTTCCAATCTAATACGCACCAACTTGTTCAGTTTGGTCGTGATGTGACAGGAGTAGTCCCAGATTCATTAAACAGCAAAGACTTGAAGGATTAAAAGATTAGCTGCTGCATGAAACACTCATTAGGCTACATGTTGTAAATACATGAATTGCATTAACATGTAGGAAAACAGCAGGAAGTGATGACCACACAGTCTGCCTTTGGCTTCTTGCTCAGCTCAAGGTTAGGCCAAGGATGGAATCATCCGTCTCTGATCCAAATTGAATTTAATTGAACTTTCAGTGCGTATCAGTCTACCCGGACAGATATTCTCAAACATTAAGTCTTCTTTGGCCTTAATCCCCTTTTCTCAGACCAGTTCCTCATAATCTCCCTCCAAAATAGACCAGGATCTCTGCACTCCCCCCTTTACTCTGTCATAGAGTCATCTTCTTTCTTGGCCACATTTCCAGTGTCCCTGGTTATCAGTTATCAATGAGGAGCACATTTCAGCATCCTCACCTTGTCAGCAGTCTGCTGCTGGCCTGCTGACACTAATAAAATCATTTTACTCAAATCCTCTTTGACTCTTACAGTATGAATCTTACAGGGCTGCACAGAAACCAGAGAGGAGCTGATTGAGTTACAGGCCTTTTTTGTGAGAAACATTTCACACTTCATCTACCTGCTTAATACACTTTGCCCTACAAAATACACCACTGACTACATTTATATTTTGATTGATACCTTTTTCTGATTTGTATTCTCAGAAAATAAATACTTTTGATTTAGAATTTAAAAAAGACATTTACTTTTGATATATGATGAGGAAAGTCAAGCTCTTCAAGGAACACATTTTTTCAGTATTTTTATTTTAATGTAGTAAAACAATTTGGATGTTTTATGCATTTTATAAAGGCAGGAGTGTTATAGTATAATATTTACAGAGGGGCAAAAAAGTATTTAGCAGCCAGCGATTGTGCAAGTTGTCCCGATTTAAAAAGATGAGAGGTCTGTAATTTTTAGGTTCATGTCAACTGTAAGAGAAAGAATGTAAAAAGAAAAAAAACAAAACTCCAGGATCTCACATTATATGATTTTCTAAAGAATTTATTCATATAATGGTTAAGAAAAAAGGTATTTAGCACCTAAAAACAAGCAAGAACTCTGCCCCCCACAGACCTGTTACTTCTTTTTTAAGACGCTCTTATATCTACCTCTTGTAATCTGTATTAATGGCACCTGTTTGAAGTCATTGTCTGTTTAAAAGACACTTTTCCACACCTTCAAACAGTCAGGCTTCAACCTCCACCATGGCCAAGACCAGAGAGCTGTCCAAGGACACCAGGGACAAGATTGTACACCTGCACAAGACTGGGATGAGCCAGTCTACAATAGGCAAGCCGCTTGGTGAGAAGAGATCAACTGTTGTAGCAATTATTTAAAAAATGGAATAAATCTCCCCCGACCTGGGGGTCCATGCAAGATCTCACCTCCTGGGGTACGCATGATCTTGAGAACATTGAGAAAACTGCCCAGAACTGTAGGAGAGGAACTGGTGAATGACCTAAAGAGAGCTGGGGCCACAGTAACAAAGGTTACTACAGTATTAGTAACACACTACGTCGTCATGGATTAAAATCCTGCAGTCCCCTTGATTTAGCCAGTACACGTCCAGACCCGTCTAAAGTTTGCCAGAGACAATCTGGATTATCCAGAGGAGGAGTGGGAGAATGTTCAGAATGGTCAGATCACCACCCAGAATGGTCAGATGAGACCAAAATAGAACTTTTTGGTATAAAGGCCACTCACCATGTTTGGAGGGGGAAGAATGCTGAGCTGTATCCCAAGAACACCATAAAGCAAGGCGGGTGAAAACATTATGCTTTGGGGTTGCTTTTCTGCAAAGGGGACAGGACGTCTGATTCGCATTAAGGAAAGGATGAATGGGGCCATGTATCGTGAGATTTGGGGCAAAAATCACTGAGAGCATTGAAGATGAAATGTAGTTGGATCTTCCAGCATGACAATGATCCCAAAACGCTGCCCTGGCAACGAAGGAGTGGCGACGTAAAAAGCATTTTATGGTTCTCGAGTGGGCTAGCCACTTTCAAGACGTCCAATAGAGAATATGTGGTGGGAGTTGAAAGTCCATGTTCCCTAGCGACAGCCCCAAACATCACAGCTCTAAAGGTCTGCATGGAAGAATGGGCCAAAATACCAGCTTCAATGTGTGCAAACCTGGTGAAGACCTACATGTAATGTTTGACCTCTGTCATTGCCAACCAAGGTTACATTACAAAGTATTGAGGTAAACTTTTGTTATTGACCAAATTTGTATTTTCTGCCCCATTATAGAAATCTTTAAAAATCATACAATACGATACTTTAAAATTATTTTTACATTCTGTCTCTTACAGTTAAAGTGTACCTATGATAAAAATTACATACTTCTCTCCTCTTTTTAAATGGGGACAACTTGCACAATCAGTGGCTGCTAAATACTTTTTTGCCCCACTGTATTTTCTTGAAAAGGGGTTGGCCTAAACCTTGACACCTGGTCCCTCTGCACACTGATAGTTTAAGAATGAATCTGCTGTAATTTAGTTGGTAGCATTTTCTATTTTCTTCTTCATAACAGAAATCGATAGGAAAGAAAATACACAAGTGCTCCCAATCAGACAGACCAGATACTGAAAGGAAGATGTTCAAGGAAAATTAAACTGTGGAGCAATGTATTTTGGCTCTCTCGTGTTTTTTAAATAATTGTGACTTGTCGAGGCATGAAAATTAAACCTCTGATGACACTAAAGGTTCTCTGGTCCCAGATCTTGGCCTGTTGCTGAATAAACTTTTGACATATTGAGAATGAATAGGTGATAATGATAGTGTCCTGCTGCTAACCAACTAAATGTCAGGGCATAAGGTTTCCAAACTGCTACTTGATAATCAGTATTATTCTCTTAACTTTTTTTAGGAGGAGTCACAGCACTCTTCCAACACTGTCTTGCAGAATCAGGGAAATAGTCTGTGTTTCCAGTTCACTTCCTGCATCTCTCATGCTTCATTTTATGTTTTCATCCTCCTGGCCTATGCTTTCATTTCTTATTCATCCTGTTTCTGCCTTTGATTCTGGTCCCCTTTGATTTCAGTATTAATCATGATGGACAGCAGAGGCTGGAACAGAAAACCTCACAGAGGATAAGGTACTCACTCTCCTCAAGTATTTGAGCCCTACCATTCAGTTCAGGCAGGCTGAGCTCAGCCCACATCTTCATTCTTACAGTGCCTTTAAAAGTATTCACATTCTCTGAAGTTGTTCACAGTTTGCTGCATTGCAATCATACAAAGTTCAGTGCAATCCTTTGGGACTTTATGTGATAAACCAACACAATGTCGTACATAGCTGTGTAGTGGGAGGAAAGGGATTCATGGTTTAGGGGTTAGGTTATAAAAACAATATCCAAAGCTTTGAACTATCACAGTGTTCTGTTCAATGCATCATTTGAAAACAGAAATAGTAAGGGACAACTGGAAAGCTACAAAGACATGCTTGATAAGAGGAGCAGCATACATCTGGTGGGAGATTCTGTTGACAGCATGAGTATCAGTTGGACACTGAATTTTCTCTAATAATCCAGAAAAAGTCAACAGTCGATTTTGCCACAGAAAACATTTTTTTAAAGTTCTTTGATGAGATGAGACAAAAAACTTTACTTTTTGTACAACATGCAAAATATGTGTGAAGGACAACCAAAACTTCACATCTCAGTTCATAAACATGGTGGTTGTGGTGGCAGCATCATTTTGTGAGAATCCATTTATTTAGCAGAAAAAGAGAACATGATCAAACTTTTTGGGACGATGGATGGAGCTAAATAAAGTTTAATCTTTGAGGAAAATCAGTTAGTGGCTGCAAAAGACGTATGACTGTGGTGGAGGTTCACCTTCCAGCAGAGCAATGACCTTCAACATGTCGCCCGAGCTACAGAAGAAGAGTTTACTTCAAAGCATATTTATGTGTTAGAATGGCCTAATCAAAGTGAAGACTTAAATCCAGCTGAGAATATGTTCACATATGCTCATCATTAAATATGACTGAGCTTGAGCAATTTCGAATAGAATAATGGGGCAATTGTAGATGTCTGTAGATGTGTGAAGGGACATACTCCAAAAGATTTCTAACTGTAACCACAGTAAAATGTGGCTCCACGAAGCATCGACACAGGGAGGTTGAAGACAAATGGACATAACCAATTTTATATTTTTGCTTTTAAAATTGTTTTGAGAACCATATATAATTTTTCTTCTACTTCACAATAATTAGCTACTTTGTTCTGGCCAGTCACTTAAAGAGGAAAATTGCTAGCTAGAAATGTGAAAAACATAAAGAAGTCCAAGGATTATGAATACTTTTGCACTAGAGTGATCTGCTGCTGAAATGGTCAGCCATTTTAAAAGTGCTAAAAAAAACCAGATGTTTTTTAAAAACCCAATTAACCTGAATTTGTTCTTTAGTTATTATACATTGACACACTATTTCATTTTCCAAAAGAGATTTGGTCTTTGGACATATTAGTTTTCAATCTGTGAATCTACTGTGTACATTGATTTGCAGCACTTGTAGAGAACAGCTAACAGCCTTGAAAAAAATCCTTTTTGCAGGAGCATAATCTCACACAGTAAAGATTGCTCAGTTCCTTAACAGTGTGACTTGAATTCTTTTAACCTCCCCTACCATCCGCATCTCTTTGTTTGCACGAGTCCTCATCCAACCTCGTTTGTCACAGTTTGTTGTTTTGAACCGTTACATCATTGCTCTGACTGTGGATGGAGACACATTTAAGGAAGCAGCTGTTTTCTGGACTTACAGTGGGTACGGAAAGTATTCAGACCCCTTTAAATTTGTCACTCCTTGTTTCATTGCAGCCATTTGCTAAAATAAAAAAAATCATTTTATTTCTCATTAGTGTACACTAAGCACCCCATCTTAAAAGAAACTAACCAGAACTGTGGAAATGTTTGGACTTTTACTAAAAAAGAAAAACTGAACTATCACATGGGTCTGAAGGTCTGAATACTTTCCGTACCCACTGTATATAATGTAATTTTTTTTGTTTACTATTGCTTCGTAGGTGTACCCATTAGGGATGTAAGAAAATATCGATACACAGATATATTGCAATATTTTATGTCACAATATTGTACCGATATTCAAAAGGAATGTATTGATTTTTAGTTTATTTTTTAGAATTTGAATGGAAACACTAAGAACAACAGTAATTTTTGTAGTAAAATTAAAAGTATGACTGGTAGTTGGCTGTTTTCATCTTCTTCGTTTCAGTGGATCAACTAGATCTAGTAATTAAACTGGATGTGTTTATGTATGAAACAGGATGGAGTGTTGAGAATACTGAAACAGGTTTTCTACAGCTAAATTCAGTTTTAAAAATCACAATATATATTCTTACTCATAGTATCGCAATATATCATAGTATCGTCCCCCCTGTACTGTGATACATATCGTATCAGATTCTTGCCAATATACATCCCTAGTAGCCATGTTAGTTATTTTCTTCAAGTTTAGTTTCATAGTTTATTCTTGAGTTCTGCTTCCTGTATATTTTTTATTATTTCCTTTGATTATCACAAACTTTTACTGTATGTGTTTTTGTTCTCTTTTATCATTCTGATTTTCCCCTGTTTATTATTGCCCTTAAGGTCTGGTGTATGCTGTTTATTCCTCTGTGTTCATTATTGTGTAGTAGGTCTTGCCACATCAGTTTATTTGTTCATCATCAGTTTCTTAGTGGTATGTTTCTTGTATTTTTAGATTGTTAGAAGTTTTTCTCTTTTTAGCTCCAGTTATGTTTAATTCTCCTTGCCACAGCTGTTCCACATTTTTCTGATTAAACAACTCGGTTCTCATACCTCCTTACCACCCTTTCTCAGTCATTAAGCCCATTAAACCTACTTGTATATACCCACCACATTCATGCCACTCACCTGTTTCTCTTGCTAGTTATATTGTTTATTTATATTTGTCAATTTTACTGAGCTGGATTCTGTGTCTCCATGCTCTGTTCGATGTTTTGTTACTTTCAATTTTATTCTACAGCTCTTGAGTTTTTGTAATTTTTGTGTTATTAATATTAAACTTCAGAAATGCTTCACTTGAGTTGCTGTCAGCACTTTGTCTCAGCCACATCTCCACACATCCTGAAGGAATAAGGCACAATAAAACCTGCTAAGTTACCAGATGAGACTGGATGTGTTATTTGCTGAAAACGTTTTGCTGATGATCAGAAGGTAGAGAAAAATACATCTGGAAACTTTCATGTCTCCTTGCATGGGTTGTATGGAGATTCTATTTGTCCATTTCTGAAAATCAGCAAAAGGTCTGGTGGCAGCTATGTGTACAGTGAAGCAATATGATACAGGTAAATTGGGTGACTTTTTTTTTAATCGATGATCTGCAGGACATAGTTTAATAACTTATTCAATAATTTTGCTGAAGGCCTGTGATCTTTTAATTAAGGGAATTGAACAGAGGGCTTTCTTTTTTCTGTTTGATGTCTTTCATCTACAGTAGCTTAGCAGACAAGAGATAACGCTCAGACAAATCTAACTAAATGCTTTACCTCAGTGATTCCCAGGCTTTTTTTCTGGAGGACCCCTTTGCCTGTGTCCAAGAGAGCCAGGACCCCTCCTACCTGCGTACATGCATTAAAAGTTAAAAATCACAAACTTTTATCTGCAAAACTTAAACAGCAATTGTAGGTTTTTATTCTTATTCTTATTGTACACTGTAGCTTATATAGACAATTTTCTTTTTGTCCTTTGGATTTTATAAATGTAATATTTACAAATTTTGACAACCTCAGGTAAGACAAAATTGTGTGGACCCATTGAGATTGCTAGGGACCCCATTTTGAAAATCTTTGCTTTACCTCTTCAAGAAACAATGGTTTGGTAATTAAATGATGACTAAACCTCTCTGTTAGCTGCTAAATTAGCAATCAATGAAAGTCGTTATAATAAACTAATTGGGACCCTGCTGGACACTAAGAACATTCAAAGTAGAAAACTCATTAAAACAGTATTTTAATTAGTCGTTTTGATTTAAAAAAATTACACTCACCTTTTTTGCCTCTCCGGACTCACCCAAAGTATGCATTTCAGCAAAAATTTTGATGTAGGTGTAAATTTGAGACAGGTTCCCAGCAAAACTGATCTTATAATTTGACATGAAACAACTGTTCTTTAAGTTCTTATGTTAACATAGACACCGATTTTGAAATCCCTCCATTGGCTGCCTATCTCATACAGGATTCAAGTTAAGATACTTCTTTTCATTTTTAAAATCACTTAATGATCTTGCTCCTCCCTACCTGTTCGTCCTGCTTTCCTTCAACCAACCTAGTCGACTGCTCAGTTAGCTGGTCGGTGGCTCCAAAGCTCGTTATAAATCGTGGGGTGAAAGGGCTTGGCACTCAAAAGCTGTGGAATGGATTCTACAACTCTTTGAATCCCACATTTGCTTTTAATTTGATTTTCTGTTTTATTTTAGAATATTTTTCTGTTTACGAAAACTGACTTAACAACTGCTCTTAAAGAATTGGGGGAATCCTCGCCTTGAATTATTCTCTCACTCCTAATGGCTACACAGAAGTAAAGCTATCAAATATTTTCCACAGTCTAGGTATTTATATTACAAAATTGGAGATTTGGGGGGAGGTTTTTTTTTAAACTTAAACATACCATCTCATTGCATCAAACAGAATAGGTCAACTGATGTGAATCTAATCAGAACATGAAGATATGTGGCCCTTAGAAGAAAAAAAATGCCACCTTTATCCTTGCCCCAAAAATTCACCAAGGGTGGCCAATGAGCATGCAATCTCTTTCTAGAGCTGTCTGAGAAACTGTTTGATCTATTCCCACGAGCGTTTAAGGTTCTGCTTTTGTTATTGGTCTTCAGAAAGCATAAGGCTCTCACAAAGGCATGAGTAGAAATACTTGTTTGTGAAGTATTCTAAAGCTGGTACAGAGGCACTCTCAAGCACTACTCAATTGGAAACATGTTGAACCACTAAAACAAATGTAAAAAAGATTGGAAATTACAAAAAGAAACCACAAAGCGACAAATCAGTATTTCTACAGTCTAAAAGATTTTGAAAATCAATTAGATCAACAGCTTGAAAGCTTAAACTTGAATTGGGAGATTACCTGTTTTCAGTGGTTTGAAAACTGCTGAGTGGTAATTTATCCAAAACCCAAGGATGTTGGTTACACTGTGATCACTTTTGTTAGACTTTAAGACAGTTACAGATCACCATGCAAAAAATAAAGGAAAAATAAAAATCTGTTAACAAATGAAAATAACTGCAAATACAGACTGAGAGTTCAAAAACTGAACCAAAAAATTTCTTGACATTAAACTAATCTTGGCCATTTGTGACTTCTGATAGAAAATCTGAAGTTTGCAAGAAAGAAAAATGATGGGAGAAGATTGGAAAACCTGATGCTGTGTGAATTCAAAACTTTGATCAATTAAAAGAAAACCAGAAGTAATAATTTTCCAGAAATGTGGAACGTCAGAACACTAAAAACTACATTTATGGTGTCATAATTTTAAAGCGAAAAAAACTGATTGGACATTCATGAGGACATTCAACATCAGGTCAATCATTCAACATCAGGTCGATCAGGTCAACCTATACTTTGTATTTATTGGTGCTGTGAAGCTGGAAGGATTTTTGCTGTTAATTTTTCACTTTTTAATAACTTGTTTTAATAAGTTGTCATGATGGCAACAATGTCAATTACAGCGGGGAGCAGCTGATTAACATCGCAAAAGCTTAAATAATACTTCAACTGAAGCCACAAATTCCTGATGACTTGAAAAGCAGGAGAAATGGATGCAGAGCATGAGCAAAAAGGAGACAGAGAAGGAGGAAGTTCAAGACATCTCTTTCATCGATCTTAATGGGCAACGTGAGATCACTGGCTAACAAGATGGAGGAACTCCAAGCCCCTACAAGGACTCAGCCAGAATATCGAGAATGCAGTGTTATGTGTTTTACTGAGACGTGGCTGCAGGATCATATCCCTAACTCCAATGTCTCTCTGCCAGGCTTCCTGACTGTACGAGCAGACAGTGATCTGAAGACGAGTAGGAAAAGAAAAGGAGGTGGAGTAGCAGTGCTTGTCAACAACAGATGGTGTCATCCAAGACATGTTACTGTGAGGTTAATCATGCCTCGCTCTCTACTACACTTCCAACATTTCAACAGTTTGTCAACTGCTCTACAAGAGAAAACAAGACCCTGGATTTGTTTTATGCAAATGTAAATGATCCATACCAAACAAAGACCTCCTCTGGGACTATCAGATCACAATCTTGTTTTTTCTCTGCTCAGAATTTAAGCCACTTGTTCAGAGGCAACCTGTGACAAAGAAAACTGTGAGAAAATGGTCACATGAAGCAAAAAAAGCCCTGCAGGGTTGTTTTGCGACCACAGACTGGCTGACTCTTTGCCACGCACATGCAGAGGACATTAATGCCATGACTGAGTGTGTGACTGACTATATAAACTTCTGTGTTGATAACATCATCCCCACCAGAACAGTGAGAGGCTTTCCTAATAACAAACCCTGGATCACCAGTGACCTGAAGGAACTTCTGAACAAGAAAAAAGGAGCCTTCAGGGAGGGAGACAGGGAATTACTGAGAAGTATACAGAAGCAACTTAAGGTCAAGATCGAGGTAGCAAAAAGGCATGCAGGAAGAAGCTGGAGAACAAACTACAGAGGAACACTATCAGAGATGTCTGGTCAGGAATGAAAAAGATCACAGGCTTTAAGGACACGAAGAATTGGATAGATGGAAGTCTGGACAGAGCCATTGAACTGAACACATTCTTCAACAGGTTCAGTTCAGGAACTAGCTCAGCATCCTCCTCTCCTGTTCCCAGCCAAACAGACATCCCACCCTCCTCTGACCAACAGGTTTCCTGTTACACCTCGCATGTTTTATCCTTCACCTCAGTCATAGGCTCTTCTGATTCCACAAGTTTGACTTCTACCAAGTCAGGATATGCTGCTACCCCCTTTGCCTCCCCCTCCCACTTGTCTGTCTCCAAAAGTCAGGTGAAGAGGCAGCTGGAAAAACTGAACTGGTACAAGGCTGCAGGTCCAGATGGTGTCAGCCCCAGAGTCCTGAAGGCTTGTGCAGAGCAGCTCTGTGGGATTCTGCAGCACCTCTTCAACCTTAGCCTAACTCAGGAGAAGGTTCCAGTGCTGTGGAAGACATCCTGCCTTGTTCCAGTACCAAAGAGAACTCATCCATCATTCATCAATGACTATAGACCTGTTGCCCTGACATCCCACATCATGAAGGTCCTGGAGAGACTCCTGTTGGCCCACCTGAGTAAGCAAACAAGAAAATATCAGGACCCGCTGCAGTTTGCTTGTCGCCGTGGAGTTGGAGTTAAAGATGCCATCATCCACCTGCTTCAACCAACCCACTGTCATCTGGACAAAGCAGGCAGCACTGTGAGGATCATGTTCTTTGATTTCTCCAGTGCATTAAACACAATTCAGCCTAATTTGCTTTGCCAGGAACTTCTGAAAACACAGGTGGAGCCCTCAACAATAGCCTGGATCAATGACTACCTGACAAACAGACCACAGTTTGTGAAACGGAAGACCTGTGTGTAAAAACCAGGTGGTAAGCAGCACAGGAGCACCACAGAGGACCATACTCTCACCATTCCTTTTCACTCTGTACACCTCAGACTTCCAGTACAAATCAGAGACCTGTCATCTGCAGAAATACTCAGATGACTCTGCAATTGTCAGGTATATCAGAGATGGACAAGAAGCTGAATACAGAGAGCTGGTGGACAACTTTGTGACATGGTGTGAAAACAATCGTCTTACTTTGAATGTGAATATAACAAAGGAGATAATTGTAGATTTCAGAAGAAACAGGGATAAGTCAAACACTGTTTCCATCATGGGAGAAGAAGTGGAGGTGGTTAAGAAGTATAAATACCTCGGAGTTCACCTTGACAACAGACTGGACTGGAGACTGAACAGTGGAACCGTCTACAAGAAGGGACAGAGCAGACTGTACTTCCTGAGGAAGCTCAGGTCCTTCAAGGTTTGCAGCAAGATACTAAAGTCTGTCGTGGAGAGTGTAATCTCTTCAGCCGTCATCTGTTGGGGTAGCAGCATCAGAGCCAGGAGATGATGATGCAAAGAAGGATTCTTCATAAAATTATTATTAATATTATGGACAACCCTGAGCATCCTCTTCATGAGACTTTCATACAACAACAGAGCGTCTTCAGTCGGAGGCTTCTTCAGTTTCGCTGCAATCTAGACCGCTACAGGAAATCCTTCCTGCCCACAGCCATCATTATCTACAACAACTCCTTATAGAATTAATTATATGAGCTACAACAACACTTAATTTCCCTCTAGGATCAATAAAGTATCTTTGATTTGATTGATTTGTTTAGATTTGGTGCCTACATTAACCTTTGTCATTAAAGGTCCTTGCTCATTCCTCTTCCATACTAATGTACCTCTTTTAGTTTCTGGCCATTTCTTTCGAGATTCACCAAACACCACTGTAGATTTCCAGCTCCTCCTCCCCGAAAGACAGATTGCTTCCACTGCGTCACTCTGCTGACCTTTCTGTGATGTATAGGGTCATTGGATCTTCTGCTCTTTCTTTCAGATTTATGAGGCCATCTGCAATAAAATCTTCATGACCTATTCAAGAACCAGAAATCTGCAGCTTTTGGGAGGTCTGCCAAAGGGTTAATTTCTATGGAGTGAGGAGAAAAACAAGAATGACCTTACAGGGATTTTAGCTTATTTAATATGACTTTTCTCTTTTGTGCTTTTGTCTTGTCTGTCAGACTGGTGGTCCAAAGTGATTTCAAAACAACTCAGCAGCTTAGATGTTTTTTGAAAGTAAATATGTTTTAATGTTTGATTTTAACTATTTATTGTACTTTTATTGCAAATAAGAATAAATTCACTACAGTTAAAGAATCTAAGGTAACCAGCAAAAGGCTAACTAAGTAGAAAGTAGAAAATATTAATAATTGAGAAAATCAAAGCAGACTAACCTGTAGTAACCTAAAGGAGACTGTAGTAATTTAACAACTTTACTGACTGGAGTACAAATCTACCTAAATAAGAAATAATTAGTTGTCTTAAGAAAGAAAACTAAATGAAAATAAATCATAAATAGAGACTAAAACACACTGATCGCTGTGCAAATTAAGTGTTCCAAGTGAACTTGTTTTACCTCAGGTAGAACATTTCATAGCTGCACAGAGATGCTAGTAAATCATGTAGTGATTCATCTGTTTGATGCCGTATTAAGAAAAATGTTTTCTTAATCATATAGTGACTGAATCAGACTGAGTCAGAACTCAACAGTTGTAAATATTCCATTGTTATTTTTGAAGTCATTTCATGAATGAGCCACCCTTACTATTTTTATGCGGTCTGGGTTTTATGAGCATCGTAGAGCTGATTTATCGCAGAGATTACCGTACTCATAGTTCCTTATTTATTGGTAGGAAAAGTAGTTGCAGAGTTTAACAGGAACTTTGCTTTTTGTGATAGAAAAAAACAGTACAAAACCCATTACCTGGAAACCTAGATTAGTTTTTTATGTGTTGATATTGTTGTATTCTACTTTTTTGAGGCTATTTTTTATTATGCAGTACATATGTTTAAATTATATCTTTTTTAAGCTTTAGAAGTAATAGGCCTGTTTATATTATTCAGGGTAGTAAAACATGACTCTGTTACCAGTATTTTATAGGGTTTAAGGTTTTAAGTAAACAAACTCTTGAGTAAAGATATGAACTGAAAGCAGGGAGGATCAGTTATAACTCTAGTTCCTGGTACGGTCAGGAGACCTGGAGAAAATAAATGACCTGTCAAGATGTAGAAGGAGGAGAGAGGAGTCATGTGATATGTTCTTTGTTCTTTTGGAAATAAAAATGGTACACCCTTGTAGAAAAGCGAGTCAGATCTGTTCTGGCTCCCATCTGCAGGTGCGTCCTTTCTGAAACAGATATCTGTTTGTGTGGGTTGTTTTTACTCTCTGTCTCTCAGTTCTGGGTCTTATTTTGAAACAGTTCCCGCTGGGGTTTTGGAGTTCGGCGCCCCCACCTCTCTGAGTAAAAAAAAGTGAGTTCCAGAGCACATTATGATAAGAAGCCGACAATATCTACTTTATTAAGACTAGTTGGAGAACATAGTCTATTTAAAAAAAATAAATACAGTTTCATGAAGAAGTGTTGTCCCCTACAAAATGTTGTCTCTTTTTTGGTAATAAATGTATAAAACATTAAACAATTCTTAATATCAGATAATCTAAGTAAATACAAAATACAGTTTCAAATGATTATTTAATTTTTAAAGTGAGAAAAACATCCAAACCAACCTGGCCTTATGTAAAAACAAAAAATAAAAAGTTAAATACCCCCTACACCAAATATTTGGTTGTGCCAAACTTAGGGGCCAAAGGTGCCATCAAGTGTTTATGAAAACTGTCAATGCACCTTTGAACAATCCTAAGGAAAACCTTTAGGCTACTCTCAATAACTGATTTGACTGAATGAATTATTTTAAAGCAAAAACAGCCAGTTTATGGTCATGCAACAACATCTAAATCAAATCTATTTTTGAAACCAGAATTGAAAAGGCCAGTCCAACATCTACATTTAGGTTTTATTTTTATCCATTCAGAGGTGGACTTGATGTGCCTCAGATCACTGCCCAATTGCATCATCCATATACCCATAAGCTTAAGCACTCTACCTGATGGTGGAGGGTTGTCTAGCTCCTGAAGAAGAAAGTGGAATCATCATCTTAGCAATACAATGTTTGTCTGTATACATTTTATTATTTCTCTTAAATGCTTTAATATTTGAAGCCAGATTTAATTGGACTTTAACCCTCCAATGTTTCCCACATTTATCTCATCAGTCTACTTAATATTTTCTGAAAAACTGTTGGGATCATCGAGATGTTTTAGTCAAATATGAGAAAGGTATTTATGTTCTTTATGGCAGCTATGGTTTTCACCTTGGAACTGCTGAAGTAATGTGTTCCCTAGTGTCTTTCTAATTGTTGACTTATAAATTCTGACCTTCACTGAGGCAAATGAGACCTCCAGAGCTTCAGATGTTCTGGATTCTGTTGTTACCTCCTGGATGAGTCACCGAAGAGCTCTTCAAGTAATATTGGTAGGCCGCAGGGGTGTCTCCAGCTTTTAAGGAATACCTGGGCTTAGCCCAGACAAGATGTGATATTTTTGTAAAAAAAAAAAAAAGTTGTCACAATAGATTATAGACTATAACATACATAGTAAGGTGCCTAAATTGTTATTTATTTTAAGTGGATGCATGTTAAAATAATGTGATACGTCATTTAATACACAATGGCTTATAATTTTATATCTAATGTTCAATTTAATGTTCAATGTTTTGTGTTTTGGAAAATTAAATCTGAAAACAGCAAAACCAAACAATAATTTAGTTCGATCAATCTTTCTTCACTAATTCTGTTGGTCTCCCTTGTCTCTTCTTTACCTGAATGTCCCTTTCTTTTTTCATTTTGTCTTTGCTTTTTCCATATCTCTCCTTTTACCAGTGAATTCCCCACCCCAAAATTTTTATTTAGGATTAGATTGCTCACAAACAACGTGCAAATCATTCATATACGTTTTACCTATTGCTGTCTCATTCTGTCTTTATCTCTAGCTGTTGTCTCTCCTCTTCTCCCTCTCATCACTTGGTCTTCTCTCATCAGTGATACTGTCTTGGATAGTCTGTTTGGCTCTGTCAATAATGCCAAAATGCTAAATGAGCAAATAAGGTAAAGCTTACTTATTTCATTTATTATGTCTTCAATGATCCACTGTTATTTACTTGTTTTGAATTTTCTTCTATCTATATTTTAATAGGTATTATCATAGTTGTAATTAAAGGAGCTTTTCTTATTCATTATCTATAACACAATGTTAGAATATTTAATTGTTACCAGTTCACATGCCTAATGATGATGCTGGTGTTTCTGCTGGAGCTGTAGCTACAGCTCCTCTCTTTAGGTCATCTCTCCTACCTTCTACAAAATCATGACATCAGAACTGAGTATCCAAAGTATGATTATTGTAAACTAATAATACAGAACAAAATATCCTTATGCAAACAACTGGGCTACATCAACCCATGATGCATCAAGAGTGTTACAAAAGTGTTTTCTTGGTTAGCAATCTCTAGCACAAAAACATTCTATTTAAATAACTGTGACCAATTTCCATGTTTGATTGGAACAGCTCTGCTGCTGCTGTCTTTTTTCTCTGTCTGCAGCTCATCTTTGCTTCCTTCTATAAAATTATTAAATCAAATCAAAGTGTGCAACAAACCAACAGAAACAAGTAGCACATAGGGTAATACAATAATGTAATACAAACAAGCGGACAATAAAACCCAATCAACAAGTTCAACAACAATGGAAGCATTCAGCCTTCCATTCTAAAGAGGCAGTTCTCAAATGGGAAATACTGTCTGCAGGAGCAACGTGAGTTAAAGGAGTCATAACCTGTTACTACTGTGGATACCCACGCTCTATTATAGTCTTTCAGGCCATTAAAAAAATGTTGAGTAAAAAAGACCCTTTTTTCTAAAGGCAATGTTGTCTCGCAACAGTAAATGCGATATTTTGGCTACACTGGATGGTCATTATAATAATGTAAATGAGGGGCGTGTTGATTGGTGGCAGGAAGGAGGGGGGTTGACACGGTAGCCTTCGCTTCCGCATCTCACTCAAAAATAACAACATGGCTCAAGTTATAACTGAACTCGACCTGGCCGCGACCTACGGAATTCAACCTTATATGTACCAGCCAGACTCAGAGCCTGAGCTGGAAAGCGAATTCGGCAATCAACAACGGAGCAACTCACATGTGCTCCTTGTTTCTTCATTTTCCACACTCCAAATCCAAATTCAGTAATGATGGCACTCGACTGAATATCAGGGGGAGAGGGGCTGGGTGGACTTGCAGCAGCATTGGTCTGAGATATCCTTGTATGGTATATCCTGCCGATTTGACGTCAAGACAGGGTATAAATTAAGATCACATATGAGTGCACGTGGTCTTTTTTCATAATTTTTCTATGATCCATTGATATCTGTTTTTGTTAGTCTTAGAAATGTTGCTAATCTTAATATATCTTCTGGTTTGGCGCTATGCAGTTTTCTCCACATGCATTTGTACAGAGCGGCCTCGTTAGGAGAGGGGAGGGGCTGTGTGCCCATGGTACCGACATACTGACAATGGCAAGCCATGGTATGGCAAGGCATTAACATATGCCTTGGACATTTATACCTTAATAAGGTGTTAATACACACCTTATTTTTGATACTGATGGCTTGTCATAGCTGACTGTAACTTAAAACTGAGTCAAGTCAGCAGCAGCACTGATCGGAGTGGAGCACACCCGGTCCATTGTGTATGATTGAGGGAGCGCTCAGCCTGTGGCTGGTGAGTGAAACAACAGACTTAAAACATCCAGGGCTAGACTGAAAACATTCTTGGCTGAACCCCCGGCAAAATCAACTGACAACGCCACTGGTAGGCTTTCTTCTCCTGGGAAATTTCACTAAGGGTCTGCTTTTTCTCAATATTTGGATAAAGGCTTTAACTGGTTGCTGTTGTCCCATAGCCTTAGCAATGACTTTTTAACCCTTTTCAGATTGAATAATCTTTTTTACTTTATTTCTCGTCTGTTCTTGAATTTCTCTATATTAGGACATGCTGCTTTGTGAAACCCATTAGCCTTCTTTAGGTTGTTAGAGAGGTTCTAATTCAATTATTTCTTGATTATGCAGATCTGGCAATAATCAGACTTGGGTGTGGCCAGTGAAATCGTTCCAGAAAGTTAATACAAGATTTAGCAATGGAGCTATTTCCACATAAGTCCAGGTTGGAAGCCCCCTGGTTGCCTTGTTTTTGAGGTGTTCCTGGTAGGTTCCACTGGGAGGAGACCCAGAGGACGACCCAGGACATGCAGGTGGGACTATGTTTCTCGACTGGCCTGGGAATGGCTTGGGATTCCCTTAGGAAAAGCTGGCCCGAATGGCTGGGGAAAGAGAGAAGTCTGTGCTTCTCTGTTTAGGCTGCTGCCCACATGACCAAATCCCAGATTAACATGAAGATGATGAATGGATGGAAAAAAATGCAGAAACAGGAAATATCTGTAAAGGGGCAAATACTTTTACACAGTAACATTACTCACTCATAGTAAAGAAACATCGCAT
Source organism: Valencia hispanica (assembly GCA_963556495.2). Classification (NCBI taxonomy): domain Eukaryota; kingdom Metazoa; phylum Chordata; class Actinopteri; order Cyprinodontiformes; family Valenciidae; genus Valencia; species Valencia hispanica. The sequence goes on along the minus strand of OY747713.1, from coordinate 11,917,169 downwards.
ATCACCTTCTTTAAAACTTTTTTTAAACGCATACATATTTGCTTTTACCATGATATAGCTGAGCAGAGTTAATGTTTGCACAATTGAAATATATATTAAGAATATATTAACATATTTTAAGTGCAAGTGGTTTTAATGAAGCACAAATACATTTTTGCACTTTATATGCTAAAGCATATAAGTAAGTGTAAGTTCAGTCAGAAAAAATCATCTGCTTTTTCCCGTGTAGTATCATACTCCACCAGTCAGATCCCTGTTCTTAAAATCTCATTGTTATTCTGTCTTTCCTTCATAGCACTTAACACATCCATTGTCACTTTTTTAATATTCAGAAAGTCTCATCAAAGGTCGTAGCTACAAGCCTAGTATCTGCAGACTACTCTTCTATACTTATTGTAACTGCTCCATCAAAATCCAATCAAGCAGATGTTTTAAATTCATCCTTCACATATTTTTTCTCTTGATCTGTTGCTGGCTACAGATCATTGTGCACCACTTGCTTTTAAATTAACATTTCTTCATTGCAATTGATCTTCACTTTCCAGTGATTGTTCAAACACAGTTGTGGCAGTAACATGTTGAAACATCAATAATTTCCTCATGAATATGTATGAAGCTGTGATCCAGATTCCTGCAGCTTCATCAGAGGTGAAGATTAAAGGCTTTGGGTTCGTCTCTGCACACCTGAGCCTCATTCTTCAGCAACAGGAGCGGCTAATCACAAATCCTTTATGAGACCCAGGATGGAAATGTGGAGGTGTGCTCAGGAATCTGAATGGCACTGATTAGTTCCTGGAGAAAATGATTTTTAAGAGTCTTGCCGCTGCTTGTCCTCACCTGAACAAGGAGTGAAGAAATTCTCAAAAGAAATGGGACTGCAAATAGCTGAGATGTGGCTTTGTGGATGTGAAAGAAAATTCACACAAGAAAGTATCAAATTGTCCTACTAGAATAACACTTTTTTCCTGTTTTGGTTCACATAACACATATTTTTAAACTACTTTTTGCAGCGTTAACCCAAAAGCTGTGAATGAGGTGACAGCCGTCTTGGATATTAGACTCTCCTCAGGAAAGAGAGAGTGAGAGAGAGTGAGCCTGCTGCTGAATAATCCAATAAAATCCTGCAGACAGCTGCACGAAAAAGCTGAGTGGAGAGCAGGAGCAGGTGGAAGAGAGGATCTGTAAAAGGTGGAGGGCAGGAAGTCCTCAGTAAAAGCAAATAGACCTTTTTATTGATCCTGTGCAGGTGATTGCTGAGCTGGGAGACTGAGGCTGAGACCCAAAGACTCTTTAAACTCATTAAATTCATAGAAATACAAAATGAAATCGATGCAGCTGCTTAAACCTACAAGCAGAACAAAGGAAAAAGAACAAAGCTTTAAATTAGGAGAGAACAGAACCTTTAATTAAAACTAATAGAAATGTTACTTAATGAGAGAGTAACAGATGGCTTCTATGGCAACTAACGGAAAAAAGTTTTACTTTGTCCACTAACTGTAAAATTTTCATTATTCACTCATTACTCACAAACAGATATTTCAGAGAAAACCAATCTGCCATTTGCAAAAAAAGCTATAACACAGATGCTGGTTGCAGCTGTGCAGTTATTCTACAATGTTACACGGCAACACACAAACACAACCTTACCTACAGTATCACATCAGTGTACAGCAGTGTTCTGATAAAATGAAGAAATCTGAGATGTACCTTATTACTCAGTTTTAAAAGCTTAGAGCTGCTATTCCGAATCTGCAGAACAAGCTAGCTTAAAACATGAACACAGTCACAAAACTCTCCTCCCTCCCATGGGGTGTCATCCCTAGGCCACGCCCCCCTGATATGGCAACGAGCATTGCCACAGTAAACAAGAGAGCACAAAACACCAGTCGCAGTTTGATCACCAGTCTTTTGTTTTTCACATCTTCAGATTGTGTTTTTCTTATTGGGACTCGGGTAGTTTGTCCTAAAGTTGAAGTGGTAGCAGCTGACTGTTTGTCTTTCTCTGACATTGAGCAGAGAACCTCTCACACCTGTGGTGTTCTGCTGCAAAATGTGGCAGCACATAATGAGTGGACCAACCACGTAAATGCAGAAGTGCGCTTGTCTGGTGTGACAGACAACCGGATCGTCCAATCTTTGGTTTTGGACCGAGCCATGTTATTGACTGAGGTTGTTAGATAAATGCGACAGAACGACTCGATTTTTTTTTTAAATCACAAAATATTTATAGCTATACTATGTTAAAACATTGTTAAGATACCAGATTTTTTTTAAGCTAGCTTGATTTGAAGATTCAGTACAGCAGCTTTAATCAAAAATAACAAAAGCAAGGAGAACAACAATCAGCAAAGAACATTTAGGTCGAGAGCAGGAGCAGGAGAATGACTGAAAGTACTGGGGGGAACATGCAAATCAAGATTAAAGGAGACCATGATATATAGACAGACCAAACAAATGTAAATAAATAATAGTGTTTAAACAAAAACTATCCTTAAAAAAACCACATTTCAGAATCCCTAAAGAAAACAACCTAGCTCTGCCTTTAGCTAACTGCTATGTGCATTAGTCTCTTGTAGCTCAGATTGTCCTTAAATCATGAGTTCATTTTTATTGTACAGTACAAACTAAGATGTTGTGTTTTATTGTAAATAATCTATTTAGCCTAGATTACAATATTCCTTTCTTGTCTTTATGTTGTTACAAGTTTGTGTTATGGCAAATGTTTGTGAACCTTTACTGTTGTCAAACTAATATGATGTTCATTGCTTAACATAACAATTAAAAACTAATATAGGAACCCTGCTGTCCAATTACAGGCAAAGACAACTCTAAAGTCAAGCCGCTTGGTGAGATCATTTTGGTTGCAGCAGGAGCAGTGAGAGGCCCCAAAGCAGATCGCAAGGCCAAAAGCAGAACAACAATCTTTTCTGATTCCAGTGTAGGCACACATGGGTGGTGGCATTGACCTTAAGCTAGTATCGCCAGTCCTTCTTTATATTTTCTGATAACTAATCCACGTTGGGCCACCACTGGATCAGCTGGTGGATTCCCTATGCTGCCCGCACAACCTTGGTTGCTGCTAGCATGATAATGAACCAACAGGATCTCACTATGTGAGTTCATGCATCCCCAAAACAAGTGGAGATCTGTAACGACGTATGACTTGTAATGAGGAACACACTGTGTCATTGATGAACCCCAGAGTGAATTTCCAAAACCCTGCAGAGAAAATTAAACATCATGGCTCCATCTTAAGGGATGTTAAAATGTACTTATAACAACTTTAAGCTGTCCTGATTTGTGTCAGATTTCTGTATCATGAATGTTTTTTTTCTTGCTGTCAGCAAAGATACTAAGACAAAGAAAAAGTTAGGCCGAAACACAGTTAGTAGAAATCCTTCACATTAGAGCAGATAAAGTCTGCTTCAGCAGATCTAATCCAGCAAGCAAATTTACTCAGTTCTTCAACGTTTGGAGCTGTTTGTGTCTTCACAATGGTATTTTTGGTGAGATGCCAAAACTGTTTAGTGGCTGCAAAACGAGCAATAACTGAGGGCTGTTACAAGAATATCTCAGAAAGTTCATGGTCTGATAAAATGTTTTTCTGTAGCTGTCAAACTTTCAGCAAAATGCTCTTTGAGTAAATAGCAGCAATCCCTTTCAGATTAACTCGGTGTGAAATCCTGAGCCTCTGAGAGAGCTGAAAGAAAAGAATAGGAGGAAAAAAAGAACAGCGTTAGCCAGTTTGCAAATGTTTGACCTCAATGGAGATGGTGTCTTTAAAATAAACCTTTTCCTTGCGCTACAGAATTTACTTATTTAAACTCAAATTATGCTTACATCCAGTTTTGGTTGTAAATAACTTCTATGTTGGTTTTTGTATGATGATTTCTCAAAGTTTTCTTTTTTTTCCCACCAGCAAATTAAATGAAACATTTTGAGAAAGCACTTCAATTGTTAATTAAAATACACTGTTGCAGTAATCAATCCGACTAAAGATAAACGCGTGGATGAGTTTTTCTAGGTCCTGTTGCAACAACAGTCCTTTAACCCTAGAAAGGTTCTTCAGGTGATAGAAGGCTTACCTTGTGATTGCCTTTATTTGACCTTGGACTCCATTACTATACCTAGATTAGATATAATCACCAATAATAACACAAACATCAAGGGCAACATAAAAAACATCTAAATACACACACACAATATTTTTTTCTTATCATATTGTTGACATATGGTTAACATAAAATAGATTTTAAACAAATTTAGCTTTTGGACAATGGCTCATGGGAGTTAAAATAATACTTTTCTTAATTCCTTCAAAGACTGATCTCTGATGCTTTGCTAATGCTAGCTTTAACAAAAGCAGCATGGAAAAACTCAGTTATTTCATTAAGGTTCTACATTGAAAATTTTTCATCTTTGCTCACTTTGAAAATTAATGCTGCTGCGGCTTACTTTAGCCCCTCTTGCAACTATTGGTGACATATTTGCATATATGTGTCTGAGTTAGGTTGCTCTATCCTTCAGCCAACACAGGAGGAGTTGGAGCCCTATGCACCCCCCTCCCTTCCCACATGGTTTCTAGCCTTATTGCCTGGGATTTGACACATTAAAAAACTGCTGACTGCAGATAATCTGGAGATACGAATGGGACAGGGCAAAGAGTGCTGGTGTTTTTTTCTGGCAATGTCAGTAAAACTTAACGATTCCACAAAAAAATATAGAATTTTGTAATTACATATGTAACTGAGGATTTATGTAAACACCACACCCTCACCACTCAATTTTTGAAAAGTTTGTTTACTACCAATTGCATGTCACCACCAAAGAAGTTTAGGAAGTAAGCATTATTTTCATTGCAAAGCTTCAATCTCCAGCAGCATCTGTGTCTAAAATGCCTCCACTTTGAACAATATGAACCTGACATTATATGTGATTTTCAAATACCATCATTATCATCTTTGTGTTGAATTCCCACTGTGTGGCAGCCTTTCCTTCCTCTTCTTTTTCCTTCTCTCCCTGGGAGGTTCAAACTGTCCAGAAGCCCCTCTGCTCATCGCATGATCCCCTCCGCTTCTTGTCCTTGACTTTGAGCTTGAAATTGCTTCTAGTCAAGAGAATAGTATTAGGATGGAGGCCATGAGAGATAATTTAATAGAAAATGAACAAGAATATCACATAAGGAAATCACGTTTTGAGGAAAGCTTGAACACATAGTTACAACTAATGCGTATATGTAATCCTAAAAAAGGCTCTTAACTATGACTGATAATTTTTCAGGCAGATCATTAAAATGTTTCCATAGTGAGCTGACAAAAAAAGATAGCATTATGCCCGAGATGCAAACCTCACTTTCCTATTTACCAGATTATCAACCCATACTCATCTGCTTCATTTGCAAGAAAGCTGTTAAAAACTGAAGTAAAATAGGTGTTATTCCCAGTTTACATTATTGTCATTTATTTACATGTTTCATTTATAATTAAATTATGTTTCTCATCAAATGCATAATGTGAAAAAACAATAAAAACTCTAAGAAAAAAATAAAGGCAGTTCTCTGAAATAAATACATGTAATTCAGAAACCAAGCTAGATTTCTGCATGTTTATGCTTTAAAAAATGTCAATAATCATTTCTAAGAGGAGATGCAAGATAGGATATATTATATGTAAAAATGACAAGTGTAACCTGCAAATTATTAATTGTTGAATACATTTGAAAATAAGAAAGGGGCTAGATGTACCCATAACCCAGAGCCCTGAAAAGAAACAATCCTTAGTAATTCTGTTCTTCATTGGTTTTTTTTTCTTTGAATAAACTGGCATATATTTTTACCCTTAAGCCTTGTCATTGAAGTGACACTTTATTTCAGCTGGTTGTCAACTATAAATCTGAAGTTGTTCCGCCTGCCCTCTCCAGAGTTTTGATACAGTTAAACAAAGAAAAACAACAAGATGATCAATTAGCAACCAGAACTAAATCACAAAATGAAAAGAGAAAGATTTAAGGTTTATGTTCCAAGAAAGACAAGATGGAGAAACAGAGAATGCTCTTGTATCTGTGGCATTTGACCAACAACAGAGTCAAGATAAGACAAGTGCTGAGTGAGATAAAAGATGCAACAACGTTTCCTTGAAGTGTGGAAGGCCCAGTGCGGCTCCATGAAGGACTCCAGTGCCAATTAAAAATCTGCAGAGCTTCAGCAAAAGAGATTGGGAGGATGTTGATCCCGAGAGACCACCAGCTGATTATTTCAGAGCTATTGTCTAAAACACTGGAGGGCTTTCTGAGCAATAAAACATACAGTTGGATCTGAGTTCTTTTATTTGTTGGAGTGTGTTTGACTGATGCGCTGTGCTGTTCAAACTTAAAAAGATGAGTTCTAATTAAAGGAACGTCTACAGCCAATTAACAAAGAAGTTCTGTCCGTCTTAGGTCTCGAATCCACTTACCAAACAAATCAATCCAGATGGTGTTTTTTTATATGTCTTCTTTGTTGGACAAGTACAAACAAAAGTGCAAATTGCATGCATTTCTTTTACCTGCTGTTTGACAACTTGTTTACTGAATTCCCTCGGACTGAGAGAACAAGCAGCATGTTGGCTGCAGAGTGACAGCGAGGAAGATTATCTGGAGGCAAAAAGAAAACATGCAAACTCCACAAAGACATCCCTGCAGCTCCAGCATGAGAACATTTAATTTGAAGTTTCAGAGTTTGATAAGAGCGTTGTTGCTTTGCCATACATTTTATTAGCTGTGGCTACTGCAACAGAGCATCAACAATTTTCAGGAAATTCAATCAAATTGTTGGGCTTTAAAAAGTATTTTTAAAAATTGTTTTTTGGTTATTCAAACAAACATTCGTCTTTCAAACATAATCTTTTATGTAGTTTGGCAGGAAATTCTAAAAGATTCAACTACAGCCCTACATGTACGCCCAAAAGTATTGATACCTCAAACATAATGTTTACTCTTTTATTATTCTACTGGTGTTTCTTATGGCTTAACTACTTGTTTTAATAGTTCAAAAAACAACTACTGTATACCCTAATATCTACTAATATGCACAGTGGAAATTGGCACTACTGCATAAGCTAACATCCAAATCTTCTTTATCTCCACTCTTTGGGGTAGATCCAATCAGCAACAAGAAAAATGACTAGCACTCCAGGATTAGCAACTTTACAAATGGCAGCCTATACCGTGTCAAGTAGCATTGTGCCTAGGTATTTTAGCTTCCCAAGCTGTATTTTCTTTTGAATATTTTAGACATGCTCTATAAAAAAAACTAGAGTAGGTGAATAGGCATATTTTCTACAAATAATTTGAGGTTACATTCCACAGAAAATCCGTGAATAGGTGAATCCATAAATACTGAACCACAAATAGACAGGGGGTCCTCTGTAGACTATAAGTAGATTACGTAAGACTTTAATTTACTTAAAAACATTAGTTTATGAAACCTCATCCTGGTCAGTGAAAAAAGTGTCCTGTTGGGAGGCTGGGTGTTTAGTTTCTGAAGAATCTGTTACGACATTACTTAGGCAGCAACAGTATGAAATGATGAAGGGGTTTGGTGACTTGAACAATAACAGAAAAAAAACCTGTCGGATGGTGTTGAAAATAAAGTTTAAATAACAAAATCTTAAATAAAAGCATGTTAACCTGATCCAGATATATAGAACATTCATGTAAGCTGTAATTGAAATAAATAATTTACAGTTTCCCATGCTTTAAAAAGGTCATTGTAACTGTCATAGCATTTATAAATATCTGGTCTACTGTTAATTACAAATATAGCAGAAAGTGTCCCAAAAAAAAGTAATGGAGATCACAGAAAAGTAGATTCTCTAAAACATAATCCAGTCACAGTTGATCAGCTGAAAGACAGAAACACAGTAATAAGTGGTTTAAAATAAATATAACAATCTCAATCTGGGTCACAGTTAAACTGTGAACGCCGCTAAGTCTTCCTGGATAGAAGTTCTTGAGTTTGTTAGTTTGGAGCCTCCGGTCGACAGCCTCTCCAGGCTTTTCCTCTCATTGCCTGGAAGCAGATTATAGCTACTGTACAAAGTGCTTGCATGTGTGTGAGTGAGAATTAATTTATTGTGTTGAATAAAGTCTAATAATACAGAGTGCTCCTCTGCTGATCCCTGCAGGGTGTTTAATTCTCTTTTCAGAGCAGTTTCCTCGCAGAGTACGCCAAAAGCTCATTTGCAGGAAAAGAAAGAAAGAAAGTGTTGACAGAAAAAAAACTGAACTCTTCATGGGCCGACTGTGGACAAGTTTAAATGGGTGATTTTGTGCCTTTCAGGAACTTATGTTTCCCCTTTTAGTTGACTTTTATGAAGCAGAAAAGGGTCAGAGAGGGGTTTGTTGGCAATAGATGGAAAAACTTCTGAAAAGCTGAACTGACTTTAACAGAATAAACCACAAAATAAATCAATACTGTGAGTTTTTGTTGGGGATAACAAGCAGAGATTGACACAGGAAGTAAAAGGGCAGAAGCTTTAAGATCCTGCTTCTCTTTCAACGGTTCTGTCTCCCGTGGGCAGAACCCAGCAAACATCCTTTTGCTGACCCCTGACCTCCAGATCTCATAGTTCCCAGGACATGGACGTAAACAAAACCCACATAGTTACAGCAGCTGCTGGTTTGCTGCCGTTCCTCAACAACGGTCATCTTCAAGAAGGAATGCATTTGGAAAATCAAATCATATTTTGGCAGACAGTACATTTGGGAAGAGTAGTGTGACTTTTAAATTAAAGTGTAACTCACCTCAAAATCAACTTTTTTTTTTTTTGCTGATGAACTGTATAAACTAATAGTGCTATCTACATGTCTGGTCATTATTTCTGGTATTTTAGCACATAGTAAAAATATAACATTTCTACTAAAAACTGTCAGTGTGGCACCCTCTTCAGGTTAAAACTTTACACTGCACTTGAATTTGAGTGGGCATCTCTACTGGCTTAGCTTGGATTACTGACGTCAAAAGTTATAACTGATGTCAGCCTTCCTGCCACTGTGGAGTATAAAACAAGTCTCAGCCACGCCTCCGTAGCGAGTTGGAGTTGGAATATAAAGGAAGAGTTGACCTTCCCCCCGCTGTCCATCTGTCTGCCAGGCAACGCCTCACTTTGCCACATTTTTCAAACCGGAAATGTAGGTGGAGTAAGACTCTGGAAGGGGGTTTAGTTGCCCTTTAATTATTCAAACATTTGTCACTTAGTTTTTTAAAACTTTTTGGTTTTTGAATACTGATGACGCATATTTATCTCTAATGCAGAAATTGAAAGCCTTTTGAAGATCTCAGAGTAAAGGAAGTATTTTCAGGTGAGGGATTTTTAAAGCTAGTGTACAGTGTAGTATTTTCTAAAATAAATGTGTAATGAAAATAAAAACACAGCTAGTTTAGATAGCATATTTCACAAAGTAGCGTTTTTTAAAAAGAAACAAAAAGAAAAAAAACTTGCAATATCTGCTTTCCGTGTATTTGATTCAATGATATCAGAAGGGTTAGCAAAAATTGAGGTGATTGGCAGGCATTTGTAAAACCTACTGAAAACAAATGACTTTTGAGAGATGTCAAATTTGGAAGTTTGAGTGGAAGCGTTTGAGCCATGATGGACGCCGCTATGGATGGCAAGCCTGAAGCCGATGTTGATGACAATGACCTGCTTTAAAGCCTGAACTAGTATGACTGTGTTGAAACTCTTGTTTTCCATCGTTAGATTGATATGTTTTTGTGTACTTTCTTCACTTGTAAATGGAAAAATCATCAGTTTTTCTTGTTTCATCTTAAATAATCTGACTAGAAGGAAAACTATTCCTTAGGCTGTAATTGAGGCACCTGCATGGTAGGGCTAACTGGTAGGATGATGTTCATTATAGGCATCTGCCTGGTAAGGCTTTTCAGTGGAAGCTGTGGATGTTGTTGCAGTTCTGCTGGAAACATTAAGATTTTAGTAACTATGATTAATAATTTAAAAAAAGGCATTTGTGAACAGGAAAAATACTTTAAATATCCTGACTTTACAACACAAATTATAGAAAAAGAAAATACAATACACATAAAAAATACAAATAAAAAGGGCATTTTTGGAAGTGTCACGGCACTTTAGTGACTTTAGATGGCTGATAAATGACCATCAGTCTGTGTACTGTTTGCTACACAACCGTCCAGTCCAGAACTGTAGGTTTATGTGGCTTGACAAACTTTCAAGCAGTCAAATTCTTCCTACCAGGAGCCAACATACAAAAAAAAAAAAAAAACAAAAAGAAGGGTTATGGGTTGGTGTCAGAGCTCACAACGACTTCCCTGAGAACCGCAGATATAAACACTTCCACCAGCTGGGATCTGGAGGATTTGTCAGAGTCAGAGGCCATGGTGTGAGGAAAAAGAGGATCAGTCAGGAAGCTAAGGAATAATGGACCTTCATGAACCAGATTGGCCATTTAAGGCTTAGATTTGCACACTGGAGCAAACAAAATCTCACAGAAACAAAACGTGGTCATATGAAAGCAGACATGTTTACCCTCTTTTTGTAGTTACCGGTTTGCTCCAAAGTTATGTGTTTATCATAAATTACAGATTTTTTTTCTACCTTTTGTCAAATAATTCATATTTCCTCAAGCTTAAAAGGATACAATACACAAACGATTTTTCAAAGTGTTTTTTTTTTAAAATAAGGTAATAATTATACAAATACAAATATTTGGTTTCCTTTTAAATCTGAATCAGATTTGATTATCGTGATTTTTTTTTCTGTTTGAGAAAGGAACCCAATATTTTTTAAACTGTTGTTCAGTTCCATACTGGACGCTTAGAATGTGTTGCTTGGTGTAAGGTGTGTGGCTGCAACTAGTTGGATTTAGCAACAGCACAAAAGTTGGAAAGGTTAATTGTAAGACTGAGGTCGTATGGTATAAGGGGTAAACAACGGCAGGGTTGGTGAGCAGGTGAAGCTCTGCAGGCTGGTGGTGCATGGCCAGAGCAGTTGGAGAGCAGCGGATACAGAGCGTCTCTCAGACTGAGCATATCGGCTTGTAACAGCATAGCAAAATTAGCAGGCAGGTGGTGACTTGGTGAGTGGTGAGGATTTTTGGCTGTTGATGAGTTGGAGGGTGAAGCTGGAGATGAAGCTAATCGCCATGTGGGTGACTGAGACCTGAACGAACCTGTTGGCACATGAGGAGAGCTCTGCAGCACAAGGAGCCCAGGGAGGAAGAAATAACGAGGGCAACATTAATGCTGTCGGTGATGGAACAGCTTGCCTCAAGTTGACGAAGTAATGATGAGCAAAGTGTCGACCTCAAGCCAGGCAGGAACAGGAGCTAGTAGCCCTGTCAAAGGTCACATAAACACACAATAATAAAGATAACATCAAAATTAATAAGCAGGTATGATACGACTATAAAATTATGTTGAATTTTAATCATTCAGCACAAACAAAGGTTTAAATTCAGTTATGTATGTCAGGTTTTTAGTGAGGTCACTCTTATGAAGCTCACTTTGGAGTTCAGCATAACTCAATAGTCTACAGACAATCAAACAACTGGAGGCTGTTCAAGCCAGTGTTTCTCGCTTTAGAAAGCTGAAGAAATGTCTTTGTTTTGATCCAGGAGATTTTTTCATTCTGCACCCTCCTTCGCTGGTTTGAGCATAATCCTACTCAAAACATTCTAACAAGAATTTAACAAATAAAGTTGGTGTATCAATCTGTAAACCTTTTATTTGGAGTTAAGCTCATATTTCTGAACTACATTTATCTATATCAGTTAAATTTTCACCAGTTTTTAAAATGTACTTATTCAATTGAATAATTTAAATTCAAATTAGTAATTAAGAACATTTTGCTCATTTTGTCTATAATCCCATTTAGAAAAAAATATAACAATAGGAACAGGTATGTAATAAAGGCATACAAATTTACTGAAATAGTAATAAATTCGTTAAACCCTTGCAAGCAAAGTGTTAACCGTATTACGAACAAACACAGCTTAGATGAGCCGTTTATTGGAACTGCAACTGGCTCAGAGCTAAGAAGCTCAGCTTTCTATTGATTTTGGCATTTGTAATTACCCTAAACCAGTTACAGGAACCACAGGAACTTCATTTACCACCAGTCTTACAACAGTTCTTAACGTTTACTAAACCGAACTGATTGTAGCAATCCCTCACCCTGAGCCGCATTTGGATTTGGTTGAAAGATACACCTCCATTTTGACAGGAAGAAACTTCCAACAGAACCTAGTTCAGTGTGAACCATCGAGAGTGGCTGTATGGGGGAATAGATATAGCTGGAGACTAAAAAGGCAGAAAAGAGACGCAGATAAAGACAGAAGGACTGGCCCAGGAAGACATTCTTGGGAAAAAACCCAAGAGAGTGGGAATAGGAAATAATTCAAGCTTCCACCCAAGAAAGAATATTAGAAAAACAAACAAACACAGAAGCCTTGGCCCTGCAGGACTCACAATAGATGACAATAAGCTTATCTTTCCTTTTGGAAAATATTTGGGTTAATGTTGGAATTTTAAGAGTCCCTTTTGCCACTATAGCTTACATGCTTAGAATGAATTTGCCACAGTTAGATTAATTAGACCAAAAAATACATTTGCAAAAACAAAGATGAAAATCCTTGACAGAAAACTGAACTCCTGCAGCTAGAACAAACATCCGTCTTTATTACTCTTCAGGGTCAGTGTTTGTGTGCTTGTGTTCCAGCATTCTTCAGACAGATGGACAAAGAATTCCCTCCAGACAGAAAAATGCTTCTCATTTTTTTCCTCTGCACATAGATACATAGTGTGATAACCTCTTTTTGTTCTTCTTGTCAATAAATTAATTCAAGCCTGTTAAATTGAGAGTGCTTGAACATAAGAATTACAACTAAATGTTTTCCAAAAACTCTTATATCTTAGGTCTGGATTTTCCATCCGACACTTTAAGTGTAAACAATCTCAAAATGAATTGCCTAAAATGAAAAGTGTCAGAGAAGCAGGGTAGATTACTCATGTTTATCTCAAGGGAAGAATTTTAAGTGAGTAAAGGAGGAAGGAGAAAGTCTGAACAGATAAACTGTTCTGCAGTGCTTCAACAAAATTTGGTCTGACATTCATTTATTAGACTGAAACAATTAGAATTTAGACTTTTATGCCTAATTTGAAATTACTAAAATTCTTAAATTCTTCATTCAAAATGTTCTTTATACCATCTGCAGAGGGTACAAAATAAAAGTTTTAATGGAAGAATTCGGTTTCAAGTTTCTCAGAAAACCATTTTATAAAGCACTTTTTGGGGCATTTTTAAATGAGTTACACAAGATGTCATTTGATAGTGAAAATGTATAATTTACACAGACAGCAGTTGCATTCAGAAATAAAGTATTTTTTCCTTCACAAATTACATATTGATGTCGATCCATTAATAAACTTGACATTCGAGATCTTCCTTTTTCACTTTCAGTGGACAGTCTTGCTAGATGTCCATTTACACTGCCAACTGATAGATTAACTGCATTTATATTAAATTGAGGTTGATATCGTGAAACATTCAAAGCCAGACCTAAAAAAAATTATTGTCCTTCTAAGTGTGGTTTTATAAAAAAGAAAAAAAACAGGGTTACTAAGAACACAAGTTAGGTGCTGAAAGACTGAGTTTATTTAAATCAGGACTAAAAACATATCTCTTTAGAGCTGCGTTTGAGTAATGCTTTGACGTATCATATGTTTTGTGTATGCTTCTTGCTTTATTACTGTTTTATGCTTTGTAATGCTTTGATGTATCTGTGTTTGCTTTTGTCTGTGTTTTACTGCTATTTTTATTTTACCCCTAATCATGTAAAGCACCTTGTATTACCGTGTTCTACATAGTGTGCTATACAATTAAATTTGCCTCGCCTTGCCTTGCTTAGTTTCAAATATCTAGAGACGACATCTTTTGTGACATCCAATCTTGCTACAGTTTTCTAATTGGATTTAGGCTGGACTTTCAATTTACCATTCTAACATGAATATATTTTAATTCAAACCATTCTAGCTGTATATACACTATATATATGTTGGTTGAAGCAGGTGAATGATGGCATCTTCAACTTAAGCAAGCAAACTGCAGCGGGTCCTGATATGTTCTTGTTTCCTTTTTCGGGTGGGCCAACAGGAGTCTCTTCAGGACTCTCTTCTTAAAATCAAAAAGATTATGGACAACCCTGAGCATTCTCTTCATGAGACTATCCTCCAACAACAGAGTGCCTTCAGCCGGAGACTTCTTCAGTTTTGCTGGAACACAGGAAATCTTTCCTGCCCACAGCCATCATGATCTACAACAACTCCTTAAAGAATTAATTGCATGACCTGCAACAACACTTAATTTCCATCTGGAATCTTACTTTTGAATTGAATTGAATGTGCCACTGTTGAGATGCTGTGTTTAGGGTGATGTGCAATGTTAGTTATCTATCTACACATTTTCTTCCACGTTAATTATATATCCCTGTTATGATTGGTGATAAAATTCTGCCTTATCTAGTCATTTTTTAACCCTGCATTTTTTATTAACTTTCATAAGGAGTGTCTAATATTTTATTGGAGCTACATCAGTTACTGTTGTAATACTGATGTTAACTCTTTTTAAATAGCTCTTTCAGTGGAAGAAATGGGGCAGAAAACAAGATGAAGTATATGTAAACTCAAAAACTTTATTGTAACAAACCAAAGCTGAAGTAGAGTACCTGGCAACTTAACACCAACCAACTGAGGGAGCATATATAACATACAGAGGGGTGACTGTCCACGTATAAAATATATCAAATGTAAGTCCAAACCTGAAAAGAATTAGGAATACCTAAGCAGAATATAAAATCAACAAAACCAATCCATCCATCCATCCATCCATCCATCCATCCATCCATCCATCCATCCATCCATCCATCCATCCATCCATCCATCCATCCATCCATCCATCGATCCATCTTCCGCTTATCCGGACAAAAACTGTTAAATCCCTACGTATACCTTTCAATTTTCAATAAACTGAAGCATTCAGATCTCTTTATTTATTGTATACTTGCAGAATAGTTATGTGTTTACTACCAGCAGCAATAATGACTTTTATTTTTTTTTAAACAGCGGAAAGTCTACCAACATAGCATTTCTGGGCTGTATGCAACAAACATAAACATAGCAGCATTGATATTTGTCTGAATAAACCTTTACCGATCAAAGTTTGTAGACAGAAAGAAAAGGACTTGCCCAGACTTTCTGGAATGCAAATTAATAGTATGCATGATTTCAGAGATCAAAAAGAGCCAGAGGAGAAAAGAGGCAGAAAAACTACAAGGAAAGTTTGTGATTTCATTAAAATTATCATAAATTTAGTTCAGCCTGAGCCTTGTGAGTTGAAGGTAATTTAATTCCCTCTTGTTTGCTTTAATTTTGTTCTCGGCAACACAAAGTAAAACATCTCCACATCAAAGAATAAATGGATGAACTTATTCTCAGGTGAAGAAGAGTTTAATGTATAAGTTCCGTAAACTTTTTTTTCAATCAAACCAAGAAGAGTATTCTGTCTTGCTGATTTCAGTTTTTCTGTTACAAGCTGGTGTTCAATACATATTCGATACAATACAGAATGTGTATGAATAATGTCTTTCCTCTCTAATGTCTCATAATCTAGGAGTTTTAATAAACCTTTTATTCGGGTATGATATTTAGAACATTTGGCAAAATCTATGTACAATGGAAATGAACTGGACCAAAATGAGAGCAAGAGAAGGTATGAGTGAATAAAGGACTATGTGGTGTTAGACATTACCAGCAAAGATTGGGTTTAAACATTTTTTTGGTTTTAAATAACATATTTGAAAATCACTATGAAATACCGTGTTGTTGAAAGTGTGCTATACAAATAAAATCGCCTTGCCTTACCTTATTTGGTTGTTCAGTAAAAAAAAAATGTGTTTGAAGAAGCAAGTTAAATTTAAACTGAATCAGCATATAATCTGAAAAATAACACAATGTAAATACAGTCAAAATATAAGTTAACAAAGCGAATAATTTTGTAATCATACATTTTCTATTCTGTTCTAAATTTTACACATTTAATCACAAAATAATGTTTGCTATGTGGAGTAGTGGACAGGGTTCTTCATGTATTTTTGCCTTTCAAATACCTCTTAAGTGAAGCAGAACTTCCTAATTTTGAACAGAACATTCCCAGTCTGGCATAATATAAATTAAAAGCAGTATGGTAGGCTACATCCAACTACACTCTTACTTAATGGTTATTGTATTATGTGGGCCAGAAACACAGGTCTGCCTCAAAAGTCAACTAGACAGCTGCAGCTGCAGATGATCCAGAACGCTGCTGCTCGTGTTCCTCACTAGAACCAGGAAGGTAGAGCACATCACACCAGTTCTAAAGTCCTTACACTGGCTTCCTGTAGCTCAGAGAATAGACGACAAAATACTTTTACTAGTTTATAAACCATTGAATGGCTTAGCACCAAAGTATGTTAAAGGTCTACTGTTACTATACCAACCCCCCAGACCACTCAGGTCCTCTAATTCCAGTCTACTCAACATCCCTAGAATCAGAACCAAACATGGAGAAGCAGCTTTCAGTTCTTTAAAATCAAAACTACAAACCCATCTGTTTAGAGCTGCCTTTGAGTAAGGTTTTCATGTGTCATATGTTTTGTGGATGTTTCATGCTTTATTGCTGTTTTTACTTTATATGTTTTGTCTGTGTTTTTCTGCTATTTTCATTTTACCCCCTATAAAACACCATGAGTTACATTGTTGTTGAAAGTGTGCTATACAAACAAAATTGCTTTTCCTTGCCTTCTTTCTTGATTTTGCTGTCTCCTAAGATTGCTCTGCTCTGTTGTTCTGTTTTTTTTTTTTTTTTTTTCCACAAGCACAGTGACCAATTGGTGGTTATCAATCACATGTTAATAAGTCTGAATTTGGAAGTCCCAGAGACTTCTATAATTCTTAAACACTTCTTGGTGTCTGTACTTTTTTTATTGCGGAGACTCCAGCCCATTCACTAGTCAAGCCAGAATCTTGCAACCAGCTATTATGCACTGGAGTGTTTCAGGGGTGTCTTTGCACAAACTTTAGCTTGGGTTCTGTTTGATATACTCAATGCCAACCTGGAAAGCTCTTTTGATACATTTTCACGTGTTGCCATGAT
The DNA here is from genome assembly GCA_963556495.2 of Valencia hispanica. Lineage (NCBI taxonomy): Eukaryota > Metazoa > Chordata > Actinopteri > Cyprinodontiformes > Valenciidae > Valencia > Valencia hispanica. The sequence continues at coordinate 11,899,968 of OY747713.1, read as the reverse complement.
TAATGCCTCTGTGCTGTCCTTCAATCCAACCCTCTCTTACAATTAGTAGCACTTTTCAATATCAACTACTTCCTCAATCTGTTGGTGGTATGTGTACGGTAATCTCTTCATGATTGTTTCACTGGGTCCTCTTGTTGCACATTGGGTTTATATGGAGTTTATAAGGAGTTGTTTCAGCGGGAACATGTCATGCTTAAAAAATCTTTCAAGATCTTGTTTATTTTTACTTGTTTTTGTGATATCCAAAGAAAATAGAACTTGGTATTAACAATTTGACATTAAATATTTAAGAGTCACACCAAGAGCTATTTTTGTATGCATCAAAACAAACTTCAGAAATATCAACAGTGCTTAAGTCCCACTGGCAGTGTGCCCCAGATAATTTCATTATTTTTTATGTAGAATGTTAAATCTTATATCATGTTGACTGAATTATTAGCAGATGGCAGCCCATAGCCAGAACAGACAATTAGAACAAAAAGTGTTTGCTCTTCTATAAGCCACCTCAGATAAAAGAAGCATTTAGAAACAGAAAACAACACCTGCATTAAAATCACAGGCTATGTGACTTAGAATAACAATGGAACAGAAGCACTTAATTTTTCAGAACTACAAACCATATTGGCTCTTTTTAATTGCTTGTAAGTCAACAAAGTCATCCAAGGATAATCAATAGTCACTCTTATTGAGTCATATTTCTTTGTGGACTAGTTGGAGCTTTCAACGTCCATGCTTGCATGTCTTTTTCTGGGCACATATTGGCATCCATCCTAAACATGGTTGAATTGAATTTAACACAGAACAGAAATAAACTGAGCTGGACTGAGTTGAATTCCATATTGAATAAAACTGAATGAGCTGAACTGAACTAATCTGAACTCAAATAAAGTAACTGAATTACAGTAAACTGAGCAGAACTGGATTCAACCTAACATAACTGAATTGGACACTGCATTTAATTGAGCCAAATAGCTCTGGACTTTGATTAAATTGAAAAGATGATGAGACCTGAAGTAAAATAAAGTTAATATAATAGAACAGAATGAAATATTAATACCTGACTTACCTCCTTAAGTAAAACGACCTGAAATAGCCTTTCTATTGGGATTATGTTCTGTACAAATAAATTTAATCTAACCCAAAAAACTATCTTAATTATGTTGAATTGATCATTTTATTCCACTTTACTTTGTCTTTAAAATATCAGCACTGACATATTGTTGAAATATACACATGTAACAAAACTTTCCAGCAACTCTTCATGCTTTCATGTTTCAGTGTAAAGTTCCCCTCCTCCATCTTCTGCTAGCCTCGTTTACACCCACCACCTAATTTTCTTTTGAACTCATAATTAATGAAGAGTTTTCATATTCAGTCCAGATCTCACAGTTAGTTGAAATACGCACAAAGTCGTTAACATCTCATTACATGGGTGTGTGTTGTAATTGCCTTCTGAGATCCTGTGCCGCCAGTAGAAAGTCGATTAGCAACTCTGTCCTGGCAGACAGGAATTCCCCTATAGTCCCTGATTAGGCGTTAACACCCTTAACCCATTTGAATCCGAGGCTTCATTTAATTATGCCCTCTAAAACCTGAAGGTCTTCTGAAAAAAAAGCAATTTATATTTTTAGCCTCTAATAAAACTAAAAAAGACAGATCTTGATTTCAAAGGTTAAAACTTTAGTTCAACTCCAAATTAGACGATGAGGGTGCACTCTTTTACTGTGACCCTTTTCTGTGAAAGCAGTTTCCCTGGTGATCTGAGGCCTGTCAGAGGTTTGCATTCAGTACTGAAACCTAAGCTTTCCTCTTCTCAAAGACGTTCGGTTTATGGCTATTTACCTACTGCATGTAAACAGAAGCTGCAAATTTGGCAGTTTCTAAAATTGCTTATAAATTGCTTTTGTTTTTGATGTATTATTTTGATAAATAGTTTTTTGATCACCAGGTATAAGTTTCATTATTATCACACAGCATTTCACTGGTAATACACATTGTTGTGTTATGCTGATAAAGCAGTTTGTTTTAGTAGCGCCTGTATGTTTTACATGGCATCACATAATGTGAAACATATTAAAGTTAAATGGATGTGATGAAATGTAAAAAAATAAATACCATTTCAATGGTACTGCTGGATGACATTCAACAACCATAGAACAGGAACTGAGACATTGTGTTGGTGCACCCAAGCTTCAACCATTGCACACCGCCTGACTTACATGACACATGACCTCATCAATGCTCCCTACACGATTTGATCAGGGGGGCTTTCTGTTGCTTTTGCGGGTCGGACTCCATGGCTCAACCTCAAAGAACTCCACTGAGGTTAAGTTATTATTATAGTTGTTTGCTAGATAGACAGACAGCAGACAGATGGACAGAAGGACATATAGACTGACAGACGCTTTGTCAGCACAAGAAAAAGCTAAAGCAAAGTTTTTTATTTACTGCTCTGTTTACCTTCTTAGTGCCATCTTTGCTAAAGAGATATGGATTGATCCTGAATACAAGCAGCTGAAATTAACTGCTGTCAGTCACATGATGGCCATCAACCAATCCTCATCCTCGATATTCCTCTGCCTCTGCTTTGGTTTGTGTCACAAAGTGAAATGTGCATGTGGGCACCGTGCAACTGCACCACATAACATTACCTGTCCTTTTAGCAACAAGCAGGACCACTGTGATTTATCCTGAGCCTATGGTAGAGGGGGGAACTCAGAACTGGGGCCTCCAACTATCAAATTATAGCCCAACATTTTTTTTTTCTTCACAGTAGACATGTTTGTAAAGGAAAATTAGTCCTGATTTTGAAGTTACATAAAACTGTTTTTATTTATTTTTCTTCCCCATTGCCGTTGCAGTAGTAGTTGGAGATCCCCCTCACCCCCCTTCCCAAACACAGAAAGGGTTTGGCCACAGAGATAACTCCTGAGTTTATTTGACTGCTCTAATGCTGTAGCTACAAAATGCTTGGTCCGCTACAGACTGGGAGAAAAGAAAAAGCAGTCTCACTCGGTACCTCCGCTCTAGGCCAGCAAGCCTCCATCACTTTCATATAAAGAAACAGCACTGCTGCAGGTGAACGCTGCAGTGCCATTGCTAGTGGTTCTCACCTCAAAGCGCAGGTACAACCTACTTTTGATTTGCTCTCCGCTCCTTTCACCTAATGTCACCAGGCACATCCTCACCGCGTCACACAGGATCTAGGAGAGCGGCTGTGAATAAAATTAAGTTACTGCTGTAGAACCCCAGCTGCTAAAATGTTGTCCCCATAGCCTTTGCAGCTCACTTCTAAAAATGTCATATAAACAGTAGCCTAAAAATACTGTACAAACAATTTGGACTGTAGTGGGCATCGAAAGCCGGATGCGCCACAATTCAATAAATCAAAGTGTCCAAAATTAAATCATTATACACGTTAAAATTTTAATAAAACCTGAAATTATTTTTTTCTGACAAATCGATCTATTCTCATCTAAATAAATAAATAAATAACTAATTTGTTATTTTTAAATAGTATCAATATTTTTTATCTCATGGCTGTGTGCTGAAGATATCATAAATATATTTTATCTCTACACTTTAAAAATATAAATCTCTCAGAGGTGCTAAACACATACATGGACACATAGATGTGGGGTCTCTGGTGTTTACAGATATATTCTTGGGCTGAGGTTATCATTAGTAGAGTTTGATTAATCGGTACCATGAGTTTTTCTGTGACATTGTTGTTGTATTTTTATATCCATTCTTGTGTGATGTGGTTGTGTAGTTCTTAGTTCACGATGTCAGGTTTGTTTTGTCAATGTTCCTTTTTCATGTTTTGTTTTGTTTTTTCCCCTCTCTCTGCTGTCCTGTGAGTATGGAGGCAGACTTCAATGTTTTCCTGTGTTTTCTTTGTTCCCCTTCCTCTCTTGTATTTTCAACTCACCCTCTCTCATGACATTTTGTTTCCTACCTCTCTTCTTCATCTTCTTTCTTTCTTCCCCTTAATTTTCCGTCTCCGTGTCTATAACATCAGGAAATAAAACACCCGGCAATTCATAATAAAGATTTTTCACACATATATCAAGTGAAGTACTATAGCAAAAGCTGTACTGCTCCGCTTGTGAAAGTAAATCTGTTGGGCTTCTACTTGGTACTCAGACACCAATTCTGAGCTCCACACTGCCAAACAGGACACGTAAAAAAAAAAAAAAAAAGAGGTGCTAAACACAGCCACCAGCAGTAGCGTGTCAACAGCAACATTGTACCCCATCAGATAAAAAAATAGCCTGCTTTGTCTTTGCATGGTCCTGATTTGATGGCGATGATTTATAATGTTGCGATACTCTATTAGATTCTTGTTGAATATAGGTTGTTGTTATTCAGGATAGTATTCCATAGGTCCTGTTGTTGTAAGCCGTTTTAAAATCTTGCTCTATGTCCTCTTTTTAACTTTGAACACCTGAACCTCTGAAGGTCTTTGCACGGCCCCAGAGATAAGGTTGATCATGTCTCCTGTGTGCTAACCTTTGAACGATTTCCAAGAAGAACCCAATGGGAGGGGACCCCGGGGAAGAACCAGAACATAATGGATGGGTATCTCTCTTCCGGCCTGGGAAAATCTTGATCCCACAGACTGAGCTAGAGTTTTTCACTTGGGAAGGGGATGGCTTGGTTTCCCTCCTGGACCTGCTATCACCACAACTCAATCTTAGACAAGTAGTGGATGGATATATGAAAGGATTGTACACGTAATTTGAGTGTGATACAAAAAATTTTTTTCTTTGAAACATATGGCTCATCATTTATTCTTATTCTTGTTTACAAAGACATTGAACCACAGTTTCACTAATCAAACATTTTATGAGCTTCATTTTCTTGTTTTTCTTTGAGTTTTGGCACAATTCTAACTTCTTTGTTCCCAACCTTTGACCTTGCAGAAGTTTCTGTTATTGTCCTCTACAAGCAGTAAACAATTAGATTAGCTCGGTGCAAAACTTGACAGCCTGTTACGCAGAGAGGTGTAGTGTGAAAAAAGGAGTCATCACGGTGACTTGGCTGAACAGCAAAAGTAGTCGGTTGATTTTCTTCTGGTCATAAAACAAAGCAGCAGCTTTCAACATGGCAACCCACCCATGTCTCCCTCTCTCTCTCTCTCTCTCTCTCTCTCTCTCTCTCTCTCTCTCTCTCTCTATATATATATATATATATATATATATATATATATATATATATATATATATAAATATATATATATATTTATACATAAACCATATATATATATATATGCACCTTTAAGACCCGCCTTCTCAATTCAGATCAGCTAGTCACCAAAGCCTTCCAAAGAAGAAAAAGAACAACAGAGCTCAACTTTCACATCACCATCAGCAAATATTTTTTAATAACGAAATATCAAACATCTATACTACATACACAATTTACAAGTCATTTATTCTCTTCTTTGAGTTTCCCCTCATTGATAACCAGACATGTCCTATACTGTATAAGAACTGCATTTGAGGTGGACTTTCTTTTTAGCTGTAACAAGATGGCTGTCAGAGAGGACACACCTATATGGTAACAAGCAAACATTTGAACTTTGGCACACAGAATTTTCACAATACATCCACATTCTGGAGTTAATATAGTGCAGTTCAAGAAGAACTTAGTGCTTCTTAACAGAGGCTAATTCTGTCATTGTCTACTTTTCTTTCTCTTGTTTTTGTTCAGTTTGCTTTTTTCCCTGCAGAGTGCCTCACAGCGTTCTCCTCAGGGGAAAAGTGCTCCACAGTGGAGGTGAAACTTCTCGACTCAACCCTCAGAAGATGAGTTTGGGGGTAAAATAGATTATCTTTGATATTCTAATAAGGGGTTTTCACCAGGATCTAAAGCAGGCCAGGGCACCGGGGATCAAAGACAAGAAGTGTATATGCTAAATAGGATTTTGGATCCAGGCGGGATACGTTTCACTCCTTCATATCCATGTTGTTTGTGTAGATATCTGTTGTCAGGCAGATTTAGCATCATAGAATATATTAAAATGAAACGTTATTGAATAAATCTTCCCGAACTGTTTCAGAATGAGCTTATAGGCATGTTAATATCACGATCTAACACAGTTCATTTGTGTTTGCCTTATGGCTGTGAATCATCATTAAAAAGAAAAATGCTAGAATTGCTGAATATTGTTTCCAGGCAGGTTAAAAAAATGGCAACTACAGCATAAAAATCTTTTGCCCTCTGACCCAGTTTCCTTTGCCCCCTGTCTGTGTGAATTTTACCATTCGCTCCCAAAGACATCTGATTACTAGGATTAAGGGATTTCTGTTACTGTAAATTATGAGTGTCAAACACAGAAAAAAAAAAAACACAGTACAGCTTTTGAAAGAACAGTGATTTTTTTAAACTGTATAATGTTAAATAAATCATTTCAGATGGAAAGCTTCTAGTTATTAGAAAATTAGAAAAAAAACAGAAAAAGGCTAAAAAATACATTATTCTGCTTTGTTCTAAAATTAAGTTACTTAAAAAGAATATATAATTATGACATTTTCCTTACAGGCAGACCCAAGGTGTTTTTCTTTGACTTTGGTGCTAAAAAGTTGACATACAGTTAAATGGCTGTTTTAAAATGTTTTAAATGGAAAGTCACAATTATCAGTGTAAAAAAGACAATTTATTTAAATGTAAATGAGGACATTATTTTTCAAGTACAAGTTTATTATCTTGTTGCAAATTGGTTTAACTTTCTTTGGGGTTTAAAATGCTGTAACATTTTCGAATCGAGAGGGAAGATTGTTAAACACTAAAAGTTCTTAATAACATAAAATGTTTTGTATTTCTTCCACTTGTAGATGTTTTTATACAGTGCAATGGATGATTTGAAATTGTGTTGAGATCTCTTTAACCTCCTTACCAGACCACGGCTAAAATCTTCTCTCTGATGGCCTCGGAATGCATTTTGGATCTCACCATTGTGTTTAAACTCTCTTCAAACACACCTAACTAAATGTCTTCAGGTTTTCCTTAGATGTAACCATGTATGTTAAACAAAACCACAGACTATGATAACACGTCTTGATTTTTCAAATGGTCGTATACATTTATATAAATATGTTAGCTAATAATTGTATACCAGGGTAATGCATAAGATTATTTCACTGTGCGCAGTGAATTCATACCATTTCATCAGTTTTTATAGTAATCTAAAAACAATATGAATCATCACCATGAAATCTGAAGTGACAAAATCTAAAAAATACATCAATGTCATTGCTGATACTTTTGGCCATGGCTGAACATATTCAGTGACTGACAGCTAAAAAATATCCAGGACAGGGAGGATAATAGGAGGACAAATTCTGCTGCCGTGGTTACTGTCTCTTAGGTGACCAAATTACATTTCCTTCACTACTCCCCTGCCTAATGCCTACTTTCTTTCTTTACACATTTGTGAACCATCCATCCATGTTTTTGTGATTCCAGCGGAACACCTTCTTAATCAGCTGGAGAAGGCAACGCAATGACCACGCAGTCAATGAAAAGAAAGTTATTACAGTAAAATTTGAACAAAAATACAAACCCTTTAAAAACCCTAAAAGTCCAAGCTGAAAGTCCGGTGCTGGCAGCAAAGATTTAGAAGAAACTCCCAGGTCTCTTGAGCAACTCCTTCCTTTAGAAGGCATCTCTCCAGGAACAAAATGCTCGACTCTGCACTTCCTCTAGTAGAGGCCTTCTGGTTCCACTTCTTGTGGCTGTTCATACTGCTCTTCACTACCACCACCACCACGGCTGCTGCTGCTGCTGCTGCTTCTGCTTCTGATGGTTTGGTCTCCAGATCCTTCTTTCCATTTCGCTCCTCATTTTTCCTCTCAAATGCTTTTCCTTGCCACCACTCAGTCTGTTGACTCCCTGTTGGTTATTCAAGTCACCAGGTCTCCCTCATTCAAATATAATCAACAATGTAGAGTAATAACCAAACACTTACATTTCAAATTAAAAGCATGCAGATAAAAACAAATATCACACAAACACGCAGCAGCCACACACTTTCACCCTGAAAAAAAGTCTTTTTTTTGCACTGTTGTAATTTAATTCCTTTCTTTTTTTTCTTCCATCTTTTTTTTCTTTTACTTTCTCCCTGAATTTAATTTCCCTTTCAAATTTTTTAAAGTTGTTTCAGTTTTTAACTGCAGAACTCTCTTCTCCTCCTATTTATTTTCTTGATTCCTCCTCTTATCTCTTGAGACTATCCATTTCACTCCTCCTAATCTCTGTCTTGTCAATTATCTTTCTTCGTCTTTTTCTGCCTCTTAATGATTTCTTCATTTGACTGCCTTATGTTCTTGTATCCACCTCTCCATTGTTAATTCCTGAATCTCTTCCTTCTTTTTGTTTCAATTTTTAATCAACTTTTTTTCCTGTTGCTTTTTCACTTCTTTACTTTTCTCTTTTTGTACACACTCTCCTGTTTTTATGTCCTCCTGCCCTACACAAACACCCTCATAAATAAATGGGAGTTGGAGGAGATGCAATCTAACAAAATCCATTAATTAACAAAGATAGTGATCTCAAAAAGGCGACTCATTCTTTATTAGAGCTAATCTGCATGCTGATACAAGGGTGAATTATTTCAGACAGATTATTATCAGAACAACGTGCGGATAATGTCACTGTTGTTTAGGCTGTAATGTGTCCTATAATCACATTTAAACCACAAAACTCTAAATACCAGACTTTAAAATGCGCATTTGAGATTTTGAGATGTTGAGATTTTTTTGTCAACATTATACACCAGGCAGTCTATCTGTTGCTATTCAAAATTTAAAATATTTTTTGTGAGAAAAACATGTTTAATGTGTTTCAATAAAAACAAGCTTGAGACAACGACCTTAATCAAATGTGATATATTTAAGTTTTTTGAGGCAACTGAAAAAGTTAAGTAAACCTTCTAAGACATTTTTTATATAAATTGTGGATGCATTTCTGCTTCTTTTTCTCCTACAAGACAGGATCTGAGGTTATTTTGGGGTTTTTCTATGTTGCATTTTGGCCTTCTCTGTTTATTGTTGCCATTGTTTCCTCCCTCTCTGTCTGCCAGGACGTTCCCCTTCCCAGCTGATCCACATTTGCTTATTTTCTCTGGCTGTTCCCTCCCCCAGCTGCCACCACCCACCTCTGATCACCTCTTCAGGCTTCTTTGTCATTTCCACCTCTCCCTCAGTATATAGACTCCTCTCTCTCATTCTTCCTTCCCTGAATTCTTCCGTATGCCTCAGTTGTTCTTCGTAACTCCTGGTTCCCTGTTTATGCCACCCTGCCTATGCCTTGTTCTGCTACCTCTCAAACATTTTTATATATCACATCCCTTTATAAGATTCTTCAAGAGTTTCATATGTGACAGAACAAAGTACTAGTTGATTTTCAAATCTTTTACAAATTAAAGTATGCAATGTGTGCAAAGCACTTTGATTTAGCCTCCCTGAGTCAATACTGTGTCAAGCCAACTTTCACTGCAATGTTTCTACCAGGTTTTCACGCCTGCAGACTGAAATTTAGATATTTTCTTTTTTTGGAAAGTAACCCATGCTCACTCAGATTACAGTGGCAATTTCTTCTTACCAATTAACAACTAATAGTGGGTCTGTTAACTGATTCTCCCATCTGGTAGAGTTTGAGCAAAATGTGTGGCATTGTGTACAGTATACACATATCTCTCGTAATGTCTACACAGTTTATTTCGTGAGTTTGCATCTGGCATCTGTTTTCTGACTGGGTTAGGAGATTTGAGTCAAAGTTTCAACATTTTCACAGCACGATGAAGAATAAAGGCCTCAAATCTGCTGTGAGGTTGGGGAACCACAGGCTCAGTCAGCTAGAGGAGGAGAGGGAGTGTGTGTGTCCATCTCAGTTTGTCACGCGTCGTCGTCTACAATGCTGGCAGGCAAGATGACAGGCGGTCTCCCAGCTGTCAGGAGCAAAAGCTTGAGATGGATCTTTGCTTAAATAAGGCTGGAAAACCAGTGGTTTGATGAGGGTGGGGGTGGTGGGAGGATATCTGCTGCCGCCGTGGCACACGGGTGTGATATGTTCCACTCATCAGCAGAGCTGCTGAGAGGTGTATGCCACATTAAACTGAGTCAGAGGCTGTAGAAATTTAAAAAGGAAGCCGAGTTTACAAAGTCTTTCATTTTTCACTCAGTGAAGTTGCGCTTATGCCAGATTGGCTGGAAGAAAAGTTAGAGTTTGAGGAGGAAGCGCTGCATAGAAAACACCCCAAACTTTCTACAGCATCTTTACGTCCAGTGACATTGATGTTTTTACTGCATCATGTTTTAAAGCAACATACTGCTTAAATAATCAAGCTATTGAGAAGCAATTATTCCTGTTGCGTGTTTATAGGCCATGAATAGTGATGTGAATAGTGAAGATGTGTAAATGGATACATTTGTATAGACTATAATTTATTTTTTTGATGCATTTTTACAACTGGGACTTAGATCAAACTTAATGACTTCTAGAAATTTTTTTGTAGCCATCTCATTATCCCCTTGAAAAATTTGTTTTTACATTTAGACCCTTTTAATAATTGCTGACCAGCTTTTTAGATGTTTTCACTGCTTTGCTGAGGCATTTAAGTGGTTTAGGTGTAGAGACAGAACCTGTGAAGTAGAATGACTACAGTTTAAGCTGAATTTAAAAGTATTCTCCTAATCAGTATGAGTGTCCTTGGCCATTGATATGAACAGCAGTTAAACGCTGCAACATTCGAGAAGAATTTAATGTTATCCACCTGAACAAGTGGCATTGCAGACAAACACACCTGAGTTGGATAACAGGAGACTGTTGGATCAATCCTGGACGTTAGGTTGGACACATAGCAGCGTCTGAGCTGGGTCATAGTTGAACCAGATTAAAAGTACTTTACACCTACAAAACAAGCCTGCTCATGTTTGCTCCTGATTGCAGCAGAAAATCAAACCAGGAGACTCATTTTCTGTTCTCCAAGCAGCTGTGGAAAATAGTGAGCGTAATTAAAATTTTGTGGTGCTGGCACTTAACTTGAGTGTTTCTAGCTTCTGATGTGTTGGACTTACTCCACTGCCTGTCAGGAGAAAACCAACTCACAGCATCTCATCTATTTTACATTCTTGCATCATTCCCCTTAGTTTTTAAACTAGTTGCACTTCGGGAGCTAAAATTCAGTCAAGGGTAGGGTTTTTACTTTACACTTGGCTCTCCTTAAGTTTTTTTTTTTTAATTCAGCCGGATGGTTAATGAATAGTTTCATTAAATAATAAGGATAGAAAATAGGTTATTATGTGTTTCAATGATTATGGACAAAAGTTATATAATAATCTCATTAAAGTAGGTTTTCTTAGGCCAGGAATTTCAGCATCGTCCAGTTGGCAGCTGAGCTGAGATTCAACACTTCCAAAAGTAAGGCTATGGTTCACTGCCTGGTTGGTTGCCGTCTGCAAATAGGGAAGCTTAAGAATTCCAAGGTCTTGTTTGAAGCAGGCGTAGAGGATCAAAGAGCTGACTCTGGCTGCCTTTATATTGAGCTTCCATGAACTAATGTACAAAGTAAGACTTTCAGTTCAAAGACTTATACACATTTTTGTCCTAACAGATAGTTAAGTCTTGATAGTTGTTGGAATAAAAGATTATAAATAAAATAATAAACAATTGAGGAGAGTCAAGCATTTCTCACCCTACCCTTTCTTCTAAGCATCCAAAAGGAATAATAATCAGAGTTGTTCAACTAGAAGATATTGCTCAGTTCCAAGATGAGCTTTGATGTTCGGATCATTGACCATGTTAGAAAACATCATGCATTCAAATAAAGTTGGGCAGAGAAATTAAAAAGGAATTGGAAAGAGAAGATGGTACTTTGAGAAGAATTCAACTACATGTACATTAATTTAGAATTGGTATGATGAGATGAAAGGAAGATTAGTAAAAGATGCAGTTAAAAGCTGCACACTCATAATCCTTTTTTAAGAATTACTTACACAATTTCAGTTATGAGAAACAAGTAATTCATCATTAAGTAGTTTCTTTCCCAAATTTAGGAAACCAAAAAGCATTTCTTACATCCGTTGATGTACAAGTAGTAGGGGGACTCACCTGTAACTTCTGCTTAGCTTCCCAGTCAACAATGTTTGTCTACCGACCCACGGTCTGTCTTCATGGGAACCAACTGCTGTGCTGACTGACCGGTAGTGGACGTTTCTGCTTCTGGTTCTATTTCAAACATGCCTCACAGCATCATTGTATACACTCACTTCCCTCTTTGTGAGGTACGCCTTGTTAGTGCTGTGTTGGACCCTCATTTGCCCTTTGAAAATTGTTGATTTTTTTGTGGCATGGATTCAAAAAGATGTTTGGAACATGCCTCAAACAGGATGGCATCACTAGTGTAAGATTTGTTGGATACTGTTGGGTCTAAACTCTGACCTAATACTACAAATCCATGTTGTGAATCACACCCATTCCACCACACATGGAGGTTATTGGGGTACATTGAACTCACAATCATGTTCAATAATACAGTTTTTGGAAGTTTTCAGCTCTATGACACAAAGCATTATCCTGCAAGAAGTAAGGCAAGGCAAGGTAATTTTAGAGCACACTTTCAAAAACAATGTAATTCAAGGTGGATTACCTAATTAATGTCTAAAGTAAAAACAGCAATAAAGCATAAAACACACAGAGCATATAACACGTAAAAACTTTACTCGAAAGCAGACATGAATTTAGGATAAAGTAAAAACAGCAATAAAGCATGAAACACACACAAAACATATGATATATGAAAACATTACTTAAGAGATATTCGTTCTGGTCTTCCCAAAAAGAATATCTCTTTTACAAATTAAGCAGCACATGTCCTGACGAAGACCAGGAAGCGAGAGCACAATAAACCTGTTTTAAATTCGCTGCATTGGCTACCCATATGTTTTGGGATCGATTTTAAGGTTCTTTTAATGGTTTTAAAGTGTCTTAATGGTCTTGGGGCTTCTTATCTTTCAGAACTGCTTTTACCATATGAACCTTCGCAGTCTCTGTGCTCCTCTCCTTGTTATCCCTAAGTCAGGACACACACTTATGGCGAGGCGTCTTTCCATTATTATGGCCCTCACCTTTGGAACAGGCTGCCAGAGGACCTCAGGGCCGCAGAGAATCTTCATGTTTTTAAGAGCAGGCTCAAGACTCACCTTTTTAGCCAAGCTTGGCTAAGCTATCAAGCTTATTCCTTGATTATATTTTCAGTGTTTTACTTTGTAGTCTTATCATATATATCCCGTTATTTTTATCCTTTATACTCTGTTATTTTCCTCTGTGGGAGCCCAGGTAGCGCTGGGTGGAGGTGGAGGTGGGGGTCTCGGCCTTGCCTCCTCTGGTCCCCCTGTGTGCCTCAGCTGCTGTGGTTGATCTGCTGCCGCCAGCGAAGAGGGGTCCCTTGACGGCGGTTCCTTATCTGACTCATCTGCACTTGCCCCAATGTCCTTTTTATGTCCTTGTTATTGTTGTTCTCAAGTGTTTGTGTGCAAGGGAGTTGGGTTGGAAGGAGGGGGGTATAACTGTGATCATGCTTTTAAATATGTGGGTGAGGGATGGGAATATGGTTTTATGTGGGGCCATTTTAATCTTTAAAGCACTTTGAGTTGCAATTCTTGTATGAAAAGCAGTTTTTAAATAAAGTTTGATTGACTTATTTGTTGATTGAAAGGCAGCTCTAAACAGATGGGTTTTTAGCCTTGATTTAAAAGAACTCAGTGTTTCAGCAGCTATACAGTTGTCTGGAAGTTTGTTCCAGATTAGAGGAGCATAGAAACTCAAAGCTGCTTCTCCATATTTGGTTGTAATTCTAGAGATGATGAGTAGACTGGAATTATAGTGGTCTGGGGGGTTGGTATAGTGATAGTAGATCTTCAACATACTTTGGCACTAGGCCATTCAAAGATTTATGAACTAGTAACAGTATTTTGAAGTCTATTCTCTGAGCTCTAAGCAGCGTTCTGGATCAGCTGCAGCTGTCTGATTGACTTTTTAGGAAGACCTGTTAGGACGCTGTTGCAGTAATCAATCCGACTAAAGAAAACATATGGAAGAGTTTTTCAAGGTCCTGTTGTGACATCCCTGCTTTAATCCTAGAGATGTTCTTCAGGTGATAGAAGGCTGACCTTGTTATTGCCTTTAGGTGCCCCTGGAGGTTCAGGTCTGAGTCCATTACTACACTTAGATTTCGAGCCTGATTAGTATTTTCTAGCTGTATTAACTGAAGATGTGCGCTAACTGGCATAGACAAGTAGCCACCGCAGACAGATTCATACATAAAATAAAAATGTTCAAGCTTTTTTTGAAGTAATTTTAAGGGTTATCGACTACAGATAATAAAAAAAGGAAATTAAAAAAAATCTAAAAAATGTAGGCCTAATATAAACTAGATTATGCTGGAGGAATCATGTATCTCACAAATTATGAATATTGAAACAAGACAAATATTTAGAGGGCTGTTTAGAAACACCAGACCTACTTTGTGCTATTTTCACACTTTTGCTCCAGGAGATGACATTGTTTTTGTCCCAATTGATGTTACATGTTACAAAACTAATAACCTTTTTACCTTAATTTTGTGAACTGCACAATGAACTAATCATAGTAAGTTGCTAAACAGTTAGTTTATGAACCCAAAAGGGAAATGTTAAAACTTGTCAGGTAGTATATTTACAAATGGGTTTTTTTTTCACATAGGTAGGTGTTTCCTAACTGTTCTCAACTGGAATGTATTTCATACCATAAAATTCCTATTTGAATAGGAAAGACCTGTCCTTCTACAGCGCCATCATTTTATCCTTATGAAGTGCACCTTTTGATCATGTTTATTGCCATCAGTGAAGCAAGTTGACAAACTTTATTCCTCCACTTAGTTTTCTTTTTGAGAAATTTGCTCTTATTCCTCATCCACCGCCCAAAACCAATTATCTCCTGCAGCTTTGCACACTGGTTTATAATCCCAAAGCCTACTACAGATGAGACTTCTCTTTCAGCACTGCTCAGCATTATTCAGAAAGAAGAAGAAGAAGATGAGCGTCTTGGGCAGAGCGTGTCTGATGAGACTAGGGGATGAAGAAATGAAGAGATTCGATTAGCAAGGCAAGGACTGGGTCGTAGGTCACTGAGGCAAGCTGAGTTGGACACCGCAGACAAATCAGCCAGCTCGCTGTTAATGGGTTTCCAATTTTAGAGCCGAATTATGCCATCTGTCTGCTAGGCCTCATTCTGCCACTTTGCGGAGGGCTTAAACTCCAAACGGCTTTCTGAGCTCTGATGACTTTTTTGGAAACAACACAGGGTAAAAAACGGGCCTTGCAAGACTTTTCTTGAATGCAAAGTTTAAGACCAGAGCAGATTAATTAGTAAATGAGAGCCTATTTTTTATGACCTTCTAGAGGACAATAACACAAAAAAAGAAATGAAAGACAGAAACAAATTTGAACTGTAATTTATTTAAGATCGGAAATAGCTGCCATAGAGGCTCTTTGCAATCTTGGCTAAAAAAAGAATTTAAGATATAGAATCCAGTTACTTTTTTTTAGTTTCAGCTCACCAATTTCTTGCTGGAGGAGATGGGTAAAACATAGTTATTGATTCTGATTTTCTTCAAATTTTTTCGACTACCTTAATCTCTTTTGTCAAAATACCTTTTGCATTAGATTAAATCATACTGTTATAGAGTCTAACATTTACCTCCCAGCAGCACTTCTAATGCACACATAAGCCATTAGTTGGTAGATATCACCAAACAAACAAACTCGGCATGTCACGCTGCCCTATTCCTGCCTGATTGTCTTCACCTGTCTGTCTCATCATCCACACCTGATCCTACTCACCTCCTGCCTTTAAGACCCCTCACTTCCTTTCACTCCCGGCCGGATCATCCTTCCTCCTTAGTTGTCAGTAGCAATTGTCAATCCCCATGGTGTGTCGTCTTCTTGCTGTCTCCCTTCCCTGCCCGATGTCCAGTGTTTCTGTTCCTGCCATCGTCATCATCATCATCATCATCATCATCATCATCATCATCATCATCATCATCATCATCATCATCATCATCATCATCACCACCTCCTCACTATAATAAACATCCTGCACCTTCCTTCAGCGAGTGTGTTTGGGTCCATTCTCCACACACCCACGTGACAGAATAATCCGGCCGTAAACATGGACCCTGCACTCGCCCGGGAGATCGCCGCCCTGCGCCAGGACGTCTGGGCTAACCTGGCCAGACTCGCTGCCTCTCCTCACCTCCCTGTGCGGGTCTCCGGAGCCGGGGAGATCCTCAGAGTGCTCCCTCACTTCCAGAGTGTCTTCTCGGCCCGGGAGCTCGCCGATCTGCGGCGCGAGGCGGAGAGGATTCGCCAGGAGGCGTTGGACCAGACGATCGGTCCGCCCTCTCCGCCTCCACCATCTGGCCGTAGGCGACGGACCCGCCGAACCAGCGTTTCAGCGAGCGAGGAGCAGGGCGGCGCGGCCACACGGACCACCAACGTCGGCTCCATCTCCGCGTGGCACCCACCGCCGGTTCTCTCCCCCGCCGTCTTTGTCCCTCCTCCAGCTGGCTCTTCGGGGGCTCCTCACATCAGGGAGGAGGACCTCTTCGAGTTTTTCTATGGGGACAAGACGGCCTACCTCTGCTCCAGGGGAGCGTCTCGCCGCAGACAGCGACGCCGCCGAGGTGGGGCCGGTCCCGGGGAAGTTCCTGCTCCGGTCCGTGAGCCCGTTCCGGCTCCGGTCCGTGAGCCCGTTCCAGCTCCAGTCCATGAGCCCGTTCCAGTCCATGAGCCCGTTCCAGTCCATGAGCCCGTTCCAGTCCATGAGCCCGTTCCAGTTCCAGTCCATGAGCCCGTTCCAGTTCCAGTCCATGAGCCCGTTCCAGCTCCAGAGCCCGCCGTTGTTGTGGCTGCCGTGTTTCTGGCGGTCACAGCGGCAGCTCTCCAGCGATGGACATTTCCCCATGCGTCGCTGGAGCTCCCGGGGAGGGTCAGGGAGGACCCGTCCCCGTCGCTGAAGCTCCCAGGGAGGGTCAGGGAGGACCCGTCCCCGTCACTGGAGCCTCCTGAACGGTCGTCTGAGGAGGCGTCCGAGCCTCCAGAACCTTCGTCTGAGGAGGCGTCCGAGCCTCCAGAACCTTCGTCTGAGGAGGCGTCCGAGCCTCCAGACTCTCCGTCTGAGGAGGCGTCCGAGCCTCCAGACTCTCCGTCTCAGGAGGCGTCCGAGCCTCCAGACTCTCTTTGTCTCGGCCGACCTTTACCGGCCAGGCATCTTTGGCACTACCTGACCCTCAGAAGAGGACCTAAGGGCCGTCCGCCCGACCTCCGTCCAGCCAGAGGACGCCGCCGAGGCCGTCCGCCCGACCTCCGTCCAGCCAGAGGACGCCGCCGAGGCCGTCCGCCCGACCTCCAGGTGCTCAGGGGCCGCCGCCGAGGCCGTCCGCCCAACCTCCGTCCAGCCAGAGGACGCCGCCGAGGCCGTCCGCCCGACCTCCAGGTCCTCAGGGGCCGCCACCGGGGCCGTCCGCCAGACTTCCAGGGGCGTACCCAAAGAGACTCGGGGCCCTCCTTCCGTGGGCCCCCTCCACCCACCCTGGCAAGGGTGCTTGTTTTTTTTTTCTCTTCCCTTTCTTTTTCACTCTTTCCACGGTGTCTGGAATCCACCTTTAAAGGGGGGGGTCCTGTCACGCTGCCCTATTCCTGCCTGATTGTCTTCACCTGTCTGTCTCATCATCCACACCTGATCCTACTCACCTCCTGCCTTTAAGACCCCTCACTTCCTTTCACTCCCGGCCGGATCATCCTTCCTCCTTAGTTGTCAGTAGCAATTGTCAATCCCCATGGTGTGTCGTCTTCTTGCTGTCTTCCTTCCCTGCCCGATGTCCAGTGTTTCTCTTCCTGCCATCGTCATTATCATCATCATCATCATCATCATCATCATCATCATCATCATCATCATCATCATCATCATCACCACCTCCTCACTATAATAAACATCCTGCACCTTCCTTCAGCGAGTGCGTTTGGGTCCATTCTCCACACACCCACGTGACACGGCATGATCTTTACAGAACAAAAGCCTAATTTAATCAACTGCACCGGAAAGGTGAGAGGCAACTTTTCAATGGTATTCACACCCATTTACACACTTTGTATCAATTTTGTCAGATTACAGGAACAAATTTCATCATAGAAGGAATTTCAGATTGATGTGCAGTGTTACCAATCATCCCCACATTGTGCATCATAAAGGCTACTAAAATGCTACATTTTAGTCTTATCTGACCAGAGCACCTTCTTGCACATGTTTTCTCTGTCCTATACCCCGCTTGTAGCACACTATAAAGAGGACAATGTTTAGATTTTTTTTTTTTTTTACAATGGTGTTCTTCTTCCCACTCTTTCATGAAGGCCAGATTGCTGGAGTGAACAACTGATAATTGTGTTTTGCAGTATATTCTTTCACCTGGGTTGCTGATCTCTGCAGCTCCTCCAAAATGACCCTGTACCTCTGCTGCTTCTTTGATCAATTCTTGACCGATCAGAAGAGGTTGATGGCCATGTTTTAATAGGATTCCAGGTGTGCCATACCTTTTCAATTTTTAAGGTGATTTTTCTGTTCTTTAATACCCTCAAATGAAACAGAAGAAAAATATTTTCAACTCTTTGATAAATGGAGGGATTTATCTGTAGCAAGCTGATAAAACCCCATTAACTCAACATTCAATTAGCCAGAAAAGTGATGTTTTTTCAGCCATGTCAAAATGTTTGTTTCGTCTCAGCATGACTGTGACGGTAAATATCACCTAGGTCAGACAAACCCAGGCTTTAGCTTGTCACTATGGGAACAGTACGAGCTGTCACCAGGAAAAAGGTCGATGTGAACTGGTGCCTGTTTTCACTTCATGTATTAGTGACAGGACATGAAGTAAGAGGCCCATTCTGAATTAAAAAAATATCATCTTGTGTTTGTTTATGAAATACTTTGACATTTCAGGACTGACAACCTACCTGTCTCGCTGTGATCTGACTCTATTAATTGGAAAGTGGTAAGATAAATATGCAAGGAGGAAAACAGATATTGAATGGTCTTGATAAATAGATTACAACTTTAGAGAAGGAATTTTTGTTATTTCATGCTGTAAATTTTTCTTAGAGGACGTTGTGAGTAGATACTACACAGAGCTTCAAAACTGGTAATATAGAACAGAAATGTACATAATATAAGAACATTCACTGTGCGGGAAGGGAATCTGATATAAGCTAAAGAGGGTTAGAGAATAGTTTTAAAATTTGCATTAATTTGTCAATTTTGCCATGTGCAATGTTTATAATGGTTTTATAGGGACCATCCAGCATACATTCTTAAGACAATAACCATCTGTCTCTATCCAATTCACTGTGAGTTTTGTTTCTCCCATGGGCTCCTAATGGATTGCTCATTCCCTCCACCCCTCCCATCCGGAAAATATGCATCTCTCAATCACACCACTGATCTTATCCAGAACATTTGTGTTTTTGCACTAAGAGGAAGAGGAGAAAAAGTTCAAAACTATTCAGAAAGCAAGAGTTGGCAACAAACTGGTGAGTTACCAGTTAGAAACCAGCAACGAAAGAAGAGTCAGAAGAATCAGTTCAGAGGAAAAACAGCATGGGGTCAGTCATTTGACGGTGGTTAGATTCTCACAGGGAGGATTTCAAACAAAACGTAACAACGTAAAACTAATGCTGCCGTTTCTTCCCCCACCTGAAACTGATTACTCGAACCACAACACAGAGATTGCCCTTTTGAAGATTTTAAATGGTTTTAGATTGAACTATGATGCACAGAAGGTAACAGTGTTGGTTCTACTTGATCTAAGCGCTGCCTTTGATAGAGTCGATCACATTTTTCTTTTAACCCTTTTAGAACACATTGGCCTCTCTGGTGCTGTTCACAAATGGTTCACATCCTATCTCACAGACAGGACATTTATGGTAAGTTTAGGTACCTGTTGCTCTAGGGTCCACAAGACTACATGTGGTGTGCCACAGGATTAAAATTTAGGGCCCAGTGCTTTTTAACCTTTATATGCTCCCTCTTGGCAGTGTCATCGGAAGACATGGAGTTAGCTTTCACAGTTATGCTGATGATACACAGTTCTACATTTCCGTGTCTCCCGATGACACACGGCCAATGAATGCACTTTTTAACTGCATTTTAGACATCAAATCCTGGAGGAAAGAAAACTTTCTCCAGCTCAACCAGGACAAAACTGAAGTTTTAGTCATCGGCCCTGAGGCTCAGAGCGAGAAACTTTTACCAAAATTACAATCACTGTTATTTAATCCTTCTTTACAAGTGAAAAATCTGGGCATGAGTTTTGACTCTGAGCTAACTTTTATCACTCACATTAAAAACATGACTAAGATAGGTTTTTATCATGCAAAGCAGGCTTTTTAGCCTCACTTTTAACTGATTATTATTTATAAGAGTCCGTTTAATTGCTCTGCATGTTTTACTTTATAAATTTTATCAGTGTTTTTACTACTTAATCTTACCATACTTATTATCTGTTTATTTTATACTTTAACTTGTTATTTTAATCTTACTTCCGGTGTTTCTTCTTTGGGAGCCCTCTGCCTCGGGAGCGGTGGTCGGCTGTGGTTGTTTGGGTGCTCACCTGGTAGCGCTTGGTGAAGGTGGGGGTCTCGGCCTCGCCTCCTCTGGGCGCCCTGGGTCAGTGCCTTGGCTGCTGCTGTTGATCTGCTGCTGCCGGTGCAGATGGCTCCTTGGATGGTGCATGACTCAGTCCATTGTCCTTTTTACTGTTGCCTTTAAAGTGTGCGCTTGCATGAGGGTTGGGTTGGGGGGAGGGGCTATGGCTGTGATCATGCTTTTGAGTCTGTGGGTGAGGGATGGGAATGTGGTTTATGTGGGTTTATTTAAACTTTGTAAAGCACTTTGAACTGCAATTTGTGTTTGAAAAGTCCTTTATAAAAAAAGCTTGATTTGATCAAAGAAAGCGGTTGGTAAACCAATCACGAGTCAGATAATCTTGCCATCTTCTTTTCCCAAAGCCATTCCATACACCATAAATAGTAGGAACATGAAGGACATCACAAATGTGGTAACACTGTCAAAAACATTGCTTTTAAATAACATTATAGAATAGGTATATTTAGAAATATTATTAAGAGAATTGACTATGTAGATTTGCAAATGTTTTACTGAGAAAGCACATCGAGAATTGTCCCACTTATGCTTGCAGAGTCATGGTAGGGCTGGTGGCTATCTCCAGCAGTCATTGGGTGAGAGGCGGGGTACACCCTGGATATTGTACATTGACCGCAAGATGATCTCAGATCATGGGATTTATCTGAAAGTCATCGGATTTAAATCCCCATGAACAACGGGACTTACAAAATCCAAGCAACAAGAAGTTTTAGTCATGGGTCCTGGGGCTCAAAGAAAGAAACTTTTACCAAAACTACAATCACCGTCTTTTAATCTTTCTTTACAAGTGAAGAACTTGGCCTTGTTTTTTGATTCTTAGCTGACTTTTATCCCCACATTAAAAAGATTAATAAAATAGGTTTCCATCATTTGAAGAACATTGCCAGAGTCTGCCCCATTCTTTCTCTGGGCAACACAGAGAGAATGATGCAGGCTTTTATCACCAGTAGAATTGATTTCGGTAATGCCCTGCTTCCTGGTCTTCCCAAAAAGAGTATCTCAGACAATTGACAACCAACAACAAAATTCAGCAGCACGTGTCCTGATGTAGACCAGGAGGCGCGAGCACCATGCACCCATCTTAAATTCATTGCATTGGCTCCCCATATGTTTTAGGATCGATTTTAAGGTTCTTTTAATGGTTTTATGGTTTAAGTGTCTAAATGATCTTGGGCCTTTTTTTACCATAGGAACCTTTGCGGTCTCTCCGCTCCTCTGGCAGCCGTCTCCTTGTCATCCCTAAAGTTAGGACACAGACTCATGTGGAGGCATTTTTCCAGTACAATGGCCCTCACCTCTGGATCAGGCTGCCGGAGGACCTCAGGGCCGCAGGGAACGTTGATGTGTTTAAAACCAGGATTAAGACTCACCTCTTTAGCGTAGCGTTAAGCTTATTATTACTAATCATAGTCCGTTTAATTGCGCTGCATGTTTTACAACATAGTCTTACCATATTTATCAACTGTTTATTTTTATATATTAACCTGTTATTTTAATCTTCCTTTCAGTATTTCCTCTATGAGAGCCCTCTGCCTCGGGAGCAATGGTCGGCTAAGGCTGCCTGGGTGCTCTCCAGGTAGCGCTGGGGTGGAAGTGGGTGTCTTGGCCTTGCGTCCTCTGGGCACTCTGTGCCAGTGCTCTGGCTGCTGCTGTTGATGTGCTCCTGCCGGTGCAGATGGCTCCTTTGATGGCGTTTCCTTACTTGGCTCATCTGTATTTGTCTCATTGTCCTTTTTAATGTTGCTGTTGAGTTTGTGTGCGCATGAGGGTTGAGTTGGGGTGAGGGGGGTATAAATGTATAAATGTGATCATGCTTTTAAATCTGTGGGGGAGGGATGGGAATGTGGTTTCTGTGGGGTCATTTTTAATCTATAAGGCACTTTGAGCTGCAATCCTTGCATGAAAAGCGCTTTATAAAAATAGTTTGATTGATTGAAGAGTTGGCTGCACAGTGGCGCAGTTGGTAGCACTGTTGACTTGCAGCAAGAAGGTCCTGGGTTCAAATCCCAGTCTGGGGTCTTTCTGCATGGAGTTTGCATGTTCTCTCTGTGCATGCGTGGGTTCTCTCCGGGTACTCCGGCTTCCTCCCACAGTCCAAAAACATGACCTGTTAGGTGAATTGGTTGCTCTAAATTGCCCTTAGGTATGAGTGTGTGCGTACATGGTTGTTTGTCCTGTATGTCTCTGTGTTGCCCTGCGATGGACTGGCGACCTGTCCAGGGTGTACCCTCTCGCCCCTTGACTGCTGGAGATAGGCACCAGCCACCCCGCAACCCTACATAGGATGGACGGGTATGGAAAATGGATGGATGGATGATTGAAGAGTGAAAAGGTGAATAAGACAGCAGTCGAAGGATTGCTGTGGTTTGCAAGTCTGCATCAACTGGGCCCAACCTCACGCCAATGACTGACGCATTCTGCTGGGATTCCTTCAATAGGAAACTTTTCAACTGATTGTAATGTTTGTATAAATGTATTGAAATGACTTCTTGTTAAGTGCCTTGAGATGACATCTGTTGTGAATCAGCGCTATATAAATAAACTGAATTTAATTGAATTGCAACATTTGTGTTGCAAGGCAAGGCAAATTTATTTGTATAGCACACTTTTAGCAACAATGCAATTCAAGGTGCTTTGGGTGATTGGGAGATAAGTAAAAGCAGCAATAAAACAACAATAAAAACAGAAAACACAGCATCAAAGACATAAATAACATTACAACATACTAATGTTATGACATTCCATCTATTAATAATCAATTAATCAAAGGCATCTCTAAACAGATGGGTCTTTAGCCTTGATTTAAAGGAACTCAGTGTTTCAGCAGCTTTGCAGTTGTCTGGAAGTTTGTTCCAGATAAGAGGAGCATAGACGATTCTGCTGCGGGCTGCAGAAGGAGGAGCAGCCTCTCTCAATCTCTGCTGATCTCTAGCCTTATTCTTTTTTCTTTTCTTATTTTCTTTTCTTAGCTATTCTTAGCTTTTTTTCTTAGTTACTCTATACACCCAGCTTCTGGAGTCACTGTAATAGACTGGATCTTTATTTTTTTGGGATTATTTTCTGAAGGACTGTGGATTACCAAAATGGTGTTTTGCTCAGCTGAGGACTGCTCCAGAGAATTTAAACAATTGAGACGAAGTTACACCATCTTCAGATTAATTTTGATCCAAACACTGGATATGGAAATGAGACTTTACGGATGACTACACGCAGGGAGGAAGAACCTGGCAGCCCGGTGTTATCTCGGTCCAACAGTCTCGGACAAAAACCACAGAACAACACTACTCCCTCAGCCAAAGGGCATTTAACGGGTAGAACCCCCCATTCCCAATTCAACGAAGACTGGCAGGCTTTAAAGCGCAGTGAATCTACACCTGCTTTCTCTGCTCCCAGGAAGAAGAAACAAAATAACCCGCAACCCAAAGCAACAGATATCACTCCCCCTGGAATACTGCTGAGAAACAGATTTGCAGCCCTCAGTTCCCCGAAAGACAACGCAGCCCCTGGGACCAGTCAAGGCCACCAAGAGAAATCCATCTACATGAAGCGGACACATAAGAAAGCAGCTTTTTCACTGAAAAGATTCTAAAAATTAGACGGTCGGTCTGTACGGCACCCAACTCACACCAATGTAGAGAAAATGTCAGAATTCCATGCATTAAACCAAAAAGTCTTGAAGAAATCATTAACCAATTAAGCTCCTCCCCCTGCTGTCTTGATAGCCTACCCACAGCTTTCCTTAAGAAAGTTTTGCCTGTCATAGGGTCTGATCTGATTAAAATAGTTAACTCATCCCTCCTGTCCGGTCTCTTCCCCCAGGCTTTAAAAACAGCAGTTATTAAACCACTGCTAAAAAAGAATAATCTGAACAACACAATAATGCAGAAGTACAGGCCAATTTTTAATCTTCCATTCATTAAGTTATTGAAAAAGCAAAACAAAAAAAGCAAACAAAAGCTGTTTCAGCCGTTAAATAGCTTCACAACAATGACCAGCCGCTTTGATGTTTTTCAGTCTAGTTTCCGTGCTCACCACAGCACTGAGACTGCCCTCGTCAAAGTTTTCAATGACATCCACATAATTACAGATTGTGCTAGAACCAGGGTGCTGGTTCTGTTGGACCTCAGTGCAGCATTTGACACTGTTAATAATGATTTATTATTGGAAGTTGGGTCGAACTCTCTGGTACAGTACTTGGCTGGTTCGAGTCTTACCTAAAGAACAGGGACTTCTTTGTTTCAATAGGAAACTTTTCATCAGAATGAACAGAAACCACATGTGGGGTGCCCCAGGGCTCCATCCTGGGCCCCTCTTATTTAATATCTACATGCTCCCACTAGCCCAGATTATAACAACCAATAAGATTAGCTACCATAACTATGCGAATGATACTCAGCTCTACATTACGATGTCACCAGATGACTTTGAACCCATCCAAACCCTAAGTAAGTGCATCGAGCAAATCAATGGATGGATGTGCCATAACTTTCTCCAGCTGAACAGAAACAAAACAGAAGTAATTACTTTTGGACCTAAAGAGGAATGATCTCAACAGGCAGCAAACAGGTTCAGTTAATACAGCCAAAGACTACTGATCAGGCCCAAAATCTAGGTGTGGTTATGGACTCAGACCTGAACCTCCAGGGTCACATAAAGGCAATAACAAGGTCAACTTTCTATCGCCTGAAGAACATTTCTAGGATTAAAGGGCTGATGTCGCAACAGGACCTTGAAAAACTCATCCATGCGTTTATCTTAAATTGGATTGATTACTGCAACAGCGTCCTCACAGGTCTGCCTAAAAAGTCAATCAGACAGCTGCAACTGATCCAGAATGTTGCTGCTCATGTCCTCATTAGAACCAGGAAAGCAGACCACATCACCCCAGTTCTAAAGTAATTACACTGGCTCCCTGTAGCTCAATGAATAGACTTCAAAATAATTGTACTAGTTTATAAATCATTTAATGGCTTAGCACCAAAATATGTTGAAGATCTACTATATACTTAGTTACTATACCAACTCACCAGAACACTCAGGCCTCTAATTCCAGTCTACTCAACATCCCTAGAATTAGAACCAAACACAGAGAAGCAGCTTTCAATTTCTATACTCCTCTAATCTGGAACAAACTTTTAGAAAACTGCAAAGCTGCTGTGCCAAACGTGCTAATCAAGCACGTTTGGAACGTCGTGGACACTGCCTGGGATTAGATTGGGTTAAATTTTAATCAGGTTTTAGACATCATGTCTAAATGTAAACTGGAGCATTTCGGTTTTATTTTAAATAAAATGTATTTATTTTATCCGTAATTTGTTGTTCTTGAAAGGGTTTGATAAGGGAGAAAATGTTGGACTGCACATGGAACCCTTGTTGCTTTTTGTTTCTTCAGAACCTGTTAAACTACCAAAATTATTTTTTTATGTCATAGACTGTTGTGCCATAAAATATATACGTGTGTGAAGGTGAATTTGGAAATCGCAGTGCAGGATGAAAAATATGGCTCCCCAAAAGCTTTGGTGTAATTCAAACCCTGATTCCAATTCAAAGGATAGCAGTAGCCATCACATACATCTCGGTGCTGACATCTAGAATGTTGATCTGGGAAGGTTTAGATTATGGTTAAACACAACTTAAATATAAGAATATGTATCCTCCACTGAAAGGGACAAAAGACTAAACTTGCCATAAAATGTTTTGTAAGGGATTTTAACAAACAGATGGAGCTCTTTGGTTAACTCTTATTAATGTTAGCTGCAAAATATTCTCTGAGGGGTCCAAACAAGTCTTAGAAGACCCACTAGAGTAAGTCTGGTGGTTCTGGGATGAAATGACAATAAAGTTTCAGAAAAATCAACGAATAAAAACTTTCCAAGCTGTACCCAAGGCTTATATGCTATCTGTCTTGAGGCTTAGAGGCTGTGAGTGTTTGCATTTTCATCTGTTTGTTTAATTTTGACATGTATGTTTAGCTGGGAAGCTAATGTATGCATATTAATATAAATCTGTCTGTGAGCAGTTTATTGCTCCCCTGTCAACTTTACAATCTCTTTTCAGGGCTTCGGTTGTTCCCTCTGAGAATAACAGAGGCGTTCTGCGTGACTGACAGCGTGGGGTACAGCTGAATCCCCTATCCCAGCATGCTTTGCTCTTCACTTCTCCAATGTCTCATGCGGTGTAGTGTTTTTCAGCTGGCTTTAAATCCCACCTGATCAGTCAAATCTGTCAGCTTTCAGCTTCACATTCTGCAGCTATTAGAGGATAAAGACATGGCTGCCTGGACAACAGGAAAATGTGGGAATCCAAAATGTCCACAAGCAAAGTCAAAATGCTTATTAGCAATCCATTGTTATACTTTTCTTTTTTTTACTTTACATTTTTAAGTTGTCCACAGTGCCTTGGAACTGATCATAAGTAATCCATGAGTGACGAAGAGGTAAATTCCTCCAGGTAATTCTTTGATATAGGAAAGACAAGAGAACATGCAATTCAAGTAATGCAAATCTTTTTAATTGAGAAAATGGCTGAAAAGGGAAGTCAAGGCAAATTATAATGGCTTGCATTTATATAGCGCTTTTCAAGACTCTGAAAGCACTTTACAACTCCATTATTCATTCACTCTCACACACTGGTGGAAGCAAGCTATGATTATTGCCACAGCTGCCCTGGGGCAGACTGACAGAAGCAAGGCTGCCATATCATGCCATCAGCCCTTCTGGCCAACACCAGTAAGCAACGTAGGTAAAGTGACGCAACGACATGTAGCAGGTGGAAGCTGGAATCAAACCCACAATTTCTGGGTTGCAGGCTGACAACTCTACCACTGAGCTACAGCTGCCCTTAATTGTATAGTATACTGGTGCACAGATGCTTTACATGATTTGGGGAAAAATAAAAGCAGCAATAAGACAATAAAAACAGAAAACACATTAAAGACCTAACACATGATTCAAGAAAATTGAAACATACTACTGTTATGATATTCCAGCTATTATAAATGAATCAATCAAAGGCAACTTTAAATAGACAGGTTTTTAGCTTTAATTTAAAGGAACTCAGTGTTTCAGCAGCTTTACAGTCGTCTGGAAGTTTGTTCCAGATTAGAGGAGCAAAGAAACTAATAGCTGCTTCTCAATGCTTGGTTCTAATTCTAGGGATAATCTGTAGGCTAGAGTTGAAAGACCTGAGTGGTCTGGGGTGTTGGTATAAAGACAACAGATCTTCAACATACTCTGGTGCTAAGTCATTCAATGATTTATAAACTATTAAAGTATTTTGAAGTCTATTCCCAGAGCTACAGTAACCCAGTGAAAGGACTTTAGAATTGGGGTCGATGTGGTCTAGTTTCCTGGTAATAGACCATGTACACACGTAGCTGTTTTAAAAGAAAACGAATATCCTCACCACCTCATTTAAAAAAAATGCACCTAACCACATAAGTGTGTTCTTAAGCACATTCATAGACATGCCAAACCTGTAGGAAGCAGTAGTCCCCCCAAATCCTATCCACTCAGACTTTCTATGTTCTAATGGCACGTTTCACACCGGTGAGCGCGTCCAGGCGTCAAATCGCTCAAATGGATGAAAGTTGACGCTATAAAATTAAAACCCAGCTGCTTGCACACTTTGTAGTCCGCGCTGGCGCATCAGGGCGTCACCTCCGGTAGTTGCCCTAACCGGGTTTGGCTAGCGTTAGCTAACATAACAAAATTAAAAGAAAATATTTAACTGCTTACCTGGCACTCCAATATCCTCCGATATCTTCCTCCAAATAAATCCGATCTCTTTGTAAAAAGACAAATACGGGTCATATAATTCACGATAATTACACACATTGACAATTAGTTGATCATCTATTTTGAATGAATGACTTGCCGATCCACCTCAGTACAAAGAGTCCCTACGATTGGTTGACGGCCCGCGTTTGCTGTCCCAAAGTTCAATTTTCCCAACTTCACGCAGCAGCTGTTCCGACGGTCCGTCAACACGTCCAAGCAGCAGCTGCATGGGTGCGCTGATGCCAGCTGCGCCGATGCGCGCAACTTGCTGCGGGGCAGCTTGGCACCCACAGATGCGTAGGCCTGGATGCGCTGACCGGTGTGAATGCACCATTAAATCTACATAAAGCAGTAATTGAGCTTGTAAAAACAGGCAAACAAAAAGCGTTTGGACAATCGATAATCCCATTACAGCTCTGAGGGGATAAATGTTGTTTCTGAGTGTAAACACAGGTCTCAAAAATTATGCCGGAACATTTTTGTGATGTTGCGGAGCCGAAAACTCCGGGTCTTTCTGTCCACACGCAAACGCTTAAAACTGAGAAAAAGCAAATCTTCACTTTGGCCTGAGTTTTTAAAAAGATTTGTTTTCGGTGCTGTAAATCTGCGTTTTCGTGTGGATGACGGGCCAAACCGTCGAAAAATATCTTCGTTTTGTGAGGTACCCGCTACATGTGGACAAGGTAATAGTTACTTGTCTCATTGTCTGAATATCTACAATCAGAGTGATAATCAAAAACTATTGAAATGGTAAAAAACATATAATGACCCAAGTTTATAAGTCTCCAAAACTCACAGTTAGAGAACTGATCCAAATGGAGGCATCTTGTGTTCAACAAGTCTCAAAAAAAACGATTGCTATGTATTATACCAGCTGGTAGTTTTGAAGGTATGCTACAAGCTTTTTCTGTCCTAAGTAAATGTGGGGAGTTTAAACACTACCGGAATTTTAATTGGAACTGTGTGCTTTGGTAAAATGGGACTGATCTAAGTAATTTTGGTTGTAAACACTCCAGGTTGGTCTGGTATAAAAGGATGTTCTCTGGCGATGTGCCTACAACTGCTACCTTTGATCTCATCAGCCACTGTCCTTCAAAAGAACATGAAGATGTCATATCCTTCCAGATCCACTCGTTTGTGTCTCACCTTGTCAGTCTCTGAAGACACACCGAG
Organism: Valencia hispanica; assembly: GCA_963556495.2. Lineage (NCBI taxonomy): Eukaryota > Metazoa > Chordata > Actinopteri > Cyprinodontiformes > Valenciidae > Valencia > Valencia hispanica. Next base: position 11,870,260 of record OY747713.1, on the reverse strand, counting down.
TTTACTTCTTCCTCAGCTGCCACACAAAAATGGCAGTACTGTTCTGGAACTGTACCTACACAGATGTGTTTCTCTGCTTTGACATCCCTAGTTTACTTAGATAAACTCACCAGCCTGCCCGCCTTCGTTGACTACAGATAGTGATGGCTGACTGAGACTTTGTTGAAGCTTCAACACTTGATTTAAAATATGTTGCATTACTTTAAGGTTCAGTGACATAGTGCTCAAATAGGACATCTATTTCTAAATCAAATGAAGTTTAATCTCAGAGTGAATACATTTTGAAAACCTGTGGGGCGATCTGAGGAGAAAGGACCATAAACAAGGACTCTGGATGATGTAGGGAGATTGTGCAAAGACAACACTTCTGATTGTATGCTTCAATGTAAGCTTACCCCTTTTGGTCAGATTGTCCTGTCCTATGTTTGATAGCTTGAACAATTTCATTGTTTCCAGAACTGAATAACGACATCAAACATTGAGCTTAAAGCCTGAAATCAAAACAATTCATCAGCTTGGAGTCTGTGCATAAGTGATCATGTGTTTGTTATCATCTGGTCTGCAGTGTCATACTAAAGAAGCAATTTCAGCTCCAGAAGGGAGATGCTTTTCTTCAGCTGTCAAAATCTGCTTAGTGTCAAAACCCCATGTGTGTTTGCATGCATGTGAATGACTCTGCAGTACATGTGTGTTTCAGAGTTTGTTTGAGGAAGACAATGCAAGTGTATAGTATGTTTATATGTAAATGACTCTAGAGAAGGCAACGAGGGACATTGAGCCATCTGGCTGTCAGAGCTTAAACACACCACCATGTGAGGACGAAATATCACCCTACTCTCATCATCCCAACCTGAATATGAAATAAACTTTATCTAATCCAATATAGGTTTGACCCAAAGGGAGTACCAAATGTATTTTTTTCTAGGTTTAACACTTAAACTAAGACTCACAGAAAGATTCACGCGCGCACACGCACGCACACACACCCACACAAAGTTGGTGTAGTTGAAGAAGAATATGCAAAGTGACATAGAACACATCACCTGGGAGACAAGCTTGTTTACACCTGGTCTCAGGACTGTGTGTGAGTATGTGTGTAAAGCCTGCATAAAAGCTAAAGCTGACATATGGTCCTGCAGATGGTGTTCACCTCTGTGTCTATGCAGCGTGTTGGTCTTATTGTTTTAAATATGTGTGTAGGAGAGTTAAATTCAGTGGTACATGTAGAGGAGGCTGGCAGGAGCTGGAAAAGATTGCAGCAGCTGTGTGAATCCATCCCTAAAGGTGGTAAAGTTCAGTCAGTTCTAGTGAGTTTAAAACTTGGGAGAATAGTTTGTGTGTGTGTGTGCAGTTAGTACAGCATAAAAGCAGATGCATTTACATCTGTGTGCAAATCATACAGAGCAACAGAGCAAAGCTCCAGTCGGTCCTGTAATCTGTTTACTGCCAACAGACTTTAGCAGGGCCTTCCCACAAATGACTAACCATGGTTGGATAAAGCCTTACAACATAAAAAAGCAAAAATGGCACCCACTCCTCAATCCTCTGCTTAGTTACATCAGTAATACTCCTCTGCTGCAGTCATATGGCTTTTTTCTCATTCCATGCAAATGATTTATTATGTTTTAAAAATATATATATTTTGAAACAAGTTTTTTTCTTCTTCCAGTAAATGTATTTGTATTGCTCCTACTGACATAAAGTTCACGGCAGATGTCTGTAACAACCAAAGAAGTTCCTAAATACAAAGAAATAGAAGCAAAGATGTCCACAAAATATGTGCAATAAAGTTGAATGACAAATGGAATAAGTACTTGAACACATTGATATCAGTTGTTTTATTCCAAGGAAAAATGCTTCTTATTACTAAGGAATTACATAAGATGCATCTCAGGAATTGGACAAACAAAGAGCCCTCTTCAGACCTTTGCAACTTTGTTGAATAACATATTGATATCATTCTTTACAGATGTATTTCTATACTTTTGAATGTTCCAGCGAGCACAGTTTCAGCAAATAATCAAGAAGTTGAAAGAACATAATTTCATCACAAGCTACCCACAAGCAGGTGTCCCTTGAAAGAAAAGTAAAAAGTAGTAAAAAAGAAAAATCATGATACAAATAAGAATAAAATGGCTTTGCAGTTGTACAATCCTCTTAATAGTTTCATTACCATCTCAAGAAAGATATTTGTTTGTTTCCATATAGTGATTGACTGCTTGTGACAACCCAAAAGCAATTGTAACTGGTGCTTTTTACTTTTATTCATCTGCAGAATCAACAGACAGCTAAAGTCTATAGAAAGAGAACTGCATGACAGGGATTTAGGAGGAATTTCAAAGGCTATAGACTGTCGGAGTGGGAGTGCACAGCTGTTATTTCAAGCACATGGAGCTGCTCTGTCACTTCTGAAAAGCCATAACAAGACGCATGTGGCTTTGGCGCAGCCCAGACATGCACTCCTGTGGTGAACTGTGAGTAAGAGCAGATATTTTCTGACAAAATGGGACTATTATTCACACTTTACAGCATTTTGGTTGATTTATCAACATACGGGACACAGGTTACTAGTCCTGACATATGCAAATTTAATCTTAGTTGCTTTTGTGGGACAAAAACTGCTTTGAGCCTTAGATTGGAAACAGACAACCTTTAATATTTTATCAACATGGCTTTGATCTTGTTGAGCATGCAGCATTTAACTGAAAGACCTTTAACCAAGTGCAGGCACACAATTTTCAGTGCTCTCAGATCATTGTGGATTTTTTTCACATTTTTGACCTCAACAATTCTCATCTGATTGCCAGTGAGGTCAAACAGAATGTTTTTCACTCGACTCAGTCCCTGATTTTAGTTTTTATAGCACTTACAGAAGCCATAGAGATAACTTTCTCAACCTCACCAGGGACATAGTCTCCCAATAAAGCTGCTTTTAGTAAAAACCTCACCTTGTTTTGGTGAAAGGTTGACATTTCTCTTTATCTTCTTCAATTTCTGGAATCTTTTATAACATTTCCAAGCATAATAGTTTCCTAACTCCAAACAGACTGCATACTCTTCATGTTCTCCATCATACTGTTATTTTTTGTATTGCTTTTACAAGTTGGCCCTTTTCATACCTTCTAATTTCATAATTTTTGTAGTTTTATGACAGGATGCACTTGTATCCTTCTCAACAAATCCTTCAAACTCACCATGTCCCAGCCTTTTTTTATCGCTTCTGAAAAACATTACTTTATATATCATTTATATATCATGATTGCTAATAAGGGCTAATTACTTATCCAGAATGTATCTTGCCTCTCACCAAGAGACTGTTAAAAGCTTATAGAAGCTACACCTGGTCTGGTATCCTGCTTAGCTACGATGCTCTGTTGGACAGGTGGCATCGACTGGGATGATGCTTCCAGTAATTGAGCATCCTCTGTTTCCTGTTATCAACTTTTTACTTTCTTTAATATGGAAAGTATTCTACCTCAGTTTTTGTTGTTGTTCTGTGTTTCTGCTCTGTCTTCTCAAACCCCCAAATGGTCGCAGCAGATGGCCGCTCGTGCTGAGCCAGGTTCTGCTGGAGGTTTCTTCCTGTTAAAGGGGAGTTTTTCTTCTCCACTGTCTCCACATGCTTGCTCAGTATGAGGGATTGCTGTGGTTGGAGTCTGCAACAACAGGGCACAGCTCCCAGTCAATGACTCGATGCAATCTGCTGGGATTCCTTAAATAGGAAACTAACTAAAACTTTAAAATAATTGGAATGTTTGTATGATTGAATTGAAATGACATTTCTTGTGAAGTGCCTTGAGAGGACATCTGTAGTGAATCTGCACTATATAAATAAACTGAATTGAATAAGAGGCTTAAGCCCTTCCCTGGTTAGAATTGAACAGGTGATTGTGACTGGAAAACTGCAGCAACAAAAAATAGATCAAAGTAGATTTAAAAAAATTAATATTCTTCATCTGCAGATGACGATTGCAGCTTTAGAGGTTTTAGATTAGAAAAAAAATCAATTTTATGCATTTGGGGATCCCTCAGAACACAGTTGAACCATCATCTGATAATGAAAACTGGTGGGAAAGATTTTAGTGTCTAGACCTGCAAAGGTGTTTGAGACAAACCACAAAAGCTGTGAGTTTAAGTGCAGTAAAAGCTCGTTCTACAAAAGACTTACTCAAGAGGGCTGAATACAAATGCACGTCTTACCTCTCAGATTTTCTTTTGTAAAAACATTTTAAAACCATGTATCACTTTTCTTCTACTTCACAAATATGCACTACTTTATCACTAGGGATGCAGAAATATCTTCATTAACATCTGTATCGGTCGATGGTCATGTGGTAATTGTTCGGGCATGTACCAGATGCACTGCAGGATTGAGGGATGTTTAACTGAAGCAGAGAAGCAATGTCAGTGGTGTGGTTGTTTTTTAGGGTGTTGAAGGTAGGAAATTTTGTAACATCAGAAAATATTGGTGATTGGACATCAATATTGACTAAAATTCTCATATCCCTATTTATCACATACAATTTCAATAAAATACATCGTAAGTTCTGGTTGCAATGTAGGAAATTGTGGAAGGATTCAGGATGCCTTAAAACTTTTGCAAGGCAATAATGGAGCTATTTTTACACTTTTGCAAGGTGGGTGGTAGAGTCCTGCTATATTGTCAGATTTAATGGATTAGAATATTAATAAACAGTTCAGTTATACAATTAAGTTAGTTTACTAAGTGAAATAAATCATATAGAATATTTTCACACAGATAAATGTTTTCAGAACTTTTTTTATTAATTATGAAGATTTTCTGCTTAAAGTTGATGAAAACACAACATTTTAGATTAGAATATCACATCAGACCAATTAAAACATTTTAGAAACTAGAAATGTGGGCTTGACAAAAAGTAAATGTAAATTAGATTCTTCTGCACCAAACACAAAAAGGTATTTTTGCCTTCAAATTGACTGATGGAATAAATATTTTTATACCTCAAAGATATTATAGTCAGTAGTGATTGTTTTTTTCAAAACTCATTTAATGTATTATTTTCCTGTTTCGGCACAACTAACAGCAGATCCAACAGTTCAGGTATGAACAGAAAGATGTTCTGAGAAAACATTGCTGCTTTGTTTCAAATCCAGGCTATACTGTTCATACTGCTATATTTGTCACACTTGACATGAAGTCAAGATACAATATTGCTTGATTATCAATTCTCGTTCATACTGGATTCTGTTTGTTGACAATAAATAATATGGAAAGATTGTTCTTTCTGTACAAGTATTCTTATTTTTAGTTTTGAATAAATCTATTGTCCTTTTTTTTCTTTCAGCAGCAACTTAAAGCATTTATGAATAAGAACTTGAGAACCTCCTTTAACTACACCTTTGCCCTCCTGTGGTGCCTTCCTTCCTTCTTCCTTCCTTCCATCCTCCCCCATTTTTCCTTCCCTCCAATCTGCTCCTCCCAGCATGCAGATCTTCCACAGATGGCTCCCTTCTTGTTCATCCTATGCTCTGCAGGTGGAGGAGGAAAGGAAATTGACTTTTGTGGATTTTGCTGTCTTAGTTTTGACCCACCAAGTTTACTCATCAACTGTTTAACATAAGGTCATATGAATGAATGGGTTCAGAAGCTATGCTAGTCCAACAGACTTTTGGGGTTCATGTCAGAGGCTCTGCTTCTAGAAAAAAAGCTTAAATAGTTGATGTTATTTGTCACACTTACTGTTTCCAAACATTTGACACTAATTCTCACTTAAAATGTAAGTCTTTTTCTTTAATGTCAAACTCTGGATCTGAAACATGTTTGGGTTGAGGAACCTTACTGAAGGCCAACAGACCCTTTTCATGCAAGGTTATGTATAATAATAACTTTCCCTGATAATCTGGAAGATTTATCTTTGTTGTTTTCATTATACAGTGTCATGTTCTGCTACTATCTTCTTGTATCTTGTTTTTTTTAAGATTAATCATTAATGTTTTTTGGCATTAAAAGAAATTAAGTTCAAGCTGAAATTTTCCACAAAGTTAAATGGCTTATTATGGTTTTCTGTCAAGGTCAAAGACAATTATTCTAGGGGTACAATGTGTACTTTATTTGCTTGTAAGTTGTAATTAAATTTAAGTAAGTTATAATTTGCTTCTCTCTACTGAGTTTGATCTTATTTTAAGAATTCAGATTTGGACCTATAAACACACATTTTTAAGAAGCCTCGGTCGACATGTTTTACCCCTATATACTTTTTGTTCATTTCTGCCTAATTCACTTTAAATTTTGTTTCTGTCTTAATGCAACTTAATTGAAAAAGACGGAAACAACAATGTGAAACCTGTGAATGTACATAAATGGGACCTATAGAAGGATAACAACATCAGATCTTCACCAGATTACTTACCAATTGCAATTCTGATAACAATAAACCATTTTCTCAGCAGATATTTTTACATGTCTCAGCAGGAAATTCAGCTTTATTAATGATGGCTGCATTCCAGTTAGTAAAAGGTCAAGGCACACTTGGTTTTTTTTTCATTGCAGTTGTCGGTTTATACATGAACAAGAAATGAGCCATGCAATTACCATTAATTGGGCCTTTTCATGTATAAAAAGTTAACGTTTCACTGTAATTTACAGTGTTATTGTTTTATTTCTTACTGTATCTTTTTATATTGTGCATGCAATTACATTTGTGGTACTATGCTTTCAACAGATTTCCTCTATCAGAAAAAAAGAATGTCTAAATCTGCTTGTAAACTTTTTTTCTTCTAAGGTCACCTGATGCATCAATCATGAACTACATGTATACTCAGAAAAAAAAGAAACGTCCTCCAATTTTCAACAGTTTCTACTTTCAGTAAACTTAATGTGTGTAAATATTTGTATGAACACTAAAAGAGTCAACACCATAAGACATAAACTAAAAATGTTTCACAGACATGTGACTAACAGAAATAGAATAATGTTTCCTTGAATGAAGGGAGGCTCAAAATCAAAAGTACCAGTCAGTATCTGGTGTAGCCACCAGCTGCTTGAAGTACTGCAGTGGATCTCCTCCTCATGGACTGGACCAGATTTGTCAGTTCTTGCTGTGAGATGTTACCCCACTCTTCCACCAAGGCACTTGCAAGTTCCTGGACATTTTGGGGGGTTATGGCCCTAGCCCTCACCCTGCGATCCAACAGGTCCCAGACGTGCTCAATGGGATTGAGATCCAGGCTCTTTGCTGTCCATGGCAGAACACTGACATTGCTGTCATGCAGAAACTCACGCACAGAACGAGCAGTATGGCTGGTGGCATTGTCCTGCTGGAGGATCATGTCCGGATGAGCATGCATAAAGAGCATGAAGAGACATCTGTTGTGAATTGGTGCTATATAAATAAACTGAATTGAAACTGAATAAAGGGTACCACATGAGGGAGGAGGATGTCTTCCCTGTACCGCAAGGCATTGAGATTGTCTGCAATGACAACAAGCTCAGTCCGATGGTGATGTGAGGTGATATACCGCCCCAGACCATGACGGACCCCCCACCTCCAAATCAATCCCGCTCCAGGTTACAGGCCTCGGTGTAATGCTCACTTCTTCGACGATAAACACGAGTCCGTCTATCACCCCTGGTGAGACAAAACCATGGCTCATCAGTGAAGAGCACTTTTTGCCACTCCTGTTTGGTCCAGTGAAGGTGGGTTTGTGCCCATAGGCGGCGTTGTTGCTGGTGATGTCTGGTAAGGACCTGCCTTACAACAGGCCTACAAGCCCTCAGTCCAGCCTCTCTCAGCCTATTGCGGACAGTCTGAGCACTGATGGAGGGATTGTGTGTTGCTGGTGTGACTCGGGCAGTTGTTGTGGCCATCCTGTACCTGTCACGCAGGTGTGCTATTCGGATGTGTACATCCTGTGCAGGTGTTGTTACACGTGGTCTTCCACTGCGAGGATGATCAGCTGTCCTTCCTGTCTCCCTGTAGCGCTGTCCTAGGCGTCTCACAGTGCAGACATGGCAATTTATTGCCCTAGCCACATCAGCAGTCCTCATGCCTCTCTGTAGCATGCCTAATGCGCGTTCACGCAGACGAGCAGGGACCCTGGGCTTCTTTCTTTGGGTGTTTTTCACAGTTGGTAGATAAGTCTCTGGTGTCCTGAGTTTTTAGAACTGTGACCTTAAATGCCTACTTTCTGTAAGCTGTTAAGGTCTTAACGACCATTCCACAGGTGCATGTTAACAGATTATGGTTAATTGAACATGCGTGGAAAACATTGTTTAAACCCTTTACAATGAAGATCTGTAAGCTAAGTTTATATGTTGGGATTCTGTGTCTGTGTGCTGGTGGGTGGATATGTTCCTTTCCTACCTTCCCTGTAGGACGTGGCAGGCAGCAGTCAGCAGGTTGTCCCTCATCAACCTCCAGCTGAAAAGGGGAGCTGTTCCTGCAATACCGGTGCCAGTTGGTTCTCGCCTCAAGCGTGGTACATGGCCAAACCTGATTCCAAGCTTCCAAATAAGAAGATTTTGATCCTGAGTATTCTCGTGACTAAAACCCTTTATAACCTACAGATCCTTCCTGAACCTGGAGATTACTTACCGGTTCCCTCCGTGCTGAAACACTCCCTCCTCCGGATCCATGCACAGTCAGCCTCTGCACCACTCCCCATCTGGTAATCTTCATCTAACTCACCTGCCATCCTGTTGCTTTACCTCTGCTCGCCTGTCCGCCCTCACACCAGCACCTACAAGAAGAAACAGAAACACTTACTTTCCTCAGACGTTAAACTGGACAATCAAGAACCCACATTCACCGTCAGCCGACCGCAGATCACAGAACCCAACTTACCTCCTCCGAGTTTTCTTCCTCCCGGACTTCCAGTAAGAACATGTCTGAGACGTCATCCTTGGTGTTTATAAATAAATCTATATTTTAAGACTAAGCCATCACCTGTTGTCTGACTCTGTTTGTGTGCTGATTCTGAGTCTAAGGAAACCAGTCATGTCAGTATAGGTTTCATTTTTACGTCTGCCAAGGAGGTTATGTTTTGCCAGCATTTGTTTGTAAGTTAGCAAATAACATAACATTTATAGGTGGGTTTTGATGAAACTTTCAGGAAATGTCTGCAATGGGCCGGGAACAAGTTATTTGAATTTAAAGGTGATCTGAACCATTACAGGAAAAAGTGGTAAGAACTGAACTAATATTGATATCAGCTTGAATCCAGCTGGTAAAGGTATGTTTTTTATGTTCATGCAATCTAAGAGTTACAATTAGATCACAACATTGGAGGAGTGCTGTCTTAGTACAGGTCTGTGCTCTCTGAGTGCTTTTCTAGTTAATATTGTGGTGTTGCAACCAGCTGAATCAATGACAGAGAATATGTGCAAGATTAACACAAGCTGATGACTATTGTAAATTTCATTTAAAAATACCAGAGAGTGGATCTTCAAATATTTTAAAATATTACAACAATATAGAAATGTCAGTGCTACATGTCCAGCCAGTTACATTTACAACATAGCACAGCAAAGTTGTTTGCACATTTTAATTTTATTTTGCATCAATAACTAAGCTCCACTGTTTTTACTGACCGTGAGGTAGCAAATCACACTGGACTGTCCTCCTGTTGTTGGAGTGAAAAAAAATATTATATTGTGATTCCTTTTGCAGATTGATTTTACACTTTCATGGAAGTGCATTGGCTGACAGAGCAGCTCATCCTGTTTATATGAAACCACATGGTTTTCTTTTTAGTTTTTGTGGCTGCATCAAGTTTGTTTTTTCAGCCAAATGCTGTCATCCTGATGGAGACCACACCAACATGTTTCCTCCACATGTCTGAAAATCTCTGCTTCTGTTTCTCTAAAGAATACTAACTCCATTCTGTTTAACAAGCATCAGCTGGGAGATATTCAGGGGCTGTTTACACGACAACGTTGCCGTTTTTGTTTGAATACGCGGGTGAAAACGCACTGCGTTTACACGACAGGGCGCACGATGGAAAACGATGTAGTACATATGCCCGGCCTTTCGATGGCAGTGGGCCCCATGTATGCAGTGTTCCAAGTTTTCCCCCTCACAACCCGGAAAAGAAACATTTCAGGATAACTAACAATGGCGGTCTTCTTGTAGTTCTCCTCCGCTTAAATAAAGGCATATTGATTATTTGGCGCACGTATTGTATGCATTTCCGTTGGCGATCGCATAGAAGCCTGATGATCTCTAAGTTTTGCTTACAGAGACCAAATAACTTCAGAAGCTGCATCAGCAGTAACCGCATACCTGGATTCGCCATTGTTGTTGTTTTTCTGTAGAAAGGCGGAGTGCGCAAGTGCAACATGTCCGTAGGTGGCTGCCAGTGACGTCATCGTTTTCAGAAGTCTCCGGCTTGCGTTCACACGACAACGAATCCCCCAGCGTTTTCAAAACTCTCCACTCTGGAAGCCATTTCCCAAAAGCTGCGTTTTCGCCACCCCGTTTTCCCGTTGTCGTGTAAACGAGAGGCCAAATCGGAGAGAAAAACCTCAGTTTTGCTGAAAAACGTTGTTGTGTAAACAGCCCCTCAGCCTCATACTGAGGGTAGTACAGTAACGGAGCTGTACTTTCAAGCAAAAACTATCTGAGCATAGCTAGAATGAAAATACACCAAAAAACATAACCCTAACCAACCCATCTTTTGCTGCTTTTATCTGTGGGCTGACATGTTAACAGTCCAGATGGTTGACAATTCATCTCTGACACCATCCCTCCATCAATCTCTTCGTCTGACGGACGATCCTGGCTGCTGCTCGTGACACGTCGCTCCACAGAGGCTCCAACTCTCAGCTGCTGTGCAGACACTTGCTTCATCTTATTCTGCAGACAAATTTATCTTAAAATGTACGTGAAAAGCAAAACACTAACAAAAGAGCAAATTCAGTTTTTTTTTGTCCACTAATTAACATAGTTTAGTTCATGTAAATCAAAAAACCCACAGTAAAAGTAAGAGGAAGCTCACAAGCATGGTCTTATTAATATGCTGTGCATTAATTAATTGTTAGACCCTGACTGACCTCTTGTCCTTTCCATTATTTCCCCAGACGCCCAGAAAATAACTGTAGCTTTCGACAGCTGAAATGATCCATGTAATTAGTTCATAATTTAGAAATAATGAACACAAAATAGCTTTGCTTTAACACGTCTGACAACAATAAAAACAGGATTTTAATACTCTAATTTTCAGCAACCAAAAAATTTCCTTTCCAATGTTTTCTGATGTTTCCTTCAAGCTAAAAAAACTGTTATTCAAGCTTATATTAATTATATAGTAAAAAAAAAAAAAACATCCACAGGTAAAAGTAGCTGAAAAATACTATACTAATATTATTGGACACCAGTAAATTTCCATCCGGTCCTCCCAATAATCCCTGAATTGTATTTGAATCTTGAATGATCTTGGTATATTTGTGACGAGAAGATGTTATGGTTCCGTAGTATGAGGGGCCGTTCGAGACATTATTCAGAATTACCCTCTCACACACACATGTGAAACTGAAATCTCCACTATAACATAGTGAAACCTCTCATATAACATAGTGAACCTCTCAAATAACATAGTGAACCTCTCATATAACATAGTGAAAACCTCTCATATAACATAGTGAACCTCTCATATAACATAGTGAAACCTCTCATATAACATAGTGAACCTCTCATATAACATAGTGAACCTCTCATATAACATAGTGAAAACCTCTCATATAACATAGTGAACCTCTCATTTAACATAGTGAAACCTCTCATATAACATAGTGAACCTCTCATATAACATAGTGAACCTCTCATATAACATAGTGAATCTCTCATATAGCATAGTGAAAACCTCCAATATAACATAGTGAAACCTCTCACATAACATAGCGAACCTCTCATATAACATAGCGAACCTCTCATATAGCATAGTGAAAACCTCCAATATAACATAGTGAAACCTCTCATATAACATAGCGAACCTCTCATATAACATAGTGAAAACCTCCAATATAACATAGTGAAACCTCTCATATAACATAGTTAACCTCTCATATAGCATAGTGAAAACCTCCCATATAACATAGTGAAACCTCTCATATAACATAGTGAACCTCTCATATAACATAGTGAAAACCTCCAATATAACATAGTGAAACCTCTCATATCACTTATGCGCCGCATGCATACGTTTTTGAGCTGTATTATTTGCTGTGTGTATTAAACTGGTTTTTATCCTGAGCAGATCCCACTCTTTCTTTCCCTCTCTTCCTCAATTTACTCTCTCTCTTGCTCTCTGATCCCCTGGTCGGCAGAGCTGGGCTCGGTCTGACCTGCATTTGCTGGTCTGTTAGCTGAAAGGTTAACTCCATTGTTTATAGATAGATAGATAGATAGATAGATAGATAGATAGATAGATAGATAGATAGATAGATAGATAGATAGATAGATAGATAGATAGATAGATAGATAGATAGATAGATAGATAGATAGATAGATAGATAGATAGATAGATAGATAGATAGATAGATAGATAGATAGATAGATAGAGTATATGCAAAAGTCTTAGGCAGGTGTGAAAGATGCTGTAAACAAATGATACTTCTGGAAATATAAATAATGATTGTTAATTTAATTTATAGTCAGGTGTATGATCAACCAATTATACCAAAGAGGTGCTAATGATCTTCAGTTTCACACATATGTTGAAACACAGTCATTAACTGAAACAGAAAAAGCTATGTAGGAGTCTCAACACTGGGTGAGGAACAGCCAAACTCTGCTACTAATGTGAGGTTATGAAAGATAGTTTCATTTCATGGCAAGAATGAGCACAGCTACAAGACACATACTGCATCAGCAAGTTCTCTCCCAGAAGAATATTTCAAAGCAGACTGAAGTTTGAAGATGTGCTGTCGAAGCTCTTTAGAAGCACAAAGAAACAGGGCAATGTTGAGGATCGTAGCCTACCAGCCAAGTTCCTTCAAAAACTGTGTGCAAGTGTAGTGGGCAGTCAGTCATTGTTTTGACTGATTGCTGAGGGAGGAGCAGTCTATCCCGATCTCTCGTTTATTCTCTTCTCTTTTTTTCTTTTCTTAGCTCTCTTGTTCTTTTCTTAATTACTATATACACCCGGCCCCTAGAGCAACTGCATTAGACCGGATTTCAGTTTTTGGATTACTTTTTAAAGGATTGTGGAATAACAAAATGCCATTTTGCTCAGCTGAGGACTTTGACAAACTGCTCCAGACGATAGACGCAATGGAGGAGAAGATCTGACACATTGAAGTGGCTGTGGAAGTAAACACCTGATATGGAAATGAGACAGCTTTACCCATGATTACTCAAAGGGATAAACAACCTGGCAGCCCTGTGTTATTCGCTACCCGGTCTAACACCTTTGAACAGAAATCACAGGGAATTCTACTCCCATCAGTTCCCAGAATTTGTCTGGCCTCCCTGAAAGTGGAATTCCGGTGCTTATGACCAGAAGAAAACAAGAAATTAAAAGCGAAGGCTCTCATATTAAACCAAATCTGTCATGATGTTAGGTGTTAGTGTTGAGTTTCAGTTATTTCATTTCCTTCAGTTCACCTTATCATTTTATTTTAGTTTATTCCTCTGTGTTAGATTCTGTTAAATTATACTTTAGGTTCATAGTGTTACTTATTTTGGGATTTGCCTTCTATACTGTATGTTCACTTTCTATCTTTAGACATTCTCACCTTTCACTTCCTTGTTTAGTCTTATTTGCTTTTTCCTCATTACTTGTCCCTTTAGTTCTGTTATACTTTAGTCCTCTTCATTATAGTTCTCTGTCGAGTCATTTCTTATGTTTTGTTCTTGGCCTTCCTCTATGTTTTCTCCTTGCCATTTTTTCCCTCTGCCCCAGCTGCTAATTGCCTCCACCTGTTCTCTCCCTCTCACCTGCATCTGCTTGTCTTACTTAGTCCTAAGCCTTTTCTCTGTCACTTCCTCACTCCCTCCTCAGTATAAATACAGCTCTCATTCAGTCACTACTCTCTGGTTTGTTGTCAATATTCCCTGTCTGGTTCCTGTTTTTTCCCCTTCGGTGCATTTTTGGGTTTCCTAAGTTCTAGTTATTTGTTTAGTTTATAATTAAAAATTCTTATTTTACTGCTGCAATAGGGTCCTTTAATACGCAAACATGAAAAAATATCAAATTGATCACCTGTCAGAAGGTTCAGCCACCCATCATCAAACTACTTAAATGAGCTTTATTTTCGGAAATCATTAGCAGAAAAATTAATAATGCGCGGACTTTATTTGCAACAGTGGAAACACTAACTAATCACCCTGTGACAGTAGCCCCTGAACGAAAATTCCACCAGGGCCTGCAATGAATTTGCCAGCTATTTTACTAAAAAGATTCTAACCATCAGACGGTTAATCTGGACTTCAGCACCCAACTCATTACCAGTGTCATTCCCAATTAACAACAATGTAGAGAAAATGTCTGAATTCCATAAATTAAACCAATAAATCCTTGATGAAATCACAACCCAATTAAGCTCCTCTTCCTGTTGCCTCAATATCCTACCCACAGTTTTTCATAAAACAATTTTCCTTCTCATTAGGTCTGATCTGATTTAAATAGTTAATTCACCCCTCCTGTCAGGTGTCTTCCCCCAGGCTTTAAAAACAGCAGTTATCAAAACACTACTAAAGAAGAAAAACCTGGACAACACGTTAATGCAGAACTACTGGCCAATCTCTAATCTCCCATTCCTTAGTTGGATTATTGACAAAGCTGTGTTTCAACAATTAAATCGCTTCCTAACAATGACCAACCATTTTGATATTTTTACAGGCTGGTTTCCATGCTCACCACAGCACCAAGATCAAGTTTTCAATTACATCAACATAAATACAGGCCGTGGTAGAACCACAGAACTGGTACTTTTGGGCCTCAGAGTTGTATTTGACACTGTTGATCATGATATACTATTGGAACAACCTGAGAGCTGGGTGGAACTCTCTGGTACAGTACTTAGCTGGTTTGAGTCTTACCTCAAGAACAGTAACTTCTTTTTGTCAATAGGCAATTTTTATCAGAACAGATAGAAATCACATGTAGGATGCCCTAGGGCTCCATCCTGGCACACCTCCTATTTAATATCTGCGTGCTCCCACTAGCCCAGATTATAACAACCAATAAGATTAGGTACCATAACTATGCAGATGATACTCAATTGTACATTACACCATGTGAATTTGAACCCATCCAAACCCTAAGTAAATGCATTAAGCAAATCAATGGATGGATGTGCCATAATGTTCTCCAACTGAACTGAAACAAAACTGAAGTAATTATTTTTGGACCTAAACAGGAATGATCAAGAGTCAGCACACAGCTTCAGTTAATACAGCTAGAAACTACTGATCAGGCCTGAAATTTAAGTGTAGTTATGGACTCAGACCTGAACCTCCATGGTCACATAAAGGCATTAACAAAGTCAGCCTTCTATCACCTGAAAACTATTTCTAGGATAAAAGGACTAATGTTGCGACAGGACTTCGAAAAACTCATCCATTCATTCATCTTTAGTCAGAATGATTACTGCAAGTGTCTTCACAGGTCTGCATATAAAGTCAATCAGACAGCTGCAGCTGATCCAATCCAGAATGCTGCTGCTTGGGTGCTCTCTAGAACCAGGAAAGTAGAGCACATCACCCCAGTTCTAGTCCTCACACTGGCTCCCTGTAGCTCAGAGAATAGACTTCCAAATACTTTTAGTAGTTTATAAATCATTGAATCGCTTAGCACCAAAGTAGGTTGAAGAATTGCTGTCACTATACCAACCCCCAGACCGCCCAGGTCCTCTAATTCCAGTCTACTCAGCATCCCTAGAATTAGAACCAAACATGGCAAACGTGAAGCTTTCAGCTTCCATGCTCCTCTTAACTGGAACAAACTTCCAAATGACTGCAAAGTTGCTGAAACACTGAGCTGTTTTAAATCAAGGCTAAAAAACCCATCTGTTTAGAGCTGTCATGTAATGGAATGTTTTCATGTGTTTAATTATGCTTTATTGTTGCTTTTATGTAATGCACCCTGAAATGTGTTGTTGAAAGTGTGCTACACAAATAAAATAGTCTTGCCTTGAAGAAATAATGCTGTTTTAAAAGCAAAGGGTGGTCACATCAAATATGGATTTGATTAAGATTTTTCTTTTGTTCATTCACTGCATTTTGTTGAATGATGAAAATAGCAATAACACTTTCATTTTTGGAACCATTCTTTGTTTACAGCACTTTCTCATGCCTGCATTAAACTTTTCACATTACTTTCAACCTACATGTGACACTGATGATCGTTAGCACCTGTTTGGTGTAATTGGATGATCCTACCCATGACTATAATCCTACAAAATTCCTGACTTCATGCAAGTGTACCTGTAAGAACTGATGCTTGTTTGAAGGCAAACGGCAGATTTAGATGTTTCTTTCATTTGCTAACTTTGCATTTTGTAAATTGAACAAAATAAACAACCATTATTTATACTTCTGAAAGCATTCTTTGTTTACTGCATTTCTTCACACCTGCCTAAAACTTTTGCATAATACTGTATGTATATATATATATATATATATATATATATATATATATATATCATCTGCTCTTGTAATTCACCAGCAAATATACTGACCCAAAAACACTCATTCAGTTTCACCTATTCAGTTGTGGCACAATGAACATCTTACATCTTTTCCACGTTCCAGACTGTACTCCACCTATTTTTGAGTAAGCTTACTGCTGTCACACTTAATTAACAACCTGCTGTAAAGGAGCACATGTTGTCAGAATAACCTGTAATTGGCCCAGTGAGTGGTTAGCGAAAACGAAGATAATTTATTTGCAGAGTTTGTCCTTGAGTGCTGGTGAGTCACCGTCTGGTCATCACCGCTTTTTTTTCTCTCACAGCAGCTCCTGGATTTTCAGAAAACATCAATCAGATAATGCTGATGAATTCAGGCAATAATCAAGATGCAATTTGCAGCCAACCCCAGAAGTTGTCTTGCAATTTTTTTAAGAATATCCAAGCATTGGTAATATGTTATAGTGCAGTCAAAATCACTTTAAGTATTCTTTTCTGTTCAGCCATTTCAGCCGGATATTATATGACCATGAAATCTTTCCTATGGAGCATAGTGTGGAACACCATAGCTGTTGAGGGCTAATTAACCGCCTCCAACAGGGGGCATCACACCACCTGAAGACCTTCTTCCTCTTTCCTGTTCTCCTCTCTCTGTTTTCTGTCACCTCATATCTTCCTTTCATACCTATTTATCCTTTAATTTATCCATCCAATTCCCTCTTTCATTTATGCATCAATGCATGTATAATTAATGCTAACAGGACGTACTAACTATTCATGGAAGTTTGCCAAATCCATCTATTTATCCCTACCTCTGTCTCTCTTTGGTTTTACATCTTTCTCGTCCATATGGCTGGGTCACAGTCTCTCCTTCCCCCTCTCCTCCCTCCATCTACAGAGAGGTTGGGTTTGTTAATAGTCCATATGGCCCCATCATATGCTGCCAGTGAATTCTAATGACAAGAGATTGGCAGGCGTTCCCTTCCTGGCTACAAACATGCTTTTAATAAAACCCCAACCTGCTGAATGTCATCAGAAACACAGACCGGGTAGCTCTCCTCTAATTTAGAACATATTAAAGTTACATTGACTTCACAAGAAAACAATAAGAACACAATAAGAAGTGATGTGCTACATCCTCAATGTAACTTGTCTATTGGGATGTGCAGAGACACTAAAAGCTTTTTAAAGCAGTAACTTCTTTTTAAAGTGCACTGAATGTAGTACCATACCTTTTCCCCTGGTGTAAGTGAAACCCTGGAGCGTGATATGGCAGCTTTCCGCTTACTGAATGGTACCCCACTCTGTATTTATGAGCCTGTTTCTATAGCTGACCGCTAAATGAAACTTATACGTTTCATCCCTCCTTATGTTGCGCTTGTAAGATGACTCCTGTGTTTTCCTTTTACTACTTTATTACACTTCCTGAATTTATGTATCATTTGGGTCATTCCAGCTGGTTAACATGAGTTGATCAAATAACTGTCTGTTATAGATAGGGTGCTCACTCCTGCTGCAACAGAAGGTGAAACCGTGTGATTTTATTTGTGCTATATGTATGTGCTTGTAAGATTCAGAAGCACTGCTGAGCAGATGTTCCATTTTAAAGTCTGGTCAGTAGGTCTTAACAAAAGGACATGTAGTTTTACCTCACAACCCCTTTATTACCACACTGGTGGCATGTAATTAGTTGAAAGCTGTGTACTAGTACCACAAACATTGACATCAGAAAGTCAATTAACAGTTTTTTAAATGTATATATGGTGGACACACCTTGTTAACTGAGGTGATGTCAGACAGAAATTCCCCAGCAGAGACCTGAAGGCAACTAATCAGTTTTTATTCTAACTCATTTGCTTTTCAATAGAAGATGCACCAGAAGATTGGGTGGTGACCGGAATTGGCACATTTTCAGCTTGACTGACCAGTACCAGTGATCTGCTAATTATAAAATGACTGGTAAGGGTAATATCTGCTTGTGCACTGTGACTGCTGAAGGAGGAGCAGCTGCTCTCTTTCTCTCTCCAGATCCATTCACTTTATTTTATTTTCTGTTTGCTTTTCTTATTTTCTTTTCCTAACTTTTTCTTAGTTACCTTATCTACCCAGCCCCTGGAGTTTCTGTATTAGACCAGATCTCTTCTTGGATTACTTTTTTATGGACTTATCAACATGGTTTTTTGCTCAGCTGAGAATCTTGAAAAACTGCTCCACAGAATTGAGGGCATTGAAACGAAGCTACGTCGTCTGGAAATTAATTTTGATCTTCACGCTGATTATGGACAAAATGACACAACTCCGGCACAGAGAAACTTCTGAACCCAGAACTGCCGCTTCTGCTAAAAGTAAACAAAAGAGGTTTCAGCCAAAAACAAGCGATATTTCTCCACCTGGAATCCCGCTGAAAAACAGATTCGCAGCCTTGAGTTCCCCGAAAGATGACGCAGCCCCCAGGACCAGTCAAAGCTACCAGGAGAAACCCAGCCGCATCAAACGGACACATAACAAAGTAAGAGCCCCCCCAGCAAAGATTGTTATCATACAAGACGGATCAATTAATGGAACTGAGGCTTTTTGTAGCAAGAATACCAAAGTTTATAGCTGCTACAAAAATACAGTGAGAGAAATATCAGAAAAAATCCCTAAAATCTTGGACCAACATCCTGCTTTGGAAAAGCTCGTCATTCACGCTGGATCAGCAGATATCGCGATGAGACAATCAGAGATTCTGAAGAGAGACTTTTCTGATCTCCTACAGAGACTTGATGGACTTAACGTAAACATCCTCATCAGCGGACCAGTCCCTGAAGGGAATGATGAAAGATTTAGCAGA
Source organism: Valencia hispanica (assembly GCA_963556495.2). NCBI lineage: Eukaryota > Metazoa > Chordata > Actinopteri > Cyprinodontiformes > Valenciidae > Valencia > Valencia hispanica. The sequence goes on along the minus strand of OY747713.1, from coordinate 11,850,818 downwards.
CTCCGCATGCTCCATAAATGGTTGAGGAAACAATCAGCTGAGAAGTCGTTCACATTTATTAATAATTTCAAAGTATTTGGAAGTGCTAATCATCTGTTCAAAGAAGGGATGCGCTATTTGAACAAGGCCGGAGTAAGGCTCCTAGCAACAAACATTTTTTCTTATCAAAATCAGAAAGCAAAACACTGTCTCCCAAAAGCTGACCTTGAGGCGCCCATGGATATCAGAGAACAAAAACAGCAAGTCATGATGACACCACAGGACCGAACAGATAAACAACCATCAGAGATTAAGTCTTCATCTTCCTGTGACTCAGCCACATCAAATGAGTCTCCATTTAGAAACTTTACAGACAGACTGAACGAGCAAATCAAATTTGGGACACAATTAACACCTAAACTTAGACTACACCAAACGCCTGGGACTAGTGTCAATAAGCCTGGGAGCTTCCCCCCACTGATTATTACAGATATCTGATATTTGAGGGAACCGGGCAATAAATCCACCCCTACCGTCTCCCAGAATTCACCCGGCATCCCTGAGGCTATATCAGTGATTATCAGCAGCAGGAAACATAAACCGTTAACCACACGCTCTCATATTAAACAAAATCTCAAATTGATAACCTGTCAGAAGGTTCAGCTGCCCATCATCACAATACTTAAGTTAGCTTTATTAAACATTAGATCTCTATCCGGGAAGTCTTTTCTTATCAATGACTTCATCACTGAGCATAATTTACACGCCCTTTTTTTATCAGAAACTTGGCTAGATGAATATAACGAAACAACTTCATTAATAGAATCTAGTCCTCCAAATTATAATTTCTTAAGCGAGAACAGAAAACACAAACGAGGTGGAGGTGTAGCCACCATCTTTCACAACTCAATGAACTTTAAAAAGGTAACTCTGGGCACGTTTGATTCTTTTGAATACCTAGCCACCCAGATAAACGAGCCTAACAAAGCTTTATTTCTAAGTTTATATAAACCACCAAAACTTAACTCTAACTTCTTTAATGATTTCAATGACCTTCTTTCTGTAATATGTATCGACTATGACCAACTAATCATCGTGGGGGACTTTAACATCCATACCGACAACCCCCAAGATAGACAAGCAAAAACGTTAGATGATACTCTCCACAACTTCGGACTGATCCAGCATGTGAAACAACAGACACACAATAAAGGACACACTCTGGACTTAATTATCAGCAAAGGTTTAAATATTTCTGACATCTCTTTAATTAATATTGCATTATCTGACCATTTCTGTATTTTCTTTGAAAGTACCATCTCTGCTAAATTATCCAGCCACAGTAAGACCACTATAAAAAAGCGTTTTCTAGGGGACAGTTCAGTAGAAACCTTTAAACGTATTTATCCTTCCACCACATCCCCCTCATCTCCCAACTCAAACTCAGTAAATAAGTTGGTAGATAATTTCCTTGCGAAAATCTCAGACATCATGGATTCCATTGCTCCAACTAAAGTGAAAGTAGTCTCAGGTAGAAAGAAGTCTCCGTGGACAAGTAATCCACTGGTACGTAGCGAAAAAAGAGTGTGTCGACGAGCCGAGAGAAAATGGCGGAAAACTCGACTCCAGGTTCACTGTGAGATCTACAAAGAGAGACTGAATAGATATCAGCTAACTATAAAAGATGCTAGGGAATCGTTCTTTTCTGAAATCATCAACAGAAACATTAATAATGCATGGACTCTATTTGCAACAGTGGAAAGACTGATTAATCCTTTAGTGACAGTAGCCCCTGAACTAAACTCTACCAGGGCCTGCAATGAATTTGCCAGCTTTTTCACTGAAAAGATTCTAACAATTAGACGGTCAATCTGTACCTCAATATCGAACCCACAACCAGTGCCATCCCCAATCAACAACAATGTAGAGAAAATGTCTGAATTCCACGAATTAAACCAGAACAGCCTTGAAAAAATCATTATCCAATTAAGCTCCTCCTCCTGCTGTCTTGATATCCTACCCACAGCTTTTCTAAAGAAGGTTCTTCCTGTTATTGGTTCTGATCTTATTCAAATAGTGAACTCATCACTGCTATCAGGTGTCTTCCCTCAGGCTTTAAAAACAGCAGTTATTAAACCACTGCTAAAGAAGAAAAATCTGGACAACACGTTAATGCAGAACTACAGGCCAATCTCTAATCTCCCATTCATCAGTAAGATTATTGAAAAAGCTGTGTTTCAGCAGTTAAATGGCTTCATAACAATGACAAACCGTTTTGATGCTTTTCAGTCTGGTTTCCGCGCTCACCACAGCACCGAGACTGTCCTCGTCAAAGTATTTAATGACATCCGCATAAATACAGACTGTGTAAGAACCACAGTGCTGGTTCTGTTGGACCTCAGTGCAGCATTTGACACTGTTGATCATGATATTTTATTGGAACGACTGGAGAGCTGGGTCGGACTCTCTGGTACAGTACTTGGCTGGTTCGAGTCTTACCTAAAGAACAGGGACTTCTATGTTTCAATAGGAGACTTTTCATCAGAACGAACAGAAATCACATGTGGGGTGCCCCAGGGCTCCATCCTGGGGCCCCTCTTATTTAATATCTACATGCTCCCACTAGGCAAGATTATAGCAACCAATAACATTAGCTACCATAACTACGCAGATGACACTCAGCTCTACATTACAATGTCACCAGGTGACTCTGAACCCATTCAAACCCTAAATCAATGCATTGACCAAATAAATGGATGGATGTGCCATTACTTTCTCCAGCTGAATAGAAACAAAACTGAAGTGATTATTTTTGGACCCAAGGAGGAACGATCAAGAGTCAGCACACAGCTTCAATTAATACAGCTAGAAACTACTGATCAGGTTCGTAACCTAGGTGTAGTAATGGACTCAGACCTGAACCTCCAGGGTCACATAAAGGCAATAACAAGGTCAGCGTTCTATCACCTGAAGAACATCTCTAGGATTAAAGGACTGATTTTGCAACACGACCTAGAAAAACTCATCCATGCGTTTATCTTTAGTCGGATTGATTACTGCAATAGCATCTTCACAGGTCTGCCTAAAAAGTCAATCAGACAGCTGCAGCTGATCCAGAACGCTGCCGCTCGCGTCCTCACTAGAACCAGGAAAGTAGAGCACATCACCCCAGTTCTAAAGTCCTTACACTGGCTCCCTGTAGCTCAGAGAATAGACTTTAAAATACTTTTACTAGTTTATAAATCATTACATGGCTTAGCACCAAAATATGTTGAAGACCTGTTGTCATGGTACCAACCACCAAGACCACTCAGGTCCTCCAACTCTAGCCTACTAAACATCCCTAGACTCAGAACTAAACATGGAGAAGCAGCTTTCACTTTTTATGCTCCCCTTATCTGGAACAGACTTCCTGACGAGTGTAAAGCTGCTGAAACTCTGAACTGCTTTAAATCGAAACTAAAAACCCATCTGTTTAGAATTGCCTTTGAGTAAATGCTTGATGTCATTTGTATGAAATGTGTTCATGCTCTCTTGCTTTTTTTTATTTTTCTCTTGCTTTATTGTGTATCATGTGTAATGTGTGTTTCTTTTATGTGTTTCTTTTAAATCACCAAATCATGTAAAGCACCTTGAGTTACCCTGCTGTTGAAAGTGTGCTATACAAATAAAATTGCCTTGCCTTGCCTTGCCTTGTCTTTATTGAAGAGGTCATATTATAAGGTATATTTTAGAGTGAATGTGCCAGATAAACAAATTCATGATTTCAGGAATTCCATAATAATGAGTAGGAATGGCTTTATTATTTCTTTGTAAGTTATGATGTAGTGGTGATATGTCCAGGGTGTCTCAATTCTTGCTCATTGACCCCTGGAAACAGAAGTAAAACCTCCTCCAACCCTGAAAAGGATTTAATAGGTATAGGCAATTGAGGGAAAGCAATGGGAAGAAGACTTGTAGACAAAACAGTAGATAACAAAAGGAAAGATAGAATACATAAACAAACAAGGAGGACCACTATGAACAACAGCAAACTGTTCATAATTTTATTTTAATCCTTCTAACACACACAGGTAAACTATAGAGACAACAAATTTTGCATGAAACCCATTTAAACAGGTAACTTGTGGAGAAGAAAATGAGGATGGATAGAGGGACACACAAGAAGAGGTACTGAGGCAGTTACCTGGGAGACAGTAACCACGGAAGAAATGTTTTGACCTCCAATCATCTTCCAAATGTGGTCTCCATCTGTTCTCATTAAACAAGGATTAAGCAAGAATGAAGAAATGATGGAAGAATGAAAACTGCTCCAACACTGTTTAAAATCTTCTCATCATAAAAGGGCAAAATGCTAATGCATAGGTAAAGACATGGCAAAGTGATGTCAGTTAATAATCAACTCCTCATAAGTTCCCGTAATTCTTTAAAGAGCCCTCCAGGCAGTGTAGAACATGGACATATTTCATTTTAAAGTATTATTTTCCCAGATAAATGTGAAGCCAGATGGTTAATTTAGATGCATATTATCATGACTATGTAAAGTGAATCTAAAACTACCTACCTCATTAAAATTTACAATAACAATTTAAACAGGTAATGATAATGTAGATTCCTGGTTGATGTTTGAACAGACTCTGATCTTTTCCGATATTTTTTTTAAATGTGAGATATAAGACAGATAGTTTTCCTACCATGGATAACTTAGCATAAATCCAGTGTGAAAATTCTTAATTTTGCAGATCTAAATACAAACAAATACAAATCCATTAACACACTGTCAATGTAGCATGCTATAAGGCTAGAATGGTTACTGGTAACATAATTGACAATACTGACGATACATTAAACAAACCCATTTCTCTGTCACTCCTTTCAGAAGTGGTTCAGCATATGAGTCCCACAAACTGTCCCTTAGACATTATTCCCTCTCGTCTTCTTAAGCAGGTCTTTCATTTAGTTGGCCCTTTTCTTCTGACATTCATAAACAACTGTCTCGTTACTGGTTCTGTTACAACAGTTTTTAAACATGCTATGGTCAGACCCCTTCTTAAGAAATGTAATCTTGATTCTACTATGCTTTCTAATTTTAGACCAGTCTCTCATCTGTCTTTTTTATCCAAGGTCTTAGAAAAGGTCATTCTTATCCAGTTACTTCCCTTTCTTGAAACAAACCATATCCTTGAGAAACTTCAGTCAGGTTTTAGAAGTAGGCATAGCACAGAGTCTGTCTTAATGAAGGTCCAGAATGATATTCTGCATAAAATACATAAAAATCGAGGCAAGCAATGCTGAGGTGTGTGCCAACACTTCACAGGTAAGGTGTGTGCCAACACTTCACAGGTAAGGTGTGTGCCAACACTTCACAGGTAAGTAACAAAAGTGAAGTCCCCCCCTGGACCAGTCTCTGTAAAGCCCATGTACCACAACTCTAATAGAAATGTTTGCAGGTGCTCAAGTCAATGCGATACTATTGAACAAGACAGAAGTCTATTTATGGCATGTTCAAGAGATGACACAAAGTTGGGCATCTTGTCACACAGAGCCTTCACCAAACTACCGGATGCATGGACCCTGACACTATGTGATGACAGCTCTGGTGCTTTAGGAGCTTTTAGCAAGACCTGTGCTTGATTCACTCATGTCCTGCTACTGTGTTGAGCTTCAATTTTGATACTTTTCCAGAACCAACTTTTTTGACAAAACATATTTAAGAAAAAGATGCAAAAAGCTGGTCAGCACTTATATTAGTAGTATTACTGCTGTAATGTCATTACAGAGAATACTGTGAATAAATGTTGACAGACCTTTTCAAATGTAAATTATCTATTCAAATTAATACTTTTTTATTTGGTTTTATTAGAAAGATGCATGTCTCATTTCCAATCCGAACCAAATTTTTCCGTTGAATGAAAATAAGATTAAATTAGATCTGCTAGTGTTATAAATAATTATCATACACAGCTAAATTCCCTGTTATTATTCACATTTTTTTCTAGTCTGAATTGTAGAAGGCAGTTCTAGTCTGGAATAAGGACTTATTTTACTTTTCTTTGCAAGTGAGGAGCAAGCATGTGTCTAGTTTCATAAGGTTTGGCAAGCACAGATTTTTAAGTTTGTCTAGGCTGAATTCATGTCTTGCATTTCCCACTGAAAATGTTATCAGCTAAATATCCATCAGTACCCTCCACCAACCAGCTCCCTACAAATCTATGCCCTTGTATCTTCATTTGCAAAACAGTGTGTACGCAGTTTATCCATGTGTCCAGAACTTGTAACTGAATGTGTAATGCAGTGGCATAGGTTTGTTTTTAAAATTGCTGGGGACAATAACCATAAACATGAGTGTGGTTTGAACACTGGTGGGGACAATAAATAATCATTCATATGGGTATTTATCCATCTTACGTTTTATTATAATATACGCTGTGGTGTAATAACAGGTGTAAAAATTGAAAGCCCGTTGTGTTTTATTTTGTTTTTCAAACGGCGCTGAAAACCATCATTAGGCTGTTGTCTGGGAAAGATCATTTTTAGCCACATCGTAGCACAAAGAATAATGTGTGCTACATTAATAATATATTCGCCCCAGAATAAGAATGCGCAACAATCAAAACAAACGCATTTCCCTTGCAACCCTCGCCATTCTGTGCGCAGAAACGTCAACTGTAACTTCACTACCGTTCTGCATAAAATAAGAATGAGCTGTGCAACATTCCAGAGAAATAAAAAGGGAAAAAATTATTGTAATACGGGGTCATGTTATTTTTCATTTTCATTTTTTTTTTTTTTTTTTTTTAAACACAAGCAGTTTACAATTCACATCCCTGACCACTTGTTGCAGACGCGCAGACATTTTCAACTTTACGCACACAGTTCAGGTAACTGAATCAATCAAAAAAAGATTCCAATGAAAGAATCTGACTGATTATCATCTCAGACCTGGACACGTATTCATAGCATCGCTATCTGAGAGCACAGCTGACAGCACAATGGAGCGTTACGAAGGGATTGGAGCGCCTAGCTGCGGCGGACACAGACCGATAGATGGCGGTTTTAAATCAACGGGCGGGTTGGGTCGAGATTTAATCTGGAGATAACTGTGGGTAAAGGGTCGGCTTAAAAAATCATCTTAATGCATGGGGGTTGGTAAAATTGGACCAGTGCAGGAGTCTGCAACTGTAAAATGTATACTTTTACTGCAATTATTTTGTATTGGGAAATTAGATAGGCAAGCAGAAACTATAGGGGAAACATATTTATCTTTATGCAGCTTTGAAGACAAACTGATCGCAAAAATTGTTGCATGACTGAAAAATGGGCTAAAAATATGACAGAAATCACACAGTGTATGCGCACTTTGCTCCCTGCGCTATCCTTATATGCATGGTGTAACATAACTAATAGTGGGCAGCTTGTTGTGCAGTTAGTTTCCAAACCATGCAATTCATAGTTACATACAATTTTAGACTGTATGATGTGCGCCAAAGCGTAGCATTGCCAGTAACGTTATTATGACGGACACATTTCATTAGCGAACTTGACTTTAAGTGACTTACAGGTTTCTTTGAAAAATACTTCCTCATCTCCAAATTCTTCTTTTTTGCTGCCATCCTTACTCGCTTTTGAGTTGCACCTGCGTCCTCTCCTGGACGGGAAAGTTCTCCTTGCAGTTTTGGCGCTGCTAACAAGCAAACATAGCTGCAGTCTCACCTGAGAGCAGGGAAAGGCACAGCCAATCATATTGGCCATATAGAACATAATTAAACTCTTTCTGCACCTCTACAATGAGACGTTGAAAAATCGGTATTTTTCTTTCTCTTTTTTGCTTTCTATCGGGTTTGTTTTTCTTTTCTCGAGGAGATCAAATTATTGGTGGGGACAATTCAATAATCGCTGGATATTGGTGGGGACATGTCCCTTCCATCCATGCTAATTCTACGCCCTTGGTGTAATGTATTATATACTTTATACCTATGCATGGAACTCAAAATGACTCCTGAACAGATAGACAGACAGACATACAATTAATTATTTTCATCAACATGTTTTGTAGCTTTGATGCAAACTCAACTACCTGGTGGATTGTCACCCATGCATATTTACTTCAAATAGTTGTCTAGTATGCAATTTAGTATTTTAGAAAAAGGTTCCGCGATTAGTTCTGTGAATGAGGTAACTGAAGGGTTTAAGTACTTGAACATGTCCTGTCTGTGTCTGAATACTGTAAAACCAAGCTGGTTATGATGCTGTTTCAAAGAAGAATCAATGAAGAGTGCAACAAAGAATTAACCGTATCTTCACACTGACTGCTTTCCTCCTGTCAGCCTGAAGCCGTTTATCCTCCCTGTCCTTCTTAATGACCTCATTAGTTTGTTAGTGGCTGTTTGAAGGAAGCTGAATGTTTGTCTTGCTGGGTGGCTGCTGAGTCTGCACTTCACACAGAGACATCGTGCAGCAAGAACTCGCTGATGAAGAACATGCAGAGCTAATCAGAGAACACTCAAGGAAGAGCTGGAAACTGACTTTAGGCTTGCGAATCTTCAAATTCCCGATCAAACTGGTTTCTAAAACAGAATTTAAACACAGTGTCGTGTTGTCTGTTAAAGAACATGGTTTTATTGTGCTTTATTTGTAAATTATTCATAACCAATAAAATAACTGAACAAAATGAACATATATGAATATTAATTGAAATGTGTGGCTCTAAAAAATTCTATTTAATCTATTAGTAATTCAAACATAGTCAGTGAGGTATGTTGAGAAGCAATACCGGTCTTACTACAAGTGCAAGAACAGAAATAAATCTCACAGAAGGATCAAGGAAAGGAAAAGAAATCAGTGATACTTGGATTTTAGTTGTTTTAACTAGATAAATACAGTTGAGGGTTTTCAAATGGACAGAGTGAAATTCATTAAAATATTCCGAAAATTAATTAAACAAAAAAGTAACAAAAATTAGAGACTGTCCTTTTGTTCGATTTCTTATTGTGTCTACAGCAAGGGTCTGCAAATCCAGTACTCAAGTGCCTCTGCTCTGCAGCCTTTGGATGCATCCCTGCTCCAACACACCTGAACTAAATGGATGGTTAATTACCAGGTCTTTGTAAAACTTGTTGACATACCAAGGAGGTAATTCAGCCCTTTGATTCAGGATGTCTTTGAGCAGGGATGCATCCAAATGTTACTGGACAGTGGCACTTGAGGACTGCAGTTGCAGACCCCTGCCCTACAGTAGAAATATAATATATGATAATCAGTTCAGGTAATATCAGGGGAATTAACACTTGAAACTTGAGCAGTTGAGTCACAACAATGTCCTGTTTCACAGTGCATGTTATTGCTTCCAGGCCTTTAAAATACAAAATGCAACAATGGACAACAGAATACAAAACACACGTGTATCATGTACATACACGTTCATCCGATACCGTGCTGTGGCGAGCAGTACAAAAGCCTAGGTCGGCACTCACACTTTGTGTAACCTGATGTTGGAACATGTGAAGTCAAGGCAAATTGCAACGTTATCTTTTGACAACAATTAAGTTCAAGACAAGTTCCTTACATAATACATGAAACAATTAAAGCAGTTTAGCTCCACAAGGCAGCAGGAAAAACATCTGAAACATGTTGAAAGGCAAAATATCAAGTAACAATGTGCAAAAACACTGAAAGCAGAAAAGAGAGTTCAAGCAGTTATCTGAGGACCGTAATAGGACCTGAACTGGAGTCATTCTCCTGGTAATTATATCTATGAGCTTTTATTGGTGCTGACTCTACTGGTAACTTAGCATCGTCTAAACTGCTTTGCAGCACATACTCAAAGAAAAATAAACTGGTACGGAGTGGTTGAGTAGCCCACACTTACATGAATGGTTTGTTCAGATGTAAGAAATGGAAGAAGAAAGGATGGAAATTTCATGCAAAACATTTGATCACTACATGTAGTACTAGCAATTGATTGTCAGCAATTGATTATTATTTATTATAGTGTGTTTCATTGCTTTGTATGTTTTATTTGCTTATATTTTAACAAAGTTTTATTAGATATTTCTGTTATTATTTGGTGAACTGTTTTTACTATTATATTTATTACTACTTATTTTACTAATATTAGTTCTGATTATTTTACATTTTTTCCTTATTAATCCTTCTTCCAGTGTTTCCTCTGTGGGAGCCTTCTGCCTCGGGGGCGGTGTTCGGCTGTGGTGGCCTGGGTGATCTCCGGGTAGTGCTCAGGTGGAGGCGGCAGTCTCCAACCTCCCTCCTCTGGCCGCCCTGTGTCGTTGCCCTGGCTGCTGCCGTGGACCAGCTGCTGTCAGGGTACACGGTTCTCTTGATGGTGTTTTCCTTACCTACCTGACTCATCTGAGCTCAGCCTAGTGTCTACCAATGATCTTATGCGTTTTGGGAAGGTGTCTGTGTGTGTGTGTGTTTGTGTGTGGATGTGTGTCTGTGTGTGTTTGTGTATGTTTGGGAAATGGGTTTAGGAAGGGGGAATAACTGTCATTTTGTTTTTATAATTGTGGGGAAGTGATGGGAATGTGGGTTATGTGGGGTCATTTTAATCTGTAAAGCACTATGAGCTGAATTTTTTTGTATGAAAAGTGCTTTATAAATAAAGTTTAATTTGATTTGATGATTTAGCAATATACATGTGTTGCAGCCACATTTAACAATTGACAGTAGTTTTCTTCTAAAGATTGCATATAGCTCCGCATTTCTGTTGCGTGGTTCTAATCCCCATTTGGGCCAGCTTGCATTTATTAGAAATGTTACACCATATCCCATGTAAAAATCAAAATAATTCCATCCTCCACCTGGTAGATATTAATTGTCACTTGTCAAAGCAGGAACAAAATGCCTCCTGGTTGGGCATGATTGGCAAAAACATCCAGTGGCAGAAGATTTATATCCAACCCAAAAAAGTAAAGAAAATACAAGACTACAAAAAGTATGAAATAATTTGGTGTTTAAATGACTGGTCTCAGTCAAATGTTTTCGTTTAGAGTTGTTGCTTTCTTTGCCCTTTGGTTTTAACAAAAAGAGAAGTGGGTGCAAAAATCTGCTATATGTAATACAATCTTATTAACGCTGACATAAATCTGGTTTTAAGGGTGATTTTCATGAGGAATCTGAATGATCCTTGTTCTGTTGTGTGCAAGTCTGGTACAAAATGACTAGAAAAGTAGGAAACAGTGAAAGGTTGAAACAACCAGTGTTGTGACACAGATGGGTAGGTTTTAGCTATGAATAATTATGAATTGCTTTTGGCAATTATTCATAAGATTAATAATTTTATGTCAAAATTACTAATTTGGGGGCACCATCCTGGGACCCAGGAAGTTAATATTGGCCAAATAGTCCAGTCTCAGTTAATATTTATGATTACTTGCCTGATAAGGCTGAGGTAATTAAACAATAGACGAAGAAATAAATTCTTGGCGTTCTTTGAACAGCAGGTTACTACACATGTATGTGGAATACTAAACAATTACTTTCCAAAATATAAGACTTTATTATAAAAAATAATTCAACTTTCAGTCAAAATGCTTTAATCAACTCACAATGCTAGTAACTCACTATGCTAGTAACACAGAACAGAACTACTAAGTAAAAGAAGAATGAATAGTAAAACAGTAAAATGGACCAATATGCAAAGAAGTAGAAACAATAACCAATAAATTGATCGTGATGTCACGGTTCAATCTGAATATGTATGCATGTATTATAGAGTTTTGGGAGTGAAGCTAAGTTAGTTTGAAACTAATTGTATTTAGTATAAGACTAATTAGCACCTTATTTGTGTTCAAACGACCAATTCACAATGCAAAGCAGATTTGAAGACCAAAAACATTCTGTTGAGGAAGTAATGTTACATTAAATAATTTGCGGAATTAGAAATGAATAACCTTTAGATAATTCATTCTATTTTATGGATTGGTTACTGCTGTTATTGAACAAATTTAGTAATTTGACATACAAACAAGGCGGGTTCAAAAACGACTGATACGATTAGTTTTCGGTGTTTAAGCTATCTATTTTGAAGCTGTTCTGTATTTTGAATACAGAAAGAATAGCAATCTTTATTGTTTATGAGCACTATCAGTCTGCTAAAAAGCAGGCCGCACTAATCAGATCGAGCTTGCAGAGCAAATTTATGTAGCACAGCTTAGAGCCACTCCGTTTTAGCTTAGCACTAAAGAACAAAGGAAAAACTGTGGTTGGACGTAGTAACTCATGTTGCAAGATTTAAAATGACTCTATATGAACTAATAACTAACTTTATAAAAACCTTCAAAAACACTGTTGATACCCAAACAATTGAAGAAATTAATTCTTACAAGTGCTGCAAAAACACAGTAAAATAGACAAAACAAATAAACCTTAATTTGTTTATGAGCGCTATCAGTCTGCTAAAAAGCAAGCCGCACTAATCAGATCGAGCGTGCAGAGCAAATTTATGTAGCACAGTTTAGAGCCACTCTGTTTTAGCTTAGCACTAAAGAACAAAGGAAAAACTGTGGTTGGACGTAATAACTCATGTTGCAAGATTTCAAAAACATTGTTGATACCCAAACAATTGAAGAAATTAATTCTTACAAGTGCTGCAAAAACGCAGTAAAATAGACTAAACAAATAAACCTTAATTTGTTTATTTTATTTCTTTGTTTTTTTAAATTATTCTTATTTAACGTGTCCTGCCTGGCTGTGTGGTGCTCAGAATTGGTGTCTGAGTACCAAGTAGAAGCCCAACAGATTTACTATCACAAGTGGAGCACTACAGCTTTTGCTATAGCACCCCGGTTGATAAATATATATATATATATATATATATATATATATATATATATATATATATATATATATATATATATATATATATATATATATATATATATATATATATATATATATATATATATATATATGTGTGTGTGTGTGTAAGAAAATCTATTAGAAATTACTGTGGGTTTGTTTTGTGTTTTCGATGCACGAGGGACACGGAGAAGGAAAATAAAGGGAAAGAAAGAAAGTAGATGAAGAGAGGTAGGAAAAAAGGTTTAAGAGGGAGAGGGAGAGGGTGAGTTCACAATATAAGAGAGGAAGGGGCACAAAGAAGATATCCTATTCCACCTCCACACCCGCAGGACGGCAGGGAGATGGAAAAAAACAACGACAAAACAAGTCAAACAATGGAAACCGAAAACTGCACAACCAAAATCCACAAATTTATATATGATTACAATAACAGCATCACTGAAATGCTCATGGTATTGATTATTACAAGATTTAGTAATGGTAACCTCATCCGAAGAATGCATCTGTAAATACCTGAATCCCCACAAACACCTCTGGGGAATTTGTTTATTTTAAGTAAATTTATCTCTGCCTAGACACAACCTTACTTGAACGATTCTTAGATTTCCATTGAAGGGTAGTCACATGTCTAATAAGACTAGCGATAAAGCAGAGAAACCAGCACTTAGTTACTGGTCAGTTAGTAGCAGCTACATGGGGCCAAGGCTAGGAGTGAGGCTTCGGCGCGCGGGTGGCTTGCCACCTTTAGCCAGAACTCGGGCCGTCCCGTTTGTCCAGCTTGGTTCAGCAATCTTCTTCCATGGACCGGTCCCCTTTTGCATGTATGCTTCAGCTGAGGAGCTCAGGGTGAGCAGCTCTGGGCTCGTCCAGCATGCAGCAGCATATCTGTGAGGCATTATTAACTGATCATACCAGTTACAATAAATAATTTTAACTCAATAGCCTCCCTTACCTCCAATTTACAGCGGCGCGTTACAGCAGCGCCACGGTCACTGCAGCAAATGAAAACCCTTATAGCCCATGGAGTGGTTTACACCGGGTGCTTTTCAGGCGTGTCCCATAAGCATCTCACCGTGCCGTGCCGCTAAAGATAGGATTGGGTTCTATTTTGACGCGACACGCTTCCAAGACGAGTCAAGCTTCAACAGTTGACATAGGGCTAACAGGAAAACACCCATGCAGCATCCGGTAAATTTCAAAATAAGAAACACGTGCAGATTTGTGATAGCTTAACTATCTAAGCACACATCATTATGTACGTCGCAACGATCTCGTTTGCTATCTGCATCTGAAATTGTACTTGTTTTTTTTCCAGCATGGACGACGAAGTGTTTATTTTAGCTGTGCAAAAATCACACATCCAACTCTAAACAGAAAAAACTAAGCAGAAAAAAACACATACCTCTGTCTTCCATGCCGGTGTCCATTGTTGTTGTCACACATGATCTTAATTCTTGAGTGATTTTGTTGTCTTGCGAGTCAAGCTGCGCTGCGGCTGACTCACGCCTGAAACGCTACCAGGGGAAAAACCGCGCCGCTGATACGCTCGGTGTAAATTGGGGGTTAGAGTGTATCAAAAAAGATATCTTGGTTTGTCCTCTGCATGTAATTATATACAAATGCTGAGGGTTTGCAATAACAGACACTAAATTCCACTGTAGATATGTAGAAGCTTTTTAAATATTTTATAATTCAGAGAAGTCTTGAAAATTGCAAAAAGAAACTGATTAGTCAATTAGTTCATCTGTATGGTATTAAATTGACCCCCAGTAATAACGTAAAGAACCTCGGCGTTATTTTTGACCAAGACTTGACATTTAAATTCCATATTAAACAGGTTTCTAGGATGTCTTTCTTTCACCTCCGGAATATTGCTAACATTAGAAACATCCTGTCCAGGAGTTTTGCTGAGAAAGTAGTCCATGCATTTCTTACCTCAAGGCTGGACTACTGTAATTCTGTAATTCACATTTCTCCGGTTTTAACTTCCCTTCATTGGCTCCCTGTTTAATCCAGAATAGAATTTAAGATCCTCCTTCTTACATACAAAGCCTTTAATAATCAAGCTCCATCATACATCAGAGATCTAATTGTTCCATATGTTCCCAACAGAGCACTTCGTTCTAAGACTGCAGGTTTACTTGTAGTTCCTAGGATTTCTAGAAGTAGAATGGGAGGCAGATCTTTTAGTTATCAGGCTCCTCTCCTCTGTTTACTTTTAAGGCCAGGCTTAAAACTTTCCTTTTTGATAAAGCTTATAGTTAGTGGCTTAGGTCATCCTGAGCTATCTCTGCAGTTATGCTGCTATAGGCTTACACTGCTGGAGGACAGACTTACCAATTTTCTTCACTCTGCTACTTCCTTTTCTACTACTACTCTCCAGTTGTATTACAGTACATTCTGCTATATTTCGACTGTTAACTTTGTTTTCTCTCAGTGTTTTTCTCTCCATAGAAGATATACCTGGTGTGGTATCCTGCTTGGCTGCAATGCCCCATTGGACGGGGGGCATCGACTGGGATGATGCTCCCAGTAATTGAACATCCACTGTGTCCTGTTATCAACTTTTTGCTTTCTATAACATGGAGAGTACTCTTATATCAGATCTTCTGTTCCTTCTGTGTCTCTGCTCTGTCTTCTCAAACCCCCAGACGGTCGTGGCAGACGGCCGCTCCTACTGAGCCTGGTTCTGTTGGAGGTTTCTTCCTGTTAAAGGGGAGTTTTTCCTCTCCACCGTCGCTAGATGCTTGCTCAGTATGAGGGATTGCTGAAGGATTGCTGTGGTTGGAAAGTCTGCCTAACCTCATGCCTCATGCCAATCTGCTGGGATTCCTAAAATAGGAAACCTTTTAACTGATTGGAATGTTTGTATAAATGGATGAAATTAATTCTTGTTAAGTGCCTTGAAATGACATCTGTTGTGAATTGGCGCTATATAAATAAATTGAATTGAATTGAATTGATACTGTATGGATTTAGTTGACAAAGGGCAAAACCGACTTTTACAGAAAGATGATCATCTGAGGTGCATGGACTTTACTTTAGTATAGTACACTTTACACTGTAGTTTGTTTAGAATACAGGTACTTTAAGAAGTGACTTTTCCTACTAAAGTTACCAAAGATAGTTTTTGTTGAAGACCTGCAGTGTTTGCACTATTTGTTTAAAGCCTGTCAAACTTTATTTTTCTTTGTAAAGTTATACTTAACTTGAGTCACACAAATTGAAGCTTGTTTTTTTATACTCAGTGACAGCAGGAAACACACATAACACATTCATGCACTTATTCTGGTCAATGACAGCTGCTTCACTGGACCTGAACAATACGCTGCTGAATAATTGAGTGTTTCTGAAGGTGAAAAACATCAGGGCTCAGCAGGACCTGCCTGACACACACGCACCCACACACAGACAGACAATTATAAGTTCAAGCAACATGAAGACGAGTTGTTTAATTTCTCCAACTTTTAAAACAACAGATGATCAGCAAGGTTTTTAGAGATATTAAAACACAAGAAAGAACATTTTCATAAAAGTTTTTCTCACTTGCATAAACTCAACCATACAGACTTCAAACAAACGCACCAAAAACAGATACAGCATGTAAGAATTGAAGAACAAATTTTATCCCATGGTGAAAATGTTTTTGTTGCAAGTATTTCTCTGTGGAGGACGGATTGCAGCAGTTTAACCTCCAGTGTATTTCTTTCAACTTTATTTTATGCTGTGAAATGTAGGACAGCTAAAATATTTATCAAATCTAAAGATAATAAAAAAAGAACAACAGATTTATAATGCCGATTTGAAGAGCATGTCTTGATTGCTTTTTGATCTTCACACCACAGGAAACTTTAACAAGCTACATCAAACAGGAGCGCAGCACCCTCAGCAACAAAAGTGTGTTTTTATTTTTTCCCATGATGCCCTCCAATGCTATTTGCGTTCTGAGATGAGCAGTGCGCCGAATGCAAGCAAAAACCACGATCACTGCCTCTGTGAATCATATATGAGTCACCTTTCATTTTACCTCGGCAGAGAGATGGAGTCAGAAATAGAGCAGCAGAATAAAGAAGAAGTTTGGTTCTGACTCACTGCTGAAGAGAATTTGGTTCTTTTTTTTGTCGTCTTCTTTATGTGCAACAGTAAAACTCTTCCAAAACTTGCTGACAATAAGCAGCTGATGCATGCAACTGCACAGAAGAACAGATGAGAGATGGGTGAAAAGATTTTTTGGCAATATCAGGATGAAAGAACGTTTGGGTTGATAATTTAAGAGTAACTTAACTTTCTTCCTAGGGGGCAGTACCCAAGGTTGAACAAAGGTGATAGGACACAACAAATAAAGAAAGAAATGTGAAAAAAGACACAAAGATTTATATAAGTAAGGAACAAAGAAAGAAAGGAAGCGAGAGGACACAAGGAGGGACAGAAACAAGACATGAAAAATTTAAGCAGAAAAAACATGAGGGGGTTTGAAGGAAATAAGAAAGCAAAGAAGGGAGGAAGGGTACAGGAAAACAGGGATGAAGCAAGGAAACTGAACAGAAGTAATGACACCACATTTAGACAATGGAGTAAAAGTCAGATAAAGTAGCAAGTCTGGAAATGCATTTTTTCAATGCTCAATCTGCTTTTGACATACTTACCCAGACCTGGAAAATGCTCAAATTAAATTATATCCTTTTTGTGCCTGTACCTGTAAATGCAACTGGATGTTTCATACCAATCAACCCTAGCAGTTACAAAAACATGAATTTGCAGCACTTTTTTTGTTCTGTGGTCAGAATTTGTTAGATTTATTTGTTGAAGTTAAAGAGAAAGTTTCCACAAGTGTGTTCTTTGGTGTTATTTTCTTTGAACAGCAAATCACTTTAAACTGGAATCAAGAGGTCAGACTTTTCAGAAAACTAGAAATCAATCTCAGACAGTAGAAAACGGATCAGATCATCACTACACTGTAAAGAAATCTGGATTTCTTGGATATGTACTTTGCATTTAATAAACATCTGTTTAGGATTTTTTGAAAGACAAAATTTGCATGACTCCAGGTCAATTTGCTCCTACTGGATTTTTTTTGCCTACACATTGCCTTTTTATCCCTTATTTACATTTCATGGCTGTAGACAAACAATTTTATACTCATGCATCTAACCTTGGAATAGTATTTTTCATGAATTATGTAGATGCAGAGTTTAAAAAAAAATGCTCTGATCTTATGCATTGTTTATTAAATTGCATATTTTTGTCAGAATGGTGTATTATCCCCTATCTCAATGTATTTTTGTTCCGATCCCAGTTTGAGTCAGCTGACTCGAGAAAAAAAAAAGGAAATCATGACCCTGATCAACCATAATGTAACTCTAAGTGAATTCCAACTGGTATAAATTATTTATTGTAGTCATATAAATAGATATCCTTACCATAGACCAGTGGTTCCCAAACTTTCCAACTTCTGACCTGCATTGTAAAAATGTAAGAGGGCCTGATTATGATAGCAGAGGCCTCTGGGCACAAAGTGTTTAAAGTATTTAGATCACCTAGTTTTTATTTGGTGTTTGGGCATTCACAACTCCCCCTCTTCTTGTTGAAACTAAAAGTGCATTGTGTGATTAGCATAATAAATAAACAAAAAATAAATAAAAGTTATTTTTTGAACCCGTTTGAAATGTGCCAGGGACTTAACATATGATGTCCGTGAATTTTAAGGACACATTTTGATGCCAAAAAAAGAGTTAATTTTTGACAGTCAGCAAAAGGTTTTTTTTTTTTTTTTTTATCCCACTGTTTTTTCCCATTATTTATCACCAAGTGCTCCTACCTAGTTCCAGTCCTGGGGTTCCGCTCTCCCTCTGCCAGCCCTGGGAGGACCCTGCACTGAAACCCAAGCCTCCTTCATGCTTGGGGAGTGAGCAGGCCCTTCTTTTCCCCTGATGGGCTGGGGTTTCCCCGGCTGGATGTAGCGCGTGGAAGGATCACGTTAGTCCAGCCAGATCCTCCCCAACCCTTCAGGCGCCCCGGCCTGCCAGGAGGAGGCAGTATATAGTCCCAGGACTTGTGCATGTTTTTGTGGGACAAGCTCACATTAGCTGCTCAAAGAAACACGAGGAGAACATGCAAACTCCACACAGAAAGGCCCTTTCGCCAAACCCACCCAGGGTTTGGGTGCAGATGATGCGGGTGAACAAACACCCTCAGCACCCACAGGGTCCCCGGCGGTAATCGAACCCGGGACCTTCTAGCTGTGAGGTGAACTGCGCGTACAGCTGCGCCACCATGCTCCCAGGCAGCAGAAGGTTTTGTATGAAAACACATACTGTAGTGAACTACAACTGAAGAAGCAGAAGTAAAATGGCTGTCAGGGGACCCTACAGCATTAGGGCCAAAATTAATTCAATTCAATTTCAATTCAGTTTATTTATATAGCGCTAATTCACAACAGATTTCATCTCAAGGCACTTAACAAGAAGTCATTTCAATTAATTTACACAAATATTCCAATCAGTTAAAAAGTTTCCTATTTAAGGAATCCCAGCAGATTGCGTCATTCATTGGCGTGAGGTTGGGCAGACTTTCCAACCACAGCAATCCTTCAGCAATCCCTCATACTGAGCAAGCATGTAGCGACGGTGGAGAGGAAAAACTCCCCTTTAACAGGAAGAAACCTCCAACAGAACCAGGCTCAGTAGGAGCGGCCATCTGCTACGACCGTCTGGGGGCTTGAGAAGACAGAGCAGAGACACAGAAGGAACAGAAGATCTGATATAAGAGTACTCTCTATGTTACAGAAAGTAAAAAGTTGATAACAGGACACAGTGGATGTTCAGCCACTGGGAGCACCGTCCCAGTCGATGCCCCCCGTCCAACAGGGCATTCCAGTCAAGCAGGATACCAGACCAGGTATATCTTCTATGGAGAGAAAAACACTGAGAGAACACAAAGTTAACAGTCAAAATAGCAGAATGTACTCTAATACAACTGGAGAGTAGTAGTAGAAAAGGAAGTAGCAGAGTGAAGAAAATTGGTAAGTCTGTCCTCCAGCAGTGTAAGCCTATAGCAGCATAACTACAGAGCTAGCTCAGGATGACCTAAGCCACTCTAACTATAAGCTTTATCAAAAAGGAAAGTTTTAACCCTGGCCTTAAAAGTAAACAGAGTGTCTGCCTCACGGACTAAAGCTGGGAGCTGGTTCCACAGGAGAGGAGCCTGATAACTAAAAGATCTGCCTCCCATTCTACTTTTAGAAATCCTAGGAACTACAAGTAAACCTGCAGTCTGAGAGCGAAGTGCTCTGTTGGGAATATATGAAACAATTAGATCTCTGATGTATGATGGAGCTTGATTATTAAGGGCTTTGTATGTAAGAAGAAGGATCTTAAATTCTATTCTGGATTTAACAGGGAGCCAATGAAGGGAAGTTAAAACAGGAGAAATGTGATCTCTCTTTTTAATATTCATCAGAACTCTTGCTGCCGCATTCTGGATCAACTGAAGGCTTTTAATGGCATTTTGTGGACTTCCTGATAGTAAAGAATTACAGTAGTCCAGCCTTGAGGTAACAAATGCATGAACTAGTTTCTCAGCATCACTCCTGGATAGGATATTTCTAATTTTAGCAATATTCCGGAGGTGAAAGAAGGACATCCTAGAAACCTGTTTAATATGGGATTTAAATGTCAAGTCTTGGTCAAAAATAACGCCGAGGTTCTTTACGTTATTACTGGGAGCCAATTTAATGCCATCCAGATGAAGTGATTGACTAATCAGTTTCTGTTTTAGAACTCCTGGTCCAAAGACAGCAACTTCTCTCTTGTCAGAATTTAAAAGCAAAAAGTTTAGATTCATCCCTGTTTTTATGTCTTCCAGACATGCCTGTAATCTACCTAACTGACTGGGTTCATCAGGATTTATGGATAAATATAGTTGTGTATCAACTGCATAGCTGTGGAAATTTGTCCCATGCTGTCTAATGATTCTACCAATTGGAAGCATATATATGGTGAAAAGAATTGGTCCAAGCACAGAACCCTGTGGAACTCCACAAGTAACCCTTGAGAGTGAAGAATATGGATCATTTAGATGAACAAACTGGAATCTGTCAGACAAATATGATTTAAACCAGCCTAGTGCTGTTCCTTTGATCCCTGCAAAATGTTCAAGCCTTTCTAAGAGAATATTATGATCGACTGTGTCAAAAGCAGCACTGAGATCTAACAAAACCAGAACAGACACAAGTCCATTATCTGAAGCCATAAGAATATCATTAGTAACCTTCACCAGTGCTGTTTCAGTGCTATGATGAGCTCTAAAACCTGACTGAAACTCTTCAAACAGCTTGTTACTGTTTGCTCACAGACTTGATTAGTAACAATTTTCTCAAGGATTTTGGATAAGAAAGGAAGGTTAGATATAGGTCTGTAATTCACTAAGTCATCTTGATCAAGGGACGGTTTCTTGAGTAAAGGTTTAATTACAGCTATTTTAAATTCTTGTGGTACGTATCCGTTTACTAAGGACAGATTAATCATGTCCAAAATGGGGCCAGGAACCAAATGGAACACTTCTTTAAATAATTTGGTTGGGATTGGCTCCAACATACAAGTTGAAGGTTTAGATGAGGCTGATATTTTTGATAATTCCGAAAGCTCGACTGAATCAAAACAGCCTAAGCACAAATGAGGTTCTACAGTTCTTTCCGATGCTGCCTCATTTACTGAGGAAGAAGTAATCATGTTTGGGAGGATGCCAATGATTTTATTTTTAATATAATTAATTTTATTTATGAAGAATCCCATAAAATCATCACTGCTATGAGTTGGGGGAATAGTTGGCTAAACAGAGCTATGACTCTGTGTAAGTTTGGCAACTGTACTAATAAGAAACCTAGGATTGTTTTTATTTGCCTCTATTAATGCTGAAAAATATGCTGTTCTAGCTTGTCGAAGGGTCTTTTTATACAGCAGTAGACTGTTATTCCAGGTTAAATAGGAATCCTCTAGATGTGTAGAGCGCCATTTTCTCTCTAACTTCCTAGTATTCTGATTTAAAGTATGCAACTCTGCGTTAAACCAAGGAGTCAGCCTCCTATGGTTAGCCACTTTCTTTTTTAAGGGGGCTACACTATCTAATGCCAAACACAATGAGGACGTAACGCTGTGAACCAGACCATCAATTTCTGAAGGGTTAGAGATAGAATTGCTGCCATCCACTGTGTTACTCTGAGACACTGAGGAAAGTAAGAATGGAACAGATTCTTAAAAAATTGTTACAGCATTGTCTGATAAAGCTCTACTATAATGAAATTTTCTTTCAGATTTAAGATGGTCAGTTAAAGTAAATTCAAAAGTTATTAAGAAGTGGTCAGACAGGACCGGGTTATGTGGGTGGACTGTTATTTCCTCACACTCAATACCGTATGTCCGTACAATGTCCAAAGTGTGTTTGCCCGAGTGGGTCGATCCCTGTACTTTTTGAGTAAAGCCAATTGAGTCTAAAATAGCACTAAAGGCTGCATATAGGCTATCACTTTCAGTATCGACATGAATATTGAAGTCCCCCACTATAATGACCCTATCAGTATTTAATACTAAATCAGATAAAAAATGTGAGATCTGATCCAAGAATTGAGAGTAAGGGCCTGGTGGACGATACAAAACCACAAACAAAAATGGTCTTAATGTTTTGCAACTTGGATGAGGAAAATTAAGGGTTAGATGTTCAAAAGAACTGTAGCAATCAATTGGTCTGGGACTAATTAGTAAATCAGAACGAAAAATGGTTGCAACTCCTTCCCCTCGCCCAGTATTTCTAGGAATGTGAAAATTTAAATGACTGGAAGGAGTTGACTCTTTTATGCTGACATAATCCTCCTGCTGCAACCAGGTTTCTGTGAGACAAAGCAAATCAATGTGATTATCACAAATCAAGTCATTTACTAACAAAGTCTTTGAGGAGAGGGATCTTAAGTTTAATAAACCACATTTAATAGATTTATTTTTCTGTTCAGTCAAAGTCGTATTTATCTTTATGAGATTTCCATAATTTGCTTTTGTTGGCTTAATTTTTAATCCATTTAATTCCTAAAAAGAAGAGCTGCTCCATCCACAGTGGGATGGATGCCGTCTCTCCGGATCAGACCAGGTTGTCCCCAAAAAGTTAACCAGTTATCAATGTAGCCCACATCGTTTGCAGGACACCACCTAGACAACCATTGATGGAATGACAGCATGCGGCTAAACATGTCGTCACTGGTCCAATCAGGCAGGGGACCAGAAAAGATTACCGAGTCTGACATTGTTTTAGCAAACTTACACACCGAAGCAACACTAATTTTAGTGACCTCCGAATGGCGTAACCGGGTGTCATTACCGTCAGCGTGAATAACAATCTTACTGTATTTACGCTTATATTTAGCCAGCAGTTTCAGGTAGGATTTGATGTCGCCCATTCTGGCCCCTGGCAAGCATTTGACTATGGTCAATGGTGTCTCTAATGCCACGTTTCTGACTATGGAGCTGCCAATTACCAGGGTCGGCTTCTCAGCATGTTTGTCGCTGAGCGGGGAAAAATCTGTTAGAAACGCGGACCGGTTGGTGGTGGCCCGTGGGCTGGGTCCTAGAACTATGCTTCCTACGTACACCCAGCCGGCCTGGGGTCCCGGCTGCGCGGGCTCTACCGGAGGACAGCTAGGGGGTTCTATCCTTGTTGGCTCCGCGCTGGCTAATGGGCTTCGGCTATCTGCTGGTTTTTCAACAGCGCGGAGCCGTGCTTCTAATTCTGATACCCTCGCCTCCAAAGCTACATAAATATTACATTTATTACAGTTACCATTATCACAAAAGGAGGCAGGGAAGTAACGAAACATCTGACACAGAGAGCAAGAGAGAAGAGAAGAGTTAGAGACAGGAGAAAGAAGAGTAGCCATAGCCGCAATGAAGCTAAGCTAACCGAGATAGCGAGACCTTACCATCCCAAGAAAAGCTGTGTGAAACACAAGGAGTTCCAAAAACCTACACCACCACAAAACGTGTGTTTTTTGGTTTTTTTTACATGTTCTGTTTGGCAGTGTGGAGCTCAGAATTGGTGTCTGAGTACCAAGTAGAAGTCCAACAGATTTACTTTCACAAGCGGAGCAGTACAGCTTTTGCTATAGTCCTCCACTTGATATATGTGTGAAAAATCTTTATTATGAATTGTTGGATTTTTTATTTCCTGATGTTATGGACACGGAGACGGAAAATTAAGGAGAAGAAAGAAGGAAGATGAAGAAGAGAGGTAGGAAACAAAAAGTCAAGAGAGAGGGTGAGTTGAAAATACAAGAGAAGAAGGAGAACAAAGAAAACACAGGAAGACATTGAAGTCTGCCTCCATACCCACAGGACGGCAAAGAGAGGGGGAAAAACTAAACAAAACACGAAAGAGGAACATCGACAAAACAAAACAAACATTGTGAACTAAGAATTACACAACCACATCACACAAAAATAGATATAAAAATACAACAACAATGTCACAGAAAAACCGATTAATCAAGCTCTAGTAATGATAACCTCAGCCCAAGAATATATCCTTAAACACCAGAGACCCCACATCTATGTGTGTGTGTTAGCATGCTGGTGCATATAAGGTTTCTCCATAAGAGTGTTCGATAGTTGGTGTGAGCAGGCATCAATCCGTCTCCCAGGAATCGATGCAGACATGAAGGAGATCGGAGCAAAGACATCCAAAGGACCCCCAGAGTCCCAGGCGGACCCGGCGGGGCCGACCGCATCCCGGTGGGGCCGACCGCATCCCGGCGGGGCCGACCGCATCCCCCAAGAGTGGAGCAAAGGAGAACCCCAGGGGAACGTCCAGCAGCTACTATGCAGGGGCCCGGGGGGCAGCAGTGACGAGCCCACGGGCCCCGCCAGCAACTGGCCGCTGGCCGCTCTCCCGGTCCAATGGACCGGGAGAGCCGGGGCC
The DNA here is from genome assembly GCA_963556495.2 of Valencia hispanica. NCBI lineage: Eukaryota > Metazoa > Chordata > Actinopteri > Cyprinodontiformes > Valenciidae > Valencia > Valencia hispanica. The sequence goes on along the minus strand of OY747713.1, from coordinate 11,826,059 downwards.
CAGGGGCACCCCACCCCCCAGCAGGGACCCGACAAGGGACCGGCCGACGAGGGGCCCCCGGCCGCCACGCGCCGCCACCATCCTAGGCCAATCCCCACCGCCAACATCCCAGCGCCCCACCCCTGCCCTACGTCGGGGCGCCCCACCGATAGCCGCAGGGTACAGACAGCATCCCCAGGCCGGGCTCAGCCAGCATCTGGACACCAAGTTGTACCAGCTCCCGGGTCCTGATCCCGCGCAACGCAGAGCGCCGAGACCAGGCATCCAACGAGGGCCAGGGCCGGTCCAACCCGCCAATAAACCGACCACGCACGGTGCGCACAGAACAGGTGATCAAACGAGCAGAGACGCCGAGCCACTGAGCAGGCACCACCCAACAATCCCAAACCTGGCACCCTTAAAAGAGGTGCCCCAACCAACCAAAGGAAGATATCGGCCCAGCGCATCGGCCGACCGACACACCGGCCCCCCCAGGCCCGGCCAGGCACGCACCAGGTCAGAACCGGATTGACCACCGATGCACCGGCAGGCAGGGGCCCCCGTCACCGGCGGGGAGTGACGGAGGGGAAATAGGCCCCCCATTAAGTGTAAGGCCTGAGGTGCACCAGGCGAGGGGGCAGACCAAGATCCAACCTGACAGGTAGACAAAGACATACAGACACAGTCATACGTTCCCTCCCCCACTGACCCCAATAGCCACCGCTGTTCACCGGGATCCACCAGGGGAGGGAGGCCATGGCACGTTTGACCCGGGGCCCACGGCCACAGCACCACAAAGCCCCACGGACCCCAAGGCAGTCCCCCCAGCCCCATCCCAGAAGGAGAACTAAACCCACCCTGACATTCGCTCTACTCTCAAAACACAAAAGACACTAGACACCCAGGTTGAGTTTGCCCCCCCCCCCCCGACCCCCACAGGCAACAGAGACCCCACGTCGGCCGACCCCCAGCCTGGACCACAGCTAGGGGGCGCGGCGCCCCAGAGCCCCGAATCCCCAGGCCCACCCCAGACCCTACCCAGGTGCAGCACGGCCACCAGGCCAGTAACCCATGTCCGCCAGTGCAACCCCCCTAAGGCACCACATGCAGCCATCAGGAGTTACCACCCAAAGCCCAATCCCAGGCCGGCCACGACGTCCAGCGCCCCATCCACCCAGTGATCCCACCCCCTGGGGTCCCCCCCAGACGTCTCCAACCTCAAAACCCCCACATCAGCAACAGTATCCCAAACGACAAAACCAAGTGCCCCCCACCCCCACTCGGTGATGGACCCGATCAAAGGAGCCCAGAGAGATTGATCAGATATGGAGCCAGAGGCCGTCTCAAGACGAATATGGTCTAACACGAGATTTCTATACTGATTAATATTAAGAGCTTTTTTATTTTTCCAGTTCAGGAGGATAGTTTTCTTAGCGATGCATAAGGCAATGTGAACCATTAGAACTGACTTTGTGTCCATGGTGACATCATTTAAATTTCCTAACAGGCAAATTGAGGGAGATGGTGGGATGTTACATTTCAGACACTTTGATAAGTCCTCACATATCTGGCACCAAAATTTCTTAACAGGTGGACAGAACCAAAGCGCATGTACATAAGTATCTGGTATATTGCTTGTGCATTGTAAGCAGGTATTAGATGATGTAAAACCCATCCTAAACATTCGTTGACCTGTATAGTGTACTCTATGAAGGATTTAGTATTGTATTAATTGCAAATGAGGATTTTTTTGTTATTTTAAAGGTTCTTAAACATATCTGAGACCAGACGTTTTGGTCAAAGCTGGCTGATAAATCCACCTCCCATTTTGAAATAGGGATGGCTATTGATTCATCTAATGTCGATAAAGTTTTGCATATTTTAGACAGCAATTTGGGGGGGTTGAGATTAAGAAAATCTAAAACTCTTGCTGGAATTTGTAATTCAGCTGTATTGAGCCTAAATTTACGTTTAATAATAGATTTAATTTGTTGATATTCTAAGAATTTGTTTTTTATCAATTCCATATTGTGTAATTAATGTATTAAATGGGATAAAGTCTGTTCCTTCCAATATATGTTCCAGGTATTCAATTCAATTGCACCTCCAGACTGGAAAACTTATCATACATTTTTTTTGCAAGATGTCGGGGTTATTCCAGATGGGTGTACATATGCATGGGATTATTATGGACTCTGTCATTTTTAGAAACTCCCACCATGCTGTCAGAGAGGAGCTGATATTTATGCTTTTAAAGCATTCATATTGTTTTATATTTGAGCTAATAATGGTAGGTCTGAAAGTTTTATCTTATTACATAGTGTCTGTTCTACGTCTATCCAGGACTCGTCTAGGTAGCTATGTTTTAACCATCTTGAGATGTATTTGAGCCTGTTTGCTAAGAAATAATGATGGAAGTTTGGTAGATCTAGACCTCCTTTTTCTTTGGTCTTCTGCAGTGTTTTTAAGCTGATATGTGGGTGTTTATCTTTCCAAAGAAATTTAGAGATAGAGGAGTCCAGAGATCTAAACCAGTCTAGTGATGGTTTACTTGGGATCATTGAGAATAAGTAGTTGATTCTGGGCAAAACCATCATTTTTATTGAAGCAACCCTTCCCATAAGTGATATGGGTAGGGATTTCCATCTAGCAAGATCATCTTCCACTTTTTTAAAAGTAGGATGTAGTTTAGCTTTATTAAATCTGCCAGTCTTGGTGAGACATTGATACCTAAATAGGTAATATTCCCTGACTGCAGTTGTTTATTAGTTGGATTCTGGACAGAACAATTGATTGGAAGAACTGTACATTTTAACCAATTTATAGAATAATCTGAAACATTTGAGTAAGAGTTTATCAACCCGATTACCTGAGAGAAAGAGGTTTGTGAATGCTGGAGGAAAAAAAATTACAGCAGAAAGACTGATTTTATGTTCTATGTTATTGCATTTAATGCCTTTAATATTGTGAGTTTGCCTGATTGCTGCAGCTAGTGGTTCAATAAAAATAGCGAACAGGGAGGGAGAGAGAGGACATCCCTGCCTGGTACCTCTCTGAAGATAAAACCTAGATGATATTTGGTTATTAGTCCTGATACATGCTGTTGGTGAACTGTATAATATTTTCAACCAGTTTATGAAAGAATTTCCAAAGCCAAATTTATGTAAGGTTGCAAATAAGAATTTCCAGTTAACTCTATCAAATGCTTTTTCTGCATCTAAAGATAATATATTAGTTTTAATGTTTTTACAGTAAGAAAAATCTATTAAATCTATTAATCTACGTGAATTTGTGGATGAATGTCTCCCTTTAATAAAACCAGTTTGATCAGGATGTATTATAAGAGGGGTTACTTTCTCTATCCTTTTTGCGAGGGCTTTGCAGATTATTTTAAGATCAACATTAATAAGGGATATGGGACGATAGCTGGTAGGAAACAAAGGGTCTTTACCTGATTTTAGTAGAAGACTAATGTAGGCAGAATTCCTATTTGGTGGGAGTCGGCCGTTTTCCTTGGTTTCCTGCAGCATTCTGTGGAATGTTGGTGCCAGAATATTCCAGAATTCTTTATAGAACTCTGCTGGAAATCCATCTGGGCCTGGAGCCTTTTTATTGGGCATGCCTTGGAGGGCCTCCTGGGTTCAGCCACTGTTAGTGGTGAATCCAGGGCCATCGCTTGACTTTCAGATAATTTAGGTAGTGTTATGTTATCCAAAAATTGTTCAATTTCATGATCTGATGGATTTATCTCTGGTGAGTATAAAGCTTTGTAAAATTCTTTAAATGTGTTGTTTATTCTTCCAGGATCATATACTGTATTCCCGGTCTGATCTTTAATAGCAGATATAGTTGTTTTTTCTTTATTAATTTTAAGCTGGTTAGCCAAAAATCTACCTGATTTATTATCTTGTTCAAAGTTTTCTATCCTAAGTCTTTGAATTAAGAACTGGGTCTGTTTATTAATAATTTGATTTAATTCTAGCTTTGCTTTACGGATTTTGCCTAGTCTCTCCTCATCTAGAGAAGCTTCTAATGAATTAATAGTTTCTTCTAATTCCTGAATACGTTTTTTTTTCCATTTTCTTTTTATTTGATGAGAATGAGATTATTTTACCTCTAATCACAGCTTTTCCTGTGTCCCAAAGAATGGATGGCGACGTACCAGGGAGGTCATTATATTCCAAATATGAGGCCCACTCTTTTTCGAAATATTTTATAAATTCTTTATCCTTAAGTAAGGATATATTAAATCTCCAATTTTTGCTTTGAGGTGTTTCTGTTTTATTTACTAAAGTTAGAGAAACAGGAGCATGATCGCTAACAGCTATAGGGTGTATCTCAGTGTCTGAAATGTCAGTCAACAGTGAGCTGCTGACCAACAAATAATCCAGTCGAGAATATGAATGGTGGACATTTGAGAAGAAAGTATATTTTTTGTCATTGGGGTGGAGAGATCGCCATGCATCACAAAGTCCATAATTGCTCATGTACTGTTTGACTATATCTATAGATTTCCAGCTGCGCTGAGTCCCTGCTGTGCTGAGCCTGTCTATTTCTTCATTTAAACCAAAGTTGAGGTCGCCCCCAAGAAGAAGTGAGCAATCCATGTGTTCAAGGAGCACCGAGAAGAAGGAATGAAAGAATGAGGGGTCATCAACATTTGGACCATATATACTGACAATACATAACTTTTGGTTATGTAAAGATAGTTTTACTATAATAAATCTACCCACTGGATCTGTAACTGTATCTATTACCGTAAAATTAAAATTAAAATTAAAATTGATTAATATTGCTACTCCCCTTTGTCTAGAGTTATAGCATGCAGAAAACACATTAGGAAACTCAGGGGATTTAAGATCATCTGCAGCTGAGGTAGATTTATGGGTTTCTTGTAATAAGACGACATCTGTCTTCAATCTTTTAAGCTGGTTAAAAATCTTAACTCTTTTCTCTCTGGTGCCAGCTCCATGAACATTCCACGTGACAAACCTTAGAGTAGTCATAGTTTTGAGATAAAAGTTGTAAAGTCCATATCACCATAGAAACAGATAAAAACAGGTGTATTATTAGTTTGTGCTTGGGGTTGCCTGATTGAAAATCCAAAAGCCGAGATATAAGAAAGAGAGAAATAGAAGAAAGTTGTGAAGGTGTGAAGGGTGAGGGTGAGAGGGAAAGAAATAGTTATATTATGAAAAAATTATGTGTGTGAGTGATAAAAGAAGGGAAAAGGAGTTACAAAGACATTTGGTGATAGACATGTGAAGATGAGAAAAGAAAAAAGAGCCAGTATCCCAGTGCTTAGCCCTGGCCCCGCCCACATTGAGTAATGTAAACAACTTTACAGAGCTGTGCTAACATTACATTATAGTTGACTGATAAAACAACTCTTATCTGACCAGTGTTACATGACTAATAAAGCCAAGGAGTAAGCTGGGGGTCCCTGAACAGCTGCCCATTAACATACAGTTATCTACCGCTACTGTAGCTCTGGTGCCTTCACTGATATATTTCTTTCTGATTGGGAACAAAACGCGCCTTCTATCCAGGATTTCCTTCGGATATTGATCATTAACGCTGTAATTGGTTCCCCGCAGCTCTCTGCCCTGGCCTCTGACCTGCTCTTTTTGCTTGCAATGCTCGAATTTAGCAACAATTGGTCGCGGCTGGCTGTTGTTGGGCTTCTTACCTCCTAGGCGTTGGACGCGGTGAAAAGTGATGTTTTTTACCGTGTCGCTTGGGAGCTTTGACTGATGTTGGAGAAAATCTCGGACGGTGGATTCAGCGTCGTCCTCAGCCTTTTCTGGGATCCCGGAAAAAACAAGATTGTCCCGCATTCCCCTGGCCTGTATATCCAAGATAGTTTCTTTCATCCTCTTACTTTCTCCGGACAGCTGCGTCATCCCCTCGGTGAGTTTCTTTACACTCTCCCTAAGCGTTTGGTTTTCTGCAGCGAGTGATGCTACCTGTTGTTGGCTGAACTCCAGGGATTCCCTTAGAGCTTGAAATTCTTTATGGAGAACCCCAACCAGGGCCAGACGGGCGTCTAGGCTGGTTAGCTTCTTATCTATTGAGTCCAGGACATCGCTGTAGCTTTTCTCTGGAGAGATGGTGGAGGTGCTGGCCTCAGAACGAGTGCGTTTTTGTGATGGTGTGCTTGTCGGCATAGCAGAGGTGGATTTCTGTGGCTTGCCCATAACAATGTTGTCAAAGCACTCGTCCAAGTAGCTTTCCAGGCTGTGCAAGGTTTCCTCGTCCAGTTTGTTTATGGAGAAATACAAAATAATGGTTATTATTATTAAACGATTGCTATATTTGGCTCAAATGTTATGGTTTGTTTTTACCCGAGTTTGTTTGTTTTACCAGTTTACCGCCATATTACTTAAAACGTGTGTTTTAGTGTGCTTGTGTGTTAAAATAACTTAGAGAGGCCTCAGCACAGAGAAAACAAGATCAATTCAAGAGTCTGAACAACAGCTCCACGGAGCACAACAGTGACAACAGGAAATGACGCAATACAGTTTACCCCGTCACAGAATACCAAACAAAATTAAGACTACTCTCCTGCCACAGGAGGCTATATCCATTCCGAAGCCAGTAACTGATCTGATTTTTGATAGACTGGCATTGGTACTTGAGAGGCTGGTGCTGGCAACTGAGAAGGAGACTGCTCACTTGTGTTGTGCGTAGAGACAGTGTTGCCAACTTAACTACTTTGTTTCTAACGACTTTTAAGACTCCCTTAACAACTTTTTTACCAAAAAGCCCCTAGCAACAAATCTAGTGTCATTTCTGACCACCCTTAGCTACCCTCTGTGAAACTTTGGCACCTGCAGATAAGAGACCAGACCTGCTCTGAATCCAGAATGTCCTTCCAGATGCTCAGAATGTTGGAATTCTGTGACTGTGTGCTGGAGAGTGGGTGTGTGTGTATGTTTCACCTGATACCTTCTCTTCAGGGTGTGTCAGGCAGCAGCTCCAGGTGTTTCTAATCAGCACCTCATTGTCTCTCCAGCTTAAAAGGGGAGCGGATCCTGGAGGCCAGAGCCAGTTGGTACCTCCTAGCGTGGTATTTGGCCAAACTTCCAAACTTCCATCCATTCATTTTCTTTTCATTCATTTTCTTTCATTCATTTGTCGTCACTCCTGGTTACCCTTCGAACTCCTCCTATCAGTTCACCTGTAAAGACAAACAAGGATCAGCAGATGCCTCACATCCATCTCCAGCTAACCTCAGCACACGGATCCCAACTCACCCTCCTCTTCACCATAACCTCCTGGATACCAAGTAAGATCCTTCTCAGTACCTTTCCAAGATCCCACGCTACCTCTGGACATGTTTTAACCTCTCACCTGTTCCCTCTCCTAGTCTGGTTCTCATCTCCTGGTCCCTCCCGAGATGACCTCTGGTTTCCATCCAACTATTCTCTGTTCAATAAACCTTTAAGATACAACAAAACCTGTCTGTTTGTTGACTGGGACTGTTGCCTCTTTAGAGTCATTAAAACTGATCATGTCACAGAAAGGGAATGATCTGCGCATGTGCATGCAGCATGATCACAGTACATTGACAGACCAATCATAAACCTTTCTCAGTTCATTTCACTCACTTACAAAGTTGTTTTGTGAATGAATTAAACCGATCTTTGTTTTATAAGCCCCACACACGAACATCAGGTTGAGGCTTGTTTGTACTACGCTGCATCGCACAGATGTGGTGCCGACAAGGAATGTTCGAAATGTAGTTCAAAAACGTAGGACATTTAAAACGTATAACAAAAAACACTGAAAATAATACCATAAGCCATAAACTTCTGTTTAATGGCAGTTGGCAAGCAACATTTGACGCATACTAAATATGCCCTACTTATTCTTACAAAGTCCTAAAAAAAGCGAACAAACAAACTATATTCTCTCTGTTAATTTCGTCCTATTGAGATATCTCAGCAAATGTACTTTTCAGGGCTTGAAGTTTTGTTTATAAAGCTATTGGATGTCCAGTTGCAATTTGATATCTTGTAAATTTTGTACCCCTCTCTTAACAGTATACTTCTGGCAAAATATCTATCCGTGTACAATATGTGTATAACATGTTATCACTTTACTAGAATATAATATTCATATTGTAAGAATGTGAAACGTGTTTGTTATAATACAATAAATACATATATTGTAATGATGTAAAGACTATAAAATAATAGCATATTGTACAAACATGAAAAGCATACTGTTAGAAGAAAAAAGTTTCACATTATAATCTGATATAGCTCTTTTTGTCTTGCCTTACTCATCTAAAGTCAGACCTGTCAGAATGCATCTGTTTCTCTGAGGCCCATCACCACTTGACTTTTGGCCCAAACCTCAAAGCAGCTTTTCAGCTTTCTTTCCTTCCTTTTGTCAGCTGCTAAGAGACAACATTGAAGGTAAAACACATTGACCAGATGCTGTTTCATATTTGAGTTTGAGTCAAACATGAACCAAAGATTCTCAAGATTGCAGAGCTTTAGAAAAACTGACCATTGTTTCAAATCAGGATGATAAAACTGAAGTCCTTTTAGTTTTGATGTACTGATCTAAAGGCATGTATGCAGGGAACAAGGGAGCCGTGTTAACTTGAATGCCAATTAGCAGAATGCGTCATGTTAAGCAGAGATCTAACAATCAGGTCTTTGGTTTGAATAATCAGGTAGTATCCCACAGGATTTCTTAAAGGATTAATAAAAGGTCATAGAACTGATGAGAGAAAGACGAGAGCTCTGCTTGTGTTGTCTCTAAAAGGGCAAATTCTCACCTTTAAAATAGAAAGTCTGTGCCCAAATATCTTATCAGAATTTACAGTATATGGTTTCAAAAACTTATTTGTTTTATCATGAGCAACAAACGGTTTGGCAATAAAATTTAATTTTTTCTAACAACAAGTCAAAAGGAAAGGTTTCACATCAGTCAGAAGTATTTGTGCTGGAAAATATATGTTTTAATGGCATCCTCTGTACCAAACTTTTGGAGAGTTATATCCTAAAAGACAAGGAAAAGAAGGTGAAAGTAATGTACTCATCCAATATTTGGAGAAACTCTATATTTCTCCTCTTTCAGACAGCACCATTCAAAAGAAAAAAAAGTTTTCTAGCAGCTGATAAATCAAGATGCCATGTTTGTACAATTCATCACAGGGATTAATTATTAACTTGTTTACTTCACACATCAGCCTCTGTGGACCAATCCCAACCAAAGCCATCAGCAGATAATGACATGACAATAAACAGAACTGTTTCCCATTCCCCGGAACAGGAAAGGAAATTGCAGCAAAGCAAAACACAAGATGGTGTGGGTGCATCTCGTTTGCATCAAAGACAAGACGTCAAAGAACAAGGCACAAAAAAATAAGAAATGAATTACAATTCAGAGAAAACACAAAGTCTCGATTTGACAAGATTTTTAAAATCAAAAACTTAAAGAAAGTGAAAAAGGGGAAAGTGTGTACCATTCATTTTCTGTTCTTTCTTTTGTGCCCTTTCAGTGTTTGTGCAAATGTATCTCAGATAAAATAAATTGGTGTTTCACTTTGTGCTGAATTAGTAAATTAAAGGAAGGTGTATTCCCAGGTTTTTATCCAGTAAGTTATTTCAGCTGCTCAAGTTGCAACAAAAGCCAGAAAGCAACTTCTAGAGAATAAGCTAACTGACAACAAAGACTGGGCTAATGTCTCGAAAACAACTGATGACAACAATAGGAAGTACAAAACATGATCTAAAGGTTTCACAGATTATACAGACTCACAACAAAGCAGGCTTTGTGGTAGATTTTAAAACTATGAATTTGTTTTATATGCTCTAAAGCAGGGGTGCCCAATTCCAGTCCTCAAGGACCAGTCTCCTGCATGTTTTAATTATTTCCCTGGTTCAGCACACCTGGCTCATTAGCAGGCCTCTACAGAACTTTGACATGCTGAGAAGGTAGTTCGACCATTTGAATCAGCTGTGTTGGAGTAGAGACACATCTAAAACATGCAGGAGACTGCCCCTTGAGGACCGGAATTGGGCACCCCTGCTCTAAAGCATTCATGTTTTGTAGGACAAGAAGATGCAAAGTCACAAGTAGTGAAATAAAAATTAATGATCTTGAAACAAAGGACCTTTAAGAAGCGTTCAGTCAAGACTTGCTGCAAGGCAGGGAATTCTATGGTTTTTCCAACCATTTGCATAATCTATTCAAGGAGGAGGAGCAGAAAAGAAGTCAGAGAGACAACAGAAATACTGTAAGCAAAGAAAACTAAAGCCTACTTTATACTTCTCCGTCAGCAAGTTTGCACAACACCCACATATACATAATAAAGTGTAGTCCCACACTGGCTCCTCTGAGGCAAAAAATGCGGCAGCCATCTTGGAACAGTATTCCCACCCGCAGACTTCCACCAAAACAGCAGAAGTTAATACAAGATGCCTGAATACTGTGTGGCATATTCCTGTTCAAATCATCAAACTGTTGAGATTAGGGCTCGGGGGAAAACTTTTCACTAGCAAAATTGAATATTTCTATTATTTGTATTTTCTAAATATAATATTACCATGCTGTATTTATGTCCATGAGCGAAATCTTAGCTAGCTAAAGTTAAGTACGGTAAGAAGGCTGTCTGAGACTTTATAAATCATATATTTTTAAACCACTGACTTAGATTACAACTGACACAAGAATGCTACTGTAGAATATTTTTTTTGTACTGATATAAAAAGTGTCCTATCCACCCATCTGACCGTTGAATGGTTTGCAAACACGCTTACTGATCATTTCAGCAGCTTTGGGTCATCAATAGAAATGACATTTTTTGTTAAAGAAAGGTTCTAAGAAATCTGAAGGAAGAGGGAGTAAATAGGGAAATATGAATAAAATGGGAAGATAGAAATAGTAATATAATAGAAAATAAGACTGACCTCCATTTGTACAGTGTTTTGGTCTAGACTCTCCCGAAACTCCCGTTTTGTTTTTGTTTGGAAGGTTTCCCAAAAATAGATATTAGGAAGAAGTGAGAAATGTTGTATATATCCTCTGACCAACAGCTCTCCTGTCACACCTCGAATGTTTTATCCTTCACCTCAGCCATGGACTGTTCTGATTCAAGAAGTTTGACTTCAACCAAGTCAGGAAATGCTGCTACCCCCTTTGCCTCCCCCTCCCACTTCTCTGTCTCCAAAAGTCAGGTGAAGAGGCAGCTGCAAAAACTGAACTGGAACAAGGCTGCAGGTCCAGATGGCGTCAGCCCCTGTGTCATGAAGGCCTCTGCAGAGCAGCTCCAAGGGATTCTGCAGCATCTCTTCAACCATAGCCTAACTCAGGAGAAGGTGCCAGTGTTGTGGAAGACATCCTGCCTTGTTCCAGTACCAAAGAGAACTCACCTATCATCTGCAGAAATACTCAGATGACTCTGCAATTGTCGGGTGTATCAGAGATGGACAAGAAGCTGAATACAGAGAGCTGGTGGACCGCTTTGTGACATGGTGTGGAAACAATCGTCTTACTTTAAATGTGAACAAAACAAAGGAGATTATTGTAGATTTCAGAAGAAACAGGGATAAGTCAAACACTGTTTCCATCCTGGGAGAAGAAGTGGAGGTGGTTGAGGAGTATAAATACCTCGGAGTTCACCTTGACAACAGACTGGATTGAAGACTGAAGAGTGAAACCGTCTACTGTACGAGAAGGGAAGAGCAGACTGTACTTCTTGAGGAAGCTTAGGTCCTTCAAGGTTTGCAGCAAGATGCTGCAAAGCTTCTACAAGTCTGTTGTGGAGATTGTTTTCTCTTCAGCCATCATCTGTTGGGGTAGCAGCATCAGAGCCAGGGATTTAAAAAGGCTAAACAACCTGATGAAGTAAGTTCTGGTTCTGTTCTTGGCACTATTGTGGAACCACTGGAGATGATGATGCAAAGAAGGATTCTTCATAAAATCTTTTGATTTTATGAAGATAAAGGGGAAAAAATAAAGAAGATTAAGAGAGATAAGAAACCAAAGTTAAGAGGGAGAATTGAACATATAAGAGAGGAAGGGGAATGAAGAAAACATCCTATTCTACACTTGCAGGACAGCAGAGGGAGGAAAAAAGCAATAATAAAACAATGCGAACTGTGAACAACACAACCCATAAATAGGTATATGAATACAACAACAGCGTCACTAAAAAGCTCATGGCATCACCACCAGATGCATCCATGGCAAACCTAGCCCAAGAATGCATCTGCGTGTTTATCCACCTTTTATCCACTACATGGTGGGGGATAAAAGGTTTCTCCAGACGAGTTCAAAAGCTGGTGTGTGGAGCTTTTCAGGATCCGCCTCTCAGGAATTGATGCAGACCCGAAGGAGATCAGAGCCATAGACATCCAAAGGACCCCCAGAGCACAGGAGCCCCAGGTGGAACAACACAGGGTTGATCGCACTCCCAAAACAGGAGGAGAACCACAGGGGAACATCCAGCAGCTACAAGGCAGGGGCCCTGAGGGGCTGCAGCGATGAGCCCATGAGCTCCACTGGCAGCCGGCTACGCCAGGGCAAATCCAGCCATGGACCCCGAGACCCAATGGTGCCCCACACCCAAAGCAGGGACCCAACGGTCAGTCCCATGCTGCCGCCAGGCCCTCGTTGGCCGGCATGTGCCAGCCAGCACTCTTACACCAAGCTCAACCATCTCCCCAATCCCAGTCCCGCACACCGCAGAGCCCCAAGACCAATCAAACCCACCAATGAACCATTCAACCACAGAACACACAGAATAGGTGACCAAGTGGAGATGCCGGACCAGACTCCCTCCGAGCAACCCAACAGCTACTACCAGATAACCCAAAGTGTCCTTGCAGTGCATTTATCCTCACCCCAGCCCATGATGAGCACAATGAGCACCCTAGACACACCCGAACCGCCACACCACACATGCAGCGCACCAAGGCCACCCACCAGTGCATGTTCTGTGGGGGTTTCCACATTAATAATCCGCCCACAGATCACAAACCAAACCACCATGATCAGACCACAGAACAAGAACAAGGCACCCACCCATGCTGCACACGCAGGGACAGATCTGCGTATGTAGCTATACCCAATGCGACCACCAGCGCCCGACCAATCCAACTCAGTAACTAACTGCATGATGCAAGGCACAGTCCCCCGCCAGTCCATGACACTGTATCAGGCAATCCCCCCCACCTGCACGGTGAGCGGAGGGATACCGACACCGGCTCACATCCATGCAGGGACCGTTATCCTCCGCCCCCATCCCTCCCACCGCGAACACAGACCGCCGAATCAAACGACACTCCCGCACACAGCACAATGAGGGCCCCAGGCACAACGGTGCCTGTGAGTGGGGCAGGTCCTGGTGCCACGGCAGTTACAACAATCCCCCCGGACTTCACCCACAGAGCGAGAATCTCCCCATCCCCACACAGGAAGAACAATGCAACCCAAAAGCCAGTAGCCAGAGCGAGCAGCCGACGGCTCCAGTAGTATCTGAGATAAGGAAAAAAAAACAAAACATTAAAAGTCTTAAAGTATGTTCAGAATACCGGTCTCTGATTAGTCTGAATGTATATAACTTTACTTTTGAAACTTTGCTTGTCATCCATATCCCAATGACCTTTAGATTTAAAATATAAATTCCGAGTTTATGTGATAATCAAAGTGAGATATGATTTTTCAAACAATGTTGAAATAGGTTCTACTTTTGCTGAAACAGACACTATTTTTACTTGCTACACATAGACTAGAATTTTACACCAAGATACAAATAAGGCATGATTTACAAATGAACTAAAAATAAGTGGTCTAACCCATGATGTGCACCTGTATTAATTTTTCTTCATTCATAATTGTTTAGAGACTTAAAATAGCAAAAAACATACCTATGTTCATAGAAGTTAGGCAACAGATACTTTGCATGTTGGATTAAAATGTAAGTTTGTGTCTTATGGGTTGCGACTAATTAGCTTATGCCATTTGCATAGACATATTTATGTGTAAATACAGATCATTTAGTTTTTAACTAAATGTTTTTGTACAGTTCTTATACTTTTCTGCTTTCCCTTTTTACTCCCCATTCTTTGAGTTTGTACTCTTACCTATGAAATGTCAGGATGAGGAGTTGAATTGCTGAAGCTATCAAATTATACAATGTATAAATTTAAGATTACTTGAGAGCCAAAAAAAAACTTGACAGTGTGTTTTTAAAAAAGTACATTCATTTTGTTATTAGATTTATAGGTAAAAGTTCCTCCTTATCTAAGTGTTTTTCTTTGTAAAACCCACAAGCCCCGACCCAACTCCCGAAGAGCAGCCCAGAAACGCGCATACTGTGTTCTCTAATGTTTCAAACAGGGTCAGGGCCAACACACAGAGAAGCAAATACAAACACTCTTGAGCTGATCTGAGAAGGTGGGTGATTTATTTTTACCTACTGAAGTAGAATAAAAGCTGTGCAAGGCGAACCATAGTAGCTTCTTCTCCCATTTAAACATGAGCGGCAGCCACAGAGTGAAGCGGATCTGCTCTCAGCAGAAAACAAACCTGGAACAAAAAAGGCTCCAATCTTATGAAACTGTGGGATTTCGTTTGCTGGTTTCTTTTTATGTCAGGAGAGCTGCTGAGAGTTTTAGAACAGCATGGGGTGCAATGTGCCATAATGACAATAAATGCAGCACACTGCAAAAAGAGAAGCGTGTTATAAACGAAATTTAGCTGAAACTTTCAGATGAGGCAAGAGTTTCCTATCTGCCCCCATATCACCTATTTCAGTAAAGAGGTTAAGCTGCTCACAGTACTCATTGTTTCATACCATTACTTAAGTTAAGGGTATGTTTTGATTTGTGGAGGAAAAGTTTTGAAATCCCACAGATCGACTTACACTTGTGTGCTGGAAGATTTTCATTACTGATGAGAAAAGTCATCTTGTTGGTTACCTTTTTATACCTGTCTGGGCTGTCAAACTTTTTTATTTTTTGCTCCAAGTAAACATATATATATAAAACCATTAGCAATAGCTTTCTAACAACAAAGTACCTCAAGCCAATCCCTATCTGTACATATAACATTGGTTTGTCATTTGAGTTTGGTTCCTTGGAGTCAAAAAGTTTCATCCATGAGTTTGAACTGACTTTGCAAACAAGACATGCATTTTTAACAGAAAGTGTAGAAATTTGCAAACCACTCAGAATTTTGGATTAGGACCCTTTTGAAATATAACAAGTATCTTTGTCTTTTATAGCTGAATATAGATATTTGATATGTTTAGGTGGCGAACAGGTGCTTGGTTCTTGTATACTTGTCTAATAATCTCCTATTTTATGACTTCCTTTGAAACGTATCACAAAGAATGCCCTTTTGGAGCTGTTTGTATTTCTTTTCGTACTGGTCATCTGTGGTTTTATTACAATAAAGACAACATTCAAAGAACATATGGTGACTTTTCAGGATGTTTAAAGTCTTCAAAATAGTGCAAACCAGCTGTTTGATTCAAGTTATGTTCCCACCTTCCATGCCTTAATTGAGGAATTTATGTATAAATTTAAGCCTGCTATAACAAAAAACATTATTTGAAGTTCTCTTTCTGTTGTACAAAGTAACATGATATTTTCATGGTTTTAGCAGCACTAGAACAACTGTCTATATACCCTATAGCTATATCTCTATAAAGTGTGATGTTTACATGCAGTATATTTTCCAAAACTGGGCAAGTAAGCGTCAATAGAGAAAGCATGATGCATCAGCGGCTTTTAACTCAATGGAAACTGGTTTGATAATTATTCTTACTTTTTCGAAGAAAAATACAGGAGTAAACTGACTTTTATTTATGCTTCTGAGTTGAAGGGAAGTCATTACCAACAGCCGTTGGTGAAAAAGTGGAAGGAGCAACTGGCTGAGACATTTTTACAAACTGTAAACTGTTTTTGTATTTTCTGCCTCATTCTTTGGAGTAATTTTAATGATCACAAAATTTGTCTGCTAAAATGTTGGTCATGTGGATTTGATTTTGGCAGCATAAAAGTACAGCTGATGAAAACAAGCACACCAGTGATCTGAATAATAAAAAAGCTTGTGTATACCCACAAGGACGGGTACTATTAGTGTGTTGTATACTGACAATCCTGCTGCTTATGTGCACCCTTGGCTGAGTGCTCAGATGCTGAACAACTCTGCAGTCAATAGCAAATCTTTTTAAATGCCACTTGCATCATCAACATTTGTGCTCAAGATCCGTTTCTAGAGTCAGCGCCATAATTATAGCTTCAAATTCCTCTTACTTCAGGGAACAATTTGCCAAAAATATACTGCACATTAAGAAATATATGACTGACATTAGCTACTCCCTGTCTGCTCAGCTATGCAGTAATATGTGCATTACTATAAACATAACCCTAAAATGCAATAAATGATGTAACAGTTTAAAAGCTACATTTATTTAAATCAAATCAATACCACAGTTGATTTATGCTGTAAGAAACTTCAGTTGCCATGATTAAAACTTTAAAAGGGTTTTATAAATTCTGTAAAGAAACTCAAAACCTGCAATTAGTACTCTAAAAAAAATAAGTATCTGTGATCGGTCTTTTAAATATACAGTGCAGGCAGAAACTTTATAGTATATATTTAGCCTAAGATCCAGTACTTGCAGTCAGTAATCTGCAGCAAACAAGTGTGTGTAATCAATAATCTAAAGGAATGCTGCTGTGTCTGTCATCAATACTGTAAGCAACTGCAGTGTCTGGATTCAGTCTAAAGGAATCCAGTTCTTTTAATCAGTGATATAAAAGAACCCAGCCTCTTTAATCAATAGTGTAAAAGTGATGTCCCAGAGAAGCTAAGGGCATAAAAAAAATAAAAATGTTTTTCCCTCTTATGGACATTTGGAGGACTAGAAAATCATTGCAGCATGATGTCAAAAGCCTTTGTTGTTTTTATAGTTGACAAAATAGGACCCATATCTTTATTGATGAGAGGGGTGAAACTTACTGGAAATCTAAGAAGTGAAAGTTAAACATTTAGATACTCAATGGTCCAGGAGGCTTGTCAGAAACCCTACAAGATACTTACAATGGTTTTCACAAATGAGAAAACGATCTGATGAAAAAAAAAATAGCATATACAATATATGCATTAACTTGTATGCTTTCAGGGTCCCTTGTTTAATAGTATTTTGTTTAAGTGGTTACTTTGTTCTTCTTTTGTTTAAACAGTTGGATGGTGCATGTATAAACTCTGCTTAACAGAATAAGGAAACATCATTGTTGGCAATGAATCTTCTAAGAAAGCGATGCTGGCCCGCTCATAAAAATGCTTGTGATCATCAGCCTAAATAGTGAACACATTCATAATTTGTAATTATTAATTCATAGAAAGTATTTACTAAACATGTTGAAGAAAATCAAAATACATGCTGTTTCTGTTATCAGTAGTGATGTTACGATGTGTGCAGAGGCTACGAAGCGTGTGTTGTGCAGTGGAGGGGGCATTTCCACAAAGCGCGAATTGAGGCCTGCTTCATTTAGGGGAGGAGCCGAAAACGTGGTACAGCCCCCTGCCCGGCTGTACCACGTTTTCGGGTCCTCCCCTCTTCCCCACTTCCCTCAATGACTGCTTCGGGAAGTGGTTCAGAGTTTGCTGAGTGGTTTGACAGCAATATAAACCCCCTCAGGCTCCATTCAAAATGTGGGTTTGTGTAGGAGAGTTGCAGTCAGTTTGGAGTTTGGACAGAGTTTTGATAGTTTGGATAGGAGAGTTTGGTTGTCGTTTATATAGTTTGGAGATAGTTTTGAGAGTATAGAGACAGATAATTTGACAATTTAGGAGAGTGAGGCGAGAGAGATAAGTGAGAGGATGGAGCCAGCTAGGAAGAGTAGGATTTCCCCTGTGTGGGAACATTTTGACCCGATAACCCCTAATAAGGTAAGCTCAATCTAACATTATGCCAGACAAGTTAGATTTGCTTATCACAAAATGTATTTTTACTGTTTTTTTTTTTTATTCATTCAAAGATGAAGTGTTTATTGTGTTCCAAGGAGTTGGGTTATAATAACAACACCTCATCCATGCTAAGGCATTACCGTGCTTTGCATGAGAATAAGGAGGCAACTGGAGCTTCACCCAGCCAATGTAACTCATTACAATATTATAAATGGACTATCATAATGTTTGCATCTTCACTTTAGTTTATTGTGCAAATAAAGACATGTAACAAACACTATTTATTCTATTCTAACCAGCTACCAGAAAACAAGAGCTGGAGGAGGCCCTAGTCTCCATGATTGTGATGGATACACAGCCCTTCAGTATTGTGGAAGATTTTGGATTCAGGATATTTGTGTCCAAACTGGATCCAAATGATGTTCTTCCCATAAGGCAGGTATGTATGGGCGCATGCATGTTATAAATGAGTTCTTTATTGTATGTCTCACAATTTAGCAGTATATATACACACATATATATATATATATATATATATATATATACAATGGCTTGCAAAAGCAAAATGTATGGTCACTGATGGTGCTCCAAATATGGTTGCCTGTGTGAGAGAGCTGAAGCTTTGCCACCATATTTGCATTGCGCACACGCTGAACCTGGTTGTGAGGAAAGCCCTTAACCAGCATCCTGAGCTTTCTGGCATTTAAATCAAAGCAAGAAAGCTGGTTGGGTACTTTAGGAGCAGCACCACTGCTAAGGTATTTTATTATTCTTTATTCCAATTTTTTCCAATAGTATTTTTCAACTGCAGTGGATTAATGGCCTACTCATCTGTATCTTTAAAGGAGAAGCTTGCTCAAATGCAGCATCTTCTGGGGTCAGAAAGCTTGAAGCTGATACAAGAAGTGGAGACTAGATGGAACAGCATTTATTTGAGGCTTCAACGTTTGGTAGAGCTAAGGGAGCCAGTAGGAGCAGCATTAGCTGGCCTACAACACAACATCCCCTCTTAAACGTCGGATGAGTTTACCATTGCTCTAGGGTGCATGACTTTTTTTTCTCCATTCCATGATGGGACTGTAGACCTGTCGGCAGAGGAAAACGTGTCTGCCTCCAAAGTTATCCACCTAATGAAAATGTTGGGGGAAGCACTTCAGGAGAAAAATGACAAAGCCAGCACCTGTAGTTGAATTAGAAATGGGGCACTGGCTCATGAGGCAACTCAGAGAGAAGGTTCACACTTTGCAGTCCATGAGGATAATGTCACTTGCTACCCTCTTGGACCCCCGATTTAAGCCTCTAGGATGTTTCAGTCAAACGAAAGCATCTGAAGCAATAAAGCGACTGACCTGTGAGTGTGCATCAATAGGGCTGGGCCAAATTGAAAAAGAGCATATCAATAAAGGGAATAGTCTTATTGATCGATAGATAATAATTGATAACTATCAAAAAATGTTAAACATTTATTTCAAGTGCAGCCCTGGTTATTTTATGCTATTCTTTAATGAACACATTTTAATAAAGAATTAAATTCAGCCCTTAATTCAAACACCTTTTTTCTGTTTTTTTTACCTTAACTGAAAGTTTGTAAGAAACAACAAAAATCCTGTTAAGAGATCTGAGTGATGTCAGTAAATACTAACAAACATCATGAAAAGGCTGTTATTAAACATATTACTTTAAAAAAAATCAGTTAGTAATTTGAATTGTAGGCTTATCTTGATGCTTTTTTATGTCTTTTAAACGTTTTATGACACACTATTATAATAAGGGCTCAGACATTTGGTTTAGTTTGTATGCAAAAACCGGCTGATTCTAATTCAGTTCAGCTTCTAAAGCTAAAGCTAACAAGCTGCTCACCGATGGCTGAGTGTAGACGAAGCCCAGTCCAGTGACTGAGAACTGAAGCCAGCAGGTCTTTAGACGCCCGTTTGTATTTTTGAAAGTGGTTTCGCTTCTGAGGACGTGGTGGAGAACCGGGTGGACATTATTAAAGCTGTGGGTGTTGTTAGCAGCGCGGCCTGGGAGTGTTGTGCCTGTCTTTGCGTAACCATGACATCAACACCAGTTCGCAGTGGGGGGGTGGGGGGCTCCTGCATAAGACAACTTTACTGACTGTTGTATTTCCTGTGTTTTATTTTGTTCATCATTGCTACATTTGCTGTTGATGTGCGTCGCATATCGGTTCAAAATGGGACGCAACATGTACCTGCTGGTGAACTTCTAAAAACTTTTTTCAAACAATTCCTCCACCACTCCTTGCTGAGACATGTTTTGCATTTCAAGTCATTTGCTCTCTTTTGTGGTTTGAGAGGAGCTAAGGCTCAGTGACGGACATGCCTAGGTCTGCGTTTATGATTGGTTTGGAGTAAGTAATGACTGTAGTATTAAGCTACATGATAGGCTATGATGAAAAAGGAAGGATTTTTTTTTTATTGAAATCTTTATCACCCCCTTTTTTTCTATCGCGGCACACATCTATCGATCTATAGTTATTGTTGTGGAATTATCATCCAGGCCTATGCAGCAATGATACGTTTGAAACAAAGCAAAAAGGAAATCCCCCAGGCTTCCACCTCTCATGATGTCAATGGAGGTAATCTAGCATTTGAGATTTTGAAATCAATTATTCCTATTAGAACACTAACTAACTTGTTCTGTAGTTTCCTTTTAGGTAGCAAACTGTGGCATTGTTTAGACGTCAGTGTCCAGGAGGCAAAGCTGAATCAAAATGTCACAGCAGATGCTACTGTGGAGGTAGCCTGGCTTTCGCCAGCCTGATCTGACGGCAGTTTGATTCTGCCCTGCAGATCAGTCTGGAAACCCACACATTAAACTACTGCTACAGCCTATCCAGTTTTTCTTGAACCAATCAGAACCGGGCTTATTCGCCTTGCGCTCTATTGGTGGGTTCAAAACGATGACGTCGGAGAAGCGACGGAAAAGTCAGCAAGCAGCTTGTTGTTTACATTGGTCATGGTAGCCACCAGAGCACAGCTATCCGTTGACGCTGCTGTCGCTGCTGTTTTTAAAGATTTAAAAGTTCTCCGCCATTGCTGCAATCCTACAAACTATCCACGTTTGTTGACAAGTTTCCTGCCTGGTCTGATTGTCACTCGGCAAAATACGTCACCTGGATCGATGGTCTGATTGGTGAATGCTCTATCCAATTCCATACAGAGTGATTTGAACTATGCCCGTTGGTCACGCCTCTTGTGCAGTAGAAATTACGTGGCAGACTCCCCAGACTAAGTTTAATCTTGAACTTAGTCTGGCGAAAGCCAGGCTACTGTGGAGGTCCAGCGCTACCTTTCGGAGCCAAATATTAGCAGGCTGGAAAACCCCCTGGAGTATTGGGAAAAGCAAAATTTACTGTACCCAAATTTTATCCAGTCTAGCACTTGTTTTTTTGTGTACGCCGGCATCTTCTGTGCCTTGTGAAAGAGTGTTTTCGAAGGCTGGTGAGGTGGTGTCAAAAAAAGGAAACGCTTACAACCTAAAACTGTTAAGAAACTGCTATTTTTGAATAAAAATTAATAAAGTCTCCCCTGTTCTGTACATCATTGCCCAAGTTACACAATCATTTTCAGTGCCCTATTCGTAGTTCCACAAGCATTTTCCCTTTCCTCGGCCTGCTTACGACCATGCCTTTTGCCTCAAGTGACGGAAAGACATTATTACACAACCTGCCATAATATGTGATACTACCGTTTTGGGATAATTTACAGACAGAATAAATAAAAAAATATTTTTATTATTCACATTTGTAATATTTTTTGTAGATACATTTTTTTTGGGAACTCACAGTCATTCCCAAGAACCATAGCAGACTTACAACTACAACGCATCACACATTAGGTGGCTGAGAGCTACAGCTGCCTGTGATTATGTACCTGGCCAGTAGGGGGGTTTGTGTTCACATGAAGCCCCGTGAGCTGAACCTTTCCTTGAACCAATTGGCTCAAGTGGTTCAATGCCTCATGGGGCTTCATCTCACCATCACTAGTTATCAGTTAATAGCTGGTCTCAATGATAACTAATCTAAAAGAGCACATATAAGCAACATTGCTTAAAACACCCAGTTGGTGTGATCAATCTTTTAAAAGCATTTGGTTGTCATGATTGCTAATAGCGGACCCAAATGCAGTAAATAAAGTAAAATGATTTCATTAAACAAAAGAACAAGGCACATGTACTTACAAACTCGGGGAAACCAGGAAGAGAAACAACAGAGAGCACAGGAATCAAAACAGGGAAGTTAGACAGCAGACCGGTAAGTGAATGAAAGCTGAATTATACTGAGAAGAGAATGAGGAAGTGACAGAGAAGACAGGGACAAATTAACGGTTGCAGGTGAGAGGGACAGCACAGGTGGAATCAATCAGTAAATGGGACAGGGGGGAAAAATGGCAAGGGGACCACAGGAAAGGAATAGACACGAGAAGAAACAGAAAATGAACCTAAACTAGAAAATAACTAAAGATAATATATCTAAGAATGAATCTAAGGGGAACTAAAGGAGATTGTACTCTCAGTTGCCTGTGCTGGCCTGTGGGGGTCGGGCCGCCAGGTGGCCGGCATGTGCGACCGCCTCTCTCTTTTTCTCTGGATCAATTGTCATCGCCGGTTCCTGTATGGTGTCTCGCCTTGTTTGCTTGTAGGGGTGTCTGGCTGCTGGTTGCAGCAGCTGGGCGGCATTTCTGGGCCTGGGTGGGTGGCTGGGGCGCTGGGTTTGGTCACTTGCCGAGCCATCGAACAGCAGTGGTCGCTCTGCAAGGAAGTATTGGCCAGGGAATAGGGGTGGTGGATGTCGGCCTGGTGGGTTGGCCGCCTTGGGCATCGGTTTGCTCCTGGTCTGGGCAGGTACGTCACCAGGGTTTTGGGCGCGGGGGCCTTCAATGCGCAGGTGCCGCTGAGGGCCTCCTTTGCTGGCGGGGAGGCTGTTGCTATCTAACGACAGGTGCTCTCCCCCTACGGGGTGCACTTGGACGGGAGGGAGGGGTGTGCGGGAGGAGGGAGGCTGAACTCAACTTGGGTGTCTAGTGTTTTTTGTGTTCTGATAGTAGAGCAAATGTCAGGGTGGGTTTAGCTCTCCTTCTGGGATGGGGCTGGGGGGACTGTCTTGGGGTCCATGGGGCTTGATGGTGCTGTGGCTGTTGGCCCCGGGTTGAACGTGCCAAGGCCTCCCTCCCCTGGTGGATCCTGATGAACAGCGGTGCCTATTGGGGCCAGTGGGGGAGCTGGCTCCTTGGGAAGGCATTTTGTCTCCCAGTCCTTCCCTCCCCATCCCCGAACACCTCTGTCCACCCGCTCTATCACTTTACCACTCATATAAAGTCTTGGGGCATGGGCAAGTCACTGGGGTGTGAGGAGGGGTTTCCATCTTCGCTATCCCTTGGCATCCTGGATCCTAATTTTACTGTACAAATTAGACACTCCCACTTATAACATTTTCATGAGACACACATGTAGGGACTTTGGGGTGGGCACACTTTTCGGCATCCAGAGGGGGTGCTGTTCAATCAGCTTCAACTCTGGTGCCGGTGCCCACTGTTAAACCGTATATAGACACTGAAGGCTCGGGGTGGGGGTTGCGGGATGTGTGGCTGCCTTCCCCACATCCCACCCCTCTGTTTTAAATGCACATTATAACAACATGCATCAACACCATACTCGAGCGGGAGGATGGAGGTTAGGGGTCTTTTCACACCCCTCTTCGCTATGGACCATCAGGGGTTGGGGTCCGGAGGAGGAACAGGTGGTCTGGTTGGGGACCTAGGCTGGTGGGCTGCTTCGCCACTATGGGGCCCTTGGTGGTCTGCTTGTCTCCATCCTAGAAGGTAGGGGGTTCATCTCCTGGGTCCGGGGGCTGGTTGCTCTACTGGGGCATCGGTAACTGGACCTGGGAGCATAGAGTGTGTATGGGGTGTATGAGTGAGGATACAGTGTCCTTTCTTGGGTGTCTTGGTGTGTCGGTGAGAGTGTATGTGATTAAGAGAGAGGGAACGTATGACTGCGTCTGTATGTCTTCGTCTACCTGTCAGGTTGGGTCTTGGGCTGCCCTCTCGCCTGGCGCACCTCAGGCCTTACATCTAATGGGGGGCCTATTTCCCCACCATCACTTCCTGCCAGTGACTGAAGCCCCTGCCCGCTGGTGCATTGGTGGTCAATCCGGTTCAGACCTGGTGCGTGGAAGGCCGGGCCTGGGGGGGCCGGTGTGTCAGTCGGCCGATATGCTGGGCTGATGTCTGTTGGTTGGGGCACCTCTTTCGGGGATGCAAGGTTTGGAATTGTTGGGTTTTGCCTGTTTGATGGCTCGGCGGGATACGGATCCAGCATCTCTGCTCGTTCAATGACCTGTTCTGTGCACTTTGTGCATGGTTGGTTAATCAAGGGGTTGGACTAGCCCTGGCCTTTGTTGGATGCCTGGTCTCAACGCTGTCAGGACTCATGAGCTGGTACAAATTGGTGTCCAGGTGCTGGCTGAGCTTGGCCTGGGGATGCTGTCCGTTCGCTGCGGCTATCGGTGGGGTGCCCCGACGTGGAGCAGGGGTGGCGTGCTGGGATTCTGGCGCAGGGAATTGGATTGGGGTGGCCATGGTGGCCGCCCCCTGCCACCGCCACTGTGACAGGGGCAGCTCATCGGCCGATCCCTGGTCGGGTCCCTGCTGGGAGGTGGGGCGCCACAGGGCCTTTACTCTCCCGGTCCACGGACGGACCTGCCTTAGCACAGCCAGTTACCGCCAGGGCCCGTGAGTTCGTCACTGCGGCCCCCCAAGCCCCTGCATATTAGCCGCTGGATGTTCTCCTTTGGTTCTCCTCTTCTCCTCTCTTTGGGGATGCGGTCCGCCTGGGGCTGTGGGGGTCCTTTGGACACCTTGGCTCTGATTTCCTTCATGTCTGCATTGATTCCTGGGAGACGGATTGATGGCTGCTCACACCAGCTATCACCAGCTAACACTCTTATGGAGAAGCCTTATATGCACCAGCATGCTCACACACACATAGGTGTGGGGTCTCCAATGTTTACAGATATATTCTTGGGCTGAGGTTGTCATTACTAGATCTTGATTAATCGGTACCATGAGCTTTTCAGTGACATTGTTGTTCTTTTATTATCTATCTATTTTTTGTGTGATGTGGTTGTGTAGTTCTTAGTTCACAATGTTTGGTTTGTTTTATCAATGTTCCTTTTTCGTTTTGTGCTGGCAAAGTTAAGTTTTAAATAAAGACGGTTGAGACAGTTCTTTGGTTTAATTTCTTGCATGCAAGGAGAGACAGATCAAGCATTTCTTCCTGGTCTGTGTCTGACAAAATCAGACTTACAACCCTGTTAGTTAGGTCACACCCCACATCCAACAGTTATTTTCCACTTAATCCAAACTCTAAGAAGTCCAGGGGGTTTTATTACCCCGCCAGTCAGTTGTAGAAAACAGATTTTATCAGAGGAGATTGTCCCCCCCATAAACCAGTATCTCATGACATCTTACAGAGCCTAAATTACCCTGGCACCTGACCTGTAGGGTTGCTGACCTGTAAGTGTCCATTCCAGAGAACATCCTTAAATAAAGTTTCTTTCACAAGCTAAACAAAGTTAAACATCTGTAATTGCTTGTTTTCCTCCACAGTTTTTTTTGTTTTTTCCCCTCTCTCTGCCGTCATGTGGGTATAGAGGCAGACTTCAATGTTTTCTTGTGTTTTCTTTGTTCCCCTTCCTCTCTTGTATTTTCAACTCACCCTCTCTCTTGACCTTTTATTTCCTACCTCTCTTCTTCATCTTCTTTCTTTCTTCCCCTTTATTTTCCGTCTCCGTGTCCATACCATCAGAAAATAAAACCCACAGCAATTCATAATAAAGATTTCTCACACATATATATCAAGTGGAGTACTATAGCAAAAGCTGTAGTGCTCTGCCTGTGAAATTAAATCTGTTGGGCTTCTACTTGATACTCAGACACAAATTCGTAGCTCCACACTGTCACACAGGACACAATAAAAAAATAAAACAAAATAAAAAATAATAAAAAAGAAGGAGACTGGACGAAGAAATAAATTAGGAAATTATCTAAAGAGCAATAAACTAAGGAAACACAAATGAGAAGGTGGAAAGAAACATAAAGGTGAAAACATCTAAGAGCAGGAAGGGAATAACTATTAATCAAATCAAATCAAAACTAACTTTATTTATACAGCGCTTTTTATACAAGAAGTTGCATCACAAAGTGCTTTACAGATTAAAATGACACCACATAAAACCACATTCCCTTCCCTCCCCCACAGATTTAAAAGCATGGTCACAGTTATACCCCCCTCCCCCCAGCCCATCTCCCATGCACACACACAGTTAAAAGCAACAGTAAAAAGGGACATTGGGCCGAGTGCGGATGAGCCACGCAAGGAAACGCCATCAGAGGAGCCATCTGCCCCGGCAGCGGTAGATTAACAGCAGCAGCCGAGGCGCAGGGCACCCAGTGGAGGCAAGGCCAAGACCCCCACCTCCACCCAAGCTCCAACTGAAGAGCACCCAGGCAGCCACAGCCGAACACCGCTCCCAGGGCAGAGGGCTCCCACAGAGGAAACACTGGAACGGAGATTAAGATAAATTAAAGTATAAAAATAAACAGTAAATTAATGTGCTAAGATTATATATAATAAAACACTGATAAAAATATAATCATATAGAACATGCAGAGCAATTAAACAAACAGTAATAAATAATAATCAGTTAAAAGCTAGGCTAAAAAGGTGAGTCTTGAGCCTGCTCTTAAAAACATGAACGTTCTCTGCGGCCCTGAGGTCCTCTGGCAGTCTGTTCCAGAGGTGAGGGCCATAAAACTGGATAGACGCCTCGCCATGCGTGTGTGTCCTGACTTTAGGGATGACAAGGAAACAGCTGCCAGAGGAGCGCAGAGACCGCAAAGGTTTGTATGGTAAAAGCAGTTCAGAGAGATAAGAAGGCCCAAGACCATTAAGACACTTAAAAACCATTAAAAGAACCTTAAAATCGATCCTAAAAGCTACGGGGAGCCAATGCAATGATTTTAAGACCGGTGTAATGTGCTCCAGCCTCCTGGTCTTCGACACGTGCTGCTGAATTTTGTAGTAGTTGTAAACCTGATATACTCTTTTTGGGAAGACCAGAAAGCAGGGCATTACAGTAATCAATTTTACTGGAGATAAAAGCATGCATCAGTGTTTCTGTGTTGGTCGAGAGAGAAATTTAAAACAGAGAATTTTAAAAACAAGGAAGTGCTGTTAACAAGTGCCATAAAATAATACCAAGGAATACATTAAAATGATAATAAAACGGAATAAGGAAAATAACTAACTTCAAACACAAAAACCTAAGAATTATGACATTGGTGTTTGAAACCAACACTGAGGACATGTGTCTTTAATAATTAATATAAACAAATATGATGTTCTTACTCTGAATAAATATTCAGCGCTGACCATCAAACACAGAGGCATTGAGATATGAAAAAACAGATTATGTTCTTGTTCATCACTCCTTATTTTCTTTCATATCAGCTCAATTTATTTATGAGAGTGGCAGATCATTATTCATTAGTTTGTGTTTCAGTCAGTCGATTAAAAAGGAACACAATTTAAACATTTCACTGTGTTGCAGCTGCAGAACAAATTATGATAAAATTTTTAACTCTGACTCAGAAGATATCTATCTATCTATCTATCTATCTATTGATCCCTTACTTGCATGGCATGATCCTGGGTGTAGTTTGTCACCATATTTCCCAAGGAAACAGAAAATCATGAATTTTTAATAGAAAAAACAGATTAAAAACTCTCTGATCAACTTGAAATGAAAAGCATACACAAATGAAAAAAGCTTCAGTCACATTTGTTTTGCTGAAATTGTTAGGATGCCACTAGTTATGTGATTTTGTGAATCACAATCGTTTCTTACCAGGTGTTTTTTGTTTACTCATCATTTAATGAACGCAATAAATTAAAGGCTTGAATTTTCTAATTTTTTTGTGTGATATTAATTTCCTGTAGTAAAACATTAATTTATTTTTCAAGCATTTTTCAAATAATTACCAGGGGTGCAGGTAATTGTGGAGCGCTGCATCTATCTGTGATGACATTTTAATTAAGTTTTCCTTAACATCATTTTAAATTCATGTAGCATTTCAATGCTTTGTTAATAACAGGTGTTGTTCTGATCTGCGGTGAGGTTAATGGAAAAGCCTCCACATCATCATAATGTTCAGCAGTGATACAAAGGATGCAGTCTCATCTGTAAATTAAATGAATCTTACCTTTATAATCGGAATGTGTGAACAGAACTGCACTTTGTAAGTTTAGTTACCACTGAAAAGCACCAAGTCTGTACAGTAGATGATTTCCGTAATTTATACTGCAATCAACACATACTAAAAGAAAGGAAATTGTAAAATGTTCTCTTTGTTGCTGTTTTTTGTCTTGGACTTGTTTTAGTTTCTTATTTTTTCATTAGCAAACCAGCAGATGACATGTTTAAAACCCAACTGACTTCCTTCTTACCTATCAAGCATCTTAACTGTTTAAGTGGTGAACATGATTTTAGAGAAATTCAATCTTATTTAGATGTCAGCTGTAATAGTTATTTCCCCACACTTTTTTAAATAAAATTCTGTGTATATTTTTTGTGATTTTTTTAAAGTAAAAACTAATTAAATATGCCACATAACTGTGAAGTGGAAGGAAAATGATAAATGGTTTGCCCTAAATAATATCCTGTGCAGTAAAGAGTCTGTTTTTCCTGTTTTTTGTTGTTGTTTATAATTGTATCTAGACTTCTGATATTTGTATTTTACTGTATGTTTTCTATATTGGGCAAAGTTTTTGGGTAAATTTTTTCAACACTGAAGGAAATGAACTGCATCCTTTAAGTAGGATTCCTACTGGGCTGCTGGTCATGTCTTCTGACCTGGATGAGATTCAAGAGTCACACAGCCTGTCATTTCTCAGAATTCCTCTTGACCAGAGGCGTGACATAGGAAATATTTAAATTCAATGACTGAAACAACAACTGAAAAACATTTTTTTTACACAGTGAGCAGAGGGGAGGGGGTTGTTGTCTGGATCACAATAATCTGTAATGATACACTAGTTGTTTTCTGACCTGAAGCATCTTCGAGGGGGGGGGGGTTACTCATCATTCTCTCTCTCATATATTGATCAGCCTGCCTCAAAACGGCTGACAGAACCCGAACCATGAATTTCACTTTGTCTTCTGTGCAATGCGTCAATTTCAGCGAAGGCTGAGGAAAGCCCTGAGTTATTGATTGGACACCTGACGATCCCAGCGGGGTGGAAGGGATGGTCCACTGATTGTTGTCATCATGTAATTGAACCCAGCAGTCAAGATCGACCTCAAGGCAGGAGGAAGAAAACTTTCTGTTCTCTGATCATTCTTGTTTTGAATTACTCCCCATTATTTCTGTTCAGGATCTTTAGGGAAACAATGTGACAATTTTCAAAAATTATCTCAGCTTTTTTCAAATGCTTTGGGGGATTTTTCTGATCAGAATTAAAGTTA
The DNA here is from genome assembly GCA_963556495.2 of Valencia hispanica. Taxonomy (NCBI): domain Eukaryota; kingdom Metazoa; phylum Chordata; class Actinopteri; order Cyprinodontiformes; family Valenciidae; genus Valencia; species Valencia hispanica. Next base: position 11,796,592 of record OY747713.1, on the reverse strand, counting down.
AACCTCTACCACATTTAGGCATTTATGCACCTTATAGTTGCAGTTTCCCATTCCTTCCAATAAACTGCAAAACCTTTTGAACATGTATCGATTGCTTCCATACAATCCTCGGATGTTTTATTACATTGTCAATTACTTATTCTATGTCAGTCAAAATGAACTTTACTTATGAATGCTGACTAGTCATTCCATATAAAACTAAAGGTCGTTATTTAAGTGCTTGAATCATTACAAAGAAAAGTGTTGAAATAGTTGTCAAAATCTCTTCATCATTCTGTCCCAAATTGAACAATTTCTCTCAGTGAACCTCAGTTTTCACTGATGATATTGTTTACAGCTGAGCACAACTTTACCCATAGTGTGTTGTATGTTTGTTGTAAATAAGTTTGTACTTTGCTTTTGCACAATCCTGTGACCAAATTAGAGTTGCAGGGAGCATAAAAATGTAAAGGAGACCTGTTCAGTGTCTTGTACTCATTTACTTCACTGGCTGTAACTGTAGATTTTAAATGGCTGTGCAAATAGTGTATAGTGCTGTCTTGAGCATTTTCAGGTAATGTCACCAAGATCTGACTGTTCTGCATGAGAAAACACTTCCAGACTGAAATGTCAAAATGAAAAGATGACAAAGCCATTTGACTGTCTTGTTCATAAAAAAGGTGTCTGGACTTTTCATTTTGATGATACTGATGCCTTCATTGACATGAATACTTGCTTTTGAGGAATGAACTATCTATTCTCAGCAGGTAACACAATTTTGAAAGTTTTCTACTCGGTTTTGCAGTTTGTGCTAAGTGTTTTGAAACTGGCACAAGTTGTCGTGCAAATAATAATAATAGTGATAGGGATGTGAGAAATGCAGCAAATCGATGGAGAAAACCTGCAAATAAAAGAAGAACCCAAGCACATCAAAGGCTCCCCTCTTTATCCTCTTCATCCCCTCTTCAAAGTACTCTTTCCATCCTTCCATCACACACTTGGCACCTGTGAGTACATTTCCATTGCTGTCCTTAATCACCCTAACCTGTTGCACATCCTTTCCATCTATATCTCTGCCTTGCCAAACTGTACAAATCATTATCTCCCTCCTTAATGTCTAACCTAGCATACAGGTCATCATACATACTTTAATTGGTCGTTGCCACATCAACCTTCGCCATACACTGCATCTCCCTGTATCCCTGTCTACTCTCCTCAGTCCTCTTAGTGTCCCACTTCTTCTTAGCTATCGTATTTCTCTGTATATGCTCCTGGACTTTATCGTTCCACCACCAAATCTCCTTATCTACTTTCCTCCTTCCAGGTGTCACACCAAGTACCCTCCTACCTGCCTGCCTAATCACATTAGCTGTAGCTGTTCAGTCATCTGGGAGCACCTCCTGGCCACCAGGAGCCTGTCTCAACTCCTCCCTGAAAACCTCACAACACTATACTGTTTTCAGTTTCCACCACCTGGTGGAAACTCATCCTTTTCACCTACCATCTTCTTTTCTTTATATTTTCTACTTACTGCTATGGCTGCTGAAGGAGGAGCAGCAACTCCTGATCTCTCCTGATCTTTTACCTTATTCTCATTTCTTATTTTCTTTTCTTAGCTTTTTTTCTTAGTTACTTTATACACCCAGCCTCTGGAGTTACTGTATTAGGATCTCTTTTTTGGATTACTTTCTGAAGGACTTTGGATTACCAAAATGACGTTTTACTCAGCTGAGAAACTGCTCCAGAGAATGGAAGCAATCAAGACGAAGTTACACTATCTTGAGATTAATTTTGAACTACACACTGGAAATGGAAATGAGACAACTTTAATGGTGTGCTTAACGGGTAAAACACCCCATTCACAGTTTGAAGAACACTGGCTGGCTTGAAATCGCACTAAATCTACACCTGCTTTTTCTGCTCTGAGGAAGAAGTAACAAAAGAAATTGCAAACCAAAACAAGAGATATCACTCCCCCTGGAATACAGCTAAGAAACAGATTCGCAGCCCTCAGTTCCCCGAAAGATGATGCAGCCCCTGGGACCAGTCAAGGTCACCAGGATAAATCCATCCACATGAAGTGGACACATAAGAAATAAAAAAACCCAGCAAAAGTTCTCATCATACATGACGAATCAACTAATGGTATTGAAGTTTTTTGTAGCCAGAACACTAGCATTATCAGCTGTCCCAAGAATACAGTGAGATAAATATCAGAAAAAATCCAGACAATCTTAGACCGACACCCTAAACTGGAAAAGCTTGTTATCCACGCAGGTGCAACTGATGTAGCCAAAATGCAATCTGAAGTTCTGAAACAGACTTCTCTGATCTGTTACAGAGACTTGGTGGACTTAACATAAACATCTTTATCAGCAGACCAGTCCCTGGTTGAAAAAAAAATCTGTTGAAAAATCGATCCCATTAATTAATAAATTTTAAATATTTGGATGTGCCAATCACCTGTTCAAAGAAAAGCAACGTTATCTCCAGAGAGCTGGAGAGATATTGTTGACCTCAAATATTTTCTGTTATCTGAATAAACACTTGATAAAGCACCCAAGAGCTGACCTCGAAGAACAGCTCCCAGGACAGACTAGCAAAAACATTAGGTAACACTCTTCATAACGTCGGCCTGACCCAGTCTGTCAAACGACCAACACACAATCGAGGACACATTCTGGACTTAATTATCTGCAAAGGTTTAAATATATCCGACATCTCGGTAATTGATATAACATTAGGTGACCGTTTCAGTATTTTCTATGAAAGTCACATCTCTGCTAAAATATCTAGCCACAGTTAGAGAACTGTAAAAAAGCGTTTTCTCTGGGACAGTTAAGTTGAAACCTTTAAACGTATTTACCGTATCCCCCTCATCTCCCAACTCCAACTCAGTAAACAAGCTCATAGATAATTTCCTCGCAGAAATCTCAGACATCATTTATTCCATTGCTCCAACTAAAGTGAAAGTAGTCTTTGGTGGAAAGAAGTCTCCGTGGACAGCCGATCCACTGGTACGTAGTGAAAAAAGGGAGTGTCGACGAGCCAAGAGAAAATGGCGGAAAATCCAACTCCAGGTTTACTGTGAGATCTACAGAGACTGAACAGTTATCAGCTAACTTTAAAAGATGCTTGGGAAACTTTCTTCTCTGAAATCATTAACAGAAACATTAATAATACACAGACTCTGTTTGCAACAGTGGAAAGACTAACTAATCCTTCAGTGACAGTAGCCCCTGAACAAAATTCTACCAGGGCCTGCAATGAATTTGCGCGCTTTTTCACTGAAAAGACTAACAATTAGACGGCGTCTCACAGGTCTGCCTAAAAAGTCAATTAGACAGCTGCAGGTGGTTCAGAACGCTGCTGCCCATGTTCTCACTAGAGCCAGGAAAGCACATCACCCCAGTTTTTAAAGGACTCCAATGAAAATCGTGTTTTTCGTGTTGTTAACATGTTATTGTTGCATTTTTCTGATGCCAGATGACATACCTTACTAAAATTAAGCTCAAAATTGCATTTCTGAGTATTTCTGCTTTCAAAGAGCTGTGAATCAGTAGCATACGCTAAAAGGCAGTCTTAAACAGACTGTTTTTGTGGCGTAGCAACCCTACTAGGCGGGCTACAAGCTCTTGCTCCTGCTCCTCTCTGCCTCGCCCACTCAGGTTCTGAGAAGTAGAGAAGACGATGATGGACCAACAGCTGTGTGCTGTAGCGGGTGTTGCTGGCAAGGGCAAAAAAGGGCTTTGCTAGTAAACTACTTTTGAAGCCGGGTGCTGTGCCTACCATTAAGACACAATCAAGTGGACAGCCTGTATTTTTACCGGTAAGTTTATTCTTTTTTGTCGGGAACCATCCGCTTGTTTGTGAGGGGCTGTAAACAAGCAGGAGAGCTAGCGTAAATGGAGAGCTCTCAGCAACAGGGAGAGGGAGGGGTCCTCCGTGCCAACGGTTCTGCCCACAACACAGAGGCGAATTGGTAATGAGGTACAGCCACTCTTCTGAAGCTATGTCATAGAAAACGGTACCAGTTTTGTGATTTTGGCTAAAAACGGCATAATCATGATTTAAAGACTACTGAGAACACTTTAAAACAGCTCAAAAAGATGATCGAAGTGGGTCTTTAAGTCCTTACACTGGCTCCCTGTAGCTCAAAGATATCAAAATACTTTTACTAGTTTATGAATCATTGAATGGCTTAGCACCAAAGTATGTTGAAGATCTACAGTTAGGCTACTATACCAACCCCCAGACCACTCAGGTCCTCTAATTCCAGTCTACTCAACATCTCTAGAATCAGAATCAAACATGGAGAAGCAGCTTTCAGTTTCTATGCTCCTCAAATCTGGAACAAACTTCCAGACAACTGCGAAGCTGCTCAAACAGTGAGTTATTTTAAATCACGGATAAAAACTAATCTGTTTAGAGTTGCCTTTGATTAATCTTTTCAGATATTATATATTTTATGTGTGCTTCATGCTTTATTGCTGGTATTTTTGTATATGTTTTGTCTGTGTCTTGTTGCTATTTTAATTTTATCCCCTAATCATGTAAAGCACCTTGAATTATTTTGTCGTTGAAAGTTTGCTATACATATACAATTGCCTTGCCTTGCCTGGTCATCTGCTCTGCCTTTGTTCTCTTCACCTTCCTCACCATCAGTTTCATCCTACAGACCACTATCCTATGCTGTCTAGCTACACTCTCGCCTATCACTACCTTGCAGTCACTAATTTTATGCAGATCACGTCTACATATGATGTAATCCACCTCAGTGCTCCTGCATCCACTCTTATAAGTCACCCTATGTTCCACAGCCGTTTCCATCCTTTTTGCAAAGTCTACCTCCATCTGTCCTTCTTCGTTCCTATTCTGGATACCAAACCTGCCCATCAGTTCCTCATCACCTCTGTTCCCTTCACCAACATGTTCATTAAAGTCTGCACCAATCACCACCCTCTCAACTCTGACGATACACTGCATCAAATCATCTAGTTCACTCCAGAATTTCTGCTTCTCTTCTAACTCACATCCTACCTGTGGGGCATAACCACTAACTACATTGATCATTATTCCTTCAGTTTCAAGCTTCAGACTCATCAGCCTGACACTCTTTTCACTTCCACAATGTTGCTAACAAACTCCTCCCTCAAGATAACTCCTACTCCCTCTCTGTTTCCATCTACACCATGGGAGAACAAGTTGAACCCTTTACCTAAGCTTCTTGCCTTGCTACCTTTCCTCCTGGTCTCCTGAACACATAGTATATCCACCTTCCTTCTCTGCATCATGTCTACCAACTATCTAGCTTTACCTGTCATAGTCCCAACATTCAAAGTCCCTACTCTCAATTCCACACGCTTACATTTCCTCTTCTCTCTCTGCTTACCAACACACCTTCCTCCTCTCCTCCATCAACCATCAGTAGACAATTTCCACCAGAATCCTGTAGGTCAACAGCACCAGTTGCAGTCGTTGTTAACCCGGACCTCAACCGATCACATATGCAGTTCTTGTTTATGATTCGCATATTTGATTTGGCTTAGCTTTTAGGTCGAATACCCTTCCTGACACAACCCTCCTCTATATTCTTGTGGTTTCTCTTTATCTGCCTCATCTATCTGCCTGGTTATGCTGACTAGACTTTACTTTCTGGCAACAAATATCTGATTTGTTGCGGTCAAATCAATTGGCTCACAAAGCTGAAACCTTTTGAAATTGTTTGTGTCACTTTTTGATATGAGATAATTATAAAGTGGATATGACTAATGAAGCCTGAAAAGAGAAAACTTACTGATGGTCAGAGTCTGAGAGAACGAAGAAGGCTGATCAGGAGGTCTTGGATAAAGTGTAGGGGGAAAAGATGAGCAAATGCAATGAAATGGTTTTACAGCTTGTTGTAAATCTCTTCATCACTTTGCCCTTTGGCGGCTGTTAAAATTTAAAGGAGACAAGTGAGGGAGAAGAAAGTAACAAAAAAGGTCCAGGGGGAGAGTGAAACATTTCAGTATACAATTTTTATTATCTTGCCCTCAGGATGATGTAAAAAATGATCTTCTTTAAAGGATCTTTTTAAAGAAGAACACAGGGCAAGAACCAAGTACAAGAAGACCTGAATCTTATTTTTTAACCTTTCTTTATGAAAATACACAAATTTGTGCTCACTTGAACAAATGTTGAACTTTTAGGAGTTCCAGAAATTTAGGTGGTTCGAATATACTATTTTGAGATACAAGAGGAATTTATTTGTTTGAAAGGGAAGTACACAGCAAAACAAAGTGACAAAGTGCCTGATGAATCAATACCTCACTGTTTCCACAACCACCCATGGAGTGTTTTCATCCTCTTCATCTATGGTTCTCCTCAATCTTTGTTGTTTTCTTCACCTCCTCTCCTCTGTCTCAAAGTGTCCTGCAGTTAATTGGCATTCAGCTTGTGTTTCACATAAATTGAATGTCTCTGTCCATTACACAGAGTGTCAACCAGCGACTTGACGAGGCGACAATCCAATTACAGCTTGCAGATGAGCCATGACACGTCCGTCTGTCTGTCCTTTTATTTCCACTTCAACATTTCCACACAATTGTATAATTCTCAGTTGTGTAACTTTATAGAAAAGGATGTACAGTAAACAGTGAAAAGGAAGCTAAACATGTAAAAGTATGTAAAGACTACTGAAGGGAAATAACTTCTATTTTAAGTACAACGGCAAAAATAGGATTTTTTAATAATTTCTACTAATATTTTTTTTTAAATAAAATAAAATTTGAATAACCCATTCTTTTTTCTTTTTTTATATTATGGACACGGAGACGGAAAATAAAGGGGCATAAAAAGATAAAGAGAGGTAGGAAAAAAAGTTAGGAGGGAGAGGGTGAGTTGAAGATATAAGAGAGGAAGGGGAAGACAGAAAATACGAGAGAAAATCTTAATCTGCTTCTACACCTGCAGGATGGCATACAGAGGGAAAAAACAAACCAAACAATGCGAACTGAGAATTAAAAACCACAACCCACAAATAGATGTATAAATACAACAACAGCGTCACTGAAAAGCTCACGGAACCGATTAATGTGATATGAATTTGTGGTAACCTCAGTCCAAGAATGCATCTGTAAACACGGCAATTCCCACACCTGTGTGTGTGTGTGTGTGCGTGCATGTGTGTGTGTGTGTGTGTGTGTGTGTGTGTGTGTGTGTGTGTGGGTGTGTGTGTGTGTGTGTGTGTGTGCGTGTGGGTGTGTGTGTGTGCGTATGTGTGTGCTTGAAACATTGCGTTGAGATGGTATCTCCTTTTCACTTACCCAGAACAGGTTTGTGAGAAAGTCACCTAATCTAATGAATAGTTCTTGTGCACAACATCCCTCAGCTGTTGCTGAAGAGGGGTGTTGTGCACAAGCACTATTCATCCATATTGAGCAGTTGTTGCAAGTTTCTAGAAGCTGATGCAGCAGGACGATGCATCAGAACAGAAAGTAACAGCTGCCTACATGTTGAATCAGCAGTAGGGTATATATTTATAAAATCCCCATATTAAGTTATATTTACTACAGGGTGTTATATTTAACATCATACACCCTCCCCCTCATCATCACCCGGATATGAACATATTAGGTAATGAATTTATCCTGCTATATTTAGTATCATGCACACCTGTCATAGCCCCTCCCCCCACCCCCCTCTGAACACCTTTCGGCAATCAATCATTTTTTAAAACGAAGTACCCCCTGGACTAAAAGCATGATTCATATCTGATTATAAATTGATTTTTCTAATACTGTTTTTTTTTTTTTTTTTTGTCGGCTCTCCTCACACCAATTAGAAATTGTATCAACATCTTGAAATATTTCTGTATGTTTTGGGCATTAGTGTTTTAAAAGAAAAAGAGAGGAAGTGTTACAACATTTTTTAATGTTATGTCAATGAATTGATGAAGTTATTATTAGTGAAGGACTCTGAGGAATATGGCATAATAATGAGTCTCGTCATCTGTCATCTGGAGGGATGTATAGGTCTCATTTTTCTCATTGTTGTGGTTCAAAAACTAAATTCATGATAATTTCATAATGGAAAATGAATTGATGATGAATTGATATGTAATGAGTTGAAACTGTTTTATTGTCTTTACTTTCACTGCCTGCACCCCCAAAGAACAGCTCCTAGTTACCTTTTATTTGTGTTATTACTGAAAGAGTAATAAGAGGAGGGATACTGATGTGGAAAAAAAAAATGTCTGGATCTAAAGTCTATGATATTGATCTAATGATTTTATCACAGTAATTATTAGAGTCAGGGAAGAGGCCTTTCACCCACTGTGATCTACCTGCTGACGAGTGTTTTGGTTAACCTTGAAATGAAGACATAACATCAGGGGACTGAAGCCAGAAGCTGCTGGCAGAGAGAGACACATGAGCTGGGTGTGAGAGAGTTCCAGCGTTGGCCAGACGGGCTCATGGTTAAGACTGGCTGTAATAAAATATGAAGGGAAGAAGACATTTCTTGTGCATATAAAGTTTCTCCATACAAGTGTTTAATAGCTGGAGTGAGGAGCCATCGTTCTGCCTCCCAGGGATTGATGCAAAAGCAAAGGAGATTGGAGACATAGACATCCAAAGGACCCCCAGAACACAGGAGCCCCAGGCGGACCAATGCAGGGCTGACCCCATCCCCCAAGAGAGGAGCAGAGATGAGCTCTGGAGGAGCATCCAGCAGCTACAATGCAGGGGGCCTGGGGGGCCGCAGCGATGAGCCCATGGGCTCTGCCGGCAGTCGGCTATGGCAGGGCAGATCCTGCCATGGACCAGGAGACCAGAGGCCTGAGGGAGCCCCCTCAGCGGGGACCCGACCAGGGATCAGCCGACAGGAGCCGACGGGTATTTTGCCAGTTTGGTACTCTGAAACATTCAGGAGTGTATTTTGGTAAAACAATGTTAAAATGGGAAGGCTTCAACAATGCACCTTAGCAACAGGAACTCTGCATAATTCAGCAAAATATTGAGTATTTTTGTAGCCATTTTTAAGACCCAGTTACAACCTTTTAAAGGAATTTGTCAATCTTCCCTCTCCACAGATTTAAAAGCATGATCACAGTTATACCCTGACAGCCCCCCCCCCCCCCCTCCCCAACCCAACTCCCATGCACACAAACACTTCAGAACAACAATAAAATGGACATAAAGGGGTAAAATGAAAATAACTGTAAAACACAGGCAAAGCATATAAAGTAAAAACAGCAATAAACCAAGAACCATACACAGATACATCAAGGCATTACAAACTATATAATGTAAAAACAACAATAAAGCAAGAATCACACACAAAACATATGATACATCATAGCATTACTCAAAGGAAGCGCTAAAGAGATACATTTTTAGTTGCGATTTTTTTTTACTCAGTGTTTCAGCAGCTTTGCAGTTGTCTGGAAGTTTGTTCCAGATAAGAGGAGCATAGAAACTGAAAGCTGCTTCTCTATGTTTGGTTCTAATTCTAGAGATTGTTAGGATCTGTGTTCTGCTGGTGTTTCTGTATGTGTGTGTGTGTGTGTGTGTGTGTGTGTGCGTGTGTGTGTGTGTGTGCTCTCCTACCTTCTCTGCAGGGACGTGGCTGATTGGTGACAGGTGCAGCTCATCATCTCCAGCATCAAAAGAGGGACGGAGGCTGCAAGCTGACGCCAGATGGTTCTTGCTTCTAGCGTGGAAACACGGCCAGCCAATCGCCTAGAAGAATAATTCTGTGTTTCTTCTGTGCGTTTATCCTTCCTGGTTTCCTCCCAGGTTCTGATCCAGACTCTCTGATCCTCCGAAGTTGGTTTCCTTTTCTGATCTCCGTTCTTACGGTGAAGCCTTCCGGAAACAACTTACCGATCGCTCTGGATTCCCTCCCGGTCAGCTTCTGTTCCGTTACCTCCGCTGGTCTGCCTATTCTCCATCCGTCTGCCCGCTCCACCTGCTATCACACACCGCCTAGCACAACGTCAGCCTCCACTCACCTCCAGTTCTGGATCCTACGTATCTCCCTCCAGGATCGGACATCACCTTCAACCCATGAGTAACTATCCACTCTCAACTATCCCTCACAACATCGCCACACCTTCTCAGATCTCCTTCTCTGCTGCAGTTCCTCCGTCTGCCACCGTGGACCCGTTTTTTTCCCCGGCGATCAACCAGAGACTTTCAAATCTGTTACAATAAACATCTTTTACCATATCCAAAAATACAGTCTGGTTTTCTGAGTCTGGTGCTGCCTTTGAGTCACTAAAACCCAGCAAACATGACAGATGTTGAGTAGACTGGAATTAGTAACAGTAGATCTTCAACATACTTTTGTGCTAAGCCATTCAATGATTTATAAACTAGTAGAAGTATTTTGAAGTCTATTCTATGAGCTACAGGGAGCCAGTGTACGCACTTTAGAACTGGGGTGATATGCTCTACTTTCCTGGTTCTAAGGAGGTCACGAGCAGCAGCGTTCTGGATCAGCTGCAGCTGTCTGATTTACTTTTTAGGCAGACCTGTGAGAACGCTGTTGCAGTAATCAATCCGACTAAAGATAAACGCATGGATGAGTTTTTCGAGGTCCTGTCCCATCTCACGTATCTGACAGAGCAGTCTATGTTACACAGCTCTGCAGGTAAACAGGATCATTTAACTATTGCAAAATAAAGACAAGATGAACATAGAGATGGAACTTTTATATATTTTTAGGAATGTCAGTGTGGCAATATTTCATAACGCAGCGTGATCTGTGAAAGACAGAATATCATAGGCAGGGGGAACGAGAGGGACATGTCCCCCCCCAAAAAATCATTGCACACATACGTTTTTAATAATATAGTATTGTCCAATAAAAGTCCAACAAAAAAAAATACAAATTATCTTGATTTTGAAAAACAGCCACATAATTCAACAATATATATTGTTTATATCGATATGATTACCGCCCTGTTAGCATTAGCTAGCATTAAAATGAGCACATTTCTTTGGTGGCTGTAACCCTAAAAAGCAAACAATATCAACAAATCACTAAAGGCAGATTCATTCTGTACATTTCTCCATCGACTTTAGCAGGTCCTCCTCTCTGAAGCACCTTTCTCCTCTGCAAGAGAGCTCTGACACAGCGGGCTCAGTTTTGGATTAAAAGTTTCAGATGAGCAGCAGACTAAAGTTGACTGCTGCGAATGATTTGAAAAAAAAACAAGCACAACAAAGGTTTTTTTTCTCTCAAAACATCTACATCAGCGCCAGGGGTCATATTAACGGAATATTTTCTGTATTTGACAAGTTGTTTTTAGAACGGTAACGGATAAATCTGAAACCTGTCATTTTGATAGATTAGTATTTATACCTCTTACCACTTGGTGTAGAGGCGCAGGCAAATTAATGATAGTTTCCCATCTGAGCATCATCTGGCTAATACAAAACATCTCCTCCATAATGTCCTGACCAGCAAGAGAAGCAGCTGCAGTGAAAGACTGATCACTTTGCAAAAGTACAAAACTTCATGACAATTACCATAGTGGATTTCAGGTCCATGCAAACCAATCAAGTTGTAAGTGCTATCGTTTAATTAAATTGTTTATATCTAGTTCCTGGGGCCACAATCAGTGATTTTTGTCTCTGTGGAAAAAGAAATGACCTGGATTCAACAGCTTGATGTGTGATAGCACAATGTGGATTTTCTGTTTAGCTTCTTTGGATTGAATATTAAATAAAATCAATAACAAATACTACTGAATATGTTAACATTTTAAAAATTGAGGGCGAGTCTGATTATCTCATTGTGTCGCTGCTGATCACAGCAGGTGACAGGATACAACCAGTACAACCAGTAGTTTTTACTTCATGTTCCTCCCTCCAGGATTATTCTACTAGACTATACATTTAAGTTTTTAGATTTGATGTTATGTTGTCCCATATCATTTGACCTACTCCCATTTCATTTTGACATTTTATTTTTTTTAGTAGTTCTCTCTCGTTGTTGTGAAAAGTTTACATATACAGTGGCTTGCAAAAGTATTGGGCCCCCTTGACATTTCCACATTTTGTCACATTACAGCCACAAACATGAATCAATTTTATTGGAATTCCAGGTGAAAGACCAAAACAAAGTGCTGTACATGTGAGAATTGGAACGAAAATCATGCATGATTCCAAACATTTTTTACAAATAACTGAAAAGTGGGGTGTGCGTAATTATTCAGCCCCCTTTGGTCTGAGTGCAGTCAGTTGCCCATAGACATTGCCTGATGAGTGCTAATGACTAAATAGAGTGCACCTGTGTGTAATCTAATGTCAGTACAAATACAGCTGCCCTGTGATGGCCTCAGAGGTTGTCTAAGAGAATGTTGGGAGCAACAACACCATGAAGTCCAAAGAACACACCAGACAGGTCAGGGATAAAGTTATTGAGAAATTTAAAGCAGGCTTAGGCTACAAAAAGATTTCCCAAGCCTTGAACATCCCACGGAACGCTGTTCAAGCGATCATTCAAAAATGGAAGGAGTATAGCACAACTGTAAACCTACCAAGACAAGGCCGTCCACCTAAACTCACAGGCCGAACAAGGAGAGCGCTGATCAGAAATGCAGCCAAGAGGCCCATGGTGACTCTGGACGAGCTGCAGAGATCTACAGCTCAGGTGGGGGAATCTGTCCATAGGACAACTATTAGTCGTGCACCGCACAAAGTTGGCCTTTATGGAAGAGTGGCAAGAAGAAAGCCATTGTTAAAAGAAAACCAAAAGAAGTCCCGTTTGCAGTTTGCCACAAGCCATGTGGGGGACACAGCAAACATGTGGAAGAAGGTGCTCTGGTCAGATGAGACCAAAATGGAACTTTTTGGCCAAAATGCTAAACGTTATGTGTGGTGGAAAACTAACACTGCACATCACGCTGAACACACCATCCCCACTGTCAAATATGGTGGTGGCAGCATCATGCTCTGGGGATGCTTCTCTTCAGCAGGGACAGGGAAGCTGGTCAGAGTTGATATGAAGATGGATGGAGCCAAAGACAGGGCAATCTTGGAAGAAAAAACCTCTTGGAGTCTGCAAAAGACTTGAGACTGGGGTGGAGGTTCACCTTCCAGCAGGACAACAACCCTAAACATAAAGCCTGGGCAACAATGAAATGGTTTAAAACAAAACATATCCATGTATTAGAATGGCCCAGTCAAAGTCCAGATCTAAATCCAATCGAGAATCTGTGGCAAGATCTGAAAACTACTGTTCACAAACGCTGTCCATCTAATCTGACTGAGCTGGAGCTATTTTGCAAAGAAGAATGGGCAAGAATTTCAGTCTGTAGATGTGGAAACCTGGTAGAGACATACCCTAAAAGACTGGCAGGTGGAATTGCAGCAAAAGGTGGTTCTACAAAGTATTGACTCAGGGGGCTGAATAATTAAGCACACCCCACTTTTTACTTCTTTTTTTGTAAAAAAATGTTCGGAATCATGTAGGATTTTCATTCCACTTCTCACGTGTACACCACTTTGTTTTGGTCTTTCACCTGGAATTCCAATAAAATTGATTCATGTTTGTGGTTGTAATGTGACAAAATGTGGAAAAGTTCAAGGGGGCCCAATACTTTTGCAAGCCACTGTATGTTGTAGAACTTCACCTTTAGGTTAAACATCTGTCCACATCTGCACAATACAGTTATTGGTCTGCTAATAAAAGTAGCCATGTAATTTCAAGACATGTTTGATGTTGGATTATTCTTGAAAGTATTTCATTAATAGTTTTGGAACTATTTTGAGCTAACAAATTATTATTACTTTGATAGACTATACTGGAAATATGAGAAGGGTGCGAAGAAATGTTGGATGTGGTCATAAAGGTGTACCAATGCCAGCTTCCACCTGATACCATTGTTGATATTTCTGCTTGTACATATAAACACCTGTATACTGGTAGAATATAACATAATAATGCTATAACTATTATTACTTAACATTCCATAACATTATTTAACATGGTGAAGGCCCAACCTGCAAGGCAAGTTGCAAAGAAGCAGGAGAGAGCTATTTTTTTTCATGTTCCCCCGCAAAAATTAATATCTGAAATTTTACTGTTTATTGTTCCCCCCCAAAAGTGAAAGGGGATTTCCACCCCTGCAGAATATGACTCCTGAAAAAGATATATCAGAGTAATTTCACTGTTATACATTCAGCCTTCCTGTTATCTGCTGCAATCTAAGCCTCCTTTAAAATGAGCAGCCAGAATCAAGATAAAAATAGAATCTAGAGAAATAGTCTATTGCTATTCAGTCACAACTTCCACACCAAATGGTGCTGTTGTCAGCATGGTATTGTGCATCCACTGGGTGGAAAACAGATCTGCTTTTTGGTGTTCTACCTGCAGATCACCAACTGATGAGGGCTGATAAAGGGTCAAATCATTTATCTGTGCATCTCCAATCTGAACAGACTGGAAGACAATTATGTTTGGCCAAAAAAGACCAAGTGAGGGTGTACAGTGCCATTTTGTGTGACAACAGAAAGCAACACATCAGCCTAAAGAGCTTAAGATAACAGTGGAAAATTACACAAAAAAGTGAAACAGAAATCTCCAGCAACATTCTTGAAACACTGATGTAAGCTTAGAGAATACTCAACTACTTTTACAATGATGACATTATTTAAGGTTGCATTTAATAGCTTATGGTATTAATACCCAGCAAGCAGCAGATGTTTCTTCCATGTCTTAATACACACAGGCTTACTTTATAAGCATAATGCACCAACATATTAATGTCCCAGCCATCTGGAAGAAAAAGGGGTTTTTGGTGTCATAAAGACTGACGTTTTTATGTTTCTTCTTGATAAGATGATAAAAGACTTGCTCGTAGCTCAGGGTTTGCAAGAAAGATTTGTTGACGACAAGAAAAAAGACAAAAAGAAAACAGACATAAAGAAAACACTTTTCTCTCTTTGTCTTAGTTTTCAGCAAAACAAACAGTCTTTTCTGCTGACACATCTGTCAGCAGGAACGATAAAAAAAGTTAGAAAAATGAATTAGTGACAGAATTGAGAGATTAAGGTAAAGAGAGTCAGGAAGGGAAACAAAAATAATGACAGCTAGAAAAAGAAGGACTGCAGGTGAATGAGAGGAAGGTAGGGGAGTAAGAGAAAACAATTCACAAACAACTGAAGCAATCATGAACATGGAGAGATAAACAATCTAGCAGGCGAAAAGTAAAATTAGAGTGGACAGGAAACATCCCCCCCACCCCCAAAATAAAAAACAAACATGAGTGAAATTAAAGACAATAAAGAAATAACACAAGATGAAAATACAAGGAAGGGGCAGAGAGAAACCAGACAACTGACAATACTAATCTGATTACAGGCGGGACAGATCAATCATGCCAGATTTATTATTACCCAGCTAACATGGTTGACCTGGAAAATGCCATTTGTTCTTCACTCATCCAGTTTGACTGCTTTGACCTTTACATATCAGTTTCATTTACTTCTCATCCATCCATCTTACCTGAAAGCTTTTCAGAGAATAAGGTCAGCTAAATCTACACACTTTACTGATGAATTTACTGATGCAGCGTGACCATTTTGGTTAATATTTAACCTGGATCACTTTGCTGATCGGTGCATCTTCAAGTACAGAGACTTAAATTCAAAGAACCGTTACCTTAAAATGGCTTTCTGCCAGGAGTCCACTGCCACTGGGAAGCTCAAAGCAGAAGTCTCCTTGCCCAAACAATAAATGTTGCACTTCAAAGTCACATATACTTAAGAATTCTGGTTGTAGCCCTGTATTTTGTAAATTAAGACCTTAGTTGTTTTTCGGTAATACATCAGTTACACTCAAAAATATTATTTTGTTGCATCATTTCTATGCTCTGTTAGGTCAACAGTTTGTTTTTTCTCTGTAGTAGCTCACACTCTAAAAACTCAAATATTTATCATGTTAAGTGTATGTAGATATGTATGATTAAATCTATATTTTTGTGTTAATTGAACTCATTTTCCATAATGTGAGGTATGTTATACAGTGCCACTCAACTATATTCATGCTCCTTTTTACATTTTGTGACAAAACAACCAAAAAGATCAACACTTTTCTAGAAAAATACATGGTTTTTAACATTTTCTATTAAAAATCTGAAAAGTGTGGCGTGCATATGGATTGGGTCCCTTTTACTTTCATTCACCTGAATTAAATGTAGTGCTGTCAGGTTTCGACCCGTGTGTAATTTGTACAGCTGTTCCAGTCTCAGGCCTCAGAGGTTTATTAGAAAACAACAGTGAAAAGATTCATGAAGCCGAAAAGAAACAGCCAGGCAGCTTAGTGGAATTGTGGAGACGTTAAAAAGGGTTTGAGTTTTAAAATGGTATCAGAAGCTTTGAACAACTCACGGAGCACAGTTTAATCCATTGTCAGAAAATGGAAAAAGTGCACCGCAAACCTTTAGGCCTATACACAGACACTATGTTTGTTGGACACTGTGAACATAACCCTGAACATAACACTCACACTAGGGAAAGTGATGGTGGCTCCATCATCCAGTAGAAATGTTTTTCTCAAGCAAATGCAGTGGGTGGGAAGTTGAATGGTGCTAAATAGAGGGGAATCCTGGATGAAAACATGTTATAAGCTTTGAAAGACTGGAGACAGGGACATGTTCATCTTCTAGCAGAACAATGCTCTAAAGATACAATCAGAGCTAGAAATGGAATGGATTAGATCATTCAGTAGCAAGATGGTCTCCATCCAATCTATATCTATTTTGTAAAGAACAAGGGGGGGGGGGGTATCTAGGTTTGCAAAGCTGGTAGAGACTTACTCCAAAGAACTTTCTGCTGAATTTGGAGTGAAAAGTGGTTTGAACGAATTAAGTTGGGGGACTAAATACCAAAGAGTACCAGACTTTTCAGATTTTGTTGTGTAAAAAAAGAAAAAGAAAAGAAAAAGAAAACCATGTATCATTTTATTTCTACTTCACACTTATGCCTTACTGTGTGTTGGTCGAATCACATTGAATTGTAAGGAGGTATGAATATTTTTGCAAAGTTATGTAGATGTAAATGCTCAAACTTTTGAATATAGATTATCTAATATATTTATTAGTTGAGCTGTAGCACACAATTGGAAGCCAACCCAATCAAATTGTGTTTAGGGCTACTTGCAACCTTGAGCCGGCTCTGCCTTGTCCTTGTAAATGAAAACAATGTGCTTGGTGTAGGTTCATTTAATGTGACACAGAAACAAAGTAAACAGGCTGTGCACAGACTATAACCTGGCCAGGGGACATGATGTGGTGTAGATCACCGTCTACTGGAAAAAGGAAATAATAAGGAAACCCATATTAAAAAAGGAAAGTAGGGGACCTGTGCGGGAATGAAAGGGGATAATGTGCTTTCCAGTGAAAAGTCTTTATCTTCCAACAGGATGGTGCATACAGTGACGAAAGAAAGAAAGAAAGAAAGAAAGAAAGAAAGAAAGAAAGAAAGAAAGAAAGAAAGAAAGAAAGAAAGAAAGAAAGAAAGAAAGAAAGAAAGAAAGAAAGAAAGAAAAAGTATTAAATGAAACACATTTTTGTCTCTATGTAATTGTTGATTGGTTTAGGTTACTTAAAAGACTGGTCAATATTATGAAGTGGTCTCTATATATATCTGTGGAAGGATTTTACTGAACCAATTTACGATAAAAACATCATGAAAACAACTCTCAAAGCTCCGTTACCCCTCCCCCTCTCCCCAGCAATCCATGAATTTCAACTTTTCTTATATTTACTGTATAAAACTAATATTTGAATATGTTAAGAAAAAGTCTGTTTGAAACATAAACCCAAACTTTTGAAATAATGTCAAGTTTAGCAGCGACCTAAATGGAGCTCATCAGATAAAACAAGGAAGAAATTACCTTTTCAAGGATGTAAGATCGTCCCCAAAATAAGGATGAGTAATGAAAGTTATCACACAATACATTTCGCTGAAAGTAACTGCCGCACCCTCTAAACGAAATGAGAACTGTTCCACCCAAGACACATCCTGATAAATGTGCCAGTGGTGTCATTTTTAAAGAATAATCTGATTCGTCCTTCTTTAACAAAGATGACATTGGTTAGATTTTTTTCTAATGTGCTCCTGGTTTTGACACCAATCTGCAGTCTTTCATGTCTTCAATATGATTGCACTTTTATAATTCTTTCATATTTGATGGGGGCACTGAAAGATGACACAAGGACTGTGAATAAGAAGTTCCATCTTCAATCTTCTTTAGCTGATGGTGCTCTATGCCCTTTGAAAAACGGTAAAAAAATAAATAAAATATATATATATATATATATATATATATATATATATATATATATATATATATATATATATATAGTGAGATAGAATTGAGTCTGTCAGCTGATAGAGTCACACTGTGGGAAATGTATTGTTGTTGAATGAAAGGAAATAGGTAGCCAGCAAAATCATAACTTTTCTTTTTTGCTTTCATTTATATTAAGAGCAAAATGAATTCAATAAGTATTGAAGCTAGTGTAGTCCAAAGCTTTAACAAGGCTAACAGGCAGCAATGTTTTTTGTTTTTTTCAAACAAGAAATTAAATGTTTTCTGGTGGCAGAATGAATAGACTTTTCAATAACATAAATTTTTAATCAATCTTTGAAAAAGACCTTAAACATTCAGTAACTGCTTTAAATTTGGCCAAGACAATTTCAGGCATTGAGTGAAAGTTCTTTCAGAAGCTACAGAGCAATAGACATCCATTACAGCTGACACAATTATATAAGGGCAACTTTTAAGCCAAAATTGGACAACAATGTGTAGCCCCAAAAGTCCTTTAAGCCTACTAGAGGCTATTAAATACCTACAGATTGTTTAAAGACCCTCTGCACATGGTTAGACCTGACCAAGGGACACAGTTTACAGCAGTAAGAAAGGTCATGAACTTTTCCGCAATCTGGTCATTTGTATGAGGGTCTGCATGATACGAACACACTTAACACATTAAAACTAATAAAAATCATGTATCTCAATTGGTGTAATATGATTTCCATGTAAAACTAAAATCTTTAATCAGTATGCAATGTTTAAAAGCCATAAACCATGTCGCTGTATGTAAGCTTTTAGTTAGCTAAGCTAGGCTACTTATGACTTTTGGATATGTTAAGCAAAATTGTAACAAGTACATTGGAACATATAGGTACCACATACACTTCCTAGCTATACCCCCAAACATTAACTGATTTACATTACATTTATTTTACATTGGCTGAGCCAAAACGTAAACCCGTTGGTCAAGTTGACCGACGTGCTTCTCCTCTAACCTTGCAAATATATTGCCATTCAAAAAAATCTTAAAAAACAGGTGTTGCATCCGTCTGCATTTCCCCATTGATCTGAGTCTCACTACACCTCCTCATTGCCCTGGAGTACTCATTGCAAGCTTTCTTCTGTACCATAATTGGTAGCTAGCTCATTACAGCATCAGAACTTTCTGCACAAAACTCTGAAACATGGTTGCTTGTATTTTATCATGTGCACGACAGTAGTCGCTTGTTTTGTCAGGCAGATGAAGCTCTGCTCACACATCTGTATCACAATGTGCTCAGCTGTTTGCACCACAGTGAAAAATAGACAGAACAACTTCATGGACTTTGGAGATGGAGATTTTTCAGCAGCAGATCAAACAAAACAAACATGAAAAATTCAGACAGACACAAATACTTTTCTAAGAGTTTGAATTAAAAACGGCATTTAACAATGTGGTTCAGACCCGCTGTGTTTAATCCTAAAGGGAGTATAATTCAGTGTGTCATATTCAAAATGTTTGTAGGTATTAATAGTTGAATAATAATGTTTACATAAGCCAAAAGTACTTCATTAAGACTGCTGAGCAGGGGTGATATAGGAAGTGTTTGAAGAGGGCTAAATGGGGGCCAGTGATGATGTTGGGGTGTCACACAAAGCCTACACAGAGTTACAGACATCAGAGTCACAACATGGGGTTTAAAGATTGACAAACATAAATAGATAAAACCATAAACTAACTAATTAAAGTGATTTCTCTCTTATCATTCATTAAAATAATATCTACACAAGAAGGGATAATGTAGGCATCTTCATGAATGCAAACAGAAGGAGCTGCTGCTGAAAGCAGGGCAGGATTAAAATCACTGACTAATCAATGACCCATTTAACATTTTGGCTGATGATTGTCTGGAACAAAAAAAAATCTGAGTATACCACTAGAATAAACTAGACTACAACCTGTGCCTTGGACCACACTATACAATCATCCTCCAACTTGCCATAACTGAACCTGCATGCTCCTCCACAATGCTTCAAAACCTGCAAGCAAAGATCCATTGTTATCTCCAACTGTCAGAATTATCACCCATCTGCTTTGATCACCCAATAATCAGTTCTCCTGTCCTTCCAGTGGATCCAGCTCCAGAACCTGAGGGATGTTTCCCATTGAACTTGGACATTTTATCTTTGTAAATAAATCTTCAAACATTTACCACTGCCTCTGGGTCTAATTTCCGCATGTAGGTCAGAGAACTTGCTAGAAACATGACAAAAAAGATTTTGTGGCTCCAGTGGCCTTTATTCAGCAGTGGATAGTGTATAGAAAGGGGGAAAGACCTGCAGTAAATGTCCACGAGGACAGAATTTGAACTTGGGACAGCCACGTCGAGATTGGAAGCCTCTGTACATGGGGTGCCCGCACAACACCCCCACTACGCCATGCAACGCCCCAAATGGGTGCTTCTTAAACAGTATACAAACTTTATGTTTGTCAGAACTAGATGTTAAAAAAGGGGCTTCTATTATTGGACTTCAGATCCATGGTCAGGGCTCTTTACCTGTTATGCTTCTCAGCTGAGATCAATCAGGAGTCATTTCACTCATCTGTTCTGCCATCCTATTTATACCAGCCTCCGACCTCCTTCCAGTGCCAGATCATCTGTTGCCTCGTCTCAGCTTTCCAGCAGTTATCCCAAGCCAAGCAAGCCTGATCAGGTGTATGACCAAGTTTCCGTCCTTTCGACTTCAATTTCTGCCTAATCCTTGCCGGACTGATTTTGCCCCCATCTCTGTTTCTGAACCACGGTTAGCCCTCCTGATCCATCCCTCCAAGCTTTACAGCCTCAAGTCGATCGTCTTTCTTCCTTCCTCATTGTCAATCTCCGTCCAGTCCGACCTGCCTGTTCTTACGCCTCAATTCCTCTCAGTTTTACTCTACCTCCACGTCCGCCGCATTAGTCCATCCTCCTCAAGGAGACCCCTCCTGGAGTCTTCTCTGAAAAACTTCGTCTACCCGAGACCTTCCAGTCGTCTCCCAGTAACAGGTTATCTTTTGCTCCCTCCAGCTCCCATTCCGGTCGCCGGAGGTACTGCAGGCTGTTGGCCAAGTCTTAGTGGGAGACGTGAAGCTCAGGGGTGAATATTCAGCTCTAAGAGTCCTTCTGAGATCCACTTTTGACCTGTAATAATAATTTGTCTGACTTACTTTGAGTCCCCATGATTAGGAAAAAAATCCTAAATTCAGCACTGATAGACCACATAGTTCAGTAGGGATAAATATTTCAAGAAAGAAAGAAACATTACCTTTAAACAAAAAGATGGTTGAAATGTGGTCTTTTGTATGTCCTTTTGCATCTTTCATTTATTCAGTAACTCACTGCAGTAACCCAGCTTCTAACAGAACCCCCCCCCCCCCCCCACACACACACACACATATTTTTTGCTCAGGCAGCAACCATCAGTAGCACTTCATATCAAACATCTGCCTCCCATGTGTCAGATTATTCTCCCCTTCTGAGCATCTCCATCAGCTGAAATGCATGTGGTAGCAAGTTTCCATGGTTTGTTGTGTGGGTTCGTGAGTAATTAATGCCTAGAAAGTGCAGTACTTGCACTCACACGGAGAGCAGCACCTTTCCATAATTTCAGCATATTTTCAATTCATAAACAGGTTTTTACAGGTTTTTATCTCAGGTTAGGGCTGGGTGATATGGCCTCAGATCTATATTGCGATATAATCTAAAGCATGTGCAGTAATATTTATTGTGAAGTATTCCCTTCGACCCCCCACCCCCAGCAGTTCTTCAACTTCTTCTTCTTCGACTTCTCCAGCGCGTTCAACACCATCAGGCCGGCACTGCTTCGAGGGAAGCTAGAGGACATGGGAGTGGATGAACATCTCGCTGCCTGGACCACCGACTACATCTCTGACCATCCACAGTACGTGCGGCTGCGTGACTGTGAGTCAGATGAGGTAATTTGCAGCACAGGGCGCCCCCAGCGGACTGTTCTCTCACCCTTCCTTTTCACTATCTACACCTTGGACTTCACCCACAACATGGACAGCTACCAGCTTCAGAAGTTATCCGATGACTGAGCCATCATTGGCTATGTGTCTGAGGGGAGTGAGCTGGAGTACCGGTCGGTGATCATGGACTTCGTGGACTGGTGTGAGAGCAACCACCTGTGTTTGAACACCAGTAAGACAAAGGAGATGGAGATCGACTTCAGAAGAAGGACACTGCCACACTCACCCGTGAACATCCAGGGACTGGACATTGAAATGGTGGATAGTTTCAAGTATCTCTTATCTTATCTTTTTTCTGTTTATACATGTCAAAATGACATGTTGAAACATAAATTTTGGAAAGATTCTTGCATACCACATAACTTCAAAATAATATAGAATGCCATTTAAAGAACGTTTATTGTGCAAAATACATTTAAGAAAAATAAAGCTTTTAAGTAATTTTTAAGATGTGTTACAAATCTTTTTCAAAGCAATGCAACAGAAAATTCTTATAACATCAATCAAAATGAAAATATTTTGAATAAAACAAAAGCTAAATGTTATGAAAACACAAAATAAACAAATGTTTGAAAATTTCTTCCTGCTTTCATGATTACTTAGAGGTTGGTCATAGGAACCAAATCATTTGATTCTAATTGTTTTCTAATTGTTTTTCAGCTAGGATGTTCTTGGTATTTTTGGACTCACTCTGACAGCCCATCAGATTTACATCTTAGCAAAGATTGAGATTTTGTGAAAACCGTAGACTCTTGTATTCTTTAAGCCTTTCATGAGCAGTATGTGTTGTGAAGCTACTGTTTTTCAAAGAGGAGTGTATGATATGATTGTTACTGTAATTGGAATAAATGTACAGCGTGCTATTATTAGCACTCTGTCGTCCTCCTTTTTAAACAGGAAGACCACCACCTCAGTCTGCCAATCCAAGGGAACTACCCCCGATGTCCACGCAGTATTCCAGAGCCGCGTTAACCAACACAGCCCCACAACGTCCAGGACCTTGAGGAACTCCGGGCAAATCTCATCCACCCCTGGAGCCTTGCCACTGAGGACCTTTGATTAGTACTTAGAAATTTGTTTAGTATATACCAATGCGGATGTTGTCACGGTTTTGAGGTTGTAGCAGGACTGAAGAACAGAAAAGAGCTTAGGAGCAGTATGGTGGGGATTTAATGTGGATGAAAATGACAAAAGCTTACAGACAAGGAGGACATGAGGAGAACAGGAAATGTAACAGGGTTGAGCATAATGGAAGAAATCAGCAGTCAGACAAAGAAACCTGGGAATACTATGGAGAGGTGTTAGTGACATGGAAACCCGGTAAACATAAAAAGTTGTATTCTGAACAGCTGAAGAAGAGTGCTGAGCAGGGAACAGAGGGAAGGAGATTAAAAAACACAGACAACACAAAAGCAGCCTAACTAAAATACTAATTAATACAGCTAGAAACTATTGATCAGGCTCGAAACCTAGGTGTAGTAATGGACTCAGACCTGAACCTCCAGCGTCACATAAAGGGAATAACAAGGTCAACGTTCTATCACCTGAAGAACATCTCTAGGATTAAAGGACTGATTTTGCAACAGGACCTAGAAAAACTCATCCATGCGTTTATCTTTAGTCGGATTGATAACTGCAACAGCATCTTCACAGGTCTACCTAAAAAGTCAATCAGACAGCTGCAGCTGATCCAGAACGCTGCCGCTCGCGTCCTCACTAGAACCAGGAAAGTAGAGCACATCACCCCAGTTCTAAAGTCCTTACACTGGCTCCCTGGAGCTCAGAGAATAGACTTTAAAATACTTTTACTAGTTTATAAATCATTACATGGCTTAGCACCAAAATATGTTGAAGACCTGTTGTCACGGTACCAACCACCAAGCCCACTCAGGTCCTCCAACTATAGCCTACTAAACATCCCTAGACTCAGAACTAAACATGGAGAAGCAGCATTCACTTTTTATGCTCCCCTTATCTGGAACAAACTTCCTGACGAGTGTAGAGCTGCTGAAACTCTGAACTGCTTTAAATCGAGACTAAAAACCCATCTGTTTAGAATTGCCTTTGAGTAAATGCTTGATGTCATATGTATGGAATGTGTTCATGCTCTCTTGCTTTTTTTAAATCTTTCTCTTGCTTTATTGTGTATCATGTGTAATGTGTGTTTCTTTTATGTTTTTTTAAAAAAATCACCAAATCATGTAAAGCACCTTGAATTACCCTGCTGTTGAAAGTGTGCTATACAAATAAAATTGCCTTGCCTTGCCTTGCCTTGCCTAAAGGATCAACAAATCAAAAGGGAAAAAGTCTAAAACTAACATAAGAGAACTGATCAAATCCACAAAGAAGATAAGACATAAATCAGAAATTAATATAAAAGATATGGCCAGACCCTAACAACAATAATAAACAACCTAAGAAATAATTATGGTAAGACCCGAATAATAATAATTGAAAACCCAAAACTCAAATGAAACAAAGCCTAAACTTAAACACCCATGGATCATGACAGATGTATAAAAGGGTTTGCACACATAAATTTAAGTATATTTCCTGTGTACATCCATATGTAGAATTGAGCACACATGAGGTAATACTAGATGTCTACCTTGATATGCCCCCATTTATGTGAGAAAATATATGTAAATGTTGAATGCAAGTGTGATTCTCCTTCCTGCTTGATCATAAACAATGTCAATGCATGAAGAGAGATTTTGTGTGAATCCCCAAGGATGTGCATTTTATTTTAACCCAATAAACTAATTTACTCACCAAGAAGCCATCCACCCAACATCATGCCAGATTGCTGTCTGTTACCAACCATGCAGTTTTTTTAAATTAATGAAACAGGCCATCTCCCCACAATTTTGGTCAGTCGCATTTGTGCATCATAAAAAATATTTACAATTATTAAAGAAAATGCTTTGCATTTACATGTACAATCATACTGGGATGGTGGTTTTGTAGCAATGTGTGTGCAGTTGCTCAAACAACAAATTATTCTTTAATCTGTGCCTGTTCAGCTGCATTGTGATGAAATTCCACAAACCTGCCTGATGTAGAGATAATTCCATCCTACACAGCTATCCTGACTGGGAACAAAATCTACAGGCACAATCCCAATCTGACCACAGTTCCAGCAGAACTACCCATGGGAATCTAAAGCAGCGAATAAGTCTTCAGTCATGGTGTTATGGAAACTCATCTCAGTCTTCATATCTTAAAAAAAGGCTGAAGCCTGGCCAAACAGTTAAATTTTATTTTCATCAGAGCACAGTACATGTTTTCAAAAATGAAGGTTTTTGTCCCCATCTGCATTTGCAAACACCAATCTTGGTTTTTTATGTGTCTTTTGGAGTAATGCTTTCCTTCTTGTTGAGTGGCCTTTCAGCCCGTGTAGGTACAGGACACCATTCACTCCGGATAATAATATTGTTTCACCTGGTTCAGCCACCATTTTCACAGGGTCTGGCTTTTGTTCTTGGGTAAATTTCCACACTTTGGACCAATACATGTTCATCTCTGGGACACAGATGCCGTCTCCTTCTTGAGTGGTATGATGATTAGCACATTGTTATTATGTCTATACTTGCATATAAACAAATGACTGCAGCACCTTTAAACAAATAGTTCCCAAGGATGAACCGGACTCCACAAATCTTTTCTAGTGATGTGTTGGTCACAGCTCTTTAAGCTGACCGATTTACCCAGATCCTTTCTGGAAGCTAGACCAGAGCCGCACGCTTTTTTTCTTTCTTTTTTTCTCGGTTCAAGCTGCAGTCCGGAGCAGGTGCAGTAGGGGAGGGGGTTGACACACACAGATAGTGCCACAAGCTCAGAGAAAGGAAGGGTACAAGAGGAGAGGAAAACAAGCACTACAGACAAAATTTGCTGAAAAGGTAAGATAATGACAGCAAGTAACACAGCAAAATTTGGATGCATTTCAATTATATTGATAAATCAATGGCAGACTGTAGAGTATGCAATGTCAAAGTTATCATATCGAGCAGACTCTGCAGTTATCTACATTATCTTAGCTTTTCTATGTTGTTCACTGTAAATAGTTTAAAGTTTATAAATATTTTACATGCAATCAGTTTGTTTTTGTATATTAACATTCATTTTGCTGTAGCACTATTACATGGTGAATATAATGAGTCATATAAATAATAAACATTTAATATAAATGTTTGTAGATTAGTAATTCTTTTTACGCACAATTTGACATTTTTATTTTATTTATGATAAATTAATTTAAGAAAAAAAAAGTTTGAGGAGCTACTTGGGAGCCGAAAGAGCCGGCTCTCCTTAAAGAGCTGGAATTCCCATCACTGTTCTCTTTTAGATATCTTGGCTGATTTCTTTTGACTTTTCCTTTGTGTCAAACCAAAAAGCAGTGTGTTCCAAGTGTGGTCTTAAAATACACCCAAAGGTGTGCATCCAGTTAACTGAAATTAGTCAGTAGTCAGTAAAGTCAGAAACCTCCAAAGCCATGACACCACCACCTGGTCTTTCACTCATTGCTTCTGAATGTAAGCTTCTGATTTTGAGGACGTTATTAAATAAATCTCTCTAATTAAATAAATCTGACATATTCTTTCTCTCATTATTGTGCATTTGGTAAATCAAAAAAAATGTTGGTAATTCTAAATGACATAAAATAAGAGAAGTTTGATTTTATTTAACTTCAGTGAGAAAAAAGGTGTATTTTTATTCCGTGTACGTAAACTTCTGGTTTTAACAATACCCTTTTACCATTTATTGTGTATGTGCTTGTGGTTTAGTGACATGTGTGATTAGTAAATAAAGTTGAGGAACAATAATAATCCTTAAGTAAAAAAAAAAAACTATAACAAATTGGGTGAAACAAAAGAGGATGGAATTCAAACTAAATATATGACCCCATACTTCGGGCTACTATGTCTTCATGGTGTCGGTTTTAACATATGTATATTACATTATTATTTATTATGTTATATATATTATGATATATGTCTACACTCATGTTCACATTTTACAGCACTGTTTGCTAAATAGAATATGCACCACTCATCAGAGCCAAAGAATGTCCATTACTGACAGACTTAAATCTTAATTTTTGATACAATGGTTACTTTTTATAGGAGATAAATGTACCTGTAAAAGGTTTCTGAGAGTGTGTCCATTCATAGTATGACATTACCAACAAAGATAAAAGAAAAATATATATTTTTAAATCAATTGCAAATCGTTTGTTTGGTGATTAAGCTCCTTGTTTCCTCTCCCAGTTTCCACTAGTAATAACAAATGACACCATTAGATTTCAACTCACACACTCAGCCATTTTTCTTTCTGCTCTATCCACATCCCTCATCACAGCATCGATTGGAAGATTAGAATCTACACCTTCTGCAGTTTTTCTCCCTTTTTTAAAAAAGAAAACCTTGCACAAAAGCAACAGCATAAGGTTAGTTATCACAAACTACAGACTTCATGGTGTTGTAAACATAAAGAAAAACACTATGTTGCCATTTATTTAAATGTAAATTAAACAAACTTAAATTAAAGGAACAGGGGGCAGGATTTGAAAATAAAGTAAACATCCATGTGCAGTTTTTTAATGCTGTTGGGTGTTGAAGTGTTATAAACCAAAAAGAATGCGCCCACCCACGTATTGCTCCATTTCCTTAAACTGGCTGTGTGCTGCAAAAAGTGCTGCAGTTCGGGGCCCGAATTTCCCGCGCTGTCCTACGGATGTGACGTCAATTGACACAGCTTGTGCGTTCTCGACAGCTTTAAAAGAGGAAAAATGGTTGCAGACCTCCATTGATTTAATTGTGAGAATGGATTCTTCCCTTCTGCAACTGGGAAACGACCAAGGACGACTCACAGTCCACTAAAAAGTGGCACTAAGAAAAAGAAGTATGTCACTGTGAAGAGGTATGTTTTTTTGTGAAGCGTTTGTGCGCGCTCCCGAGTGGCTGGCTGCAGTTACTTGCACTGAGGAATACTCGTGAGATTCGTATCTTAACTTTGCCTCCTGCTCCTTTAAGGGTTAACCAGGGCCGGATTTAGGAGGATGCAGGCCCCACATAGTCATAGTATATATATATATATATATATATATACATCCTCTCTGGCCCCTAATGCTCTCTGGTCGGTATGGTAAAGTTCAAGCATGCCTTTAAAATAAGATTTACCACGAAATCAGATATAAAGTGCATGAAAAATACATCTCACAACCTCGCTGAATCAGTGGAAGCCCTGTAGCTATTTTACTGTAACGAGACTGTCCGTTTGGGTCAGTGCTAAAAGCTTCATCACCTCCATAAACTGTATATAAGATCACCTCATTAGAAAACCCTGGTTGCCACATAAGAGCGGGGTTTGGTGAGTGGAAATCACCTGTCATGATAAATCCATATTTTAGGTAGGACTCCTAGTATTGTCTGTTAAATGTAGCTTTCTTTTTCTTGGAAGTTGTAGGCTCTTCTGTCCCTTCACTGGAACTTTCCTTTTCGCAAATAAACTTTTCAGAGACTTCTGCTTTTAATCATTCTCCTAGCTTGTAGGTTTGTTTTAAGCGGTGACGTATTACGTGAACATGGCAAGTTCGAGTTATAGCTGGAAGATAATCCGGTCATTTTTCAAAATAAAACACAGTTGAAACTCGGATAATAAATAAAACGAATATACTGCCCCAAAACGCCGGAGACCCCACAGGGCAGGGGACCTGGTAAGCCCCTGCTAAAGCCCGGGCTTGGGGTCAACCCATCTGAAGACTAATAATTTTTTGTAAAGTGTTGACCAGATACTGATTAAAGAAAAAAAACTACAATTCTTCAGGTCCATAATAGCATTCAAAATAATAGCCTTCCTGCAGACAACGCTAATGTGCCACTATGGGGAACATGTCACAAGTGTGAGAAAGCTGTGGTTTACTTATTTAAAACAACAACAAAATATGGATTTGACCTTTTAAACTTTGTTTAGCATTCTTTTTTTGCGAATAACATGATTAGCATGCTTACTCTAATTATCATTCTCTGTGTTTTACTGAGAATACAGTAACTTACTTAGAAATTACCTAAAGGTTCAAAGTATTTTTAATTACAGCATTTTCTATAATGAACAGAGTTTGGAAGCTAAAAAGAAATACGGAGCATTTTTTATTATTATATTTAATGTTTGTCAATTTGTCCCTTGGCTAATTTGATAAAAATGTCCCTTAAGTACAAATTTAAGTCCTGTGACAGCTGACTTTATTTTTGTACCTAAGAAAATTGGGTAGGCTATATAACAACTGAAAGAAAAGTAGCAAAACTAGCTAACACTGAGCCTTCTTCCCACAGTAACAACCTAACCAAAGATTGCTATTACTTTCACCTTGTAGCACTTGGGTTCACAGATCGAATTCAAGTACTGAAACGTCTAGCCATCAGTTAATGCCAGTAAAGCTGAAAATCATAGGATTCTGCTCAACAGTCCATTTCACAGCATTTTTGATAAAAATGTTTCAGTTGTTTACAGTTATTTTTTAAATTGAGTTTATTTTTTTTATGTAATCTACATAGGATATATTTGACCCAGCCCCCAGTTCAGTCAATTTTTGGATGTGTCTGCTGTATTTGGATTTGAATAGAATATGAGAATTTAAGCAGTTGATAATTTCTATACAATTTCATTATTCTTTTTAATATATTTTGTTATCTTGTCATTTCTTAAAATTCTAATTAGCTTCAGAAGCTCTTTGGTCAAATTTTATAAATGTTCTCATTTATCACTATATACACACATGCCATATAGATAAAACTGATACTGATTCCATTACCATGCATACTTATGATGCATGATACTAGTTTAAGATCAAATCTAGCATTTTTATCCTTTACAGGATAAATCAATTTTTATTCTTTTCCTCCTACTTATTTTTGAGCTGTAAATTGTTAAAATGTATTTATTTTCAAATTTATTATAATCTTAGTTGTGCAGGGTGACTAGAATGGGTTTTCATCACATTAATATGAGGATTTCATTTGATTATTTCTCCTTCTCATGTAATGCTTTAAATGTTCAATTGTTTTCACTTTTATCTGTGTTTATTTTTGAAACATGAGGTGATTCATGTACAAGAAATATCAACAGACACTGGGGCACAATTCAGCATCCATTTTATCACACCCAGTCAATGACGGATGGATTTTGCCTAACTGCAGTTTTTAAACAGCTGAAGCCAGTCTGTGATAAATTCCTGTCTGAGCAACCTTCAGACACACTAACTCCTGCAGCTTCAGTCGGATGGGATTAAATAATATAGAGCAGACGAATCACAAAGGGAACACAGGATGACACTGTGGGTAAAGGGACTGTAAAGTAATCCAGGACCTCCCAAGATGTGCTGCTGTGCCTTTTAGAGAGTCGCTACACTCCGCTGGGCATCTATATTAGATTCAGGCAGTGGTGGTAGTGCGTCATGATGAAATCAATCCAGCAGAGTGAGATTTAAATAACCTGCAGGAAGTCAAACAAAGCATAGCCATCAGCTGACATGTGGCAGGTTTAGCCGCCTGTTAGCTGAGCTACGGCACTGAGGAATTTTAACAGAGAAGATAACATCTCCAAAGAAACTTTTTTTTCTTTTAATTGGGGCTCATGAAAGCTTTTTTCTTCCTTTGGCCTAGTTTACATTGAAGCTTATTAGATTTTGAATAAATAAATTAGACAATGCCGAAAAAGCTACACAAAAAAAGATCATTTCTGTTTCTTTTTGTTTTCAATCACAGTGGGGAGATGAATGTCATTTGGAAATTTCTATCACTATTAAGAGAAAAGAACAGAAACACAGAAGAAGTTGGAACTGAGTTAAAGCTCCGTCACTCTGATTCTTCTTGCCGTGTATACTGCTATATTGAAAAACTCATATTGGATCTATCTAAATGTAAGGACGGGAAGGGGATTTTGTGGAACAGTAAGCTCTGTTTCAGCTTTGAAATACAGTATGTGTGTCATTTTTTATTGTTCTCCTGTTCTGAATAGTATGGGTATGCTGGGACCTGTAGTGTGGAATATACTCTGCTACCTCATCAGTAGGGGTTTAACAGTACATGTGTTTATGCTGAGCATTATTAGTAAAAGCCTTTCAGTGTAGCATGCACAAGTACCAAATAAACGCAGTGGTTTTAAATCTGTACACATGCAGAATGTTTATCTTTAAAGTTTGCATGTGCTACTTTATGTTCCACTGTGCAACTTTAAAGTGGCACCAAATCAAAGTAAGTAGAAGTATGCAGACAGGGTGATATAAGTATGACGCCCAGGCTTTTTACTTCAGGGGAAGGATGAACAGGGGAGGTGTCAATGATAATGGAGAAACTGTGGACTTTGGTTAAAGAGGTGTTCGTCCCCACAAGTAACATCTCAGTTGTACTGCTTTTGAGCTTGAGAAAATTAGAGGAGAACCGTGATCTAATCTACATGAGAAAGTCTGAAAGCGAGGTAGGTGGAAGGGAGGAATTGGGTTTGGAAGAAATGTAGAGCTGGGTGACATCTGCATAACAATGGAAATTGACATAAAATTTATGAATATTTGGCCAAGAGGGAGCAGATAAATAATGAATAGATCGGACCCTAATACTGAACCCTGGGGCACACCTCTAGAAACGGGAAACAAAGGTTTTGTTTGTTTGTTTTTTTACGGTTTTCTGGCCATAGTGGCCTTTATTTGATAGGGGATAGTGTATAAAGGGGAGAGAAGTGGAGGAAAGACATGCGGCAAAGGTCTGAGAGGACGGGAGTCGAACTCGGGACAACTGCTCTGAGGGCAAAGGCCTCTGCACATTGGGCGCCCGTATGAACCACTACACCACGCAACGCCCCAAACGTGAAACAAAGTTGAGGAGTGGGATTTAAGATGGATAAACTGGGTGCGATCTGAAAGATATTTGGTAAACCAGGCGAGGGGAGCATGACTAATGCCAATGGATGCT
The DNA here is from genome assembly GCA_963556495.2 of Valencia hispanica. Lineage (NCBI taxonomy): Eukaryota > Metazoa > Chordata > Actinopteri > Cyprinodontiformes > Valenciidae > Valencia > Valencia hispanica. The sequence continues at coordinate 11,764,330 of OY747713.1, read as the reverse complement.
AATCTGTTCAGAAGTATATTATGAAAAATGGTCTAAAATGCTGAGATCGAGAAGGATGAGAATGGCAAGGAGACCAGAATCAGCTGCTATCAGAAGGTCATTGGTGATCTTTATCTGGCTTTATGTCCAATAAGCCTGGAATTAGGATTAGTTTTTCATTTCTTTATTAGTCACTCTGATTTGACCTTTTTTTATAGGAGCATTGTCTGCCCTGTAGATGGTGGTACTTTTTTTGTATGTGACAAAAATGTTTGCCCTAAAAACATCATTCTCCTTGAAGGAGTCATAACCTAGTATTACCTTGGATACCCACGCTCTATTATAGTCTTTCAGGCCCTTCTAAAAAAGAAAAGTGGAAAAACAGTGAAAAAATATAATCACAAACCTCCTCTGACCCTTATTACTGAAGGCATTATTGTCTCGCGAGATCTGATGCAATATTTTGGCTGTCGTGGACGGTCATTGTAATAATGCAAACGAAGAATAACAATTCTTCATAACATGATTAAAAGCTTCTGTGAATTGGGATCAAAACAGATGTTTTTGAGGGTGCTTTCTGTGTTGATTAAATGATAACTGAGTGGTAATTGTGGTGCAGATCAAGCTTTATACCTTAATAACAATGTTGTGTATCTGCCTTGTGTTCCAGGAGTGTAGAAAGGTACATTGTCTCAGGTAACCCAACCCTCCAGCACTGCCTTCCTAAGCATTTAACAGGGTGTATAGTTTGATCACCAGCCAAGCCAGGCTGCCACAGATGTTTTGGATACGTTGAACAACTCTGCAGTGTTAGAGCTGTGTGCCACTGCAACAACATTTACACAACTGCTACTGAAATATCAAAGCAATGATTACTTAGTCTTATGCAACCCTATGCAGACATTCTGTGTGCACTGATGAAGATTTAAGTCAAAATCAATACATGTACTTCAAAGGCGTGACAGGATTTGATTCAAAAATTCCAATAAATGTCCACACTATTAAAATATCTAAACACATTTTTCTTACTTGCCAAAGTACATGGAAATACAAGTAACAGTCATTCAGTCTTTTATTTACAGGAACCAACATATGTAAAGCTGGAAAACCACTTGGAAAGAGCAGACCTCCAAACCCCCGCCCTCAGATGGTGAAATGGATCACCCCCAAGATCTTTATGTTGCTAACTAACAGATAAAAAAACAAACAAACAAACCCCGGCGAAAACATAACTTCCTTGGCTGAGGTAGATAAAGATCAAATGAATAGTCTGAGGAGACTAAACTAATGGTGCTTGTTGCCTGGTTGTATTCATAAAGGACAAACTACTTAGCAAATCAGACATTATACATAAATACCCATTTAGCAGAACATAGGAAAGGGGGAATTACAATTACCCAAGTTAGTTTTAGCTTTCACATGAAACTACTTTCAAACATGTAACTGAGACTTGGAGGTCAATACAATTTAGGTTAACAAGAGGCTAATAATGAGTGAAGTGATTCATAAGCCCATTAGTATTTAGTTATTGGCTGTCTCTTGTCAAATGAAAATCAAATGGGACTAAAGTTGCATTTCATATTTTTGTGTTCTCTCCAATATTCTCAGCAAAACATGGCATTGTCTTGTTTCGCACTAAAAAAACAAACTAAAACACTCTGTCTCTGCCCCCTGTCTTGTTCATCACAGCAAACACTGTTGGCTCTGCTTCAATGTGTTTCTCTGTTTCCTTGTTTGTCTCCATCTTCTCCTCAAACCTATCAGTGGCTTCCTTTCCACCTGCGAACAATCCCCAGTCAACCACTGCAATGTTGTATCAAAAATATAAAATGTTGTACCTTAAGGATGCTATTAAAACTGAAACTGAAAAATACTAATTAAAACTTAAATTCACCATGTCATTTACATACATACTGGTTTAAGAGACATTTTTATATTTGTTGTACCATGCTTTTACCCCCATCACGGGTTTAGTTACCATTTTCAGTCATGTTAAGCACTTAAACTGTTCTATACCTCACTTCTCTTTGCAGGGCATCTATGTACTTTAGCATGAAATAGTCTAAAACATGTCCATGTCGTCATAATTGCAGAAATAATAATTGGGGCTATGTATGTGATGAAGAAATGTCCTCAGTTTAATAAAGAAACAAATAAAATTTTAGTTTTCGATGTAGGCTGCTACAAAAGTGGTGGGTGGGAACTGTTAAATAGATTTCCTCCAAAAGAAGGTACTTATGAATGCAAAGTATGGGAGAAAACTCCTTTTGGGTAAGAAAAACATGATTGGAAAATGCCAGGCCAATAGATTGGGACTGACTGAACACAAAGCATTCTCTTATTTACTATATGCATTTTGGAGGAACCTCCCTTTCAAAATTAAAAGAAGCAAGTATCCAGCCAGTTTCTTGCGTATTGACAGACTCTGCATAAACTCCAAATAGATTCAGAAACCAGAGACGTTTAAGCTTTTACATCTCATACCTTTATATTGCATTGCAGAAGTCGGTAAGTAATGATATTTAAGAGAAACTATTTTCTTTGATCAATTTCCTAATTTCAGTGTAAATTTTCTGTTAACATTTATGCTAACACTGTACATAAATTAAGGGGTTTTCACAACATTATTTTCGTAGGAAGGGCAGATCCGCCCTGTTAACATTCAGCAATTTGTACATTTCACTCTGCTTGTTAAATGCAGATTTGTGGAATTGAACCTATAAAAGCACAGAACAGAGTGCCTTTAAAATCTGGACAAATTACTTGCAGAATGTGAGCAGCTTAACTGGTGCTGCGATTTGCAAGCACATTCATCTTCGGGAGCAAGTGGGTCTTAACATCATTATAATTAGAAAGAGGTGGCTGCAAAGCTTACCAAGCATGAGTTTGCACCTGATCCACCAACAGTAGTTAATTTGGTGTATTTACATGTGTTGTTCATCCACTAATAGGGTGGAGAATAATTAAACAGGTTGTAAACAGGGTCACCATTTCCCTGACCTTCCCTCATCTCATTATGTCTCCTCTTTTACTGCATCCTTTTCAATAGATTCAGTGTGATAAATAAGTGGCAATGAGGAATCTGATTCAGCTCTGAATTTTTACAATATTCAACTTTCAACTTGGCTATGTAGCACTTTTGTATTCAGTGATATCACCATGGCTGAAACATACACCTGGACCACTGAAGGCCCAAACATTATTCCTTTCTATTTTATAAAGTGTTATAGTGAGATATATATATATATATATATATATATATATATATATATATATATATATATATATAATATATATATATATATATATATATTATATATGTCAAATGATCACGTTAATTGTGATCAATTAATTACAGCCATATTTAGCACGCTATGTTTTTTGATCGCGTTAATCTAATTTTTAATCTTTAATTTTACGGTTTCTGCATGCGAATTCCCTTTAAATAAAACCCGTTTTATGCACTGGGCTTCTTCTGCTTGAGTTGTTCGCGGTTAACCACACCCTAAAGTGGACATCGGTTGGCTGTAAACTCATTAGAAGATGACTGGCTTCCATCGTAGTGGGGAAGGCGAGGTGAGGAGGAACGTTGAGTTGCCAACAGTGTTGCTAACTTTGCTATATTTGGCGAGTTTTTAGACCCCTCTAGCGATTCTTTCTAAAAACAACAAAAAAACAACTAGCGGCAAATCTAGCAAACCTTAATTGGGTTATTGGAAACCTTTGGGTGAAGCATGTAACGCTGTTACTCTTCTCACCGAGCAGCGGGGCGCTCTCCCGTCTCAGAGCTCACAGCAGGCAACCAGTCTGCACCGCACACTGCAGCTACACCCGGCCCCCCAGGTCCCCCAGTATGGCAAGCCATCGGTATTAAAATTAATGTGCATATTACGTGTTGTTTTGACCAGTAGCAAAGTTGGAAGATATGGACCCCACTGTGTCCATTAGATAATTAATCGCGCATGCTCGAAGCAGAAGGTCGCAGTCCCACTTGGGACTAGTCACAAAAACAGCAGAATGTAAATGGCTGGGACTGCATCTGTTCAAGTCTGTTAAATACAATAAATGACTTCATAAAGCCAGTTTTTTCAATTACATGTATCAAACTTTTGTTCTACCACAATAATGTTATGAATTTAAAAGAACATATCCAAGATGAGGGCTTTTCTCACCAATTATTAGGTGAGATTAAAACAGAGGTTAATTAGATTAATTAATTACAGATCATAATTATTTAATCTCAAAGTTTTTTCAATCTCATGACAGCACTAATATATATACATATATATATATATATATATATATATATATATATATATATATATATGCTAACGTAGCTAATCAAACAAGCTCCTGTGTGATCTCCATTGACAATGGAAATGTTCATATTATATATCCTGCATTACCACACTGTCGCCTTGCAACTGCAAGCAGGAGGCATAGATTTATTTCTATTAAAAGCTGAGGTATTTACAAATTTTTACTGACAAAAATCGTTAAAACAACAACACATCATTAGTATCTAAATTATGCTGGACTGCACCTGTCACTCTTATCTGATCATTATCTAATTATGTCACATTATAATTCAGCAGAGAGAGATGCAATAGCAGCGAGTAGAAATACTCCGATGGCATCAAGAATAGGCTAGGTACCCAAAGGTACAGGGAACTTGTGGTCTCTTGGAGGCTCCTCGCTTTTCCTTTGTTAGCGGTAGCACTTAGACCTCACAAACACCTGGCTGTCTAACACATTTGATACTACAATAACAATTTTTGTTCCCTTTGTGATTGAATGTTTTTTGACAAATCATTCCACATCAGCAAAATAAATATTTGGCAAATGTAAAAGGATTGATTGAAATTTGACCTCAACAGAAAGAAAGAATTCCCGAAAATGATGTACTTCCGACTTTTGTGCAAAACTTATATCACCCCTTTCATGCTTGCTGCTCAGGTATGGGGTGCCATTTGTAAAATGACACTGTCAAAAATTAACAGCAATGTTTTGGGTCATTTAGCCTGTCACAAGAGAGTAGCTAAATATTTAATTTAAAGACTAAATATTTATTTTATAAGCTAAATATTTATTTTCTATACCAAATATTTAGTTTGAACCTAAACATTTAGTTTGCTAATGAAATATTTAGTAGGCTAAATAAGTATTTAGTTTGTAAAATAAATATTTAGACTGAGAGTGATGGAACTCACCGGTTACTGGATGAACTCCTACCACCTGAGCCATGGTTGCCCCTGGGCAGTGACCATGTTCATAGTGAAGGGCTTCAATCCCTTCTCCACTGTAGAGCAACCCCATTTTCAGTAGTGGTCTAGCTTTAGCTAGAAAGTTTACAGCCCATTTTAGCCCATACGCCTGATCTATGGTGAACTTTTAAAAGTAAAGTCACAGCATGTGTTTTCTGGTGGCTAATACATCATCAGAATTATATGTTAAATTATGTCTTGTTGATTATATCCTAACCACTGTAAATATTATTGACAAATGATTTTAGGGAGATGGTGAGGGTTTACTTTTTTTCATGAACTTTATTCATTACCCACACGACTCAAACATAAATGGAAGGAAGATGAACTGTCTGTATAGTTATCAGAATTTTGTAGAGGTCAAAGGGACCAATTATTTTGCACACTTTATTTCAGACAGTTCCCACTGACCAAAGGTTCTTTGTGTGTGTAAGCCTCTGCCTTCACTCTGCCTTGAGCCATCTATTGCTGCATGTGAGAATTCTTCCCTTTTTTTCAAAGATTGCTTTGATATGTTCAAACATCCACCCTTTGTCTTATAGATGGAGGCCTATTTTGCTCTACCTCTACATTTTAAAAATGTTTCAAACCATGTCCTTGACTAAGATTATCAGTATTGTTTGCAAAATGTACCACCAGTTCTACCTGCAAATGTTTTTAAAAGCCTTCAGACTCTCTTGGACCATCAATAATCTTGGTCATGGAATTTTCCCATTCCAGTTGTAAACAACAAATTATTAAACCTAAGATATCATGGAGAAAATAGTAGATACACAATATCTGTCTTTATTGCACAACAGCAGTAATATGAAGAAATTGCAGTCAGGTTACAGTTCAAAATTAGATTATTAAGTTGTTTATAAAATGCTTGTAACGGCCTCTTTCAGTGGTAAATGTGAAGTCAAACTTTGGCAGAAAAGGTGCGTTTTAAGTCTACTTTTAACAAGCATCAAATAGCAAGTGCAAAATATTATTTGGGGGTCACAAATAAATGGAAGACCTGCAAGTGGCACAGCATTAATGCAGCAGCTTACCTAACAAAAAGACAGCCAGAATGTGCTGCGTTGAGGAGGGGTGATGCACGGTTCCAGTGGGTTGGTAAATACAGATACAGATACAGATACAGATACAGATAGCTTTATTAATCCCAAAGGGCAATTCAGTTTCTACAGTTAGTCCACCGTCTAGACATACAACCATTCACACAGCAATAGTATATAGCTGGAGTAACGTGATAGGATCTGGGTCCAAGTACAGTTTATAGGTAGATAAAAAGACATCAGAGAAGAATAAATAATGATAAAAATAAAAACATAAAAATAATAAATACAAAATCCAATATTACCAAAAAGTTATAAAAATGCAATAAATAAATAAGGGGAGATGAATTGCACATATCTGTGGCTCCTAAAGTGCATTGTGCTAATAACAGATCGGTCCATAATTATTTCCTCAGCTCAGCATTTAACAGCGTAATTGCTGAAGGAATAAATTATCTTCCGTAACGGTTTGTCTTTTTGGAGGGCTGCAAGTAGTGTCGACCTGATGGCATTAGAACAAATTTATCTTCCAGAATATGATGTTGGTTCATCAGACTTTTTGCTTTTTGAAGAACACGTTTCTCCCAAAGGGAATTTAGGTCGTCCATTTGGATTCCAATAATTTTGGAGCAGACTTTCACAATATTGTTTAAACAGTTTCGGTCCTTCACAGTAATGTTACCAAACCAACAAATGAAAGAAAAGGTGAGGAGGCTCTCAATAAAGGACAAATACACAGTACACAATATAAACCTGGAAACCCCAAAGGAATTTATCTTTCGCAATAGATGGACTCTCTGCTGGGCACGTTTGACCACTGAATCAGAGTTCATTTCAAACTTAAATTGAGAATCAAAAACCGTTCCCAGATATTTATAAGAATTTACGATCTCCACATCCTCACCATGGATCCTACATACTGAGGTATTTGTCCCTTTTTTTCTAAAATCGATGATGAGTTCCTTAGTTTTAAGAACGTTTAGGTCGAGGAGGCTGTCGTCACACCCTTTACAAAATCAGTAAGTGCACGTCTGTGGTCTGACTCTGAGCCATGGAGGAGTGACAGCAGAGCAGTATCATCAGAAAATTTAACAAGAAAACTGTCCTCTTCAAGAGACCTGCAGCAATCCGTGTATAAAATGAACAGTAGTGGGGAAAGTACACAACCTTGTGGGGAACCTGTGTTGGAGACTTGGGTTTTTGAAGTAACCCCATTTACTAAAACCCTCTGTGTCCTATCGGTCAGAAAATTTAAGAACAAGGCTAAAAGCTGATCGGGCAAGTTAAAATGAGAAGCAAGCCTCTCCATCAAAATGTGAGGCTGCATTGTGTTAAAAGCTGACGAGAAGTCAGCAAATAAAAGCCTGGCATGAGATTTGGGTTTCTCCAGATGCTTATACAGGTAGATTTTGTCCAAGATAAAAAGCTTAGCGTCATCCACTCCTTTATTCCTCTGATAGGCAAATTGAAGTGGATCAAGTTTTCCCTCTACCAAGCTGAGAACCTCTTCTTTTAGGATTTTCTCGAGATTTTTTACTACAAGAGAAGTAAGTGCCACAGGTCTGAAATCTTGTAATTCCCTAGGTCTATTGATTTTGGGAATAGGAATAACCGTGGAAGATTTCCAAATAGTTGGGAACTTGCAGTTATCAACACACAGTTGAAAAACATGGGGAAAAACACCACTGAGTTGCCCAGCACAGTGGTGTAATGTGTGGCCACAGATAAGGTCCGGGCCTGAGGCTTTCCTCTTTTTTGTTTTCTTAAGAAGAACCTCAACTTGTTCTTGAGATATTTGAATGTCACTACGTGGTGTCAAAGAGTTTTTCAACCTGGAGACATCATGCATGAAATCAGACATTTCAAATCGTAAAAAGAAAGTGTTAAAAGCATCAGGCAAACAGTCATCCTGAACACTCTTTAGGCTGATCAGTTGCTTGGGTTCATTTCCATGCTGATTTATTTTAGCCATATATTTAATCCCTCGCAATGCTGACGTGAGGTCGCCATTTACAATTTTTTTCTATTTTTTCACTATACATACTTTTGGCTTTTACTATTTCAGCCCTACCCTCTCTGGATACGAGCTTCCTCTCCAGTGGGTCACCAGTAAAAAAGATATTTTTTTCTTATTTATAACTGTTTTTAGATCTTTGGTCACCCATGGTTTATTGTTTGAGAAGGTGGTAACGGTTTTGGTTGGGATAACAGTGTCCACATAAAAGGTGACATAGGACGAGAGAGTGTCCGATAGTTCATCAATATTGTCCCCACAACCATCGAAAAAATATTTCCAGTCCGTACACTCAAAACAAGCCTGGAGAGAGGATATGCTGTCCTCTGTCCAGAGCTTGACAGTTTTTAATTCTCTCTCCCGACGTCTAATACAAGGTTCATACGTTGGCACAAGGAAGATGCTGTTGTGGTATGAAGCCCCTAACCCTGGCATGAGAAGAGACTTATATCCTTCCTTTACATTGCCAAAACACAAGTCCAGTGTGGTGTTTCTTTGCGTGGTTGGGGAAGTCACATATTGTTCATATGTCCGCAAGACCTTGTCTAAACGGACATGGTTTATTTCCCCCATGTAAAATTTGGGAGCCTCACTGCAAATAGTATGAGATAAATCCACGATCACTTGTGTGGCTGCAGTAGCGTTTGCACGGGGATGACAGTACATCAGCTAAAAAAACAGCTGAGGGAACTCACGTGGTAGATAGAAGGGTCGTAAAGAGAGGGTAAGTAACTCAATGTCAGGAGTACAGATTTTTTTCCCGCACATGAATAGTTTTACACTATATCTGATTTACATAGGAACAGACACCTCCTCCATGGCTCTTCCCTGTCATCTCCCTGGAGCGGTCTAGTCTGATGGGACTGCCGAAACCTGTGAGTGCCATCTCGTTGTCCAGGTCGCTCTCCTTCAGCCAAGTCTCAGTGATCCCCAGTAGGCAGCACTCTTTAATCTCTTGTCTTAATTCTACCAGGCTCTCCAGCTTGTCAATATTGCGCCTCAAGGACTGCGCGTTAGATAAAAATACCGAGGGCAGAGGGGGCAGCCGGCGCCTTTCATCAAGACAGAACTTTTTAACTCTGCGCTTGATGCCTCCCCTCCTACCTCTAACACCGGGCCCAGTTCACCTCATATATCTAATAGGGAATCTACATCAGCTCCCGCCTTACAGATGCTGCCAGTGGCGTGATGTTTAATGAGCACCAGCGCATCCATTGTGCAGCATTATGCTGGAGTGTCACTGCAGTATTACATTTGTACTTCACACAATTAATGCAACAATAAGTCCAATTGCTGTATTATCTGAAGACATACATATCAAAATACTGTGATATAATTCTTAAAAGCAACATGTTGTCATTCAGATTCTCATTTAAATTCTCAGTTCAGAGACGGGGATGGGAGCTGTCCATACTGTGCCTAAGCAATGTCCTTAGTGGGCTTAAAGTGGGGCACATTTTTCTGCCACGTTTTTTTCTGTAAATCACAAACTTGGAGTAGAAAGTGACTTACATAGTTTTCAGACCCCGTTTTCTGTGTAAGCAAGCTTTATAAATGATACCCCTGCTCCTGTTGACCTGAGCTCAACTTAACAGAAAGACGTAAAGAAAATTCAGGCTTTCGGGAAAATAGCTGTCATAATTTTGCTAAGTCCTGATCCAAATCAGCCTTAAACTGCCCAACTGATCAGAAGAAAATGGTTTCTGTTTGTCAAAAAGTCACCAAATGCTTGTGATTATTCTTCGAGATGAAAATTATTATCTGAGCTGTAAAAGTGAAAAGATATACAGACGGATGGATGAGCAGATGGAGAGATGAAGAGACAGACAGTGAGTCAGTGGAGATAGAGGAAGATTAATTGGCTCAGTGACATTTTATAAGCTTATTTTTTTGACAGATTTTTCTTGAACAGTAATCTTTCTTCTGGTTCATCCATCCGTCTGTATGTCATTGTTCCTTCGAGCATCCATTCATCTATCCATCCATCCTTTGTCTGACCTATCCCTCAATCTATTGATCCACTTCTCAAACCTTCCACTATCTCGGTCCCCCTTTTGCTTCTCTAAACCTTTTCATCTACATTTATAAATTTGTTCCATTTGCTTTTTTTAATGCTCACCCTATTCTTTTGTTCATCTAAAAAAAAACGTTCATTTCATAATTATAATAAAATGTTGTATGCAATTCTGTAATTACAAAATTTTGTATCTCCTCCCTTGTCTCATTGGTCTGAGTTTGTTCTTTTCTTTACTTCTTTTTAAATTCCTCTCTCCTTTTGTTCAGTTAAATTTTTTAATATTCAAATTTTTATCCTAAGTCCTAATAAAGCCATCTATAAAGTATAGCTGCCATCTGTGATGAAGAGACTCTCTGGAGACATCACCAATGAGAATTAAAACGAAAATTTTTTTTTTTTAAATGCAAAATAAAATGTTATTGCTTAACTTTCTAAAAAAAATAATAAAATATGTGAAGGCATTTCTTGTGACATAAAACCTACATTAAAGCCATACTCCGCAACTTTCATGATATTTGCTCTCTGTCGCCCTCTTCAGGCTTGCCACGCAATATCACCGTCATAAAATCAAATCTCTCTGTCGCTCATAAGCGGCATGTTTCAGTGGCTGCTTTCCAAATCACTTGCCCAAACAACAAACAAGCACCGTTTCAGTTCGCAATTCAACTGTAACAATCGGGATAATTTAGAGTAAAGATCTCACAGCTAGGTATTCAGTTTGTGGGGGAGGTCGGGGTAATTGGAAAAACTGTGGGATTAGATACAGAGAACGTCTAAGCGCCACATAGCAAACACCATAAATCACTAGCTTGACAAAACCAAAAGAAAAAAGTTTGACTTATATACTGAAATACAGCGACTACGCCGGAGTTTGCAGCTTTATCTACAGAACCGAGTCTTACACGTTAGCATGACTTTAGACTGTAAGGCATACTGTGCAAACTATGTTCATCCACCTCCATACATTGAATAAGTAGCTTTCTCAGCACTGTATAACAACATCATGCCAGACTAAACACTATAACCCTGGTGAAATCATTGATTACTTACCTATCCATTAGCAGCACGGCTAACTCGGCATCTGTAGTACATGACGTTCGTTCCAAAAGAACTCTCCAACGAGGAAAAGCCGGCCCAATATTTAATCTGGTCTTTGCTCTCTCTCTCTATCATGTTCTCTTTTTCTTTTTCTACCTTCTTCTGAAATAGGATTTCCTGGTCTCTTTGTTGGATCAGCATCTCTACAGTCTAAACTTTGAGGCTGTATGACTCTGCCGTAAAGCAGAACTCAGTCGGTACTTCCGGCGGCGGATCGCCGCTCAAAAGTTCTATAGTGCAGAAAAAACCCAAGGACCCCTGTAAGGTGGTGATAACTCAAAAAATGAACATAATAGATGATACAATTCCACCATAACTTTTGAAAAAAAATTTTATTAAGGTGTAAAAGTTGGGGAGTATGCCTTTAAGATATTAAGATGCAGAATCTCTAAGTAATATATTTCAAGGCAGCTTTTTCAATTTTATTACACTTTATCTTTTCTTTTTGACTCATTCACAGCACCAATTTGAGTCTTACTTAAAGAACAGGGAATTCTTTGTTTCAATAGGAAACTTTTCATCAGAAGGAAACAGAAATCACATGTGGGGTGCCCCACGGCTCCATCCTGGGGCCCCTGTTATTTAATATCTACGTAGATGCTCCCACTAGCCCAGATTATAACAACCGATAAGATTACCTAACATAACAATGCAGATGATACTCAACTCTAAATTACAATGTTACCAGCTGAATTTGAACCCATTCAAACCCTAAATAAATGCATCGAGAATATCAATGGATGGATGTGTCATAACTTTCTCCAGCTGAACAAAAACAAAACAGAAGTAATTACTTTTGGACCTAAAGATGAAAGATCAATAGTCAGCACACAGCTCCAGTTAATAAATCTAGAAACTACTGATCAGGCCAGAAATCTAGGTGTAGTTATGGACTCAGACCTGAACCTCCAGGGTCACATAAATGCAATAACAAGGTCAGCCTTCTATCAGCTGAAGAACATTTCTAGGATCACAGGACCTCGAAAAATTCATCCATGTGTTTATCTTTAGTCGGATTGATTACTGCAACAGCGTTCTCACAGGTCTACCTAAAAAGTCAATTAGACAGCTGCAGCTGATCCAGAATGTTGCTCACTAGAACCAGGAAAGTAGAGCACATCACCCCAGTTCTAAAGTCCTTTCAGTGGCTCCCTGTAGTTAAGACAAGATACTTCAAAATACCTTTACTAGTTTATAAATCTTTGAATGGCCTGATGCCAAAGTATGTTGAAGATCTACTGTTGCTATACAGTACCAACCACCCAGACCACTGAGGTCCTCTAATCCCAGTCTACTCAGCTTCCCTAGAATTAGAACCAAACATGGAGAAGCAGCTTTCAGTTTCTATACTCCTCTAATCTAGACAAAACTTCCAGACAACTGCAAAGCTGCTGAAACACTGAGTTATTTTTAATCATGGCTAAAAATCTGTTTAGAGCTGCCTTTGAGCAATGTTTTCATGTATCATATGTTTTGTGTGTGCTTCATACTTCATTGCTGTTTTTACTTTATCCTAAATTCATGTATGCTTTGTATGTGTTTTATTGCTATTTTTACTTTATCTCCTAAGCATGTAAAGCACCTTGATTTACCTTTTTTGTTGAAAATGTGCTATACAAATAAAATTGCCTTGCCTTGCCTAAGGGATTGTCTTCAGGTAGCACACTGCTTGTAAAACATTTTTCAGACTTTTGTGCCAGTTAATCATCTTTACGGTATCTTCACACATTCCTTTGCCTGAAAGTCATTCAGATCTGACACTGTTGGGCCCTGTGATCTGAATGTAATAGACTGTTCTGTTCCAATCCAGCCTCCGATTATCAATAGGCCAAAATATTCTGCGAGGCATGCCACATCCCTTGGTGTCTTCCTGCTAAGTGTATCAATACGGAATATGTGCAACTTGCTCCAACATAAACCTAGATTTTATTTGATTTCATTCTTGCTTCTTAGCATTTACTTTTACACTTTACTTTCTGAACAGTAACTTTTTTGTAGATATAGTCTTGATCACAACATTTCATGTTTACTTTTCCATTTTCAAGTCTGTTACAGTCTGATTTGATGGTAGAGTGAAACTGCTTTTTCTTGAAAAACTACTACTTTTCATTTTTTCACACCACATTTCTTTTGTAATAGATAGTTAATCTATCCAAATAAGATCAACACATAACATTTGCAGTACATGGGAGCAGACAGCAATCTACCATGGTCTTCAGTGGAGGTAATCACAAACTTTCATATCCATAGAAAATGGGACCTGACTTCACATGGCTATGCTTTCAGTGGTGGAGCAAAGTAGCAATGCTGTGGGAGACTGCTTAAGAAAAACAAGAATCTTTTTTATTCTTTCCTCTTCTAGCAAGATAGTTGACACCCAGTTGGTAGCAATAATGTACCTTTTTATGTTGGTTTGTGAAACATAAAACAGAGGAAGACATATAGCAGGAAAAGCAGAGGAAGGATTTTACTCTGCTGGAATCAAGACTATGGTCCTGAACAAAGGGGTAAGTTGACACACTTGAATGCTCTGCTGTGTGTTTATCTGTCAGATGTTTATTCACTATACCTGTCTTACGCAAACCGGATGATAGTTCCCAGACCTGATTTCAATGTTGAGGTCACACACGATCTTTGTTTAGACATGTTTAACCCAGATTTAGACAAAGATGTTTTAAAGGCATTTGGAAAGGCTTAACTAATCTTTGATTGTAACGATATGAACATGTGGATAACATCTGTGCATTTCTGTTTATTTAGAGCCAAACACTCAGAGATACATATATTTGTACTGTTCTGGTGGATGGAAATAACATTTGTGCACATTGAATCTGTGCACTGATGGAATATTACTAGAACCAAGTTCAATGTTCTATTCTGAGCTATACTTTTAATGATGACCTTTAAAAAAAAAACGATCAAATCTTTAATTTGGTACATATCTGGGTTTGAATGGTGTTTACTTTTACATTTCTCTTAATTCTAATAATAGCTATACAATATGATATGATATGTTACCCATACATTAAGAAAAAAGAGGGAGTGTTTGTCTATTAAGGTAAGGGGAAGCAATGCCCTTGTTCCTTCTCAGTAACACTAAAATACAGAAGACACATGAGTTTGATAGAGAGAATAGAATATTTTAATAGCTGTTTATTGTATATTATTTTAGCAAGAAAAGAAAATAAACTAATATTTATTGGTAATTCAACAAATTTGAAATGCTCTGGCAAAGAAATTAAAATGTTGTGCGTTTTGTTCCAAAGGTTCTCTGAAGCTGTCTTGAAATGACAGAGAACTGATAAAAGTTACAGTGAAAACAAGCTTTTAAAAATATTGGCAAACAATAAAGCCCAGAGAGATAAGAGTAAAATAGCCCACAGGGAGAAAAAGGTTTAGATAAGAGGAGCAGGGATGGGTTTAAATGCTAATTAAAAGGGGTAAATATTTAGAAAAGGAGTTGTAGTAAAATCTTTGGCTCCAGGCGGCTTTGCAAAGTCTCAAAGCCTATAAGGGTCTTCTAACCCCTTAACCCTGGGCTCTCCTTGTCAACAATGAGGATCCATATGCCTTAGACGATGTGCTGACAAACCAGCAGGATGAAGTCTCACTTAAATGACAGCTGGGGCTGCATGGATTAACCAAATGCAGCTAAAACCGCTGTCAAAGATTGTCTGGACTGAGCAGCTATTCGTTCCCCAACTGTCGGCCATAATCCCTATAGTCCAGATTAAACTCCGACTTGGCTCTGTAAAAACCACATAACAAAATTCTCTAATCCTCAGACTATCATGTTTAATGTTCTTAAACATCTGCATATTGCCATATTTCAGTTTAAAACTTTCCCCATCTAGGGACATGCTGTGTTTGTCTCAAAGCTCTGATACAATCAGAAAAAGAACATTAGCTGCAGAAAATAGGTCACTATATGATGTTATGCGACTTTATTCTTTTTGAGTACAGCAGCACAGGCTAATTTCACAAAGCATGGATGAAATCATATGTTCAAATGGTGTGTGGGGAAAACAATCCACAAACAACATGGATTTGATGTGAAAAATTCCATGCAATTTTCCTACAAAACCTTTGATTAGTCAAATTCCCTGTAGGGATTTGGTCCTTCTATTTGATAGAAAAGACCACAGTTTTTTTAGGTTTTGTGGCCAGAGTTTTTTGCATTTGCACCTTAGTATAAGACAATCCATAAAACAACTCAAATTAGTACAGCTTCTTCAAGATCAGATGTTTTGTTAAAGATTACTGACAAAAAAATAAATTTCCCCGAAATGTATATGTATTTTTCTGTCAAGACATATTTGAAATTGGTACTTTATAAGCTTAACATTTGTGAAATAAATTAAGCAAATAGCATGTTGTAGACTATTTTAGAGGTCTATATTCTCATTTTCACTGTGACTGACCCTCTTCTGACTTCCCAAATCCCCTTTACTATTTTAGCCTTAGAGATTTCTGGTAACGTCCAAGCAAGGAGCATCACAGCCACCCTGCGGGATTTTAAAGCTTAGTGAAGAAATGTTAACAGCACCTTAAGAGTCTCTTAGAAGGACAGCAAGGTCAAACCCAGGGAAATCTCTGCAGGATATGTGGCTCTTGGTCCCACTGGGCAGCACAGAGGTCCCATCACTCGGACTGCGATCTGACAGCCAGAGGTCAAAGGTTCAGATTCATCTCGGCTCTCCTCCCTCTCCTCGACAACCAGGCCCAACGCTGCCGCAGCTAATAACTGTCACATCTTAAATCACAGGGCTGTTGATGATTCAGCGGAAGCCTCACACCACATTAACAGGAAGACAAATGAGACTGTAAAAAGAGATTTAAAATCACTTTTATTGCAGCAGAGTTGTGCCGAAGTGAGAGGCATAGTTAGACTACCCGAAGCACCTCAGTAAAACTTTTTAATATATCATCTTTTTATTGAGTAATTAAAGACTAATTGAAGAATTCTGCTAATATAACTTCTTTTGTTACTTACATTTAATTTTTCAAACTGAATTCTCTCAGTTAAAAAAAGGAACCTTTTGACATTACTCAATTATAGACATCTGGAAGAAGAGTTTACTCCTTTTTGTGCTGCATTATTTGTGCCCAGCTCCGTCGTCACACAATTATCCAGAACGAAGAGTGCAGGTAAACTTAAATCAAGCAAAAATAATGCCACATCGTTCTTGAAGAGTTTAATATTCTACTGATCGTATTATCTTTTTGGGCAGCTGTAGATATTGACGTTTTATTCATGTCAGCTCATTGAATTACATTCACTATTTTACACACAAAGGTCAAAGGTTTCAACTATTTATATTTCCTCTGTGCACATATGTAAATACAGAATGCAAAAGTATTGCACCTCCTTGGCACATACAAAGCCAACCTTAAAGTCTTATTTCTTTCTTATTCTACGTTGTAAAAATCTCAAAAATACACAATAAAACTCTGCTGTGGGTAGTGAAAAATTACCTTAGTGACAAAAGTGTATTACATAGACCTACACATTTAAGTACACTTGTAGTAAAACCAATCAAGTTCGCATGCTATACAAGTACATTTGAAGATCATAGTTCTAGGCTTATTTTTGAAGCATCTAATTCTGTACTTTAGCCAAACTTAAAATGTATTAAAAGGACAATCTAAAGTGTATTCCACTTCATGTGCTAATGTTGAACTGCTTTAAATGTGTTAAGGAGATGAAGGGTTTTGTAGGGTGGAACAGTGAAAGAGTAAAACCTTTATGATTTTATTACTGTAACAGCAACTGGCACCTTATCTTGGAGGTACTTAATGTGCTGATTTGGGCTGTTTACACTTAGTCTGGAGCAGTTAGAGGAAATATTAGCCATCTGATCCTTTAAATGGTTGATCAACAAATGTCCAGTTTGACAGAATCTGCAATCACACAGATGCTTGTTGATGTCTTGTGTGGATTAGAGAACAAGTGTACTTGTTAGAGGTGCAGTATTCTGATTCACCCAGAAAATAAGTGGAAAAAATGGTCCGAATTTACAAACTCTTTTGGCAAAAAATGCTTTCCCAAAAGAACCTCAAACTAAGATATACAGATACAGAGTTTGCTCCCAGAGGTATCTGTATGTGTGAAGAAAATAATCTATGAACTTTTAAATTTAAACCAATAAAACACAATTGTAACAAAATCTTTGAAAATGTTGGCAAACATAACCAAAAAAGTTCCAATCTTCAAAAGTAATGTGCTGAGTTGTCACTGAAAAAAACCCTATCCCTCCTGTCGACACATAATGTAAGGCAGTTTATGGGTCGATGATTGAGAGATGGTTAAGTGCTTTCTAAAAAGCCCATAAGGTTAAAAAGGTGCACCACCCTTCAAAGCATTCACAGATGTGGTAAAGATGTTAAAGGTCTAAAATCAAATAATATTCTTTATTGTTATTCTAAATGTTTCGCAATTGCAAAACAGTGGAAAAACAAAATTAAGACTGTATCACCAGTGCTAGATTTTCTTTACACTATGAAAAAGTTAAATCAAATAAATGTAACTGAAACTTTTTTTATATCTGTCACTTTTTTAAAGTTGATCAATGTCTGTGGGGGAGGGATGGGAATGTGGTTTATGTGGGGTCATTTAATCTGTAATTTGTATCAGTTGCAATGTTTGTACAGAAAGCGCTTTAAAAATAAAGTTTGATTGACTGATTGACTGATTGACTGATTGATTGATTGACTTTAACTTTCAAATCAAATCAAATTTTATTTATAAAGCGCTTTTCATACAAACATTGCAACTGATACTGCTTTACAGATTAAAATGACCACACATAAACCACATTCCTATCCCTCCCACACATATTTCAAAGCATGATCACAATTATACCCCCCTCCCCCCAACCCAACCCCCATGCGCACACACACACACACTCGAGCAACACTAATAAAGACATCGGGTACAAATATGCCTGGTAAAGTAAAGAGCCATCTGCACCGGCAGCAGCAGATCAACAGCAGCAACCAAAACACTGACACAGGGCACCCAAAGGACGCAAGGCTGAGTCTCATCTCCACCCAAGCACTAACTGGAGAGCACCCAGGCAGCCACAGTCGACCACCACTCCCGAGGCAGAGGGCTCCTATAGAGGAAACACTGGGTGGAAGAATAAAATAAGTTAAAAAACAAAAATAAACATCTGATTAAAAAGTATTAAAACACTGATAAAATATAAGCAAGTAAAACATGCAGAGCAATTAAACAGACCATAATAAATAATAATCAGTTAAAAGCTAGACTTAAAAGGTGAGTCTTGAGCCTGCTTTTAAAAAACATGAATGTTCATCGAGAGACACGGGGATGTACAACTGTGTTTCATCAGCATAACTGTGAAAGTTTACTCCATGTCTTCTGATGACACTGCCAAGAGGGAGCATATAAAGGTTAAAAAGCAGTGGGCCTAAATTGAACCCTGGGGCACACCACATGTAATCTTGTGGACCTTAGAGGAGCAGGTATCTAAACTTGCCATGACAGTCTTGTCTGTGAGATAGGATGTGAACCGTTTGTGAACAGCACCAGAGATCCATAAATACTTAAACGCCTTCTGGGACTCAAGTCTTCTTAATTATGGAAACCCTGAGATATTTTTTTACCATAACAGGCCAATCTGTTTTAAACGGGTTAAAAGAATGGTGTGGTCCACTGTATCACTTTGAAGCACTCACCTACTGTGAGGATTGCAAAGTAAAATAAAAACGAATCCCTGATGATTGCTGTTGGATAACTCCAGCAAGGGTACCATCTTGGGCGGCCAAGTTTCCATATCAACAACATAAAGCCTGGAGTTCTTGAAGGGGTTTTTCATAAAACCTATTTGATGGGCTCTGTAGCCATCAAAGAGGAAAAACTGCGTCCCAAAAAAGATTTTTTTTTAAAAGCCATCCAAACAAACACAGCAAAAACATTAACTTTACAAAACAAAAACAATTTTTTTGAAGTTTTACAACAGAATGATTGACACTCTGAAAAAAGTATAATTTTCAAAACATGATACCACAGATATCATCTGGAACAATGCTGAGTCTTTATAAAGCTTTTGACCCTGAGAGAAAATAAACGCAAGTCAGCGAGTTTCATGTGCCAGGATCCTGAAGTGTCAAATTATATTAGGAAATCTTTGTCAGTGTGTTTGGCTTATTGATTTTTATGTTGGTGTGTTAATGTGGGTGTGAACATTTCTGCCTTAATGAGAAACATCGTGTACAGGAACATTTGTGCAGATCTCTAATGTTAGATTCTCACATTAAGTCACAATGTTTTGTTTCTGTGGGTAAGTATTTTAAAAAGAAGTGCCTTTTTCCATGTTTCTGCTTAACGAGTGCCACCACTTAGTGAGATAAAAAAAAAATGTTATTATTACAAAAATCAAGGACTTCTTTGCAGTTTTAATTACATAAAAAAATCAAGATGTTACAAAAATAGCTGCTTTGTATAACTATATCTTCACTCATTCCTTTGTTTGAGCTGTGAATTAAGATTTAACAATGAGCCACTCAAAAGGAACAACAAGTGGGATTCACAGATATTTGTTTATCTACCCGATTTTTGCATTAACATACAGTGGGATTTTTTTTGTTCTAGGATATCCTCTACAACGGATAGTGACATGACAGCATCACACAGTTGCTGCACATTTATTTGATGTATATTCACCGTGTCACAAAGCTGCTGTATTGAATTTATATCATCCATCTGACTTGATTAGGATAGAATAAACTCATTAAAATGTTAAAGAAACAATTTTAGATGATTCAAGTTTTGTACCATGGTTCCTTATTCTGTTGGAAGCAACTATCACGAGATGGGTACCTTGTGTATCTAAGGAAATGGACATAATCAGCAACAATACTCGGGTAGGCTGTGACATTTAAACATTGCTCAGTGATTACTAAGAGACCCAAAGTGCAAAAAAAAAAAATCTTCTACACCATTGTACCGTGTTGGGATCCATTTTCCACGAATGAACAGAACAGACTGTTGGACGGCGGGAAGCCATTTTCCCCAGATGGACTGAGAAGACTGCATTTCCCAGAATGCCTAGCTGTGACCCCAACACACTCCCATTGGTCTGTGGCAACCAATTGTGACATCACGGCCAAAGGGCTATAAGAATGGTGGCGGCGGCCATTTCAAATTGTTCTCAGCAGAAACTTCTGTTATATAGAGGACGTCTCACTGGTGAAGATTCTCTTTTGTTCTGGACCGGGGAGAACTCTCAACTCAATGCTTTGAAGTGCCCACTGCTGTCTGTGCATCCAGCTTGGGTTATATCACAATTGTTCCAAGACAGTTCTTTACGACGTCGACCTGCAAGCCGTCCGGCCTGCAGTTGGGACACACAGTCCCAAAATCCTGCGCCAGGTTCTATCTCTCCCTTTTTGCTCAACTACGGACACATTTTGCTCCCCTCTTTGTGGACTGGACCTCCCTCAAAGCAAAGTAGGACTGAACCGGTTCATTCAACCTAATTTTGTCTGGGCAGATAAATAGGGAAAATATAGTTTGTTCATTGTTGGTGAAAGTGTTTTTAAACCTGTTGGCTCACTTAGCGTCACCACACACATACGTTTGAGCTGTATTGATTGCTGTACTGTATGTTTTAAACTGTTTTTTTTTTAAATCCTGATCGGATCTCACTCTTTCTTCTCCCTTGTTCTACTCTCTCTCTCTTGCTCTCTGATCACCTGGTCGGCAGAGTCGGGCTCGATCCGACCTGTGTTAACTGAAAGGTTAACTCCATTGTTCTTTGTCTGTTAGTTAAAGCTGTGGCCTTCCACGTGGACAGTTCTCACCATGTGCTCTGCTCCATTTTAGCTCGTTTTACAACCTTTTATCCCTTTACATACCGTGAGCTTCCCTACAGCTTGGCCTAGAGCTAAGTTTATGACACTTGTCCCACAGGCTATCTCTTACTTGAGCCCCCTGGAGTGAGGGCCACCTCCCTTTCTGAACAAAACCACCCCTCCTCTCCCCTGCGAAAGGGGAGCTGTCTGTTTGTCCCTGATCCCCTTCATGTTGTGTTAATTAATTTTCAAATATTATTGGTTTTCTAAGATCTGTAGTAGTTAGCTGCATGCTTTAGAATAAATGGGAATTATTGATGAATGTTTTTGGCTGTAAGGTTGATCTATTTTCTTAATAAATTCCCCTTAGCTTAAAGAGAAGTTTTCTGTGATTATTTGGTGTATGCGTAAAATTAATGTCCATTGCGTGTGAACTTAAACCTTCAAGAAGAGACTGCATGTCTGGTCTTCTAATACAGAAGTGGTGGCCCTAATATTAATAGATTAAACTTGAACTTCATCAGTAATTATGTTAATAATAAATTATTGATCATAATTGATAGTTATGTAAACCAGACAGAAATCTCTCACTCTGTCACAACTGCCACCACCACCAGCCTTACCATTGACCCATAACAAGTTGGATTTATGTTTTCATGTTTATGCCAAAGTCTGAGTCTACCATCTAAAGACAACCGTTTTCCAACTGTATAGTTTTGGTTAGCCTGTGTGCATTGTAGCCTTGGTTTCTTGTTCCAGAGTTAAAGCTGGCGCTGTAGTTTGGAGTAAGTCCTAACTTATTCATGCTACTTGCAGATATAGGTTAAAATGATCCTGGAATTTAACTTGCATGTTTGTTCTCATTGGATGTAATATTAATGTTTCAGAGTGGCCCAGCCAGAATTCTGAATTGATTGTGATACCATCCTGTGTCACATTTGTAAAGACGGACTCAGATGTAGAGGGTACTTTCGATTGGTTGTTGCCCATATTTAATGAAAGGATAATCCAGAGTTTGGGTTGACAGGAAGAAGAGATCACAGAGGGAGGAATTGATAGAATCTTTGACGAGGAACCAGCGACTAGTGAGTGAATGAGAACTGTTTAAATACTGAGGGAGTGAGGAAATGGCAGAGAAACTTTAGAAGAGAAGCAATTTCAGGTGAGAGGGAGAGTACAGGTGGGGGCAATTAGCAGCCGGGGCATAGAGGAAAAATGGCAAGGAAGAAACATAGAGGAAGGCCAAGAAAAAAACATAAGAAATGACTAGACGGGGAACTAGAATGAAGTATAATTGAACACAATCTAATACCAAAGGAAAAAACTAAAATGATAAGGAGAACTGAATAAGGAAATGAAATAATTGAAACTCAAAACAAACACCTAACAACATGACATCCTGTGGTGGGAGCTATAGAATAAAGTGATGGCAAGGAGGCTTTCCGGCATCAAAGACTTGGACCTCATCAAATATATATCATAAAAATACCATCGGAAAAGTTAATCCTCAGCTTTTTCTGCCTAAAAGATCAATTGGTTGTGTTTTGTGTAACAATTGATTATTTAAGCAGCTGTTGCATCCCTATCAGCTCAAATTAATCTTTCTAATTTCCTCTGACCTTTATTGTCAAAAAGGCATTATCAGCCCCACGACTGCCCCTTTACCGGCTACTTTCTCTTTTGAAGACTATTCTTGGTTAACCCAATCAGTGATCAAGCATGAAAATCCCAGTAAATTAGTAATTTCAGAAATACTCAGACCAGCCTCTCTGGCACCAAGTCCCTATAATCACCTTTCTTTCTCATTCTGATGCTTAGTTTCAAACTAAGCCACGTGGTCTTCATCACATCTAAAGATATGTGTTAAGTTGCCACCATGTAACTGGCTGATTCGTTATTTGTGTTAACAACCGAACAGGTATTCCTAACAAAGTGGCAGTTGAGTGTAGAGGCAAACCTATACATAAACTATCCATCCTCCACAAGAGAAGGTGATGAAGAAATGCCAGCATCTCTTTAACTCGTACTTATGTGACAATTTGAACTATTTGAAGAATATGTTTACATTTATTTTCATTATTTAATATTTGTGTAAATTGTAATAGAATGTGATTTGACTTAAATTTATATTATTTTGGGTTAAGTTTCTTTATTAACTCACTTAACACACACACACACATATGTACAACCTCTGTCTACAAAGTTTTTTCTATCATGCTACCCTGAACTTTTTTTCTCACAACAAATAATCACCCTAAACCCTCAATGGACTGGCCTGTTTGTCTATGGTATTTACCTCTGCTGGCTCTGAGAGGATTGCTCCTCCTTCTGTTTTGGAGTGTGGAAAGGAAGAAAAAAGATTCCCTAAAAACACAAATGCCATAACGTTCAGCAAAACAATAATTCTTTCACAAAAGCTTACTCTCTATAACCTTTTAGATGTTAATTGAAACACTGAACAAAGGTACAAATACAACTGGTTTTAGATTCATTTCAAGAAAGTAGGCTTTTTTTAAATATATACATATATATATTTGAACACCAGAAGGAACGTTTTGAAGGAGAAAAGCATAAGATCTAAGCATAAAAACAAAAACTAATGCTCTGAAATTTACAAAATATGCTCTTCATTAATGGCAGGGATTTATTCCCATACTTTCACATTCATTTGCATTTGTGGCAAAGGGTTGAAAGTGAGCTTAGCAAACCAGATGAGGGTTTCAGAGCCATAGTTTCAGTTTTATTTTTGTTTATTTTCTTAAACAGTTTTTATATTCCAAACCACAGCTAAAATCTCTAAATTTGAGGAAACATACAACATTAACAGAATTAACAAATTTAGATATGAATGGCAGTAGTATTTCTCAAACAAAACCAAAAAAGTGTGCTTCTTTTCATTTTAACTTAAAATCTGGTAATAGTCCACATTTTTGGGGAGTTGTGATTAATTTTAATTGTGTTTTGGAATTTAAACTCCACAAAATATTCAAAGATAAATGGTTTCAAACTTTAAAATAACAAGTTTACTTTGATTTATTTGCTTAATTTCCACAGATAGATTGCACCAGTGGTCTAAGAGTTCATGACCTAAATTAATCAAGTTAAAGTTAAAGAAAACTATTAATTGAGGCGTTCAACCCCTGATGAGGGAAATATAATACAGAATAGTGCTTAGGTCCTTCCCTCCACACAGATCGCCCCCAAAGGTAACACAAACCTCCTATCTCCTATCTTTAAGATTTTAGAGCTGGTTGATTCTAATCTAAACTGGTTTTGAAAATTTGAGTCTGAATCAGATGTTTAAACATTGATACAGAAATTGTGAGATCATATTTACTTTTGAAATCCAAATGTATTGAAATACTTACATAAAGCTGGAAGAAAATTAAGACATGTTTATTGTGCCACTCTTTGTGCCTAAAGAGTGGAAATGTACATTCTATAATTTTTCAGTGCTTTTTTTGCCTCTCAGTCACTGGTCGTTTCTGCCGTCTGCATCCTCTGCTCAAGGTGACTCTACAAAAAAAGCTGCCACTGTGAACACACTCATAAGGACACACATGCCAAATGCTGCAAGCGCAATGGCTTGCAATCTGATGAGAATTAAGATAACGACACACTCAACTTTACGCTGAAGCACATATACAAATACAAGAGCACAGATACCCTGATTTGAATCTAAAATATGATTTGAATAATGAGGTCTCGTCTCTCTTCTCCCACCTACAGCAGCTTAGAATTGATTTGCATTAGGAAAGTAACACATACCCATAAACCACGGATAGGAATTAAGATAAAAAATAGATCTTATTCTGACACAAAGATTAAGTTCTGTTTGGATTTATCAGAGAATAACACTCGCTCTTGTTGTTTTTATTCTGCTTTTGTTGTACTAGCCTCAATATTGTGAAAATAAAATGAAAGTCAGAATGTGGGGGATGCTAAGAAGACAAAGGTAATAAAGATGGAAAGGTAGATAAGATGTGGATGTGAGGGAGTTATGGAAAAAAAGGAAGAAAGGACAAAGCTGGAAAGAATGAGGATTAGGGGAATGAAGGTGCAGCGACAGGAGGTCTGATGAGATCCGTTTCCTGAATTTTCAATGAGCTAGATGTCAGCCTTCGAGGAAGATGTGGTGTAATCAACGCTCTGTTAGTGACAATGAACAAAGACAATCTAAATGATAAATGTGATCGCTGCAGTTGAAATGTGAAACTTTGTCCAGCTCATTATTCAAATTTTATTGTGTTTGCTTGTTGGTGTTTGAGGTTCCCACGGAGCAATGTTTTAACCCATTTTTGTCAGAACAAGTGTTGAAGAATAATGTGAATTAGGAATAAACTCCAGGGGATATTGCTGTTCAAAAGGTCAGTAAGGTTTGAAAATCTCAAACCATCAAGATTGTCTCCTGTGCCACTCAGAATCAAGCAAATCAGAATGCTTTACCTAAAAAAAAAGGATTAATTTTTTTAATTAAAGTTCATCTGCGTTTAGCTTTTGGCTTCTATGTATGTATGTATGTATGTATGTATGTATGTATGTATGTATGTATGTGTGTGTATGTGTGTGTGTGTGTGTGTGTGTGTGTGTGTGGGGGTGTGTGTGTGTGTGTGTGTGTGTGTGTGTATGTATGTATGTATGTATGTATGTATGTATGTATGTGTGTGTGTATGTATGTGTGTGTGTGTGTGTGGGTGTGTGTGTGGGTGTGTGTGTGCGTGTGTGTGTGTGTATGAATGTATGTATGTATGTATGTATGTGTGTATGTGTATGTATGTATGTGTGTGTGTGTGTGTGTGTGTGTGTATGTATGTATGTATGTATGTATGTATGTATATATATATATATATATATATATATATATATATATATATATATTTAATTAAGACATTGCTTACAGGAAATGGCAATTTATAAAACTCTTGTCAGACCATAAACATAACATCTCATACCTTGCTCTCTCTATTAGGCAGCAAGCAGGACAGGGACTCTCAAGATTTGTCATTGCAGACAAGGATCTACAGCCTTAAAAGAAGCAACTTTGTAAATGGTGAATGGTTTGCATAGCCTACAGGTGTAATCCTGGGATGTTTGGATTGTCTCTCATTGTTTTTTCTGCTTCTCTTTCTTTCCCCTTCACTTCCATAGCTTTTCCTACTGTTTTGGAACATCTCAAGGACAGACAGAGCCTTCAATCAACCTGCACATCTGATCAACATCTGATCAACATCTACCCATCGTCCCCTGTGATATCAATGTCATGTATTTTACTGTATTTTATGTGATTAAACCAACACAAAGTAGTGCATAATTGGGAAGTTTCTGTTTCATGATACATGGTTTTTAATTTGTTTTGTCCAGGTTGGAAGTCAGTCTTTGTCTTAAGTGGAGGAGTTCATGTGTCTTGTTCAGGAGAGCAGAAGATGAATGGACATACAGGAGCATTGTAAGTCACATGCCTGGTGTTGCTCTAGTCTGTATATTTCTCAAGATTCTTAATATTTCCCTTCAGAATGAGGTTTGCTGGGTAAAAGGATGGCTGAGTTTCTCTTTGATATGTGACAAAGATTTGGTACTGACTGGTACTGGAAGGATATTGGATGGAAGGATAAAAGACTGTGTTGTGCATTTCTAGCTAGCCCTACTAGGTCAATGTTTTGCAGATCCACATTTTGTTGTGGATTTTTTTGTGGAATGTGGTATGATTAGTTTCACACATCTAAGGAATTAATAATCAGTGATCTGTGAGCATCATTTATCAATTTCTGCCACAGTTTCATTTGGATTTAGGTCTGGATTTTGCCTAATATTAATGCCAATACACAAATATGCTGACCATTGTCATGCTAAAAGCTGATCTTTTGTCCCAGTTCCATGTATTTTGCAGTCTCTAACAGGTTTCCTTCAATGATTGTCTTGCATTTTGCTCCATCCATCTTCCCATCATCTTTAATCAGAGTCCCTGTTTTGTTGGAGAAAATCATAGAACACAGCATGATGCTCCCATCACCATGTTCAGGGTGGTGTGCAATGTTTGTTCGGGGCGGCTGCGGCTCAATGGGAGTCTGCAACCTTGAAATCGAGGATTTGATTCCTGCTTCCGCCTTCTACATGCCGTTGTATCCTTGGGCAAGACACTTGACCTACCTTGTCTACTGGTGTTGGCCAGAGGGGCCGATGGCGCAAAATGGTAGCCTGCCCCAGGGAAGCTGTGGCTACAATTGTAGCTTGCTTCCACCAGTGTGTGAATGTGAGAGTAAATGAAAAATGGAGTTGTAAAGCACTTTGAGGATCTCGAAAAAGCACTATATAAATGCAACCGATTATTATTTTTAGTTGCCTGCAACACCAGAGCACCTACTTGCACATGTTTGCTGTGTGCCCTACAAGGCTTGTTGCAATTGCAAACAAAACTACTAGTGGCCTTTGTCTCAACAATGTGTATTTCCTGCTAGTCTTCCATTAAAGCCAGAATTTTCATGATTTTCTCTCACCTGAGCTGTAAATCTCTGCAGCTCCTGTAGAGTAACTATGGACCTCTTGTCCGCTACTCTAATTTATGCTCTCTGTGTCTTGTCTTGGTAAGTTTGCAGAGGTGCCAAATTATTTTACTTTCTTCAAAGCTTGAAATATTTTTTTAAAACCAAACCCTGCTTCAAAACATCTTAACAACTTTACCCCTGACCCATCTGCTGTGTTCCTTGGTCTTTGTGATGCTCTTTGTTCATTAATGATCTCTACCAAACATCTGAGGCTTTTACAGAACATTGGAATTTATCCTGAGATTAAATTACACAGAGATAGATACTATTTACTTATTATGGGACTTTTGAAGGCAACTGGATGTACTGCATTTTTGAGGGTCTCTGAGTAAACATGGGTTGAATACAAATGCAGACCACACTTTGGGAATTTCTATTTTTTTAAATATTTAAAAATAATGTTCCTACCCCATAACAAGTATGCACTACTTTGTGTTGGCTTAACACACAAAATCCCATGAAATGTTTTGAGGTTTATGATTATGACATGACAAAATGTGGAGAAGTTGAAAGGGTAAAAATACCTCTGCATGTGCTGAGTGTTCTCATTCCACCTACCTCTAAATATTAATCTGGAAACCTACCCTCATTTATGGACATATCTCCTGGTCCTCTTTGCAAGACTTTCCAACTTCCCATCTCTGGAACTATATCCAACAACCTCTTCTGGTCAGACAGTCTTCTATATGCACCCCGACGTTCGCGTTCCTTCGATCACTCATCTCCATCATCACCCGCCTTTACATATGTGCCTGCCTGTAATTAGTCCATTACTCATCTTGAATTCTGCTCATGTTCCACTGTCTCACCCTGGGATCCACAATACTCCTCTAACACTCATCTCCACACTTCTGTAAGCAATCAGTTACAATTTACCTACCCACTCTGAGCATTAAAGACAGTTCTAATTTTGAAGAA
Organism: Valencia hispanica; assembly: GCA_963556495.2. Lineage (NCBI taxonomy): Eukaryota > Metazoa > Chordata > Actinopteri > Cyprinodontiformes > Valenciidae > Valencia > Valencia hispanica. The sequence continues at coordinate 11,735,639 of OY747713.1, read as the reverse complement.
CTAACCTTGAGTCCTGTTGTGCTGCTGAATTCAACACTTGTGCATTTTAATCAAAAGAAGCTTTCTAAATTAATCTGCTTGTCTTACTCAGTCTTTCCTTAGAGTTAACTTTGCAAAGTATTTTCGCTGAAAACCTGGCAGAATACATATTTTCAATATTTTAATGTTTCCTATCTAGGAGCCAGGAAATAGAAGCTAAAACACCTCCAGGAAGCCTTATTTAATGACCTAATTAAGACGCAATAGGCTTGCTGCATGGCTTTCATAAAAACAAAAACTGTTTTAAAATTCCTCCTGAGAAGGGCTACGGCCATTATAAAGGCAAATGCTTTACATTTTAGTGCATCTTGTATAAATCTGTATTAATTCATACATTTAATTTTTGGAGTGCTGTGAATTATAATTATGATTGATTTTATGCACCTTGTGAGCTGAAAATGTATCTTAATGGAACCACAAGATCTAATTTATTAAATGGAAATAAAAATATTTGAAGAGTGTAAACTTTCATCCCTTTAGTACACTGGTGTGTTTGAGTAACCATGTCTAAAAATTATGAAAACTTGTCAAATTTATGTGATTTAAGTGTGAATGAAAATGTACAGATGAACAGATCTTCATTTTTGGCCAAATATGGTCGTAGGTCTCAAAATCGTAAACAGCCGCAAGCTTGTCTATGAGGTTTGCAGCTGTAAATGTGTTTGTGTGTTCTAGTCAAAGTCTTAGCACGTATAATTCAGGTGAAATATCGCAGTGTTAAATGTCATGCTTGCAGAGTTGTTGAACATTGTGCAGCTGCTGCAGAAATCAGGTACATGATGTTTATTCAAACTGGAACGTGCATGATTTCTTGAGCAGGTGGATCACTTTCTGTCTGACTGTAATCCATCAGAACGCAATGTGGAAATGTGGGCTTATCACACCATATCTATCAGGCTGTAGGCAGCAGCATAGTTTTATTGATCAGCTAAATCATTATTAGTTATTCTTAAATATAATGTATCAACTACCACATCATCCGTGTTTTACATAAACATAAAGGGGGCATTTTTTTATTTGTGCACTTGATTTCTTTGTTTTTATGTTTTTGTTATCTTTCGATAATGTTGTAAGATGTATTTATAAGGAATGACCTACTGTACACTTGATAAGGGCTCAAAACACATTACAAAAACTTTGTATGACTTTGCTGACTGACTCAAAAGCACAAGACTTCACTATTTAAAGGTGAGTGATCAAAAGAGCATATATATACAGAAACAAAATGCTAAAATAAATCACGAGCAATTTAAACAGAACTAAAATTACCAAGCCAAAGAACAAAAGCCAAGATACACTGAAAATAACCTGAACACTTTAAAAAGAACCTAGAAGTAAAAGAAAACTTTATAGAAACCAACATCCGCACAGTAATTACTGCCTAACTATGAAATAAAGTCCAGCTAGTATCTTTTAATATTCCCAAACTATCTGCCATTTTGGAGGGCCCACAGTAATCAGACTTTGGCAGAAAGATACTCTTATTCCAGCTGTGGCAGAGGCCATTGCCAAAGAAGCCTTTAGACAGTTTTATTATTTAGATCTAATGAATGAGAGGTAATGCTTTAAATTTGAGTGTGAATATCATCAAGTCACGGGCACAACAGGTTATGAGGGAAACCCAGACTCTGAGTCTGCCCTGGGCTTTCCTCCAATTGGGTCATACCAGGAAAATCTCCAGAGGGAGGTGCCCAGGAGGCATCTTGGTCAGATGCCCAAACCACATCAACATAACTGGCAGCAGGTAGTAGCTGTTAAATAAAACTGAAAACATTCCGACCTCGCTAGAAATGGGTGCTGGTCATTTCAACCTTGCTACTTAAATTTGTGCTCGTTCTTTGACCAACCTTTTCAGGTTTGAAATGAAGGTGTCTGCTACGATACATTTCTTTATGACTACGCATCAATTTATGCCTGTTAGGGAGATGTTATCTACAAACTTTGACTGCAAATGATCTAAGGTAATTTACTATATTCTACTCACAGTATGTGTGGTCATGCGAATCCAAAAATATATATCAGCAGGAGATTGCTTAGAACTACTATGGTTTCATTAAAGGGTCATATTCTGTGATGCTTCATAAGAGTCATCTGGCCCTAAAATGAATCAAAACCACAATCAATAGAAATTGGGTTTTATACAGTATTTGCAAAAAAAAACAAATTTAACTAAACAAAATTAGAGATTAGATTAGATTATTGATTATTATTGTTGATTTGTCAAAAACACACACAGAATTAAAAGCAAGTTCATGTGTTAAAATAGTTTTTAGGGGTATGAGATTGTAGCCAGTAAAGATAAATTGGCAGCATGGAGGTATAAACCGGGGGAACACATTTGTCAAGAGATTAATTGATACCCAACCAGTTTATGTCTGGTTCTATACACTCATTTATTTGGCAGTGAAGGCTAGAATCAACATAAAGCTCTTCACCAAATCTGGGGAAGTTTTTCTCTTTAGCATCTGGTATGTATCTAGACCATCAATACATCATTTATTAATATAATGAAATATCTTAAACCAATCACCTCTTTTGAAACTTGATTTCTTCTTCTTCCATGCACGCCTTTGCCTTTTTAAGCAGTTTGTCCTCCAATGCGCTATTTTGAAGAGATGTAATTCAAAAGACACTGTTTGGAAAGTAATTGTAAATCAATGGTTTTTTGTGTGACTAAGTTTATAAAGAACCAGTGTAGCTGGTCTATTCTATTCTATTCTATTCTATTCTATTCTATTGCTCTCAAGAAGCAGCGCCTTTCAGAGGGTGTGGGAAGGATAAATCCTAACGTTTGTCTGGGATAAAATTGGGATGCATGGATGACATTTGCACGTGTCAAAGACCATCGCAAATACAACAATACACACCCTGTTAATCAACATCAGTTTTTGTCCGGCTTCCTACAAAATGATTCAATTTTCACAAAGAAAAATGAGGCATCACAGACAGCAAAAACTGTAAAATCTGACTTTTTTCCAGCAAAGTTTTCCAGATGTTGCATTTTTATACGAGGTTCCCCAACCATCAAGTTATATGCTCAGCAGCTGTTCCCTTACCCTTTGGATCAGTGTGTGGTTTATATGTCCGCATTAATATTGATACAGTGCCATATGAGCCACATTTCCTCCTCTTTTTCAGAAGTTGCCAAATTTTTGCCTCGTAGCCATATACAGCTTGCTCTGATCTCCCTTTCTGTTCAACACAAGAAACATGATAAACAAACAGAAACACTGCTTCGGCTCAGAGGTTGATGCATTTCTTCCATCTTTAACTCTGTGTGGCTCCGGCGGGAACGCTCCCGCGGTCCAATGAAGACTCCCCTTTATGAAACTCATTCAAAGTGTGTGTTTTATGACATTTGCTGATGTGATTTAGTGTCTGAGTTTGAGCCCAGAGGGTTTGAACGTGTCTGATTTATTGATTCTATTCCGACGAGAGCGACGACTAAAAGCTGCCGAAGTGGCAGGGAGAAATGGAAACGCTCATGCATTTATTTATGTCATGCATTTCATTCTTTTGGCTCTTGGTGAGAAATCTCAGCTCCAGCTGCTGTTTAATATTTGGACTGTATATAGGTGCCCCAATCTACAGTTCCGATCAGACTTCAGACGGCGATTATACTGCTGCTCTTTCCCTCAGAAAACAACATACTACTCAGACAGCTTTACATATTGCAATATCCACTAGGTCCAAAGGGAGTGCTAACTGTAATTTGTTTGAAGTACATAGAAAATGAAACCAAATGTGTGTTAAAACCATGCATTTTCTGTGATATGTGAATCTGATATATACTGTGGGATGCTTTTAGTGTTTACTAATGTTCTTTGGTTTCTGACCTCATGTAACTTATTTATAGATTTTCCAGCTTCTTGGAAAACATTTCTGAGAAATCATGAACAAAAACCACACAATCTGGTTTGAAACACGACTTAAAGATGTTTTGAACTCATCAGAAGACGGGTAGTTGTTGTTTGCATCTGTAATGTGACTATGGAGATGGATGATCTTGAATTTTCCTCTGCTGTGAAGGGAGCTTCTGCATTACCTGGACCTACTGCTGTTTCCTGTTTCCCTGCATGTCAGTGAAAATGTGGGCGAGTGTTGTGTTTGGGAGGGAGGACGGAGTCAACATGCAGAGATTGCAGTTTAATCAGACACACAGGAACATTAACACAAAGCACAACTGGAAATTTATTTCCCCAGATATTGACATCTCTCATATCCTTTAATTTGTTGTTTTTCATAAACAGAGAGATGAAGAGAGGAGGAGGAGGAGGAGGATGTGAAGAAGGACAGACAGATATATGGACAGAGATGCAGCAGAGGGGATTTTGCTATCTAATCTAGGTGCTGCATTTGCAGTACCTCCTTCAGTTTTCTTTTTTTACTTGACTCTAATTATCCTGCTGAGAAATAAATTCAGTTTGTGAGCTGGAAATTTAATTGAGGTTTCCTCCAGGAAATCATTTTACAACAGTGGGGAGCACTCTGGAGTAGACAGGCCTTATCTTATTACTGATAGCAGTTTCAGTAGTTACATTGCTAGAAAGCGCTGTAGAAATTAGACGTCTCACTTTTACACAGCTCAGACCTTTATTGTTCAGTGGAAGAAATAAGCAATGTGCACCTCAACATGTATTTATTTCTACAGTAAATTCATTTCCAACTGAGCTATTGACATGAAATCACATCAGATTTCAACAACAACCCAAGAAATGTATAGGTGCAAAGAAATTAAAACAGGTTGAGATCTTTCATGACTGATCTTGGCTTTTTTTCTTAATCACCATTGTTTTATCTTCAGATGAAAATGTCTCAAAATCTTTCTCCATACATCCATCTTTCAATTGTATGAAGTTTGCAGTGTGTTTATAGACAACCAGGATGTTCCCACCTCCAAATTTCACAGCTGATGTGGCGCTGTTGAGGTGATGTGCAGTGCCACTGCTCCTCCAAATATGAAATGATGTTCGGATTGTATAAGTTCGGGCTCGTCTGACCACACTGTATTCTCCCAGTATTTAACTGGCTTGCCAACATTTTAAATGAGCTACAGCATGATTTCTATTTTCCAGTGGAGTCCTGTGCAGCAAGCATGCATAAAGACCGTGGCACTTGAGTGCGTTACTTGTTATCATGAAAAAACTGCCCAGATATTTCCATATCTTTTTGAATGCTCCAACTCTTTAGATGAATCCCTTGAGTCATCAGTCAAAAATCTTGTGAGGCCCCTGGTTTTGGCTTTTTTGTTGTGAAATGATGTTCAGTTTAAGTTAGTTTATTATTATATAACACATTACCTCAACATACTTTACAAAAAAAAAGTCAATTAAATCCAATCACACATACATTCCAATGTAATCCCATCGAACAGTACAATCATATTCAGTTCATTATTCAAATTGGTTACAAAAGTTTTTTTTAATCTAAGGAAACCAGGTAGATTGCATCGAGTAATTGACCCAGTTTTCTTTCTTCTTTGGGATGATGGCCCCAACAATATTTACTGAAAGATTCACAAGTTCGGGAATTTATTTGTAAGGTTTTCACCAATATATTTTGCAAAAGTAAGGTTGCAAAGTCATTTAGAGGGTTCTTTGTTTTTGCCCATCATGAGATTGGTCATAGAATAGAATAGAATAATCCTTTATTGTACCACAAAGGGGAAATTCATTCATCAAATGCATCATTCACTAATAGAAAAGACGGTATTAACTTGTTCTACTAGGGGGCGTGATTGCTTTCTAACTAGTAGTAGATTTTATTCATTGTCTTGGCTTTCTATACTAATTTGCACTTCACTTTGTACATGTGTTCATTGCATGTGTAATTTATAAATGTGTGTGTAAATGTATTTTGATGAGACTTTTTAGTCAGATTAAAGGTACCATTTAATGTCTAGAAACCTTTAGGCAGTTATTAAAGATACTTTAAATGAAGCCAATATCCATCCATCCATTATCTGTCCATCCTACGGAGGGTTGGGGGGGAGGGGGGCTGGTGCCTATCCAACAGTCGCAGGCCGAGAGGCGGGGTACACCCTGGACAGGTCGCCAGTCCATCGCAGTGTGGCAATGTGTCTTCATTAAATATGTTTTTTATTAGTCTGATGTAATATACTAATCTAAAATGACGTTACTGAAAATGGAAAATCATCATAATTAACAGAAAGAAAGGCTTGAAAGTATCAGTCTGTGTGTAATCCATATGCAGTGTTTCACTTTGTGATGTAGTTACTGAAATAAATCAAATATTCCATAATATTCCAACCTATTGAGTGGGTTTGTGATTGAGTTTTATCTACCTCAAAGAAAGTCATGATCCTAAGGACTTTGACATTGTCATTTTGGTTTTCAATTTTGTGGTGTTCTTGTATTTTTGTTTATACTTAGTTTGATTATCTTAATTAGTGGTCGTGTCTCCTGTACAGTACTTTCTTTTGTTTGGTTAATTCCCCTGATCTAAGTGATTTCCCTGGATGTTTGTTCCATATCAGTTGGTATTTTCCCTCCGCTCCTCCAGTCAGACTCCACATCAAAAACATTTAGTCTATTAGACAAAACTGCTTTTCATTCCCATAATCACTTCTTTTTGTATCCAAGTTTTTATTTTGCATCCACTTGTCTTGGGGTTTCACAGCTGTTCTCCAAAACCTATGTGGAATGTTACTGGAAAATGTTTGATTGGTGGCAGGCTTAGTAAAAGCACCTAAAATAGCCAAATAAGCATAGGGCAATGTAGCAAAGTTTATACAATGCCTTATTGATACATATTATAGTGCTTTAAGATATCTAACACCCTATTGCCTCTATAATCAGTTAAATTAACTGCCCTGCATGATTTGATACTATATTAAAAATAAAACTTTATGTTCAAAATGTAATATCAAATCAGGATTTATAATTCAGTTTTGTAATATTGCCTCGACTTTTTGTGCACATTGCTTAGATTATTATTTAATCATATATTATGTACTGTCTTACCTTATCTTGGAATACAGTTTTCTTGGTACTTATGATGGTTGACTTATTATTTTTAAAGATTTGGCATCACATCATTTCATGTGGTCAGATCCAAGAAAAAAACCCAAAAAACTTCCAGCCACTGCTAGATCCAGACATAGAGGGAGAAATTACGTTTATCTAATTTTGTTTTCATTCAATTAATTAAATTATAAATATCAATTTGATATGCAACAATTTATAATCATTTTCAGTTTCTTAAAATAGTTACTTTTATTTTGGGTAACCAGTTAGGTATTCATAAAGGGTTTAAATTAAGCGAAAGGCAAACTGGCTCCCGCCGCTGTCCCGCTCTCTGATTGGCTCCAGTCAATATATTATGATAATGAGGAGGGCGTGGCTCGGGTGCCCGGAGACGCTGGGCTGCTGAGAAACGCCTCATTGTGTCGTTTTGACCCGGAGTTGGCGCACCTCATCCCCGTCTCTGTGTGTGCTCGCTCTCTTGCTGGATTTATTTGCATGAATCTCTCGGTGCCTGCTGGAAAAGGATTCTCCTACCGGCTCCGTCCCGGTTTGATTTTGGAAATAAGCGGAGCGGCTGTGGATTATTGTGAATGTTTGGACTGAACGGACTTCTCCTTAACGGAGTCTTTGGAGATGTGCAGAGGCAGAAAGGTGTGTTTTACTTCTTTTTGTTGCACTTCCTTGCAGGAAACCCTGTGTCTTCTCTCACTTTGTGTGTGTGTGTGTGCGTACATGCACACCGAGTGAATGCAGTTTCATGGAGTGGGTATTTGTGCGATAAATAGAGGACATATTTGCTTTTTTGCATAATAGCGTGACCTTTGTTTATCCTCTTGGTTTTATCACGGAGCGCGTGCGACGTTTGCACCTCTGATTGACAGCTGTCAGTCAGCTGGACGTGAGCAAGCGCAGTTGCACTAATCAAACTACCTCTGAGACACGTGCATGAGTTCTCTCCACGCAGCTTCAGTCATGGTTTAACTTCAGTCTCATCCTGTCTGTTGACATGCTGAGGCTGGGGGCTCTGGGTTTCGTGAGCTTGCGAGGTAAATCCCGTTAATGTTGCGTTAGGACACCCCTAACGGCAGGATCTGCGCGGACGTTTTGGGTGGGTGTCTTTGTCTTCCCGGATAAAGGTGAATTTTCCGTGTTCGGTCTCACAGATATCAGTCTGTGTGTTTGGACTGTCTCAGTTCTGGTCCTCTGACAGTCTCAGAGTCCTCCCTCAACTCAGCAGAGGTGCTATTTGAGTCCTGAATTCTTCTTGTTCTGTTTCCAGGTACCTGGCGGCGCACAGCTGCGAGCGACGTTTATGCTCATAAAAGATTCATCTACTGGGGACTTTAGTCTCCCGAAAGGACCAACCACAGAACCGATCAATATTTCTCATGGCCCGTATAGTGAAAGAGTTTTGATCGGATAGAATTTCGGGCGGGCGGTGGGAATATCATGCCTTATTTGACTTCTCTGCGAAACCTGAGGGTTAATGTGACAGACACCCTGATGTGTTTTGGGGCTTCATCCTGCACCTCAATTTTGATGTCGTTTGTTTTATATATTTTATAGACACATTTATAAATCATCTAGCAATAGAGCTGATTTACTATCTTTAAACAGCTTGCTTCACTGGGAGTATTCCTGGGGGTTACAGCCCTGCCACACTATCTTCACTGGCACACAGCATTGGCATGTTGGCAGCCTGAGGGTGGAGAATTTTGATCATTTTGGTAATGAGGTGAAGGACTTCTGCACCTCCTGGTTCAATAGTTTAAAAAGGGAAATCTGTTCTGCAAGGAACCCAGAGCTCCCATTAAGCAGCATGTTTTGTTTTTTGTAAAATAATCAAGACCAAAAGAAGCTCTTCATGAGTCAAACAAAGAAGCAACGTTTTATATTAAGTCAGAATAAATGAATTTTATAATGTTGTTCTTCTAAATGTTTTATCTCAATTCTAATTTGTGTCTTTTGGATGTTAAGATTTTGGGGGGGAAAGATCCACAACAAAGGGGGTATAATCTCCACATTTCCGAAGCTGCTAATTAATCTTTTTAAGGCATAGAAATAAACTACTGTGGCAGATTAAGGGATTAAGATGTCATTTTTCCTAGCCTTTGTGATTTTTAAACTTTTATTGTGGCACAGTGCATGCCTTATTAAATATCATCAACTTCTTCTGTGACTAAATCTTTACCATGATACAGAACATCTCTCCCATTGAGCCCCCTCATTGGCTGGAAAGGATCTCTCTAAGGGAATGATACAATCTGAATATGATAGTTATCAGGTACTGGTAATATTTATTTTAAATAAACAAGACATCTTTAGTTACTATTCCTGTTTTAATCTTTACAGAAACACTGAAAAGTAAAAAAAAATTATAATAAAAAAAAAAAAATATATATATATATATATATATATATATATATATATATATATATATATATATATATATATATATATATATATATATATATATAATATATATAATTAATTAGCGCTGAGGGACAACTGGGCCACCACACAAAGTTTGCAAAACTTTTTTGAGAAAAACCGTAAATATGTCACCAGTAAACTAGGAGCAAGGGTTTACTTGGCAATTTAAAAGTAAAATTTCGGAGTAAACATCCTAAATGGTTCTTAATTGGCGTCCATCGGCTTCTCATTACCCAAACTGCATGCAGATTGATGAGTATTAACAGTTAATTTCTGTTACCACTGGAAGTAAAAGAGCAGTTGCTCTGAAGGTCATCCTACCCGCCCCCCCCACACACACTTTTGTTCAGAAATAAAAATTAAAGTCCACCTGCCGCTTCAGGAAGGACACTGTTCTACCAATTAGCTGTCCCTTATGAGCTTGATATTGAATTGATAATGTCAGCGTTGATGTTTTTTGGCATCGGCGTCGTGGTGGAGCTGCGGAGGACTAAGCATGCGGAGTTACCGTTGCATGTCGGGCACAGACTGTAATCTGTCAGCGAATGCAAACAAGTTATTATATGTGGGAGGAGATGGGGTCTAATGGAGGTTAAATACACATTTACCGGTATTTTACAAGGAAAATGACTGCCGGCGGTATCTGATTTAAAAGCCGGACATAAATGTTTATGAGATGATCATATCTGAGTGTGCAGAATAATGTGAGGTTGAAACCATAGACACAGAAGTAGATGGTTAGAAAACGGTCTGTTGCATCAGTGACTGCTGCAGTTGTTTGGGTCATTTTTACATGGATTTCTCATAATTGAGGCTGTGCTTTCAAGGGATAATATTTGCAAATGTTTTTTTGTTTTTTTTAAACCCAAAGTAGTGTCTTCTTAAGCACATGTATCCTTTAAAGAAACAACAATTTAATAATGACCTTTTTACCACTTATGTGTTTCTCCTGGGAGATCAAAGGGCTATGACAAAAAGCAAAACTGGAGCCATGGCCGATAACTGCTAATATCTCTCAGGGACAAGCCTGTAAGCTATGATAAAACAAATGGATGCCACTAAATTGTGTCCTGCAGCCAGTCATCCGAGGACCACAGTATCTGATAGGCTCAACTTCATAGATAGTTTGGCTTCTTTCCTCATTATTTGACCACAGACTTGTGCACCACGCAGCGGGATGGGGTTTGAGCTGCTAGCCCTCCTAAAGATCGACAACAATTTATTTAATCTAGTTTTTTTTTTTTTGCATCAATCTTTTCTCCAATCTGTTTTTTTTTTTTTTTTTTTTTAAGTGTGTTGACCTGCCAATAATGATTTTGACTGTCTATTTTTAATTTCTCCTTAAGAGCTGTACTATAAAAAGATTTAAGAGGATTCAGAATATTGTTATTGCCTTCCTGCTATGAGTGTTAATTAGTGACGTGACATAAGTTTTGATTGGGGTCCCAAAGTTAAAGCTACAGTGGACCCCGCCTCTTTGCGGTTCAGTATTTGTGAATTTTTCTGTGGAACATAGCTCAAAATCATTTGCCGAAAATACTTGAGACGCTATTGGCTGGTGTTTGCTAAGCAGCCAATTCAGGAGCTGCAGTCCTTTTCCTTGGCCAGGATTGGTTGTGCCCCCCAAGAGCCAAGATCAGGAAGACCACAGACATCACCTTCTGCAGTGGTGCTAAAATGGTTTTCACTGTACGTTTTTAAAGTTAGAAGTTCTACGCGTTTGTAGAGGGTGCTTAACTATTGTCGGGTGGCTGTGGTCCCCAACCCCATGAACACTTGGGATCCATTGTACTTGTACTTTGGAACAGAGAAGAAGCCACATGTTTAATATTGTGTTGATTTTATTTTACATGCTATTATTATTTTAAAAACAGACTAAACAATTGCAGTGTTTACATTTTAAACTGGCTTTAACATTCTATATTGGTGATTAGTGTGGTTAACTAAGCTAGCAGACCTGAAACAGGAGTCCAATAATGTATTGCTTATAGAATGTAGATCCTTTCCTTAATTATGAGATTTGCAAAAGGCTCAAACATGTTCATATCCTGCAAGTTTCATAACATAGACTGATACGAAGAATAAGAATAAAACACAAGAATAAAACAGCAACTTTGTTGTACTTTGAATATATTCAGCGTTCCTGTTATCTGCTTTAGGTCTTGTGCTTTCTCACAGTCTGAATTAAACGCGTCTCCCCATGTTATAGGAAATACAATTTTACATCTCCGTATCTGAATATTTTTTAGACATCTCACAGATGCTAAATACTTTCTTGTTCTCTCATTAATAACTTCTACACTGATTAATAGTGTTGTCTGAACCACCTGGTAGAGGTTGTGCATGGTGCATTTGACTTTTGGGGAAAATATACGAATGTGGAGCTTTTAAAAACTTTGTGCTGGTCCAGTCATCAGCGTATTCATGCATCTCTAATGTGTTCATTCAATCAAGGATGTCTTTATGTTTTAAATATTGATCAAATACAATTGTTGTAAAGTATTTATTATAGTTTTACGTCTTTTGATGAGTAAGTTTTATTTTAAGAAGAATATTCATGTTTGTAAGTGTATGCCTGTGTGGAGTAATGCATTTGTAGCGATCAGATTACATTCTTTGTATTTTGAATTTTATTGCCATCCCCCAAAAAAACAAAATCAATGATTGAAATGTTAGATTATTATCTCCCATCCTTAACATCCTGTTGTAACCATCAACACTGATACTGATCAGAACCAGTAGATCATTACAGTCATCACTGTTAGTTCTTCAATGTTTGGCTGAACACTACTTTGGCGTTTTGGACCTGTTGAAAATTGGGCATTATTTGCCATAAGATATTTTATTTCCCCCTTTTGTTTGTAATAGCACTGGAAGTGCTTTGGCCAGAACAAATGGAAAAACAATCAATGCACTCCATAATTTATGACTATGGATTTTGGGATTTTCATTACCAATTTCTTTTGTTGCTTTCACCTTTTCCTGAATTTGGTAATTCAGCTAAATAGCAAGTTGATTTGTGGATTTCTTAGTCATTGTTTTATATCCAATCTCAGAGATCAGTTTTGTTTTTGGAAAATGTCATATGAAGTATTTATTGGGGAGAGACAAAGTATGTTTGGCTAAAATGTGAGATTTAAATGCTTATTGTTGGGGTTTCTCTCCATTGTTCCAGATCATCATTGTTTTTCTAGGTTGTCCTCACTTTGAGGTCAAAGAACAGATGTTTCTTTGTTAAACACACAATATAAACCTGGATTGACACCAAAAAACACTTTTTCCAGTCCCCCTCTGTTTCCCCCTCCCCCTTTTTTTTATCTCCCTTCCAGTCTAGCCTCTATGCTTTATTGTTCAGTGTGAAGGTGCTACAATCTGAAATGCCTCTTTGTTGTGTTTGAACCCCATTCTGAACGATCATCTGCCTCATCACAATCTATCAGCTGGGCAGCCCGATCAGCCCGCTCCGTGGCTCACTGCTGCCCATTCATTGTGTGGTTTAACCTTGGGGTGCGTTTGGACACAATAACCTGCGAGTCCCAGGTGGGCGGGCGGTGAGGAGGAGGAAGCGGAGAAAATGTTATTCCAGTGCAGGAAGATTAGCCACGTCGCTTTGAAAGCCTCCAAACTGCCGCATGTCATCAGCTATTATGTTCTCTGTGCAAATCTGTGCCGCGGGACTCGCCTTTTGTTCTAATCCTGTGTTTGTGTGTGCATGTTTGTGTGTGTTTTGATGTAGCAGAGGCTGACTACAGGACACATAATCAGGCACAAATAATAACCTATTGTCTAGGGTGCCTCTCTTTCCAAATGTTAATTTCCTTTGCTTTTATCATCTCCGAAAAAGAAACTTTCTTACATAAGTAAAAGAATCAGAGTTGAGCTAAAATCAGAGATTCATTCTTCTTCAAACGTGATAACAATGGATATCATCCTTGCTTCAGATTTCGTTTTGAATTCATCCTAATGCCGACTTAGGTTGTGTACAATTAAAAGCAATGTCAAGATAAAGAAGGTTGCTGTGCTGAAGCTCTTAAGAAATGATTTAGAATTAATGTAGTAGCTGCTGTAACGTCTTGCATTATTGATCATTTCAAGATGAATATTACTGATTGTAAGCACTGTCCTTTTTAATTTTGCATGTTTTGTTGACTTTGCAATAATTATAGGGTCTTGACAGAGGGCGTCTTCTATTTTTTTTATTGTTTGCTTACTGCTGTGTGTTGTGTTTTAAAGGCAAAGAGACTTAAGGCAAATTAAAGATTTGATTTCGGACTTTCAAATTGTGCTTATTCACCGAACCTTATTAGATCCACACGGTAAGTGGATTTGGCCATTTCGATGGACTCTAAATGTCTCTAAATGTTTTGTCAGAAAATAATCCGTCAAAACTGGCTTATACACTACTCAAAAAAATAAAGGGAACACTAAAATAACACATCCTAGATCTGATGGAATGAAATATTCTTATTAAATACTTTGTTCTTCACATAGTTGAATGTGCTGACAACAAAATCCCTCAAAAAATATCAATTTAAATAAAATTGATCAACCCATGGAGGTCTGGATTTGGAGTCCCACTCAAAATTAAAGTGGAAAAACACACTACAGGCTGATCCGACTTTGATGTAATGTCCTTAAAACAAGTCAAAATGAGGGTCAGTAGTCTGTGTGGCATCCATGTGTCTGAATGACCTCCCTACAACGCCTGGGCATGCACCTGATGAGGTGGCGGATGGTCTCCTGAGGGATCTCCTCCCAGACTTGGACTAAAGCATCTGCAAACTCCTAGACAGTCTGTGGTACAACATGGCGTTGGTGGATGGAGCGAGACATGATGTCCCAGATGTGCTCAATTGGACTCAGCTACATGAGGTCTTGCATTAGGAGGAACCCAGGACAAACAGCACTAGCAGATGGTCTCACAAGGGGTCTGAGGATCTCATCTTGGTACCTAATGGCAGTCAGGCTAGCTGTTGTCACGGTACCATCCACCAAGACCGCTCAGGTCATCCAACTCTAGCCTACTAAACATCCCTAGACTCAGAACTAAACATGGAGAAGCAGCTTTCAGTTTCTATGCTCCCCTTATCTGGAACAGACTTCCTGACGAGTGTAGAGCTGCTGAAACTCTGAACTGCTTTAAATCAAGACTAAAAACCCATCTGTTTAGAATTGCCTTCGAGTAAATGCTTGATGTCATATGTATGAAATGTGTTCATGCTCTCTTGCTTCTTTTCATCTTTCTCTTGCTTTATTGTGTATCATGTGTAATGTTTCTTTTTTTTTTTTTTTTTTTTTTTTTTTTTTAAATCACCAAATCATGTAAAGCACCTTGAATTACCCTGCTGTTGAAAGTGTGCTATACAAATAAAATTGCCTTGGCGAGCAGAACTTTCTCCACGGCATCTCCAGACTCTGTCAATTCTGTCACATGTGCTCAGTGTGAACCTGCCTTCATATGTGAAGAGCACAGGGCACCAGTGGTGAATCTGACAATCTTGGTGTTCTCTGGCAAATGCCAAACATCCTTCACGGTGTTGGGCTGTAAGCACAACCCCCACCTGTGGACCTCGGGCCCTCATACCACCCTCATGGAGTCTGTTTCTCCATGACGTAGTGGTCTGGGCACTACGTTAAGACACAGCAAACCTTCTTGCCACAGCTCACATTGATGTGCTATCCTGGATGATGTGCACTACCTGAGCCATTTGTGTGGGTTGTAGACTCGGTCTCACGCTACCACTAGAGTGAAATCACCGCCAACATTCAATGACCAAAACATCATCCAGAAAGCATAGAAACTGTGAAGTGGTCTGTGGTCACCACATGTGGAACCACTCCTTTATTGGGAGTGTCTTGCTAATTGCCTATAATTTCCACCTGTTGTCTATTCCATTTGCACAACAGCATGTGAAATTGTCAGTGTTGCTTCTTGAGTGGACAGTTTGATTTCACAGAAGTGTGATTCACTAGGAGTTACATTGTGTTTAAGTGTTCCCTTTAATATTTTTGAGCAGTGTATATATTGATCGATATGCCGATATATCGTGATATTATACCTATATTGTCTTCGCAATTTTCGGCACTAATACTATATTTGCATGTTTATGTTTTCTTCATGTCTGCAACCCTAGACGACTGTACATTAGGCAGTTTGAACAAACCAACAAGGTCAGCAAACAACCTTGGTCACATCAGAGTTAATTCTGTTGGAAGGGAGAACTTTAATTGTCTGCCAAAGCAGGATTGTAGAAGGCTCTGTAAGACACATCCTGGTTTATTTTCTTGGACAGATGTATCAGTTTAGATTTACTCCTCCTCCTTTATCTTCATAAATTAGCTTTCCTCCAACTCTAGCCTGCTAAACATCCCTAGAGTCAGAACTAAACATGGAGAAGCAGCTTTCAGTTTCTATGCTCCCCTTATCTGGAACAGACTTCCTGACGAGTGTAGAGCTGCTGAAACTCTGAACTGCTTTAAATCGAGACTAAAAACCCATTTGTTTAGAATTGCCTTCGAGTAAATGATTGATGTCATATGTATGAAATGTGTTCATGCTCTCTTGCTTTTGATCTTTCTCTTGCTTTATTGTGTATCATGTGTAATGTGTGTTTCTTTTGTGTTTAAAAAAAAAATCAAATCATGAAGAGCACCTTGAATTACCCTGCTGTTGAAAGTGTGCTATACAAATAAAATTGCCTTGCCTTGCCTTTTTATGTAGAGTTCACTTATGTCATCAGAGTGCCTCTGACAGTAGTTACCTTTGTAATTAAAATTAATGTTTGAGTTGTGTAAGTAAAGTCTGAGGTAGAGTCTGAGTGTGCCTTAAATATGTCATTGGATTTATTATATATATCACTTTAATATTGATTGTCAGAAATTTCACGAATGGATTTAAATCTGTTCAGAAAGGTTCTTTGGCCTAAATGCTTTGTCGTGTTTTGCTATAGGGACCACGCTGAGAAAATAACATGCAAAAGAGATTCTGCTGTAAAAAGATTACGATTAAATTTTTCATACCATCCAGCTAGTTTGACATGTTACAGATAGCTGCTGATGTGATGTAATGTTCTTCAGTTGTTGTATATCAGTAACTTCTGCGCATTTCTAAAGAGGCAAATGTGCAACATTAGTTTGAGAGGAATAAGATCGTTATCATTAGAAGCATGTATTGACATAATATGCAATCATTGTGACAGGGAAGTGTTGCACTTGACTTTGTTGTCGAAGCCAAGACCGCTGAAGATACACGAGCCACAAAAGCTAAGCAGTAAGCTACATACTAAGCCTTAAATGAGTGTGCCTACTTCTTTTGCAAAGTGCAGCTGCAAAAATGCACCTTGTACCAGGCTGAAACAGTTGACCAATGTGCTGGATATCTATTTTTGAAATGACTTAAATGTAAATTCCTGCAGAGTAGGAATCAGCTTTGTGTACCCATGAGCCAAGATTCATTCCCAGCTCAAAGGGATTTGAAAAATCTCTGAATTGTTTATATATTTTTGTTTGGTTAACACACATTTCAATGAAAGTGAAAGATTAGATTTGGAGAGTGTGTCTTCACAACTGCAGACAGATAACCACCTTCTCCTCACATTTATGTTGTTGTTTGCACCCTTACCAAGATGGCAACAAGGTGGCAGTCTGACTGCAGGACGGTAGGATAGAATGTGACACGTTCTGTGGATTGCTCCATAAGACTGCCCACCTCAGTTGGTGAGCAGATCCAGATGAGTAACAGGTGCATTAAAGGCGGCCTCAAAGGTGGATTGGTGAGCCATAAAGCCGCAGGAAGTAGACAGGCATCGTGGCCTCGGATGGTTCAGAGAATGAGGCGTGAAGGCCAAATCGCTGCTGTAATCGGCCTGAAAATACGGCTCCAGTCCTGAGGCCCGAGCTTTACTGTCAGGCCTCTCCACCATAATATAGGACTGTAATTGAATGTGATGCTGCCTCTGATGGATAAAGTGCTCCTATTACAAAGGCCCCTGGTGCTGCTGTCTTTGTCCTTTAGATGGCAAACTAGTTTGGTCCCTCTGAATTTGTTTGGATATTTTTCCCTGAGGGTAAAGAAAGCTTTTTTTGTGTTTTTTATACAATAAAAAACAGCACCAAACAGGTGGTAGAGAGAAAAGAAAGGAGTTTGAGTTCCTTGACATTCCACATATAGAGAATATGCATAAAGTTGAACTATCCAATAACATGTACTGTATTTTTCTCTCAAAGTTTTAAAGCAAATTCTAATCAAATACTAAGGAAATGTGTGTGAACCTTTTGAGAAATATTTTTTTAAATGTCTCAAAAAATCTCTTTCTGACAAACCAGAAATAATTTTGGTATGCAACTTATCTAAAACATTGAAAGGTTAAATCAGATTTGATGTCGGTGAGATAAAAAAGGTTATGCATATTTCCATTCAGTATATACAAATATTTGGTTTTCAGCGGTATACAGTACACTGTTGCTTTATGCGTTTGCACAGACCCATCAGTTTTATTTTTCCAACTCTTTCCTTTGACTTTACAAACTAGCTTTTATGTACTTAAAATATTTTCTCTTGAAAAGTGGTGTTTCTACATAGAGAAAAACTGATAAAATTGTGAATGTGATTTTACTTTTAAACTTACTTTTTTTTTTTATACCATAATTTCCATGTCGCCCATTGTAGGATTTGTTCGAGTTATTGGAATATGATTTAGGATTTTCCTCAGCCATTGCACATCATAAGTAGCTGGTGTATTTTCAAAAAGAAGCAAATATGTGAAATTACTAAGAAAGGGACAAATCTCTCGCTATATGATGCTTTTAATGGCTTTATAGGCTATCAATGTTTCTGTAAGGTTTGAAGTGTTACACTTCATGCTGTCAAAGCCAAGACATCCAAAGAATCACAATCCATCTTTGTTAATTTAAGGCTCGTCATCAACCTGAATCTTGAAATCCAGCATATCTCCTCCATGCATTAAATTAAATATCCTGGTAATGAACTTTGAATTAGCACTCTTTTCCATTTCAGATTTAAACAATTTAATTGTACATATAGTACAGTACAAACTCTGCGTGTAAATGTATTGCTAGAGTGGTTAAATACATAAAATGCATTAGCAGCTTCTAATTGCTAATTGTAGTTGGTCTATTGTGTGAGCACAACACTTAGGAAATGTGACACGCTGTCTGAGACGTGGAATGCAGTCAAACTGACATTGTTCCTACTTTCCAGGTTGTTGGGATGCAGCTTTGGGAAAAGAACCCTGATAAGCTGCTGATTCAACAGCACTCTGACCAAATACATCCTAGATTTCAGTAACAGTCAAGTTCTTCCTGGAATGATTAAGTTAGTGAAGTGGGATTTTTAAACATTAAGCCTGCTTTTGAGCCTATATTAAAAAGGACACACAGTACATTATGGGGTTTATTGCCTAGTTTGAAGGCTGCTTGATGAAAAGTATTTAAAAGGTTTTGAAGATTCACCAATGGGTGTTGTTGCAAAGGTTACATTGTTATGGGAGTTTTTGATAATTGTTAAAAAGAATAACTTTTACTGTTTGGGTCCCAGAACACATGTTAATGTAGAAAACTGAAAAGGCTATTTCAAAGCTTTACAAAATTTTAATTGTCTTTCCACGAGTGTGATGACTGACAAAATGTCAGCTCTGATTGAGAATAAACTGTTTTTTTTTTACCTTTGGAATTGTTAAATATATTCAACACATCAGGTCTGATGTAAGTTATGCCTTTCAGTGAAGCGTTAGGTCTTGAGGGTCTAGTCGATGAACAGTAGCAGATGGAATGTTGTAGGCAGTAACTGTATATTACGTAAGGTTTTGTTAATTAGTAGTTCCTTCATTCTTTTAAAACATGTTTCACATTTATTATTAATGTCAAAGAGGCTTTTTTCTGTTCTTAAAGGCCTGCTTGAACAGCTAGTTATGACTTGTTTGGCCTCTCCTGAATAGTTATTTTAATTCTACATGTTTAAAGCTGGAATAATAGGGAAGCTGTGAAGCCCTGAGTGCTTGAGAAAGCTCTGGTGAAGGAAAGGTCAGTTCTGAGGTACATGGATTTGTGTCAATTTCAGAAATGTGGTGTGGCTCTATTCTAGTTTTAGTGGCTTTAGGACCTCCCTAGTCCTCATGTGACTCGGTGTCTCTCTCACACACAGTGCCTTAATCAGCTAACGGCTCATTAGTGTGTGTTGAGACTCATGGGACTTGTGACCTTCTCTCCAATTAAAGCTTCCAAGTTAATCTTCCCACGTTTCTCGCTTTGTCTACAATCCCATCGTTTTTTCTGTCCTCCCTAGTTGTTTATCTCTCAATTGATTTCTTGCAACTAAAAGCATGTAGGCTTTAGTCACTTTTTTGCCCCCTCTCTGCTGGAAAACCTTCGGTTCCTTGAGATTTGACCCTTTTTTTTTTTGAGCTTTGCTCCGTTTTAATCAGACTCACTGCTGCCAGAGCACTTATTTGGTCTACTCCTAATCAGTTTGATCTGTTTCTCTCACTTCAGGCACAGAGTTTTTTACACACATGGTTGACGTCAGTTTCTTCAAACACCATGATTCTAGTGAGAGCATACTTATGCTTTTTTCATCTTTTTAACTTGGCACATTGCCCACAGATGAGTTGGCGGTTGAGAGTATCTTTAGTAAGGCTACATGGTTTAGATTAGTCCTCCCCAATCATGGTCATCAGTGCTTTTGCTTTAGATATCTCCCTAGATATCTCCCTGCTCCATCAAACCTGATTCATATGGTTACTTTATGAGGTGTGGCATGCTCTTAAGTTCAGCAGACAGGTTGTGAGGATCATTTTATTTAAATCAGTTGGCTGGCGCTAAGGAAACGTAAATCATGCAGGACAGTGGACACAGCATCAGTGTCCCTCTAATGTATGATATCATACATCCATTCATAGTTGCATCCCACTCAAAATATAATTTTGATATTTTTGTCATTATACCCAGTTCATCACATTCTGGGTAGCAGAGAGCTGGTGCTTATCTCTGTTGTTGCATTAAAGGAGTGCCACATGGGAAATTGAAGCAGTCATTCTTGCACACACTCACATTTAGAATATTATTAATCTCCAGTTAAAGTAACATGCATGTATTTGGACTTGGACTGAAACCAAAGGACCCAGAAAAACTCCACAAATACTCAGGTGAAACATGCAGTCTCCACAAACAAAGGCCATGATTTGAACAGATAAACTTCTTACTCCAAGGCAACAGTGCTAACCAAGAAATCACACTGCTGCCCTGCTAGCGCTAAGACACTGGTATTGGTAAACAAATATGCAGCAAGGTTTTGGTCTTTAAAAACAAAAATACATTTATTTTACATTGGTTTAAGCAAAGTCATATTTTGCAGGTATACTTTTTAAAATATATAGCTTAATTTTGGAGAACGTAGTGTGATTAAAGCACAATTTTATGTCTTCATTCCTGCTTTTGGTCCTGTGGGGAAAAAAAGGTAGAGATACACAGAAACACTGGTGACTGAATTTCCTACTTCACCGGCCCTGATCAGTGATCCACTAGTCAGAAACTAAAAGTCGAACCTTTTCCTGATCACCATGTGTTATCGCTACCAGGTCGTGCTGAAAACTAAACTTCTCTGTGTAGAAGTTTTTACAGCAGAAAGAAGACTTTGTTAGCTATTTCCAAGTCGGGCAATTACAAATGAGGTTAGAGAAAGCACAGAGATGTAGGAAGCTTTTAGAAAGGAAAACATTTTGTCATAGGATGCCATGTTGGCTGTTTCTTCAGGCTGCTACCTTTTTTTTAAACTGGAAGTTGAACGGAAGCAGTTATTTGCGAAGCTGAACATACAGCAAATGCAGTTAATGTAAGAGACTGCAGGGAATGCAAGCACTGAATACTATTTGTATTATTCTATTCACTAATTCCTAATATAAGATGCCAAAGAGTTTACAATATCTCTTCTAATATTTGTCTTTGTCCAGAATTATTAGTAAAATCCTGCTTAACTGCAGATCATTGCAATACTCATCTCACTTACACAAGGGTTAACGTTAACTCTGGTCCCATTATAAATAGTTAAGCAGCGAAAGGCTTCTTAAGGCTACTGTATAGTTACAATGAATAAATGATTCAACACTCTAATGCATAACAGCAAATTGGAGCATTTCTTTTCTAAATATAGGTTGCAGACTGTTTAAAAAAATACATATTGTGATATGACATTTGTTGCATTTACAGGTGCAAATACTATTGGACTAATTATGTAATAGATTTACGATTTGCTGTAATGCCTTTATATTAAAGTTGTCAATAACCCTTGGTCCCATAACCATGGTAGGGGTTACAGTATTAAAAGATTTTCAGCTTTGACTGCTTTGGAGAAAATGCTTAAAAATTTAAAAATGTTATCGTTTGGACAGTTCAATTTTCACCTTGTTTGGAAAGTGGAAAGTATTTTTGCTCATATTGTTCACATCAAGAAGTTTAAATCAGCAAAAATCTGCTGCATTTTTCAAAAATTGGTGTGTGGAAATCGGTTAAAAATATCTAATTGGTGCATCTTGAATGAAGGAAAATGACCTTTTTAAGCATTAGAAAAGTGAAAACAGAATACAAGTCTCTGCTGCATGAAGAACAAACCCCATTAGCTACAGTAACGAGTCAAATCCGGTTGGACTAAAGTGTCTTTTCAAGTTAATTTGCTAATCTTTCTTTCCTTGACATTATAAACGCAGCAAAACTATGCATTATTGTGAAAGTAACAACAATGTCCTTTTAACTCACTAAACTTGAACTTGACTAGTGTTCTATGTTTCAATTTTATCTTATTACCTGGGAACATTTGTCAACACAGAGACTGACAAGTAAAATGAAAAGAGAAATAATGCAATATATTACCTTCTCTACTTTGCAGTTATGGGTATTGTTTTATTTGTGTGGAATATGAAACCACAAATAAAATATATCCGAGTGAATCTTCTCTGCCCCTTTTTTCTTTCTTTCTTCTAAGACTCATTAGCACAGAAGAGTTGCTCTGATTGTGTCAGAAGCCACTGTAAGTTGCATCACTCTGCGTATATATCTGAGTGTCCTGATGTACACATTTTTTACAGCGTGGAATGGTGTTGTAGTGCCTGGATAGATCAAAATAAGGGGAATTAGGTGTTGTGTATGTATGCATGCATTCCGTTTCCTCTCGTTTCTGCGAGGCACTGCATTGTCATGTGTCAAGTGTACATGGTTGGGTTGAGCAGTGTTTGCTTGATCCTCTCTTCTTCTGTTCTGTGATCATCTCCTTGCTCTTGCCTCTTTAGTTTCACCGCTTTCTTGATAAAATGCTTCATATTGGTGATGCAACATAATGGAAACTGGCTGCAAACCAAGCCTGAAGGGGATTTTACTCATGTTGGTTAGAATTTTGAACATGAAATTTAGGACTTATTTTCAGAATAAGAGGATAAAGACCAATTAAAAAAAATACTGAAAAGAGCTGCTTAAAGTTTTCCTGTGCCGAACATCCACAGGACAATGCCTTCATAAGTAGATCCAAGTTCATTAGCTGCTTTCTAATTAATATATAGAAACTTCTTTTATCAGGCAGCTGCTTAAAATGGAAATTGCCGACTTGTGCAGATATATCTTTTTTTAGATACAGTACGCTTTCAAGCTGCAGAGCCTAAAAGTAATGTAACACTGTAGAATTCCTGGACCTATTGCTACTTTGCTGTTTAACAATGTTCATAATAAATATATATAAACCTTCTTGCCACAGATTGCATTGATGTGCTATCCTGGATGATCTGCACTATCTGAGCTACTTGTGTGGGTCGTAGACATCAGCCAGAAAGTATAGGAACTGAGAAGTGGCCCCTTCAATTTGCACAACAGCATGTGAAATTGATCATCAATCAGTGTTGCTTCCTAAGTGGACAGTTTGATTCCACAGAAGTGTGATCGACTTGGAGTTACATTGTGTTGTTTTAAGTGTTCCCTTTAAGTTTTTGAGCTGTGTATATATTGACCGAAATGCCCATATTTCGCGATATTATGTCAAAATATTGTATCGGTATTCAAAAGCAATGTATCGATTTTTATTCTAGTTTTTAGAAATGGGGGGGTAATTTGAATGGGACCATTAATGACAGTTTTCTTTGTAGTAAAATTAATTGTATGACGGGTAGTTGGTGGCTTTTTCATCTTCTTTGTTCCAGTGGATCAACTAGATCTAGTAATAAACTGGATGTGTTTAGTATGAAACGGGGTTGGAGTTAGGAGTAGGCGATATAAACGATATAAGGTAGAGATTATATAAATCTAGCACACGATAGAGATTTTGACTATACCGGCCTATTGCGCCATTTGAAAAGGTCTTCAAGCTGTGCCTTGTATTAAGTACACTGATGTTCAGTGTTCGTATTTGCACTAGATAATGTGAGTTTAACATTTGTTGTTTTCTATGTAACAGGAAAGAAACCTGTTGAACTTAAAGCATTTTAAATTCAAATATGTGCAGCATTATTTTTGTGCAATACTAAATTTATAAACAACTAATCAGAAAAGCAGAAAGAAATGTTATTTCTCTATATACATTTTGCACTTTAGTTAAAATTATTTTGAACTTTGTTTTCATAATATTTAGCTTTTATTTAGAATACCTTCATTTTTATTTATGACCTGATTTCTGTGTTGCAGTTTTGTAGAAAAAAATTTGAATACTGAATACATTTTGCACAATGAATGTTCTTTAAATGGGATTCTATAATTTTTTGAAGTTGTTCTGCTGCAATTAATCTGGAATGTGAGAGTGATAAAAACATTCATCATTTTGACATATAAAAAGATAAGAATATATCGCAATAAATATTGTTCCCGCACATGCTTCAGATTATATCACAATATGGATTTGAGGCCGTATCACACCTCTCTTGTTGGATCATTTAGAATGCTGTTAAACTGTTTTCTACAGTTAAATTAAGTTTTTTTAAAAATCAAAATGT
The DNA here is from genome assembly GCA_963556495.2 of Valencia hispanica. NCBI lineage: Eukaryota > Metazoa > Chordata > Actinopteri > Cyprinodontiformes > Valenciidae > Valencia > Valencia hispanica. The sequence goes on along the minus strand of OY747713.1, from coordinate 11,711,200 downwards.
ATAGTCTCACTCATAGTATTGCAATGCATCGCAATATATATTTTATTATCCCCTTTATATATTGTGATCTATATCATATCACCAGATTCTAGCATAGATAGATAGATAGATATAGAAAGCAGCATTTTCTGTTTGACTGGAACTTGGTGTAATTCCTGCAACCTTTGGCGGCAATTTATAAGGATATTTAGATGACCGGGAAAATGTAGAAATTACAGTATGTGTTTAAAGGACAGATATAGTTAGTTTTTTACAACCTTTCCATGCTCAAAATTGAGAAATGGATTTAAAAGATGTTTGAATGGGAGAAAGACGAGAACAAGGCAGCAAGAATGCAGCTGAAAGTTGCAGAAGAATGCTGCTGTTACAAGCTCCGTCTTCAGGTTCAATTTCAGATCATAAAGTGAATATTTTTATGGCAATTTATGCAGTGAGGGGAAAGATGTCAGAAGATCGCTAGAGACTTAACAAATTGCCACCATAGAGAGGGATTTAAATATGCTTGGTGGTGAGTCTGTTTTGCATGTAATACACCACAGTAGAGCCTACTTGTAAAAATAATTTAAAATAATTAAATCCTTGCAGCATTCCTGTTAGATGTTGCAATTTGTGCTCCAGTACTAATGTCCAGCACTTCTATTTTTCCAAACAAATGTCCCCACAATGGCTCATATTAATGAGCTGTGTAGTCTCACTTTTCACTGGTTAATCTGAATCTACTTTGTCTCTTTTACTCATAAGGCTTTAAGTAATATAACTGTAGAAATGTTGTTTTGCAGAGACTCTGTCGCTTCACTAAAGTTGTCTGCAGTTAGATTTCTTACAATAAATGGGAGAAAATGTTGTTTGGCCCCTAATACATCAGTTCAACTTAATACTACACAGGTGATGGGTGGAAAGGAAAGTTGAACTAGATGAAAACTTAAGTCTGACATAATCTCTGTCTGACACTTAGGAAATAGAAAATGCTGCTACAGCTAATTATCAGTAAAACACATTTTACTACCAAATAAATTGTTTGCCCTCAAATATCTGCAATAGCCTCGGTGGTCTGGTTTTTGACAATGCTCAATGCGATCAGATGTCGATGTAACATCTTTTTGTGTCCTTTAATCTCAGTTTGAGTTACTCCGTCCCTTTAAATCCAACTTTTTTGCACGAAAAGTTCTCACCGTCTGATATTTCTGTGTAACCAATAAGCAGGCACATATCCACTGGACTTGTTCGCACTGACGTACTGTAGCTGTGATTCAAAAGTCCCCCTTTTTCTCAGAGAAGTGGTTTTGAATTTACTTCACTTGGCAGTTGACCAACTATTATTTGTTGACACCTTTTAAATGGTTTAAAGAACAAATGTTCAAAAAAGCATGAACAGATTGAAGGTCTAAGTACAACTTTTGTGTTACAGACACTTAAAGCTGCTATACAGAATCTGCAAACAAGCTAGCTTTTCAACAAAACACAATCTCAGAACTCTCCCCCCTCCTGTCGGCTATCATCCTAGGCCACATCCCCCTGATTTGGGAACGAACATTGCCAAAGTAAATGGCGCAAAACACCAGTTGCAGATGGTCACCAGTCTTTTGTTTTCTGCGACTTCAAATGGCGTTTTTCTTTTTGGGACTCTGGTAGTTTGTCCTAAAGTTGAAGTGGTAGCAGCCGGCGGTTTCTTGAAATTATTAAGCAGAGAACCTCTCACACCAGTGGTGTTCCGTTGCAAAATGCGGACCGTGTAATTAGTGGAGGAGCTACGGAAGTGCGCGTGTCCTGTGAGATGGCCCAATCGTTTGTTTTGGACCGAGTCATGTTATTGGCTGAGATTTTTAGACAAATGCGACAGAACTAATTTTAATCTCTAGAAAATATTTATAGCTATACTATGTTAGAACATTAAGATGCATGAAAACATTTTTTTTGCCCAACTTGTTTTGCAGATTTGGTATAACAGCTTTAATTAGTATTTACTGATGTGTTCAGCTTGTATTGAAGGTCATAAACTGCTCATCTTGGCACACCAATTGGAGTAAAAAATTGCATATTTTTCATCTGTCAGTTTTCTTAATCTGTTTTCACTTTAGGCTATAAAACGTGTGTATGAAATGTGAATTATGCTGGGAAGTTGATCTCTTCCTGCATAACACATTCATAGTTGTGCATGTATTTTAAGTTAAAGTGGGAGTTCAATGTGCAGGTCCTCTACAGATTCACTAACAGGTGGTGTGAGTTGTATGATCGTACGCATTAGAATTAAATATTTCTGACTGATTTTTATGGTGTAGCTTCAAGAAAAAAAAGAAATTCTTTAAAGAACCTTTTGAGTGTTTTGTTATATTGAAGAGGAATCTCATAATAGTATTACCATCTAGTTGAATTGTGAAGATGAGCGTTTTTTTGTCCCTATTGGTCGTAATTTTGCCAGATAAATGCTGTATTATGCAAGTTTTTAAAGTAGCTTCACAGGTGGATTATTTCCTTATTAGTTTTCAGCAGCCAAAGAAGCATGCTTGTTCACAGCTGACATCTTTTCACACAAAGCGTAGGGCAGTTATTGGTGTAAAGATACAGTGGACCCTCGGTATTCGCAGGGGTTGGGGACCACAACTGTCCTAGAAGAGCTGAAATCATTGAATACTTGAGAACCCCTCCAATATCACGCATAACTGCACAGTGGAAACAAACTTGGCACTACCACGGAAGATGACATTTATGGTTTTCCTTACCTCCACTCTCCAGGGTACAACCAATCGGTGGCATATAAAATGAATGCGCTCCTGGATTGGCTGCTTTGCAAACGGCAAAGTTTGTTGAGGATTTTAAACTGTGGCTGAACCTATAGCAGAAAACAGGGAGGCTTAATGTGTATTTTGCAAACAGAAGACTAGTGCTGCCTCAATAGGCATCAAAGTAATAAAATCACACATGAATGGAGCTAGCCACAAAACTACCTCCATTAGCTGCCGTGAACATCTGCAGCGATCAATCGCTAGTTTTTGTTCTAAAAAGCTGCTACTGTGACAGCTGTAGCAGCTGTGAGAGCTTGGCACCTGCACCACCTGTGAGTACACCATTCCCCAACGTGACGACCTCCACAGCAGGTGACTTCGGCCCCGTCGTCTGCAGCATCTGACCTCAGAGTGGCTCTAGCAGGCACACCAACACAGCGGGCTGAGATGATTTGGTGTTTACACACAGTGGTTAATCACCCCTTGCTGAATTCTAACGAAGATCCCTCTTTACTTGGACACATTTTTATAACTTTTGCCTTTGGTTAAAGTTTGGGGGTGGGGTGCTGGTGCCTATCTAAAGCAGTCATTGGTCAAGAGACCCTGATTAAACTGTTTGTGGGTAATATGTGCTAAGTGTTAACATGCCCCCTATATCACAGAGTTGGTGTTGACTTCTTTCAACACGCTCATATGTCAAACACACATACTCCTAAACTTACACATGCACAGGTGACCTCTGTGTCTCTATGAAGCTTCTCTTCCATCTTTATTGATCAGCAACACAACACATTGCTCTCCCGGCAGGTGTTTTGTGCTTGTGGGCGGATGTGTGTTTTGTGTGTGTGTGTGTGTGTGTGTTGCAGTCTACTGACAGCTGGTTCACAGCAGATGCAAACTTCCTGCTGCCTGTAGAGAAAGAATCAATAGAAAATAAGATGTTTCCTGACATTTATTCTGTTTGCTGCAGACAGAAATGCATTATGAGTCCAATTCAATTATTTAGGTATGTGGAGATTTGTGCAAAAGCTTCAGGAGACAAGTCAGGTTGTGGACAAAAATAAATCTAAACATAACACTATATCACATACTTTGGTGGTACACATTTTAAACCCCACGTTGTTTTTAACTCTGCCACATTAAGATGGTCTTTTAATGTTGCAGCGGACCAGGCAGGGTTCAGACTTGAAATTAATAGAAAATCTGGAAGAAGCAGCTAAAGATTATTCAACAAGGCCCTCCAACCTCAAAAACCTGGCCTTATCTATCTATCGGCAATAATAGAGTTTTGACTGCTGTTATGCCAATAAATATTTTTTCATTGACTTACTGAAAAAAATGCTTTTACTAAATTTAACATGCCAAAATCTTTTTTTATATAGAAATGTAAATGCAAACAGATAAACATTTTTTTTCTTCTAAAATAGTATCTTCTGTATGATGTTTTATGTTTTGAGAGATGCATTGGTCACTTCCAAACAAACTTCTTTGGTAAACAAAAATAATGTTAAATCTGAATCTGCTGGGGGTTGTAAACGCAAGATTAGTGCTGCCTCAATGGGCATCAAAGCCTCCGGGCCTATGGCTGGATCCGCCCTGGCGTTGCCGTTTGCCAGTGGAGCCTGTGGGGTTGTTGCTGTGGCCCCCCGGGCCCCTGTATTATAGCTGCTGGATGTTACCTTAGGGCTCTCCTCTGCTCCTCACTTGGAGGGTGCGTTCAGCCCTGCGTTGTTCTGCCTGGAGCTCCTGTGCTCTGGGGGTCCTTTGGATCTCTATGGCTCTGACCTCCTTCATGTCTGCGTCGATCCCTGGAAGGCGGATCGATGGCTCCTCACACCAGCTATTGAACACTCGTATGGAGAAACCTTATTTACACCAGTATGCTCATACACGCACACAGTTGTGGGGATTCCAGTATTTACAGATGCATTCTTGGGCTTAGGTTACCATCACTAAATCTTGTAATAATCGGTTGCATGAGCTTTTCAGTGACGCTGTTACTGTATTTAAATATCCATTTGTGGTTGTGTAGTTCTCAGTTCACATTATTTGATTTGTTTTGTCATTGTTTTTTTTCCCTCTCTCTGTCGTACTGTGTGTCTGGAGGCAGACTGGGATGTTTTCTTATTTCTTATTTGTTTCCCTTCCTCTCTTTTATATTCAACTTACCCTCTCCCTCTTAACTTTCCTACCTCTCTTTTATCTTCTTTCTTTCTTCCCCTTTATTTTCAGTCTCCATATCCATTATATAAACAACAACAACAACAACAAAAAATGTATAATTGAGATTTCTTACACATATATCAAGAGGAGAGCTACAGCAAAAAGCTGTAATGCTCCACTTGTGAAAGTAAATCTGTTGGGCTTCTAGCTGGTAGTCAGAAACCAATTCTGAGTGCCACCCAGCCAGACAGGACACGTAAAAAAAGAGAAATCTGTTGGGTTTCTGACTAATTTTGGGCTTAACTGTGTGTAAGGTATCAATGGCTGCTGTTGCCTTTTGAAATTTATACTGAATTTATTTTTTACATTCACTCTGGAAGAGGGCTGCATGATATATTGCAAATATATTGTCATTGCAATATCGATGTGCGCAATAAACACATCGCAAAGGACCGTTTAGAGTGCAATAATTGTTTGCTAATATGTTCCAAGTATTATGAGTTAGCATTTTTCATTCTAATGAAATGTTCAACCAGCTGGACAGAGTCTTGCGGCAAACACCGGCACTAATGATGTTGAGTAAAATGCTAAAGGTTTCAGAGTGATTGAAGCACAGATGAAAAGAAAGAAGAAAATAGGCAAATATGGCATCTAATATTGTCACCAAAATTGTTACTTATGTTATCACCAGTACAAGATGTTGTGTGCAGCATAAGGTGCTATTCAAGTCATCTAATGAAAATTCCTGTCGCGGGGTTAGAAAAATCTGAATGTCCATTTTTTTTTCCAATATCGTGGCTCCCTACTCTGCAGGCTACACACAAGTTCATTGTAACGCTGTCCAATGTAGATTAAAATATGAAAACAACTTTTATGTGAAGAGCTTGTGAAATTTTTAGGCTCGGTCTTGATATTTTGCACCTCTGACAGTTTCTGCTGGGTTTCAACATCTTATCCTTGTTGACTTTAAAATAAATGATCCCCAAAGGTAGTTTTTTGAAAACTGTTTTTCTTGGGTTTTTTTTGTTTACAACAGTTCTTGTCATTTTGCCTCTGTGCATTGTCTTACTTTCAAATTTTTTATTTTTTGTGCCTGAAGTTTATAAATCCAACAGAGTCTACTATGTGATGTTTTATACTGGGCGTTGGGGAATTCTGCTTCTTAAAGACTTGTATTTAGAAATTAAGAAAATGGGTTGAAATATATGAAGAAAACAAATAATTGCGATATGGTTGTTGAATACTGCAGTGGCAATATTGGTTTTGATTGAACCCCATTTTCCTATTCCATGTCATTCTTTCATGATATCTACTTTGAGTTTTGACATCTCGATCAGTAAAATCTGTTAGATGTGGACATGCAGGAGGTGAAGATCTAGCCAACTGGTCATTTATTTGTAACTAAGCAGGGTTTGAATAGCCCTTTACAAATGTGATGTCACACACATTGATATTCTGGTAACGATTGTTATTCAGTATATTGTGCTACTTTGTTTTAAATATGTTGATCTGGTATATTTTTAAATCTATTTTTCTATTCAGGTTGGATAAAACTTCTATTTAAAAATACCCAAAGTCCACCATGTGATAATTTTAGGTTTGTTTCAGAACACCAAAAAGTGCATTTTATATGATTATTTCAGTTAGAAGCCTGGAGCTTAATATTCACAATATTTACTCCTGAAATGCCTCATTACTACTTATAATATTTAACACTAAAAAAGCTGAAAAAAATCCTCAAACATGCTGTTGGGAGAAAAACATCTGTTTCATTTAGCTTAGCTGCTATCATTAAACTTTTTGTTATTGAAAACTCCCATAACTGCACAAAAGTTTTTCTGTTGCCTGGCCAACTCTCAGAGAAAATTGGAGCTTAGAGATGCAGAGACAAGAAAAATGATACAGGGAATGAGGTGTGATGACAGTAACTTCCCTGCTTCTACTTAGTCACTAAGGCATTTGTTACATCATCTGCCCCAAATTTCTCAGGAAAGAGACTACCAAGGTCAAACTCAATATGATTTGATTATCTAAAAATCGTGTTGGAAATGAGTTGGAAAAATCGTGTTGGAAACTCATTTCCAACACAGTTTTTCTTTTCAAATCTCCATATAGAAATTACTTTTACACAACGTAATGTAATATGCCCTCTTTTGAGAAACTTGATGTAAAAAGTGTTAACAGCAGTCAGAGTTTTTCATGGGAAACTCATTTTGGGAGCATTTTGCCAATTAACATACGCTATTTAGCACCTTTAACACACATTCGATGTGTTTCTGTGCAGAACACTTAGATGGGACACATTACGGCACTTTGTAGTTTCATCAGAAGTGTCAACATTCCTGAATAGGACAGGTTGCAAAAACTGCCGCTAACTTAACAAAATTCCTGTCAAGTGTTTAATGACAAATTATAGTGGGGTATTTTTTTAATGCCTATCTCACTGCCAATGTGAGTTGCCCTTTAGACCTTGTTTTCACCTGTCACTAACATTTGTCTTGGATTTTCTGATTGTGTTTGAACACTCAACTTAGTGGTGGTTTTCTTTAGACCACTTTCTAAAGTGACACTTTCAATTTGGCCGTCAGAACGCACTATGTCCTGTGACTCCCCACAATTTTGACTCGACTACAAAGTTTATTTTATCTCTCCCAGAGCCAATTTTTGGCTGCCCACTACAATCTGTACATTATAAAATTCTTTATTATGCAATTCAGAAAATCTCCCTCTGTGGAAAGTCCTGTCACTTTGTTGCAAGGTGTGTAAATTGATACATGTATGGAAGCCAGTCATCTATTTTCTTTTTTTTTCTTTTTTTTTTTTACTACAGTGTCATAAGTTATATCATAATCTTTTATTTGATTATTTTCCTTGACCTCTGCTATTATGTCTATTAAACTACAACATAAGCGATAACTCCACAAAAATGTGACTCCGATTGTTCTTAACGGAGTTGATGGATGTCTGGAAAACGGCGTAGTTCAAGTGATTGCTGTTTCTGTAAGATCATGGATCCATTCAGACGTGTGGATGTTCTGTTTATTGCTCTGCTGATGACTGTGAAGGTGCCACCATTTTATTTGCTTTAACTGTGATCTGATCTGAAGTTGGGGTAGATTTTAATGCCAAATGAATGATTGTTAAGCTTGTTTACTTGCGTCTTAATTTCCCTTGATGTGTTCTGATACTAGGCATGGACAAGATCTTACCAATTCCTCAAACTTATTCCTTATGTTTTCTCATTTCTTAGTTTACTAACACAATTAGGATTCTATATTTTTTATTAAATAATTTTTTATTAAATAATTTCTGAATTAAAATAACACATACACAAATTTCACAAATTTTGGGTTGAAATGAGTTATGCAAATGTCAGGGTTTTTACATAGGAGCAAGGAGCATGAAAGGGGGTAAACATTGTATTTGCATGACCCATAAAAATGGAAATAAACTTAATCTACAGCCTATATGAGGGAAGGTAATTTCCATGTGGAAATATTCTTCATTTAGTTAGAAAGCTCAGTGGGGATGAGTTCTTAATCAAAACCTTTTTTTGTCTTTCTTTTGTTGAGAGGAGTCAGTTGAGGTGCCTCAGGCATCTGGTCAGGATGCCTCCTGGACGCCTCCCTGGTGAGGTTTTTCAGGCACGTCTCACCGGGAGGAGGCCCAGGGGAAGGCCCAGGACACGCTGGAGGGACTATGTTTCTCGGCTGGCCTGGGAGCGCCTTGGGGTTCCTCCCGAGGAGCTGGAACAAGTGGCTGGGGAGAGGGAAGTCTGGGTCTCTTTGCTTTGGCTGCTGCCCCCGCGACCCGACCCCGGATAAGCGGAAGAAAATGGATGGATGGATGGATGGATAGATGGCTTTGGTTGGTCATCACTAATGATGCAGTCTTACAGAAGCCATAATATAGTCTTAGCTCAGCCTCCATGGGTTTGAAGAAGTTTTATTTATTATTTTTTTTGTTTTTTTATTTATATATATTTTTTTGAATGAAAAGCCATTTCTGACTTGATGAGAAGGTTAGAATGTGTTGTGTAAATTATGTTTCTTCTGCCTTATCATTTCTCAATGAACATTTGCCAGTTGGCACCTCAATTTGTGCTGATTTCTTTAATTCATTCTGAAAACTGTGACCAATCTTTAATATTCATTGAGTTTCTTAGGTAGGGAAGGGAACTTGGGGTTAAATGCCTTGCCCAGGGGCACATTGACAAGTAACAGGAGGAAACTGGAATCAGACCTACAACCCTCTGATTACAAGCCAACTACTCTACCCGTCGAGCCACAGTCATCCACAAGAGTTGACTCAAGTAAGCAAACTGTTAGAGAATCCTTTAACTCAAACAGTCGAATCTCATAAAGGCTTTTGGAGTTCAGTCGAACTGAATTTTGAATCTGATCTTTAGACTCAACTGATTATCAGGAAGCCTATTATGGTTAAAAGTGCAGAGTTAAACTCCCAGTCTGACAGCGGGATAATGGCTGAGGCTTTTGGCCTATGAAGGTCTCATCAGCACTGCCATTGCTTATTTGGAGCACCGTGGGAGACTGAGCGATGGATGCTGGAGCTGAAGCCTTGACGATTTAGGAGAGTTGTTCCCTCCACAGGGTGTCTTTTAATTTTCCTCCTCATTCATCCTCCCTCCTGCTTTGCCTTGGGATATTCTCATGTTTTTGTGAAACACTATGTTGAACTCTCTAAGAAAAAAAATCCATTTACATTATCTAACTTTACAACAGTACTCAATTTTCAACAATTGTCACTTAACTGACCAGATAATGCACAGTACTGGGTTACGAGAACAACACTAGACGTGATTTTAACAATTCTTTTGAGTAAGTTAAGACTCTCCCTTTTTTACCTTCTAATTACAGAATCTGTAATCAGTGCAGAATAATTCAGTCTCTGGTTGACCTTGCTATATTTTGCTGCTGCAACCATGTGGCATTTTAGAACCTCCATATTATACTGCACAGATGCACCACTGTTATGCTAATTATGTAACTGCTTTCTCAACATTAATTTTACTTTATTTCATGCCATATTTTGCGGATGTTATGTCTACCCTAATGAATATTCATTCAACTCTGCCTGCCTAATGGCTATGGTAGGGGAGTTGACTGTTTTGTTATTGCCAAGGAAATTGATTAGGATGAAGTTTGACAAAAATGTTTAGTGTCTTCACGTTTTGCTATACATGTGGTTTTAGACAAACCAGCATACGGAGAACATGAAAAACATTACAGAAGCCATTGCGTAGTCATAACAACAAATATGAACATATTTGTATCTCTGATACAAATGGATAAAACTGTTCTAAATCTCTATTCAGAAAGTGTAACGTGAACCTTTTATGGCACGTTTTACCATACGAAGTCGTGGTTACTGTGACTGGATAGTGCTTTACCAGACATACTCCATTCTGATGAGAAATATCTTGTACCAGAAAATCTGAAGCTTCTTCTGTGATTATTGGCCACACTCACTGTCCTTTATCTTTACATCCATCCATCCATCCATCCATTTTCTTCCGCTTATCCGGGGTCGGGTCGCGGCGGCAGCAGCCTAAGCAAAGAGACCCAGACTTCCCTCTCCCCAGCCACTTGTTCCAGCTCCTCGGGAGGAACCCCAAGGCGCTCCCAGGCCAGCCGAGGAAACATAGTCCCTCCAGCGTGTCCTGGGCCTTCCCCTGGGCCTCCTCCCGGTGAGACGTGCCTGAAACACCTCACCAGGGAGGCGTCCAGGAGGCATCCTGACCAGATGCCCGAGCCACCTCAACTGACTCCTCTTGATGTGGAGAAGCAGCGGCTCTACTCTGAGCCCCCTCCGGATGACTGAGCTTCTCACCCTATCTCTAAGGGAGAGCCCAGACACTCTGCGGAGGAAACTCATTTCAGCCGCTTGTATCCGTGATCTCGTTCTTTCGGTCACCACCCAGAGTTCGTGACCATAGATGAGGGTAGGAACGTAGATCGACCGGTAAATCGAGAGCTTCGCCTTTTGGCTCAGCTCTCTCTTCACCACGACAGACCGGTAGAGCGCCCGCATAACTGCAGACGCCCCACCAATCCATCTATCGATCTCCCGCTCCATTTTTCCCTCATTCGTGAACAAGACCCCCAGATACTTAAACTCCTCCACTTGGGGAAGGACCCCATCCCCGACCCGGAGGAGGCACCCCACCCTTTTCCGGCTCAAGACCATGGCCTCGGATTTGGAGGTGCTGATTCTCATCCCAGCCGCTTCACACTCGGCTGCGAACAGCTCCAGCGAAAGCTGTAGATCACGCTCCGATGAAGCCAACAGGACCACGTCATCTGCAAAAAGCAGAGACCCGATCCTGAGGCCACCAAAACGGATCCCCTCAACGCCTCGGCTGCGCCTAGAGATCCTGTCCATAAAAGTTAGGAACAGGATCGGTGACAAAGGAGCACCCCCCACAGGGCCCCCCGAGGGACACGGTCGAACGCCTTCTCCAAGTCCACAAAACACATGTAGACCGGTTGGGCGAACTCCCACGCACCCTCCAGGACCCTGCTGAGGGTGTAGAGCTGGTCCAGTGTTCCACGGCCAGGACGAAAACCGCATTGTTCCTCCTGGATCCGAGGTTCGACTATCCGTCGGACCCTCCTCTCCAGAACCCCTGAATAGACCTTACCAGGGAGGCTTAGAAGTGTGATCCCCCTGTAGTTGGAACACACCCTGTGGTCCCCCTTTTTAAACAGGGGGACCACCACCCCGGTCTGCCAATCCAAAGGAACTGCCCCCGATGTCCACGCAATATTGCAGAGCCGCGTTAACCAACACTGGCCCACAACATCCAGAGCCTTGAGGAACTCCGGTCGAATCTCATCCACCCCCGGAGCCTTTACACTCGGCACTAATGTTTAAAGAGCAACTCACCCCCAAACCAACATTTTTGTGTTTTTTGCTGATATACTGTATAAGCGAGTGACTAACAGTGCTGTCTACATGTCTGGTCATTATTTTTGGTATATTAGTAAAATATATATATTTTTTTTACCAAAAACTGTCAGTGTGGCACCCTTTTCATGTTAAAACTCCACACTGCACTTGAGTTTGAATTGGGCATTGCTGTTTGCTCGGTAGTAATGGCTGATGTAAGTCGGTGATGTCTGACGTTGCCCATCCTTCCGCTGTGGGGTATAAAACGAGCTGATTGTTGGCCATGTCTCCATAGCGAGTTGGAGTTGAAATGGTAAGGAAGTGTGGACGCCACCCAGCCCTCTGCGCATTTTGTGCATGCACAAAATGCACCACATAAAATGACGCGTGTATTTTCTGATGTGCGTCAAATGCTTCATTTGCGCAAATTGTAGCGCAAATGAGGTAGAAATGTTTCTTGTGACGCAAAAACGTATGTGGCACGGTATAGAAACTCTTGATGCGCGTCAGCGCGCTTCTGCATTGACTTTACACGTAAATCGGACGCCCTTGACGCTTCAAATGCGTCTGGTGTGAATGCACCGTAAGGTTATTGACAAAAGATTGTACCATCATTCTTAATGGCTTGCAGAGAACATGGTGTTCTTCTGCCACTAATTTTAGTTTTACTAATAACTGACTTTACAAGATAACCCTTTTGTGGCTTTATGGTAAAAACGGGGATTACTGGATTATAATAAATGTATTAGGGATGCACCGATAAAAAAAATTTGGGCCGATACCGATGTCCGATATTAATCCCGCTGTTATGGCCGATAACCGATATGCACCGATATGGTATACGGTATATTTCGCTACACTTTCGACACCGTGGAAAATCAACCACACCATCTACATCGCTTCTCTGCTTGAGTTAAACACCCCCACATTCCTGCGCCGCATCACTATCGCTGTCACATGACCAAAGAAACACCACATGGATAACACCCCCCCCGAAACACAGACAGAAACGTCAAAAAGATGGAAATGGAAACATCGGTGGTTAATATCGGCCCTCTGTTACTTATCGGACCGATGCCGATATGTAAAAAAAATGCCTAACATCGGCCGATACGGATGTTGATGCCGATATATCGTGCATCCCTAAAATGTATGATAGTAATACTGGTGATTTTTACATTTTTGTAAACATTAAAGGTGTGTGGCCTCGAAGGATTATGATCTGCCTCTAATTTTCCATTTTAAATTCTTCTTGCTAGTTATTGCCTCAACACATTAATTAAAAATGTGCATTTAAAAGATGGATTAAAAGATTATGGGTTGCAAGTTATAAGTCTTTTTACTGTAGATGAGTTTCCAATGACTTTTAATGAAAGTTGAAGATTTATGTTCAGTCTTAAAACATTTATAATTATAACATTATCAAATGTGTTGCTTTGTGTTGTTAGAAACCCTACGTTTAATTGAGCAGTAACAAGTTATACAAAGCTGTAGTGCAAAATTGCAAACATTTTTTAGCACACTGTTCAGTTTGAAGGGCTTTTAACAAGATGCAAGAGTAGCAGGGTAACTAGAATATTCTCAGGTTTTATGAACACTACAATTGGCAAGCTTTGAACAACTGAACAAACTATAGGCCCACTACCTAAGGAGTTAGTGGGACTAATTAGCTGTCTAGGCTAATATTAGCAGTTAAAACTAGAGTTACTCAGTAAATTACAAAATGAAAATGCTGTATATTTTTTGAGGAGTATGTCTGTTTATTTAAAAGCCACTTCATATAGCAGGTGTTTAAGTATTTGTATTGAAATCAAAATAAAATCAAAGAATGTTTATTATACCTGTAATGATCAATATTTTGTATTCCTTGAAGCAGCTGACATAATAGTTGCCAGGAATGACGGCACATTGTAAAGTATTTGTCTTTTACTTTTTTGTGTGTAAATACCCTGAAATTGTGTATTTTTAATTAAGGTTCTGATAGCGTCTGTATTATACTAGGCCATTACCTCAGAGGATACATAGTACATGAGCAGTTACTCATAATCAACTGATTTTTAGATTAACTTCTCAGATTGACTGCATCCAATCAGATGTTTGCAGGTATATGTTGAAGCATTCATATAGACACTCGTGATCTCAGATAAGCAAGTGAAACAGTTCCATTTCATGTTGTTGTATATATTATATGACAGCCGGCAGGTACAAGAGCATTTTTTTCGTTAGTTTTTTTGGGGGGGGTTTCTCTCTGTGGTCACGCCGTCTGTCCTTCTCTGTTTTCATGTTCTGCCTGTCTGCGCTCACACACCGACATCTATCCTCACTTTCCTCCTTCCCTTTCTTGTTGTCCTGTTTTTGTTCTTGTTCTGCTTCCCTGCCTAGAGGTCCCCCTCTCCCTTCTCTCCCCCTCATCCTTCGTTCCCCCTCCCCAACCCCCGCCGTGAGTCATCCAGGTCTCCTGTAAAATTGTTCCTCTAAGATGAAGAAGGATGGAATTTCTTCAGTGCGAGCGGCTTCGACACATGTCCTGCAGCTTTCTGTGATTTCATTTGTCTGACCTTTTAGCTGTGGAGCTGGAGATCCATCAGACTGCATGCTGGGGCTTTAAAGAATGAAGCGGCGATGGCGTTCATCCTCCAGTGCAAATGAGAACCTGTGCCTGACACTTTGGTGCTGATTCCTAAATGGAAATTGTTTTTTCCTGGCATGGCAAGATTACATTAACTGACCTTTTGATTCATACAGCTGCAGTTTACTCATTTCCCTCTTATTTTTCTCTTACAAGGTCACATTAAAATTTGGCATCTATGAAGTTTTCGCCCTAAATTTCCCAGAGCAGTTGGCTTTTCACTTTAAAGGCGGAATGGTTTTCTTTGTGGGGCTTTTTTTTTTTTGCTTTGTCAGCACCTGCTCCTTCCTTCAGATCAAAAAGCCTGACCACAGCAATCATGTTGATTTATCAGCTTCTACCTTTTGTGCATGCAAAATCAGTGTATGAACAAACCCAGTCCGGGAAAAAAAAAAGAATATTACTTGGCATTCATGTCTGAGCATCTGCAGAGATGTTCTGAAGTGTTTCTTGCTGCTGAAATAACTATAAATGTCAGAGGTAAAGATGTGGATGGTGGAGGAAATGTTTACAAAAAATAGAAAAAGAATGCAGGCTATTTAGTGTGCATGAACCGCCTCAAAGATGCTCTGTTCTTCGTCAGAGATGCTGCCACCTGTATTTGCTTCAATGTGATTTCTTGGCTCAATTTTCAGTGTTTAGGAAAGCTGGAGGCTCAAAAAAAAACCTTATTCAAAGCATAAATCTTTTTGGCTGACCTTTTTCCCTGTGTGTTTGGCTGACCTCCAAGGTGGCAGGATCTAAACACAGCCAAACATGCGGAGGATTGCTGCAGATCATTTCACACTCAGTGTGGATTTCATTGAATGCGTTCACTTCTTGCACTTTCACTTGTCTGGTCATGCTGCTCTTTTTATCCCGCAGCTCCGTGCTGTTACATCTTTTCAATCATTTATACTGTACAGTAGGACACAAAAACAAATAGATGTGCTTTTGTCAAAACGACAAGATCCATCTTTTACTGCATTGACTCAGGTGAAGTTGAAAGAGGAAAATAATTCTGATCTTCTTTCTCTATCTTGTTTGATTTGAATTTAGGACACTTCATGTCAACAACGGAAAATCTGTGAAAGATTATCTATGCCTTTCTCTATTTTTATGTATTTTTTTTTATTTTTATTTATTGAATACAAGTAATGGCCTGTTCCTCTCCCTTTAGGGGGTGTTGACTGTGATTTTTCCCGCATCCATCTTTTAGAACTAGTGCTGACTAGCTTAATCTGAATTGGCTCTGAAATAATCATTTTAGAACTTGTCCAAAAGTGAGTATCTGGAAAAAAATGTCTTCACAAGGTCTAAACCTCCATGTAGATGCACACACACGTTGTGAGAACAATGGTATTAACCCATTTATTGCAATCTTCTCTGTGTGCTAACAAGGTGATTTACCTGCTTTTACTGCAGGAAACGAAAAGCATTTGTTCAAAATCAATTGAGCATTCATCTACCCTCTATTCTGTGTAATGGGAATACTGAGTTTTAGTTGCTCACAGGTGTTGAGTGTGCCATTGTTTTGAAAAATGTCTATAAAATCCCTTTAAGGAAATGGAGTAAATGAGTAACTTTTAAGTTTTTTTTCCTTCCCACAGTGGATCAAATTATAATTAAACAAAAAAGTATAATGTATTGTATGACTTTCATAGTAGTTTGTTGTCTATTTGTGCATATTTCCTCTCTTGGTGGTCTGTAATCATGTCTTTTCAAATTGGAAATTGTCTTTTAAGCAAATCAGCCAACTGCATGATGCAAACTCTGTGCATTCAGGCATTTGCATGTGGTGAAGTTGACTTGCTTATGTTCAAACAAAACATCAGAATAGGGAAGGCAGTGGATTTTAGGGACAGAAAATATTTGGTAACATGCTTTGCTGGTGTCAGAGGAACCTGGACAGACTGATTCAAGGCTGGAAAAAGTCAGTAGAAGCTTAAATAACCACTTGTTACAACTGAGGTATGCCAGAATTTGATAAATTCATTGTATCTAATGGTGTCCACTGTCACCAGATTTTGAATCAATAGAGCATGTTTGTGTTGTGGTGGAAAAGGAGAATCTCATGATGGTTGTTCAAGCAAAAAATGTGCAGCAGCTGCATTTTGCCATCATGTCATTATGGACCAAAGCATTTAATTTGCTACTCTTTGTGATTTCAAATTAAATCCCTATTAATAGGGGAAGCATTCGGAAATGGGATTTGGCCTCAAGTGAAGTGAGTTACATTAAACCTTGCTAATTCATGATCATTTATGGCAGCCTCAGACTGTTACATTACCCATCCTTAATAAAATTCAATACAATCAAATTTCCTAGGGTTGCAGAACTGGAGACTTCCCAGCTTGAAATCTTAAGAATTAGTTTGATCTAGATATAACAAAATTTTGTTTTCTCACGTACCTTTTTAGAGACATTTTCTCCACTGAAGCACTCATAATATCCATCTTACATTTCGGGCAACCCTGTGCATCATTAAATATATGCCAAAGGTGAGTGGTCAGCTGTAGCTTGTGGGCCATGTTGTGAGTGTGTGTGCAGCACATTAACCTGCTGAGGTTGTGACGCCGGTGTAGTAAATCTGCATGTGGTGACAGATCTGACAGTTTTCCTGTAGACACAGGCAGCAGATTTACACTTATTAACCCACGCAGGCTGTAGTGTGTGAGCGTGAAGCGGGACCGGGTGTAACCGTGCCTGGATCTCTGCAGCTTTTCATGCTTGGGATTAGATTCAGTTCGCTTGTGGAGTTTGGAATGAATTTTGCTTAACTGGCAACAAAAAGTCACCATGCTGTTGTATCTACAACAGTGTTTCATGCTATGTATTAATGGCACACTGAGGGAATAGGCGTATCTTTCAACCAACAGGCAACTATCCAGTTTGTATTTAACATATACTGGTATACTCAGTAATTATGATGTGCTTGTGACTTATATATTTAGGATGGTGTGAATCCTGACAGCTTCAAACCTGATGATGTTGCCAGTGGTCTTGACATGTATTACAGTAAATTTAATAAAGCTAGTACAGAATCTTTTTTATCTTGTCATGTTTGATTCTAATGGGGGGAGAACACATTTGGAAATGTTCCTTTAAATGTTAACTTTCATTCAGAAGAAAAGCTAAATTGACATTTCCTTCAAAGAACTTGCTGCTGGATATTGCTGAAACAATTAAAATGTAAATTAATCGGTGAGAGATTTTCAGTGTTTTTATTTCTACTGCATGACCCAACATTTAGTCTTCATGACAAAAACGATCCGTAATCATAGTGACTGCTGTCATTAAAAGAAAAAGAACACCATGATTCCTTTAAGTATTTGTGCCCAAACAATGTTTCATGTTGGAATATTGCAAGGTCTAAAAATAATTGTTCTCTACTTCATTTTTTGCTACCATTGCTTTTGATTAAGCAAGTGACAAAGAGAAGTTTTGTTTGGACTTTTAGGTCATGCATTGATTAGTAGTAGGCTACCACTCCCTGCTCACTTTTTTTGTTTCATTAGATGTGATGATCACATGATCGCATGCTCACCCGTCATTGAAAGTGCCTTTTTTTCTGGTCTCTTGTTCACAAAGTAAAAGCTTGAATTTACAAAAACTTGCTTGAAAATTCAAAGTAAGGTGAATCTTTTCTTATGAATTGCACTTGTAAGTTTGTTATATGCACTTCATTCTTTTTTTCTAGTTGTGGCTGTTTGATGTCTAATGATTATATTTCACTTTTTTTTTTTTTTACAGATTTTCCACTGCCATCTGAATAACATTTTCATGAGCATTTGCAAATATATTTTTGAAATCTGTTAAACCATTGATTAAATAGTGAAGTAAAGTTGAGCTAGTGCTTGCTACCTATTAATGTCACTAATGGTTGAAGTTCTGTAAAATCTAGTTTACTTGTTGGACCTTGTTTTCATTGAAATAATTTAACATCTAAAATGATTACATGTTAAAATTGTAGCTATTGCCTTCTACTTTCTCTCGTCAACAGTCATAATTTGTTGGACATTTTTTAAATTGTGTTTGTTTGGAGCTTAATTTGGAACTGGCAGGGTTTATTTCCCATCTTTTTTTCCACGAAAGTCTCATCCAGAACAAACACAATGGTCAAGGAGCGTTTGGCGCTGTGAGCCAGCAATCAAATCACAATCAAATCTGATTCAACCACCATGTTTGGATAAAGAAGAAATTTGACTGAGAGCTTCTAGTGGGTTTGCCTCAGCCCGTCTCTTTTCTATCTGTTCCCTCTGTCATTCTATTCTCCCACAGTTTCAAAAATAAGTTCCTCTCCTGCTGCTCTGCTTCCGTGCTAGCAGTCTGAACTCGTGTCTTGTCTTGGAAGCTGTTTACAGCTTTTTTCCCCCCACCTGCTGGCCATTGTCAACCACAGCTCAACCCCTCTCCTTGCTTTCACAAGGCTTCTGTGCTCTTTGTCATCACATAGCCTACACATATAAACCCTACAGTCCACATCTTAACTGATGGATTCCAGGCCTTTCAGTCGACTTGCTAAGCTGAGCAGTGAGATGGACGGAGACAGAGTCACGTACCTGTACACTTCGATCTGATAATACTGTCTTGATTTACAAATTTAATGATGAAATCTCCTTTAGTCCTCATTATGCTCTGATACATAGCTCTTACTTGCTTCATGAGCCACTTGCTGCCAGCCAATTAGAGATGTAGTGTTTCGTTTGGCTGCAGATTTGCTTGGTTCTCCTTAATTACTGTAAAGAGATAACAGCTATCAATGCAATGACACGTTTTGGTAGTGAGATTTTAATAATCAAATGTTATCGATCTACTCCATAAATGCATATAATGTATTTATTAAGTTAAAAGCAAGCCTTGTCACCCTGGTAATAGGACAAGAAAAGTCAAGAAAATGAAATGAATTTTTTTTGTTGTAGGATTAACTCATACAAACAAAAAGAGTGCCAACTTTAGAAACACTTATTTTTAATAAAATGGTGTCAGCGTTAATGCTTGTAATAGCTCTATTGCAATTATCTTCATGATTATTAAACTGATGAGATAGTGTCTAGGAAATTGAAATTGGTAAGCCAACACGCATATAGAAAACAACTAAAACATGAAGGCCTAAACATGAAGGGGCCAAGAGCTAAGTTCACCTTTTTACCATGCACAGTGAGTACTGAAAGATAGATTAACCCATCTCTAGATCGCTGACACATTGGAGTAACCAAAAGCATCATAACAATTTTAAGGTTTTTTTCATACACATTTACCAGCAAACCAATAACTTACACAATTATAACCAACCAAAGCACATCCATCCATCCATCCAGACATCCCTTAGGCCAGCTCCTCTGGGGGAATCCCTAGGCCAGCCGAGAAACGCAGTCCCTCCAGCATGTCCTGGTTCTTCCCCTGGGCCTCCTCCCGGTAAGAAGTGCCCGGAACACCTCACCAGTGAGGCGTCCAGGTACTCCCCACCTAGCAACCGACAAACAAAGTAGGTTAAAAAAGTTAACCAACCAACAAGCGAAGAGTTTTTTTTTTTCTCCCTCACAACTAACCATACCTATCAACCAACAAGCCACAGGTATTGCCTACTAACCCTTCACACAATTGTTGCCATATGCAATAGTTATCCACCAATCAACCACAATTATCCACTAATTAACTAGCTGCAGTTATCCACCAGTAAACCTATGGCAATTATAGCCACCTTCAACTATTTCCAACAACTTACCATCTTGAAACAAATATTACCTACGTGCTAAACAACCAGCCATTACCAATTACTAACCAAAGAGCTACAACTATGTATCGTAATTACCAGCTAAGTAACAAAGCAACCGATCTTCCTTCCTTCCTTCCTTCCTTCCTTCCTTCCTTCCTTCCTTCCTTCCTTCCTTCCTTCCTTCCTTCCTTCCTTCCTTCCTTCCTTCCTTCCTTCCTTCCTTCCTTCCTTCCTTCCTTCCTTCCTTCCTTCCTTCCTTCCTTCCTTCCTTCCTTCCTTCCTTCCTTCCTTCCTTCCTTCCTTCCTTCCTTCCTTCCTTCCTTCCTTCCTTCCTTCCTTCCTTCCTTCCTTCCTTCCTTCCTTCCTTCCTTCCTTCCTTCCTTCCTTCCTTCCTTCCTTCCTGTTATCCGGGGTCGGGTCGCGGGGGCAGCAGCTTAATGACAAAGACCCAGACTTCCCTCTCCAGCCACTTGGGCCAGATCCTCGGAAGCAATCCCAAGGTGTTCCCAGGACAGCCGAGAAACTTAGTCCCTCCAGCGTGTCCTGGGTCTTCCTATGGGCCTCCTCCTGGTGGGACGTGCCCGGAACATCTCACCAGGGAGGCATCCAGAAGGCATCCTGACCAGTTTCTCCTGGATCCGAGGTTCAACCATCCGTCAGAAGTGTGATCCCCCTGTAGTTGGAACACACTCTGTGGTCCCCCTTTTTTAAACCGGGGAACCACCACCACCCCAGTCTGTCAATCCAAGGGAACTACCCCCACTGTCCGCAATATTGCAGAGCTGTGTTAATCAACACAGCCCCACAACATGCAGAGCCTTGAGGAACTCCAGGCGAATATCGTCCACCCCCGGAGCCTTGCCACCGAGGAGCTTTTTAATAACCTCAGTGACCTCAGCACCAGAGTTTGGAGTGTCCGACCCAAATTCCCCAGACTCTGCTTCCAGATTGTAAGGCGTGCTGGTGGGATTGAGGAGGTCTTCAAAGTATTCCATCCACCGACCCAAAGCGTCCCGTGTTGAGGTCAGCAGCACACCAATCCCCACTGTAAACAGTGTTTGTTGCAGACCGCTTCCCCCCACTGAGACCAGAATCGCTTCGAAGCCGCATGGAAGTTGTTCTCCATGGCCTCTCCAAACTCCCCCCACGCCCGAGTTTTTGCTTCAGCAACTATTCGAGCCGCACTCCGCTTGCCCTGCCGGTACCTATCAGCTGCTTCAGGGCTCCCATGGGCCAAAAAGACCCGATAGAACTCCCTCAGCCTGACACCATCCCTTACCGCCAGTGTCCACCAACAGGTTCAAGGGTTGCCGCCGCAACAGTCACCGACCACCTTGCAGCCACAGCTTCGGTCAGCCACCTCGACAATGGAGGCACGGAACATGGCCCACTCGGACTCTATGTCCCCCACCTCCCCTGGGACGTGTTCGAAGTTCTGCCGGAGGTGTGAGTTGAATCTCCTTCTGACAGGAAACTCTGCCAGACGTTCCCAGCAGACCCTCACAACACATTTGGGCCTGGCAGGTCTGTCCGGCGTCCTCCCCGACCATCGGAGCCGACTCACCACCAGGTAGTGGTCAGTGGACAGCTCAGCCCCTCTCTTCACCAGAGTGTCCAAAACATGCGGCAGCAGATCAGCTCAAAAGACAACCAAGTCGATCATCTAGCTGCGGCCTAGGGTGTCCTGCCAAGTGCACATATGGACACCCTTATGCCTGAACATGGTGTTCATTATGGACAACCCATGACGAGCACAGAAGTCCAATAACAAAACACAGCTCGGGTTCAGATCGGGGGCCATTCTGCCCAACCACACCTCTCCAGGTCTCACTGTCATTGCCCACGTGAGCGTTGAAGTCCCCCAGCAGAACAAGGGAATCCCTGGGAGAAGCACTCTCCAGCACCCCCTCCAAGGACTCCAAAAAGGATGGGTAATCTGATCTGCCATTTGGCGCGTAAGGACAAACAGTCAGGATCCGTCCCCCCATCCGTAGGCGTAGGGAGGCTACCCTCTTGTTTACCGGGGGTAAACCCCAACGTACAGGTGCCGAGATGGGGGGCAACAAGTATGCCCACCCCAGCTCGGTGCCTCTCAGCGGGGGGGAACTCCAGAGTGGAAGAGGGTCCAACCCCTCTTGAGGAGATGGGGTACATAGCCAGAGCAAGTCTGATGATGTTCAGTCAAAACCTCGCACACCAGCTCTGGCTGCATCCCCAACAGAGAGGTTATGTTCCACGTCCCAAGAGCCAGCTTCTGCAGCCGACGATTGGACCGGCAAGGTCCCCGCCTTCGGCCGCCGCCCATCCTGCATGGCACCTGACCCCTATGGCCCATCCCACAGGTGGTGAGCTAATGGGAAGGAGGGCCCATGTTACCTCTTCGGGCTGAGCCCGACTGGGCCCCATGGGTAAAGGCCCAGCCACCAGGCGCTTGCCAACGTGCCCCACCTCCAGGCCTGGCTCGAGAGGGGGGCCCCAGTGACCTGCGACCGGGCGCGGGAACACTAGATCCATTGCATGATATGTTAGGCTACATGATATGTTACTTTTTGAGATTAACCAATCAAACAAATACAATTATTACCAGTAGATTTAGTTGGTGATGGAATATTTTACCATGTTTTTCTAAAATAATCAATGAGGCTGTGTAAATCTGTTGTGAGCTATCTTTGTGTTGTCAAAGCCCAATCAAGGAATTCAGTTTTTTCTGCTTTTAGAGGAGGTACAAACTTCTGAACTTTTCTGCATTATTTCCTACCTTCTTAAAACATGATTGTTTTTTTGTTTTTTTAAAATATGTTGAATTATGAGACCTTTAATTGTCGTCTTTCAATCTTGATTCTGTTATTTCCTGTAGCAGATAATTTGTGACTTCTTCAGCCTTTGACAGTCTCAATGTGAAATTTCCTGAGAGCCTGAGAGCTCAGAAGGCTCCAACCAACTGGAGAGTCAGCAGGAAACTGTGTTTTCGGGTATGTGTGATGTGTGTTTAAAAAAAATTAAATGGAAACAAATTGATTTGGTCTCAACTCCGCTGTTTTTGTGCATTTCATTATGGAAACACAGTGTGTTGCTGTGGGCTGTTAATGAACCGACCTTGGATAATCTGTGAGCTCACGTGTCAGGGACGTGCACCAGAGGCTGCCTGGTAATGGTGTGTGGAGGTTCAACATGTCAACTTTGATTTAAATGAAAAGTTTACTATTTTGTTGCACCCAGGTAGTTTGAGAAGTAATGGTGCATGACAAATATCCTGCTGTATCCTCTCCTGTGTGGGTTTTGTTTTATTTATTGGTACTTGATGTAAATTAAAAACTGAATCATAAATCACTTAGTATGAGAACAGAAAACCTTTTGAGAGGCATGACTTTTAGATATGACCTGAAAAAATCTATTACGGCTTGTTTTCCATAGCTTTAAGAAGTAAAACAGCATCATACCATCTCACTACCACCACTGTGTTTGACTGTATCATATCTTCCATGTAATGAAATGTCTTGAAAAAATGTCAACATTTGTCTTGTCAATCAACAGAGCCTTTCTGTTCTTTTTATCCAGCTGTGATTTTAACTTGGAACCCATGGATGTCATTTTTGCATCACTGTTGAATCATGATCACTGACCTTAAAGAGCAACACATTAGACACTCCTTTATACAGTTTATCAGCAAAAACGGTTGATTTGGGTGTGACTTGCTCTTTAACAGTGGCATGTAAGGCCTGCATGCCTTCAGATATTCTTCTGTTCTCTTATTCTAGGTACATGTATCAGCAACTCCCCTTCTGGTTAAGTTGTTGATGTAAGCTTGGAGTATTTTTTGTAGACCTCCTGGGAAGGTTTACCATGTTGGCTGCATTTGTGGATAATGACTCACTGTAGTTCACTGGAGTCTCAAATCCTTAGAAATGGCTTGGTAGCCCACTCTAAACTGAAAGATTTCAATGACGTTATTTCTAATCTGTTATTGAATTTATTTCGATCACATCATGATATTTTACTTTTTGAGATCCTTTTAGCCTATAGAGGTTCTATTTACAGGATTTGTTTCTACAGGTCTGATTTTAATCAGGCTAGGGTGTGGCTAGTCAAATTGAATTCAGCTTTCTAATAAAGGTAGTTAATCAGTTAATTTATGATTTAACAAGGGGGGAAATTATAGATTTTGCATTGCACCAGGTTAATTTGAATAGCTTGTTTCTTTTTTAAATAAAATAATAATTTGGTTTTATATTATGCTTGGTATGACCTTAAACATTTTAGTCAGAAAATGGCAAATACAGAAGAATCTGTAAGGATGGATTTTTTTCTTGAAAAGATTTGGTGAAGGGGTGATGTGACTCTTAGTTTTTCCTTTGCTCTCACTAACTGTGACTGTGAGACCAAGTGTGACTGCAACAAAAAAAAATAGCTGTCTTACAAGGCATTAATTAGAGCAAAGATCCATAGTGAGACTTCGGCTTAATGACAACACACTGAAATATAGTTT
This sequence comes from Valencia hispanica, assembly GCA_963556495.2. Lineage (NCBI taxonomy): Eukaryota > Metazoa > Chordata > Actinopteri > Cyprinodontiformes > Valenciidae > Valencia > Valencia hispanica. The sequence continues at coordinate 11,686,592 of OY747713.1, read as the reverse complement.
TGTGAAATTTGTGAGATAAAAACCAAATCTAAAATAATGAAGTGAGGGACATTTCCTCTATCTGTTTGCAGAATCGGATGATTTTGGATATTTTTCGTTCTCAGTCCGATATTGTATATTAGTTTATTCCCTTAGCAGCCTTTTCGGTTTCCTTTTACTACATTTTAGTGGAAGTAAATTTCACTTTAATATCTTATATTATTGCTCTGAAAGTTCAGTTAAGGATATCAAGCTCTGAACTCTTCCAATGTCGTGAACTGAGCTTGAGGCCTGATTCCTGAGCACCAACGGTATTTTACTTCGCACTCAAGTTTATAATTTTCTTTTGCTCAGTTCAAAGAGCTCCTTTGGTGCATGAAGTCTGTATCTGGAATACATAAAAGCCATGAACCAGTCATCTGTCTATTTCACAGCAAGTATACTGAGGCGGTGATTTGTAGTACTGAATGAAAGAAAACTGCTCCTATCCTATACAACTGGAGTCACTTTTGACTGAAGGATTTGAATGCCTGAATTTATGTTGTCTTTGCATGAATTCAGTTTATTGGGTTTTTTTTCAGATTCTGTGATTTTGAAGGGAATGGATGGCAATAAAAAAACGGTTTAAGATTAAAAACTTTCAGATAAAAAATAAATTTTGTTTTTAATTCTCCATTATTTTTATCAATCAAAGGCAAAATGAAGGCTGAAAGGCATAACATTTTAATCAGTGTCTACTGTATTTCCTCTGGCGCCCTTGTTTGAGCAAGATAATTATTTAAATAATATAGTCACTATCTGTACAACAACGGTGTGTGTGTGAAAAAGAACAAGATGTTGATGATTTTTAGGAAAACGTGGATCTTGCTTGTCCCATTGATTTGACTTTGATGCGCATTATATATTAAACCTTTCTGCAAACTAATTTCATTGTCTGAGGCTACAGCTAGTTTTTGCAAAAATCAAGAATCTTAAGCTATTTATGAAAGGGAAAGAGTCTGAGGTTTTCACCCAGCCTTCAGATTCCTCACATACCTGCTTGATCAATGTCATCTCTGAGAAACTATTAGGAGACCAGAGCACATATGGTAAAAAATGGCCATATTATCCAAACTGAAACACCTGCCATTTAAAACTTCTGTTAACTCCAGTAAAATACAGCAGCTATTTATATAATTGGAATAAAAGCCTTGATTATCTCTCCTAGATGAAGTCATTAAATGAGCAACTACTGCATCTCCTTAGTTTGTAATTCTGTTTCATTTTGTGTGTATACTTTTTATTCTCAACCCCCCAGTCAGTCATGGCAGATGGCTGTTTACACTATGCAAGGTTCTGCTGGAGGTTTCTTCCTGTTAAAGGGAAGTTTTCTTCTCTACTGTTGCTACATGCTTGTATTGTGTCATTGACTTTGCAGCAATCCCTAATACAGAGCAAGTGTCTGCTGTCGCTACATGCTCATCCAGGAGGAGTGAGTGCTGCAAGTCAAGGACTCGATACAATCTGCTGGATTTCCTTAGATGGAAAACAAGTGCCTTGAGATTACATATGGTGTGAGTTGGTGCTATATAATGTAACTGATTATCTATGGTATTGAATCTGATTTAAAATGGACGGCTCTGGTATTAGGAGTTCGTCCTGTAACCAGAGGGGTTGCCGGTTCGGACCCCCGCTCCGTCTCTCTGTTGTGTCCTTGGGCAAGACACTTCACCTGCCTTGCCTACTGGTCAGTCACTCGCAAGAACTGCCACCTGCAGTAACCTGAGTGGGATTTATTGCGTGGCTAGCGCCGAGAGTGGGAACAACAAAGAGATTGATTTGACCTGGAGAAGGAGAAGTTGAAAGAAAAACCCTACTAAATCGTCATGTAAATATCTGGAAAAATAGGACAGCGAATTTACTTTCCTTCAAAGGAGCAGGATGGGGCGCAGCATTTAACTGTCAACAAGGGTAGGGGCGTCACATTCTGATCACTTAATTGTAGTGAGTTAGTGGTTGACAAGTGGCAGGGTAAAACATGTTGGAAATGACCCACGAGTAAGAAATTTTCTGGCAAAAAACTTAAAATCATCAGACTTAAAAAAAAAATAAAAAAAATAATAAAGGTTTTGTGGCCACAGTGGCCTTCATTGATAGTGGATAGTTTACAGAAAGGGGAGAGAAGTGGGGGTAGAGACACTCGGCAAATGTCCGCGGGCCGGAGATGAAACCGGGGCGACTGCATCGAGGACTAAGCCTCTGAACATGAGGCACCCATTTCAAACTACTGCACCACGCGACGCCCCAAAATCATATATATATTCCCATAAAAAAAAATCTTAAATAAGAGGTGTTGCATCCGTCAGCGTCTCCCCTTTAAACAGCTTTAGGGAGATTTTCAGCACCAGAACATACAAAACAAAGGAGAAAAAATCAGATGGAAACAAAAACTTCTCTGAAAGTTTGAATTAATAATTGTATTTATTAATGTGTGTCAGACCCGCTGGGTTTAACCCTAAAATAAGTTTAATGCAGTTCTACAAATTCAAAATGATAATAGGTGATAATGCCCAAATAAAATTTTTTATATGATCTTAAAAATACTTCATTAAGACTACTGAGCAGGTGTGTATCTAGGAAGTTTTTAAAGGGGTCAGTAATGATTTCACCAAAATAAGTGCTGTAATACAAAAGGGGGCGTGGCCTAGACTGAGTAACAGACATCACAGTCGCAACATGGGGGTCAAAGATGGACGTCAACATGAATAAATAAAACCCATAAATAATTCAAACTAATTAATGTTAATTCTCTCTTATTTTATCATTCATTAAAAATATTATCTACACAAGAAGTAATAATGTAGCATCTTCATAAATGCAGAACATAATGAGCTGCTGCAGAAAGCAGGCAAGAAATAAGATCATTGACTAATCAACAACTCATTTAACATTCTGACTGATTCTTTTGATATTAATAATAAATATTCACTGCAGCTCTAAAATGTATTAGAGAGCATCTAATTTTAAAGGGAATTATTAGACTAAATTTTAGAAGCAAAAACCTAATGACCAACATGTTCTGTAAGAAACGCATTATAGATATAGGACAATACATTACACATAGCCATTCTAAATAGATATAGTTCTGCAGCACGAGTATGTTGTCCTACATGTTTTAACAATGTTCTGTCTGAGACACTACGTCTACCAGTGTGGCAGGTGTAGCTCAAACATTCAAACTTAAACATTACAATGTAAAATATGCAATTGTTAGAGGTCACTACAATACCCACTAGTAAATAGATACAAATTTAAAGCACGTGAGTACATTGTCCTTGGTGCTACTAAAATGACAGACGTTAGAGTGGGAGTTTTTGTGCATACTACAGCTTGGTTGGAGTGGTGGGATGGCTCTCGCCTGAAAATTTCCCTTATTTTCAAATTCAAAACTTGACAGGTATGACTTCAGGATGTTTTCCATCCCCTCACATTGACACCCAGATGGAACAGACATGGTGAGATAAGAAGCTGTCTGACAGCAGTTTAAGGGTTTCTTAAAATATAGAAAAATGTTCAGCGTTTGAAAATTTGGACTGCTTATACAAAAATACTAAATCATTTCGTGCCTGTATTTTGTGGAAACATAATGCTTCTGTTATCTTACTTATACCTTATCTGGTTGTTCTTAGACATACCCATAATCCAAGCATCTCTAAAATTATGAATTACAAACTCACGAACAAGATCCTGACATGTACAAACAAGTGGAACCCCAGCAGCTAATACGAGATGGGCGATCCTGCTCTTTACATGTCAAATGTTAAAATGCTCAAAACTGACAAATGATCCTCCAAAGAAGCACACCATCCAGCTTTTAGTACTCTCCCAATAATGCAATCTGCCACTGACACATTATAGTTGGTGTTAAATGATAGTGGCGCCTGATATTTGCCACAACCATGAGCATGATCAGCCCAGAGCCCTCATCTTCTTTGTCTGTTCAGATCAAAACTTGATATTCCACGGAGCTGTATTATGATCTGTGTGTGTCCCAGTTCTCAGGAAAACCTACACCAATCTTAATGTGCATCAGAGTGAAGATAAAAAAACCCCACTGATTTCACTCCTGGCACCCTCTCTTCTTTTCCTCTGCAGATTTATACATACACAGGGACAATCAGGATTGAACAGCTTTTTCTTCTTGGCTTTGGAAGTGTCTCGCTCTTTCACTGGTTCTGCACTGAAGCTGCTTGTGCTTGACAGTCCCATACTTGAGGTAAGGAGATTGTTCCTATTCTCTGTGTGTGTGTGTGTGTGTGTGCGCATTAGTTGATTGATGATGTGAATCTTACACCCGATTGAATCTCTAATTTCTGGCATATCAGCGCTTTTATTTTAAACGTGCCATTAAAACTTGTTGGTAATGTATAGTAGTGCTTGATTGTAAGCATTTCCTTCCAACACTCGAAACAATCAACGCTTGATTAAAATCTCTTTATATAAATGGTAACTTCTGTCATACACTCCAATCAAAGCGCTTTACACTACAGACCCATTCAACCATTTGCACTCAGAAATGTGCACACATTTATACACATCAACATGTGACAGGAAGAAGCTGGAATTGAACATACAACCTTCCGATTGAAAGATGACTTGCGGTGCTCATGATTTATTCTTGTAAGGTGTTCAACCTTTTGTTGACTCTGTCAATGATAACTGAGGTAAGGTGTTGTAAATGATGTATAGAGTGTATGTATAAAGACTGAGTGAGTTGGGTTTGTCCTTTATAATTCTGTATTTGACTTCCATGATACTCACATGGTCTTTGATGCTCTATGCTTTAGAGAAAGACCTATACTAGAGCATGAAATTTAAACCGCTAAACACACTGAAGGCAACTGGAGAAAACGTAGAAAAAGAAACCGAAAAGTGTTCTTATTTTATGCATTTGCAGTCTGATAAATTCTTGTCTCCTTTTCTTAGTTCCAGTTTAAACCAGTTATTAGTGCCAAGTCTATGTTCATGAATGGGAATTGCATTGTCTTTTTTTAAAGTTTTGTCGGACTGGACGGCACAATATTACACAAGGTTAAAAATAACTTTTTTTCTTTATTCTTTTTCAGTATGCGTCGTTGAATTTCTTTAGAATCAGTCATCTTCCTGAATTCAGTCCAAGAAATACTGTTTGTTTAGGAGAGACACGTGTTGCATCTTTGTGAAATGTCCACACGGCTGTTTGCAATGAATCCTGCTTTGTGTGACTGTGAATATAATCTACAGGATCTTTGTGAGAGTGTGTGTGTGTTGGAGTAGTCCCAGATTACCTCGAAGCACTGGGGAGATCCCACGGGAAAAGTGAAGGTTAAAGACCTGCTTGAACTTGTAAAAATGTGAGCATACGGTTCCTTTCTGGATAAGAGATGAACACTGTATGCAACGATTGATAAAAATAGAGCACTCAAACCCCAAATTTCCTGCGTTTTATAAGTGAAGTGAAAGAAGCATCTTTTAGAGGCTCCGTGGCCTTAATTAACATCAAGGGAGCCTGAAGGAGTCAGATTTAGGTTTGTTGCAACTTAAAGGCTGAGTAAATCTGACTTTGTAGAAATGTGGGGCACTTATGTGCCAAGTAAAGATATATAAATATATTGCTATACGGTTGATTAGAGGTGGTGACCTTTGTGAAAAGAACAGCAAGGTATCATCTGTCACTGAAAACAATAATGGTTTTATTTACTGCTGTGAATGATGTTCTCAGTAATGTCTCTGTCTGTATCAATGTATTTTTCTCCATTTTGATGCAGAATAATTTCCACTCTATTAAGGTATTCAGTTCCCAAATTTGAAGCTGATGTGTTGAACAGGTAAGGCTGTGCTGAGATGGAAAGTTTTTCACACAATTAGCAAGTTTAGAAAGATAAATACCATAACAGGTTTTAATGTGATAAATCATTAGATACCTCTGCTTCACATAGTTCCTTCTAGGTGCATTTTGCAGAAAACGTATTGGGATGAAAGCTGTTAGAGCTGTTGTTATGCCAGCTCTGAAGAACCAGAGGAACCAAGGAAATTAGGAACATTTTGAAAGCTACGGGGTGCCCCCTGGTCATTGTTCAGAATTACCTTACATATAGACATATGAAATTAATTCTTCCACATACTATATTGAAAACCTTGCACAAAGACTACTGAAAAGCTTGCATATAAACTACTGAAAATATATACTTTTCATACAAACTAGTGAAAAGCTCTCATATTTCAATTCAGTTTATTTATATAGCGCCAATTCACAACAGATGTCATCTCAAGGCACTTAACAAGAAGTCATTTCAATACATTTATACAAACATTCCAATCAGTTAAAAAGTTTCCTATTTAAGGAATCCCAGCAGATTGCGTCAGTCATTGGCGTGAGGTTGGGCCCCGTTGATGCAGACTTTCCAACCACAGCAATCCTTCAGCAATCCCTCATACTGAGCAAGCATGTAGCGACGGTGGAGAGGGAAAAACTCCCCTTTAACAGGAAGAAACCTCCAACAGAACCTGGCTCAGTAGGAGCGGCCATCTGCCACGACCGTCTGGGGGTTTGAGAAGACAGAGCAGAACACAGAAGGAACAGAAGATCTGATATAAGAGAACTTTCTATGTTACAGAAAGTAAAAAGTTGATAACAGGACACAGTGGATGTTCAGTTACTGGGAGGATCATCCCAGTCGATGCCCCCCGTCCAACAGGGCATTGCAGCCAAGCAGGATACCAGACCAGGTATATCTTCTATGGAGAGAAAAACACTGAGAAAAAACAAAGTTAACAGTCGAAATAACAGAATGTACTGTAATACAACTGGAGAGTTGTAGGAGAAAAGGAAGTAGCAGAGTGAAGAAAATTGGTAAGTCTGTCCTCCAGCAGTCTAAGCCTATAGCAGCATAACTACAGAGATAGCTCAGGATGACCTAAGCCAATCTAACTATAAGCTTTATCAATAAAGGAAAGTTTTAAGCCTGGCCTTAAAAGTAAACAGAGTGTCTGCCTCACGGACTAAAGCTGGGAGCTGGTTCCTCAGGAGAGGAGCCTGATAACTAAAAGATCTGCCTCCCATTCTACTTTTAGAAATCCTAGGAACTACAAGTAAACCTGCAGTCTGAGAGCAAAGTGCTCTGTTAGGAACATATGGAACAATTCGATCTCTGATGTATGATGGAGCTTGATTATTAAGGGCTTTGTATGTAAGAAGGAGGATCTTAAATTCTATTCTGGATTAAACAGGGAGCCAATGAAGGGAAGCTAAAACAGGAGAAATGTGATCTCTCTTTTTAATATTCATCAGAACTCTTGCTGCCACATTTTGGATCAACTGAAGGCTTTTAATGGCATTTTTTGGACTACCTGATAGTAAAGAATTACAGTAGTCCAGCCTTGAGGTAACAAATGCAGGGACTAGTTAATCAGCATCACTCCTGGACAGGATGTTTCTAATTTTAGCAATATTCCGGAGGTGAAAGAAAGAAATCCTAGAAACCTGTTTAATATGGGATTTAAATGTCAAGTCTCGGTCAAAAATAACGCCGAGGTTCTTTACCTTATAACCTAGTAAAAAGATTAACCTTTCATACACACTGGTGAGAACCTTTCACACAAACCAGTGAAACGCTCTCATATAACCTAGTGAAAACCTCTCATACAACCTTGTGAATACCTTTGATACAACCTAGTGAAAACCTCTCATACAACCTAGTGAAAACCTCTCATACAACCTAGTGAAAGCCTCTCATACAACCTAGTGAAAACCTCTCATACAACCTAGTGAAAACCTCTCATACAACCTAGTGAAAACCTTTCATAGAACCTAATGAAAACCTTTGATACAACCTAGTGAAAACCTTTGATACAACCTAGTGAAAACCTTTGATACAACCTAGTGAAAACCTTTGATACAACCTAGTGAAAACCTTTGATACAACCTAGTGAAAACCTTTGATACAACCTAGTGAAAACCTTTGATACAACCTAGTGAAAACCTTTGATACAACCTAGTGAAAACCTCTCATAGAACCTAATGAAAACCTTTGATACAACCTAGTGAAAACCTTTGATACAACCTAGTGAAAACCTTTGATACAACCTAGTGAAAACCTTTGATACAACCTAGTGAAAACCTCTCATAGAACCTAGTGAAAACCTTTGATACAACCTAGTGAAAACCTTTGATACAACCTAGTGAAAACCTTTGATACAACCTAGTGAAAACCTTTGATACAACCTAGTTAAAACCTCTCATAGAACCTAGTGAAAACCTTTGATACAACCTAGTGAAAACCTTTGATACAACCTAGTGAAAACCTTTGATACAACCTAGTGAAAACCTCTCATAGAACCTAGTGAAAACCTTTCATACAACCTAGTGAAAACCTTTGATACAACCTAGTGAAAACCTTTGATACAACCTAGTGAAAACCTTTGATACAACCTAGTGAAAACCTTTGATACAACCTAGTGAAAACCTTTGATACAACCTAGTGAAAACCTTTGATACAACCTAGTGAAAACCTTTGATACAACCTAGTGAAAACCTTTCATACAACCTAGTGAAAACCTTTCATACAACCTAGTGAAAACCTTTCATACAACCTAGTGAAAACCTTTCATACAACCTAGTGAAAACCTTTCATACAACCTAGTGAAAACCTTTCATACAACCTAGTGAAAACCTTTCATACAACCTAATGAAAACTGTTTAAGTGAAATGCCTTCCTTTTCAACTGAACTTTGTTTTTCACTTGTTTTTCACTTGTTTGTATGAGAGTTTTTCAGTTGGTTGTATGAAAGGTTTTCACTAGTATGTATGAAAGGTTTTCACTAGTATGTATGAGAGCTTTTCACTTGTATGTAGGAGAGCTTTTCACTTGTATGTAGGAGAGCTTTTCACTTGTATGTAGGAGAGCTTTTCACTAGGTTGTATGAAAGGATGTCACTAGTTTGTATGAAAGGTTCTTACCAGTGTGTATAAAAGGTTTTCACTAGGTTATATGAGAGCTTTTCACTAGTTTGTATGAAAGGTTCTCACCAGTCAGTATAAAAGGTTAATCTTTTCACTTGTTTGTATAAAAGGTATATCTTTTCACTAGTTTGTATAAAATGTATATCTTTTCACTAGTTTGTATAAAAGGTATATCTTCTCAGTAGTTTGTATGCAAGCTTTTCAGTAGTCTTTGTGCAAGGTTTTCAGTATAGTATGTGGAAGAGTTTAATTTCATATGTGTATATGTAAGGTAATTCTGAATAATGTCCCAGGGGGCACCCCATAGAAAGCTACCACATTTTGATATACAAGTTAAGACTTTGTGGAAAACTTTGGACTTTGAGTCGGAGAGATCTGGATGGGAAACTGGCAACACAATTGTATGACATTTGGGAAAGAGAGGACATTTTCTAAAGCGAAAACACTATGATTGCATATCAAAAATACAAATATTTTTAGTGTTTTGTATATGGTTTGAGTACGTAAAGATATGTTCTTGTTTCTCAGTATGACTGGATAGAAACTTGGCTACTGTTGAGACCGAATTCATACCCTCTGTACTGTCTGGTTAATGGCAAAGTATTTGTGACTTTCATCATCTTTACCTGCTCACCATTGGTCTGCTAGCACTCTTGGTACATGTCGGAGAAGTGGCCAGATTTTTGCGACTGAGCCGACTGAGCCGACTGAGCACGCCCACAGTGACAATAATACTTTCAATACTATCACCCAACACACAGCTGTTAAAGAAAACACAGAGTCAGATCACAAGCAGAAGAAGAAAAACAGTGATCGTTGTTTTTCAGAAAAGCAATGTGAGATGTTCTGTTGTTTACCCCAGTTGAATAAATTTCTTTTTTCAAAGACCACAAGAATACAGAAACTGCTTTAACATTCGTCTGTCTGAGTACAATGTATATAAACTACTGCATTTTGGCCCCCTATGTGACTATAGTGATCACTATATATCTCTGAGTGAGCACTTCAATTCAGCAGATTCATAAATGGAATGAGTAAGAGTCCTCCATAGGGGTTGAGTTCAAACACTGATAGTAAAGTCTTCAGGCATTGTTCTTAAACTGACCCTCTAGGGAGGCTTGATGTGTTGAGAGGGGGTGTGATATCCTTAATAATGTTTGTTTGCTCAATGTTTTTTTTTTTTGCAAGCAAAGCTAATCTATAGTCTTCCAGTGCTGCAACTAGGCCTGTCACAATAAACAATAAATCAGTTAATCAACTGATAAATTCAAATAAACAAAATATTTCCAGCCACAATAATTTTAATTTGTATGCTTGCTTGTTTGCTTCTTTCTACCAAAGAGACTGGATGAAAACAGGCATACATGATTCATATATCCATAGTGGCAGAGTAAAATGGGATGTCTTTTTCTTTTTCTTTCTTGTGTTTATGTTGTTTGCACTGTTTGTTTACTAAACGTCTAACTGGTAGTTTGTCCTGTATTTCTTGTGCGAGCCAAGCGATACATATTTTTTGAAAGGCAATTCTGTTTACAGAACATCCTCTTTTTATGGTTTCGGTTGTTTTTTTGATTTATGTTTGATATTAAAAATGTCTTCCAGTTGTGTTCTTTAGAATTTAAAGTTTGATTGTTGGGAGGGTGTACATGCACTATTATTACATTAGTTGACAATGTTCTCAAAACGACAATATTATCGTTATCGCAACAATTTCTGGGGCAATTTATCGTCCAGCAAAATGTGTTTTTCTGACAGGCGTAGCTCCAATCCATACTTGTTTCTGCATTTACACAATCAAAATTTTCTTTCACTAAAGGATGACTCGGCCTGAAAAAGGGGTATTATTAGATGTAATGTCCTAATCTCTAAATTTTACTCCTGCAAACAAATCCAAATTACACATTTTCACATTTAAAGGACTAAAATCAATAAAGTTGTGGTCATGTAACTATCTACAATGAGTCTTGTGCTAAACCGGGACAGGAGTTTTTATTTTTGTTTTGAACAACTCAATGAAGCATTATCAATGCACCCCTGTTTCGAACCCCAATTCAAATAAACATTTTTTATATAAATATTAATCCCAAAGAAAACTTCAACTTTATTGTAACTCATATTTTATCATTTACTTTAAAGTGTTATTGTAGATGCTGAAATCTGTGATCAGGAAGGATCTCCTGTAGTGGTCTGTATTACAGTGATCCTTCAGTGTCTGACTTAATTCGTCATTTTCTTTCTTTTTTTTTTTGTTGAAATTTTTTTTATTTCATTATCTTTTATATTTTTTAAGAATTCTTCTTTTCATCTCCAGTCGTTTCAAAAAAGTCCTGAGAACAGAACCAGCCCTTATCAGGTTGTTTAGCATTAAGGTTAGCCTTTAAGTCCCTGGCTCTGATGCTGCTACCCCAAAAGATGATGGCAGAGGAGATTACACTATTCACACAACAAACTTATCGAATATATGCAGCATCTTGCTGCTAACGATGAAGGACCTAAGCTTCCTCAAAAGGAAAGTCTGTACTCTCTCTTTGTAGACGGCTTCACTGTTGCAACCCCAGTCCTGTCTGTTGTCCAGGTGAACACCAAGCTATTCATACTCCTCCACTCCTTCTCCCATGATGGAAATAGTCTCTGATGTAACATTTTTAGACATAGTCTATTTCCGATGTCTCTGGACTCCTTGCTTCTCTGCTAAATCAAGTGCTGCAGTGCACACTTAGCATCAAACTGCACACGATTCCAGTGTAAAGTGAGGCTCAACAGTGACACCAGGGAGGTGTCAAAACTCCAAATAAATTTTTCAAGCTAATATTTTGATAAATGTATTTATTTATGTTTTGTGTGTGATTGCTTTACATAATACATCCTGCAGGAGGTAGACCCATTATGCTCATATCGTGACTTGGCTGGTATAAAACACAGGTAATGTTTGACCACACTTTTGTTAATTTTTTTTTATTTGCGATCAAAACCATCTTTCATATACTTCACAGCAATAACCCTTTAGACTTGATTAAGATTTATATTTACAGACATTTTCTGACAGTTAGCAATGCAGCAGAGTTTGTCATAAGTATACTTAGGAAATTACGATGATCACGTTTTTCTGTTTTTTGAAATGGCTTTTGGAATCAATCTCGATTAGGTTATCTATAATCCAAATCAGTCCATACCTTGTATTAGGCAATATGTTGTTTACATGAGAAAACATTTTGTCTTGTCAAACCTTTTCTAGATTTAGTATGTGTATAAAAACCTTGATCCTCTGTCAACTTTAATTCTTGATACTAGCAATATGTACCTTAATGGATTCCCTGATTAATATGTTAATGTGTTATACCTTTTTGAACCTTTAGAAAATTAATCTACAGGTGGCTTGTACATCTGTAGGCAGTGCAGTCAAAGACGATTGTTTGTATCTTAATTATCTCAGAAATATTTTTCCTTTAAGGAAGTGATGTCTCGTGTGTGTGAGATGAAATGGGATTGATGAAACTCTGTGTTCTCTCCTCCTTACATCTAGTTTGACAGGAGCAGTCATAACACTGACTTTCTTTCTATTTTTACTTCGGTTTGTCAAACTCCAACTGGGAGCATCTTTGATATATGCCTCCGACTCAGATGGTGTCGACTTAATGCGTTTGTTGTTTCATTTTTTTTGTCTTTTTTTTTTTTTATTGGAGTGAAGCAGAAAAGGCTGAGCTTAAAACTGATATGACACCACATAGGTTTTCTCATTCATCACTTGATCTTGTTAGCAGATTATTAGTTTTACGTATAGTCAGAACAAAGATCTTCATTTACTTTTCTTTGTGCACTTTCTTTGTTGTTGAACACATAGATATGATATGGCCTGAGTTACTGAGAATTTACAACATAATTTTGAGCAGTAATGATAAGACAGATCTATAAATATAAAATAACTAATTGAAGTCAATCCTAGTTGATAAAACTGCATTGCAAAAGAAAAACAAAGAAAACCTATAAAATTAGCATGAAACAAAGGCTTAAATAAAATGGAAAGTATCAAAAATACATTGTTTTGCTTTTTCAAACATATGCTTTAGCTATAAACGTTTACTGAAAATATAATAATTTCCCTCTTCATCTTTTTAAAGCTAAATTGGAAAATAATCTAATAATTACCTAAAGAGAACTTTTAGTTTTGCTTCTCTACCACTTGAGAGGTATATTGGTTTTGGAAATAAAAGCTTTCCAAATTTTCTGGCTGACCCTCTTGGCTCTAACAAAACAGACACAACTTTCTCCTGCCAAATGTTGGTTTTATTGACAGTCGAGTTTCACTTTCTGTGCTGCCAAATAAAAACACTCAACCAAACCGAAATACCAAATGCCGCCTCAGTTAGTTTCCTCCTGCTTCTCCTCCTGTCCTGCTTTGATAAGATGGAGAATCAGGTGCCAACAAGCACCTTTTTCTGAGAGGCCAAATATCAACAAACACCCCTAAAATTACTAATGAAATCAGTTTCACACCAACTCCTACGAGCCTACTTGAGAAGGTTTTTCTTTTGATAAAATTTGGCATTATTGTTTTGGATAGTTTAGGAAAATGAAACGAATAAAGCATTTAAAAGATAACTTGCATCATTAGTCATTAAAGCATCCATACGAGTCTGCAGAACAAACTAGCTTTTTAACATAAACAGTCACAGAACTCTCAAAACCTCCCGTCGGCTATCGTCCGTAGGCCTTGCCTACGTGACTTGGGAACTTCAAATGTCGTTTTTCTTTTTGGGACTCTGGTAGTTTCTCCTAAAGTTGAAGTGGTAGCAGCTGGATGTTTCTCCTTCTCTGACAAAAGCGAAAGCCAAAAGCCCCGATCAGTTCCACTCTGGTCCTGCTGGGTACCTGGTCCACAGTTGGGTCTGCCCGTGTTGGGAGTGCACTGGGAAGTCGCCACCGCTCTCCTCCCACCTGCCTACTGTTGATGAACAAATTCAGTACCCTGGACCTAGACTTTCCTCCCCTGGCCCCCATCGCCCCGCAGGCTTACCGCTCAAATCTTCCCAGCAGATGATGTGGGAGCTAAAACTCTCCATGGACTGCTCCACTTCACCCCAAACCCACAGAACAAGCCCACGGCCACACGTCGCTACAGTCTCACTCTGTCTTTCCCTTGAGCCACCGTGATGGACATTGCAGAAAATATCTTGGACCTCATTCAACTCCATACATGAGTAAAGTTGTAATTTATTGCTGGCACCAACGACATTCACAAGCAGCAGTCTGAGCTCCTAAAGCATGATTTTTATCCACCTTTTTAATCTTTAAAAACAGTCACGTCTGTTTTTAATCTATGGCCCTATTCCCACCATTGGCATCTGAATTGGTCATTTTTGCAGACTTTTATCTCTGAACACTTGGCTTTCCTCTGCCACTGAGATGCACAACATTGGTTTTATAGACAAATTTAACATCTTCGGGCGCAGTAGGCACCTGTTTGGAGCAGATGCGCTTCACCTAAACAGACAGGGCACCCGCATGCTGGCAATGAGTCTGTCCACCCCCCGTCTACCACACTGGGCCCAGCTGCTTCTGCCCCCTCTGCCACATCTTGATGTCCAGCTGGTCCCTGCTCCTATGAATTAAGCTTAGATTTTAACAGTAACTCATATATTGGACTTGGACCTTGCCCTATCTCATTCATACCTGTCATTATCAGCAGAGGTTGGACTGAAAATCATAAATGCAACAAATGCATCCCAATAATATCAAAGTCCCACTTTCCCTAAATCATACAGTCACTTAATCTCCAATCACTATTAATATGGCACTTTTAAATTTTCTCTCTCCTCTGCGGAACAAAACATTTATCAACGATCTGATTTTAGACCATAATTTTGTTTCTTTTCAACGGAAACCTGGCTGGGTGCAAATGCTACTGTTGTTCTTACAGTGGCCTCCCCACCAAATTTTAACTTCACTTATTCCACAAGGAGTGGCAAAAGGGGAGGCGGTACTGCTTTTATAAGTTCATCAACTTAACATTATTATAGCATTTTTAATACACTGCAACTGTTTTTAGCACTCCTCAGATTTTTTGTGTCACGGTTTATAGGCCTCCTAAAAAGAGCACACCTTTTATTCAGGAATTTTCAGAGTTTTTATCAATCCTGGACAACTCCTTTGAAAATATAATTTTAGTTGGTGATTTTAATCTACATGTGGATAACCTTTTAGATTCTTTATCAAAATATTTTTGATATGTTCTGAATTATATGGATTATAGTCAACATGTCACGCAGCCGACTCGCAACCAAGAACACACCCTGGACTTGGTCATCACATATGGCCTGTCCAGCGGTGTGTCCTCTGTTGTTGACTTGGCTTTCTCTGAACACTACTGTGTTTTTAGCATCACCAGTTTTATCCAGTAAGAGACCTCTGTGAGAACTGTCAGGAAACGTAATCGAAACCCTGAAGTGGCTGCAGGTTTTGTTGAAGTTTTTGGAAAGATGCTTCTATTGCTTTACCCGCCTTTGTGATTTTATCGTCAATGATTTTAACAATAGGCTTCAGTCCGCTCTTGACCTGCTTGCTCCACTAAAAGTGCACACTCAAAACTTGCATTGCCGTGGAGAAATGAAGACCTCAAAAAACAAAAGAGAAATTGCAGTGGCAGAGAGAAAATGGAGGAAAAATAAAATCATGATAAACCATTAAATATACACAGAACTTCACAAACCATACAATATCACAGTGAGAAAATCAAGAAATGCATACTTTTCCAAAATAATTTCAGATCATAAAAATAATCCCAAAATTATTTTTTCCACCATTGGGGGGGAAAAAAAGTTTCTCTAATTCATTTCAGAAATCCCTATCAAACGCTCTCTGTGAGGAGTTCGCACATCACTTCAAAAGGAATGTAGACACCATCAGATGTAATATTTTATCTCAAAGTAACATGGTTTTAGACACATCTGAGCATGTTTTGTCCTGGTAGAAGCTGAGATTCTTGATAAAGTCTTTACCTCAGTGAGCCCCACCACATGTCCTTTGGACCCAGTTCCCACTTCATTCTTTAGGCCATTTTATGGATTTTGTAGAGATTTTAACCTTGATGAATTTCTCCCTTCAGACAGGTGTCTTTCCTGTCTACTTTAAAGGAGAGTTGGTGAGACCCCTGCTAAAGAAGAGCAACTTAGATTTTAATGATTTTAACTTAACATTTTAAGCCAAATTTTATATAGGCCTCTCTGGTGCTTTTCAGAAATTCACATCCTATCTCACAGACAGGACTTTTATGGTAAGTTTGGATACCTGCTCCTCTAAGGTCCGCAAGACTACATGTGGTGTTCTCCAGGGTTCAATTTTAGGCCCTTTAGGCCCTTTTTATTCTTTTATATGCTCCCTCTTGGCAGTGTAATCAGAAGACATGGACTTAACCTTCATGGTTATGCTCATGATACACAGTTGTACATCTCTGTGTCTCCTGATGACACATGGCCATTGGATGCACTTTTTAACTGCATTTAGACATCAAATCCTGGATGACAGAAAACTTTCTCCAGTGCAACCAGGACAAAACTGAAGTTTTAGTCATCGTCCTGAGGCTCAGAGAGAGAAACTTTATACCAAAACTACAATCACTGTCTTATAATCAAAAATCACACCCAGGTTCTAAATTTGTAAAGAAGGATTTCGAGCTGACTTTTGTCCCTCAGATTAAAAATATTATTAAAAAAGGTTTTTATAATCTAAAGAATATAGCCAGAGTCTGCCCCGTTCACTCTCTGGCCAACACGGAGACACTGATGCATGCTTTTATCACCAGTAGAATTGGTTAATGTAATGCCCTGGTTTCTGGTCTTCCCAAAAAGAGTATATCAGGTTTACAACTTCTACAAAATTCAGCAGCACATGTCCTGATGAAAACCAGGAGACGGGACCACATTACACCCGCCTTAAATTCATTGCATTGGCTCCCTGTATGTTTTAGGATCGATTTTAAGGTTCTTTTAATGTTTTTTAAGTCCCTTAATAGTCTTGGGCCTTCTTATCTTTCAGAACGGTTTTTACCATATGAACCTTCGCTGTCTCTGTGCTCCTCTGGCAGCCATCTCCTTGTCATCCCTAAAGTCAGTTATTTTATTTTTCTTTCAGTGTTTCCTCTATGGGAGCCCTCTGTCCCGGGAGCGGTGGTCAGCTGTGGCTGCCTAGGTGCTCTCCAGGTAGGGTTTTGGTGGAGGTGGGGGGTCTCGGCCTTACCTCCTTTGGGCACCCTGTGTCAGTGCCTTGGCTGCTGCTGTTGATGTGCTGCTGCCGATGCAGATGGCTCCTTTGATAGTGTTTCCTTACCTTACCTGGCTCATCTGTACTCAGCCCTATGTCCTTTTTATTCTTGCTCTTGAGTGTGTGTGCACTGGGTTGGGGGGAAGGGGGTATAAATTGTGATCATGCTTTAAAATCTGTGGGGGAGGGATAGGAATGTGGTTTATGTGGGGTCAATTTAATCTGTAAAGCACTTTGAGTTGCAATGTTTGTATGAAAAGCGCTTTATAAATTAAGTTTGATTGATGGAAGAGGCATGAAAAGTTTTTCGCTAGCTTGTTCTGCAGATTCGATATAGCAGCTTTAAAAGTAAAGTATTAACTGAATAGTGGTGGAATTAATAATAACAAAAGTTTTAATTATTGAAACACTGAACATTGCCAATAGCAGGACACAGCCATCCAGAAACCAATCCTCTCTTTGCTGATTAGAAAAAGAAACATTGACAGTGACAGAAAACACAAGTAAGCACTGTAAGAAAGCCTAGGCTTTCTAGGCTTGACTGCTTTTGATCATCTCTAGTTCAAAACTTAAAAAAAAACTTAATTTAAAATTGCTTTAAATCTATGTAACATTTGTTTTTGGGGAGAAAATAAAGGAAAGGCATAATTTTTAACATTTTGAACCATTATTAGGGCCACCTTGAACAAGAATTAAAACGTAGTTAATGGACTAATCAAGCTATGACTGGAGTATTTGACACTTATTCCGGATTATGTGAAATACACAAGCCTTTTCTACAATTCTTTAAAAAAGGCGTTTTAGTTCTCCCAAAAATATTGCTAAAATATTGTCTTGTCCTCATGAACACAATATCTTGTCAGGTAAATATGTTGTTACACCCCTGGAAGTAACCAAGAAATGTATTAAAAAAGGACAAACAACCATACATCCACACACTCATACCTAAGGGCAATTTAGAGAAACCAGTTAACCTAACAGTCATGTTTTTAGACTGTGGGAGGAAGCCGGAGTACCCGGAGAGAACCCACACATGCACAGGGAGAACATGCAAACTTGCGAACCCAGGACCTTCTTGCTGCAAGACAACAGTGCTACCAACTGTGCAGTTATTTTATTTACACCGTATTCATTTATTTTTTAACAAGCAAGTGAATTGAATAAGGTGACATTACTTGTAAAGTTGAAAATGTCAACAAGCTCTCTTAAAGTACGAACATGTTGGTAAGCTGTTCCAATATTTTCTATTTACTTTAAAATGCTGACTGATTCTCAATTTCCCTAAAATCAGAACCAAACTTTCAGTTTCTATGCTCCTTTCATCTGGAACAAACTAAAAAAAGCTAAAACCCACCTGTTTAGAGCTGCCTTTGATTAATGGAATGTCATAACAGTGGTATTTCTTCAATGTTGTGTTTTTTATTTTTTATTGCTTTATTGCCTTCAAAATGGAATATCAAATTGCAAGTTAAAAACTAGCAGAAATTGTTAAAATGGTAATAATAAATAAATACAATCTTTTGGTATTTAAAAAGTCACCCTTTAAAAATGTGTGGCTACAGAATCCATTCACCCCAAACATTTAAAACATTGTGGGGGGCCTCTGCCATTTCCCAACTGTTCCTCTCCCTGATCAGGGAATAAGACCAGGAGGGATTATCTGATCTCTGTCCTGTTGAAGGTCTAAATCGCCCCAGTGCACAGTGAGTCACCCTCCACACACACACACACACACACACACACACGGATAGCAGAAGCATGTTAAACCAGCAACAGTCTTAAAGTCAGAGTGGTGTAGTTTTCCAGTCATCGCCTGTCTTAGTATGGATGTGTCCAACCCGCAGGGTTGGATCAAGAGTGCAGCACTGTGGAAATTGTGCCTGTAAACGGAAATACTGGCGAAACAAAAAACATGTCTCAGCACCTCGACATTAACCCGAGAGCTGATTCAGATGACTGGGCTCAGTATCCCCTACCTCATGTGGTTTCGCTGCTGTCAAGTAGCTGAAAAACCATCCTGTTAGTTTGACTCGAGGGAGCACCCATGTGTAATCACACTATTAACCAAACTGCCCCAGCATCCAGAATAAGGGAAGTTCCTCCTTCATTGCTCACATTGAAGTTAAAACAAGTTATTGATAAATCTGAATTAAATGAGTTATTCAAATGAACACTCATGATATGTGGCATATTGTAGGTTTTACATGCTGAAATAGGTTTGGGGTGTTCTATTTTATTTCAATAAAAAAATATTACTTTACGAATGAATACTGAAAAAAACCATACATTTGCACCAGAATAGTAACTATTCGTGGGGAAAAAAAACTATACATTGGTCATATGTTGCTTAAAGATAAGTTTTAGAATTTGCCTGTCTTTTGTTTTGTGCATTGTTTTTTTTGTTGTTTTTTTTTCTTTAAGTTTTTTTGCAATGTTTACTTTTGAAACAAACGGGGGGGAAAAATAAGGTTTTTAGTATGCTGGACCTCCCTTCTGTCTTAATCAGGCCATGGGACTGGCAGCATAAAGGGGGGGGGGGCAATGATGGTATCCCAGTCTAAGAATTCAGTCATAAAACAAACTGTTACTTCGACTTTAAATGGCTGAAAGGTTAATCTTCTTACCCAAGTGTGTGTGTATCTGTGTGTTTGTTGGTGTGTGACCTTGACCAGTTGGCAGTGTTCGGGTGGGGCCTCATGTCTGTCTTTAGATTAAACGCAATAAGATTCAACCTCCTCCTCCCTTGTTTCCCTCTTGTCTTTAATCCCCTCTCCTGAAATATGCTCTAATACCCCCTGACCCCACCCCACGAACTCCTATGATATATGACTCTAAAGGTTTTTGTTCACAGCTCTAATGTATGTCTTTTGGCTCAGCTCTTTGCTTCTAATGCTTTTAAAATTGACTTTATCAGGGTTAATATGGAATTTCTGAAATAATAATAAGCTGCATTAGTTGAAACTGGTATCAAGAGGTGGCATTATGTTTACCAGATGGTTTGTAAAATCATTATCATCCTTGCGAGAAAAAAGCAGTTTACAGGTCAGACTTCTCCACATCTGCACAGTGATGTTTTAACTGCAAAGTGATGTGTTTTAATGATCAGTGAAAAGCCAAAAAAAAGAAAAATTCTGATAAATGACAAAGAACTTCCAGTGGGGTAAAAATATTCAGCAAAAATGCTTATTAGGTGTGATTCTTTAGAGCCTCTCAAAATAATCTTTAAAGGTGACTGAACAGGACTGTTTCATTTTTAACAAGATCAGTCAGATATGACTTTAATAGCATATTAGTTGCAATTTTGACTTTATTGAAATATTTCATACTAAACAAAGACAAAAACAAAGAGCTCCGGACGTCACGTGACTCTCAGAGCGTAGGCGCCATGTTGGCAGGAATGGGCGTCACCAAAATGAACGTCGCTGGCTGTGATTTTACTCCATCGGAGTTTACTCCCCATTTTAAAACGGAAGATATTATTGTCTATACCGGGAAATTAAAGATTAAACATCTCCGACCTTTGCCATGCCCCTGGGATACTTTTTAAAACTTCAGAAGTTGTCAATGCAGACCTTTTACCGGATCGTAGATAGGCTACTCTGACACAAGGGAGTCAGTTTGTTTTTATAGTTGCTGGGGACAATAACTATAAACTTAAGTGTGGTTTGAAGATGGCTGGGGACAATTATTATTAATTATTCATATAGCCTATAAAGATTCATCTGTTTCATGTTTATGCACTGCAGTGAATAAACAGGTGTTGAAAATCGTATCTTTATTCCATCGATAAAAGTTAAAAGCCATAAGCTTATGTGTTTTTGTTTTTCAAACGGCACTGAAAACAATCATTAGGCTGTTTCCTTGCATGGCTTCATTAAAATCCACATTATAGCACATAGAACAATGTTGGTATATACTCGACCCAGAAGAATATGTGCAACAATAAAACTCATTCCCTTTGCAACCCCTGCAGTTCTGTGTGGAGAAACTTTAACTTACAGTTCAGAGTCCTGCAACAGGACGGGTACCCACGGGTAACCCGCATAAGGTTTTTACATCATAAAGTTGTGAAATTTAATTTCACGTGTCCGGGAGGAAGTTTCTTTAATGCGGGCGGGTTGAGAGTGACAAAATATAATTGTTTTTAATATTTTGTTTGAGACTCCCACAGAGGATTGTGTTGATATATTGCGATAAGTGGAGAGAGCATGCCAGAATATTCCTCCAACTTTGCGCTCACAGCGGAATATTCTCGCTATCTTGGCATCCAGCGCTGCCAGAGAAACTTTACTGCAGCGGGATTTGCGATTCAGGAACTGAGAACACTGTAAAAAGCCAGGGACCGTGGACAATTTTTCGTTTCTGCACAGTGATCTCTGCATCAAAAAAATTTCAGTTTTCATAAATTTCAGAAAAATCTCTCTCTGGCAGCGCAGGATGCCTAGATAACGGGAACATTCCGCTGTCAGCGCAAAGTTGGGGGAATATTCTGGCATGTTCTCGCCACAAACACATTATATCAACACGATTCTCTTTGGGAGTCTTAAATAAACAGAAATATCCCATAAATATTTTTTCAACAGCAGTAAAGAAACTTTCGCCAGACCCTTGAAATATAATTTATGTATTTTCCCATCTTTAAACGAGTACTCGCAACATTCCAGGACTCAATCGGGGTTTGTTATTGGGATCCAGATCTGGAATCTTCCTGCAAAGGATTGTGTTGTCACAGGGAGGGAGACCTGTACTGATTTTGGTTACCATGAGCAACGGGCTGTAGCCAGGTTATGTCTTTGTGCAACATTTTGTATGTTCATCTCAGGAAATAAAGTATTTTTATTTCTAAATAATTTGCATCACTTAATGATACAAGAGCAGTTATCAAACAAACGGTATAAAATCTGAATTACAAGTGAATCACTCAAAAAACCTAAATGAAACGGCTTCATTTTTCCCTGATCGCTAGCGTGTTTCATGGCAATGAAACACGCTAGCGACACGCTCCATTGTTTTCTGCGTTCTGGATCCTTGGTAATCCTATAGAACCCTCTTCTCTTATCTTGTCCGCGTCTGTTATGGCATCCTGGGGAGCAACAGGTATCCACCATATTTACCGTTTCTAACTTTGGGTTAGCAGCATATAAAACAAGTGTGGGAGACTTCCTGCCACAATGGCGCCCATTTGATTTTAACTGTTGCATGCTGGGAGAAGTGACGTCAACTCCCGGAGCTCTATATAGTCAGTTCAAAAGCCTAGCTCAGTCTTGGAAAGTCAGATGAGCCAGCCAGAGTTCAATAACCATTATGGCTATACCAAGCACAAACAGAATAAGCTGTTCATTTCATTTTTTGTTTGACACTTTAAAAACACATAACATAAAATCTGGGCATAACGAAGACAAAAATTATTATATATTTTCTGCTTATGTGTGCATAAGAAGAAATGTAGGGAATTAAATACAAATGCTTAGGATATATATTAAGGAAAATCTAATATATGGGCTTCATTTGCAAATATTTATAAAAGAAATGTAATAAATTAGATCTTATCAGCTTGAATTGCCAAGTTTAGTTGGCCTGAGCAAACCGTGTGGTAATGTTGTGGTTCCGACCTGCAACTGGAGCACTTTCAGCTCAGGTGTAACGTCTTGTCTAGATCCCAGTTCCAAGTTGTGAGACAAATCAGTACTGTTTGAACCCTTGTGTTAGACCCACTGGAGTACATCCGTGATGGATTCAAACACCAAATGCCTTCCTAAAGAACTCTACATATGCGTCTATTCTGTGGGTTTCAATAACTTTTGTTGCTCCAGCTGAATCTATTACTTGTCTGTGTATGATCTCTAATTGTTTATTCCATTTCATGGTAATGTCTAAATAGAGTTGGAGAACATTTTAACCAAATATTGTTCATGTTTTAACCTGCTGATTGCTGTGATAGGATCCTGCATTTTCAGAAGTTCAAACACTGTAAAACAGATTTAGAGAATGAAGATGTTGATGAATCTTCACCCCAATTCAGTGATGGGATTTAGTGTCTTTTAAGTCAATAAACACAGTAAAATAGTGCCAAAAAAACCCCGGTTGACATTCATTGTTTTACAGGCTGAAAGAAACAGCTTTTTCCTGATTGAGATGTTTTTGAGTGTTTCTTTTCATGCCACATTCATCCTGACAAGATTTTATCCCGGGTTACCCTTTTCCCACCCTGAAAGTTATCTGTCGTAGTTTTTGACCTCATTTCCTAAGCAAGACAATGTATCATGTCTACTGTTTCTATCTCTGAGAAAGTGAAAAACAAGGAATGTTTAGTATATTCTCCATCCTTTCGGTCATTGGCTCTTGTTGTTGACCCACATTGGACATTTTTTATTTTTTATTTTTTTTTATTTGGACAGTGTCCCAAATTTGAAAAAGCCAATGTTTTCTGTTTGACCCAGAAAACTAGTACTAAGGAGAAGCTGACTGTGAAAGTGAGACATGCTACACATGGGAGGAAGGGGAAGAAGAAAAATGTCATTATTTGAAGGTGAAATTCAACGTAGAGGGTCCAGTATGTTTCAGTGTTCTCATTTTGTCAAACAAGGACATAAAGGGCTCAGTGGAGACGTTCACACTTCTCACTGTTGGAGGATTTTAACTGCATCATTATTGCTGTTTTATTCATGCTGCTGGTTGGTTTAATTGTAAACCAGCCAATTCCATATCATTTATAAAGCGTTTTAAAAACATTAGCTACATCAAACTTCTCTACAGCACATGATAAATAAATTTAAGGGTCTAATTAAAGAAAAATGTGTACAAAATCACTAAATCAGTTGCTAAGCAATAAACAAATTAAAAATGTGTGTATAATAATTACAACAGAAAAATGGGGTTTAACAAGTTTTTTGAAGATATTCCTTCCTGTGTAGTCCTGGGCAGTCTTAACTTAAAATAGGAGATTGTTCCAGAGCTTAAGGGCTTAGAATGTAAATGCCCTGCCCCCAATAGGAATTTATATAAGTAGCTGGTGTGAGATTCCCAAAGCTCTGATAGGCATGTGATGGATTACTAGACCCATAAAATAATCTGCCAGTCCATGAAGACTTTTAAAATCATCCAATGCAAGGAAGCTAAAATCAGAATAAAGTGCTCTTGTCATTTGGCTCTGGTAAGAAGACAAGCAACTGAATTTTGGAGAATTTGCAGGGAATTAAGTAAAGACTGAGCCAGTCCCAATGTGTAAAGAGATACAGTAATCAAAAGCATGGATAACTACCCAAAGTCCTATCATGATAGGTAAGCCTTCACCTTACATGGTAATCTCAGCCTGTACTAACTATTTGAGTTTCAAGTTTGAAATTTAGAAAGAGATTTATTATCTTGAATGGACAAATATATTTAAATCATCAGCAAAGAAGTTGAAGTACATATACCTTTTTTGATTTTTCATCTTAGTGGTAGCAAATTAATTGAAAATGGTATGGCCCCTAAAATAGAGCCATGAGCCACTCCAGAGCTAATAGAAGATGGTGATAAGGAATATTTATCTAGATGAATTGAAAAAGCTCCCGTTTGACAGACAGTTCAGTTTTCCTATTATACCACACACAACTCCAGATGAGATACCGCTGTTTTAGTGCTTTGATATGGAAGCAAATATGTATCACAATTTAAATTAAAATGTATTCGCTGAAATGGTTTTTGGTGTCTTTTTCACAATGCAACTGTCAATTGACTCCTAAATAAAAAGAATAAGAAATCATCCAAACTGCTTTTTCATTTTCTTCAACATTGCTCATTTTGTGACTTTAATAAAAATGATAAAGAAAGATGATACCCTTTTGTATTTCCATGTTAACTATAAATACAAAAATGCTGATATCAGATAAGTAACTTCATTATTTATGTGAGACACTTTAGAGGGGCTGCACCTTGGTTACAGCTCTCAGCTGCTGCCTCTGATGTAAGACAACTGTTAATAAATGAACTTAACATTCTAATTGTGTCAACAATGTGAACTTCATATCTGCTCAAATGCAGATCTGTATTTGCTGGTGCAGATATTACAGTGGTAAAAACCGTCATATATTTCACAGTGGTTTTATAAATACGTTCTGTGCTGCTTTGCTGAACTGCAAAAAACAAGCTTAGTAACATGAAACAGGATTACAATTTAGGCTTTCTTTTAGCATAAAAAAAAGCACATTTTCTATTTTTCTCACTTTAGGATTTGGGCTTGAGATTTCAAAATGGTCTCTGTCTGTCAGGAAACTGGCAATATTCATGGCTTAACATATTTTTTTTTTTAAGCAGCTGATTGTGAGTACGTTTAAAATCTTCTTTTCTCCAGGCAGCAATATGCTCAGATGCAGAGGAGCTATTTCAGATCAGATTCAGATATCAGTCGGTCTCCGATTCCTCAAAGAGGGGAGTGAATATTTAAATCAAATGGAAATTAACCCAGAGATCTGCTGTGAGCTCAATCTGCTGCAGTTTAATATGCCACCTCGGCCTGAATGCAAAAAACATAAGAAGAATGAAGAAATGTTGGGATTTCTTGAGTCATTGATTAGGCAGTCGGCAGCCAGGGTAGGGTGGAGGTGGGTTGGGGTATTTATGGAGCCACGAAGAGCTCTAATCTACCAGAATAAATCTGATTATGATTTCCAAAAACATATCATAGAGAGGCTTACAGACCGCCTGCAGAGTGGGGATCAGCAGCCAGACTTGCTCTTCAACTTGGCATGATATAAACAAGTGACTAAGAGCCCAAGCACCAGAAATAACTCTACACATACCATAAAAAACATGTTGGGAATGAAAACTATAGTATGTGGGACTGTGAATCCAGCACCCTGCTACCATTTGATGGATATCCAGCTAGAACAGCGTTACAGATGATAAAGAATTACTAAAAATGTAAGTAGATGAAGCAATTTGCAAATCTGCTGCTGTCGGTTAAGGGTTAAAACTGATGCATAATGTCTGAGCGATGAGGTGTGACACGGGGGACTGACTGAGGCTCTGGGCTCACTTTCACTCGAAAACTAAATCACCAAATGAATCACCTGCTCAGCTGTTTATTCAGGTTCTTCTCCCTCTTCCCCCTAAAAAAAACATCCCTCTTCTCCCCCTCTCTGCCACCCTCGCCGCTTCTTTAACTTTCGGTTGTGGTTCGAGCCATGCTCTAATTCAATCAGTGCGTTTTGTAGCCTCAGAGTGAGAGATTGCATGT
The DNA here is from genome assembly GCA_963556495.2 of Valencia hispanica. NCBI lineage: Eukaryota > Metazoa > Chordata > Actinopteri > Cyprinodontiformes > Valenciidae > Valencia > Valencia hispanica. The sequence goes on along the minus strand of OY747713.1, from coordinate 11,660,157 downwards.
TCATTAAAAAATCCTGATTAGACCAGGAGACTGATTACTTTATGTGACCATTAGTGTGTGCGTGTTACTGCCCATTAGACTTCCACTCAAAGCCTCCCTCCTGCCCTCTCATTTGTCTAATGGATGAAGACTTAAGCCCCCTAAAACACAACGTGCACGCTCCCTGAATGTGCACAATGATCCATTAATTAGCTTAAGTGGCCCCTCAGGCGTCCTCTTCTCCCCCCATCATCCCTTCCATTTCCCCCTCCATCCTCCTTTGTTTTCCAGGCATCTTCCTGGAAAACAACAGCTATGTCCATCAACCCCTTTTTCTGTCGGTGTGTTTTCTCCCCTGGCCATAAAGTCTCATTAAAAGTCAAGTGATTTATTTCCTTATGCAGGGCTCATACCGACTCTGTCAAAAAGTTTTTATGCTTCAGCGCCAATCCGCATCTCAGTCTGGGCTCCCTGAAAGGTTTCCAGGCAGTATTTCCTGTCTAATTCCTAATATTTATCCCTTAAAGGCTCAATGGCAAGCAAGCAAGGCTTTAGCTAGGCATTAGGAATCTCTACCTTTTCTTCATCAAATGTATTTGGGATCTAGTTGATGACTGGCAGTAGCTTCATTTGAAGCAAAATTCAATAGCAAGAGCCATAAGGGATTTTTCCTCATGGGGATATATTCTTTTATCGCCACTTCAGAAGACTGATTACTAGTCAGCTAGAGTGTGGTACACAGAGGGGGTGCTCCACATGAGGGAGAAGAATGGGGAGGGGGAGAGATGAGGGAGGCTGGTCTGCATCAAAATATTTGAATGTTAGCCGAAAAAGGTTTTTCCAAGGTTGTTGAGATATAATCGGTTTGTGTTTTTTGGTGGCACGTTTGAAGTCCTGCAACAAATATTTGTTTGAAGTTCATCATTCTACAGAGGGGAAGATTATGCACAAGTTGAACATATTTAAGGCAGTAAATCTTCCCAGGAGTGGACATCCTGTCAAATTGATCCTAAGGACAGACTGTGCAATGTTCAGAGAAATTCCCCCCCAAAAAAACCCAGAGCTCCATCTCGAACTCTTGAGGACTCAGTTACCGTGGTAGATGGTTAAGTTCATTGCAGCACAGTTGGAAATGGAAATAGGTTGCTTTGAGAAATTCTCTTCTCTTGAGAATACCAGCTTTGTTTTATGGATATTTAGATGCAACTTTACAAACTTTTGCTAATGATTTGAGCTTTGTGGCCACAGGAATCAGATGCTCTACACTTATGGAGTTTGGCAATAAATCCTTCTGTGTTCCAAACATTCTACAGACAAATGTGATCTGAATGAAGATCCCTGGCTCATAATTAGATCTACACTAAAATGTCAGAAAAATAAAGTCAGGATATTACAATGGTCCGCTCAAAGTCCGAAGCCTCAGCCTGTATCCAGAGCTGTGCAGAAATAAATGCCCGCAAACCTCAATGATTAGGGTTGATGTGTCACTTCCCCATGATTAGGATTGGTTCTGAATGTCTTGTTACTCAGCTCAGTGGACTGGAAAATCTCGGTACAGCCTCGTTTTGGTCCAGCCTTAAGGTCATCCAGGGTGATGTAAAAACAAAGCAAACTGATTTTGAACTTTTATTAACATTAAGCAGAAAAACAAAAACTGACTGAGTAAAACATAAATGGATCTTATCCAGCGTATCAGGCTTGATTGTTGCTCCTTTAATGCCAGTTCTGTGTATTTTCCAATCTGCGCCAGACTTTCTCTAAACTAGCATTGAACCAGCATGAACCAGATAGACATTTTGATGTGACCAGGCGCATGTAAACGTGTGTTCATAGTACATTATAAAACAATCTGCTGGAAACCAGATTGTTTACATTTCAGAAAAAAGATGGCTCAAAAACAAAACTAGATACAATAATGACTGGAGACTTAATTCGAGGTCTTAAAAATAATTAATAGGCAAGGCAAAGCAATTTTATTTGTATGGCACACTTTCAACAACAGGGTTATTCAAGATGCTTCACATGATTTGGTGAATAATATTTTCAAGAATTTGTTTTTGGGATACTCCAGTTTACATTTTTACCATAGTACCAGCCAAACCCTACCCTCAACTCATCCCTATAAGTTGACAAAAGCAAATTAATTCAGTCATCAGCTTATAATGACAATTTCTACATATTAAGTTCACGCAATGTTGCTAATTAAGATGAGAATGTGAGACTAACGTGATCCTTTTAGAGATATAATTAATATGTTGGTCACCTATAGTTTCTGCCTGTAGTTGTATCTTTTTTTCTCTCAAAATTATAAAATAATCAACAAGTGTTCATTACTGTACCATATTGCATTGCTTTACTCACCCAGTCCTCTTATGGTTGTGTTGTTCCAGAGACTTTTAAATCTGAAAGTTAACACCCAATTCTCTGGTGGGGCTCACCAGATTCTGTGAAAAAAGAGAGTATGGAATATGGTTTTACCCAACCTTTTCTACAAGTGTGAAAGTGTTCCTGTACAAGCCGCTGATGGAAATGGAGCCGCATCCATCAACTCAATTATTCTAGAGGCTTGCAATTGAAAAAGTTGAGAACAGCTGCACTTTGCTATGACTCAGAACAAATTGGAAGGTGGCAGCAAAAAGAACACCAGATTATACATTATTATTGTAATTTTCCATAGCTATTCCTGTAATATTCCTTGGTTTGTTGCTTTACTTTGCCATGCAACATAATTTCGTGAATTTCACATCTGTGGATAATTATATATCTTTTCCAATTTCATAACTGTTCGATTATTATTTGGTCATGATTGATTTGAAATAATATGGTTCTGTTGGGTTTTTCGTAAGGTTTCCTCAGGTTGTTAGCATTGTGCAAATGTGAGTGTACATGCGAGTTAGGGAATAATTTTTCTTTTATTCTGCTTGCTTTGTGTGTCCATTCTAATTTGAGTTTATGTAAAGTAACTCTTAATTCCCAGATGAATAAAAACAGTTCCTGAACCAACACTTAACTAGCAGTTTATCACTCACCTTTAGCATATGTGGAATAAAAAACTGTAGTCTGAGTAGGGCAAAGCATTTCAAGCAAAAGTAACATTCAAATTTATCCTCAATTACTTGACACCTATTTGTGTATTTACCCACATGCACACATAACCCACACACGAAAAAAGTCTGAGTGACAACCTTTCCTGCTTTTTACTACAAATGATAATTAATACGGTTCAAGATGTGTCAGCACAACAAGAACCTGTTTGCTACATTGTGGAAAATACAAATTAATGTAATTTTGAATACAGATAAAGTCTAAACATGTCTGTGCGAAGACAGTCTATTATCACTTCTATCTTAAAGTAGAAAAATTAAAGCCACTGCTTTCTTTCCAACAAATGCCTTTTTCGCATGCGTAAAAAAAAAAAAGTTCCTGATGACACTTCTGACCAATGAGGCTTTTTAATCTTTGAGGTTTTTCAATTGACCTGTTTAAACTAAACTCCATAAAAAACATACAGTAAAAAAAAATTGTTAAGCTATTGTTAAGCAAAAGTAACAGTACTGTTACTCTATTGCGTATACTTCTTCTTCTAAACAACAAAGCACTGTCTAATCCACAGTCTCAATCCCAATATACATGCACTATTCAGCATGGGAGTGAATCAAGACCGATGCATACTTCAAAGACGTAAGAAGCCTCCAAAATATCCCCTTCATTTCTTTCGTTTTTTTTTAGACCTGTGTAGTGCTTTTTTTTGTATGGCAGCATACATGGTAGAATAGGAATGTGTAGAACACAACAATAGACAATATTGTAGAACATCTGTTCAGATATATTTAATGAAGCTGACATGAAAAAGTGTTTTCTGCAGAAATAATGATGCCTCAACTAAATTGCATTCTGAATGTCAAGAAAGAAATATCACAAATCTCAATCAACTACTTATTCTCAATGATCCCAAGTAAACCATCACTAGACTGGTTTAGATCTCCGGACTCCTCTGTCTCTAAATTTCTTTGGAAAGATAAACCCCCACGTATCAGCTTAAAAACTCTGCAGAAGACCAAAGAAAAAGGAGGTCTAGATCTACCAAACTTCCATCATTATTTCTTGGCCAACAGGCTCCAATACATCTCAAGATGGTTAAAACATAGCTACCTAGATGAGTCTTGGATAGACGTAGAACAGACACTATGCAATAAGATAAAACTTTCCGACCTAGCATTTATTAGCTCAAATATAAAACGACATGAATGCTTTAAAAGCATAAATATCAGCTCCTCTCTGACAGCATGGTGGGGGTTTCTAAAAAAGACAGAGTCCACAATAATCCCATGCAGACGTACACCCATCTGGAATAACCCCGACATCTTGCAAAAAAAAAAAAATGTATGATGAGTTTTCCAGACTGGAGGTGTAATGGAATTTAATATCTGGAACACATATTTGAGGGAACAGACTGTATCCCATTTAATACATTAATTACACAATATGGAATTGATAAAAACAAATTCTTAGAATATCAAAAAAATTAAATCTATTATTAAAGGTAAATTTAGGTTCAATACAGTTGAATTACAAATTCCAGCAAGAGTTTTAGATTTTCTTAATCTCAATCCCCCAAATTGCTGTCTAAAATATACAAAACTTTATCTACATTAGATGAATCAATAGCCATCCCTATTTCAAAATGGGAGGTGGATTTATCAGCCAGCTTTGAACAAAACGTCTGGTCTCAGATATGTTTAAGAACCTTTAAAATAACATAAAATCCTAATTTGCAAATAATACAATACAAAGTCCTTCATAGAGTACAATATACAGGTCAACGGATGTTTAGAATGGGTTTTACATCATCTAATACCTGCTTACAATGCACAAGCAATATACCAGATACTTATATTCATGCGCTTTGGTTCTGTCCACCCGTTAAGAAATTTTGGTGCCAGATATGTGAGGACTCATCAAAGTGTCTGAAATGTAACATTTCACCATCTCCCTCAGTTTGCCTGTTGGGAGATTTAAATTATGTCACCATGGACATAAAGTCAGTTCTAATGGTTCACATTGCCTTATGCATTGCTAAGAAAACTATCCTTCTGAACTGGAAAAATATAAAGGCTCTTAATATTAATCAGTATAGAAATCTCTTGTTGGGCCATATTGGTCTTGAGACGGCCTCTGGCTCCATATCTGATCAATCTCTCTGGGCTTCTTTGATCAGCTCCATCACCTAATAGGGGTGGGGGGCACTTAGTTTTGTCGTTTGGGATACTGTTGCTGATGTGGGGGTTTGGGGTTGGAGGCATCTGGGGGGATCCCTGGGGGTGGGATCACTGGGCAGACGGGGCACTGGACAACCCGGGGTTGGGCTTTGGTGGCTTTGGGTGGTAACTCCTGATGGCTGCATGCGGTGCCTAGGGGGGTTGCACTAACGGACATGGGTTACTGGCCTGGTGGCCGTGCTGTGCCTGGGTAGGGTCTGGGGTGGGTCTGGGGATTCGGGGCTCTGGGGCGCCGAACCTCCTAGCTGTGGTCCTAGCCGGGGGTCAGCCGGAGTGGGGTCTCTGTTGCCTGTGGGGGTTGGGGCCGGCCGGCATGTGCAGCCGCCTCTCTCTTTTTCTCTGGGCCGATTGTCATCGCCGGTCCCTGTATGGTGTCTCGCCTTGTTTGCTGGTTGGGGTGCCTAGCTGCTGGTCGCGGCGGCTGGGTGGCATTTCTGGGCCTGATCAGTCCTTTTCGCACTGGACTTAGCTCCTGGTCTTGGTCTTTGTGTGCTGCGGGGTGCTGGGGTCGGGCGTTTTCCCGGGTTTGGTCGGACCTGCGGGTGGACTGGCTGGGTAGTGGGCGTGCAGGGCAGTTGGGTGGGGCGCTGGGTTAGGTTGCCTGCAGGGCCATTGAGCAGCAGTGGTCACTCCACAAGGGAATGGGGATGGTGGATGTCGGCCTGGTGGGCGAACTCAACCTGGGTGTCAAGTGTCTTTTGTGTTCTGATAGTAGAGCGAATGTCAGGGTGGGTTTAGTTCTCCTTCTGGGATGGGGCTGGGGGGACTGCCTTGGGGTCCGTGGGGCTTAGTGGTGCTGTGGCCATGGGCCCCGGGTTGAACATGTCATAGCCTCCCTCCCCTGGTGGATCCCGGTGAACAGCGGTGCCTATTGGGGTCAGTGAGGGAGCTGGTTCCCTGGGAAGATATTTTGTCTCCCAGTCCTTCCCTCCCCATCCCCGAACACCTCTGTCCACCCGCTCCATTACTTTACCACTCATATAAGGTCTTGGGGCATGGTCACATCACTGGGGTGCGAGGAGGGGTTTCCCTCCTCGCTATCCCGTGGCGTCCTGGGTACCAATTTTAATATACTACTTAGACACTCCCACTTATAACATTTTCATACGACACACAGGTAAGGACTTTGGGATGGGCACACTTTTCGGCATCCAGAGGGGGAGCGGTTCAATCAGCTTCACCTCTGGTGCCGGTGCCCACTGTTAAGCCACATACAGACACTGAGAGGTGGGGGTTGGGGAATGTGTGGCTGCCTTCCCCACATCCCACCCCTCTATTTTAAATGCACATTATTACAACACGCATCAACACCATACTCGAACGGGAGGATAGAGGCTAGGGGTCTTCTTACACCCCTGTTCGCTACCGGCCATCAGGGGTTGGGGTCCGGAGGAGGAACAGGTGGTCTGGTCAGGGTCCTGGGCTGTCGGGCTGCCTCGCCACTGTGGGGCCCTTGGCGGTATGCTGGTCTCCGTCCTAGAAGGTCGGGGGTCCATCTCCCGGGTCCGGGGGCTGGTGACACTACTGGGGCATAGGGACTTGGACCTGGGAGCATAAAGTGTGTATGGGGTTTGGGGTGTGCGAGTGAGGGTACAGCATCATTTCTTGGGTGTCTTGGTGAGTTAGTGAGAATGTATATGTTTAAGAGGGAGGGAACGTATGACTGTCTGTATGTCTTTGTCTGCCTGTCAGGTTGGGTCTTGGGCTGCCCTCTCGCCTGGTGCACCTCAGGCCTTACATTTAATGGGGGGCCTTTATCCCCTCCGTCACTCCCTGCCGGTGATGGATGCCCCTACCTACTAGTGCGTCGATGGTCAATCTGGTTTTGGCCTGGGGGGGCCGGTGTGTCGGTCGGCCGATGCACTGGGCTGATATCTTCCTTTGGTTGGTTGGGGCACCTCGTTTAGGGGTGCCAAGTTTGGGATTGTTGGGTGGTGGTGGCTCGGCGGGACACTGATCCATGGTCTCTGCTCGTTCGATCACCTGTTCTGTGCGCACCGTGCGTGGTCTTTTCATTGGCGGGTTGGACCGGGCCTGGCCCTTTGTTGGATGCATGATCTCGGCGCTCTGCGTTGCGCTGGATCAGGACTCGGGAGCTGGTACAACTTGGTGTCCAGGTGCTGGCTTCGCTCGGCCTCGGGATGCTGTCCATCCGCTGCGGCTATCGGTGGGGCGCCCCGACCTGGGGCAGGGGTGGGGCGCTGGGATGTTGGCGGTGGGGATTGGCCCAGGGTGGTGGTGGCGCGTGGCGGCCGGCCGCAGCCCCTGTGGTGCCGGGGGCCCCTCGTCGGGCGGTCCCTTGTCGGGTCTCTGCTGGGGGGTGGGGCGCCCCTGGGGCGGGGCCCGTGGGCTCTTCACTGCTGCCCCCCCCGGGCCCCTGCATAGTAGCCACTGGACGTTCCCCTGGGGTTCTCCTTTGCTCCTCTCTTGGGGTAAGCGGTCGGCCCCGCCCTGGGGCTCTGGGGGTCCTTTGGACATCTTGGCTCAGATCTCCTTCATGTCTGCATCGATTCCTGGGAGACTGATTGATGCCGGCTCACACCAACTATCGAACACTCTTATGGAGAAACCTTATATGCACCAGCATTCAGCATGTCTCTGGTGTTTACAGATATATTCTTGGGCTGAGGTTATCATTATTAGAGCTTGATTAATTGGTACCATGAGTTTTTCTGTGACATTGTTGTTGTATTTTTATATCCATTCTTGTGTTATGTGGTTGTGTAGTTCTTAGTTCTCGATGTTAGGTTTGTTTTGTCAATGTTCCTTTTTTGTGTTTTGTTTTTTCCCCTCTCTCTGCCGTCCTGTGGGTATGTAGGCAGACTTCAATGTTTTCCTGTGTTTTCTTTGTTCCCTTTCCTCTCTTGTATTTTCAACTCACCCTCTCTCATGACTTTTTGTTTCCTACCTCTCTTCTTCCTCTTCTTTCTTTTTTCCCCTTAATTTTCCTTCTGTGTCCATAACATCAGGAAATAAAACCCCCAGCAATTCATAATAAAGATTTTTCACACATATATCAAGTGAAGTACTATAGCAAAAGCTGTACTGCTCCGCTTGTGAAAGTAAATCTGTTGGGCTTCTACTTGGTACTCAGACACCAATTCTGAGCTCAACACTGCCAAACAGGACACGTTAGAAAAATAAATAAATAAATAAAAAATCTCAGAGCATGTTTAGAGTGCACAAGTAAAATGGAAACAAACATACTAAATAACAGTAAAAATTGTTTTCGTACCCTAAATCAAAGTGCCACCATTCACTGAAGACGAGAGCAGCGTTTGTCTGGAAGAAGTGTTTGAGAATATCAGGGTTAGTTTGTGTGTGAAAGTGTAGTGGTCTTCACTAAGGAATGCTGGGAAACTACAGAACGCGGGACAAAGTTTATCAAGTCGGTGAAGAAAAACGAGTGACAGCATTCCGGAGTGTTGGCTTATCTCTCTGCTTCCTGCAAGAACACTGCACACACGCAAGCGCAAGCGCATGCACACACACACACGCACACACCCACACACACACATACACCCACACACAAGCGCATGCACGCACCCACACGCACATTTGTCTCCATCCTACTTTCTTTCTACTGTCTTTTCTTTGGCCATGCTTTTTACCTCTCCTGTTTATAGGGCGTTTCAACCTCATTCAAAAATAACTTTCTTCTCTCCTTTTTACATCCTTTCACAATCCTCATTTTCTACTTACGTGATTGTTCTCTTCTATAGTTTATTGTCTTCCCACCCCTCTTTAATTCCCTTATCCAGCCCCACCCCTTTTCTCCTCTGTCTCTGGTTGCTTAGTGATTGTTTCTCCTTGGTGTTGCAAGGTAATTTCTAGGTGGCTTTGATCACATGACACGTGTTTTCTGCCTGTTTGTGCTGAGTCATTAAGCTATGTCGGCATCCGGGCTCTGATTGCAGCCTTGGTCACAGCAGCATGTTCCATTGCATTTTAGCATTCTCTCTATAGACATAGATAACAAGGTGAAATGTTCCCCAAAGCTTCTGAATTGTGGCATCATTTGTAACTTTTTACATATGTAACCTTTCCTGCCTAATCATTTAATAATCTGCAGTTGGTGTCTGGATTTCCTGATTCCATGTTGCATAGCGTCACTTGATTCCTTTTCTTTTTCTTTACAAAAAAGGTTCCTGAATTTTACAGTTTAATATGTTGTAGGGTTTTTTTTTCTGTTGGATGTTACATTTCATTCTGATAAAACAATAACATAGATGTCCCCAGATCTGATAGATTTAAGGATTTGTCCCCAAAATAAATTGTTGCAGCCCTTCAGACATTATTTTAATCAAATAATCATTGAAAAGAAATGTGGTTTTAGGCCCTGACTACATGTAGATGCAACCAGGTGTAACAGCAAAGATATTTAATCAAATCGGTGTCTCATCCACAATGAGCAGGTGTTCCAGGACGGCATTAATTATCATGTTTGAAACAGAGTCCCAGAGTGGAGATATCTCACAACGCCAGCTCAGTTGTCTCCCTGATTATGAACTCTCAGGCATTTACTCTTGAGTGGATGATGTTGCCGTCCCATTTCTATATGTAACCCCTATGCGCAACTCTGTGATGAAGTAAACAAACATGGCACTGTACGGTGTTGCGGTCCTAAATACTGACTTTATTATGGGTCCTAGAATACGATTTACATGACTTTTTACACGTCTTCCTTGCTTTTCAGTCAGTCAGTCACTCACAACTGACTCTTCCTGGGTGATTACTTGGCCAGAAGTTGTGTGTGTGTGTGTGTGTGTGTGTGTGTGTGTGTGTGTGTGTGTATATGTATATGTGTGTGTGTGTGTGTGTGTGTGTGTGTGTGTATATATGTGTGTGTATGTGTATGTGTGTATGTATATGTGTATGTATATGTGTGTGTGTATATGTGTATGTATATGTGTGTGTGTATATGTGTATGTATGTATGTGTGTATATATGTATGTATGTCTCTAGAATGATAGGATCAAGAAACTTTCTCTCCTCAGCAACAGCAATGCAAGAAATAATGATGACATGCTAGAGCTTGAACACTTCTCTGTGTGTTTGCAATCAGCAGTGTGTAAAGGTTTCAGGCTTCTGGTGAGCCGCTGGTGATTATGGAAAACCTTGCGTCATATATTCTGGCACTGTGAAAAGCCTGATCATTTAAGTAATGTGATTAATTATACGACAAGGGATGTTATACTCCCACTAGACAATAAATAAACATCCCCATGAATGACAGAAATGTATAGCACCTTGAAGTCCCCTGACTTCAAGACGCTTTACAAGTACAGGCCATAGAAACCATAGGAGCTGCTGGATGAAGAAATTTATACGAAATTTCACAAATATATAGATATTAAATTTTTATTTTTGTCCAGGGTGGCCGCTATTTAAACTGAGATTTTTAAAAAGATAATCATACAGTGAGAATCTCATACCAGCCACTAATTGTTGACTTATGTGCACCTCTTCACCCCTATTATCCATATTTGTACAGTTCACCCCCTCAAGGGCCACAAGCACCCAAGAATAATGTGTAATTTATACATGAGCTTTAGCTTTGAACACTTGGATTACAAGCCAGCTAACATTATTATGATCTGTTAAAGTTAAGTGTTCATCTTGAGCCCAGGCCACAGCTAAATCAAAAATAGTACGAACCAGGTGTGTTTATGTGTCTGTCAACAAACTCCCTGGGGTTCTATGTAAGTGGAAACAATGCAGGAGCTCTAACACTGAACAGGCTGCCACTCACAGCATCTCTGCACACCATAAATAGCTGTTGAATTAAACAGTTTCTTGTTTCTTCTCCACTGCTTCCTCTTTCTGTACTCTTCTTGACTTGTGATTCATTTTCTTTCTCCTTTAGCTCTGCTTCTATCTGTCAGTCATTCTAGTTTGTATTTTTCAGTCCCAAATGGTCTAACTTAAAAACAACTCTCAAAACAGAGACTTAAACACACTTTGATAAAAAATAATCAGTTTACTGTTAAATGAGAAATGCATGACTGAAATGTCTTTTTATATGCAGTCACAATGTGACATCATGAGACTCTTTTTGAGAAAAGGCTGCTAGCAGTGAGCAGTTTCTTGTGTTTTGCCCGCGGCAGCTGTGGCTGTGAACAAGCCAGGCTAGCAGGGCAAACACTGTGACACATTGTTATTGTATTATTCATAGTGAATCGGCACCAGGTCTATGATCAATAATTCATTCACACCTTCCTGTCAAGTAAGCATATGTTTTTAGTTTTAAATTATTTCAGGCTCTTTCAAATGTTTGTTCCTTTGAGCGCAGATGACATTTCATACAGCATGAGTTCCAAGCTTCCTTTTTTATTTTATAGAGAATAATAGGAGATACATTGATTTTTGGCGTTGTAATCATATTTTGCATCAAAACAGATTAAACTCCTGGTGTTGCATCTATATATTCATGCTGTTTATGTCTATTCAGTCATTTAACTTTAAAATGTTGAATGACTCTTCCTGCTCACCTGCACAGATGACTCAGGACAGACCTTAAAAGTCGAGCTGGGAGTTTGTTCTGTTTAATTCAACAGTTTTTGTGATGTAGCCATACTGGTGAGCATCACCTCAGATGGAAAATCATTCTGACATTTACAGCAAACTGAAATGGTGAAGAGGAAGAACAGAGTGACAGTGTGAAGAGGCTACTGTTGCTGCTCTACTGCTACTTAAACACAACAACACTTCAGGGCTTCCTGTCGTAGCGTGACGGGAAAAACTGCACCCTGTCACAGATTTTTTTTTTTCCTCTTTTTTTCCCTTCCAAATAGAGGTATAGGCATGTAAATTTTTTTCTTGTCATTTTTCATCTTCTTGCAAACTTTGGAGCACAAGAAAAGTAACTCAAAGAAACATCATGTGCAAAAGTTTGTTTTTTTGCTACTAACAAAATGTCAAGTTTTTGAATTTCTTGTCATCTGAATGCTGTTCAAAGAACATGCTATCATTTTAAGATGCAGAACTTTGTGTATTCATAGCTCTTGAACTTCCTCACATTGTCACATTAAAACCTGAAGCATTACCACATGTTGTATGTCTTTTAAATGGACAGATGCAAAGGTGTGTATAATTATGAAGTAGAGGGAAAATCATACTATATTTTGAGTGGCTTTGGAAGGCAATTCTTTGTTCTGAATTTGTATTTAATGGACTAACTGAATTCAAATGCATGCACTATATCTTAGAATTTTATTTATAAATCCTGGAAATCATGTATCTTTTCATTCCACTTCAAAATCAAACAAAACTATGTCCATCATAAAAGCCCCACAAATTACTTAACAGTCTGTGGATATAAATGTCAACATGTGAGAAGGTTATACATACTTTTGTGGGACACTGTATTTACACATCCATCCATACATTATCTGTACCCGCCCATCCAATTCAGGGTCGGCTAGTGCCCATCTCCAGCAGTCCATTGCAGGGCAACACAGAGACAAACAACCATGCACGCACCCACTCACTCATACCTAAGGGCAATTTAGAGAGACCAATTCACCTAACAGTCATTTTTTGGACTGTGGGATGTAGCCCGGAGTGCCCGGAGAGAACCCACACATGCACAGGGAGAACATACTCCATGCAGAAACCTGGGTCTTCTTGCTGCAGGCAACAGTGCTACCAACTGCCCCTGGTATTTACACATTGATCTGAAAATCTTTTGACACTTTTAAATGCTAAAAATAAGAGAAATACAGTCAGACCTATATGTGAAAGACTATTACTGATCAGAACATTTGGCCAAATCTAATTCCAAATGTTTTAATTTTGCAGGGTGTAGTGTAGAGTGGAACTTTTTGGCACAATTTCCTCACAGCAAAAGGTGCTAGATTTATTTATTTTTTATTTTTTATACGGGTTGCATTTTCTCCTTGTACATGCATGTTTTTTTTGTCGGTACCTAGGCCTCTTCCCACAATTCAAAAACATGCATGTTAGGTTAACTTGCCACTCTGCTGTAAATACCCCTTGGGTGTGAGTGTGTGCCTTGTGATGTGTCCTGTATGTCTCTTTGTTGCCCTGTGATAGATTGGTGACCTGTCTGGGATGTTCTCCGCCTCTTGCCCCTGTTGACTGGAGATGGGCAACAGCTTCCCGAGGAAAATGGAGCAATGTTTGGATCAGTGCTATAGCTTGTTGACAGTTAGGTAGACTTGGTCAAACAATGCATTGTTTGTTCTGTAAATGTCAGACGGCTGGTAATGCAGTTTGATATTTACCCATAAAAAGACTGCATAGAGAGAAAACATTATTGATCACTTTAACAGACAATTCTACATCAGTCATTTATGCTTGCAGTTAATATTTCTTAAGGCTTTTACCCCCCTTTTAGGTTTTTGATTAGTTTAAGTACAAAACGCTGGTATTCATTGAACTTCTGGAATTGTAAGTAATATAACATACCGAGTAGTATGAGTTGTATGTTACAACACAATGCTAATGCCTGATTACAAAACTGAGCAGAATGGATGAATAAATCTGAAATGATCTATTTCATCTGTCAATTTTTTTTTTCAGTGAATGTCCATTAATCCATTTATCCATCCATTGTCTATACCGCTTATCCTTGAACGGTCACAAGGGGGCTGAAGCCTGTCTCCAGTGATAATTGGGTGAAAGCCGGCGTACACCCTGGACAGGTTGCAGTTTCAATAAAGTACTAATGTGTACAAAGTTGGATATCCTAAAGGAAACTTTTACACCTTCAGAAAAAATGTCTACCTCTAAGAATCCCTTTTATTTAAATACAACTGATTTTTCAATGGATACTTTTCTGTCCTAATTTCATCAGTTTCCAGGAACTACTAATTCATCCATGTATTTCTGTTCCCTGAGATATAAATATGAGGTATGTTTTTTTCACTAGGCTGGACAATGAGACTCTTTTAGCTTTGCACTATACATAGTGAGGAGGTTGGTTAGAGAGCTGGAGAACTGCTATAAATAGTTGAATCCACCCAAAGATCTTATGACATGACAATCTGCACCTCATGCAAGCTTTGTGTACAGTGGAGGATCTGTGATGCTGTGGGCAAGTATGGTTCTATGAAAAACAATAAAACCCGGACATTTTCTTTAGTCTATAAATCTCCCCAGATGCCCCGGACAGCACATGAAAAGTGGACATGTCCGGAGAAAAGAGGACGGTTGGTCACCCTAACAGAACCCAAGCTGCTTGAGGTCCAGTGTGAAATATCCACAATCAGTCATGATTTGGGGTGCAATGTCCGGTGCAGGTGTTGGTAAACTCTGCTTTCTTAAATCCAAAGTCACCGCATCAGTCTACCAGAATGTTCTAGAGGGCTTCATGATTCCTTCTGCTGAGGATCTGTATGGAGATTTCATCTTCCCGCAGAACCTGGCCCCTGCCCATACCGTCAGAAGCACAAAACCTGGTTTGATGCCCATGCCATCACAGTGCTTGACTGGCCAGCCAACTCACCGGACTTAACCCCCATTGAAAATCTATGGGGTATTATCAAGACGAAAACGAGGGGCACCAGACCAAAAAACAAAGAAGAGCTGACAGCAAGCGTCAAGAAAATCTGGGCTTCCGTAACTCCCAGGCAATGCCACAGGCTTATAGCCTCAATGCCACGGCTCATCGAGGCAGGGATTAAGGCAAAGGGATTCCCCACCAAGTATTGAAGATTGACATATCGTTTTGAAAGTACAATATTTTGATTGATTTGATGCGATCCCAATCTTTCTTTTTTTCTGCAGGAACTGAGAAATAAATGGTGATTTCTTCACATTATTCAAATTTTTGGAATTCCTGTTTTAGTAGGTTTTATGAGCTGGAAACCAAAATTATGTACAAATAAACAACTAAATAATTGAAATTGAAAGTTGAAATTGAAAGTTGTGGGCCCTGAATCTATAATCTATGGAAGTTAAACATTTTGAATGGAATTATAAAAATAACCTTTTCCTTGATATTCTAATTTTTTGGAAAGGATCTGTAGGTGTTGTCTTTTTCACAAAAAGGGATGATACACATATTTAACAGTATTGATTGCAATCAGGAAGACACCAGTGGTTTTGTTTTAAAGTTATTTTTTAATAAACTATTATTTTTTTCCTCACTGAAAAAATGTGGATAAATTAAAAGTTGGATTTTTCAACTTTTTTCAGTGTGAAATGCCTTCTGTAAATAAATAAAAAAATGAATGTGTTTTAAGATTTTTTTTTAACTGGGTTGTCAATAACTGTGGATTGAACTGAATCCACAGAAAGGAAATAACTTTTTCCCCCCAGATCTTTCCCTTTGACTTCACATGACCAGAAAACATCATTCTATATTTAGTTTGTCTCCATTGGCTCTGTCTTACATTCAAATATATATTTAATAAATTGGATTAAAAAGGGACCTGGTAGTCCAGGGTGCAAAAGACTAAACCACTTTTCTGCTCTTAAACAACTACTTCTGAGGGAGTTTATTACTGTGCATAGAAAGATACAAATGTATTGGATTTAATTCCTATCTAAACATACAATTTAAATTCTTTTTTTTTTTTACATTTTTAAGAAATAGTGCAGTTTGTGTGTTTTTCTATTGCTGTGTTTTCTTTTTTTGAAATGCAAAATATCGATCCTAAATACAAAATGGTTTAGATCCTCAGATCTTTTCCTTTGAGCTTATGTTCACGGGAAATAACAGAAGCTTCTCTTATTTAGTTTAGCAAGTGTCTCCTAAGGCTCTGTCTGCCATTCAGAGGTTTATTTAATAAATCAGATAAAACAAAATGGTCTGTTCAGAGAGTTTTCATAAGAAATGACTGGAGGACTTTTCTGCCCTTAAATAATAGCTTTTGTTAAAGTAGGGAAGAAAGCCAGCAGCGACCATAAACTGATGAGATTTAGATCACACCTGTTTAAACCTGGCATTACACAGATGAATGGTGTGTGTGCTTGTATTAACTTTCTGCCCTTCACTTACCCAGTTTGGGCAGCCATAAGGGATTGTGGGAAGATCTGATTGGCAGTTATCTTATTTGGCAGCTTTAGGGGGCAAATTAATTTGGCAAGACACTGTGCACTGGCACACAAAAACACACACCTATGTGCCGTCAGAACCCATTTCCAAACCCTAAGCACATTGTTCTTGAAGTCAAAACAGGTTTACTGATTAAAAATTGAGTTTTATGGTGAAAATAATTGTTAATCCTGATCAAATGTTTTTGCTATCAGTCATTTATATTCTAAACAAACAGCTCTTTGCTTCTTAAGCTGTGTGATAAAACAAGACCATCATTAGAAAAATGTAGTAGTGATTCATTCATTTCTACCAATAAGATACCACCACTTTCTCTCCTTTTTTGCTTCCCCTTGATTCCCCCCCTTCATTTCACACTTGTTATTGTTTATAGTCAGTTTTATTCTTAGTTTGCAGCATGTAATCAACCGTCTCCCTCGCTGCCTCTCTGTGTCTGTTTCTGGCTCTGTCAGTGTTAATTGTCTGTCTGATGTGTCTGTTTGTCTAGAATGAGGCAGCATAAATGAGACAAGGTGATATTTGTAGTCCAAGTGGCAGTTCATAGCAGTTTCACAATATCATAGATGCAGACCGTGATATATGTGCGTCTGTTAGAACTTGTAATACACCCTCCTGTGGGGGCTTAGGGAAAAATAGGTAAGTCATCATAATGCAGATAATTAAGTGGTAAAGACTTGGCTCAATGCTAGAGTTTAATAGTATTCTCATAATCGTCTTTCAATCTTATCATATCATTTTAAAATTCCCTCACCATTAGCTGTAAATATCTGAGTTTTTGAATAAGTTCAGATCTAAGATCAGCTTTTGATGGGAAGATGCCACACTCAGTGCATCTCTTCTGGATCAGCATTAGCATTAATGAGGCCTAATTATTGCAGCTCTAATGTAAGACTGAGCTAAGTAGCTAAAATGCCGATCTCTGATTGATATTGAAATTACAGCCGGGACATTCAGACTTTTTCAGCTGATTGTTCACGAACTACTTGATCCAACTAATGGAGGTCTTTATTCAAAGCTGTGAGCTTTAATGTGCTTCAAATATTGATTTGCTATGTTGCAGTAGGACTTTTTTTTATTTTACTTCCCTTGTATACACAAGTAAATTCAACTTATTTGGATACATGCTGAAGGAAAATGGGCTCTTGGGGAGTGGGGGGGTTTAGCAAATAATTTCTTGAACCTTTTTCTAGTCAGCAACAAAAGTGAATGGACACGCAGCATCTTTTCACAGTTGCTTCTGGGTAATGGCACATGTTTTTTATGTAGCAATCCCAGACGTGCTGTAGTAAACAAATAGGCTCCCTTTATGGGGGAAACTGGTAAAACAAACTCTGTTAAAGCAAGCCGATAAATTTGAGCCAAACATAGCAAGCGTAAATAAAATGAAAAATATATGATGTGTATATATATATAATTATATTGTATTTCTCCATAAAACAAACTGGACGAGGAGACTTTGGACAGCCTGGAGAGCTACTTGGATAAGTGCTTTGACAACAAAGTTATTGGCAAACCACAAAATCCACTTCTACCATGCTGACAAGCACTCTATCCCAGAAACACATTAGTTCTGAAGCCAGCACCTCCACCATCTCTCCAGAGATGTCCTGGATTCAATTGATATGAAGCTAACCAGCCTAGATGCATGTCTTGCCCTGGTTGAGGTTTTCCACAAAGAATTTCAAGCTCTGAGGGAGTCTCCGGAGTTCAGCCAAGAACAGGTGGCATCACACTCTGCAGAAAACCAAACACTGATAGAAAATGTAAAGAAACACACCGATGGGATGATGCAGTTTTCCAGAGAAAACAAATGGATGAAAGAAACCACTCTGAATGTCCAGGCCTGGGGCATACGGGTCAACCTTGTCTTCCCCGGGATCCCAGAATGGGCAGAGGAAGATGCTGAAACCACTGTCTGAGGATTTCTACAAAATCATCTGAAACTCCCAAGCGACGCGGTAAAAAACATAACTTTTCGTCACGCCCACCAGCTCGGAGGTAAGAGGCCTAACAACAGCCGCCCGCAACCAATTCTTGCTAAATTCGACCACTACAAGCAAAAAGAGCAGGTCAGAGGCCGGGGCAGAGAGCTGCATGGAAGAATTACAGCGTTAAGAAATATACTGTATCATTGAAGGCACCAGGGCTACAGTGGTGGTAGATAAAATGTATATTATTGGTCAGCTGTTCAGGGACCTGCAGATCACCCCGTGGCTTTATCAGGCGCAACAACAGGTTAGTATGTCTTGTAATACTGGTTAGTTAAGAGTTGTAATATCAGGCATTTGTAATCTAATGAAAGCACAGCTCAGTAAGTTGTTTAGATTGTTCAATGTGGGTGGGGCCAGGGCTGTGCACTGGGATATCAGCTCTTTTTTTCCTCCTCCTCACTGAAACTTTTCGCACCAACTATGGTTACTCTGTCACATGGAATGTTCATGGGACTGGCAAAAAAAGGATTTAAGATATTTAACCAAATAATCTCATTCTCATCAAATAAAAAGAAAATAGAAAACAAACATATCCCTTATTAATGTTGTTCTTAAAATAATCTGCAATGCCCTCACAAAAAGGTTAGAGAAAGTAACTCCTTTTATAATACATCCTGACCTGGTTTTAAAAAAGGGAGGCATTCATCCACAAATTCACGTAGATTAATAGATTTAATTGACTATTCTTACTGTAAAAACATTGAAACTAATATATTATCTTTTGATGCAGAAAACGCATCTGATAGTTATTTGGAGATTCTTAATTGCAAACTTACATAAATCTTACACAAATCTACGGTTCTTCCAATCAATTGTTCTTTCCAGAAATCCGGTACTACACAACTGCAGTCAGGGAATATTACGTATTTAGGTATCAATATCTTACCAAGACTGGCAGATTTAACAAAGCTCAACTACATTCCACTTTTTAAAAAAGTGGAAGATTATCTTGCTAGATGGGAATCCCTACCCATATCACTAATGGGAAGGGTTGCGTCAATAAAAAATATGGTTTTGCCCTGAATCAATTACTTATTCTCAATAATCCCAAGCAAACCATAACTGGATTTAGATCTCTGGACTCTTCTGTCTCTAAATTTCTTTGGAAATATAAACCCCAACCTACTGGCATAAAAACACTGCAGAAGACGAAAGATAAATGAGGTCTAGATCTACCAAACTTTCATCATTATTTCTTAGCCAATAGGCTCCAATACATCTCAAGATGGAAACATAGCTTCCTAGATGAGTCCTGGATAGACATAGAACAGACATTATGCAATAAAATAAAAATTTCAGACCTACGGTACCATTTATTAGTTCGAAAATAAAACATGGATGCTTTGAAAGCATTAAAATCATCTCTGACAGCATGGTCGGAGTTTCTAAAAATGACAGTCCTCACTAATCCCATGCAGACGTACACCCATCTGGAATAACCCTGACATCCTGCAAAAAAATGTATGATACATATTCCAGACTAGAGGTGTAATGGAATTGAATACCTGGAACACGTATTTGAAGGAACACACTTTATCACATTTAGTACATTAATTACACAATACTGGATTGACAAAAATAAATTTTAAGAATATCAACAAATGAAATCTATTACACCTTCTCCCTCAGTTTGCTTGCTGGGAAACTTAGATGATATCACCATGAATACAAAGTTAGTTCAAATGGTTCACATTGCCTTATATGTTGCTAACAAAACTATCCTCCTCAACTGAAAAAATAAAAATGCTCATATTAATCGGAATCAAGATCTCTTGTTGGACCACATTGGTCTTGAGACAGCCTCTGCCTCGACATCTGATCAACCTTTGTGGGTTACTTTGATCGGCTCCATCACCTAGTAGGGGTTGGGGGCCTTTGGTTTTGTCATAGGGGACATTGTTGCTGATGTGGGGGTTTTTGGGGTTAGGGGTGTCTGGGGGGTGCGGGGGGAGAGGGGCTGAACTCAGCCTTGGTGTCTAAGGTCTTTTGTGCTCTGATAGTAGACTGAATGTCGCTGTGGGTTTAGAAATACAACACCTTCTAAGAGGGTTTTATCATCTTCGAAGGTGCATGGAGAGGAACAAAAAGCCGATGCATCTTGGCTTGTCGCCTTCATCTGGCTCATCAGAAGTTGCAGGTGTTCTAGTCAACAGAACAGTACTATCAAAGTGATTCATACTAAGATGTTCTGCACATCCTTTGGGTCCAACTGGCTGCTTCGCTTTTTGAATGCAATAATTTTTTTGCACTGATAAATGGATTTGAATGCTAGAGTAAATGTATATGTATATAATGTATAATTCACTTTACATGGATTTGCTTTTAAGAGTAGGAGTAGACTAGATGTAGAGGTGCTGACATTTAAGACAAATCAGCTTTCAAAATCTTGATTCAACATGTCCCATTGTTATATAGCAAAAAACAACAGAGCAGCAGTTTTCTGAGGTATGTAGTCTTCGTGTAACTTTCTTCCTGCAGCAGGACACCCTCTGACTTTGTTCCTTATACTCTACACTCCGTGTGAAATGATTTAACCTTGCAGGACCAGACATCGGGACTAGGTAGAAAGTACTGAAGAAGATATTTGATTACCAAATACTATTTTTAATATTAGGAAAAAAAACCTGTAGGAATCCAGTCTCATTTTTGTTTAAGAAGAAGCTATTTTTCCACGACAATTGTCCAGGGCTGACTTTACATTTTATAATGCTCCTACTCTGGTCACTTCGGCTCTGTTAAAAATGACCATCTATCTGGGGGAAATGAACAGTGACTATCACCATAATGGTCACTAGGATAATCCCCAATTGCAATTAACAGCTGAGTTCCTGGAGAGTCAGTCTCCACCTGGCCTCCCAATGCATATGAATACCTTGGTATAATTGGGTTAGCTGCCACATATCCCCACACAGATGCAAATATTTATTCTCCTTCAGTTAGACAGAAAACAAACTGAGATTCATAGTAAGGTCCATAGAACCTGCTGCATGATAACAACCTGCCGCTAGTTTTGTGTGGCAATCACTTCTAACATTCATTATTCAGTGTCTGAAGCCGCTTCTGATCCTTTTCTGCATTTTAAATCTGAAGTGCAGAATAGACTTAATTGCTTGAAAAAAAATAAGGTAAACATCTGTTCAGAGGAAAAGCGAAGAATTAAGAATCCTTCAAAGCAGATGGAGACAGAGAGAGAGAGGGAGAGCTGAAGCTTGTTCTGTCGAAGTTTTATTGTTGGCAGTGATGGAGCAGAAAATGGGAAAATGGCTGCAAAAGCTGACTGAGTTTGACTGCCTGGCTCCCATTCATCCTCACTGAAGCAATGCCACCCATCGTCTGGAACTGACATGAAGATAATTTAGATGAAAAGTGTTCTTGAAGTATAAAAAAGGTCAGACAGACACCAACTAGCCAAAAACCCTGGCAAATAAAGTAAAGAAGGCCACATGACCCATGAAACACTCATGGTT
This sequence comes from Valencia hispanica, assembly GCA_963556495.2. Taxonomy (NCBI): domain Eukaryota; kingdom Metazoa; phylum Chordata; class Actinopteri; order Cyprinodontiformes; family Valenciidae; genus Valencia; species Valencia hispanica. Next base: position 11,638,418 of record OY747713.1, on the reverse strand, counting down.
TGCAAGTTAACCTCAGGAGCATACGTACCAATTTATCCATATCATTTTATTTAAAAGAGAAATTCAGGAGTGCTACGTAATGTACCAAGTACTCTGATCCAACCTCTTAAGGAGTTAGGAGGCTAAGCAACAGCCAAGTTCAGCTGAACTACACATCAATGGCTAGTCATCATCAAATTTTTGAATGTTCCCTTTCTTTGTGAAAGGGAGCAGATGTTTTGGTTGTCAGCTGGTCTTGAAAACTTCTGTGACACAAAGGTACAAGACTTCGGTTGAAGCTGAATTGCTCCCGATGGCCTCTGTGTCAATAATAGAGATAGTAAGAGTTGCATCATGGTGTCTCTGAAGTTGGGGGCACAATGTATTAACACCAATTTTGCTGTCATCCAAGCAATTATGACAGCCTGGCTTTTTGGGATGTGCCGGTACCATTCATTTCATATTAAAAATCTCATTTCTCCTTCCTTTTGGCTATTTTGTTTCATCTAGAGTAACACATCTACCATACTATACCTTCATTTATGAAGTACTCAAAAATAAATTATGATTCACAAAGTCCTTTAGTGATATATATGAAAAATATTTTTAAAATAGGGGAAACCTCTCTAACCTTTCTGAAGTGCAAAAGTAAAAGAACAGGCATAACAATTTGAAATAATCGGATTTAATTTGTTGGGCTATCTCTTCTCCGGTAGTCAGCCTGCATTTGGCTTCTTAATCAGCATAGTTTTCCAAATGTAGTTTTAAAGCAACATCCTTTGATTAGAAAACATAATAATCCTCTTTCAGTAAGCTGACAGCAGTGCTTGGCATGAGGTAACTGACCAGGACTTCAAGCTCAATAGTGTTAAAGTCAAAGATGAGGCCACTTATTCTGAGCACACCAGAGACAGTGTGACCAAAAAGATGAGAAATGTTTTTTGCAGTGGGCCAGACAAATTCCATGCTTTCATCTAATGGTAATCTTTCGCAAGACCTTGTGGGAAATGTGCATAAACAAACACCTACATATAATGATAAACTGAAATAACATCGTAAGAAAGAGTGAGCACAGAGATAAAAGAGACAGATTTTGAACAGTATTTCAAATGCATGTCTGTATTTAGAAATTTTCAGTTTTATTTTTTGACTAAATAAATACCGCCACAGTATACTGGACTTTACAACCTGTTTAAGACATGTTTCGTTTTCATATTGCACTGATTTGTAGAACCATAATATTAACCAAAACTGCACATGTACATAATGACATTGAAAATAATTGATTGTTTAAGAAAGTATTAAAGTGGTTGCAAACTACAAATGCCTTTAACAATCTTCTGATTTGACTGCTTTCACAAAAAGTTTTTCTCTTCATTTCTTTCTCTCCATTCCTCTTCCTAAACCTTTTCTCTTGCTGCCTCTTTTCTTTCCATTTTCATCCCTTCTGTCCACCTCATCGATCATTAGCTACAACCTCCCTGTGGAGACAGATCATTAATGTAATGGCTTCCCAGTCCAATCATCATTATAGGCAGAGGTGCAGTAGTGGCTGTTGGGCAGTATCGGTGCATTTGTTTGTCTGTCACTTATCATCTAAGCAACTGAGGTGCAGTTAAGAGCAAGTCCAAATGATCTGGAGCTTCCAGGGGCTTATACAGGGCAGGGTTATTGTGTAAGTACAAGTAGAGGTTCAATGAACTACAGATAAACTGGCTGCCTGCAACCTGGCAACTGCCACACAGTGTCATCTGGTTGTTGTGCACTGGGAGTTGGTGTCTAATGACCACAACTATGCAGGGCTGGAATAACTAAAAACTCATTTGTTTTTTAAAACTAAAAATACATTCTGGTATAAACACCCAGTCCTGAGTGAAACTAGTTTTAGAATGGTTAATGTCATTTCATGGTTTATTCTTAACCTAAAGTAGGAGGTAAGGATTGATGTTAAATGGTCATAAACTTGATATTGAGAATTGGTTCATTAAGGTTAGGGTTGGCTGCCAAGCATGTGTGTGGGTGTGTGCATGTGCCAGCCATACAATCTTCTGAGTGTCATTTAAAACCTTAGTAGTTTCAGTTTTCTGTAAACTATGAAATCAAACTATGAATTCTGTGAACTGAAAATGAAGTGCTTGAATGTTGCTCAAAATTGAGTCATTTCAATGGAGTAATTTGGAGAAAACCCGTAAAGTAAACTCAAAGAGTGTATTATAACATCAAGCCGTCTTTTTGTAGTTATTACAGCTCAAACCCCTCTGGAAAATCTCTTCACAAAGTTAAAAAAGTTTTATTGGAACTTTTGCTCATCCTTCCAGAAGTGAATTTGTGAGGTCAGACACTGATGTTGGACGAAAAGGCTTGGTACGCATTCTCTGTTTTAATTCATCTCAAAGGTGTTCAATAAGGTTGAGGTCAGGACTCTTTGCAAGCCAATCAAGCTCTTTCTACTTATCTTACTCATTTATGTCTTTATTGCCTTTGTTTTACACACTGGTGACATACAGAGCAGCATGATTCAACACTCCTGAGAATGCCATCATTGTTATAGAATGCAGTGGCAACACCACTGCTTATTGTGCTTTACATTGCACATGGTGATGTAGGGCTTGAATTCAGCTGCTCAGCCATGAAAACCCATGGCTAATCTGATAACCACATGAAGTTTTGAGTACTGTAGCTATTGCATCTGCATAAATTTGGTGACCGCTGCACACTTTTCGTCACAGCACCAACTCACTCCGCTCTGTGACCTTTACATGGCCTACCACTTTGTGGCTGAGTTGGTGTTGTTCCTGATCACCTTTACTTTTTTTATAATAAAGCTAACAGTTGTTTGTCTAATATTTAGTAGTAAGGACATTTCATAGCTGGATTTATTGCACTGGCGACTTTTTATCCCACTGAGAGCGAGAGACTCTTTCACAAATGTTTGCATTCCTAGGTGCTTAATTTTATAAATATGTGGCCAGGGAATTGATTGGAACACCTGATTTAATTTATTTAGACAAGTGAGTAAACAATTTGGCAACATGGTATGTATTTTAGCAAAAATTTAAATAAGTACGTTTCAACAGTATTTTATTGAGCCCTCTTAACTCAAAAGCAAAAGATTACAAGGATACAATGTTTTGTAAAAAACTACAATTTAATATTTATTAGGCAGTTTAGAAAGGCACTTTTACCTAGTTTGTTGTAAATGCCATAAAAGTCAACTGATTACGTTGAATCTAATAAAATTACTTAGAAAAGAGTTTCAATTGATTATTAATAGTATTTTGGTCTATTGCATTGCTGATATTGAATAAATATTCTTACATCAGAATTGCAAGAAAAGCTGATTTTATTTTATTTTTTCCGTTTTTGCTGGATATACAGTAAACTGGTCACCCAGTTCACCATCAGGCCAACAACATTTAATCCCTCAATAAGTCGATCACAGCACAAATCAAAACGTATGTCCCTTTTGCTGTGTGGAAACATTGCCAATTACCACATAACTGCTGTCAGGTCTCCTCTAACTCCACACAATAATGATACCAATATATTTGCCTCTAATAGATTGCAAACCCAGATTTCATTTTTTTGATAACCTCAAGTTGTCAGCAAAAAAAATAAATATATATCTTACTCAAAATACAAAACACAATAAAGATGTTTACCGATGATGTTACTTTTTATAGTATTTACTTTCTACTCGACTACACCAGCTCAAAGCTTATTTGGAAAATCAACTTTCTGAAGAAAATTGGAAAACGTTTTGTCTCATAGTCGTGAGGCGGCCATCTCCACTTTAACTTTACTTCACTGAGTTTTAACAGCTAATCTGCCAGATGGTCCGCTGTACTGGCACTGAGATGGAGAAAGTCCCAGGTTAACTTGTCTGAACTGACCAAAATCAGTGAGCCAGTAGACAGCACACACGGGTGGTAAGCTTTAACATGTCCTCTCCTCAGATGCCTCTGGGAGAAAAAGAGACAAAAACTCTTAGTTTTTCTTGTTTAAACTGTAAAAAAGATCATCTGCATGACCTAACTCTCAAGTCTTTAATAACTTATAGTCTTTGGAGTCTTTGCTGCTGTTGTGACACAGATATGTAGGTTTGGCTATGAATAATTATGAATTGCTTCGGGCAGTTATTAATGAGATTAATAATTTTATGTCAAAATTGCCAAGTTTGGGGCACCATCCTGGATATCCAGGAAAAATAATAGCGAAATAGTTCAGTGTCAGTTAATGTTAATGATTACCTGCTGGACAAGGCTGAGATAATTAAACAATAGATGAAGGAATAAGTTCTTGCCATACTTTTAACATCAAGTTACTACACGTGTATATGGAATAATAACAAACGACTTTCCAAAATACAAGAGTTTATTACAAAAATAATTCAACTTTCAGTCAAAATACTTAAATCAGCAAACTCTCTAAGCTAGTAACACACAACTGCTAAGTAAAGGAAGAATGAATAATAAAACTAATTACCAAAAGTAAAACAGTAAAATGGACAATTATGTAGTACCAAGTACGCAAATTATGAAAAGTACAAACGATAACCAATAAATTGATCGTGATGCCATAGTTCAGAATGAATATGTATACTTAAAGACCAAGACTTATATGAGGAGTTTTAGGAGTGAAGCTAAGTTAGTTCTAAACTAATTGTGATTAGTTTGTGTTCAGACAACCAATTCACAATGCAAAACAGACGTGAAGACCAAAAACATTCTTTGGAGCAAGTAATGTTTCATTAAATCTTTTTCTGAATTAGAAATCCATACCCCTTGGAGACTTGATTCTGTCTTATTGATCGGTCACTGTGGTGAATGATCTATTCTGAGTATTTTGACATACTAAGAAGAAGGTTTCAAAACGACTTGCATGAAGTTTTCGATGTTTAAACTATCTACTTTAAAGCCAATCTGTATTTCGAATACCATAGGCAGCAGTCTTTGTTTTTGAGTGCTAGCGGTCTGCCAAAGCAGGCCAAACTAATCGGAAACGAATGTATGGACCTAATTTATGTAGCGCAGCTTAGAGCCACTCTGTTTTAATTTAGCACCAAAGAACAAGGGGAAAACTCCAGCCGGACGGACGACCTCATGTTGTATGATTTAAACCTTTTAAAGCACTGTTCATATTAGGGATGTCCCGATCTGATCAAGTGATCGGGCCCGATTTTCGATTTTTAAATGATCGAAATCGGGTGGAATAAAGTGGAATAAAGTGGAAATGATCGGATATAACCTCATAAAACAAGCATGGCATTTTAAATTTATCCTGAGACAGAGATTGTCAAACGGATTGACATTGGCTTAGTTTTAATTTCAACAAGTTCCACTACATCAATATTTACTGTTGCATGGAAAACAACAACACTAACGTCATAATTTACGGCAGGCGGGGCGGAGAATTGAGGCAACACAACATTGAGCTGCTAGCTAGTAGGCTAATGCAGAGCAAATGTGTCTCCTCACTAGAGCGAAAACGTCAGCAGTTTGGAAGTATTTCAACCATAACAGTGCAGCAGCCTCATGCAATGTGTTCAAATTGTGCATTTCACTTGGTGGAAAAGAATGAGCTGCATTCAACATTGTGAATCTGATATGGCACCCTGACAAAAATACTGAGCCAGCCGAAGCAAAAGATACATTAAAAAATGAGGAGAAATTGCCTAAGGACAGCGAAAAGGTCAAAAAGATCATAACCAAGACAGCCGGACCGATCATACTGGATGACGAGCCGCTGTTTTTGTTTGCAAACATCGGATTTTGCACTCTCCTGGAGCACCTGAAGCTACGGTATGCGATTCCTTCTCATCACCACTTTACAGACACAGCTCTGCCGGATATTCACAACAAGCTACTTGACGATCTGCTAGTTCTTGTATCAAAGGTGTCTGCTTTTGGCGTTACCACATGGATGTATGGAATTTGTTTGTTTGTCCGATGTCACTGCAAAACTTTACTACACAATGGGTCAACTCAAGTTGTATTAACATGTGACCTTGCATAGAAGTAGCTGCGTGGGGCGCAAACAGAAAGGCTTCGGGTGCAGCTGCTAGCCAAGAACTCCTTGTGGGTTACCGAGCCACCTTTACCTCAGAACATCGTTCTCCCATTGACTGCTCCCTTTTCGCGGGCGGCAATCAGCTCAACAGCTCTTGGCTCGTTCAGCTCTTGGCTCGTTTAGCGTGCAGCAGTGTGTCCTCGAGACTCTATCTCCCTCTCTGGTAGAATCTGTAATTCAAATATTCTTTCTGCAGGGTTTCGAACAAGTCAGGTTCAGGAGTTATTTCATCGGCCGGATACAGTTCACCTGATCGTTAGCAGGCTGTTGTCTTTGGATTGCTCCTCTCTCCTGCCAGTGAGCATGGAAGCCCAAAGCGCCGATTTCTTTCCCGATGCGGGTCCTGTAGGCTCACAGGCAAAAGAGACCAAAGTTCAGGGAGGCAGCTGGTTTGTTTTGAGTTTGGCCTTTTAGAACTCCGCCTCTTCCTATTGAAACTAGGAGTGTTGTGTGATCAGCTTTCATACCGGCAGGGAGGTCTATGTTTTGGTCCAGTAACCATGGCTGTGTTCCAAAACTGCATAGTTTCACACTTTCTAAGCATTTCTGCGGCCACATGTTGGTAAGCATCCATAATGAGGAGAGAGAAGGAAAAAAAACTATTGACAAGCGGTGAAAATTTCCCAAGATTTGCGAAAGAACAGTCATGATACTATCCAACTTTTCTTGCTCCAAACTCTGTATTTTGGTGATTCAACAGTTGTTTCTGGGTCATCAGCATCTTATGCACACACCTACATGCTGAATTCAGCTTTGAAAACTTGACATAAAAGGTGAATCTAGATTTCACAATAATACATCAGTATGTCTTTATAGAAGGAAGGGTAGGAAGGGCAACAACTCTATTTTTTGGCTAAAATAATGAAGGGCAACTTTCATCAGGGTTTGGTTTTTATTTTAAAAAGTGCCCTGTTTAGAATAGCCTTTGAGTAAATTGCTTTATTATGTTTCATGTGTTGTGTTGTGTGTGTTTCATTCTAAATTGCTGGTGCTTTTCAGATTCTTCCTGGTCATAAACAGTTTGGAAAAATTTGTTGGCTCTCTTACTATTGCAAAGTTACAAAACATGTGCCCCTGGGCACTGTATTAGGGTCCATTGTTTTTATAGCTTATATTAAAACTGGGTCCCCATCACATTATTTATTTATTTTTCTGCCCAATTTTTAACCCCAATCCCAGTCGGGGAAATTCGACGTCAGTAAGTTGTGGTCTGCAGGCAGGCAGTGTGTGCGCAAAAACCTACTAGTGTGAGAAGCAATGAAGACTGCAGTCTGCAAGTTTGCAAGGGAAACCCAGTTGACCAGTCGCAGTCAAAGAAATGTATGAATTTGAGGCGGATCTAGGTGCAGTCTGGTAGTGTGAAGTGATTACGGACCTGACTGTAAACCCTTTTTGCTGACAGACAATTAAAAAGAGAGGTTGCGAACAGCTCCCAGCAGACTTTACTTTTTTATTTTTTGCAATTTCACAACATTATGTACAGAAGTCAAAACAGCACTGGGCATAATACAAACTTTAAACTAACGACAATTAAGAAGTGATAAAAAAAATTACTTAAATACAAACTTACTCAAATATTTAAGACTAAAAAATATTTACTGTATTTTAATTAGAACCAACATACTTATCATACATTCTTAATGTTTATTTGTGTAAGCCTGCCTGAACCTATTGCCTGTTAAATACCATTTTTAAATCACAGCCAACATCGACAGTCTTTCCAACACCTACAAACAACTTCACAACCTCACATACATGTTTCAACCTCTCAACATGAGTACAACAAAGAATACAGTCAACACTACACAAATCCTATTGACTTGTGGGTTAAACTCAGTTGGCTTTAGGTAGTTGTGATCCAGCAGCAGCGTGCTGATAAGTGTGTAATCCTCGTTTTTTTTTCAGTTGGGACACAAAAACCAGTGTGTTGGTGTGGACATCTAGTCTTTTCAAAATCAAGGATGGCTGTGAAAGTCATGCTGCGTATGTCCCCAGCTTAACAGTGTTGGTCCCAATGTTCCTTTTGGATCTAAATATTTTCATCCTGATGATACAGGTGTTCATTGTCAAGCAAACCCCAATGCCTTGGTGTTTTTATTTTCTGCGAGTTGCACTTAACATGATTCGTTCACATTTTTCCTACTTCAAAGTGGTAATAAATGTGGGGAAAAAACACCAAAATCATTTTTAACTTATTCTTATATACTGCAGCTATGTTTGGTAGGTTTGTTTAAATTGTTTGCTTTAAGAATGAGTTCCCTGGTCAATTAAATTTTATCTGAAGTAAAAAAAGGAATTGAAACAATGTAAGTTTGCATTATTTTTGCAAATAATAAACTTTTTAATTGGTGTTTATATTTTCGGTTGCTTCTATGGAAGCAAGCTTTAAATTTAGTGAAATTACTTATTGGTAAAATAAATTGTTAGTCTGAAGACTCTATTAATTTTTGTCAATTTTATTTACAAATACTGAGCATAACTTTTTTTTGGTTTCATTGAGTTTGACAAAGAGAATAGTAACACACACTGCTCCTATGGGTGCTTGAAATGCAAAATAACCCTTTAGTTGTTTGTGAAGCTATAGTAAAATTATGTTTCTCCTATGCATAATTAGATTGACCAGTTGGTATCTACTTGCAATGTGAAAATCAATCTCTGACATTACGTCATCAATGCCTCGTCTTGCATTTTCATGTACCTTTAATTGGATATATAATCTGGTTTTAAATGTGCTTATTTTTTCAGTATAACTGATGCAGTACAATAAAAACTTAACTATGAAATGGTTAAACAGAATTCAAATCTTCACATACCAAAATCAGTCATCTTTGCTTTAGCACCTTAAGTGTCTTGAATGTCATAATATAGCTATATAAGGGTTTTAGATTTTTTTAAGCCTTACCATTTGTAAAAAAAAATCTGAAGAGTTTATTAATTCTAATTTTTCAGTTTTTAACACTTCATTTAATCTGAGCTCCTGTCAGCCATTGTTGATATTTGTACCTATTTTTCCTTTTGAGTTCTCCTTGTATGCATTTTTCTGAAAGTAACTCCTATTCAGTGCAAATGACCATAAATAACCAAATGTTAGGAAATGGAGCAGGATTAATAGAGCAGAAACTGACCACATTTAAAAATGCTTTGATCAGCCCTGATCTAAAAATCCTGCGGCTCACTTTGAGACATGTGTAGGGCTGATCTCTTTAGGGACTCCCAGCGGCATTCTAATCCCAGAAAGGCAAGGCCGAGAGCTGATTAACCAACAGTAGAGAGGCACTCTCTGTGTATGTGTGTGTGCATCTTGCCGTGTCTTTAGATCTTTGCAAATCTGATTTCCTTCAGGTTTAGACTGAGTGTCGCCGTCTCATCCCTGTCTCAGCTTTTCATCCTCTGTCCTTCGGCCCTTCTTTATATCATCCCATTGCTTCTTCTCCCCGTTTTTCCTCTTTCATTGGTGTCAGGGTTTCCCTGGCAGCTGCACTATAGCAGACTGACTAGACTGTTGAACGGAGGAGGGTCATGTCATCACCATTAGATCAGAAGGTGTTTCCACAGAGCTGATGAAGGCATGGATAATGATAGATGCGCAAAGGCCGATGTGACACGTTAGAATGGAGATGGCAGGTTCGGACTTGGAGAATGGGGCTGTTAAAGGGACAATCAGCATGTTGCAGGAATACCCTAAAGAGAGAACAATCCACCTTTTCAGCACTGCTTCAGATAAGAGCATCAAGCACAGGTTTCAAAACTTCTAAGAGCTTCTTCAAATCCAGGTCTTAGTTTGACTGTTGAAGTCCCAAGCTTGCTGTTTGTACTCTTAAATCTTCTTCAGGTGAAATGTTCTGTCAGCCAAAGTCTTTACTTTTAAAACAAAAAAAAAACCTGATCGATGCTGATTAGAAATGTACATCACCACAGTTTACATTTCTCTCTGTAAGCCCAGGAAAACTTCACAGAATTTCAACTACTCTCTCTCAGCTTCTTCAGCAGATTCTCAGGTCTGTTCAAATCCCCGTGTCAGCGCCATTGTATCCTGTTTTTACAGAGGGACAATCGATAAGCCACCCATTCGTTCTACTTGGGACCTAAAACTAGCGCCTGCTTTATGCTGACGCTAGCAGACCAACTGCAGAGCTTCTTCATCCTGGGACATACATCAACCACAGTTACTTGTCAAAGAGAAGCCTCCAAAGGTGCAAGTTAGAAACCCAGACATTGTTACTACATAACTATGCTTGGATAATTCAGTTTGTCACTTTTTTATTAAGGTTTGCATGCATAAGAGTGTGGGTGAAATAAGGACTTCTCACTCCATGTCAAATATTGTAATGTGATGTTTCCCTTGTTCTTGTTGGAAAAAACAAGCTCTTATGAATGCCTTAATGTCTTGCCACGAGTAGCGTTGATCTTGGGGTTGTCCATTTATTTGTGCTGTGTTGGGACACTTTGTCAATGAGGCTGCACACAAAGATGGAAGTATAATTGTGTGCAGAGAGCTTTTGGCAGGCAGTTGGTTATTCCTGCTTTGCGCCTTCTTGCCTGTCCATGTGTGGCCTTTATTATATTTAAACCTCCACGGGTGTCTGTGTGGTGCTGTCTGCACACCCAGATGAGTATTTATGAGCTAGCCGTGTGTGTTGGACGTTATTGGAAGGACAAATTAATGGAGCTCAGATTTGATGTGTTTTCAGCTCTTCGGTAGGCTGGTCTGCAGTCAATTCAGCTGGGAGCAAGAGGGAGAAAGTGTGAGCATGTGTGGGTGGATATGTGTAGGTGGTTAGGTGTGGGAGGTATATACTCAATTTGCAAAGATAAACAATGCATCTCCAGAGTCTCTCCACCTATAAAAGCAGGTACAGACAGAGTTCAGCGTGTTTGGTCATGATGCTAAAGTTAGTAACACAATCCCTGCACTGTTTTCTGGATCTGATTAGGTTCTGCAGAGGCTCCTTAAAATAACACTTAGTCACAGCAGTGCAGAAGAACAGCTATAATGTAAAGTTTGCCTGTGGGCCTATTTGAATTATTGAACTTTTGCTGAATTGTCTGTGTAATTTGTACATAAAATAGTTCCACCTACAAAGTAAGAATATATATATATATATATATATGCTATTCTATGTTATACACAGCAACAACTCTTCCTTTCTCAGCTTTTTCTGCCAGAATAAATCATAACTGTTGTTACTAATTCAAAAAGCTGCACCGCACCCATCTTTTTCACTTGATCGATAAGAGCCAGAAGCAACATATATCGAGTCGCTCTGTAAGATTTTCACTTCGGGGGGGCTCTCAGTTCTGGACAAAAAGAATTTTTTTTTAAGTCTCAGCATGTCTCCTTGTCTCCAAATCTTTAATCTCTAAAGTCTGTCCTGAAAAGGCACTTTATTGTTGCTAGCTCTGAGGTCCAATCATCCAGGATAACTCAACATCTATACATCTATTGCTCATTATTTTGGTCATCAGCAAGCATAGCTAAGCTTTATCTTAGCTATTCTCTTAGCTATGCTCAATTCAAATCCAAGAGTATTTTCCCCCAGCAAAATACTCTTGTAATTTGCTGGGGGATGACCGCTTCTAAACAGGCATGTCATCAAGGATTTTTGTTTAATCAAATTCACCGGCAAAAACACTGTTGGTTACTTTGGTTAGTTTATTATGTTATCAAGGAAAATGAAGAAACCCAAAAATCATAAACTGAAGAAATATACAAATTCTACTATTTAAAGAAAATGGTACTAAAATGACAAAAAAATATTTAAACTCATCTTTTAATCCACTTGTTAAAGAATAATAAAAATTTAGGTTTTTTTCCTGCTTTCATTACTCATCCTCATTTATTTCTGGTTCGGCGTGTCGAAAATAATTGTATTCACTTAATGTTGTCATATGCCCAGATCATTGGAGAACTGGTGTCTCAAGTCTATAACTTCACGAGTTTTTAAGGTGAGAAAACAAAGGCTTCAGATTTGATTTAGCTACTAGTTTAAAAACATAGATGTAAGGTTTGGGACTCAAGTCGCATGAAAAGTCTTTATCTCATGTAATCAGGGTGAAAGTGATCTGATAAGTGTAGATCATTTGAGTAAATTATAATCTAATTTCTCATATAATCTCATTCCCCTTTACGTTACCAAAATGATTGTCTTGGTAACATTGTTCTTGGTGAGATACATTTATATCCTCAATTTTTGAATAATTCACAGCAGTTTTTTTTTATGTTGGACATGTTCTGGTGGAAAAAAGTTGTTTAATGTTCATGATTGAAAATTACACTCGATAGTTATTTGAATACATAATCTTCAACAATGTTGTGTATGTGAAGACCAGACCACATGCTCTTGATATGAGAATGTTTCTTCAGGCGGTAGAGACTTGACATTGACATCTATGCATCATTGTTTCAACATGTAAGACGAATAAACATTCTTCATTTTTGTCTACCATTATGTCAGAATTAGTGATCATTTTTTTAATTGTTGTTCTTTATGAGAAGGCTGGTGAAGGGGAAAGACTGACTTCAGCAGCACTTAAGACTGTTAGTTTGATATCTGAGCACCAGAAGAAACGGATCAGAGACAACAGAATTGCACTAGGTTTATACAGACAAGATTATCTTGTAAAGTAACGTTCTGTTTAGCAGTTTGTGGGGGGATTGGGATTTTTATGAAATCCCAGAATTGGCATTATGTAGACTAGCAATCATCAGGGATGTTTCTTAGTATTGGAGTTTAAATCTATTGCACTTTTAACCTTTATGTAGCCCTGGGGATTTATGGCTGCACATGTAAAGGTAGCAGTCCCATATATGCATGTGAAATAAACGGAACGAAAGATTAAATCCATTTTGTAAATTTTGGATTAGAAGTGTTTTCTTCAAGTAAATTTTTAATAATCTGAATACATTGAACCCTGGCACTGAACCCTATTCAAATGTGATATAAGACCTGCACATTAACACATGTTGTGCCTAACTGACAGAAGTAGCATGGATTTTACACTTGGCTAACATAATTAAATGTTGAGCCAATACAGCCCTTCTAAAACTAGACCAACACACATATATGGTGTGTGTGTTGTGCACTGAAAGAAAGTAGAATACCATTTTCTGTTGAAGACATGTTACACATTGCAGAGATAAAGAAAATTGATTTGAGTGATCCCAAAAACTGGGTCAACGCATCTCTGTATATTGACAAATCCATTATGAGAGAAACGGTTTATACAGTCAGGACATAATTTTGCTTTTTTATGTAGCGGGAAATCTTCACTGTCCAATAAACCCATTTACTGCTTTTTTAGCTGGCTACTGTAAACTGGCTTTTTGGACAGAAAATTGGGCTTTTATGTTTTGTTACAGAGCAGGAAAATAGATACTTTGATTTGTGATCAAACATTTAACTCCAATATTTCATGAGATACAGAATTATTCATCACTGCACAATATTTAGTTGAATTAGAGGCATTTATTTTGATTAGTTTGACACACAGTTTTCACAAGACAGTTATTGTCCACATTCATTTCTGTTAGAGCATTGAGCTAAATGATGCATTTTTTTATCCTTGTTGTGAGTGATTATTTGAAGGCACTTCTGAATCTGTTAAATTGCTTTAAAAATCAGTGTCTTTGTTCTGATGAAAAGAGTGATTTGGGTGTCAGGGCAACAGTAAAAGAGGTTTTCAAAAACACAATGTATGTTGATAAAAAAAAGAGCAAAAACAAATTTCCTTCAAACAGAACGGTGAGTCACGCGGTGTGTGGCCAACACATACACACACACGCACACACACACACGCAGTGACATTCAATGTTGTCATCAGCAGATTTCTTTGTTAGCATCGTTGTTTAGTGTTGTAGGATAAGCTTGTTAGGCTGAGAAATGTCACCCAGCAGTGTGTGTGGAAATGTTGGTGTGTAGATCATGCCATGTATATGTTAAACACGGTTTTTCAGAGAAAAAAACTATATCAACAAAATGAGTTTTTCATACCTCTGCTCTGAAACCATTTTCTGAATTCTGTTTTTAAATTATACCCTTACCCAATACCCTTTTATCATTAGCCTGTTTCTTTTCAGAGATCTTTTAAGGATTAAAGTGAAATTATTATGTAGGTTTAGTCTCCCACTGAAGAATTAGTCATTTTGCCCTTTTTCTGCAGAGGAAAGTAATTATTTACCAAACCCATAAGCATTTTTCAAATGCAGTGTGTCTTATAGATTCTAGTTGAAGTTATGGATTTTTCTTCGGAGCAAAATTACAAATAAAATTTTTTCCCAACTAATTGGATTACATTTAACACCATCTTTAAGTTATAAACATAGTATCAAAGCGGTCTGCCAACAACAATGTTTACAGTGGGGATGGTGTGCTGGTGACCTTGACGCGGGACGTTTTGGGTCGGTGGATGGAACACTTCGAAGACCTCCTCAACCCCACCGGCACGCCTTCCAATCTGGAAGCAGGGTTTGGGGACTTTGGGTCGGGCTCTCCAATCTCTGGTGCTGAGGTCACCGAGGTCGTTAAAAAGCTCCTCGGTGGCAAGGCTCCGGGGGTGGATGAGATTCGGCTGGAGTTCCTCAGGGGCCTGGATGTTGTGGGGCTGTGTTGGTTAATGCGGCTCTCTAATATTGCGTGGACATTGGGGGCAGTTCCCTTGGATTGGCAGATTGGTGGTCCCCCTGTTTAAAAAGGGGGACCACAGAGTGTGTTCCAACTACAGGGCGATCACACTTCTGAACCTCCCTGGTAAGAACTATTCAGGGGTTCTGGAGAGGAGGGTCCGACGGATAGTCGAACCTCGGATCCAGGAGGAACAATGCGGTTTTCGTCCTGGCCGTGGAACACTGGACCAGCTCTACACCCTCAGGAAGGTCCTGGAGGGTGTGTGGGAGTTCGCCCAACCGGTCTACATGTGTTTTGTGGACTTGGAGAAGGCGTTCGACTGTGTCCCTCGGGGAGCCCTGTGGGGGGTGCTCCGGGAGTATGGGGTACCAGGCCCCTTGATACGGGCTGTTAGGTCTCTGTACGACCGGTGCCAGAGTTTGGTTCGCATTGCCGGCAGTATGTCGGGCTTGTTTCCGGTGAAAGGTGAACTCCGCCACGGTTGCCCTTTGTCACCGATCCTGTTTATAACCGAAAGAACGCGATCACGGATACAAGCGGCTGAAATGAGTTTCCTCTATAGAGTGTCTGGGCTCTCCCTTAGAGACAGGGTGAGAAGCTCGGTCATCCTGAGGGGGCTCAGAGTAGAGCCGCTGCTCCTCCACATCGAGAGGAGTCAGTTGAGGTGGCTCGGGCATCTGGTCAGGATGCCTCCTGGACGCCTCCCTGGTGAGGTGTTTTGGGCACCTCCCACCCGGAGGAGGCCCAGGGGAAGACCCAGGACACGCTGGAGGGATTATGTTTCTCGGCTGGCCTGGGAACGCCTTGGGATTCCTCCCAAGGAGCTGGAACAAGTGGCTGGGGAGAGGGAAGTCTGGGTGTTCTTGCTCAAGCTGCTGCCCCTGAGACCTGACCCCGGATAAGTGGAAGAAAATGGATGGATGTTTTTACTAGTCATTTCTGCTCCGCTTTCATAAAATGGCGGAAAATCTCTTAAAAACTGTAAAGCTAACTAAAATTACCTTTGAGGTTGCATCTTTTTAAAATAATATTTACAACTTAAAACAGATACTTGCATGTATGGCTTAAAAAGACACAATGCTACTTTGTTTGCTTACTGGCTGACATTGAACGCGACTTAAAATTAACCATCTTTACGTCAGTTAGGATTACCTAAATTGTTTATTTTTCCAAAATGCAAGATGTAGCAGCAGGAGGTTTTTCTTTGAGATTGTTTTTTTTTTTTTTTTTTGCTTTCTTCAAATTCCCAACTTCACATGCATTTCCTAAGTATTTAATAGAAAACTGTATGACTTGGGTCAAACACCTGCTTGTTTCAACAGCTTGATGGCAATTTTGTCCATTCTTCCTGACAGAACTAGAGTTAGGTATGTAGGCTGCTTTACTGGCTTACTTTGCTATGGGCCTGAGATTAGAACTGTCTGATGGCAATTTCAAAACATTGACATTGTTGTCCATAAACACATTTAATAGTTTGGTGTAGTCTAAGGTTCATTGTTATTTTGGAAGACCCATTTGCGCCCTTGCGTAGCTTCAAGGTTTTTATGTCTGGAGAGGTTGCTTTAATATTTTCACAATTTGTTCTTTTCACATGTCTATTTTGTGAAGTCTACCAGTATCTCCTGCAGGAAAAAAAAACCAAACGAAACACCTCAACCTGAGGCTGCCAAACCTAACAGCTGGGATAGTGCTCTCACGCTGGCAAGCTATCCCTTGTTCCTCTAAATGCAACACTTCAGTTTTAATTTTATTATACCACAGAGAGTGCTTCCAAAAACTAAGACCATTGTTCCTGAGGGCTTTTGAAATCTGTTTATGTTTCTTTTAGAGTAATGGCTTCTTCCTCACTGAGTGACACGTCAGGCCATTATGGTATAAGACTCATTTAAATGATTTTACCAGCATCTTAATAAGGGATTTTGTTCTGGACTAAAATCACTTATGTTACCACGTTTCTTTGATATGGCCGTAATGAAGAGTGAGTGGTGAACTAATGGCACACCAGTTGGTCACATAATACCACATTCTTGGCTATCAAGTTTGTTTGTTAATCAGATATCCCATCAGGTGTCATTTTGACCTAAGAGCTGCAACACTACCAGGCAGATCTAAACACTAAGTGAACACCACTAGTTTGATTATTTCAAAGTACATTTTCGAAATATGTTTCATTTTGAAATAAATTCCGAAGTCCACAAATCCTGCCTTTTTGTACATGGCATGCTGGCTTAGAGCTCAATATAAAAGCTTTATTTTTCTGTTCTTGTTTCTTTAAGCATTACTTTCTGTTTAAAAGAAGTGAAAAGAAACCAGCTTTTGTTTTGGAATTGCTTCTTTTTGCTGTTGTACCATTCCTGTAGTGAATCATGACCCATTGTTAATTTATTCCTGTGGCTTTTCAAAATCATTGCCTATGTTCTGCTATGTTCCCTATCTAATGCGTACGTATTTTTTATAACCTTTTTTTCTAAAGATATCTGATGTTGTAGCTTTATATGTTTAGGCAAGATTTTGTTTTAATGGCAACATTTTTCTAGTATTTACAGAAGATTTTATCTAGTTTAAAATGTACTTAGTAGAGCTATTATAGATCAGGGCCAGAACTAATTGTGTCCTTACAGTAAATATTAAAGATAAATTTGCATTTTTGTGTTTGGTTGAGCAGCTTTTGTTGTGTAAATGCTAGAAAATAAACATAAGACAAACTAAAATTCCATTGTTTGACTGACATTGCCATATATTAAGCTGGGTGGTGTCTGATAGACGTATAGATTTATTGCACAGTATTTCCTGAGCTCAAACCTTTCCCCCTTTTCTAACCATTAGTGGCATTTTTTTCTTTGACAGGCCTGAGAATCAACAGCTTCCTCTTAAGATTTAAGCTCTTGAGTCTAATTTTTTTTCTTGTCGGCAGATGACGCAGAGCCCTGAAAGATCTGACAGAAGCCTTTTAGATTTTCTTTAGCTTTGCTTCAGAGTGTTTCAGATCAAGTCCATCTGTCAGTGGGTGAAAAACTGCCAAATTATTGCTATGAAAGTCTTCTAGGCCTACTGTCAGGCTATCATTTATGATGACAGGATACAACCTAGCTCACTTCAGATGTACCAACAAAACAGTTCTTCACACATTAGTGTTTTAGTATAAAAAAGCGTAGAGGTTTTATCATAAAATTATTTTATGGTTCTATTCCTTTTTTCTGCTTTGGGAGAGTTTCATACTGGTGAACATAAAATAAGTTTTATATACTTAAATCCTTTCCCAGCTGTTTAAGAGGTCTCTATTCTAATGCTAAAAACATGCTGGATTATGCACTCAGGGGAAATTTATTGAACATGCTTGAAAAATCATTTTGTCTTGTTTTTCATGGAAATGTTAAATCCTGGTTAAATCCGATTTACTTTAAAAGTACATCAGAGTTTTCAAATGTCTGCACGTAATTTAAAATTACATAGCTAATAATAAATACACTTGCCTCTTCGTTTTAATTTAATTCAAGAACACTTTAATCTTCACCATTTATTTAAATGCTTGGTTCTCTAGTGCTGTTAGTTGAGATGTGGCATTTTAGCCTTTATCAAGATGTGTGTACTTTGCCACTAGCGAACACATATGGCATGAAACCCTTTAAATGTACGTGTGAGTCCTGCAGATACAATCAGAATCGTATTAAAAATGACATAAGGTTAGACTATCAAGATTTAAATTCCCCGGAAAACACTTGATATTTGGGTGCAAATGCTGCCAATTTCTCATAAAACCACAATCCCTTCATGCACACACACAGAAACACAGCACAGCACATGTAGCAGATAATCAGGCAAGTATGACTTGAGTGTAATCTTCTCATCTTTGGACTGTTGCCTCTGCTGCCCAGGGATCAAACTAGCTGTACAATGTGCTCATCCTCGTGCTCATTCTCACAGTGGGAAGCTGCAGCACAAAGGAACCCAACATTTGTGATTTTTATACAGAAAATAGATGTACGGACAAACTGTATTTTCACTCCTTTAAAGAGCAACTCACCCCCAAATCAACTTTTTTTTGCTGATAAACTGTATAAATGAGTGTCTAAAAGAGCTGTCTACATGTCTGGTTATTATTATATTTGGTATTTTAGTACATTTTGTAAACATATCAATTTTCTACAAAAAACAGTCAGTGGGGCACCCTCAGTAGGTTAAAACTTTATACTGCACCTGCATTTGAATCAGGCATTGCTACTGGCTCACCCACTATGGCTGACGTCAGCCAGTGGCCATCCTGCCACTGTGGTGTATAAAACAAGCCTAGTCTCGGCCAACTTAACAGGCAAGACACATTTATAGGCATGGGCTGGTATAATGTTATCACAGAATGATAACCTTAAGAAAAAATATCACAGTAATTCAAACGAGAGTTTTAAACTAAAACTAAAATCAATCAGCTCAAATGTATTTAAATTTAAACAGTGTATGTCCTGTATTTGTGCGGTTGGCAGATATGTTAGCCACCCTTTTCCTGACCCCAGAACTGTAAAGGTCCTGGTTTGAGGGATGGCAAGCACTGATGATCCTCTCTGCAGACCTAATTGTTCCTTGCACTCTGGCCCTTTTCTGTTTTGTGGATGAGTCAAACCACAGAGTGATGGATGTGTTCAGGACTGACTGAATAATGGCAGTGTAGAAGATGACCTGCTGCTCCTTTGGTAAATGTGCTTCTTGAGTTGCTGCAGGAAGTAGCTTCTCTGCTGACTGAGGACCATCTCAGGTGCTCATTTAGTTTCACACCATTACTATACATCTTTCATGGCCAGGGATATTTTTGAACGGACTCTGTTATAAGAAAAAGGTTAGAGCATTAATTCAGCCAGCTGACCTTCATCACGCAGCAACAGATGATGTACAGGTAAAGCTGTGCTACTTTAAGCTTTGCTACATTAGAAAACTTGGGTCACTTCAGTATCTACTCTGGCATTTAATTAAAAGGTTATAAAAGAGATGCACCTATCTGGCTTTTCTTAGCTGATACCAATTTCTGGTTTTCTTTGTGGTCTCACCTGCTGATTCCATTTTTTTTAATGACTAGAAGAAATAACAAATAGATGATTAGATATTTGTTAAACTCAAGGAAGTGCATGACTATTGTCTTGGTTGATAGATTGAGAATACTGGCAGTTCTCAGTTTTGCTGCATTTATTGAATAGGGAGAACAAGCTAATTTATTTTTGAAATATTTTAACAACTGATCAACAGTCAATTATATTTAAGGCAAAATTGGCAGATTTCGATCTCTGGCCGATTGGTGCATTTGTACATTAAACTATAGACTGGACAGTCTCCTATACCTATAAATTAGTATACTTTTTTGCTCACAGTAGGATTTTGATGAGAAATCAGTAGTTCCAATTGTAATACTAAATGTTGAAGTTTATTTTTTTATAATACCAGTTCAAAGGGCAAAATCTCCCAAGTAGGAAAAGCTGAAAAAACTGAAAGTATTTCTACCAGATATGACTTGATATAATAAGGCCCCATTTTTTTACTCAAGGAAATATAATTTGAATCATGTTTGAACATGGTTTCCCTTTAGTACACCAATGACTAGAATTGACAATGCTGCTCTGGCAGTTGTGCTCAGGTGTTGTCGTCTCCTTAGTGACAGATCTGCTCGACAGCGATGGAAGACTGAGCGACAGATGGAGGCGACACTCAGTAGCGACGGCACCATTCGGCTGGAATGAGATCAAATCGGGAGGTTTAACAGAGATTTAAACCCCGCTGCAGGCCGAGCTGTTCACTTAGTCACTGTTATTATTTACCACAATGAGTGACACAGACATTCCGGGAGAATAAAACGCAGGCTTTGCTTCAAAGAATGAGAGAAAGATGAAAAGAAAACCTGTTTTTCTGAATGAACATCTTCTTGTTTTCTGCAAACACTGACGTGAGGCTTCTAAGATCTTACATCACATTGGTCTCACATCAGTGAGACTCCGTTTGGAGGAGAGAATTGGGAAAAAGATGCAACTGGCATACATAATACAGCATTGCAAGGACAGTTGTAAAGTAATGCAGTACGGATGTTTAATACTAAATTATTTGTTCACTTTGATCTTGATTTCTGTTTGAGTTGATATAATTTAGTCTCTGGGTCACCCTAAATGGATCCCCACATGTTTGAAGGACCTGAAATATATTTTTATTAAGGATAAATGCAATATATTTTAAAATCTTTCAGTTATGGTTATTTAAAGGTTGAACTGGAAAAAGACACTTTAGATGCTGGTGATTTCACTGATTAGCTTTCTGTAGGGCTGCAGTTTTTGACAGTTTTTGTAGTCGGTTGTAACAAAACGTGATTATGTGTGGTATAAGATGTCTCTGAGTAGGAGGTAATTCATAGTTATTTTGGTTTGATCAAGCTCATTATTGATAAGGGTGGAATGGCCCAAATGAGGATCAGAACCACAATCAATGGAAATAGTGGAATATAAAATCTTCTGAAAATAATACACAATTAAATTACATTATACATTTTCATAACTACTACCAAATTACTTTACCAAGTGAAGTCAACTTGTATGCACAGTGAAATGTGTAAGAACGTGGTTTGTTTAAGAGTAAGAAGTTGAAGTAGGTTGGGATGAAATGGCAATGTTTGGGGGTGAAAATGGGAAGATTAAGCAATTTGTCCCAGAGCCACTGCATTCTTCCAGAATGTGAGCTGTCCTTCTTGCCATTTTGTATTTGTCTTCTAATCACCTAAGTCACCTATATAATTGTTATCCATATCTTTATGGTTGCTTTGTATCTTTGTTTTTCACATAATTAGAGATTAAGCTTAAATACGCTACATTGCAGCAAAGAAATAGCCACCAAGCTTTTTTTCACTTCACA
Organism: Valencia hispanica; assembly: GCA_963556495.2. Lineage (NCBI taxonomy): Eukaryota > Metazoa > Chordata > Actinopteri > Cyprinodontiformes > Valenciidae > Valencia > Valencia hispanica. The sequence continues at coordinate 11,616,870 of OY747713.1, read as the reverse complement.
ATATTAATGGGCTTTACAAACTTAAAGAAAACTAAAGGATGAAAATAAATGTCTTTTTTTAAGTGAGGAACTTGCATAGATGCTACCAATAATCTCACATCTGCTCAGCTTGAGTTTTTATTAATTGGGGGTGGTCATAAATACGAGGCTTCTTTAGACACAAGTACATCAATTAAAGCATTAGCTCTGTTTTTCACCTGTGACCTGTCCATGGTAACAACAACCGGGATAGACACCAGACCACCACCACCCCCCCAGTGTAAAATGAATCTCCACAGTCCTGTGTAGATCTCGTTGAAACATCCTTAAAGGACATTAAAAAAAGACCACATTCTAATTTCATAAGTTTTGAGGTACTTTATTCAATATTGGAAATGTTGACAAACTGACTTTACTGAATATTTGACATTGTTATGTTTTGCTTGCCTGATTGCAACTGCTCTGCTCTGTGGTGTCTTTTTGTTGCACTTTTTCCTTTTTTTTTTTTGATGGCCATTTCCAATGTAATCCAAAGTCACTGGGCCTGTATTACTACCTCCTGCCCATCTGTCTTTCCTGTTGGAATGACAAACTATTACAGAGCAATTATTTGAATTTATAGGATATCAGGAAGAGTTCATTTGGGTCTTGCCCTCAAGACCATTGACGTATAGAAAGACCACAATAATCCCCAAAGCTTTTACTCCAATCACATGCCTATGTGTCCTTGTCCCTTCCTGTAATGGTGGTAAGCCGTTCTGTAGCAAATCAGATGGATTCTTTAACCTCTAACCCACCACTTTAGGCTATAGGGGGCAAAGGTGGTTGTAGAGTCAGTCCACCCTCCTTTGATGTCCTCTAAATTTTTTCTTCGATGGAAACCTTTCACATTCTGGTCACACTAGAAGGCACCGCCTAAATTGATCATGTTGGATTAATAATCCAACTACATAATTCCTAATGTAGTTGAAACAATACACTAACGAGAATAGTGTTTGTTTATTGGCAAATCACTTTGGTCTCAGTCATCTGACACCATCGTATTTTAAAAATTAGTGACAACTATAGGGCAAGAAGATTAAATAAGCTTTTACAGATTCAATTCAATTCAATTCAATTCAGTTTATTTATATAGCGCCAATTCACAACAGATGTCATCTCAAGGCACTTAACAAGAAGTCATTTCAATACAATTATACAAACATTCCAATCAGTTAAAAAGTTTCCAATTTAAGGAATCCCAGCAGATTGCGTCAGTCATTGGCGTGAGGTTGGGCAGATTTCCAACCACAGCAATCCTTCAGCAATCCCTCATACTGAGCAAGCATGTAGCGACAGTGGAGAGGAAAAACTCCCCTTTAACAGGAAGAAACCTCCAACAGAACCAGGCTCACAGAAAGTAAAAAGTTGATAATACTGACTCATTTACTGAGGAAGAAGTACTCATGTTTGGGAGGGTGCCAATGATTTTATTTTTAATAAAATTTATTTTATTTATGAAGAATCTCATAAAATCATCACTGCTAAGAGCCGGGGGAATAGTTTGCTCAACAGAGCTATGACTCTGTGTAAGTTTGGCAACTGTACTAAAAAGAAACCTAGGATTGTTTTTATTCGCCTCTATTAATGATGAAAAATATGCTGTTCTAGCTTGTCGAAGGGTCTTTTTATACAGCAGTAGACTGTTATTCCAGGTTAAATAGGAATCCTCTAGATGTGTAAAGCGCCATTTTCTCTCCAACTTTCTAGTATTCTGCTTTAAAGTACGCAACTCTGCGTTAAACCAAGGAGTCAGCCTCCTATGGCTAGCCACTTTCTTTTTTAAGGGGGCTACACTATCTAATGCCAAACGCAATGAGGACGTAACGCTGTGAACCAGACCATCAATTTCTGAAGGGTTAGAGATAGAATTGCTGCCATCCACTGTGTTACTCTGAGACACTGAGGAAAGTAAGAATGGTACAGATTCTTTAAAAATTGTTACAGCATTGTCTGATAAAGTTCTACTATAATGAAATTTTCTTTCAGATTTAAGATGGTCAGTTAAAGTAAATTCAAAAGTTATCAAGAAGTGGTCAGACAGGACCGGGTTATGTGGGTGGACTGTTATTTCCTCACACTCAATACCGTATGTCAGTAAGATGAACAAGAGTATTTATTGTAATGACCTTCAGAGAAATCAGCATTTCAGCGTAACAGCCATTTAATTCTATAGCCATGACTTTCTTTTACTGATGGATCAAATAGAAGTGTGTGCGCACTGTTCAGGTTGAGATGACATGACTGATTTGACAGCTGCAGGATATTCTGGTAGTTTTATCTTGAGAAACTCCTGATCTGCTTTCAGTCTGTTTTGAGTTCCTGTCCATCTGTTCGGTGACATGCAGTCCAATCAGCCGTGCAGAATTAATCTTTTAAGTCTTATGTGTTCCTTGACTTCTTGGGGGTTATTGTTTTCAATGTGCTGTGACCCTTCTGGGTTTTTGTTCTGGAAGATATTCTGGTTATGTTGGGAACCGATACCGGTATCTACAACCCTTTTTTTGGAAAGTTTTACTTCAAGCTGCTAGATATTGTGAAGAGTTTTTATTATTTATTTATTTTTTATTTCAAGAGACTGATCAAATTCAAGGAAACTAGCTTAACCTGGTAGAGAAGTGACAAAAGAAAACCAAATTCAGACCCAGTTGCTCATTTAGATTAAAACCATGAAAATTAGTAGGTGCTCAATACAATCACCTGGGCCTATTCAAAACTGAAAATGTATGTGTGGTAATTCACTCACTGTTCTGTAGTTATGTCTTGGTTGGAAGCGAACCCGCTCTATATAGTAGCTCCGTTACATGAATAATGGGGCCTGGTTTCCATCTGACAGATGATTTTTACATTTATTGTCTTTAGTAATGAGTCTACGTTATGAAGACTCTTAAGAATATTAGCTATATGACACCCCAGGATCATAACATCAGTTCACAGAAGAAAGGAAGAATCAAAAAATCAAAAAAAGGCCCATAAAGCTGTTTTGACTGACTGCTTGACTCTCCAGCAACTGCCTCCCACGTTAGTCCTCGACGTCTCTGGTGCTTCTTTTAGACATACCAGGTTTAGAATATTTACAGAAGCAATGCTGGTCTGCACAAGAACCACATTTCTGCCAAATTTCTGATTTGTTTCTTGAGCAGAAAAAATATTTATAGTTCTGTATGATTTATTCTGATATGGTTCTGAAACCCTGGAAGTTCTATATAGTCATCCTTGTTTTTCAATCTGGTTGTGGTGAAATTTTTGTGCGTGGGGCATTTTGATATCTATCTTCTGTGTATGTTGATAGTGTGCAATGGAAGTGACCATAAACTGAACTGAACTTATATGTTTAGTTAGTAACTTTGCATCTTTATAACTAAACTGACTGAAATAAAGACAGGAAAAGAGACTCATCAGTGTAGCTAGCTACATCTATTACATATTTCAATTACATTTTGACTATTTTCTCATGTAGAGTTGTGATATTGCTGAAAATGTTGATCAGAAATGTCTTAGCAAATTTAATTCGGTTTTAGTTAACTCAGAAAAGTGTTTGAATTCTGAAGTATGGGAAAATGTGCTGATATATTTTTTTTCTGTCACTTGGCTAAATATTGAATGAGGTGCTCCCTGCTTTGCCTCCTGTTTTCAAAAGATTGTCAAAGGGTTTGTAGAGTTAGTTGTAAATTAGAGGTCTGTCTGACAGAATGATGTATTGCTGTTTGCTTGATGATCAAAAGAGGGTTAGAAGTTTATATTACCAAGGTATCTAATTCAGAATGGAGTAATGGGATTCAGACATGAGTTGGAGTTTTATCTTTGCATTCTTTGTTTTTGAGTTTAGTGACTATAACACACCTGTTCTTTCATAAATACTTCTGTGGTGCATGGGCCATCATCTATGATACTTAAGCTTTCCTTTAACTCCAGAACAAAAAGAGAAGAAAAAAGCCAGAGGGGAAAAACGCATGAGAACATTTGAAGTAAAACACCATGTGGAATCAGAGCAGGAGGAATCTAAGAGTACTTTTAATGCTTTTCAAATGATTATGATTGTGAAGTACTAATTTTATCATACCAGCAGAAGGAAAGAAAACCTTGAGATTTGTGGTTTTGTTATTGACTTTGTGGGTTAGTGCTAATGGCCTTTCTGATTGCACATAAAATAAAAAATGAGACCTGGATTTGTATTGTACTGGGAGAAGGAAAAAAAGGAACAATTGAAAGTTTTTAAAGTATTGGAGTCCTTTGTCAGACTTCCTTTAAATGTCAGAATGTGACAGAAAACATCCATATGTTGTTTCAGATTTGGCAGGCAGGATAGCTGGTGGGATATAGTGTGCAAAACTGCACACCATTATAAATGATTAGGAAAAACTGATTGGAAAAATCTTGCTTTGTAGTCCAGTAAATGGACTGATCATGCTTTTCTAGTCATACTGACAACTCAAAGCGCTTTACACTGGAGCCACATTCACCCATTCTCACTCACAAACGTGCACACATTTATACATCGATACGCAGATCGGTAGACAACTGGCCCCGGTGCTTTGCACGGGGGCGCATTGACATGTGGCAGGAGGAAGCTGGAATCGAGCAAACAACTCTCCGATTACAAGCCACCTACTCTACCCAGCGAGCCAGTTACCCACATGTTGTCCATGTGGGTAACTGGCTCGTCTCGCATTTGAAAAAAAAAACATTTATAAAAATTCTGCCTTTCATCTCAATTGTGTAAATTAAAGTATTATTTGCCATTCAACATAAAAATAGACTATCTTAAAAGAAATATGGAAACAGTACATGGAAGACGTGGAAAAAGATAGACATTAAGTTAGTACAGATGATTGGAGTTATAGGATGTTCATTAACAGATGGACTTGATGAGATGGAGACTGATAGAGACAGGATGAAGATCCATCAGAGTTTGGCGTAATAAGGAAAGAAAGAAACTGAATTAATGAATTCATCAGAGTGAAAGAAATTATAAACTGCTGAATAGATGAGCTGACAAGAAAATGATTTTCAAAAATTAAAGAATAATAATGGATGAGATGATGTGCAGAGAGTGGAAGATAAAGAATTTGTCCAAGTTGGGGATCATTTTAGGGCCTCGTAGAAATACATGTGTGGCCTATTATTCATCAAGCAAACATTAAAAAAACATACACTGATACTGACAGACTGTGAAATGTTGAGCCTATTATCGGGTAGTTTCCTTATTATTCAGAACTGCTACATTTAGTTCTCGTTTTAAAATACTAGTTTGAGTTTTTTTTTCTTTCCTACAAAGCAAAATATAACTAAAAAACCAAATACTTCAAGGCACAAAATATGTGTACTATTGTATTTAACATATTTTATTTAAGGAATGTATGTTGGGTCTTTATGAAATGAACACATAAGATATATAAAGTCATCAAGATAGAATTGGCTCAATGAAACTGTAGCGTAAATCAAAATAGGAAATTAACTACAAAAGACTTGGAGGAAATTAATGAGCTAAAATGTTGGGCAAAAATATATTTAAAAAAATTAAATATTAGAAGGAAAAATAAACTCAAAACTGGTTCACTAAATGGATGATAAAAGAAAAGGGTAGTAGTTGTAGATCTGTAAGTTTTTATTTTTTTGAATTTTAAAGAGGCTGAAGTTGACTTTTCATTATAGCTGAAGATGACATGGACAATGATGGGGGAAAAAAGTAGAAAATGTAAAGGAAGGAGAGTTTGAAAAGAAAAGCTTGACAGAATCTAATTAAAGAAATGATGAGAGATTTCAAACAGATGGGTACGGGAAGAGAAAGGAGGAAGGACTGATTCAATACTTCATGATCCAACAAAGATCCAGCTCATTAGCTTCCCATTTTTTACATCACCATGGAAACGTGGGACAAGAGTTAGGGTGTGATTAGGGCTGTTGTTTTGGACAGATTACATCAGAGATGATGATGATGACCTTTAAATAATAGAACTGAACAAAAGCATTGGGACCAGGTCCACCAGTAATTTCTTAGATACGTTAAGACGCATAAAAAAAACCCACAACATAAAAAACATACTGTATATAGAAATCCGAAAAGACAAATCCAGTGAATAAACCTTAACAAAATAGTATGTAAGAGTAATTTTAGGAGAAAGGAAAACAAATGTAGAAGAAAATTAAAGAGGCAAAATATAATCCAAACACATTATTAGATAATAAATAAATAAAAAACTGGCAAAACGTTCATGAGAGGGAATAAAAACAAAAACACAAGGGGTGATAGGTTTGGTGGGTTCAATCAGCGACTCTTCCATCCATACTCTGTTCTTTACTCGTTCTGTGATCCATCACAGATGGAACGACCTCAGATGACCTCTCTGCTATCATTATGGAGTCACATTCTCTCAAATCCTCAGCCACTACCCCCTCTGCACAAGACTGGCTTGGGGAGGTCCTTAAAGTCCTCCTTCGACTTCTCTGATTGCTGCCTCAACATTCACCACTGCCACAGCTTCCAAAAACCACATAAGGGGTAGAGATCAATTTCAACTTTGTCCTAAACTCATTTTGACCATGAGATGAGCTCTTCTGGAGGGGGTAAGTTGACGATTTCTTGAGGGGGTCCATCTCCAGACATTCCCAGTTCATCCTTGCCAATCACTTTGCTTTACCCGGCCTGTCCCGAAGCCTCCCCTGGCACCAGATCCAATTCACTGTCTGGTGATGATCAGTTGACAGTTTTCTCTATCTCTTCACCGGTGTTCAAGAAAAAACAGCACTAGTCTGATGGCATGAGTGCAAAATTATGTACGTTTGGTTAGTCAATTTGGTCCCGAGTAAACCTATAATTCACCTTGTGCTTGATCATTGTTATGGGCATCACATGTCAACCAAAGAAATTAAACAAGAAAAAAAAAGCACTTCTTGATTTTTAGCTCAAAGACCAGTCCTGCCAATCATACCCCTCGTTGTGACTTGGTCATTGCCTACATGGGCAATGGGCCTTAGAGGAGCACTGCAGAATACCCAGATGGCATCCCTTTCAGGAAACCATTTTCCAAGAAGGCTGGGTAATCTGAGCTGCTGCTTGGTGCATAAACACAGACAACAGCCAGAAACTTCCCTTCTGCGACTCAAAGCCACAAAGAGGCAAAGCTCTCACAAAATCAATTTTACATTAGATCAGCTCAAATCTATTTATTAGCTACTTTCCAATTGCTCTGAGTTCATAATGCCATAGAATAATGTCTGCTTAAGACATTATTTTCACATCCCAAGCACAGACCCTACTCATATTGGTTTAATATTGTCTCATCTGCTGACCAATCAGTGCAGAGTTTTCAGTCTTTCATAATGTTTTAGAGTTAGAGAGCAAAACTAACCAGTTCAGGCACAAATGTAGAATAGGTGGAGACGTTTTACTCAAAATGTATTTAGTATCTGGCATGTTCATTAATTTAGTTTATCTTTCTAATAGGAAAAATCTAAATGCATATAATACTGTATGAATGTAGTTCTTATTTAACTGTTTTCATGTTTCTGGCCTCAAAATAAAATTGTTTGTGAGCCTTGGTGTGGTGTTTTTTAAAAAAAAATCTTAATGAATATTCATCATTTTATGGCTCCATCAACAATGCTTTTCTTGGGCTGCAAACATTGATGTTATATTATCTTTTCAAACATCCCCTTTCATAGAGATCTGAATGTTGTCTTCAAGCAGCATGATGATGAATGAAGTCTGTAGACAGGTTTAAAAGCCATTACAGGGCCGATAAACCACAGCTGCACTCCTGCTGAGTTTGAACACAATTAAGGACCCTTTGACGTATTTTTATTTGAACTGCAGAGACTCTCTCTTTGGTAAATCTTATTTGCTGCTTGCTGTGTTGTTCTGAACGCTATGGTGGCACAAACGCAGTTCTCCTGCCAATAAAGCTTTTAGGCTGTTGGGATTTGCAGTGATTACATAAAGTCATAAAACTAAAAGAAAGAGAGTGAGAGACAGACAAAAAGAAGAAAAAAAGAGAAGCCGCTGTGAAATTGGAGAGAACATAGAGGAGGTGGAGGGGTTAAACTGCAGAGGAGGAGAAGGATAGATAAAGAAGTTGAGTAAATGTCTGTGTAGTGATGAAAGTAAATCCACAACAGCAGATGGATAGAAGCACAGAGGCACAGGAGATTAACCCATGGAAAGATCACATATGGGATTATTGCAGGACAAACAGATGAAAATCTGATTCGGCCCATTTGCCTCGTTGTGTGTTTTTCTGTGTGTGCCTGAGCCGGGCGATAAAGATCAGATTTGTTGTTGAAAGGTTTAATATGTTTACTGGCTGAGGCTCAAACAGAAGAACAAACATAACAGCTAACCTCAAAGACATGAAGACATGGAGCATCATAATCGTATCTATGGAAACCAAAGACCATGGCCAATCAGGGGATCTTCTTTAGGAATGACAAGCCTGCATGGCTGCCATCCACTTATTAGAGTGTAGCCCTTCTGATTAACTGATTAGTTTCTCTTCTCCAGGTTTCATATCCACAAATATAAAACAACATTTAGAAAGCTCTTTGATTTAGGATTACATTTTATTTCTGCGCTTTACCAAAATTCCTAAACGTAGTTATGTAGCTTGGATGGTAGTAAATGTTTATGATGGCATGGGCGATGCACGTATAAAACAATTACCAGGGAGGTAAATAGTATAGTTACTCTAAAATTTGATGCATGGAATTAAAATAACATACATTCCCTTTTTACATTTCACAATGAATCTTTTTATAGATCTAGTTTGGCGTCAGCTACATACTATTTAGGGTCACGAGGAGCTGCTCATCAACACTTATCAACTAGGACGTACTGTAGTCTGCTAGAGAAACACATTTCAACTTTAAAATTGTGCAGTTCTTGAAAATGTGAGATGAATAGACAGATTAGGCCTTTGTCTGAAATAATGCATTCACTGCTTCACTCTGTGAAGAGCTGAGCCAGAAAGCAAAGTCCTTTATTTAGCAGTCCATCCATATTTCGATCTTCTCTTGTGGTCATTAGATTTAGATTGCTGCTCCGACAAAAAGATCCCCGCTGCAAGAAGCTGAACTGAGCTTTCTCTCAAGCTCAACCTTAAAGATAAGGCGAGGAGTTCTTTTAAGGGAAGGAGTCAAATTACATGTATTGGGAATCTGATCAAAATGCCTCCTGGGTACCTCAATTGGAGATTTTACAAGAACATCCCACTGAGAAATCAGTGCAGTCCCAGAATTTGCTGGAAGGATGGTAAATCCCTTCTGAATTTTCACCTCCTCTGGATTCTCCAGATTAAAATGGCCAGCGATGCTGGGAAAAGAGATGTCCGGATTTCCCTCCAGGACATGTGGCCTCCACAACCTGACAATCCATCGTCTTTGGGAAGAATGGCAGGGAGGCAACCCTCTCCAGTTCACCACACCATTACCCACCCACGCACCCAATTTTAACCCACCAGACCTCATGCTCTAATCCTCAATTCAAGTTCGATAATAAAATTATTTTCTCTACAAACCACTATGACCCAATCTGAAATACAACATGGATGGAGTTAAGAGACCATCTGCAAGCTGGCAACTTTGTGGTACAAAAATTAATCTTATTGCAAGAATTGAAACCTCATCCTTTCTTACCTTCCACAGTTCCTTCCCAGCTGGTTGAAGATGTGTAAAATTCCCACTTTCTTCAGTGTGTTTTACCTCCCTTCTCGGCTCTCACTTATTAAAGAAGACTGCTGTGCAGAAATGTTTTGGGCATGTTTCTGATAGAGTGCTTGCTTTCTAAAGGAACAAACTGTGCACCTTTGTTAAACAATTCAGCTTTTGAACAGCTGAAAGAACAGCAGGTGGATTTATTAGAACTTTAACTTTTGACTTCCTGCCAGCATATATCTGCCATCACAAAGTGTTTTGGCTGGCTCACAGAATTGGAACCACCAGTGTCTGCTTGGAACCGGCCACCCCTTTTGTTTCCAAGAACAAAATGTTAAACAGTACCCACTGCGTGATCAGTATTGTTTCCCCTTGTAATCCAAATGAGAGGGACAGTGGGTTTTATTAGCTTGAATCTTTTAATTTGTAGACTTTTAGCTGCCATTTTTTAATAAACATGAACCAGTTTTTGTGAATTCCACCAAGTTACACTACAGCCGTTGCCTTTGAAATATACAGGGCAGTTATGTATCCTATTTCATATTATGTTAAGACATTTTTTTTTAAATTAACTTTTTTGTTTGTAATTTCTGTTTGATTTGGATGTTGTGAATTTACCTGAAACAAAACAAGTGGGTTTAAAGGTGTAACCAGTAAAGGAGTAAAGGTCCACAAAAATCATAATTTTGAGGGTTTTAGGTGCACTTCAAATGAGAAAAAAAAATAGATACATTTTTACTCTGGTTGGCAGTAAAAAAATATTTTTAAAAATTAATTTCATTTTATGTTCTTAAATTTAGAATAGTCAAAAATATAGAACTCACTGGAGATCTGGTTAGATTTTTTTTAAATGAACAAAGTAGGATAATCATATAGCCAATACCTGGATATAAACAATATAACCACTTGAAAACGTTCAATGTTGGGATTAAAGCAACACTAAGTAAATTTTGCTCTCTGGCTCCCCCTACAGTTGGGAAAAAGTTAGTTTTCTACTACTGTCATAAAATCTGTTATGGTTACACCAGGGGATTCACATTTACAAGCGATACCCTCTAACGTTACAGATGTTCACGTCTTGGGCAGCCTTTGTGTCAAATGTCTTCATCCCAGGTACATTTTCTATATTTCAGCATGTCATGTGTACGGGGGCGTAGAGCTGTCAGCCATATAAGAAAGAAATTAGACCGTATCACGTTATGACGTTATTGTAAAAACTTGAAAACCTCTTGAAACTAAAACGTTATAACGTGATAGTTTCACGTTTTTACAATAAACAATCATGTTATAACGTGATACGGTCTAATTTCGGGATTACGGGATTGAAGTGGCAGTTTAGCAGTAATGCCTAACATAGCAAAAAATTATGAATAACGAAAACTTTTCTTTCAATCCACAGAACATGCTACCCGTTTAATATAAAGCTAAAACTAGCACATAAAGATCCTTCCTGTTAAATAGGCTATAGATGAATAGCACACTCTGGAAATCTGTTAGTTTGTAAAGCAGCTAATGAATATATACCAAGCCACTAAGACGTAGATCAGATAGCAGTATTATTACTCCAAAATATTAAAGTGTAGTAGCCTATGATTATAAGCACAAATAGCCCGCAAAATACACCGCATTTACTGTACGACTCTAATTAATGGGACTTGTTTACATGCAGTGTAACAAGATCACAGAAGTGAAACTAACATACAGGTTGTCATGTAATTTTGAAACTAGTAGCTTAAGAAAAACCTTAAAATACCTCTGAATAAAAATTAGCCAGTAATACAATTATTTGAATAAAACTCACCGTAAACTTCAAAGAAATAAAACAGACGAAATGGATCTTCCAGGTAGGAATTCTTGATGACAGATTTGCTGAGTAAGCGAATTGTGACGTAACATCGAAATGTGCATGCGGGTAGAACAGATAGTCGGAACCCCGGTGTACAGATGAATACAATTTCGGCTCCATCATGATGACAATTGTTCAAGCTACCTGCTGCTAGGTATCTTCCATTTATATGTACCTGCCGAGTATGCTCCACCCAGAGAGGCTTGCAGGACGCTGCACCTACCGGCTTTTGTGAAGCCTGCCATAAAGCAAGTCTCATTTGAACTACAAAACCGCTACCCGACGACCCAAAGTTACGTAGTGCTGTTATGGCCGATAGAGGGCCGCAAAGCCAATGCAGAAGTGCCGTTTCACCCTGTTATGAGTTGATGAACCACTGACACGAGTTCGGAAACATTTTTTTAAGGTAAAAAAAAAAAACTCTTTAGTGTTGCTTTAAAGCTGCTCTGCGGAGTTTTCTGAGAGTGCTGCCAAGAGTGCACCATCTGGCCGTTAGAGGGACTGCAGGAACTGTCATCAAAAGGCACACTCTTGTGACGTTCAAGGGCGTGCTCATTAGTCTAAGCTCTACGATGGTCAGAGGCCATTTTTTCACTTTTTGTAGCGCTGGACAAAATCCTTCTCCTGTTTGACTTTGTAGAGTTTGTGTGGGTGTCTGGGCTGCCTAGCTTAGCTTATCTGGTGGTCAACTGAATGACCGCCAGAAGGAGGTGGTACCGATCCAAACCACCTCAAAATACATGGAATTGCGACCTCTACATGCAAAAAGTACTAAATTCAATTGTGTCGTTAGGACATGAAAAAACTGGCCATAGATTAAAAAATCTGTTTTTATTTTAACAAAAAAATAACATAATTCAGCTTTAAGAAATTTATAAACAAGACTGTACCCATATTTGAGAATAAAACATGTTTAAATCTCTTGGGATTTGTTTTAAATATTTAGACAACCTAGTGTACCAGTTGTATCTGAATGCAGCATGTGTGGCTATTGGAAAAATCCCCTTTCTTTTATGGAGATTCCTCCGACTTCCATTGCATTTTAAAATATGTGTTGGGTTGGGGCTGATTGGATGCTAAAGGTAGTCATTTAGACATTAGCTGATTTTTCTCCAGTATCCATTATGTTTACAATCTTATTGACGTTGTTTCAGGTAATTCAGTTCAGTATAGAGCAAGCTACATGCCTTTTTGCTGTTAAAAGACAAAGTTTTGGCCTGGCCCATCTTTCTTTGTCCGCTGTAGCTGCATGACAAACCTTAATGTTCACATATAGCGGAGTTTAGTGGTAACTGGGAGTCCTCTCTGTTTTGTTTTGGTGTCACTTTTTAAAGAATGTTGCATCGACACTTAGTTCCGCACAAAAACATCCTGTACCTTTACTGTCTGCACTGCTCTACATTCCACTTTGCTTGAGCTTGTTGGGTATAGGTCAGCCTTTACTGGTGACCTCCCATTTTATAACTTGTTTGGTTAAAAAGGTTATAATTAACTTGTAAGTTGTCTTCTTAAAAATTGCACTTTAAATTATGGGACAGATGACATAAAGCAAGTGGAGATGGAGAGAATTATACTCGAACCTCACTCAGATTTGAAGCAAGTGGCTGAAAATGTCTTCTTTAATATCAGAATCGTTGTTTATCTTTTAGATGATCCACCGAAAGGTGGGGAACATCTTTGTTATTAATTGCATCTCCTCCTCCCTGCATGTTGATCTAATCTGTGTTGATCTCGCCTTGGCTCTTCATGCTTCTTCATGAATGAAAGCCAGCTTTAAGATTTGCCTCATGCCAAACGCCTTCTGATTAGATTTCCTTCGATTTGCGGTTCTGCCACCAGATGAGATTTCAATCCACCAGAGACTCGATCTACAATCTTCTGAGCGGAGCAATCTGATTAGTTCCAGAACATGAAGAATCTTACCTGGTGGCAACATGGGACAAATCCTTTCAATGTGTACATTGAGGCCTCTTTTAACCTGATTGGCGCTTATGTCAGATGTTTCCTTAAGCAGAATAAAAAATAGAAAATTTTTGATTTTATGAATACTTTGGAATATTTGATAGACTTCAACATAAAATCCTCTTGCCCTACAGAGAAGAAGCTACAATAGCTGATTCAACAGAGCTTTTTTTTGCACATGCAAAGCTACAAAGTTCTCCTGACCACCTTTGGAGGTAGTCGCAAACCTGTAACCACTATGAACTCGAGATTGCAGAACGAGTGTGACATAATGATGTGATACAAAGCAAAGACAGCTGCAGAACCAGCAGGACTCTGTGGTGCACAGTGGAGAGCAGGCACACGACATGATCTTCCAGAGGCTGTCTGGTGTGAGAAATATGTTCCTCAGCAGAATCGGATTTAAATAATGTGAGGACAGCATATGAAATTTTTGTATTTTAAGCACTGAATGGATTTGGTTTGGTTTGAACATTATTTTAACTGAATGGTAATTGACAATGTCTGTGAATTTGAGTAGGCGTCCCTGTAGGAATAATAAGTTAGTAAGGTAGCCAGCGTTGTGAATAATTCGTATTACTCTTTTTTTGAATGATGGATAGCGGCTGTAGTGAGGTCTTGTAGTTGTTACTCCTAATCTCAACACAGTATTGTAAGTATGGTAAGACTAGAGAGCAATATAGCATGTGGACGGATTTATAATCTAAAACCTTTTTTGCCTTATTTATTATTGCGATGCCTCTTGAAACTTTAGTTTGTATATGTTTCATTTGTGATTTCTAACTCATTTTGTCACCGATAGTGATGCCCAGGAATTTAATTTCATGCACTCTTTCTATTATAGATCCCTCTATTTTTATTGTTACCAATTGATTTATCCCACAATTACCAAACATCATTTTGGGGTCTTACTCATATTCAACGAAAACTTATTGCGCATCAAACCAGCTTTTAACCTTATTCATTTCTATACTGACCTCTTCCTGTAATTTTCTTTAAAATATTTGTGTCATCTGCAAACAATACAAACTGCAATAATTGAGAAACTTTACATATGTCATTAATCTACAAAAGAAAGAATTTGGGACCCAATACTGCCCCCTGGGGGACCCCACAAACAATGTCCAAACAGGATGAAACATAGCCACCCAAATTCACAAACTGCTGTCTCCCACTTAGGTAACTTTTTACCCATTCAAGCACTATCCCTCTAATACCATATCTTTCCAATTTAGTGATTAATATTTCATGATTAATGGTGTCAAAAGCTTTCTTCAAGTCAAAAAATATCCCAAGAGCAAATTTTTTTTGTCTCATGTATTTGTGATTTCTTCTATTACCTCCATTATTGCCAATGATGTAGATCTATTTGTTCTAAATCTATACTGATTATCAACAAGGATTTTGTGCTTTTTTAGGAATGTTTCTAATCTGAGTTTTTGAAGTATTTTCGAGAACTGTGGCAGCAATGATACAGGTCTATAGTTTGTGAAATGGTGCTCGTTTCCGGTCTTATATAGTGGTATTACTTTAGCTATTTTCATTTTATTGGGGAATGAGCCAGTCTGAAATGATAAATTACATATGTATGTTAATGGCTTTGAAATACCTTGTGTAACTTTTTTCACAAGTGACATATTAATGTCATCAAAGTTAGTAGATTGTTTGTTTTTACATTTACTCACAATATTTACAATTTCATTTTCACTCACTGCACTAAGAAACAATGAACAGGGATTTCTCTCTGGAAGATGCTCTGGATATTTTCCTTTATCATTAATTTCCCTTGCAAGGTCCGGACCTACATTAACAAAGAATTCATTGAAGCTATTAGCCACATCCACCATGTCTTGCCTTTCCATTTCCCTATAAATGAAATACTTGGGCAGACTTTTGTGTCTAGACCCATTTCTTATATTATTATTTAGTACGTTCCATATCCCTTTAATATTATCTTTATTCTCATCTGACATCCTCTTATAATATTCTTTCTTACTTACTCTTATAATATTAGTTAACTTATTCTTTTATTTTTTGTATTTATGTTCTGCTTCTTTAGTTCATTTTTCTTTTTACATGCACTTTGTTGCCCTTTTGTTATCCATGGACAATGTGCATATGGTAATCTTCTGTTATATTTCAAAACTGGACAGTGTGCATCATACAGTGAAGAAAATGTACTTAGGAACTCTTTTTCTTTGTATAATATATCCCAGTTGCTCATTTCAAACTGAATTTGCCATGTTTCATTTTGTTTGTTGGAGAGGCAAACAAACAGAGGAATGTGTATAGACATTATTTTATATTGCATAATTGGATTTTAAAACATTTTCTCCATGAGACTGTGCTAGTCAACAAGTAAATGCAATCTGATGGGTTTCCTAAATAAAAAACTTTTAAACTGATTGGAATAATGAACTGAATATTAATTGGGATGTAGCCTATGTTTGATTGAATTGAAATGACTTTTCTTGTAAAGTGCCTTAAGATGACATGTGTTGTGAGTGGCGCTATATAAATTCAAATGAATGTTGTAATTATTGACTAGAGTTACTTAAATGTTGAAATCAAGGTACATCTTCAATGTGCATTTTTTTTTTTAATCATTGAAGGAAATGAAACGTTGCACATATCTTCACTGAACTGTCCTGGATATTAAATAGAGAATAATTGTCAGGATGGATTCCAAATAGGTTTTAAACTGTGGTACACAACTGCCTAACCTCGACTTTGGTGCTTACTCAACCAAACTCAAGCACCAATCCAGCAAAGATGTGTGATGAAACAAACGTTAGGAAAATTATCTGGTTTGCGATATAAACATTTGTTTCTGATCTGCTGGCTAAG
The DNA here is from genome assembly GCA_963556495.2 of Valencia hispanica. Taxonomy (NCBI): domain Eukaryota; kingdom Metazoa; phylum Chordata; class Actinopteri; order Cyprinodontiformes; family Valenciidae; genus Valencia; species Valencia hispanica. The sequence goes on along the minus strand of OY747713.1, from coordinate 11,600,549 downwards.
GATGAACAAACTAATACTCACAAGTCCAATCTTCCATGTTTCCTTTTTTTGCAGGACATCTGAGGGGGTCCACCCCCGCCTCTTGACTTGTTTTTTACGTTGCTGTCTTCTGTTCAGCTGGAGGATCCACCTGTGCCACACAGCAGACTTTTATACTGTAAGTAAAGTTAACCTTTTTCTAATCCTGTTTGTTTAAAATTGGCTTTGAGGTGTGAATTCTTTATTATTTTTCAAAGAAATAAATTTTCTCAAATCGGTTAATTATCACTAAGTGCTTTCTTTTAACCTTTTTTATTGCAGTTTGACACCACAAATGGCCATTAACGATAATTGTTTTGTTTTTTATTGTTGCATCTTCACACAGATTAATAAGATAACAAATTGTCATACACAGCTGTACATATTTTTATACTTTACAACACAGTTTGGTATAGCGCAATGTTCACTCAATTAAACATTTAATTTAAAAAAATTAAAAAGACATTAAAGGAAATAAAATCCGAAATTTAGAGGTGAAAATACATATTTACACTGTATAAAAAATGTGCATTTCCTCTCTGTCTGACCTCTTTTGAGTTTTTCTTAAATTTTGTTTAGTGGGAATTAGAATGTTTGCGATTGACCTTTAAATTACACCCACTGGTGCCCCTCCAATAAACTCAGATGAGGTGAATTAACCAATCGAAGGTTACAAAGTCATGACATCATCACCTGGTCTTTCCCAAGTTGTTTAAATGCTTGGCAATCTTAGTGTATCCAAACTTCTGCTTTTGAAGAAAGTAACAAATTTCATCAACAAATTATATCTCTAATTTCTATAAATAGAAGTGTTTCTTTAGATTCCAAAATGACCTGAAACAGGAAAACTTTGGTCTCATTTAATGTCAGACAATGAGGGGAAATAATGGTCTTCTTATACAGTTTATGTATTTAATGGGTGACTTGTGTTTGAGAATATTTTCTGACCACAATACCTCTGCCCCAGGAAAGGGGCAGAAACAGAAGCAAGTCCCCTTGTGAACTGACTTTTGTGTGATTCTTTGTTTCTTTGCAAATGCGAAGTTGGTTTTCAAGTTGTACGATTTCAGTGGCGAGGCCGTGGTCCTCAAGTTCACCAGACATAATGGGATTTCATAAGTGCTGTTCTGTCCTTGTATCTTTGAATGTGCTTTTAGAGAAAGAGAACTGAAGGAAAGGCCACAATCCACTACTCCAGAAACAGAAAATCAATTGATTCTCAGTGTAGTTTTATTTTGGCAGGTTGCTACATTAATAATGTGCAGGGAATCTCTGATTTGCCATCACTTTGTTGATACCTCTTTTAGCTATAGAATGGCCACTCTGAGCAGATTGTGGTTTAATGTACTTTTAAGCTGTCATTTAACATGAATCAATGCTTTGCTCTTTTTTTTTAACCAATTGATGTGGGATCATTAAAACATAATCCCATATATTCTATTACTTGTTACTGAATGTGTCCTTTTGTATGTGCTTTAAAGGATTAATACAAAAAAATTAACTGCTATTATTAAACAACTGAATCTCCCAGCTGCAGCGAAGGCACTGCATTTTGAAATGAACATGGCCTGATTCATTTTCCAGCAGTGTCTCATTACAATCAGAAACAAAAATGCATCTTACAGAACATCTGCTCGAAGTGTGTGTGTGAATACTGATATGTGTAGCATTGTTTGATAAGACCCTCTTTTGCTGCTTCATCATCAGTTTTCCTTGTTTTATTTTCCCCGCTTCATACTATCTTGCAAAGTGCTGGTTTTGTTGCATATTGTTGTTCCCAGCGTTTCCCAGCATCCCTTTAGGCAACCTCTGTTGAAGGACTGTTATGCAGCATCTGGGTTGCTTGTGGTTCTCACCTAACAGAAAGGTTTGTTTATTCGTCTGTTTTTGTTGTGTCCGTGCAGCTTCTTCCTGATGAGGTTCAAATGAAGTAAATCAGGTGGGTGTCACGTTCATCAGCTGTTACAGGTTGAAACTTTGTTCAATTACAAGTAGACTTTTGATTTTACACTAGCCTTCAGTCAAGCCGCAGGATTAGAATACTCAGATGGGAAAATCTGTTGTCAGGAGAACTACGAAACCATGCACAAAATTCAGTATTGAACTGATTTGGTTCTAATTAATTATTATCGTCTGTCCTTAACTGAGGTGTGTTTAGGGGCCGCAGTTGTGTGACTCTTTGAAACATGGTGGCCCCTGATCTGTGTCTAGTCCTATGAATGAAAGGAAGCATCTTTTTTTTTTTGCATGGAGTAATTTTTATAGTCAAGTGATTTGAGTCACTCAGTGAATCCTTTGTAGAGCCAGCTGCATCTGTTACAGCTTTTATAGATCATAGCTCATAGGTTGTAAAGTTGCAAATGAACCAGATTGAAGTCTTTACTCACGATGGTTTCTGTCCTGCTGCACAATTTTTAAAAGCTGCAAGATTTCTGAGGCAATGCGTTTGACCTAGCTGTGTTAAATTGTAACAATACCATAAAAATGTGCGGTATGCAAATGAACCATATAGACACCATAAAAATTGGATGATCACTTTTCCCTGCTGTGTCTGAAAACATGTGGCCTCTATAGCAAAACATTAACAGTTGTGCATCATCTTCTTTAGTCAATTCTTTACTATTTTATTCATCTGTTTTTCAGATGTTAATTTCTTTGTCACTTTTTCTAAACTTCCTCATGTGCTTCTTTTGCTTTTCAGCTGCCTTTTTCCACTTATTCATTATCCATTACTATATTTCTTTTTTTGGGAGGGGGTTCTTGTATCCTTTTTTCATCTTTCATCCCAACTGCAATTTACTCCTTTCTTTTTCTCTTTTTCCATCTCTTATTAATCTCTGTTTATTCATCCTCACAGTTTAGATTTGTTGCATCTTTATTTTCATGTAAATTTTTCTTTTTTCCCCACTTTCGTCTCATTCGTTGACATTTTCCAGCTGACCCTCAGTTTCTCCTTTCCTGATTTTACCTCATTCATCCAGTTACATCCAGAGATACAAGGCATTCGGCAACCTCTAACACAAAGAACAGCTACATTCACTCGCACACATGCTTTTAGAATGTTTCAGCTTGACAGCACTTTGTTCAAAAATGGAAAAAAACGTCCCAATGTTACAATCAGTGCAGTCATCGCTTATGTGGTGGCACAATGGTGAGGCAATGAAATGGTTCATAAGAAACACTAAAAATGAATGGAAATGGAGTAAGAAGAGGTTGTTGAGGGCAGGCGGTCTGATGCAGCACTCAATCACTGCCTCTTGTTCAGGCAGCCCCCTGAGAGTCTAAAATGGCTTATCTTTAAATGGCATGGATTATTAAATATTCCACTCTTTCCTTGCTCAGTAGCTGATATTTAGGGGTCTGGAGTGACAACTAGCTAAAAAGCTCAAACACAATCTTGTCTCCTTGGTTTTAGCTTAAAAAATCAACTTTTTAAAGAGGGAGGTGGGGTCATGGGGTCTTACGGTTTGTTATCCCTAAAACCATCTCCCAAAAAAATATTTCAAAAGACTTGGCTTTGGGAAGAAAATTCTATTGTATTTCAACTAGAACATGATAGAAAAAAGAAGGATTCATATCTGAAGTTTCCCTTATCTATTTTGAGGACTTAATTTTGTCTCTTCTCACTGGTTATGTGAATTTAAAACCTTACAGTAGCAAATAAATGAGAAGGAGCTGTTCATTTGTATCACTCAAAGCACTTCCCCTCTGGCCATTCAGCCATCCTATAGTTCTTTTTTTTTAGTACATAGTTTGGCATTGTTCAACCCCAGGCATTGGAATGAAGTTGATTTCCTCAACTGTGGGCGACTTGTAAATTCCTGTAGACATTGGCACACCATCATGTTCTGTGAACAAAGATATTGTTTGAAAACGTGTGCGCTCAGTTTGCAAATCTGCCGGCACAGATTGCAAAACATAAGATACTGATATCCCATTTGCAACACTCAATTAATTACTTGATACATAAAGCTGTGTTTTCAGCTTTGGTGGGTTTGTGCTTACGTTTGGCTGTCCAGATTGTTCAAGACCTGTGTGATGCCAAAACTTTTTTTTATGCTTTAAAGATTAAGTGAAAACACAAGTAATGCAATGGCTCAGGAAAGGAATAAATAAGTTTGTGCCACACAAAAAACATTTCTTTAGAATGAAGTTAAGATTTTGTTTTGTTGCAGGCTAGCTTCCTTTCTATTAAAACATCAGCCTGCAGATCAAAATTCCGTCTCTCCTTGCTATTTATATATTTGCTTAAAGACTTTTAGTGTGGCGAGACACAGAAAGCAAATCTGTACTGAGGCCAGGAATTGGTTGGCAGGGGTCTTCTCAGCCTGCAGTGAACCACAGGAAGCATAAGAGCTGATTTCAAGCTGCATGAAATCAGGATTTCACAGAGCTAAACGTGTTCCTGTGCCTCCCCACACTGAGGCCTGCAGATTGATTACAGCCCGGATTAGTTTTGTGCCCAATCCATAGTTTACTCATTAATACGGTAAACTTTCAAAGAAAACAGTGAGAACCTGAGGAGGCAAAAAACAAAAGCCTATAACTATTCTCCTTTCCCTCTTTCTGTTAGTTCCTCAGTCTGATTATAGTTTCAGTTTCATTTAGGTGGTCTTTCAGTTACTCTGGCACCCGTGAAGTCTTTTTTTAAAAAGAATTTGTCCTTCAGCCTGACACACAAAAACACAACAACGCACACAGGCACACAGCGGCAGAGACTGGTGTATTGCCTGTCAGAATGAAAACTGATTCCACTTTCTCAGTCTGGCACTCGGGGCGCCCACTCAAGGCCAGCAGACACACAAACATATATGCGAGCCATCAACCTAGCACACTCTTAAAGTTCAACACATGGCTGGACTGAGGGAAGCACAAGGAGAAGTGATGCAGTTCAACAATAAAAGGTGTTATAAGTACATTTAACATAGTGAACATGTTTTACAATGTAAGCAATATTCTTTTGTGCGCATGCATCGGCGTCCTTCTATAGAAAGGCTTGCCAACTTTGGCTCCCTAATAAACACGGTTTTAAATCGTTTTTTATGACTAGTTTTAACCGATTTTAACACCACTGACTTTTAGCAACTTGTTTTTATCGGGGGCGTTTTTAATCCGAGCACGGACTACTTTTTATTTCGTCATGCCTTCACTCACCTACACCCCCGGATGTGATGGCTGTTTTAAATTAACACAGAAAGTTCTAGAGCTGGAGCAGAGGATCTCCACGCTCCATCAAATCCAGGACAACGAGCGCGACGTGGACATCATCTTTGGCCGGACTTTCGCCACAGCCAACAGTGCTCAGCTGGCGGACACAATTCCCTGCCAGCCCGGTGAAGCTGCGGAGGGGGAATCCATCGCTGGACTCGGACTGCTGAACGCCGGAGGAGCAACAACAACTGCAGAGGAGGACCGCTGGTTCCATCTGGGGGCTAAGCCAAAAGCCCCCATCAGCTCAACACCGGTGCTCCAGAGTGTCTGGTCCATGATTGGGCCCGGCCGCAGTGGGGGGGCCCGGAGCAGCCGCCACCGCTCTCCTTCACCCGGCCTACCATTGTCAAACCGCTTCGGTGCCATGGAGCACGACTTTCCTCTTCTGATTGTCCCTCCGGCCGCCCTGAAACACCGCAGCCCATCCCCTCCCAGCAGCCGGAGCAGCAGCTGGACTCCCGCAGCCCTCCACGTCGCGCTAAACCCAGGACTCGCCGAGGAGCACTCCACTACACCCCGAACCCACGGAACGAGCCCTCGGCGCCGACTACACATCGCTGCAGTCCTGGGGAAACTAATCCGCCCAACATCCAGCAGGTCCTAGACCGTGAAAGATCCTCTGCCCAGCATCAACTTGTAGACCAGCCGCCCACCACGCTCATCATTGGAGACTCTGTTATCAGGAATGTAAGGATGAGAGGAGCGGTCACACTGTGTTTTCCTGGAGCCATCTTAAAGGACATTACTGAACAGATCCTGGACCATACCCAACATCACCCATCTGTGAGTAGAGTTATTATTCACGCTGGAACCAACATTTGTAAACAGCAGTCTGAATTCCTGAAGCTTGATTTTATTCATTTGTTTAATATTTTAAAATACACACATGTGTCTGTTATTATCAGCAGAGAGCGGAAAAATATTATAAAACATAGCAAATGCAACCCTAATAATCTCAAACAGTTACCAAAAGTCTTACCCCCTGTAAATCACACAGTCACTCCATCTCCAACCACTATTAATATGGCACTTTTAAATGTTCGCTCTCTGCTGAATAAAACTTTTATAATAAATGACCTAATTTTAGATCATAATATACATTGTTAATTTTTAACAGAAACATGGCTGAGTACAGATGCCCCTGTTGTTCTTACAGAGGCCTCCCCACCAAATTTTAACTTCACTTATTCCACGAGGAGTTGCAAAAGGGGAGGCGGAACTGCTTTTATTAGTTCATCAACGCTTTCTGCCAAACCTGTTTTATTTGATAATTTTAGTACTTTTGAATATAATGCAACTGCTTTTAGCACTCCTAAGATTTTATGTGTCACAGTTGATAGGCCTCCTAAAAGAGTGCACTTTTTATTCAAGAATTTTCAGAGTTTTTATCAATTTTGTACAACTCCTTTGAAAGGATCATTTTAGCTGGTGATTTTAATCTACACATGGATAGCCTTTTAGACCCTTTATCAACAGAATTTTTAAATATTTTGAGTTATATGGATTTTAGTCAGCATGTCATGCAGCCAACTCACAACAGAGAACACACCCTGGACTTGGTCATCACGCATGGCCTGTCCACCCGTTTGTCCTCTGTTGTTGACTTTGCTGTCTCTGACCATTACTGTGTGTTTTTTAACATCACCAGTTTTATCCAGCAGGAGACCTCTGTGAGAACTGTCAGGAAGCGCCATCTAACCCCTGAAGTGGCTGCAGGTTTTCTAGAAGTTTTCCAAAAGTTTCCTCCTACTTTCTTACCTGCCCCCTGTTATTTTATCGCCAGTGATTTTAACAGAAGACTTCAGTCCGCTCTTGACCTGCTGGCTCCACTTAGAGTGAAACGCTCACATTCAAAACTTGCAGCGCCATGGAGAAATAACAATCTTAAAAAACTAAAGAGGGACTGCAGGGCGGCAGAGAGAAAATGGAGAAAAAATAAAACCCCGATAAACCATCAATTATACACAGAACTTCTCAAATCCTATAATAATGCTGTAAGAAATTCAAGAAATGCTTACTTTGCAAAAATCATATCAGACAATAACAATAATCCTAAAATTATTTTTTCCACTATTGATAAAATTTGTAACTGTACTACTAATGCATTTCAGAAAACCCCCTCAAACAATCTTTGTGAGGAGTTCGCAGACCACTTCAGAGGGAAGGTAGACACCATCAGATGTAATATTTTATCTTCTCAAAGTCACATGGTTTTAGACAAATCTGATTGTGTGTCTCTACCAGAGGAAACACTGGACAGTTTTGTCCTGGTAGAGGCTGAGACTCTTGATAAAGTTTTCTCCTCAGTGAGGCCCACCACATGTGTTTTGGACCCGATTCCAACTTCATTTTTTAAGCCATTTTATAAATCTTTTAGGGATGAGATTTTAACCATGATGAATTGCTCCCTTCAGACGGGGGTCTTTCCTGCCGCCTTTAAAGGGGCGGTAGTGAAGCCCCTGCTGAAGAAGAGCAATTTAGATTTTAATGATTTTAATAATTTTAGACCGGTATCTAACTTACCATTTTTAAGCAAGGTTTTAGAAAAGCTTGTTTTAATTCAACTTAATGATTTTATTAATGAGCACAATGTCCTGGAGAAATTTCAGCCTGGTTTTAGGGTGAACCACAGCACAGAGACGGCCCTTTTAAAGATTTTAAATGATTTTAGATTAAATTATGACGCTCAGAAGGTGACAGTGTTGGTTCTACTGGATCTAAGCGCTGCCTTTGATACAGTAGACCACACTATTCTTTTAACTCGTTTAAAACAGATCGGCCTCCCTGGTGATGTTCACAAATGGTTCACATCCTATCTCACAGACAGGACTTTTGTGGTAAGTTTAGATACCTGCTCTTCTAGGGTCCACAGGATTACATGTGGTGTGCCCCAGGGTTCAATTTTAGGCCCAGTGCTTTTTAACCTTTATATGCTCCCTCTTGGCAGCGTCATCAGGACACATGGAGTTAACTTTCACAGTTATGCTGATGATACACAGTTGTACATCTCCATGTCTCCCGACGACACACGGCCAATGGATGCACTTTTTAACTGCATTTTAGACATCAAATCCTGGATGGCAGAAAACTTTCTCCAGCTCAACTAGGACAAAACTGAAGTTTCGGTCCTGAGGCTCGGAGAGAGAAGCTTTTACCAAAACTACAATCACTGTCTTTTAATCCCTCTTTACAAGTGAAGAACCTGGGCGTGGTTTTTGACTCTGAGCTGACTTTTATCCCTCACATTAAAAATATCACTACAATAGGTTTTTATCACCTTAAGAACATCGCCAGAGTCCGCCCCATTCTCTTTCAGGCCAACACAGAGATGCTGATGCATGCTTTTATCACCAGTAGGATTGATTACTGTAATGCCCTGCTTTCTGGTCTTCCCAAAAAGAGTATATCAGGTTTACAACTCCTACAAAATTCAGCAGCACGTGTCCTGACGAAGACCAGGAGACGGGAACACATTACACCTGTCTTAGAATCACTGCATTGGCTCCCCTTGTGTCTTAGGATCGATTTTAAGGTTCTTTTAATGGTTTTTAAGTGTCTTAATGGTCTTGGGCCTTCTTATCTATCAGAGCTGCTTTTACCATATGAACCTTCGCGGTCTCTGCGCTCCTCTGGCAGCCGTCTACTTGTCATCCCAAAAGTCAGGACACACACTCATGGTGAGGCGTCTTTCCATTATTATGGCCCTCACCTCTGGAACAGGCTGCCTGAGCACCGTAGGGCCGCAGAGAACGTTCATGTTTTTAAAAGTAGGCTCAAGACTCACCTTTTCATTCTTTTTAGCCTAGCTTTTAATTAACTGATCACTATTTACTGCCTGTTATTTGCTTTTCATGCTTTTATTGATCAGTGTTTTACTACTTGGTCTTGTACTTATCTCGTTAATTTAATTTATTTATTAATTTACCTACCTACCTACCTATCAATCAATCTATTTATTTATTTATTTGTGTATTTTAACATGTTAGCCTGTTTTACACGGATAAAAAAAAAGAAAAAACATAGACACATCGTTCCAGTGTTTCCTCTATGGGAGCCCTCTGCCCTGTGAGCAGTGGTCAGCTGTAGCTGCCTGGGTGCTCTCCAGGGGGTGCTTGGGTGGAGGTCACAATCCTGGCCTCCCCTCCTCTGGACGCCCTGGGTCGGTGCCTCGGCTGCTGCTGTTGACCCGCTGCTGCTGGGGCAGATGGCTCCCTTGATGACGTTTCCTTACCCAACCTGGCACATCTGTACTCGGCCCAGTGTCCATCCTACTTTCTATTTTAATCTCCTTTTAATGTTGCTCTTTAATGTGTCCGCACATGGGGATAGGATTGGGGGGAGGGTAGTATAATTGTGTTTAAATTTGTGGGGGGGATTTTTATTCTGTAAAGCACTTTGAATTGCATTTTTTTGTTATTTTTTTAGTTTTTTTCAGTTTTTTATTATTATTATTATAATAACAGCATAAAAGCCTGATTAGATGCATGCCCACTTGGACTGAAGATGCATAGAGGCAATGCTCTTGAACAAGCTTTGGGTTTTTCCACTCTTTGGCTAATTCATACTCATTTCTTACCAATTCAATCCAACCTGCTTTAATTTGATACACATTTGGTGAACTTACAGATGCACCAAAATAATTTTTGAGGCAATTTCTGATCCTCAACTTTGTATGGCTTTAATCTGTTGATACTGTTTGTAGCCGGGTACATCCTACTGAATCTACATCATTAACTCGTAGCAACTTGTTGATGCCTCATCAAACCAGAATAACCGAGTTACCTCCTGCTGACATATAATGATTATTGCATTCACATAACATTTTTCTACAGTGGACTGAGTACATTCTAAAAAAATAACTTTAAATCATCCACTCTCAATGCATGTGAAACTGACAGTGTGCACAAAAATGCATGCATAATATAGACAAAAGGTTATTTGGCAAGTGACTTCCTTTTGGAAATTAAGGGCCTGATTTATCAAAGGTTTGTGCTTTTTGAAAAGTGCACAAACCTCACAGTGGGTACAAAAACATACAGCAGGTGATTTACTAAGCAGGTGCAGGTAAGACCATCCATTTAGCGCTTTTGCGCTTGATGAATATGCAATGTGGGTGATTCTGGCAAAATATCAGGTGGAGAACATGCAATTAAGTAGGTATTTAACCCACAGTGTGATCTATCAAATATGAAACAGTTTGCGCTGCCTGTTTTAGCGCAGTATTTTTTTACCACCTCTGAAAGACATGTCTTAACTTTGCGCCACCACAATTCAACAGAAGTTTATTACTGACAAATGAAAAAAGTCGTTCACACACATTCTAACCTAATAGTAATAAACACTAATGGCCAAAGTCGCATCATGAATCCACTGCGCCTATTTCTCCTCTCTCTGTCTGTAGCGCAATGCATGGGGCGGAAAGGCTAGCACACAAAGCAGCGGACACAAAGTCTTCATCTGAATACTGCTCTTTGTGCCTGTTATGATTTGCGCAAGCAATTTTAGAAGATCACCCGCAAATCATAAACACGCCCTCCACACAATTTTTGGGCGTTGCAAACAATTTTGCGCTCTTTATTTGGAATATCAATAAATCAGGCCCTAAGTGTAAACGCATGTCATAAGAAATGGGGTGAAATGACTTGCATAGAATAAACTTAGCCAAGGTCAATCTGATTAAATGTGTAAATAAAAAGTCAGAACCCCTGAGGTGAAAAATACAATAGAATAGTGGAAGAATGAATGTAAATGTTTACATTTACCTTTTCAAAGTTGTAGTCTTTTTTTTTTTTTTTTTTTTTTTTACAGACCAAGTTCCAGAACCAGATGAATAAATGTCCTCACTGATGGACCCTATCTGTGAATACCTTTTACTCGAAAGTCACTCTCCATAATTAATTTTGGACCTGACCCGGCGTTTATATACTTTTACCATTCAGCCCTGAAATGATGAAAATATAGAAACACATTTTTAAGACTTATAGGCTTCAAACAATTTGCAACAGTGAGGTAAAGGTCAGTCCTTTACTGTACAATAAAGCTGGTGGTTTAAAATTTTAGAAAAGCACTTTATCTGATTAGTTTTAAATTCTAATCAGAAAAAGGTTCAATTAAAGGAGTTTAAGAAAACCACCGGATGTTAAAAGATGCAAGCAAATGTCAAAACATAAAGAACAAAACATTTAATGGCGATTTGGTTTCAAACTTATTCCTGCAGAAAATGACGGAATCAGAAAATTTTGATTAGAACAATCTAGTACATTTTCTGTTCTGTAAGGCACACAAACTAACTAAAAGAAAACTTTAATAAAGTAACAAAACTTTGTGAAATAGAATCTGTTGCTGATGCATCATTGTAAAAGTTGAACTCCATTTGTTTTGCAAGTTCAAAGCAGAATATTATTTTTTTTCCCTTTTTTGGGGAATCTATGTTGCAGCAGAACATTTTCTGGTTTAAATAAATTCTGGCACCCAACCACTGCCATGTCTTTGCTTGTTGATGTATTCTGATGAATCATAAATGCCCATAACCTTTACCCTGCATAAACATAGTAACATAAATACCAACATCCTACTGTGTTAAAACATGTTGATCTGTTAGAACATCCATTCTGACTCGATATGTCAGTGTAATATTTTTGGTATTATCGTTGATCTCAAAAAGCAAACGAATACAGGGATTGAACCATTTTTCAGTGGAACATTTTTAACCAAGAAATAAATTAAATCAACTCAGCTTTTTTTATTTTTTTTTATTGATACATTTGGTATATTTGTCCTGTGTCTTTGTGTTGCCCTGCGATGGACGGGCAACCTGTCCAGGGTGTACCCCGCCTCACTGCTGATGATTGCTGGATGTTAGCACCAGCCACCGGAACTCTGCCGAGGCTAGACGGTAGAGATAATGGATGGATGGATGCACCTAAATGACACAATCCATTCAAACTGTTGAAGATTAAATTGATTTTTAGATGCTAAATCATAACCATCAAAAGACAGATACAAAATGTATTCTTACTAGACATGAAGGATTTACCAAAAAGCACATATGTAATAAGACCTAAAGATGTGTGTTACAGAGAGATCACAAATTCACAGAAGAGCTTAATAAAATTAAAAACAGTGTAGCAGTAAAACATGTTTTTATTTAGTGTTTAAAATCGATGTTTCCCCAAGAGCCAAGTAAATCTACAGCACCTCCCCCATCTTCCTCTGTGGATGCTGTAAATGACCAAATCAGTAGATCTGCCCTCACGTCGCAGACCCTAATCTCATTATCACTTATCAGCCTTCACTATAATCACCGCCGCTTCAGCCGCAGCGACCTGTCTGACACCAATCTCATTGAAACCTAAGAGTTGCTTTGACATTCTCCCAATAACAGTTAATCCAGAGCCACCGGGCCGCAGAGGTGAACCGCTGTTCATCTGGCACACAAACAGGAAGCTGCCACGGAATGATTTCTGTCAATTATCTAAATGAAAGCAGCTGCAGTGTCTAAAAGGGGAGGAGCTGCTTTACAAAGAAGGTGGTAGCTGTAAGAATTAATGACTGCGCAAAACTGAAGAGAGGACGTTTGTTAAAAAGATGCACTAGTTTTACCAAATGGTGCATTATCGCTGATGCTTCTGCAATTAAAGATGATGCAAATATTAGGCATTTAATATTGCTACATGTTCATGGACAATATAATATACTTCATATATCTGTACTAAAATAGTGTTGATAAATGGATAAAATTGGATGAGTTACTACTGCAATTTCTTAATTAGAAACAAAAGATGAATATGAGGGACTTTTGAGTCCTGCTCTTAGTTCATTTAAATCAATGACATTTCTATGCTGTAAAATTCTGTAGTTTTAAAGGGGACATATTATGGAAGTTTTTTTTCATCCTTTTGTATTGCCATTGGGTTCTCTGCTGCCTCTATAAATCCTCCACCAACTCCTTGGTTTTTCATGCGTTGATCAAAAGGTGTTTTTTTTTCTTACACCAGTCTACAAAGTCCTGTATCCACTGTCTGTACTCTAAGTTGTCCTAAGTACATCCATCTAAACAGGAGAGTTTAGAGAAGGTTGGTGAAGTGCTAGACAATGCTAGCAGATTTGCTCTGCTTTTTGATGGAATTTGTATGAAGTCCAGTTTGTGCTACATTTCATAGGTCCAGTTAATCATCTACAGACGAAACTTGTTAAATTAGCCTTCTAAACTGAGTGCTTTGCATTGGGCATCAACGTTTAAACGTTAAACTTCACCAGGTCAATAAATTCAGTCTTTTACTAAAAAATGTCAATGTGAAGTGTGAAAAAAACGTTTTTTTTTAAACTGTGACTGTGATTAAAGTGCAAGCAGTTTGTTCCATTTTCAAAGTATTCTGTAATTAAAGAAAAATGTAATATTGCAGCTAATTGTCAAGTGGTATGTATGAAAAGTCATCAGCGGTTTACTTTTATATTAACTGTAATTAATGATTAATGACCATGATTTATCTTGCTTTTGTTGAAACAGGTTTGGCTTTTTTTAAGTGGTAGATTTATAAAATGATCTAGTCGGCTAGCTTATTAGACCTAATTGTCTCCATTATTCCTGTACCTGCAGTAAGTACAACAATGCCTTGGTCCATTTTTTAAAATGTCTACCACAGTTTTTAGATGGAGTTTTAGTTTCTTCCCTCAGAGAAGAAAGAGATCTCTTTTTTTCCCCCATGTTGAGAACACAGCAGTACACAAACAGCTTTGTTCCTGCTGCTCTAAATAGGCTGAATGAAACTTGGGTGATCCTAATACAAAGAAATGTTGATACTTGTTTTAATACTTTTGATATTTTGCTTTTACATAGCTAATGTATTCATTGATTTTGTTCTGGGTATTTCTATCACATAGATATTATATTTAAATGGTTTTGCACCATGTCTTTTTTTGTTTTTACAATTGAGGTTCATAGCAATATGGACGGTGTTGCATCAGAAGAAATTCATTTATGAGTATATTTAAAGGATCCTTAATCTAAAAATAAATATAGTCTGTAATACAGATTTTGCAAGCCTTTTTTATGTTAATTGGCTGTAATTTTTTAAAACTGGACCACTCAAATTACCGCCACATGTGTTGCTTTGGTGCGGTTGACAAAATCAGATAAGACTAGTATTGGTAGTTTGCTTTAAAGTTAACTTGAAACTGTGATACAGATTATGTAATAAAGCTGTGATTGGAAACCCAATACTTGGTGTTAAATTGGGACATTTCTGATGGATGTGGTAAATTGTGGCACTGATGCGTATAATTATACCAACAATAAGGGTCACCTTCTTTAAAACATTATGCTTTTTAAGAAATTTGAAAAATTTTCATAAAAAATATTTTACAGTATTTTGTTATTGCTGTAAAGTAAATTATTATTAAAACACTCAAAGGTCAATCTGCAGAGAAAACGCTAAAGTGGAAAACAGTAATATGACTTTTTCTTCACTTTCTAACGATATAAAAGTCTGCTTCCTCATTAGATTGCTACCAATGCAATAGTTTATTCATTTTCATTACTTTATTTAAACTTAAAAAAATGCTATGAAATCAGATGCCTCACGTCTCTTTTATAAATCATATTTTTTGTTGTTTTTTGCAGCCCTTTTTGTTGATGCAGTAATCTTTACTCCTGAGGAAAAAGCCTCATTGAGGATTCTTTTTTAAATTAAATTGTATGTACAAAGGTGATAGAAAAACACTGGTCGTGACAGTAACTATTCAAAATATAAATTGACCCAACATTTTCAAGTATGGCAGTAAAAAAAACAGGTTTACATGTTGTCCTTTACGTGGTTACATTTCTTTCCACTTCAAATTCTTTTCAATCACTGACAGCAGGCTGTTAAGAAGATTACCTAATGGCTGTTCATGGTTTCCTATGTAAGTTCTGAGTTTCATAATACTAATTCAGTTTCATTTTAAGAGATAACAAGCAGGCAAATGAAGCCTCAGGTGCACCTCAGGTAAAGGAAGTCATGCTATTAAGCCTTTTTATGATGTTTAAAAACATCTTTGAAGTGTGTTGTGTCCAGCTCTTGCATGAAGGTCAGTTTTCATGCAAAGTATCTGATTCACAACGTTTGTTGATATTAAAGTAAAACTTCATTTTGTATTGGCTTTCTGTATTACCAATAAAGTAATATGAAAGTAAGTCAACCTTGTCATGCAATAGACTGATGATGTATTATGGTAAGTACTGTGGATCCATGCACAGTGAAACAATGTAGGTGACAAAAACTGTGGTTTACGTCGATTCCTTTAGTACTTACCTTTTCAAGACTGATAAGACCAGTGTGTGCAATGTTTTGTTGTTATAGTATAATAAAGGGTTAGACTAGAGGTTAACTTCTACATCTTGCAGATTTGGCATTTCAGATTTTCTGTGTCCGTGGAGGAATATATACTTGGGAAGATAATTTCACCCTTTATAAAAAAGAAATATAAAAATGCCGCTGCATTCACAAAAATTGACAGGCTTTCTCCTGGGGATAAACATAATTATTCTTACTAGGGCAGCTTTGTTAGGAAATTTATCAATCAATCAATTAATCTTTATTTATAAAGTGCTTTTCGTACAAAATTGCATCTCAGATTAAAACTACCCCACATTAAACCACATTCCCATCCCTCCCCCTTTAGAATTAAAAACATGATCACAGTTATACCCACCTCCCCCCAAATCAACCCTCATGCACATACACTTAAAAGCAACAATAAAAAGGAAATAGGGCTGAGTACAGATGTGCCAGGTAAGGAAACGCCATCAGAGGAGCCATCTCCACCAGCAGCAGCACATCATCAGCAGCAGCCAAGGCACCGACACAGGGTGCCAAGTGGAGGCTAGGCCAAGACCCCCACCTTCACCCAAGTGCTACCTGGAGAGCACCTAGGCAGCCACAGCCGACCACCGCTCCCAGGGCAGAGGGCTCCCATAGAGGAAACACTGGAAAGGGGATTAAAATAACAGGTTAAGCTATAAAAATAACTGAGATAAATATGATGAGATTAAATAGTAAAACATTGTTACAATTTAATAAATTAAAACATACAGAGCAATTAAACAGACAATAATAAATAGTAATCAGTTAAAAGCTAGGCTAAAAAGGTGAGTCTTGAGCCTGCTCTTAAAACATGAACGTTGTCTGTGAACCTGAGGTCCTCTGGCAGCCTGTTCCAAAGGTGAGGGCCATAATACTTAAGACGCCTCAGCTCATTATGGCAAAATAACAACCCAAACTTCCTAACCAAGTCAATTCCTGGATATTTAGTTTACAATAATACATTTCTTTAAGGAGTTTTTCAAAGAAGACTAAAATGCTCTTTGGCATGAGATCATGATACAAAAAGTAAAATATATCCTACTGTTATTTTTCTCTCTCAGCTCTCTTAGAGTGCTATTATGTCTATGTCAGCACCATGGATAGCTCTATTTTCAGCACCTTTCTTCCCAGTTTAGTCCTTTTTATACCAGTATTACCATCAAACTGCTGTGACATTGATCTCAATGCAAAAACCATACAGAAGGCATGAATAAAAATTGGTTAAAAGTGTGTCTTGATATGTACAACTGATTAAACATATGTAATTTTTTTTCCCCAACAACTTTTGTGCAGTAGATTTAACAAATGGTTCTCATGCTGATGGGTACAAATGCTTGGTTTGCAGTTATTTCTTCTTTTAATCTAACTAATTTAAGATGAACATAACACTGAGCTTAAGCATTAATAAAAAGACAGCTTAGCCTTGGAATAACACCATATTACTGTAATATTCCTGCCACTTGTTTTGATGTCATCAATCACGGACTTTCAGACACTATTTTCCACTGAATCAATGAATTACATTCGCCTCTGAATCCACAGACTTGAATATCACCAGTTAGTTAAATCTCGCTTTAAGAGCTGTTTAAGTCTCATTTGCAATAATAACAGTGCCAATGCTGAATATTATTGATTGGCTGATTGGAACTTTGAGGCATTCACAATTCCCAATTAGACTTGATATTGATAATAGGGCATTTGATACTGACATAAAGATGTGTGCTGTTTCTATTGTGATCCACTACAGAAGCTAAAAATATACTCATAGGGACATTTCCTCTAACACATGTTCTTAGTGATGTAATTCCAAGTTTGCAATCTTAATCTGGTCTAGCACTAGTCCTTGTTAAGCTCTGGAACTGCTTTGGGGGAAACTGTAAACTGTATGCTGCAATGTATTGATGGCAATACAGATTTAATGGTGAATGACAAACTGTTGACCTTAGTCACATATTACTACACCAATGGGCCACCTCTTACACAGAGTTGTAGCCCTCTTGGGACTGTGTGTGTGTGTCTGTGCGTGTGTATAGGTTTGTGCTTTTATTTGTCTGCTATACTGCTATAGCCTGTATCTGCCAGAGATATCCTCTTGTTAAAAAAAATTATTACAAAGTTGTTGCTTCTTTTTTTAAATTCAAAACTAAATTTGTCTAAATGTTACTATATCTAGCATCAAATTGAACTGTACAGTAATATTCAATCAATGTGTATATACATTCTGATGAGGCTTGTTTCAGATTAAAAGTACCTCTTTAAAAGAACAACTTTTAATCAGGCATTCAACATACTTATTAAAGAGTAACTAACCCCCCCAAAAAACTTTTTTTTGCTTCTAAACTGTATAAATGGGTCTTTACCATCTTTTTACATTTTCAAGTAAACTTGTTTAATTCTACAATTTTTGGTCTAAAAACGTCTCAGTTCTGTCCTTTTGGGATTGAAGTGTGGCTAATGCATTTGAATTTTGTGATTGGCGGAGAGCGTTGCATCTTTTCCACTCTTTACGTCATAGGCATGGTCTCACAGACACGCCCCGTGGGTTTGGGTATAAAACCATCTCTCAGACACACTCGCCCCGTGGCGAGTTTGGAGTTTTTCAGGTTACCATTATTATCACATTAGCACTTAGTTGGCATAGCTAACATACTGTTTTGAACGTTAGCCTATGTTAGCATTTCCACTCAGAGACTGGACCCATCCTGTTTCCCTCTGACTCAACGCCCTGAGCCAGCGGCTCGAATTGATATGGCTCCGGGCCGCTGGGCTCCATAAAACCTCCCTCTACCTCCGGTGACGACAAGGAGATCCGCTGGCTCAGGACGCTGAGTCAGCGCCTCCTGAGGCTGGCGCTGCTGAGGGAGACAGGAGTCCAGGAGACAGGAGGAGTGGTAATGCTAGCATAGGCTAACGTTCAAAACAGATGAACGTCGATCAGATCGATCAGTTGGAAAACTGCCAACGTCGCTTTGGTCACTGTCCATGTTTCAGTGTCAGATTAAGCGAGCTGTCACTGTGCTCCTAAACACACCCCCACGTTCCCCCCTCCGCTCATCCTCCTCACTTGGCCATACCCCTCCTGGCGGTGCCAGGAACAACGGAGGGGAATTTCTAATGTTGTCTAGGGGCGGGGTTATGATTTTTAATGGGGTTCAGTTCCACTTTAAGCTCACATTTATTCGTGTGGTGTGATATTAGAATCCTAAATATCGTGTTGTCACTAGCTGTAAGCGGAAAATCAGCATTAATTTCAATAAATTATGTTTAAAAATAGACTTAAAGTGTGTAAGTATTCATCAACATGTGCATCCCTCGGTAAATTGAAATACTAAAATAAGTGAATTTTTCAATAACATTTAGGTATATGAACGTATGTAATCGGTAAACTGGATGTATTGGACCTATTAGGTACCTATTTGTGAATTGGTGCTATATAGAGAAACATATGCATGCACATATGTAAAGCTAATGACACCAAGGTGACATGGACTTATTGATGCTACTTTGGGTCAGTTGAATAAAAGACTTTGATCATTGATATTCCAATAGATGTTGGTTTTTGCAAAGCTTGTTTGTCAACTGTTGTATTAAGGTTTGAAGGATTTCACCCCCCTCAAATTACAGCAGCTTTTCTGTCGTCCTTCCCCGGAGAATAGTTCTTCTATTGCAAAAGTGCAAATATTTATTAAGATAAATATGTTTGGGTTTTGCTACTATCCAGACTATGTCTGCACTTTTGGCCGTTTGCTACGTGTATTCTTGGTGCCACGTGTTAAATACCAGCTCTCAGTGATGGCATGTTTTCCTGGAGAATGTGTGCCATCTCGGTCACTTTAAATGTTGATTGTCTTTAACCCAATGGAACTTCAAGACAGTTGAGCTAAAACAGCTATACTAAATCTGCCCTGAGTTTCAGCAAAACAGCAATAAGACAACTGACTTAGCTACTGTATTCTCGAAGATGCACAACAAATCCTTAACTGAATCATACAACCCAGAAGTCAACATAACTTGTTTCATACCACTGACTGCAATGATGGTTGGGAATACTGAGGAAACTTTGTATATAAAAAAAAAACTCTTAGTAGTTCCTATTAATGTATAGGTCAAATGGCTTGCCTCTGTCCAAAGGAACTGTCTGCTGTCTACGAGCCTGTCTGCTTTTGAAAAGATGCACTTGTCTTCAGTTTTGACTCATCTGACTTGTCTGACTGATGGGAAAGAAAATGGGTGCTGTCGTTGCAACTGTTCTGCAATAAAAAATGTTCAGTTTGCTGTCACAAAGCTTAATATTCAGAAGAACTAAATATGAAATATGCTTTACAGCTTTAGTGGATGCTTATTAATTCAATGTAAATGTCATTTTGAAGCCAAGGCATGTCTTTACTAACATTTACAAAAGTATCTGTGACTTCCTTTGCTACCTGGGGTATTTTCA
The DNA here is from genome assembly GCA_963556495.2 of Valencia hispanica. Classification (NCBI taxonomy): domain Eukaryota; kingdom Metazoa; phylum Chordata; class Actinopteri; order Cyprinodontiformes; family Valenciidae; genus Valencia; species Valencia hispanica. Next base: position 11,580,539 of record OY747713.1, on the reverse strand, counting down.
CCACTTTTTCAAGAACACCTAAAGCCAACAAGAGCCTAATCTACTTATATGTGAAATGTTTAAACTGTATAAAACCCTGCTATCTGAGTTTGTGCTGATGTGCTGCAGGCAGAAAGATGGGTTGTAAAGAGTTAAACTTGTTCAGCTTAATGTCTTAACTCCCTCAGGAAGCAGTGTTCTATTGATTAATCCTGTAGTAAATGTGTAATCGATCAAACTCTCTTCAGTGGGCGTACAACAGCAGCCAAACCAGATCAGATTTATGATCAAATCTCGATATTGGCCTTTTCTATAAATCAACGTACATCACTTCAGAGGCTGGTGCTCTTGTTTGAACCCTGTGTGGCACATTAGCTCTGCTGTTTAGATGACAGATTGTCTCTGCCAAATAGACGCTCATGTTCAGACTACAGAAAACATGCAGCGAGGAGAAGGAGAACAAGATGTTTCAATTATCCAAATGGATCCTGGTTGAGTGACAGGGTTCGACAAAAGATTTTCCAAAAATCCCCAGCCTCCTTGTGACGTTCATTTTCTTTTCAAAGGAAAAAACCCCCAAGGTTGTTCAAAGGTTGACACTCCACATAAAGACTCAGAGAACCAACATTTCAGATGCTTTGGCCAACCTTATGAGACACTGAAAATGAAATGAAATAGAACTACAAATGGAAATCTCTTAGATTTTTCTGTTTTTAAATAAACTATAATTGCTGTAAACTGCAGCATCACAATGTTTTTCATGTACAAGCACCAAACAAATGAGCAGAATTCAAAAGCTACTGGTAAGCAATTTTGAAGTCCTATTAGATCAATATCTCAGTATGTGGCTTTTATTTATCCTTCACTCTGAAGAAAGTCAGTTACCTCTTTTAAAAATATTTCTTTTGTTAATGTCGACATTCGTTTAAAGAGATAGGCAGGCTTAAGCCTGGCGCTGATTCATAGTGAGAGGACTAAGGCTATATGAAAGAAATAGGAAATTATAACATACATGTTCCCCAATTTACTCCCACGTTAGTTGTATGCATATTGTATGTAAGCTTTTTGTCATACTTTGGATTTTTTAAAGGTTAAGGTGGCTTCCTCCACGTCAAGGGACTGTCTCTGCCTCAAGTAGAGGAGTTCAAGTATCCAGTATCTCACCTACAGCAGATCTTTCTCTAAATGGCCTTCATTTAAACTGGAAGGTTTTATGCAGTATTTGAGCTGGCAGCTAGTCAGAGTTTGGCCTCGACCGAAGAGAATATTTGCAATGTTAAAAAACTCTATTGTCAAAAACTGGTAGTGGTTCTTTTGACAAAGTATTAGGGTCATTGCAGATGAGTAAAACACATTGCTACAAAAGAGGAAACTTGTGAAAATGGTTAGAAATGTTGACCTTAATTTCACATATTCACAAGAAAAACTGGGATAATCACTGAAGTTGAAAAGATCTACATGTGCGAGAAGTTTTTTTTGCAATTCTTCATGAACAAAAGGCATAAATGTAAAATATTAAGACATATATTTTATGACATTGTAAAGTAAAATATTTGTAAGAAAGAATCTGAGGTTTTCTGAGATAAACTCAAACTTTTAAGACAAGAATGTGCCAGAAGTCTCTAAGGTTTAGGTTTATTTAATATTTTACTGATATTAATATGGTGATATACATTTTAAGGCTGCAACAAGCATTTGTATTCATTGCAATATTTCCCCTTTTTAAAATAATCATAAACAAGTCAAGGCTAACCCTTAACTCGGCTCCATGCTTTTTTTTTTTAAATACCATTGTAAAAATAAATTTTGCAACTCAAAGCGCTTGACTGGCAGCACCTTGAAGCACTTTTTAAAAAGATGATCTTTGTAGATTTTACATAAAAGCTAATCCTGAGGCGAATACAGAAAATACTAATTTAGCTGGAGCATTTTACATCCTTTGATGGATTTTAGAGAACACTGCTTGTTAAAATGGCATATACTGGAGCAATTTTGAGCTTTAATTGGAATTATGTTGTTGTTGTTGGTAATAGTAGCTGGAAAAAAAGGAGATGCAGTGCAGACCTGTTCAATGTATGTTGTATTAAGTTAAGCTTATAACTTTTATTTGTTTTTGTCCAAATTATGCAAGTTTCATAAATCACAAGCATCTTATCTCTGATTTTGTTGGTAAATCAACAGAACTAAACTGAGTGTCAAAGAGAGACATTTGTATATAGGTGGCAGAAGTAGACACGGGATCACATTTTAGACTCCGAAAGACATGTGTACCTTCAGGCAGGCCAGACATTGTAATGCCTCAGCTGGTTAAAAATCTTTCCAGGTGTCCATCCCATCCAGTAGTACACATCCGGGTGTAGATTACATTTGAGAAATGGGACGCAGCTTCAGACAGAATGTCATGGGCAAGGACTAAATAAAGCCGGCTTTTCTCTAAGGTGAGCTCAGCTGTAAGAGTGTGACTGAGTGAGTGACTAGTCCTTCGTTAGTGCACATACTTTGTCGAGGCCTTGTCTCATTGAATGAGAATTGACATCAGGCCTAATTTAGCTCGAAGCAGCAAGTTAATGATCAAAAGAATAAAACACAAACACTCACACACTCAGGGATCTACATTGATTGAGGAGGCTATTGTTATTGAAAAGTGTGACTCATCCCACAGAGACCTCAGTCAAATGCTTGTTCTACTTTTTTAGCTAAAGAAAGAAATCCTCCAAGTTTATCCCAGTCATGTTTTTTACACCTGTGGGAATTTTCCTTTACCTACAATACAGGTTTCTATATTTTCTTACATTGCTCTAACTTACTCAGATTAGGATTACTCTCAGGGGGAGCCAAGCCTCGTAAGGACCAGTAATATTTGACTCCTTATATTAAAGGGTCTTTGCATGTCAGATGATTCTTTTGTAATATAAAAATTATATCACATTACTCCTATAGGCAGAGGACTTTTTGAGAAGTCATTAAGGACTGCAAAGCTTGTATCTGCTAATGCTAACAAAGTTAATGCTAATGCTGTTTATCAGTTGCAAGGACCCACTTGCTTACTTTAAAGGCACACCATTTTTTTTCATCAGACCAGCCTCTTTCATGTTCCCGTGGCATCATCTAACATTACAGTTTGAGTTGCATTACACTAAGGGCCAAAAGAAGACCAAAAGGAGCTTAGCATTTCTACATCAGACTTTACACATGTGCATTGTACTCTTGCTGCAATTGCAGCACGAACTGCATCATCACATATGTTCTTTTCTTCTGTGAACATCATTGCAGAGGGTTTAAAAGCTGTTTGTTCGTGCAACAAAAAATGTGTGAGACCTGTCAAAACAGTGTTTGAAGCTGTGAACATGACAATATGCTACGATTGCTAAAATACTGGCGGTGCAGATTGCACCTGCATGGCTTGCTGGGTGAACGGCTGACATAAAATCACAGCCACTGCACTAACGACAGGTATCAGGAGTTGAGTTCATTCAAGGACACCAATACCGATGATTTAAAAATGTGATGATCGATACTGAGGAATAGACCTGGACACTGCTGGTTAATACACTGCACCAGTGTCCAAGATGGGCCCTAATTATATGATGTGAGCAAGCGAACTAATTACTGTGTTGGACTGCATTAGACTTATGAGCAAATTAATACTTCATGGGCCAGATGGAATGAGCTCACGGGCCATATCACAGATTTGCAGTTGTAAAATGTGTAGTTTTAGCTGACTAATTTTAAATTTAATGAGTAATTCTTTTTTCTACAACAGATGGAACACATGCTCTTCCTTCTTTTTGGGGACTTTTTGTAAAAGTCTCTTTTTATTGGATATTATTTTCAATTATTGTCTGGCAAACATTTATTTAAAAAACTAATATTTTTGTTCTTCTATTTCAATCATTTAATTTACATCACAGAGCTATTGGACCGCTTGCTGTTTCCAAGCTTATACTTCAACACAACATGGTCTCATTAGAAAAGCGAAAATCCACCAGTGGTAACTAAATGGAATCCAGTCTGAAGCTGTGATTACTTACATTTTCTCATGTACAAAACCAAAAAATATCAGCTAGAGAGGAAAAAGGAAAGCGGGCTGCATGGTCTGCTCTGCTAAACTGTCAAAAGGCAGAGTTAAAGACAGTTATTACCACCAGCAGTTTTTTCAAACGTTGCGAAGCCACAAAACTCCAATACAAGATTTCCAGCAATCATCACATCACAGAAGCCGTTTTATCAAAGGTGCACGGCTTGAAACAAGATATCAGCGCTGTGCTGAGGGATTTTTCAAAGCAATATCATCTTTACTGAACAAAATAGCAAATTTCTGCTGTTACCAAGAGGATCTTGGTCAATCTCATGGTTTTAGGGTAGAATTACCGCATTACTTCCCATTTCCAACTTAATGTGTGTTTTCTGATGCTTTTTACATTGTTGCTCTTCTCCCCTTATCCCACACAACGCACACTGAATAACTCAAATGCATGACGTCAACAATAGCTTGGACTGTCTGTAGCTAGAGATGAAAAGAAAGAAAGAAAAGTGCAGGCAACATAACCATTGAAAATGGTAAAAGGACGCAGATTGGAGGTAGAAAAGACAAGTCATTAGACCGACTCCTCTCTTTTTTTCCTTTGGGGATGATAAGGAGAAAGAGGTAGTTTTTGCCAGGGTTCACCTTTTTTTCTTTTCATTTGTCACTTCATATGACAGAGCAAATCAAGAGATTGAGGAGATGACACAAAGAAGGTGATTGAAGAGGGGACGAAAGAAAAGCATGTCACCTTCATGCTCTCCTTTGTCACTTTGGGTGATGATAAAAAAAGGAAACAGGAGGAGGCAAAAAAGTCAGACAGAAATGAATATTGGAGGAGCCAGATGTTCCAAATTTAGTGGTATGCATTCAGAGTAACATTAATAACAAGATAGGGACACATAAGAAGAAGAGTGTGACAATTATTCAGAATGTATATTAATAATATTTGAACAACATTGATTAAGAAAATGTTAAAACTAGATTAAGATAAGAAGTTTGAATCCAAGAAAACCTTGGTTATTCCACTAATTTATTTCCGTGGTGTTACAGTTATGCGATGTGATAATCTGACCTTGCTTTGGGGTTTAGAGGCGTGTTAATTACTTGCAGACAGAAATCAGAACAAGTTAAAGACTCTATTTAAAACACAACTTCAGTTCAGAGGAGTTCAACAGAAACTGAAATATTTGAGGTCTTAACATTTGATTTTGAGCACTTCCCCTAAAATGAGCAACATTAAAATAAAAAGGGAAGCACAGCTCAACTGAAGTTATTTAAATAAACTCCCAGACTTCTGTTGAATGTGCAACAAATCAAAGCTTTGATTCTGTGAAAACACTGATGTGTAAATGATTGATCTGAGTCTCTGATCTGCTCTGAATCAGCTTCTTTAAAATTGTAATGCCCTGTTTTTATCACGATAGATGTGTTTTTGTTTAATGACACTAACATGCATTCTCTATACTAATGCTTGTAAATGCCTGTAGGTTCTGTGCTGTGGTTATATAGGTTAATGCAGGAATAAAGGCTAATTTCTTCTAATTTATAGTTACAGATGAAACCGATATCCTCAGGGGAGAAGAATTCTGGACACAGAAGCTTTCCATCTTCTCTCTGAGAGCCTTACCCTCTTTTCTTTATCTGTCTACTTACAGTGGATGCTCACAATGACCCACTGACACTGCCCTCCTCCACCCCACTTCATTCTCAAGGTCTCCTATGAAAATGGCCCCGACCGGCTGTCTGTGGCTATGGCGGCTGCCGTTGCTGCTGACAGTTCTCATACTTCGTTCGTGGTTTCTGTCTGTGTCAGCCTCAACTACATCCTTCCCCAAAGACCTGGAACCACTCCATGTTGTCAGCTCTGAGCGTGAGTGAATCCCTTTAAACACATTTCCACGCAAACTTCAGGGTAATTTTAATGGATATATTTTATCTGTTGGGGTTGTTCGGCAACGTCTGCACATTTCCCTCTGAATTAAAACCAATCAGATTGTCCTAGCCACAGCTCCCACCCAGCGACACTACCAGGCCATTTCCAAGTACATACTCCAAGACTGGTACTCCATTGGTTCCTGAAATGGCCCCCAAAAACAGCCCAGTCAGGGTGGCCCAGTGAAATGGAGACAAGCGCATACTGTGAAGTTTCAGTAAAATTACGCTGAAGTCTGTTGAGTCCAAATTGGTCTTGATGAAAAGTTGGCTCATTACTAACTTTTGATGTTGCTAAATTCAGATGTATTTTGTTCATAGTTATTATCCCTTTTTGATATTGTCATTTCATAATTGGTAATGACCAATAATTAATTTTAGAACAAAAATGTGATAGGTCAGCTAGGATTACCAAAATCTTCTCAATTTCTTAAATACCAGAATATTTATTTCGTTTCTCAAATTCAGAAGTTTATATAAAATAAGATTAAAATACTTTTATACAATTTGGGATAGCCCAGTTGGTGGCGATGTCATGACTTTGCAAGGATCTACAGTCGTGGCCAATAGTTTTGAGAATGACACAAATATTAGTCCTGACAAAGTTTGCTGCAAAACTACTTTTAGATCTTTGTTTCAGTTGTTTCTCTGATGTACTGAAATATAATTACAAGCACTTTATACGTTTCAAAGGCTTTTATTGACAATTACATGACATTTATGCAAAGAGTCAGTATTTGCAGTGTTGGCCCTTCTTTTTCAGGACCTCTGCAATCCGACTGGGCATGCTCTCAATCAAGCCAAATCCTGACTGATAGCAACCCATTCTTTCATAATCACTTCTTGGAGTTTGTCAGAATTAGTGGGTTTTTGTTTGTCCACCCGCCTCTTGAGGACTGACCACAAGTTCTCAATGGGATTAAGATCTGGGGAGTTTCCAGGCCATGGACCCAAAATTTCAACATTTTGGTCCCCGAGCCACTTAGTATCACTTTTGCCTTATGGCACGGTGCTCCATCGTGCTGGAAAATGCATAGTTCTTCACCAAACTGTTGTTGGATTGTTGGAAGAAGTTGCTGTTGGAGGGGGTTTGGTACCATTCTTTATTGATGGCTGTGTTGTTGGGCATAATTGTAAGTGTGCCCACTCCCTCGGATGAGAAGCAACCCCACACATGAATGATCTCAGGATGCTTTACTGTTGGCATGACACAGGACTGATGGTAGCGCTCACCTTTTCTTCTCCGGAAAAGCCTTTTTCCAGATGCCCCAAACAATCGGAAAGAGGCTTCATGGGAGAATATGACTTTGCCCCAGTCCTCAGCAGTTCATTCACCATACTTTCTGCAGAAGATCAATCTGTCCCTGATGTTTTTTTGGGAGAGAAGTGGCTTATTTGCTGCCCTTCTTGACACCAGGCCATCTTCCAAAAGTCTTCGCCTCACTGTGCGTGCAGACACGCTCACACCTGCCTGGTGCCATTCCTGAGCAAGCTCTGCACTGGTGGCACTCCGATCCCGCAGCCGAATCCTCTTTAGGAGACAATCCTGATCCTATAAATTGTTGATTTAGGTGCAATTTTAGTAGCCACAATATCCTTGCCTGTAAAGCCATTTGGATAGCGCAGAAATGGGAGAGAAGTAGGGAAAGAGACATTCGGCAAATGTCCACAGGACCGAGGACCGAAGCCTCTGAACATGGGGCGCCCATCTTAACTACTACGTAATGCAACACTTCACAGTGAAGTGCAAATTCACAACACAGGCCAATGTGACTGAAACAGAGCAGGTGGTGGTAACAGTCCTAGGGTTATTGTTCATGAGTCACTACATTGTGACAGGAGCTTGAACCGGCAACCGGACAAACCCCTACCACATGAGCAACGATCTCCCAAACAAACACTTTTTATAAATTCTATAATCAGGTATTATTATAACTTTATATATATACACTACCGTTCAAAAGTTTGGGGTCACATTGAAATGTCCTTATTTTTGAAGGAAAAGCACTGTACTTTTCAATGAAGATAACTTTAAACTAGTCTTAACTTTAAAGAAATACACTCTATACATTGCTAATGTGGTACATGACTATTCTTGGTGCAATATCTACATAGGTGTATAGAGGCCCATTTCCAGCAACTATCACTCCAGTGTTCTAATGGTACAATGTGTTTGCTCATTGGCTCAGAAGGCTAATTGATGATTAGAAAACCCTTGTGCAATCATGTTCACACATCTGAAAACAGTTTAGCTCGGTACAGAAGCTACAAAGCTGACCTTCCTTTGAGCAGATTGAGTTTCTGGAGCATCACATTTGTGGGGTCAATTAAACGCTCAAAATGGCCAGAAAAAGAGAACTTTCATCTGAAACTCGACAGTCTATTCTTGTTCTTAGAAATGAAGGCTATTCCATGCGAGAAATTGCTAAGAAATTGAAGATTTCCTACAACGGTGTGTACTACTCCCTTCAGAGGACAGCACAAACAGGCTCTAACCAGAGTAGAAAAAGAAGTGGGAGGCCGCGTTGCACAACTGAGCAAGAAGATAAGTACATCAGAGTCTCTAGTTTGAGAAACAGACGCCTCACAGGTCCCCAACTGGCATCTTCATTAAATAGTACCCGCAAAACACCAGTGTCAACATCTACAGTGAAGAGGCGGCTGCGGGATTCTGGGCTTCAGGGCAGAGTGGCAAAGAAAAAGCCATATCTGAGACTGGCCAATAAAAGAAAAAGATTAAGATGGGCAAAAGAACACAGACATTGGACAGAGGAAGACTGGAAAAAAGTGTTGTGGACGGATGAATCCAAGTTTGAGGTGTTTGGATCACAAAGAAGAACGTTTGTGAGACGCAGAACAACTGAAAAGATGCTGGAAGAATGCCTGACGCCATCTGTTAAGCATGGTGGAGGTAATGTGATGGTCTGGGGTTGCTTTGGTGCTGGTAAGGTGGGAGATTTGTACAGGGTAAAAGGGATTCTGAATAAGGAAGGCTATCACTCCATTTTGCAACGCCATGCCATACCCAGTGGACAGCGCTTGATTGGAGCCAATTTCATCCTACAACAGGACAATGACCCAAAACACACCTCCAAATTGTGCAAGAACTATTTAGAGAAGAAGCAGGCAGCTGGTATTCTATCGGTAATGGAGTGGCCAGCGCAGTAACCAGATTTGAACCCCATTGAGCTGTTGTGGGAGCAGCTTGACCGTATGGTACGCAAGAAGTGCCCATCCAACCAATCCAAATTGTGGGAGCTGCTTCTAGAAGCGTGGGGTGCAATTTCTCCAGATTACCTCAACAAATTAACAGCTAGAATGCCAAAGGTCTGCAATGCTGTAATTGCTGCAAATGGAGGATTCTTTGACGAAAGCAAAGTTTGATGTAAAAAAAATCTTATTTCAAATACAAATCATTATTTCTAACCTTGTCAATGTCTTGACTCTATTTTCTATTCATTTCACAACGTATGGTGGTGAATAAGTGTGACTTTTCATGGAAAACACAAAATTGTTTGGGTGACCCCAAACTTTTGAACGGTAGTGTATATTGGAGTTGAATATGCCATCATACACCTGCTTCAACGAACCCACTGTCATCTGGACAAAGCAGGCAGCACTGTGAGGATCACGTTCTTTGATTTCCCCAGTGCCTTTAACACAATTCAGCCTCATTTGCTTTGTCAGAAACTTCTGAAGACACAGGTGGATCCCTCAACAATAGCCTGGATCAATGACTACCTGACGAACAGACCACAGTTTGTGATACTAAAGGATTGTGTGTCACATCAGGTGGTCAGCAGCACAGGAGCACCACAGGGGACCGTACTCTCACCATTCCTTTTCACTCTGTAGACCTCAGACTTCCAGTACAAATCAGAGACCTGTCATCTGCAGAAATACTCAGATGACTCTGCAATTGTCTGGCGTATCAGAGATGGACAAGAAGCTGAATACAGAGAGCTGGTGGACCACTTTGTGACATGGTGTGGAAACAATCGTCTTGAATGTGAATAAAACAAAGGAGATGATTGTAGATTTCAGAAGAAACAGGGATAAGTCAAACACTGTTTCCATCATGGGAGAAGAAGTGGAGGTGGTTGAGGAATATAAATACCTCGGAGTTCACCTTAACAACAGACTGGACTGGAGACTGAACAGTGAAACCGTCTACAAGAAGGGACAGAGCAGACTGTACTTCTTGAGGAAGCTTAGGTCCTTCAAGGTTTGCAGCAAGATGCTGCAAATCTTCTACAAGTCTGTTGTGGAGAGTGTAATCTCTACAGCCGTCATCTGTTGGGGTAGCAGAATCAGAGCCAAGGACTTAAAAAGGCTCAACAACCTGATGAAGAAGACTTATTCTGTTCTTTGCACTACCGGGGAACCTCTGGAGATGCCGATGCAAAGAAGGATTCTTCATAAAATCCCAAAAAATTATGGACAACCCTGAGCATCCTCTTCATGAGACTGTCATACAACAACAAAGTGTCTTCCGTCGGAGGCTTCTTCAGTTTTGCTGAAATACAGACCGCTACAGGAAATCCTTCCAGCCCACAGCCATCATGATCTACAACAACTCTTAAAGAATTAATTGTATGAGCTACAGCAACACTTAATTTCCCTCTGGGATCAATAAAGTATTTTTGAATTGCATTTGAACATATATATATATATATATATATATATATATATATATATATATATATATATATATATATATATATATATATATATATATATATATATATATATATATATATATATATATCACACCTGATCAGAAATGGGAAAGGTTTAGTCTGATTTATTATCAGGTCATGACAAAAAACATTTAGTGTCTTAGTACAGTATCTCTAATTGGCTAATTAGCTGTACTTGGATAGATTTATTTTCTTAGACAAACTTTAGTTTTTTCTTCTGAGTTTTACACAGATTCATCTTTTCTGAGACTGTAAAAGAAATAAGCTGTTAATAATCAATGCTTCCAAATATTTAACTTGATTGCAGAGTCGTACCAGTATCCAGGTTTTCAAGGTCTGCTGCAGGACAACGACACCTTCCGCCTGGGTCTGGACTTTCAGAGAATGTTGCGGATCAACCACGTTCTTTACATTGCAGCAAGGTTAGTTGGTCAGAAGAAAAACAGTTGGCCTTATTGTTAGTTATACGTAACTTTTAGTATTCCTATAGCTGTTCATATCAGGCAGATGTGCTTTTGATATTTGGCAATGATTATGTAGATATATTTACTAAGAGACTAAATTTAGCTGCATGAACAGAATCAGTTGGATAATCAGGTTATGGTTACCAACTAGGGGTGCACGATTTTGACCTAAAACCTAATTGCGGTTTTTCTGACAAATATTGCGATTTTCGATTTTTACTTTCGATACTTTTAAGTGCATAAAACTAAAATTATGAATGAAATGTATTGTTACTTTTACAACACAGTCTTGTACAACTTGACACACATGCGAACAATATACAATAACCTAAAAAATAGGGCCCTCTTCTGGCTTTTGTCTGCTGTTGAACCTGAAAAATCTCTAATATAAACTACATAGTGATTGAGGTAATGAGATTGTTCAATGCTTCGTGATTATTAAATACCTGAACCTAAATACAAAAGAATGCTAAGACATAATGGAAATTAACTTAAACAGGTAGCTAAATATTTTTTTTATTGACGAATCCTTGCCATTGAAAAATAGAAAATGAACTCTTATTAGATTTAGATTTACAATTAGAAAACAAAATCTTCTGCAGTCCACTGCCATTTACTAAACATGAAACTGTTATATTGCACACATTTTAAAATAAATGACAGTAATGATTAAAAACAAGACCTTATCCAGCCTTTTGCAAGATAAGACATAGTAACCTGACAGTAGGGGTGCCAACTCCCAGCAAAAAGAATAAGGAACCACCCCCCACCCTCCGCCTCATGATGCTTGATCGAACTAATCGACTTTAATTTAATGCACGTGTTAAAGCAAATGCACAGAAATGAATTATTTTTCTATAATAATTAAATAGATTCAACATCTTTCTTTGATAGAACTGCAGACTGCACAGATGGTACCTTCCCGAAGGAAAAAGTACTATAGCTTAGTAGGATACTGTATTAGACTTAATATTGGCTGTATACGATAAAGGATTTATGACCACTACATCCAATTGGTTGTAAGATTCAGATAAATATTTATTAAAAGCTAGACATTTTAAATGAGAATAAGAGAAGTATGTATTTGTGCCCCCCTTTTCCTGTTAATTCCCCTACCTGGCCCCCGGGCAAAACTTTCCTAGAGCCACCCCTGCACAGCTACCAGCTGTCAGCTCAAAAATAATCCTGGTGTTATTTGTCTCTCAGAAACAGTTTATAACTTCCCTTCAACTCATTCTTGTCACCTAAAAGGTAAACGTGTTTCTCCATCACCTGTTCAGCTCTGATGTTTCAGTAAGAACATCTCCTGGTTTCATCTTCATGTTTCCACCACATATCCAAACCGATATCATGACCAGCAGCTGTTACGGCTGTGGCTCCAGCAAACATCAGAAAGTAATACTAAATCAATTCTAACAGTTTATCAAGCTTAAATGTTCTGCTGTTGTTTAGCGCGACACCCGCTGGTTTCCTCTATCTGCTAAAAGTTTGTGATAAACAAACAGAAACGGGACTGCGACAGAAAAGCTGATCAGCTGACCATTGATCAGTTTCATGATTGAAGGAGCAACAGGAGAGGGAGGGGAGAGAATGAGAGAAGACGAGGCAGCTGCGCAGCGTAAAGACACAGAATAACTCTAGCTTTTTGTCTATTTTTCATTCTAGCTGAAATACGGGACAAATCGCGTTCCTTCTCACCTTAATACGGAACGCGTAATATTTTCTCTGAATACGGGATGATTCCGTTTTTTACGGGACGGTTGTCAACCTGAGCGCGGCAGCGGAGAGAGACTGACAGCAGAGATCTGCAGCCAGGTTCCTCTCCTGCCACCCACTGAGAACAGTGAGAAATACATTCTGCTTTCACATTGAACAAGTCGCCAAAAGTCTCTAGCAACACATGGAAAAACCGCTAGATCTGTCACTAGTCACTTTTTGAAAAAAAAACGTTGCCAGGGGGGTCGGAAAAGTCGCTAAATATAGTGACAAAGTCGTCAAGTTGGCAACACTGCTCTGCATACAAGCTTGTTTCCCATCGCCGTTTCTGATTGGCCAGCAAGCCAGGAATGCGAGACTCAACCATTTTGATTGGTGAATAGATTTATCACTCAAATGTCAGGGGAGGGAAAAAAAACCTCAGCCTCCTGAGGTTAGGTTATCGCAGGAGTTAAAACCTCAATATTGATGCGATAAAGGTTTATCGTGCAGCCCTATTACCAACTCTAATTTGATTATTATTTTTGACATACCAGTAGTTGTTGTTTTTTCATTTTATTTAGTATTTAATCTTTATCATATGTTTCGAATAAAATATGAAAAGAAAACATCTCTATTGGTACAAACTGTAAAATGTTTCAATTATCTTTTAACTTGACTTAGATGTATCAATAACCTAAAAAAACACAATTTGAGTACCTACAATGATAAAATGCTGCCCTATCAATGATTTGATTGGTATTTTTATCTACTTTAGTTTGACTTCTCTGTGCATGTTCATTAATAAAAACACATCCCCTAAAAAAATAAATAATGTAAAGCATTTGGGCCCAATTTCTTAAGTTTTCTTTTTTTTAGCGGATGCAATTTACCAACCTGTATTGAGTGCAATTGGCATTTAATATGTAGAACTGGAAGTACACTCTGTCTCAGACTGTTTTGCCTAACTTAAAGGAGTCATAACCTAGTATTACCTTGGATACCCACGCTCTATTATAGTCTTTCAGGCCCTTTAAAACAAAAAACAAAAAAGTGGAAAAAAATAAACACAGAGCTCCTCTGACCCTTATTTCTGAAGGCATTGTTGTCTCGCGAGATCTTATGCGATATCTTGGCTGTCGTCGACGAGCATTGTAATAATGCAAATGAGGGACACGTTGATTGGTGGCAGGAAGGCGGAGGGTTGACACGATATGTCTATGGTTGACAACGCTTCAGCATATCTAACCCATATCTACTACTCCTGCTAGCATACAATAGCCACATTAGCAGTTAGCTGCTGTTTGTTACACACAGCAGAGCAATAAAAACACAGCCTTACCGTTTCAATTGCAGGCAAGTCTCTGATTGTTGGAATGGCCCCTTTTTCCAAACGGAGCTTCGATGCTAACTTCGCCTGATATTGTCCCAAAATCGTAAAGGATTCCGGCGTAAAAAATAGAAACAATATTTCCATGTTGATTCTGGCAGTCAACAACAGAGCAACTCACGTGTGCACTACGTTTCTGGCAGAAATGGTTTTAGCTGATTTAGCTGATTAAAATAAAAGGCTGACACGAATATGTCTTCTTAATGCATCATTGCGTGGAGAAACTTTCTGCATCTTACACGGTGGAGTTCGTACTTCGAATCGATGATGTGTCCCTCATGAACGAACCGGCTCTAAGAGCTAACCCTTTGAAGTGAACGAAATTAAAATCACATATTTGAGATGGGCTGGTTGACGAACCCAGGGGTAAACAAACGCTTCACTTTTAAATATTGGCTTCCCGGCCACTGTATAACCGTTAGACAATCATAACATACATTTTTTTTCTCATGGAAAAGTGAAAATTACAGGTCATGACTCCTTTAAAACAGCAACCAAAGCCCTCATCTAAAGTCCACTCTTACCTCTTACATGTAGATGCTGAATCTAAAGAAAGATGAAATTGTGCAAATAATGATGAACATAATGCATTGCATCTGCTTGGAACACATTCTAATCCTTCACTATCTAATGTGATCATATAGCCCAACCTTACATGAGATTTTTCTCTGGTTTTGATTGACATTCATAATTGGGAATGTTGCGAAGTAGATTTACACATAATAAACAAAGTAAAGGTAAAGACAAAACCAACATAGATGCAAAGTGGGGCCAAACATGCAGCGCCCATTATTATTATCACCAGAACTAGGAAGATGACAAGAAATTATGGATTTGAAATAAAAACAACCATACGGATATAGATGCATTTAGATATGATGTGTTTGAAGCAGCCCTTTCATCAGAATTCAATAAATCTCCTGGGAATGAGTGTGTGCGATGAGGCCTGACTCTATGCTTTGAACTCCTCAGGGATCATGTGTTTGCTGTGAACCTCACGACGGCATCAGAGGAGTTTGTTCCACAGCTGGTGAGTAAATGTATACGATAAACAGTTTATTTTTGGATCTGTTGCTTCAAGAGATCACAAAGATGTCTGCATCGAGTATTCCGGATGTCAGAATTACTTTAACTGTGTACCTCTATCTGCCCCAAACCTGCTTCATTTCACCCTTTCATTTTTGCTCCAAATTTCTTAAGCAGATGCTTGCAAAAAGAGTTTTATATATTTAAAAAAAAAATTTGAATACCATACAAAATTAAAATTAGTGTGACACTTTTCCTTTTTCCCAGTTTGTGACCTATTGGTTTATAACCCTTTTTCTATAGTTGTCCCAAATCTGTTTAATCAAATATATTTGTCTCCTTGAGGAACAATAAATGAGAATGGGCAGCACAGCATCAAAACCAAAACAGTTGATACCACTTCATACAGTTTTCATGTATTTATTTATGTTTTCCACAAGAGCTTAACCCCTTTGAAAGTTATGATTTTCTCTTTTAAAGTCATGCAGAAGCATTGCAGAAAAACTTTAAATAAGCTTAGAAAGAATGGAAGTGAAGTTTTATAACTAGCAAGTTAAGGATAACTTTGTCTTGTTTTAAAGTACTGGTAGAAAAACATAGTTTTGGAGAACGGCTACTTGGCAGCTATTTCAAGTAAAAATATTAATGGCCGAGTCCTTTTAGTTGTGTTTACAAGTAAAGATTAATCTCCACTTGTTTTTTTGTTTTTTCAGCAATACAAAAGTATGAAATATATACTTAAAATCTAGATAATCTAGGCTGTGGAAACACAAATTATGTATTTTGTATCAAGGACAGAGACAGGTGGCACACCATTTTTAACTCCGCGGTGCTAAGCTCCATTTAAAAAGAAAAGAAAGATCAGTGTCCTCAGTGAGTTTCCATGAAACAAGTGGTAGTTTTGAAAAGTTCTTGGAGGTCAAGAACTTTCAATAGAGATTCCATCCATCCATCCATCCATCCATCTCTTTTGTCTGTCTGTCTGACTGCTTGCTCCATCCATCCATCCATCCATCCATCCATCCATCCATCCATCCATCCATCCATCCATCCATCCATCCATCCAATAATTAGTACACTTCTGTTTCCTTCAGAGCATGTGTAGTGAGCTTCATACATGTGTTATGCCTTCATTCTGAATTTTTGTCTTGCATAAGGATGTCTCCCTCAAAGAGAGCAGCATTAGAACAGACAGCTGACAATGCAGCAAAGAACACTTTTCCTTATTGCACAATAGATCTATTAAATATCAGGGCGGCAAAACAAAACTATAGCGGCTTGTAATATTTGAGGCAGCACAAAGGACAAGCTTACTTTGATCTCCACACCTCCTTCTCATCAAAGGGAAAAGGTTACAGGGTGGCTTCTGACAGTAATAGGTCTTCTAGTGTATTGTGGGATGGTGGGATTACAGCAGCTCTTTGATGTGAGATGTTACACTCGTTATCAATGATTCGATCCCAGTGGTGCATCTGAGAACCGCATGGCATCCTGCTCTGTGTCTCTGCGTGTATGTACTTTTAACTTCATAAGAAATGTTTCATCTTTATTTGGGAATTCTTAATCTCCCTATGTTTTAAATTTTCACAATAACATGTTCTCACTTTGAGATTTCGTTAGCTAAACATGGCCAAATAAGTCCAATAATAGCTGTTGTGAGCAAATATACTTCAAAACCTCGAATAAACACACAGGGCATAATGTTGTTTTGAACATCCTAACTGCATTTTGTCAAACAATCTTTTAGAGCTACAATTCCATTAATTCTAACATGAAAGTGGAATATTTAACTCAAAACTACCATTTATTGACCACAAGCTGGAGCAAAACATAAGCCCAAATTTTTTATTAACTTGTACGCAGATTACATTATAGAAGATACATTTCTAACTTTTGCCATGACTCACTAATGCAGCATGAGGCATTGGCTGGTATGAATTTCTCAAAGTAAGATACTTATAGTGAAAACAGCAAAAATTTAAACTGAAATGTTAACATGATCTAATTGCTTGTAAATAATACCAAAACACTCCATAGAACTGGATACTCTGGGTGCCACTTTATCTAGGATCTCACAAACTTTAAACTGCAGGAACAGTATGATATTAAAGTGTAACATTTTAAAAAGAGGGTTAAAATTTGATTTACCAATCCGGTTTATAGCAGTTAATTTCTAAAGCAAACATAAATATGTCCACACCTAATCCCTGACAAGACAAAGTAAAAAGGTGTCACAAATATGCACCAGGAGAAAATCAGAATGCAGAAAACGATAGTTTACAGCTTTCTTTCCTTGTTCATCACACAGGATGTGGGCTTTTTGAAGATGAAAATTATACTCTGGAGACAGGGGATCTCATTTATAAAACTTTGCATAGAATCATTACTAAAACCGTACTTAAGCTCAGCAACTTTTTTTTAACTTATGCCAATAAGTTTCAGATCTGTCAAACTTGGATTACACACAGGTGCACGCACTTTCCACTTTATAAATCCCACTCTGCCTAGAAATGTGCGTAGGGGTTTCTGGATCATATCCCGCCTCCTATGCACACACTTTCTCCCATAAATGGTCCATGCAAAGTATCTAGTGAATATTCTGCATCGACTTAAGCTAATATGGGGCGTTTCCATATACCGTATATAAAGATTAAGGCGTTTCACGGGTAACCATGGCAACCGAAAGGCGGAGAAAGTAATTCCACAGAGACAGCTGCAGGCTCAAAGAGGTACGGAAAACAGTTTTATTTCAATCAATCACTCAATCAGAGCTTTACTCAGCCAAAGGCAGCCAAAGTGCTTCACATTAAAAGACAAAAATACAGTTGCAAAAAGAAAATGTGTAACAAGAAGAGAGTAAAAAGATTTAAAGATGTAATAATAAAAGCAGCACAAGCGATAAAAAAGATAAGAACAATAAAGTTTCAATTAGGCCTATATGATTACTTCTTGTAGCAACAGTAAAACAGGAATTTATTAAAACAAGCAAATTATTAAAACAAATAAAACTACATATTTAAAGCCTGACAGAAAAGGTGTGTTTTAAGCCTACTTTTAAAAAGTATCATCCTTGCAAAATATTGATTTGGGGTCAAACGGAAGAGCTGCAAGTGACGCAGCGTTGTAGCATCAGCGTTCTAGATATAAATAAGAAGAGCGGAGGACGGGGTACACGATTCCAGCGGGTCGGTAGATCCTACACCAGGTCCAATTCAGCACATAGATCTATTAGGACCGCTTTAAGGAATCTACAATGGGTCCCCCATCCTGATGCTTCCAGTGGCGTGATCTTCAATGAGCGCCAGCATCCAATGTGCAGCATTATGCAGGGGACGCTGCAGTATTCGTTCTTCACACAGTTAGTACACCAATAAGTGTAATTTCTATATAATCTGAAGACATAAATACATATAAACATACTGTGATATAATTCTTACGTGCAACATTATTTCATTCAGATTCTAATTTTTATTCTCAGTTCAGAGACAGGGGGACTGCTGCTTGTGTGTCTGTGTGCGCAAAGCTCTACAAGTTTGAAATTGTGGCTTAAATTCACATTCTTGCCATCTCTCCTGCTGCGCTGTCAGTGTCCTCTGTGTCCAAAAAGTGCATAAGCAAGATCCTTAGTGTGCTTAAAGTTGCGCACATTTTTCCGCAACGTTTTTTCCTATAAATCCTAAACTTGGCATAGAAAGTTGCTTAAGTAGTTTTCACACCCTGTTTTGTGCGTAAGCAAGCTTTATAAATGAGACCCCTGAGCCGTAGCGGAATTCATCATATTGTATTTGCATTATTTTCCATAAATGGGACTAATAGAATTGGAACTCATCCATCCAAGTCCAAATTCTGTCTCTCAGGAAAATGGTCGTCAGAGCTGCAAACTTCATAACCAATAACAGAAGTATGTTTAACTTGACTAATGTTTAACTAAACTTTTCTCTCGGAGTCTGCCACCAGTTGTCTGAGCTGTAGCCTCAACAACTGCCTCCCTGATTGACCTGAAGTGTTTGCTCAAACAGCTCTGAAGTCACATATGACTCATCTCCCAGCTCACCAGTGTGATTGCTTATATTTCTAATCAGATGACTTCACCAGACACAGCTCCAGTAAAAGTATACTGTGTTAAGTATGCACGTGCCTTATGTTTCAGAAGCTGACGTGGAGATCCAAAGACGTCAGCAAGTGTACAGTCAGGGGAAAGAACAGCGTGAGTTTACACACTATGCTTGACTCCTACCAACCTTTTTGATATTTTATTGTTTTTAGCAGAGGCTTTCATCCATAACAATTTGACTTTACGGTTTAATTTCTTACCGATTATAAAGTTTGATATATGTTTGTGTTTCAGGATGAGTGCTATAACTACGTGAAAGTTCTGGTGCCTCGAAATGATGAGACTCTGTTTGCTTGTGGTACGAATGCCTTCAACCCAACCTGCCGGAACTACAAGGCAAGCGTCACTGACTTACATTATCCTCATACATGTGTTGTGTTCCTCGTCAGAAGGGCATTTGAAGAACCCCACTAGTGTTTTTTTTTTACACATTTTTTACTCATTCTGTGAGAGCTCTTTCCCAGCTCAATAAATATTGATAGTTTCCAGGCTGAAATGGTGAGAAATAACTCCTGGGTGTAGGAGGGTCTTAAAACATATCGAGTTATCAGAAAAGGCAAACAGAAATCCTAATAACTATTTAATTCCATTCATTCTCTGTTTATTTGGTGCTGGGGTTAAAGAGATTATGAGACAATGAATCCCAAAGGGTAGACGAGTAGCAGTGGTATACCAAGCAGTGGTTTACAGCTACATTAGCTTCCAATGTTTTTTTTTTTCTTTTCCTAACGTGTCCTGTTTGGCAATGTGAAGCTCAGAATTGGTGTCGGAGTACCAAGTAGAAGCCAAAGAGATTTACTTTCACAAGCGGAGCACTACGGTTTTTTCTATGGTACTCCACTTGATATATATGTGTGAAATATCTTTATTATGAATTGCTGTGGGTTTTATTTTCTGATGTTATGGACATGGAGACGGAAAATTAAGGGGAAGAAAGAAAGATGAAGAAGAGATGTAGGAAACAAAAAGTCATGAGAGAGGGTGAGTTGAAAATACAAAAGAGGAAAGGGAACAAAGAAAAAACAGGAGAACATCGAAGTCTGCCTCCATACCCACAGGATGGCAGAGAGCTTCCAATGTTTTATAAGAAGCTACATGTACATACATTTGAGTTGCACAAAAACGGAAGGCAGATTAATGTAGCCTCCAATTAATAAGCCCTTCAAATGATAGCATAAATATCTGCATGTAAAACTCCTATATGAAGTGGATCAAACCAGTTATATCTGCTAAAGCTACATCAGAAACAATACCTCCTAATAGATTTAAAGTACAGCAATTATAGAGAGGGAAAAAGGGGTCTGACCTGCCCCCCATTTAAGGCTCAGGCACCCCCCAACAGAGGTAAAATTACCAAGAAGGGAAGGTGTAAAACATTTACAGTGTCACCGTGATTCATACATTTATAATAAGTCATACATTTAAAATAGGCCGGACCGACCTTTAAGGTGTAGCGGATAAATGCAACAAAATAAGAGATATAACGGGCCTAAAAAACTGTTATTTTTAAATAAAATTATAAATGTAAATCCAATGTGCAGTCGTAACTTTATTAGTAGTGTTTCCGTATCATGGCACCAACAACATAACATGAGAAACCTTCTTTCTGGACCCTAATGCTCTCTGGTCATTATGGTAACGTTTAAACATACTTTTAAAGGTCTCATTTACTCTTTTTTTTTTTCAATACATTTGCTGTGGTCTCCACCATGAATGAATGCCTTGTGAGCCGTTTTATGTGTAATAAATGCTGTCTGTCCTGTTTCAGGAGACTGAAGTGTGTTGAAGGAGTGGGTGTGGGGACACGTCAGGATCACAAGTCTAACTCAGCCTATTATTATTCACTATTTGCAAACGTCTCGCCTCTGATTGGCTAACAGCAATGCAACTCTTATGCTGCCTTCGAACAAATAATTAACTGAACTTACTTTGCTGGCGGTGTTCCAGGACAAATTCCAAGTTTCTTCCACAGCTCCTCTTTCTTGGGTGAAA
Source organism: Valencia hispanica (assembly GCA_963556495.2). Taxonomy (NCBI): domain Eukaryota; kingdom Metazoa; phylum Chordata; class Actinopteri; order Cyprinodontiformes; family Valenciidae; genus Valencia; species Valencia hispanica. Next base: position 11,559,220 of record OY747713.1, on the reverse strand, counting down.
AATGGAACACTGATGTGCTATGTCCACCAATAAATCAAGCCCAACCGTGTTCTGACATGATATGGAGTAGCTAACAGTTAGCTTCATTGCTAACCGTTAGCTCCGGCTTTCTAGCTTCTATTAGCAGAGACATGCTCTGCTCTCTCCAGGCTGCAAAATCAGCCTTCCAAGACTATGAATACATTTTTTCTCTGTGACGTAGAAGGGACTGGCTTATTTTGACTCGCTCTTTTTGCCGTCTGTTTTCTTTCTGTGGATAATGGAGGCAATGGGGGTTGGAGAAAATGTTGACGTGCAGCTCAGAGTGACTGATTGTATTTCACAAAGAACAAGTAGTCTGTTACATGGTTTCTCAGTGAAGGAGACCTTTGAAATAGGATTTACCACAAAAACAAAAAGGTTTTAGGTTCTAAGAGCATAAAATGTCTCTTAGAACATTTGACACAAAAAAAGACTACAAAAACTATTAATGTCTGCTAAAAGAAATCAAAGGATAAGCTTTTTCTTTTCATATATTTATTATAAACTTTCTGTCCCACTCTGATTGCTGACACAAGAACAACAAATAAGCGTTTAACTAAACAAACATGATTTGAATTCATAGATGTTGAAAAAAATGAACAAAACATTTTGAATGAAGAATAAAGAATAAAGCAGAAGTGAATCATAGACTATTTTGAAAGTAAACAACGTAAAAAAAAAAGGGTGGTGAATGGATGGAACAGCAGTGAACTCATCAGTGATATCAAAGGAAAACATTCTATGATGTCACAGGTGAGGCCATGTATGTGATGTCATCAACCCTTTGAATGTAAAAGAGTTCTGTCTTTTTCTCATTGCTTGCTACATTACTGACTAGTTCACACGTACGCAAAGCTCTTTTCAAATCGACCGTTTAGGTACTTTGCTAATCAACGCCAATTTTAACAACCATATTTTGTGGAAAAATGTATCAACAATTTCCAAGATACCACAATGGAATGGGGCCCCAGGCCAGAATGGGGAATCAGCAAAGTCATCAAGGCTGGTGTCCTCCTCCGCCCGTGCATTTCCTACATGGGGAAATCCAAAGACTGGGATCTCTTTTGGAGATGGAGAGAGGAAGATGGTATGAAGAGAACCAAAAAGTAGCCACCCTGGAAGCAGAGCTGGAGGAGACAAAAGTCCAGTTAAAAAGACAGAAAAATCTCAAAGAAATGTTTATCAACAAGGGCAAAGAGATAAAGAGGGAACTCGAGAGAGTTGAGCAGTTTAGTGATCCAGCAATCCTCAACTGTGCAGCCATCGCTTCCACCGTGCACAGTGACGTAAAATACAAGAACAAAAAGTTGTTGCAAAAAGAGTTTGAAGAATTGAAGGTGGCCCACATCCTCAACCAGGAAGCATTTACGTCTCAAATCCAGGCAGAAAAAGAGAAAAATAATGCCCTCCAAGAAGAATTAGACAGAATCAAGACTTCCTACGAGGAGCTTTGCTCTAAATATGAAGTCGACGTCACTGTGGTGGGGCAGAAGGCTGGGTCACAGAAGGTAAGTGAAGTGAGAATTGGTGAGGATCAACAGCTCCTGGAGAACCAGAGAGCTGAGAGTGATGTTATCTATCAAAAAATGTCACAAGAGATCACAAGTTTGGAGAAAACACTGGAGCAGATCAAGGTTTCTTATTGGAAACTTAACGACAAGTATGACAGAGATGTTTCTGTGCTGAAACAACAAGCAGAAACGTGTCAGCAGGAGATAAATTGTGAGAAAAATACTATTTTAGAAAGAGCAAATGAGGATCTACAGCTTATCAACAACCTGAGAGCTGAAAAGGAAGATCTCAACCAAAAAATGTCACAGGAGATCACATTTCTGCAAGAGAAGGAAATACAGATGCAGAGTGAATTAGAGCAGGTGAGAGTTTTATACCAAGAACTAAACTCCATGTATGAGAGAGATGTTTCTGCATTAAAACAACAGGTAGAAACATGTCAGCAGGAGATGAATCGTGAGAAAAATGCTCATTTGGAAAGAGCAAATCAGGATCTACAGCTTATCAATAACCTGAGAGCTGAAAACGAAGATCTCAACCAAAAAATGTCACAGGAGATCACATTTCTGCAAGAGAAGGAAAAACGGATGCAGAGCGAATTAGAGCAGGTGAGAGTTTCATACCAAGAAAAGAGCTCCATGTATGAAAAAGAAGTTTCTGCACTTACCAAGCAAGCAGAAACATATAAGAAAAAAGTAGATCATGAGAGAAAAGTTAATTTGGAGAAAACAAAGAAGGATCTTCAGGAAATCAGCAAACTGAGAGCTGAGAAGGCACATCTCTACGAAATTTTTCTGAAAGAGAAATCCAAAGAGCCTGTGAGCTGTTTGGCAGGTAATATGGACCAGTGTGAAAAAGATGATTCTGCACTGAGACGACAGGTAGAAAAACTTCAGCTTCAGATAATTGAGGATAAAAAAACTCATTTGGACACAACAAAGGAGGACATGATGCTTTTGGACAAAGTGAAAGCCGAGCAGGCCCTTCTCCAAGAAAACATGACAAAAGAGATCACATTCTTGCAAGACAAGGAAAAGCGTTTGCGGAGCGAGTTGGAGAAGTTTCAAGTTTTATACCAAGAACTAGATTCTAGGTATAAAACTGATTTTACTGCGTTAAAACAACAAGTAGAAACATATCAGCTGGAGATAAATCGTGAGAAAAATGCTAATTTGGAAAAAGCAAAGAAGGATCCTAGCAATCTCTCAGAGGAAGCCCTGTCAGAGGTTAGTGACTCTTCCGAAGCTTCACCCATTAGCATTATTAATGAGAATTTGGAGGAAATGGGGCAGGTGTCAAGTGAGACTGAATCCGATTCTGAAACCGAATCCATGGAAGACACTAACTTCTCTGGTGAAGACAACCCAGACACTAAATCCATGGAAGAAAGTGAAGGGACAAACGATGAGAATTTGGAGCAAATGGTGGAGGTGTCAAGTGAAACTGATTCTGAATCTAAATCCGAATCCATGAAAGAGACTGATTTCCCTGTAGAAACCAACCCAGGCAAGTTGGACAACTCAGATACGAAATCTATGGAGGAAGGCAAAGAAACAAAATCAAAGCCTTCAGTTTGGAAAAAAGTACGGCACATTTTGGGTTTGAGGAAACCAAAAAAGTGGAAGAAAAACAAGCAAACGTCTAACGTAACTAACTAGAAAATGTTTCCCTTTTTAACCCAATTTGAAAAACTTTAAGTCACATTGAAGCCTTTATATAAATCCCAAATAAAATAAAAAAAGTGTGGGCAGCATGTGTTGTGGTGGTTAGCACTGCAACTTCTTTTTTAGCCAAATTCGAAAAACTTTTAAGTCACATTGAAGCCTTTATACAAATCCCAAATAAATAAATAAAAAGTGGGCAGCACGGTGTTGTGGTGGTTAGCACTGCAACTTCACAGAGAGCACGTCTCAGATCTTTGCTGGGCGTCTTTTTCTGTGAGGAGTTCGCATGTTTTCCCTGTTGCTTGCGTGGGTTTTCTCCGAGTGCTTCGGTCCCCCCCACATTGTTCAAAAGCATGTAGGTTAGGTCATCTGGCCAATGTAAATTATTCACAATTGTTTCCTTTTTCAAGTAATTTGTCTTTTTTTTTCTATGAAGGGAAACTTAAAAAAAGGCATTTAAATACATTTCCCAGCAAGCCTGAAAATGCTTGGAAAAAACTTGAAAAGTCAGAATATGTTTACCATGACACACAAACACATAAAAAAAACATGGAAAATAAAAATATTTTAGTGCTTTCCCCTCAAAGGAAAATTTTAATTAAAACGTTTCACCTTTCGCCTGGAAATGCATGGAGAAAGACATATTTTTTCGAGATTTCGCTTATTTCTGTACGTAAAAAAAAAAACATTTTAGTTTTTTTACCAAAAAATTATATACTGAATAAATGGAGGAAGGCAAAGGGAAAAAATCCAAACCTTCGATTTAGAAAAAATTTATGATACCTGCTAGGTTTTGGGAAACCAACTTCACAGAGGGAAAGTTTTTTGTTTTTGTAAAAAAAATTAAATAAAAGAGAAGAAAAAAGAGGGAAAAGTTTAAAGTTTAAATACATTGTTATAAAGACAAAAAAAAAAGGAAAATAATCCTTTTCCCCCTCAAGGGAATATGTAAAAGACTAATTTAAATATGTTTTACCGTGCGTGCTAGGTTTTGGGAAAACAAAAAAGCATCTTCAGAGGGCAAAGTAAAAAGAAGTAAAAAAATTTAAAGTAATAATAATTTTTAAAAAAATTATACGCACGCACGCACACACGCACACACACACAAACACACACACACACACACATATATATATATATATATATATATATATATATATATATATATATATATATATATATATATATATACACATGCTGCCAAGCAAATGATTTAAGAGTAGTTGGGGCATCTTCTAATACAACTGTATTAGGCAAAATCATGCTGACCTCAACTAGCTAGTGCTTGCAAGAAAGCAAGCTAGTGCTCAATGAGAAATGTTGTGGTTTTTTTAATTTCACAAGATCTTGTACAGCGGGATCTTGTTCCGCCCTAATGTAGAGTTTAGATCAGTAAGGTCCTCATAAATCAATTTGGAGAGAATTCTTAACAAGTTCAGTTTTTTTTTCGAACTTGTGAATTTTTAATGAGAAAGAATGTAGCTATTACTGGCATTTGTATATGTATCTGCATATGTAATAAAAAAACCTCTACAAGAGACTTTTGAGAATGTATTGTTTTTCAGTCATATCCACATGTCTCAAGTCACCATGTCTAAGGGACATGATGACTTGGATTATGACGGCGTTTCCCCCACTCATAATTGGCTGCCTCGTCAAAACCAAACAAACTTTTATAACTCCCACCGTCCCAGGTGCCACTCAGGAGCGGCAGTTTCTTTTTTTTACTCTTCCGCCGCAGTGCTGTAGGTTTGATTGACAGCGTATGACCCTGTTTAGCAGAAACGTCTTGTGCTTTGAAATCTCCTACTGTGGAGGAGAAAAAAAAATGTTAACCTGAAGACAAGGAGCTTTTATTTCAGTTTTGAAGCATTTGGATCTAAAAGTAGACATTTGGAATTTAGAAACACAACGATGCCATGTTTTTGTTGATGATTTCAAAGTATAGTTTATTGCTTGCATGTCGGTTTTAAATTCTGTTTTAAATTCTTACACATTAAAATTATATAAATCTAGAAACCTTACAGTGTAAATGAAAACAATTACAGTCTGCCAAATCAACATTTAAGAGAATCTTAGACATAACTTTATATATTCTGCTTGTTTTGAGGCCATGATGACGCAAAACCCCTTTAAGAGTTATTTATGCAGGCCAGCAAGTCATTATAAATGCGGGCTCGTCTTGCCTGCCCTACTCTTGTAGAGGGCTTTTAATTCATCAACATCATTGTCTCCAAGCGCTGCAACAGCAGCAGACTATGAGCAATAATACTGGTGGAAATTTAGGTTTATTTACTCTGTATGTGGCTGTTGAGGCGAGACTGTTACAAATAAATGCCAAAGAAAAAGGAAAAATGGCATTAAATAAATATTGGATTGGTGTTAGGTTAAATCTGCTTAATATTGTGAGTTGGACACTTAGGTGACTGTAAAAATACAAAAAAGAATTGTAAAGGTATCCAAAAAAATGAACAAAGCTCTGCTTTGATTTTAAATGGAAGTGTAGAAACCGAGGGCTGGATTAGGAATTTAAAATGGCAAAGTAGGTTGGCAGAAACATCACAGTTCAGCATTTGCAGCTCAAAACAGATTCAGCTCCCCATGGGAGACAAAAGCAGACGGGTGTATTTATGAGGTTTCTTGGGAGGCTAAACTCTCTGTTAGCGATTCAGCTAACATACTCAGAAAACTGCTGTCAGCGCAGCTGCCAAGAGGACTCTATGATATCTATGCCCTAGCCAGGTCAACCACAATATTACTGGCATGATAATTTAGTCAAATATATAAAACAGAACGTTGTCAGTGGCACAATCTTAAATACACAAACTTGTCCTCTGTCAGCAAATGTTGCGATTCCTGATGGATTTTCTGTCAGCAGTGTTTGTCAAATAACAAAATTGATTCAATTAAAAAATGAACTGTTTTGTCATGCATTCTAAATGGTGACCTTTTGTTTTTGAAATGAGCTGTTAACGTCAGACTCATTGCATTATGGAGGATCAAGCACAAGATGTGTGCTTTATTTGCAAAATAACTGTGATTTTCAGCTGAACACTGACTGACACCAGCTGATTAGTGGCGTTATTTCATCTTTGCTGACATGTTGTGACAATGTCTGCAGATTCATTACAAAAGGAATCAAGCTTAAGATGATAATTTAATTTACTTTTTTTTCAATCTCTTGTTTTCAGATGACCTCCTTGGACCAGGTTGGGGAAGAAGTGGTTGGTCAGGCTCGCTGTCCGTTTGAGTCCATTCAGTCCAATGTTGGATTGTTTGCTGGTAAGTTAACAGTCAACCAAGGGAAAAGGTCTCTATAAGTTGATATTAAACAAAAGTGCAACAAGTTTCTTATAAAAATAATACATTCAAATAATTCTGCACAAATAATATTCAATGCATATAGTGACAAATAACTTAAGGATAAAACAAAAGTATAAAAATTGCCTTGCAAAAGTATACCTACTGAATTTATCACATTTTTACATGTTGCAATGACATGTTACAAGGGATTTTATAGGGATATTGTGTGATGGACTAACACAATATAGTGTATAATTGTGAAACAGAAGGAAAAGAATAACATTTTCCAATTTCCTGATTAATAAAAATATCAAAAGAATAGGTCTGATACTCCTAAGAACATTTTTGTGCAATCAGTTGTATTCAGAAGTCACATAATTAGTAAACAGAGTCCCCACCTGAGTGATTTAATGGCAGTATAAATACAGCTGTTCTGCAAAGCCTGAACAGATTTCACAACTTTAGAAGAATAACTTATCAAGAGGACATATATTGGGTGCAAATTTGGCCTTCAATAAAACAGTTTGGAATATGAAAGAAATTATTAAAAGAAATCCAAGGCATACAAGACTTTTCTCCATCTGCCCTCAAGCCATGTATGGGATGCAGAAAACAATCGGAATGTGGTGCTCTGGTCAGATGATACAGAAATTAAAGTTTTTGCTTTATGTGCTTAATGTTATGCCTGGGAGAAAGCTAACTGAACACACTATCTCTACCATGATAATTTGGCAGCGTTATGCTGTTGGGATATTATACTTAAGCGTGGACAGAGAAGCTTGTCAGTGTTGATGTGAAGATCTATTAAGCTGAGCCTGCAAGATAACTGGCACTGGGGCAGAGAATCACCTTCGAGCTGGACAACCCTGAACATACAACCAGAGCTACAATATGATAGTTTAAATCAAAGGATAGTATATTGTTTATTTTTATGGTCCAGTCAAATTTAAGACTTAAATCTGATTGTCAATTGACAGATTGATATTCATAAAGGTTTTAGTCTCACTGAGCTTTAGTTATTATTTAAAGAATGGGCAACAATGTCTGGCCTTTAGAAGTTCAAAACTAGTGCAGATATTAATTTTTGCTATACTGTAACTGCAGCAAAAGTTTTTCCTGAGTATTATCTCATTTGTCCTGAATAGAAATGTACACTACAGTTTTCAATTTGTAAAGAAGTTTTGCAAAGTATGTTGGTATATCACATATCTCAGAGTTTCATTGGAGTTTTGGGTTGTAAATTGAAAAAAAGTAAAATACCTAAAGGCATATAAATATATGTCAAGAAGCATTCATTTGTTCAGTTTTCACATTTTATCTATTTTCAGGACATTAAATTATCTGTAATCAATGGAAGTTTAAAATACTTTTTTCTGAAATAATTCCCTAATTTGAGTTTCCTGTTGTTTTTAGGGGGAGATTTCTATTCAGCCACCATGACAGACTTTCTAGCAAGCGATGCAGTCATCTACAGAAGCCTGGGCGAGGGGCGACCAGTGCTCAGGACCGTCAAATATGACTCCAAATGGCTCCGAGGTATTTTGGAGAAATAAGACTTTGATCATTTCATGGCTGGAAATTATCTTTCCCATCTGCAATGTGTTATTTTTGATCTTTAACAACTGTATCACATTTAGGTACCTCACCATTCAGCAACACAACTTTAGTCACAGCTTGAAGCATTGATATACCAAATGCTGCATTTAAAATCCGAGCATTTTCTCTAAGTTTGCATCAGTGTGAAAACCTCTAACGATCATTCACTCCTTTTAATGGAATAAATTGCAATGGTTACCAGTTGTGTGAAATATTCTTTGTAGTCAATGACTCCCTGAAGTCTTTGACAAAGACTTCTGCAGATGCTTTGTATGTTCCCTCGCGGTGTACTCGCAAATCTTCACAGCAGGCACCTATGATGTAAACCTGCTGAAACCACAGCTGAAGTCTCTGTGATTTATTGTTGGAAATGTTATTTTATTACAAACTCAATAGGAAGTAAATGAGGGAAAACTGTTTAACCGTCAAAACACTTACGATCTGTAGTGTTTGTGCTTAAAGTGAGCAGTTTTAAAAGCTTTTAAGCCCCAAACTATAGTTGAAAGCAAAAACAAAATTTATTTTATAAGGATAAGCTTAATTTACCTTAAAGCTCAAAATGATATTGTGTTGAAAAAGTGATATAGCCACAGTAATATAACCCTCTTATTAGTCCACTTAATGGTAAAAAAAAATTTTTAAACAAAAAATGTTAATATTAAATTGTTTAGCCATCCATGGAGCACTGTTTGAGAGACAGTAGGATTGTGAATTCCAATTTGTCCTTCACAAGTCAATCCTGGGAAACAGGCCACAGTTGGATATATCTACCCAAATTTTATAATATTTTTTTTTGTCTGGGTTTGTGAATAGTTTTCTGGCTGAAGCAAAACTTTCAGTATTTGCGAAGTAAAATCAAGTAGAAAATGGTTTTTCCAGCCTAATCATTTGAGGGATGATTTCAACAGCATAGAGAAAAAGGTTAAATGTTAGAGGGGAAAAAAGAGAAAAGCGCACCTTCAAAATAGATGAAACAGATTATTGTTATTCTTTTCTCTCTGCAGAGCCTCATTTCCTGCATGCCATCGACTATGGTAACTATGTCTACTTTTTCCTGAGTGAGATCGCAGTGGAATATACAGCCCTGGGCAAGGTACGTGTGTGTGTGTGTGTGTGTGTGTGTAAATTCTCCTTCACTAGGAAACAAGTTGGTTGAAACATTTTAAAACAATGAAAACAGAAACAAACCCTAAAGGATGAGTTCTTATTTCTATAAGTCTTTTTTTAAACAGTAGTTTGTTGTTTGTCTGTAATGCTGAAAGCAGTAAAGGCTTTTAATAAAAAGGATAAACTAAAAAATGCATGTCTGGCTAAAATCTTTTTTAAATTTTTTTATTTCTACAGGTTGTGTTTTCTCGAGTTGCACGTGTCTGCAAGAATGATAATGGAGGATCACCCAGAGTGTTGGAAAGATACTGGACTTCCTTCCTTAAGGTGATTTTCTTCAGTAAACATTAGCAATGTTTTAATCTGATCTCAGGTATCTAATCAGTGTTAGGCTCAAATAGTTTATTTGAATGACCTTTGTCAGATTACTAAATAAATCTGGTCACTGTCAAGAAAAACTGATCTTAAAGTTCCACATGTTACACCGAATTTTACGACCATCAGATATGCCTCCAGGCTGTGCTGATGCACTTCGAGCTACTATGGTCACATGGTCTAATACTTTTAAATTTGGTGTAACCTGCGTTTCTCTGGAAAGTGAATTATATGATACATAAGCACCATGTAAAATTCATTGCATGTAATAAGTTTTAAGAATTGAATGTCATTGATTTTTATTAAATCATCAGACTATGACTCATCAGGACACTTGAGAATATTTACTGGCATTCACTAAACACGGTTTGTCTTTCTCAGGCACGGTTGAACTGTTCAGTTCCCGGAGACTCCTTCTTCTACTTTGATGTTCTTCAGTCTCTCACCAATGTGCTGCAGATTAACCAAAGGCCAGCAGTTGTTGGAGTGTTTACCACTCAGTCCAACAGGTAACTTCACAAAGGACTATGTTAGGTGATTTGTAAAGTAGATGTTATTTTGGTGAGAAACCAACTGTTTTGGAGATTTTGTCCTGTTGATTTTTGGTTTTAACATATTATCTCTGGGGGAAACAAAAACAGTTGTGTGTCGGTGTCGTCATTTCTAAAAATTTGTTTCAGAACATTCTTCTTTGAGCACAGTGAATATGCAAGTTACTTCTTTGAATACATTTTGGAAAGTGGACAGAAAATTGAGACCATTTCGAAAAGTGGAGAATTTATGGAAAATTATGCAGAAAACTGTTTTAGAAGAGTGACGCATGTTGGAAACTTTGAGTGGTATTTTTATTTAATTCTTCTTTCAAATGAAAGATTAGCTTAGTTTTTGTTGATGTTAATAAGTAAAGGTGCTTACATTGTTAAGGAGGTCATTTTGAAAAACAGGACCATTTTTAAATGTGTACATTTTTGTTAGAAAGGAGTTATGTGGTTATTGTTGGAAAGCAAAGACATTTCTTTTAGTCGACGTTTATGGAAATGAGGACATCATTTAAAAACTAGGAACGTGGTGCCCAGGTTCTTACTCTTGGGACATAAAGATTTCATGAAGAAATTGGGTCCCTGTTAAGATTTGGGTCAGGGAAAATAACATGTCATAAGGGGTCTTCTCAGGTACAGTTTTACATAGCTGTCTTTGCAAAATATATAAAGGTTTTTCTTGGATTCTCTCTTCCCTTGCCATTTTCAATTAATTAATCCCTTTACCTATTTTTTTTCCTCTGTGCTCTTTCTTTTCCTTCCATTTTCGGAGTACTTATAATAATCCATGAGACTGACCTCATTAGTTGCATTTTATTTGATAAATTCATGAGTTTACGAAGGCAATCTATTTTTTTTATAGTATTAAATGGATTCTGATACAGTGAGGAACATAAGTATTTGAGTTTGGAAGTTCTCCCACTAAGAAATTAGGGAGGGGTCAGAAATACAAATTGTAGGAGCATATCCACTGTGAGAGACAGCATTAGAAAAATCAGAAAATCACATTGTCTGATTTTTAAAGAATTTATTAGTATTTTATTGCTGCACATAAGTGTTTGAACACCTAGCAATCGGCAAGAATTCTGACTCTCAAAGACGTGTTACTCTGCCTTTACAAATTCCACCTCTACTCCACTTATAATCTAAATTAGTAGCACCTGTCCGAGTTCGTTAAAGAGACTTGTCCACCCCACAGTCAGTCTGACTCCCAACTACCACCATGGGCAAGACCAAAGGGCTATTAAGAGACACCAGAGACAAAATTATAGTCCTCCAAAAGTATGGAAAGGGCTACGGGGCAATTGCCAAGCAGCTTGGTGAAAATAGATCAACTGTTGGAGCAATTGTTAGCAAATCGAAGAGGCTAAAGATGACTGTCAGTCTCCCCCCGGACTGGGGCTCCATGCAAGATCTCACCTCGTGGGGATTCACTGATGATAAGAAAGGTGAGGAATCAGCCCAGAACTACATAGGAGGAGCTGGACAATGACATGAAGAGAGCTAGGACCACAGTTTCAAAGGTTGCTGTTGGTAAAACACTACGCCATCATGGTTTAAAATCATGCATTGCACAGAAGGGTCCTCTGCTCAAGTCATTACATGTCCAGGCCTGTCATCCAGTGACCATCTGGATGATCCAGAGGAGGCATGGGAGAAAGTCATGTGGTCATATGAGAGCAAAATAGAAAGTTTTTGGTCTAAACTTCACTCGCTGTGTTTTTAGGAAAAACAAGGATGAGTTGCATCCCAAGAACACCATCCCTACTGTGAAGCATGGGGATTGAAACGGCATGCTTTGGGGGTGCTTTTCTGCGAGCGCGACAAGACGACTGCACTGTATTAAAGGAGTCCTAACCTAGTATTATCTTGGATACCCACGCTCTATTATAGTCTTTCAGGCCCTTGTAAAAAAGAAAAGTTGAAAAAAAATAAACACAGCTCCTCTGACCCTTATTTCTGAAGGCATTATTGTCTCGCGAGATCTGATGCAATACTTTGGCTGTCGTGGACGAGCATTGTAATTATGCAAATGAGGGACGTGTTGATAGGTGGCAGGAAGGAGAGGGGTTGACACCGCAGGTAACGCCTCAGCATATCTAACCCATATCTACAACTCCCGCTAGCATACAATAGTCACATTAGCAGTTAGCTGCTGTTTGTTACACACAGCAGAGCAATAAAAACACAGCCTTACCGTTTCAAATGCAGGCAAGTCTCTGATTGTTGGAATGGCCCCTTTTTCCAAACGGAGCTTCGATGCCAACTTCGCCTGATATTGTCCCAAATTCCATAATGGATTCCAGCGTAAAAAAATAGAAAAAATATTCCCATGTTGATTCTGGCAGTCAACAACAGAGCAACTCACGTGTGCACTGCGTTTCTGCCAGAAATGGTTTTATCTGATTTGGCTGATTTAAAATGAAAGGCTGACACGAATATGTCTTCTTCATGCATCATTGCGTGAAGAAACTTTCTGCATCTTTCACGGTGGAGTTCGTACTTTGAATCGGTGATGTGTCGGTCGTGAACGAACCAACTCTAAAAGCTAACCCTTTGAAGTGAACGATGGGAGACGGCTCGTAATTGGGAAACTTTTTTTTTTTTTTTTCATCCCCCCCTTCCGGTTGTTTTGGTACATTTGGTAGACATCGTTTTGCATTAATTTTGGTAATAAATACACTTTAAGCAACAGAAAATCTGAGGAGCATAAAGAGCCAGATCTTTATGGTGTGTCAAGCCAAAAGAACTGGCTCTCCAAAAAGAGCTGGAATTCCTATCACTAGAATTCAGTAATGGCGGCGCTCGACTGAATATGAGGGAGAGAGGAGCGAGGGGGAGAAGGGAGAGAGGGAGGGCGGGCTTCCTGCAGCATAGGTAGGTCTGCGATGTCTATATATGGTATATCCTGCATAAAAATTAAAACCACGTATTTGATAGCGCGTGCACGTGGGCTGGTTGACGAACCCAGGGGTAAACAAACTAGAGAAGATCTGTGTGGAGGAGTGGGCCAAAATCCCTTTTGCAGTGTGTGCAAACCTGGTTCTGTACCAAATATTAACACTGGTTTTCTCAGGTGTTCAAATACTAATGTGCAGCAATAAAAAACTAATTCTTTAAAAATCAGACAAGGTGATTTCCTGAATTAAAAAAAGCTGTCTTTCACATTGGAAATGCACCAACAAGTGCTTTACATGATTAGGGGATAATGTAAAAAAGCAATAAAGCATAAAACACACACAGAGGATATGACACGTAAAAACATTGCTCAAAAGCAGACATGAATTTAACATAAAGTAAAAACAGCGTTAAAGCATGAAACTTTGATTTAAAAGAACTTTGTTTTAGCAGCTTTGCAGTTGTCTGGAAGTTTGTTCCAGATCAGGGTGTTCAAATACTTATGTTCCTCACTGTATGAGTCAGCAATGCTACAGTCGTAACAGGCCATCTTGTTGTGAGAAAGTTGGAATTTTGCTTGGTTTTTGTGGCTGACATGGACCAAAAGGGTGCAGACCAAAAAACAAGCTCCCGTTTCAGAATCAGCACCTTTAGACTTAGCTAAAAATTGCAGCTACCCAGACAGACAAGCCAAATGCCAAAGGAAAAAAGGTTTTATGGTGAGATGAAACAAATATTCAGTTGTGTGGCCACAATAAAAAGTATGTTTAGTGAAGTCAAGGTGATGCTTTTAAACCTAAGAATACTGTACCAACTGTCAAGTATGGCGGTGGTGGCATCAGAATGTGGTCTGTTCTAGTGGGTAATGGGGTATTCCACAAGGTTTTCCTTCTTCAAAAGTAGAGAATAAAGACTGAAAATGGTTCAACTTTCAAATCAAATGGGGGTTCTCACAAGACAATGAACCCAACCTTACAACCATAACCCAATCCTTTTATTAAATTAATAAAGCAGCCTGTCATCCTATGTTTTGGCCAGTATTTTTTTGTTTTATAACCTATTATAATTCACAGTTCAAAATTATTATTTTTTAGTTTACTGAAGATTAAGAAAAATAACATGATACCTGCTTTCATTATTTCCTGTCTCTCTAGTATTCCCGGCTCAGCAGTTTGTGCCTTCTATATGGACGACATCGAGAAAGTCTTCAATGGGAAGTTCAAAGAGCAGAGAACCAGTGATTCATCCTGGACTCCAGTGCCAGACGAGCAGGTTCCCAGACCAAGGTGAGGGGTTATTCTACAAATCAGAGTAACCAGGCAGCAACTTAAACAGGGAGACCCAGACTTCCCTCTCCCCAGCCACTTGGGCCAGCACCTTGGGGGGAATCCCAAGGCATTCCCAGGCCAGCCGAGAAACATAGTCCCTCCATTGTTTCCTGGGTCTTCCTCAGGGTATGCTCCCAGTGGGACTTGACTGGAATACCTCACCAGGGAGGCATCCAGGAGGCATCCTGTCTAGACGCCCGAGCCACCTCAACTGACTCCTCTCGATATGAAGGAGACGCGGCTCTACTCTGTGCCCCTTCCAGATTACTGAGCTTCTCATTTCTAAGGGAGAGCCCAGACACCTTGCGGAGGAAGCTCAATTCAGCTGCTTATAGCCGTGATCTCTTTCTTTCGGTCACTACCCAAAGCTTGTGACCATAGATGAGGATAGGAACGTAGATAGACCAGTAACTCTAAAGCTTTGGCTTTCAGCTCTGCTCTCTTTTCACCACGACAGACCGGTACAGCGCTCACATCTCTGTAGATGCCGCACCAATACCTTTTTTCTCTCAAGACCCCCAGATACTTAAACTCCTCTACTTGCGGAAGGACCTTGTCACCGACACGGAAAAGCCACTCTACCCTTTTCTGGCTTAGGACCATGGTCTCGGATTTAGAGGTGCTGATTCTCAGCCCAGCTGCTTCACACTCTGGTACAAATCACTCCGGTGAAAGCTTTAGATCACGGTCTGATGAAGCCAACAGGACTACATCAAATGCAAAAAGCAGAGACCCGATCTTGAGGCCACCAAAACGGATCCACTCAACCCATTGGCTGCGCCTAGAAATCCTGTCCATGAAAGTTATGAACAGAATTGTTGACAAAGGGCAACCTTGGCAGTAACCAGCTCTCACCAGAAACGAGCTCGGCTTATTGCCAGCACTGCAAACCAAGCTCCTATATAAAGACTGCTGATTGGAAAAGTTTTGTTTTGTTTTATCCCCAGACCTGGTACATGTGCGGGCGATGGTCCGGCTTCAGATTACAAATCTTCAGTTCAATTCCCAGATGAGATGTTGACCTTCATCAAATCATATCCTCTGATGGATGAGGCTGTACCCTCTGTCAACGACCGGCCCTGCTTCACACGAACATCAAGCAGGTAAACATAACAGAACTTCAAGTTACTGGAGTCATAATATGCATTTAGGGATGATTCAGGTATTCAGCCTATTTGAGTGGAAAAAAAGGTAAATGGTTGGGCCTTAAAAGATCAGCACCCACTCAGAGTGCATAGATTGCCATGTTGGAAACACAGGAACCATTATGTTCTGCTCTGGTTTTTCTGTAATGTTTGATTAAATTTGCATGTTGTGCTTGGGAAACATGTATTCTTTTTAGAACCTTATACTGCAATGCATGGTCCAACCATCAGCAATAGTCAGGTTATGCATGTAGGTGGCAAGAGTTAAGTTTGTCATTTGCTGTCAGAAAAACAATTTAGAAACCGTTACACCTGCTGTAGATAGTCAAAAGGAAGAAGTCTGCTTCACAAGATAAGGGAGTAATGACTTGCTTACGCCCACGGATGACACCTGCCTAAAATCCCCCTTACCTTCATTCTCATTTTCTTCTTGTTTTTGGCAGAAATCGGCATCCACAAATAAATATGTTCTTTAAATTATTGTCAGATGTGTTGTGGTAGCAGTGCGAGTATAGTTCAGCCAACTTGCCGCAATGAGCAGAATACTTTAGCTTTTTATCACAAAGAGAACACCTAAACTAAATGCTCCAGGAAGACCAGGACAATAAAAAAGAATTCTAAAAGGTCAAAATGAAAGAGGAGGATGTAAAGTGTACCCGGAAGAGGCAAGTTAGAAAATTACAGCCACAGTGAGGGACAGTGAATCCACCATCCCGACCTAAAGCCTCGAGGATAATCATCTGTATCAGCCCTGATTAGACGCTGGCTCACAGTAAGTTCTTGCTCCAGCTCCCACCGACTCGGCAGCTCGAAGATTCTATGACCTTTTTAATCTCCGGCTGCAGATTTCAAATGAGTTTCTGATGGATTCTAATTACCAGTCTGAAAAGAGAATGAGATTCTTAATTCCATGTTCGAATTAGCCTCTCTGCTGGAGAGGTCCGAGCTGACCCAGATAATCATAATGCAGATATCCGAAGGGTAGCACAAATCTGCTGACTCCTTTATATAACATTAGTCAGTTCGACAGTCTGAGCCCAATGGAGCACTTGGGTAAGGAGTGAGCTTTAATTTGTTTTCATTTTGATGTGTTTTATATAGAACAAGAGTAAGTGATGATAAAAGTGAAGTGAAAGCATCCAACAAATGATTGGTTTTCTTGGCAACTAGTTGATGATTTTAGTAAGAATTGGTGCAGGTCTCTAAACCACAGAGAGACATTTTGAATCTTGTTTCATTGTCAGACCGATCATTTTACGATAAAGTAAAGACGGATGGGGTTAGTCAGAGGTTTAAAACCACATTTGGCTTTATACTGTGACTGCACTGTAAACTTTTTTAATAAGATGTTGATTGTAGATTTCCCTGTAAATACTGGAGTAAACTACTTTACTGTTTGATTTTTTTTTAATATTGAACTTCACTTTTCCAATCTAATTAACTTAACGATAGACTCCCTGTAATAAATTACTTTTAACCGTATAGATATTAGGAGTATAGGTGAAGTCACACCATGTGTGGGTGATGGCAGGTATTACGCACCTCTGCAGTTAGGATTTTAACTGTATTTTAAAAGCCGTCATCATCACAGGGACATTTTAGGAAGAAATGTATTATGAAAAAAACACAATTAACATTATGGACTATAAACATGTTCTGATTAAATATTGCTAGAGAATGACGACCCTTTTTTAACACTTAGATTTTCAGAAGGCAGCAAACATGTCAATATCCAACATGTTACATAACAAATAGAAGTAGAGACCTCAACAGGTTGAGTCTCACTTGTTTTTAAAAGCAGCAACATGAATGAACAGCCAAAAAAACATAAATATTAAGAAAATACAGTCTACCGTTATATAGATTTTGCAACTTTTAGGCTTCCCGAGACTTTATTTCTAAACACCTAACTGATTCTGAAAATATCAAACTTTGAGTCTTCTTTACTCATTAACAGCTTCCACACAGAAGAGTGTTTTTGTTATTGCAACCTTTTTTATGCTTGGGTGGGCTGCCTTTTTTGTTATGATAATAATTCATTTACATATTTTTAAGGTTTCCAGTTGGTTGATCACAATTCAAGCCAGTAAAGGAGACTGAACCACAGACTTCTAATCAGCTTTTATCCGAAAGCCATTTCAACTTTGAACAGCAACAACTTTTAGCCACAAGACTGTGTTTACTTTGTGCATTATTGAAGTGTTTTTTATGCTCACTGTACAGTTGGTATTTTATGTATTGATTGCTATTTATTTTTTATTGCCGTTTTTATGTTTCTTTTAACAACTTGCTTCTACAGCATCTTGAATTTTCATTGTTTTTCTTTTACAATGGTGAAAAAATAATCTGAATCTAGAGCTGAAAGTGCGCCATTTTCAGTCTTAAGCCGATTTCTCAGTGCATCTATAACTTTAAATATCATTTACATTTTGTGACTAACTTTGTGATTTCAACCTGATACTTATGCTTAAATCTTTGACATAATAAAAAAATATTACACTGATTTGAAAGGGGAAGGATTCCCAACTCATTTAACTGTTTGCTCACTGTGCATCAAAATTAAAAGGGAACATAAAAAAATATAAGGGGAAAAAAAGCAGCAGGAAATGTTTTAGCATCATTTGTAATGTTAATTTTAGAGGCCATTGGTTTCATTTTACACAAAAGATATTGACAAAAGTGGAAGTAAAATAAGGAATTATCCCTGTGGACTGTCACTACTGGAAGGTTACCTTTAAAGCAAGTTTTGAGGAAAAGCAATGGAATAATTGCTGCATAGGATAAATGAATAAATAAATTGATCAATTATAAAGGTTGCATACATATTTCTCTGTCCCTTTTGGAGTCTGAGGTTATGCAGTTGTTATAAGTTCCTTGTAATTTCAGGTGCATTTGAGAGTTTATTTAGAGGCATAACATAGATTCGATTTTAAAGCTATTTTTTCTTTGTTTTCCCAGGTCTAAATTGACCCAGATTGTGGTGGATGTTTCAGCCGGTCCCCTTAAGGACAGAACAGTGATGTTCCTAGGCTCAGACGACGGCCGTGTCCTGAAAGTTCTGGCTAGCACTCATCCCAATGACAGCTTTGGATCCAAATTACTGGAGGACATTGATGTCTATAATCCCTCCAAGTATTGCTTTTCTTATTTTTATTCTGCCAACATCTAGTGTTGAAAAATGTGTCCAGGTTTTTGTGTAATGCTCTGTTTTCTGTTTATTTGTGTGCTCAGGTGCAATGTTCAGGGTCAGGAGGACAGGAGAGTTCTGGGACTGGAGTTGGATAAGGACCATCATGCATTGTTTGTTGCCTTTACCAGCTGTGTAATCAGAGTACCACTCAGCCGCTGCACCCAGCACGGAGCCTGTAAAAAGTAAGGAAATGGGAACAAAACAAATGGCTTATTACTAATTTTTAATATTAGTAAAACTGCACCCAATCATAATGTATTTGAAATATCAAATTAGAGCCACTATGAGGGGCATGAGTTTAATAACATCTTGCAAGTTTAACTTCAACTGGTGGGAATCTATTTAACTATTAAAAAAGAGGGCCTAATTTGGTAACATAATAAATATTGTAGAAACAAATGTGTATTTGGGATAATAATGGGGGTAGCTGAATTGTAAAATATGAACATAAAAGAATAGTATTTATAGACTTCATTAGGCTGAAAAGAACAGAGCTCACTGCCCAAATTAGAGCACATTCATCACTTGAGAGGGCTGCACATGCACACACACACACACACGTATAAAGTCACATTGGTGTTAATTCAGGCTCATTCTCATCACTGCGGAGGATGAATGAAAGCCAGCCAGTCTGGTGTGGCAACAGCTGCAGTGGCAAAGAGAGGCTTGCAGCAGCTGTAACTCCATCAGGCAAAGGCATGCACGGTTTGCTCCTAGTCAAACACATCAGATAGCTTCACTGTGGCTTTTACACCTAACTGAGAACAGACATGAATAGCTTGTCATGAACTAATGAGTACGAACAAATCTTTGCACTAGATTTATTGTTGCAAATAGTGGATGCAGAATATTTGGGTTAACTTCAGATTGTATCAACCATAAACTACACCCATTATCACCATTTGTGGAAGGACAATCTTATGCCAAATGCAGTTACAGTTTGGACAGTTGAAAGGCAGCTTTTTCTTTACCAATACAAAGGTGTTTGATAACACAGAGTATTGTAATTTATACTGTATTGGACTGCATAGGACCAGAGTAGTCAGGGTGCCCATGCGGACCCCACTGCACTTCCAAAAATACTAACAGTGGGCTTTTAGTGTCAGAACTGGACAATGGAGCAATAGAGGAAGGTGGCATGGTCTCTTACATCTGATGGAGAGCCAGTTGCTTATACTAGAGGCAGAAGGTAAGCGTGATGAGGGAGTGCTATGCTTGGGGCAGGGATCTTGATGGCTGTGACCTCTTGCATCAGCATCACGCCCCTTACAAAGCAAGAGCTGTTGAGTGTTCCTCTAAATCTACCATATATCATACTGTGATGGTGTCCTGGACAAACAAATCATATGCATGTACTGTAGGTCCCCCCTATGAACTTTCAGGATTTGTTGATCTGCTGCTAACATACAAGTCCATGCCTCAGCATATCATGCCTGTTCTGGCAACAAAAGGGTGACCAACACAACATTAGGAGCTGATAGTCATATTGTTATGCCTCATCAGTGCAAAACAAGAAAATATAAAAATAGCCTCGTTTATTAAGTATTGTGGAATATTTCAGGTCACATGTTTTTCTACTTGAAACAAAATTCAAAAATGCTTTTTTCTTAACACCAAATTTTTCAGTTCCAGGAATCACACTCCAACTCTCAGACATTTTGCCCCCCCCCCCCCCCCTCTGTTTCTGGGATTTGCTTTCTGTATTCAGAATGACTTGCTGTGCAACAGGACTGTTTGACAGCATTGGTAAATACTTATACTGCTGTTTTGCCTGGCCGCCGTGTTGGCTCTGTGTTTTGCTTGTGAATTGTGCCACTGTGCGTTCGTGCGTGATTGATGGGCAGAGGATGAATAAAACTGGACTGGTAATAGATGAAGGCGCTTGAGACGAGATGTGTGAACACGTGTGTGTGTGTGTGATGTTGTCGGGGACGCCGAGCGTTTGTGTTTCCAAGGGTTTTCTTGAATTTGAGGTGGCTACCTGATGGCAGCTGCTGTCACAAGTGTGTTTGTCTGTGTGTGTTTTAGAAACACATGAAGAGACAGTGTGACAGCTCACTGTCTCTAAACAAAAGACAGAGGAAGTTTAGATGCCGTATTAGTAATTTGTGCTTGATCTTAAACGCAAGTCTTTTATTGAACATGTCTTTGTAGACATATTGAACTTGTCTAACTTTTAAATATATTTTGTGACAACCTTCAAAAGGCTATTTTACTGCAAACCTTTTATAATATACTTTTAATTTAAGAAGTTGAAAATGTTTGAACTTGCGTTTCTTTGGAAGTCTCTTTATATATTTTGTTCACTGAAGAAACTATTGATTTGTTTCCATCAAGTGAAGAATGTTTTATCTGATAGGAAGAAGTTTCCTACTGGGATCGGGCCAGATGGCAACATTAGATCCTGACAGATTAGAACATGTTGATGATCTACTATGGTAGAGATTGTGATATTATTCACAAAAACGGCCCCACTGAAATACACGTTGTAAAAAGCACAGATAAAGTTGCACACATTGCCAAATAAAATTCAATCCATTGTAATGCACACAATAAGGCACTTTTAGGAAAGACAACAACTTTTTTTCCAAGCCTTGTCTATATACAGCCAGATTAAACTACAACAAAACCCATGTTTTAGCCAAATTATCAACAAGTCATATCAAAACAGATGAACGCAAGTTCACCTAACAGAAGCGAGGTATATGTTTCTGAAGACTTTGTAGCCATATATGGTAGTGGGGATAAGTCTTTTTATGACTAAGTCTCATATGCTTAAATCTGGATATTATCCACTTTTATTCCCTTTTTTGCTAAAGCTCCCTAAAACTTAACATCCAACTATAAAACATAACTCATCTATAATAAGACTGTGTTTTGCTTAAGTATTCCATCTTTTTTTTTTTTTTTCATTAAAAATATATATATTTTTATTTTTGGTTAAATTGAAATATGGCTCTTAAATTCTCCTTTTGGATTGCACTTGTTGGCAAAATTACAAAAAAGCTAAAATTCATTACAGGACTTTCCTGGTTCTGCAAGTTCTGTTATATTTTCAAGGGTTGTGTTCTTTACCGTATATGGGAAAATTGTAATAAATTTGAAACGTTTTTTTCACTGTATAAAGAATTGCTGCTAATTACTTTCTTGAAATTTAATTGTACTCAAATCTCTTGTTTCATCACATCCTAAAATTAGTCTTTTAGATGGAAACCGACTGATCCGGGGGTCAGTGTTGTGTCCAATACTTTATACTTTGTTTTGTTTGCCAATGATACAACAATTTTTATGTGCTAGAGATAATATTCATGAGCTAGAAAGTATATTTCAATCCGAATTGTGCCTCATTAAGCAGTGGTTTATTGAAAATAAGCTCTCATTAAATATAGCAAAAACAAAATGTATGTTTGATAATGTGAACAATATCACATGTTTACAGTTACAAATGGATGGACATGAAATTGAGTGGATGACAGAGCAGAGGTTCCTTGGGGTAATAATAGATAGCAAACTAAGCTGGAAACCACACATTAGATGCATACATAATAAGATAGCGAGAAGTAATGTATAAAGCTCTACACCACTTGGATCATAAATCACTTAATGTCCTCTATTATTCTTTAATTCATCCTTACTTTATTTACTGTGTAGAGGTATGGTGCAACATGTACAAGAGTTCAGTTGCATCCCTGTCAATACTACAAAAAATAGCTTTGAGGGTCATTCAAAGTGCAAGTGTTGGAGAACACACTAACCCATTATTTATACGTTCAAAAATACTGAAAATTTGTTAAAAAAGACTTTGCTTATAATTTCATAGATAAATTGAACTTCAGGCATTCATATGCAAGAACAACATTAAAATTATTTTGTATTTCTGTTTCTGTTGTTCAACTGTGGAATAAGTTATGTCTGAAACTCAAGCAATGTCCAAAACTGTAAGTTTAAAGCACATCATAAAAAATATTAACAATTCACATGGTGGAAGAAGATTCTTGATTGGTGTTGTATTGATTGTCTTTTGTCAATTTGAGAGAAACCGGGGACGTGTAAAAATGGGAAATTATCCACAGTCTACAGTCGTGGCCAAAAGTTTTGAGAATTACATAAATATTGGAAATTGGAAAAGTTGCTGCTTAAGTTTTTATAATGGCAATTTGCATATACTCCAGAATGTTATGAACAGTGATCAGATGAATTGCATAGTCCTTCTTTGCCATGAAAATTCCACTGCATTTCATTGCTGTCATTAAAGGACCTGCTGAGATCATTTCAGTAATCGTCTTGTTAACTCAGGTGAGAATGTTGACGAGCACAAGGCTGGAGATCATTATGTCAGGCTGATTGTGTTAGAATGGCAGACTTGACATGTTAAAAGGAGGGTGATGCTTGAAATCATTGTTCTTCCATTGTTAACCATGGTGACCTGCAAAGAAACGGGTGCAGCCATCATTGCGTTGCATAAAAATGGCTTCACAGGCAAGGATATTGTGGCTACTAAAATTGCACCTAAATCAACAATTTATAGGATTATCAAGAACTTCAAGGAAAGAGGTTCAATTCTTGTTAAGAAGGCTTCAGGGTGTCCAAGAAAGTCCAGCAAGCGCCAGGATCGTCTCCTAAAGAGGATTCAGCTGCGGGATCGGAGTGCCACCAGTGCAGAGCTTGCTCAGGAATGGCAGCAGGCAGGTGTGAGCGCATCTGCACGCACAGTGAGGCGAAGACTTTTGGAAGATGGCCTGGTGTCAAGAAGAGCAATAAAGAAGCCACTTCTCTCCAAAAAAACATCAGGGACAGATTGATCTTCTGCAGAAGTATGGTGTATGGACTGCTGAGGACTGGGGCAAAGTCATATTCTCCGATGAACCCTCTTTCTGATTGTTTGGGGCATCTGGAAAAAGGTTTGTACGGAGAAGAAAAGGTGAGCGCTACAATCAGTCATGTGTCATGCCAACAGAAAAGCATCCTGAGACCATTCATGTGTGGGGTTGCTTCTCATCCAAGGGAGTGGGCTCACTTACAATTTTGCCCCAAAACACAGCCATGAATAAAGAATGGTACCAAAACACCCTCCAACAGCAACTTCTTCCAACAATCCAACAACAGTTTGGTGAAGAACAATGCATTTTCCAGCACGATGGAGCACCGTGCCATAAGGCAAAAGTGATAACTAAGTGGCTCGGGAACCAAAATTTTGAAATTTTGGGTCCATGGCCTGGAAGCTCCCCAGATCTTAATCCCATTGAGAACTTGTCGTCAGTCCTCAAGAGGCGGGTGGACAAACAAAAACCCACTAATTCTGACTAACTCCAAGTAGTGATTATGAAAGAATTGGTTGCTATCAGTCAGGATTTGTCCCAGAAGTTGATTGAGAGCATGCCCAGTCGGATTGCAGAGGTCCTGAAAAAGAAGGGCCAACACTGCAAATACTGACTCTTTGCATAAATGTCATGTAATTGTAATTATATTTCAGTACATCACAGAAACAACTGAAACAAAGATCTAAAAGTAGTTTTGCAGCAAACTTTGTGAAAACTAATATTTGTGTCATTCTCAAAACTTTTGGCCACAACTGTATATTGTTTTTTGTGTAATTGAAAATATGAAAACTCACTCTGGAAAAAAATCTTTACGGATGTAAATTTAAAATATTACTGTGCTTAGAATAGCATCTAATTAACTTGAGGTTGCTGCATAAAATGGGAGGGATTATATAAGCTAGCTAGAGCTTCTCCCTTTGAACATGTTCTACCCGGTTACATCATTTATTGTTCTTCCATTATTTCTTTTTTTTTATTATTATTGTTTAACATGTTCAAATAAATAAATTATAAACACTATTTTAATTTCAATGTTAACTTACAGAGCTAAACATTTTAAATGAGTAGAATAAGATGAATCAATAAAAAACAAACTTAAATTAAGAAATGTTCATTATGTGACAATTAAGGAATTAGATCAGTGCTATTGGAAGATGGGGAGTGCTTAATCTTTCATTTACTACTTGAACTTTAGCCATTGTGAAGCAAATAAAATCAGTTGGACCTCCAAATAACAATAAATTACCCTCTTCATCCTTTTCATCTCTTCTTTCAGAGCGTGCTTGGCCTCTCGTGACCCTTACTGCATCTGGCTTCGCACCGGGACATGTGCCAACATGGCACCAGGCTTCAAGTATGTTCCAGTTCCTTATTATCTTTCTCTTACTCCGCCACTGTGCCTTTCTGTCTCCCCTTTCCTTTCTGTTATCATCAGTCTGACGGCCAATAAGGCTCCAGTGGTCCTGCTCATCTGTCAGCCATGGCAGCAGAAGAGGTGTACATCTAAAACTTGTAAATCTCTGATGACAGAGTGAAAGGATGGATTTGGAAGTGCAAAGGGGGCAAATGTTGAAAAGGATTTCGGGGAGTGATGTTGGTATAAATCACTTATAGTCAAAAATCTGTTGTCACAAACAAACTGTAAGTGCAATACCTCCAGCTTTCTGTTAAGCAATTTTCCCTGCTGACAGTGACAAGTCCTGAATGATCACTTCTTTTGCTTCAGTTTTTATATTATTTGTAAACATTCTGCACAATCAGTGGCCTCCTCATAAGATCCATCTTTATAAAAAATGTAGAAAAAAAGTAATGCTTAGGATTTTTTTTATATATTGACGTAAAGACACAAATCTTTTTCCACACTTTCTTATTTAGACCTTCCATGAAATGCCACCACAAAATATCCCACTTTAAACAAAGATTGTTAATTTTAATCCAACCTCATTTTCAGAATTTAATTAGTATTTTCCCATTGTAATTCAATTTGGCATAATTATGCATGCTGCAATGGACAAACATTACCTCCAACCTTACCCCTTAATAAAGCCTCACAGTACATCTTTTATAGAAATCGCATAGGTGTGCTATGCTGCTCTGTGATGTTACCTAAAGCAACTTTTTGAACTCCCCTCACACAGAGTTTAACAGAATTTCCCAGAGTCGGAACTTTGATCATCTGAGGATACAGTTTCTCTCAGTCAACACTGCACCAGGTGCTAAAGAAATCGCTTCCTCAGCTTCCCGGCCCTGGCAGATGGCTGGCATTCCAGCCATTTATGTGCAGCTGGTTTTTGATCACTGATCTGTGCTGCTGATCTACAGATAAGACCAACGCCATGTCTGTACAAGAAGCATCTTCATTTCAGAGCAGACGACAATTGCTGGTGCAGCTGAACACAGATGGTGAGAGAAACTCTCTGGACTCTGATAGGTACAGGGATGAACTCAAACCTAAAGACTAAAGGGGAATAGTTTATCTCCCACAAAGCAATGTCTTAATATTCAGTCCTTCTTTAGCTTTTCAATTTGTACTGTACAGTGTTAAAAAAATTTACACTTTCTTCACAAGTTGCTCATGTTTATATTTTTATTTAGAATCTTGGAACTCTGCTTTTATTTCCTTCCTTGTAGCCTCCTTGTGCTTTGTCATCATGCCTAAAAACTGTTTAGGTCCATTAATTTAATCACAGAACAACTTAAATTGTTGATGATGAGTTTACTGATTTTCTGCATCTGATCACCTCTGTGCATCTGTGATTTATTCACATACCAGGACATTGCAGGTGCTTAGTTTCTCCCTGAGGTTTGGAACGAGCCTTTCCTCTGGAGAAAAATAATATATATGTTGTAGAGGAATGGAAAATTATCCAATAGCCTCGGATCGATGTTATGACGTGCTGTATAGCGAGCCCGAGTTACCTGAGACTCAGGAGGTATTGATTGAGAGGTGGCACAAACACTGGATTTCACAAGTCAGAAGCTGCCTGCAGAGTTTGTTTGTTTGTGCATATCTGCTTGTATTTCTAATCCTCTCACTGCTTGAGAATATTGATAAACTCAATGTGAAAACGGTATACTTTTACCTTAGGGCCAGAATCTCTTGTTATGAATCTGGTGTTATGAATCAAGTTGAAAGATTTTGGGAGTCTGAAGAGGCATCTAAAGGAGTGTTTGTGGAGGTTTCAATTTGTTAATGCTAAACTTAAACACATATAAAGTAAGGAGTGGCTGTTTAGTTTGGGTTTTAATCAAAATTCTAATAATATTCCATTTATCATAGTTTATGACTAAAAATACGTAATAATATATCTATCACCAGTTTGTATTATTTTTTCTTGAATGTTCTTATTAGGAAGTGAATTTGTGCTGCATACACTGGCACGGTCTATGGTCTTTAAAAAGCCACCTTAAGAAGCTGAATGAACTCAGATTTGGAAACAGTAAATTTCAAGGTCTCTTTGAGACTGGATCAGGGGATTTATGGACCTCTACCTTTTCCAAACTTTAAAGGTTAAATATGTAAGATGCATTACAATCCAGACACATAAATCTTCCTCCACTTAAATCACATCCAACTTATTTACTACTCACTAGTGTTGGTGCTTTATTTGTTCCTTCTGCGATACAGTTGAACAATGTGATGAGGCTGTTTTTGAAAGGACGATGACCAGTGGCGTCTTTCAGATATAAAAAGCTTGTAATAAATTTTTAAAATGCTTCGTATTGTCACATGAGTCTCTAGTATTTTGCCCAGTAGCTTACCCCGCATAACTAAAAGACTCTATCAGATTTACGGCATTCTAGATATAATTACACTCGCACTTGGAAAAACAAATTTGACTACAACCTCTGTCAACTTTAGTGGCTAAAGTGTCCTAAAATGTAATAATATAATGAATTCAAGAAATGTATATAATCCTGCATGATGCACTTAAATCCATACCAATTTCAAACCCCCTTTAGAAACTACATTACTAGTTTCTTATCTGGAAAGGATGTTATTTAATGCATCTTATTCAATTCACTTTTTTGAACCTGATTGGTAGATTTTCTTTATTTTTTTGTATGGTAGTTTGTAAAAAGAAGGTCATGAACTGTTGCTAAGTGTCTTTGGACACAATGTTGCAAGTTCTTTATGCTGTGTTTTAAGGACCTTGTTTTTCTTCTGATGGTGCACTCGGAACTAGATGTGACTGAAATGGAAGTGATGACATTGCCTTTTAAACTATCTTAGTTTTACTATATTTCAACTATCAGAATCCTCCACATTAATTGAACCCCCTGGTAATGATGTGTAAAATAAAAGCTTTTATTGCGGTTGCATAATAATTCCCGTAAAATATTCACCAGTTCTCAAACATTGGCTTTAAGCTTTTTGTTAACCTCCCTTGCATCCTCCTTTCTGAATATGGTGCCAAAATCAACTTCGGTCATCGTCCAGCCTTGTTAGACACAGTTCCTGCTGTTTTAAACATGTAATCATTTGTCTGTCTGTAATTATGAAAAAGTTTAGGCAAGGAGATATTTTCTTGATCCTGATTTCATTCAACACACACGCCGTACTTGAATTAAATGTTCTCTTGTCTTTTCCATTTTGAAGACTGGCCAAGTGATACAGCCCTACATGTTATGTAATAATTATACCCCCAGGGAAACAGAATTTCATGGATCACTGGTTAAGCTCGTAAAAACGCTGATCAACTTAAAAAAGTAAAGAATAAATTAAAAATACTTGCTTTACATCATTATTTCAAAGGAATAATTTAAAATGTTCCTGATATAATTATGAGGTTGTCTAATCTCTTGTTTTAGGTTCTGGAAAAAAACTGCAGCCTGTTCCATAAAGTTCAAAATGAAAGGAAAATGCACAAACAGAAACCGCTGTATATACCCTTCAAGAGGAGTTACATTTGGAAGGCTGTACAAGTTCAGAGATAATGCATTAAAACTCTGCTATCCAATAATATATTTAACCACTAAGATGAACTTTCACCGCATCTTTTCACAACATGCATAGATCATATTGACTGAGAGCAGAAACCTTAGGTGATGATGGAAGGGAGAGGACAGTGGAAAATGTGGATTATTTGTTAGTTAAAATAAACATCACAAGATGCATTTGTAATATTGGCATGTTGTGTTCCTTACATTGTAAAGTTTGTTCCAAAGATTGTTTGAAATCTTCAATAACAACAGTTATGTTAAATATATTGGAATAACTACCTCATTAATAGTCTTTCAGGTTATGTACACACATAGCAGGGTTTTTGTAAAAACAAATATCCCCCCTTCCCATCTAGAAAAATACTTTGGTCCACACTACCTTGTTTTCGGAAAAAATATATATATCCACACGTAACCGCATAAGTGCGTTAAGCATATTCATTGGCATGTCAAACTTGTGGGGGGCAGTAGTTCCCCAAATCCTACACAATCAGAATAACTTTCTAAGGTCTGCAGTAATAGCTTGTAAAAATTAGCAAAAACTGCTTGGACAATGGAAAATGTCAACACAGCTCTGAGGGCATCCATGCTATTTGAGTGTAAACGCAGGTCCTACATGTTATGTCAGACCATTTTTGTTGCGGGCAGTGACGTTGCGAAACCTAAAACTCTGGTTATTTGTATCCAGAAGCAAATGCTTACAACAGAGCATTCACTTTGGTTGAAGGTTTCTGAAGCTTTTGATGCTATAAATCTGTGCTTTTGTGTGGATGACAGGCCAAATCATATATATCTTTGTTTTGTGAGATACCCTGCTACATGTGGACAAGGTCACATACTATGTGTTGTGGGTAGAGCTTCTCTGGTTTGTGATGGGACAGCTTGCATAACTTTATGTGCACGCAGATTTCCTCCTAATCTTATATAAACAAACATATGTTCAATACGGCTAAACGGCTAATTTTTTATTTATTATAAGGCTCAATTTAGAAGATCTAAAAGAATATAAATGTTCCATATGAAACCTTTCTTGCTGTTTGGTTCATTTCTAAACATATATTCTCACCATATTTTTGTCTAGACAGTGTTTAAACTGGCAACTGATGCCCCTATCTCTGAGACCCAAGCTGTCAAGGACCCAGTATAATTTGACAGGGTCAGTGTGTCCCCTTGTATGAAGAACCACATTATAGTGGCCTTACTTTTTATTCTTGGATAGCTTTTTTATATAATGTCAAAACATAAAAGCAGCATCTTTTACAATTTCAGTTGATGCATTTCAGGCTGCTCATAGTAAAACGAGCGTGTCTTAAATATTTATGTCACATTTTCATGCAATTTAAAGGCAAAAGCTGTCCGCTGGAACGAAGCATGAAAATTGAGTTTCATTGAACCACTCTGAGGCACTTTGTGTCCTATAAGATCTATAGCAATGCCCATCTTGAGATGTTCTGCTCTTGTTTTATATATACATCAAGCCTGTCTGATCCCACCAATATTTCTATCACAACTAAACATAATCAGTGTCAAACAAATATTCCAGCAGGCATACATAATCCCAGTATTGATCTAACTCCTCAGCTGGCAGCTCTTTGTGTTCGCCTGTATCTTCTTGATCTGTCTCCTCACTTGGATCAATGCAAGGGAGGCAGGGGGGGGTGGTCGTCTGTCTTTCAGCTGATCGACTTTTTATGGGCACTTTTTAAGGGTTGAACGAAGAGGTAAGCTTTGTGCACCAGTCACCTATAGGTTAAATTCAGTTTTGAATTAAAAGCTCTTATTTTCTTTTTTTTTTTCTGTCTTCTAAAAACTGCTTTAAATGATCATATCGTCATATTTGTTTTAGATTTGGTATTTGTATTCATCTGCAGTTGCAGATCCCCCGTTTCCTGCTACCCTGTGAAGCAGTTTATTATATGGCTTTTAGATAATACCGGAATTATGATATGTGATTGGCGTTTCTAATAAGATCATGTCATTATGACAAGGAATACGTTTTTAAACAGGCCTGTCCAGAAATGTTTGAATGTCTTTAGGGAGCTATTATAACAACTTGGTGCTTCAGAGCTTATCTATGCTCAGTGGAGAAATAAAGGTCAATCCATAAATCCATACTCTCAGTTAGTGAAGATGCTTCCGCATTTATTAGTCATGTTCATAGGATTCAGTCCACCAACACAAATGAGATATTAATAATTTGCTATTCAAAATGCACACTAGAGTTTTTTTAAAATAGTGACGTTTGTGAGCACTGACCAGTCTGCAGTATCCAGTACCGACTCGGCTCAGTTAGAACCCCAACTGAGGGGGTTAGCATTAAGAAGTGCTTGGTACTTGGTCCAACTTATGATTAAAAAGTAAAAAAGCAGAGTCATGTCTGACTTAGTCATATGGGAAACCACTATCAGCAGTACCGGTGCTTTGCGAGGTCTGTTTGGGATAAAGAAGAAGGAGGAAAACCTCCCAATTCTGTACAGTCATCCACTAGTTGGTTGAAACTTAGACATAGTTGAATATTCCAACAGGACAATGAAAATACACATCGACATGGTTGGGAATAAATGATTTGATGATTCTGATACAAACTATTCATCTAAATAGAATCAGCCTATTAATTAACAAGGAAGACAAAATGTAAAAGAAACTTAAAAACGGAATACAACAATTGATTTGGATTCATTTTTTAAATGGCTATATATTTATTTCTGATCTCTTGGACTCAAAAAAACATGATGAATCATATTGAAAAAAAGAAAAGGAGATAAATAAGTAATATTTCATAACAGATATGTGTGGAACGTACATTGAACTCCCAAAGTTTTGCTTGTTGCTTATATTCTGGCAATCCTTGACATATTGCAAGCTAAATCAGATTTTCTTCCTCTGTTGTCATAAATAGAGGGGTTTTGTGCTAGTTAATAATGGACTGGTTTTAAAATAGAAAAATATGCAAATATATTTGTGAAACAGTTGAGAGACACAAATGCTGGGAAAGAATAGCATCCACTGTTTTTCTAAAAGTCTCATCAATCCTTGCCGTCGGGCCTGATAAACCTCTGCTGAAATGATGGCGCTGATGGAAAAGCTGGCTGGCAGTTTTGTTTTGGTCTGCTTCATTTACTTTCGAAATGAGACATTTCAATTCATCTGGAAAAAGAATGCCGGATGAAGTCAAAACACTGTTTTCTGCTAACTTCAGAGAATCACCCGTCTGCCCACAGACACAGGAAACAATATCTTCGGCGGCAGCACAAAAAACACTCAGCTCATAGTTTTTAATACAGACAGGAGTGGGAATGTAGCAGAGAGGAGACGCTGCAGGAAGATTAAAATGGACAGGATGAGCAGGTTGAGATGAAAAAGAGGCGAGGAAGGAAACGGAGGGGGAAGCGAGGCTGTGATGCAAGATGCGGAAAGGAAGAAGAAAGGGGGCAAAATATAGGAGACGGAAAATTACCAAACAAGAGCAATATCTGTGTCAGACACTTGAGGGATGAAGAAGTAAAAGCAAGACAGATATAGACAGACAATTCAAGAAAGCAGGCCATTTTATTTTCATTCTGAGCTTTAGAGATTGGTTTTGTCTCAGCAATTATAAAACAGGGTTTAGTTTTCACTTATGTGAGCAGTCAACCACATGTTTAGACTTTGATTCTCTTTAAAGAAAAAACTGAAGAACAAAGGGTGGTGTTGTCAAAACCTGAAAGGCTATGGATGAAATCGTCATGTTCAAGAAAGGTTGTTGCTAAAAACCACTCTATTCTATATCATGGCTGTATGTGTTCCAAATCCACAAGCAAGTTGTGTTGAAAGAGAATGGAAAAATTAAACTTAGTCATCTAATCCGTTTATAAATTAAGTTGGCAACAAAGTCAAAATCTGAACCGCTTTAGAGAGAACTTTAAGCAACCATCCAACTGTCTCACCAATAATGCATGATCTTTGGAAAATAGCAATTGTAACCCTGGATTGAGGATCTGAAAATCACTTTTTTTAACACCTAAAACAATGTCCGCATAGTGGTGCTTTCTGGGACAAAACGACTGCAGACATTTGAGAAGTAGGGCACTTGGTCATTTCCTCAAAATCTCAGATTAGTATATTGAAGTTCACACTGTTTCTCAGTACACAGTTTATGACCTGCCATGTCAATCAGTCCAAGCATTTAACTTTCCCAAGTGACAAGATTTTGATTAGTACAGACAAAGCATCTTCCTGGCGTTTGAGATTATGTAATTGGTAATATTTAGGTAAACTTTAAATCAGTGGCACAGATGTGCATTATGTCTGGCAAAGTTGACACACTCATGTCAGTCTTTTTCTGCATGTCTACCAAATGTGTGGCCACCTGGCTTAGCTGGAGATCACATTCTGCAAACTACAGTATCGCTATGTAGAAACAGAATGCTGAAGCAGTACTTAGTCAAATCTTCCCACACCATTGAAACACAAAGTAAGCAAGCATTGGTTTCGTTGGGAATATCGGTCACAATGGGTACACAAAAACAAAATTAAGAATATCTCACTGAATGAAACACTTTTTCTCACGAAAATTTCAGGTTGCATTTGGAACATAATGTAAAGGATGTAAGAAATGTTTGATTGGCAAAGGAGATTCTGAAATCTTTGTTTTTAAATGCAAAAAGTTCTTATGCATTAATTTTAAAAAGAGACAAAAGTCCAAACAACCATGCTTTAACTATGAAATGTTATAAAAGTGCATTTATTTCATTAAAGAAATTGAATAAACTTGATTAAATACCTGTGTGTAGGTGTTTACTCTTTGGGTTTAGATCAATGAAATCTCAGCTATTTTCTGGGATGAAAAAAAGTGAAATCTGAAAGAGTCGGTGTGACACGAGAACAAGGATGACACCAATCACAGAGCTGTATGTTGCGAGATAAGATGAAAGCTTTATTTCACAAGACCGATATAAAAAGAGAACACAGCAGAAAGAGTAGGGCTAGGCAGCAGGTACGGTAACTGCAACACAAATTACTTCCCAGGTGAGAGAGTGACTGCATTCTTACTAAAACCACCTGACGCACGAATCTAAAGTGTCAGATTTCTGCGTAATTTGCGAGCGAATGTTATTCCCTGTAAAAAACCTCATAATCCGTTACAGCTCCCCTGACAAACTGAAGAAGCTGAGGGCTACAGCCTCAGTTTTTTGTGTGTGTCTTCCACACTCTGCAAGGCAGTGGAAGAAAGTTTTTCAAAGTTCAGTGATTATCCTCTATTAGCATCACATCACGGCAATATAAGTCACAACAGCCCTCTCGTCCCGCGTTTGGTCTGCCTCACTTAACATCAAACTCTCAAACTCCATAGACAGACTTCTGAGACTCCAGTCTAGGCACAGGTCCTTGTCGTGCATCTCCAGCATCCCCGACTGAGTACAATATATCATATTCACAACCAAATTTTAGTCGTGCAAGGGAGAATGTCTTAAACGACTCGTGAATCCACTACCTTTTGCCCAGTGTAGTGATTTGTTTGAGACTTTAGTTAAAATGGGTAAATAATCATTTTAGTTATAGTAATTGTAAGTCCATTTAAAGTCCCTTCTGCTCCTGCTGTTAGGAAGGTAGAAGTAAATATCCTGGTCTGAAAGTAGTTATTCAGTTCAGGGCAAATAACATTTGAACAAAATCATACATATAATACATTCTGACAGCCCTTACACTGTACTTGCTACTTATTCAGAAATAGTGTGTCCTCTTAGTATGACTGTAAAATAAGTAGTTTAAAGAGAGTGTGTGTTCACATATCAAATTACTTTTGTTGTTTAATGTGTGATTAAAATCAGTTGGTGCCAACATTATAGAATTTTAATGAGGTTCACATGCTTTCATAAAGACATTACATACTATTATATGACCTTTTTCAAGTTTTAGTGTCAAAATCTCGCTGATGAGGTAAGCATACCATGGCTCTACAGAGATTTTTAGTAATGTAAAACCACACAATGTGTTTCCGTCTTATGAAATGATGACTTGAGGTCTTATCAAATCAAACCAAGTACAGAGGCGTTGCACAGCCTGACCTCAGTGAGGCTGATTGAAGGATAAATATAGAACAGCATCCACGGGCAGAGTCATGGCTCAGAGTTTTGCTTGACTGTCTGTAAGCTGAAGTGAGTTTAGCTTCGCAAAATTCTGCTGATAAGTAAAAGATTTCCTCCAGGGAGAGGAAAGGATGATGAAGTAAGAATAGAAAAAGCTGAAGAGGAAGAGTGTGTAACGGCTTACATAACATCAGCTCGAGACAGAAAATGCTGACAAAAAAATGGAACAGTCTTAGAAAGGAGGTGGTAGATGGAATGAGAGATGAAACGGAAAGAATTGTTTTTCCTGCCAGCATGAAGTGTAACCAGTAGGTACATTTGGTGCCAGTTTTGGTTTTATAACCACTGCAAAGTCATTTTATACAAAAGAGACAGCGTCTTGATTAGTCAGTACTTTGACTGTTCTAATATTTTTGAAAGATGTCAAATTCCAATCATTATTCTCTAATGCATGAGTTGTTTCAAGATTCATTACCTTACTGTATTAGAAATGCTGCATAGAGAACATAATAAATGTATAATCAGTCTACAGTTAATATTTTTTGTTGATACTAAATAGGAACACTCATACCTCATAAAAATAATTCAAGCTATAAAATAATGCAATTCTGAATCTATAAGCACAAATGTTTGCTACTAAATCGCCAATTTCTATGAAAAATCCCTTTGTGCTTTCATCCCAAGATTAATAAAATCTTTGTAAGTTAATCATGAGCAAGTAATAATATTCCTCATTGAATTGAAAAAAACAGAACCCAGAGGTTTAATTTACTCTGTGATTTTATGAGGATTTTTTTTTCACAATATTTCTCCATCACCTTCACACAACCCAAACCTCTTATCACCGCATATTTAATAACCTCTCCTAATCTCATACTGAGAAGCTTCCCCCATTTTAATATTCTACCTTTATAAAAGCGCTGCTTCCGATTTTTGAAGTGGGGTTCTGTCCCGAGGTTATCACCAGTCAATGTCTTAAAAGCAGTTATAAACCTCTTTTAGTATCCTCACTTTGATGAAACGAGATTAGTTTTTCAGCTAACATCTAGACAGGGCTGTGGAAGGACAAAAGCAGACTTTTCTCCAGATGAAATAGAAATGTCATGCACGTCCAATTTTATAAACCTTTAAACCTTCGTCATATTTGCATTAGATACTTACATGCATAGAAATCAAGTTGGTCCACAGTCTGTTACAATGACCTTCTCATTTGTAATTGCAACAAGTAACATTATTTTTACCCACCCAGACTACCTGTTGGAAAAGGGAAGGTGGTTGGTTGTTTTAAACTCTTAGTTATCGGACTTTCGGGTTTTTGGTCAATACTTGGGTTCTTCTGTTCAATTGATTCAAAATTCTAAAACGGGCTTAAGCTGTTCTGTGTCAGATGAAGTTGTTTAACAGTCTTAAAACTTCTACATCTTTTAAGTACACACAACCTGTGAATGTTCACTTAGCAGAAAACTCCCGCAGCCATGCATACATCGCAATTAAATTTCACAGTCTTTCAAATGCGTTAACGCCTCCACTGCCGAGCCTCAACTCCGGGGACGTGAAATCACAATGTAGCGACGCCGGCGTCTGATATCTTGGCCGTCTTTTCCAACCGAGTCTATTTTCATCCCCCTCCTCCGAGTCGCTCCCCGCTAGATGAGCGAGGCGTTCAGGTGCCTGAGAGCGGATGGGATATATGACTGCTCACCGTTACATCGACCTCCTCCTGTTCTCTCTTTTTCTCCTCACATACAGTTCAGCCCACGCTGCTGGAAATGAAGCTCAAGCTGAAAGGCAGCAAGGCAAGGAAAGAGAGAAAACGAGCGATGAGGGGAGATAAATATTGAGTGGCTGAGGGGGTGGACGAGTTAGCAAATACGAGGTACAGAGATATAAAGTGGAGTGCATGAGAAGAGGAAATCAAAATGATGCTTCTACATTTCATTAAATATGCTCTAAATGTTCCACTTCTCTTCTGTTACATAATTTACTTAGTGCATGTGTAATGTAGATTTGTTGTTCCATCATGTAAATACAGTATAAACAGACAAGATGAAGAAGAACACAAAAGAAAATCTAAGGGGAGTACATTAACGCTGTTAAAGAGAAATTGAATTTAAATTTCTGCTATATTTCTTCACAGTTAAATGTGGAGTACGTCCTGAGCTCAACTTCAGATCATGTTTGTCTCCATTTTTGTTGAACACAGTTTACTCCAGACAAGTTCTCTGATTGACATGCTGAGTCTTTATCAAGTGAACCAACTGAGGTGTTAAGTTAACCAACTAAGAAATGCTGAGGATTTCCTATGCAAATGCATGGCTTATCATGTGTGCAACCCCAATTTTTGTAGCAGGACAGACGGTGTGTTCATTTCCAATTCAAAAAAAAAATGCTTTTTGGTGGAGAAGAGTTGATCTAAAAGGTTGAATGGATATTGAGACAGAAGAAGTACATTTTGAGGATGTCAGGTTCTCTACTGTGAGCTTAAAAATATGTCAAACTTGAGATATTTCCATTTAAAGGGACTATATGCAATTTTCTGAAACTTAAACTCGCGACTGACCCCATGTAGCCAAAAACCGGAACTGCTCTTCCTTTCTGCTCGCTCTCGCAGAGCACTCTCATACGCCGGTCGCTCTCAATCTTCGATCTTTTTCGGGCACTTGTCAGGGGTTTAACTTTTTTAGTCTTATGTGGAGTTACTGTTGGTGTCAAAGTTGTCCTTGGTCTCTAATGTGTATTCGCACAATCCATTGAACTGCTTGCGAGTGCTGACTAGGGGTGGTGGCAGAGTGATCTGAAACATTTAACATGAATGCGCTTGACGTCACATCCGCAGACAGCGCAGGAAAATCCAACCCAACAGAAAAAATTGGATACAGGCTTATCGGTGCACCCACTGTGAGCTGACACGGTGTCAGTATGCTCATCAGGAGATGTTTGAGTCATAAATGGTCAAATAAAAAGGCTCTTGTTACGTTTATTTTGGGGGGCAAGTTGCATATAGCCCCTTTAATTTCTCATCAGATCTCATTTTACTCCAGTCCTAGCCCATGTCAAGTCTTTGGAAGCAAATCCAAATTTAATAATCCTAAAAATAATTCTCATTTAAGCTGAAGTATCTCAGTAGCACCAGAGATTTCTAGAAAAAAAATGCTTGCCCATTTCTGTTGCTTTATTTTCACTTTTTCGCATGCATGCATCTTATAGTGGTGCATTATGTGCTGAACTCATGCTCTCAATATGCCCAGGATACAGTATACTTGCTGCAAATGTTATTGCATCCATTTACACATATTTTCAATGTGCAGAGTTGCCCAGAGACCTTGGCACACCATAGACAGATGCTCATTACTGCCACAAGAAGCGCCAAAAGTGACAGAGAAGGGAATAGCAGTGCCTCTGATAGGTTGCATCATTACAGAATTAAATTTTAACACAAAGTGCATTGTCTTTCATAGAATTATCTCAGACGTGGGTCCTAAACATCAATAGCATTGCTAGGAATAACTATAGCCTCATGAGTGAGCTTTAACAACACTAATGTTTGTGATGTATAAATCTGATACTCCCAAATCTAATACTCCCAATCCAGTTTTCAGAACTGAAGAAGCCTCTTGGATGAGAAACGAACATTTTTAGGACAAGAAAAGTCTAGTTGGCTTCATTTAAATTGTCAAGATTATATGAAGAGATGCATTAAATGCCACCAACTCTAATAGGATGGCCAGTAAAACATGCATTTTTTGTTGACAGTCTGCTACAGAGATTGCGTCACACTGGATTTGATGTTAAATCTCTTTGAAACAAAAATGATCACACTTGAAGCTTTTCTTCTGCATGTACCAATGATGTTCTGGTTGGTACATGCAGACATCACCAGCATACTGAAAGACATTCAAACAGTTCCAAGCCATGCGCTGGGTTCTCTTTAACACAACATTTGGTGAGCGGATGGGCATTTGTGCTCATCCTTGTTCAGGCAGTGAAGTCTGCTGATCCACAGACTTTTGATTGCAGCATCACATCAGGAAATCTGTTGGGGTGTAAATTGAAAACAATGTGAGAGGAATTAAATATGGAGATCTTAGTGAAGATAGATTTAGGGAAAGAACAGCTTTATAAAAAAATGAGTTATTCAAACACCAGGTTAATTGAAGGTATGGGATTGAAAAATAATACAGCAATAATGGTGTGGAAAGTTTTTAACTATTGGTTTCTTTTATACTGATGGAAAATGTTGTAAGAGGAAGAATGTGATGATATAGAGCAAACACCCCTTCTTTCAAAAATATGTGCTCATTCATGTGTAATTACTTCCACCTACTAATGAAAGTATTGTAAATGTAATCTCGTAAATGTAGAATCTGCTATTCAGAATACATACTCGCGAGTCGCGCGAATGGCTGAATCCATGTTGAGCCTCCATCTTTGAAATACATTCGCCAACGAGGGACATTCCTGGAAATTCTAGCTCCGCCTTTCGCACTTTGGGTACACTCTGTTGCACTGTGACAAATGCCAGAGGGAGATTGTCTACTCGCGACGCGGCAGACGTCTGACTATATAACTAAATGCATTGTAGTTTTCTAAAGTAACCTCATCACTGGAAGGAACACTGGACGAAGTCGTAGTACTGGAAGCCATGTTAACCTTGGCATGAAACGGCCACCATAGGAATTAAAATGCACTCGGAATGGGGGGGTGGTAGGTGGGGCTAGAACGTAATATTTAGTTGGTTGTTTCACCGCTAGATGGGAGAAGTTCTTACACAGTGTAGCTTCAAGACCTTTGCTTGTGGACGTTTATGTTTACAAAGATGTACATAACTTCTACGAAAGTAAAACTTGTGAAGTCTCTTTTTGATTATGTAGGCACGCACTTCAATAACGGTAACAAAAACCTGCTGTACATTCCTTGGTGACATTTTGAAAGTTTCTGAAGAGTTCTTTTTAGCGTCTTGGTGTTTGTGCTCAGGGTGAAATTGGTGGATGGTGAGACGTCGGCATGTTGGTGCTTGTTTTGAATGTCTTCCACTTGTAGACTATTTTCCATATAGTAGAAAGCATGGTTTCAAATTGTTTGCAACATTTTTTACTATCTTGCAACACTCAATAAGCTGCTAATTTGTTCTTTTCAAAGACCTCAAACTGCTCTTTTAATTTCACCATGGTGTTGATTCTCATTTCTACAGTCAGCACAACAAACTAAATATCTGGGGTAGGGCAAACCTCCTTCACAGTGTGTTATACAGTTCTAACCATGTGCACCTCATATGAAACACCCACATGTTAATTTAGCTATTTTAGGCTGGAACAAATCTTGTAGAGTACTAACTTATTCCTGACAAGATTTTTCACACTTTCTTCCATTTATATTTATTTTGATCTCGAGAATTTCTCAGTGTTGTTTCATCAGTCTTAAATATTCAAATGTCCAGATATGTTAGAAAAACATACAGCCTGTCAGAGGGTATTCTATGTTTTTCACATGAATGTAGATTTGGAGAGGAGATCATAATGTTGTAAAATAAAGAGAATGAATAGGGAAATGTGGCTAAACTGCAACAAATATCATCATTGCAATATTTAGCAAAAATACCACCATGTCACATGTCACAATATTGTACAACCATGTTTAGTATCCCATTTTTGTTTAGCATCAACTGTTATGAATTGATGGAATTGAAGCTGACAAAAATACCTTTCTGTAAGACAGTCATGTCATTTTAACTTTCTCAAGATTTTTTATTTTTTTTGTAAAACATCTAGATAAAATAATATTCCAAAGATGAGGAATGGTTACAGTTGTAACAGCAGGAACCATTGTTCTTTCGCACTGACCAGACCGATACAACTTCATTGGAGGGATGTCAAATATGTGTCAGAGGAAAAATAAAGTGGAATAAGATTTTACCAGTATCTTCTATTAATTTGCTTCATTTTATCTTTCCGGTTTTGACAGGTAAATGATTTATATCGCCTCACTCAGACGAACAGTAAAAATAACGCAAAGCTCCTAGTCTTGGACACCTTTGTTTTACGGAAGTAATTTTGTGCTCTGTGGCTGTGAAATCCTGATTTGTAGTCCCTTTAAAAATTGATTTGAAGGTCAGATGGAAGTGTCGCGGTGAGAAAGGCAGACTCGGTAAACAACAGGGACTCAGACCCAGAGACAGAGACACTCAGACGAGGGTAAATGGCTTCATTTACTGCTGCTGCACTCAGATATAGGCCGCTTCACTTTACTGCCACTGACGGTGTGTGCGAGTGTTTTTCATGCTCACCTCTTGTCACAGCCTGTCTCCTGTCTGGACGAGTTTCACCTTTTTCACTTTAATTGGAGGACAAAAAGAAGGTGAAGAAGTTTGCTGCTTCACCTCTCTCAACCTCTGAAATTCTTTGGCCTTCAAACTAAATAATAACTTGGACATGAAGTATGGGTGATAAGCTAATTAAACATCTTACCTTGTCTTTATAGATCCTCAGTCACTGATAGAATTCCTGATAAGCTTTACCCGACAGCAACTAGCAAAATGAAAAGCCTTGTCTGATGATGTGTGTGGGTGAAGCTTTTCTTTTATAGTTTGTTATAAATACTCTTTTCTGTTTTTTGTTGTTTTTTGTTTTGCTCTGCAGGGCCGGGTTCGAACAGGATATAGAGGGCGACCACTCTTTTTACCCTGACAACTGTCACAGTAAGATAAATCTGTTCTTTTAAAGCCATAATAACAATTTTAAGAGTTCTAATATGAGCTGTAGAGGTGTAAAGGTTATGGGTTGTTAAAATACGGTCTGGGGTGTGTTTCAGTAGACATTCCAATCCAAGATATGGAGTTTATCCTAGTTTGAGAATTATTGAAAAGTCAGGGTCAGATAAAAATGGCCAGTCTTTTAAGAAAAGTCCTAAGACAGTAGTGGAGTTCAAAGATATGCATTTAGTATAGAAGTCTTCATATTTTGTCTAACCTACCCAATGGAATACAACACGTGTAATGGTGATCATCTCCCACTTCATCAGAATTTGGTCTTGGAGGCAGCAGCCAAGGAAAAGGAGCTGGATCCTGATACCTTGCCAGCTACAGTGGGGCAAAAAAGTATTTGGCAGTCACCGATTGTGCAAGTTCTCCCATTTAAAAAGATGAGAGAGGTCTCTAATTTTTTTTATCATAGGTACACTTGAACTGTGAGAGACAGAATGTAAAGGAAAAATCCAGGAAATCACAATGTATGATTTTTAAAGAATGTACTTGTATAATGGTGCAGAAAATAAGTATTTAGCATCTACAAACGAGCAAGAATTCTGGCGCTCACAGACCTGTTACTACTTCTTTAAGAAGCTTTTCTATCCTCTACTTGTTACCTGTATTAATAGTACCTGTTTAAACTTTATATTTGTATAAAAGACACCTAAAAGAGTATTTGCTCAATAAAAAAAGTTCACCTAAATACTTTATAATGTAACCTTAGTTGGCAATGACAGAGGTCACTCCAGAACCTTGAAATGCTTTTTTCGTAGCCACTCCTTCATTGACAAGTGGTGTGTTTGGGATCATTGTCATGCAGGAAGATCCAGACACGTTTCATCTTCAATGCTCTCAGGTCATTTTCTCACCGTTCTCAAGATCAGGTGTACCCCATGAGGTGTGATCTTTCACGGAGCTCCAGGTTGAGGGAGATTGTCAGTGATCCATTGTCTAATAATTGCTTCAACAGTTAATTCCTTCTCACCAAGTTGCTTGCTTATTGTAGGGTGGCTCATCCCAGTAGTGTGCAGGTCTACAATATTGTCTCTAGTGTCCTTGGACAACTGTCTGGTCTAGTCATGGTGGAGGTTGGAGTCTGACTGTTTGAAGGTGTGGACAGGTGTCTTTTATATAGATAACGAGTTTAAACATGAATCATCAATACAGGTAACAAGTAGAGGATAGAAAAGCTTCTTAAAGAAGAAGTAACAGGTCTGTGAGGGCCAGAATTCCTGCTTGTTTGTAGGAGCCAAAAACTTATTTTCTGCACCATTATACCAAAATATTTATTTTAAAAATCATACAATGTGATTTCCTGGATTTGTTTTACATTCTGTCTCTCATAGTTGAAGTGTACTTGTGTTAAACATTACAGACCTCTCATCTTTTCAAGTAGGACAACCAGCAAAATCAGTGGCTACCTAATTCTTTTTTGCCCCATTGTATCTCTTCAGCTCCTCCTTGGGGAACCCCTGATATTCCAGCACCATAATATTAGGGGAAGGACCAAGTTCCTGCCTGTTAAATGATCCAGTATATTCAAGTCTCTCACTGTTTGTGTTTTTATTCTCATGTAATGTCCGGTTGACGATCTATTATTTTAAAACAGAGTTCTTAAACTGTTTATTAGCTTTCATTGATCTATTTTTTTTGGTAATAGCTGGGTTTTGTTCCTTGGTTTTTTGTCTCCAAAACTATACCTATTGGTTTTTAACTGATGCTAAAATTTTCTTTCATATCCTGAGATAATGTTTGATTTTAAATGGTGACCACGTGTCAGGTTCTTCATAATTGATGATACATTTTGAAATCAGTCTGAATTTTCCTTCTGTCCAGTCAGAACTGGAACAGTCTGATAGAAGCATAATTGGTGCTGTAGGGTTGGGTTGACCAAAGTACGCCCGGGGACCATTTGTGGCCCTTGGAAAAAAATTGTGTGTGGCACCTGACTTTTTTCTTTTCTTAAAAAAAAAAATCAAAAATAGATCTGGGAACACCCATTTATTAAACAGCAACAGTATTTTTGTTCCTAGGAATAAATACAAAAACCTTTCTAGACTAACAAAATAAAAAACATTGGACCCAAAAAGTTTGGAAACTGCACACCTTTCTTTTTTTTAAACAGAGCTCTGAAACAGTACAACAATTTGTTCCTACTAAAATCAGACTTTATTTTTCAAAGATATTGTGTTCAATTATTTATATATCTATAGATATATCTATATCTATAGATATAGATATCTATATATAGATATATCTATATATAAATATAGATAGATAGATAGATAGATAGATAGATAGATAGATAGATCTATCTATCTATAGAGATAGATCTATCTATCTATAGAGATAGATCTATCTATCTATAGAGATAGATAGATCTATCTATCTATAGAGATAGATAGCTATCTATAGAGATAGATAGATCTATCTATCTATAGAGATAGATAGATCTATCTATCTATAGAGATAGATAGATCTA
Source organism: Valencia hispanica (assembly GCA_963556495.2). Taxonomy (NCBI): domain Eukaryota; kingdom Metazoa; phylum Chordata; class Actinopteri; order Cyprinodontiformes; family Valenciidae; genus Valencia; species Valencia hispanica. The sequence goes on along the minus strand of OY747713.1, from coordinate 11,515,486 downwards.
TCTATCTCTAGAGATAGAGATAGATAGATCTATCTATCTATCTCTAGAGATAGATAGATCTATCTATCTCTATCTCTAGATAGATCTATCTATCTCTATCTCTAGAGATAGATAGATCTATCTATCTCTAGAGATAGATAGATCTATCTATCTATAGAGATAGATAGATCTATCTATCTATAGAGATAGATAGATCTATCTATCTATAGAGATAGATAGATCTATCTATCTATAGAGATAGATAGATCTATCTATCTATAGAGATAGAGATAGATAGATCTATCTATCTATAGAGATAGAGATAGATAGATCTATCTATCTATAGAGATAGAGATCTATCTATCTATAGAGATAGAGATAGAGATCTATCTATCTATAGAGATAGAGATAGATAGATCTATCTATCTATAGAGATAGAGATAGATAGATCTATCTATCTATAGAGATAGATAGATCTATCTATAGAGATAGAGATAGATAGATCTATCTATCTATAGAGATAGATAGATCTATCTATCTATAGAGATAGATCTATCTATCTATAGAGATAGATCTATCTATCTCTATAGATAGATAGATCTATCTATCTCTATAGATAGATAGATCTATCTATCTCTATAGATAGATAGATCTATCTATCTCTATAGATAGATAGATCTATCTATCTCTAGAGATAGATAGATAGATCTATCTATCTCTAGAGATAGAGATAGATAGATCTATCTATCTATAGAGATAGAGATAGATAGATCTATCTATCTATAGAGATAGATAGATCTATCTATCTATAGAGATAGATAGATCTATCTATCTATAGAGATAGATAGATCTATCTATCTATAGAGATAGAGATAGATAGATCTATCTATCTATAGAGATAGAGATAGATAGATCTATCTATCTATAGAGATAGAGATAGATAGATCTATCTATCTATAGAGATAGATCTATCTATAGAGATCTATCTATCTATAGAGATAGATAGAGATCTATCTATCTATAGATATAGAAAATATAACTTATCTAGCATCTATAGTATGTGTATGTGTATGTATGTGTATATGTATGTATGTGTATATATATGTATAAAATATAACTTATCTAGCATGCAGCAATTGCAAAGTTTGCAATCGTTACATGTAACATGACAATATGCAGAAAAGTTGTATGAAGCCCTTTTTAGGAAATCCCTGTTTTTAGAGCATTTTTATGATTACATTCCTCTGTATTCTTGAACATAATTTAAAGTACAATGGTACAAAATAAATGTAGGTTTGGATGGCAATGTGTGATTTGACCCAAAGCCTTTATAGTACAATGAAATCTGACTAGAATTTTGTCATCTTTTGTACAGCTGATGTGTTGGCGACAACACGAAACCAGGAATCAGCAGCTGACTCTGCCTATGGTAAACCAAAACATATCTTTTCCATTTTTTAATGCATTGAATTGTTTTTAAATGTCGGACCATACTTTACGCACAGTTTTTGAGAAAATGTTTCTCCGCTGAGTCCATCAAATTAGGACTCTTTTGTTAAAAGTAGATAGTTGGTTTGAAAGGGGTTGTGTTTGCTGAAGTAGGGTTTAATTGTCAAATCTCTATCTCACATATATTAAGCGGTGGTTTAATATTAACAGGAACAAGAAATCTTAAACATAACTTTGCTTGTTTGTAAAATCTAATGAAGTCAGACTCAGAAGGAAGTGGCCAAGGAACTTATTTGTCTCAGTTTGATGTCTTTACTAATGAGCTTAGACTCAACCAGAAGACATCCCGTTTTGTTTCTTGGTTGGCTCAAATTAATGTACAGGAAATCATTGCTCAGTTTGACATTATTACCTTCCACAACTTTATAGTCCAGCAGATCAAAGCCCACCCCCTCTCAGCTATCTGCTCTGTATTCATGGCTGCAGCTCAGCTGCTACCTGACTGTTGAGAGTCCTTCTCATAAACCAGCAGAAGCATTGTCATTCACCGAACCGCAGTCGAACCCACACAGTGAATCCCATTATGGCTCTATATGCTGCATTCCTGTGATTAAGGCCAGTTGGAAAGACATTTCAGCTTTGTGGTATCGTTGACTCAAGCTGAGTTTGTTATTCAGGAACTACTGGTTCTACTTGGGTTCTACTGGTTCTGGTCTCCATCATATACAGTTTTTATCTATGAAATAAAAACACTACAGACGGTTTCTCTCTAGTTCTGTTTACTCTTGAGCCCAAGAGGCTGCGTAGTGTCAGCAGTTACAACAACACTGATGAAGAGAAAGAAGGTGAGGGAGAGCAAGGTCGTCAGACTGTGAGCACGATGAATCAGGGAAATGAAAGCGATCAATGATTAGTCCTTTCTTTTTTTATATACAAACTAAAAAAACATTTTGAATTACAGACCTTATTCAAGTCTGAATGATGTTCTCTATCAGTCTCTTCAAATTCAATCACTACCTTGATTTGACATTGTCGTGTCCATGTATTGAAGGGGTTTTTTTTTTGGGTGGGGGGGGGGTTCCCATAAGTGAGCAAACCCGAGTCATTCAGAGGTAGCATCTACTGAGTTAATTTCACTGCAGGCAAAGAGAGCGAAGGTTAGACCAATACCCATCAGAGCACAGAGAGCGCCTCCCTTTGTATTCTACCATTTAACTTAATTGCATCCACCTGGCATTAAAAGGAGGCTGTGTTAGCTGACAAGAATGAAAATCATACTTTTAGTAAAGGAATACTTAAGTGGAGCAGTGAGAGCCAGAGAGACTCAGATTCAGATGAAGGACAGCTTTGTTCATTCTAACTTATATTGAATAACATGATTTAATTCTGTTTGTTTTTAGTTGTAGTAGTTAGGGAAGTCATTTAGGTTGGCCTAACATATTTTTAAATAAATGGTAAGCTTGAAATGGTTACAACTTTTTAAAAGAAGCTTTTTTGGCCCTTATTAAAAAATGGAGTAAATCTTAAAAAATGTTGTAAACATGGCAGCTGGCATTTGTGTCCTGGCCTTTAAAAGTCTTCAAAGAATTGACAATTTTTCAAAAACAATTTAAGTCATCAAAGCAGTAATTAGCACAGGTAGAATTATGTACATTGGAAATTTAGGTTTAAAAGATGTCTTGGGTCTTAGACCATGTCGGTCTTAATTTAAAGCTATTGTTATTTCCTTTTACGACATTAGTGATTTTACTACAGTAACACTTTTAGGGGATCTTATAGGCTTTATCTGAATTTAAGTTGCAAACCATTGTAATTCAGAACAGGCAAAACACAGTGATCCACAAAATACAGACACAAAATGATGCTGTGATTCAATAAACACAACAGATGAAAAGCTTGGGCACACAGGATGGAGTGTTGTTTTAAACCTATTATCCTATTTATTTACTATTAAGTGTGATATGATGATCTTGCTTTAAATTTACATGACAAAGATGTATAAAAAAACTTCAAAAACATTATTTTTCACTGCAGTTGCGTAATTTGACACTAAATCTAAAAAAGAAATCTAGTTTAATCTCCTTTTTATTATTATTATTATTATTATTTTTTTTTTTTTTTTTTTTTTTTTTCCTTGCTGTAAAGATTTGATACACCCCCTGTTTTTTATTTGTTGCTTTTTTCTATTTCACTACTTTTAGCTGTGGTGCCAACAGATTTGTCCACATCTGAGCCATAGCTATCAAAGAGTCTTAAATTAAACCTGTTCCCTCAATTTATTCATTTAAGTTTCCTGCATGGTTCATATACCTTCCCATTAGATGTTGGTATTTTTTCCTATGCATAACACTGACTGTATTTAAATTGGGAATGTTAATTTGTTAGCATTGATATATTATGGATGGATACAATTCTCCAAGTTTTGTGTGAAAGTTCTGATTTTTTATTTGTTGAACTTAACTGATTAGCCGCATCCTAAAAACATGCAAACTAATAAAAAATCTCTAATTGCACCCTTAAATGGTTTTAGAACAAATTTATTTGTGTTGCATTTAAAATGTACATTTCCACAATAAGCTGCTTAGGTGTTTTACATTCTGAAATCAATCTCTATTTTGTTCTTTATTTCCTCAAGCAAATCGTCATGTTAGAATGACGAGAAAGTTTGCCATTATCCACATCCTAAAATATGAACAGTAGCTTTATGCCTTAATTTCTTTTTGCATAATTAAGACTTTTGCCAACAAATCTCCACCTTCCGGTAAAAAGATTACTCCAACTTTGATTACTGTTATGTATCAGATCTAATCTTGTAGCTTAAATGAAACCATAGCTCTATAATTTGTGCATTTGTTGGGATTAATTGCTTGACTTATTCTAATTGTGTTGAAATAAACTATCATTTAAGTTTTAGATGTTGTGACGCCTGTAGGCTTATCTAGGGAGTTAATTGCACTATTGCACAATAAGAACTGCCAGTCACTTCATCACCCATTTTTTTAATCACACATTTGTTTCCACTGTACAACTTGCGGTGAAAAATCAAAGCTAAATTGTGTTTTTAGTTTGGGTTTTTTTATGGTAACTGTCAGTAGCTACTTTCTGCATAGTGGTCTCTAAAGCATTAACTCTGTAGTGTAGGGCAGCTGGGTGTGAAGGGCTCCCAACACAATGAATGACTGATGTTTTAGCCTGTGTGTGCACCCTTATTCATCTGCAGTACGCTAGACTGGTTATCATTACTGTAATGACATCATTTGCCGGGCAACTATTCCCTTAATGAGGTTTTTGCAGTAGATTGCTTATTTAATGCACTGACAAGGAGAGCCCCATAGGTCTAGCTTAGGCCGTGAATGGACACAAATTGGCCCTGTGCTTTTACAGGGCAGGTTTTTTACATTTGAGAGCTGACATTGTGCTTAATGAATGGTACAAATGCAAATTATAATGGTATTGGGAGGACATAAATGCAGTCTGTGACCTTTTAAATTACTTGTTGTTGTGCAGACGATCCAGTAAATTAAGTTTATTCTGCTGGTGAGCTTGAGTGCCTGGCTTCAAAATTCCCAATTAAAAAGTCATTTAAGGTGACTTCTCAGGAAGTTGAGGATGTTAGGCTGAGTGTGCCAGTGATCTGAGGTTGCTGTGGTTCCACAGATCTGTTTCCAAGGCTCTTTTATTCAATTAAATAAATGGTCCAGGTGAAATACTTGGCTAAAAATATCTAATCTTCTCAACAACAAGCCTCAGTTTCCTTCTCGTTTGTCTTTATACCACGTATTAAAACAGCTGCAGCAATTTTAGATGGATAGTTGATGAAGAAATCTGACTCGCATCCATGCTGGAACAGGTTGAGGTCATAGATCTGAGCACTTTGCAGTTTAGCCCTTTGGCAGCAAAAGGGGAAAATATGAATTAAAAAGATGCTCTCCTGTGGATGCTAATCCCTCTTTGGGTTTTTTACACTACAGTGGTTAGTAAATAGTGTCAAGTGGTTGTATGTTCACATTTACCAACTGGTTGCAAAACTAAACTCGGCAAAAAAAGAAACGTCCTCTGACTTTCAACTGTTTTGACTTTCAGTAAACTTAATGTGTGTAAATATTTGTATGAACACTAAAAGAGTCAACACCATAAGACATAAACTAAAAATGTTTCACAAACATGTGACTAACAGAAATAGAATAATGTGTCATTGAATGAAGGGAGGCTCAAAATCAAAAGTACCAGTAAGTATCTGGTGTGGCCACCAGCTGCTTGAAGTACTGCAGTGCATCTCCTCCTCATGGACTGGACCAGATTTGTCAGTTCTTGCTGTGAGATGTTACCCCACTCTTCCACCAAGGCACTTGCAAGTTCCGGGACATTTCTGGGGGGAATGGCCCTAGCCCTCACCCTGCGATCCAACAGGTCCCAGACGTGCTCAATGGGATTGAGATCCGGGCTCTTCGCTGGCCATGGCAGAACACTGACATTGCTGTCATGCATAAACTCACGCACAGAACGAGCAATATGGCTGGTGGCATTGTCCTGCTGGAGGATCATGTCAGGATGAGCATGCATAAAGGGTACCACATGAGGGAGGAGGATGTTTTCCCTGTACCGCAAGGCATTGAGATTGCCTGCAATGACAACAAGCTCAGTCCGATGGTGATGTGATATACCACCCCAGACCATGACGGACCCCCCACCTCCAAATCGATCCCGCTCCAGGGTACAGGCCTCGGTGTAACACTCATTCCTTCGACGATAAACACAAATCCGTCCATCACCCCTGGTGAGATAAAACCGTGACTCATCAGTGAAGAGCACTTTTTGCACTTTTCGTCAATCAAACTGTCTGGTCCAGCGAAGGTGGGTTTGTGCCCATAGGTGGCGTTGTTGCTGGTGATGTCTGGTAAGGACCTGCCTTACAACAGGCCTACAAGCCCGCAGTCCAGCCTCTCTCAGCCTATTGTGGACAGTCTGAGCACTGATGGAGGGATTGTGTGTTGCTGGTGTGACTCAGGCAGTTGTTGTGGCCATCCTGTACCTGTCACGAAGGTGTGATATTCGGATGTACCGATCCTGTGCAGGTGTTGTTACACGTGGTCTTCCACTGCGATGATGATCAGCTGTCCTTCCTGTCTCCCTGTAGCGCTGTCTTAGGCGTCTCACAGTGCAGACATGGCAATTTATTGCCCTAGCCACATCAGCAGTCCTCAAGCCTCCCTGCAGCATGCCTAATGCACGTTCACGCAGATGAGCAAGGACCATGGGCTTCTTTCTTTGGGTGTTTTTCACAGTCTGTAGACAAGTCTCTTTAGTGTCCTGCATTTTTAGAACTGTGACCTTAAATGCCTACTTTCTGTAAGCTGTTAATGTCTTAACGACCATTTCACAGGTGCATGTTAATTAATTGATTATGGTTAATTGAACATGCATGGAAGACATTGTTGAAACCCTTTACAATGAAGGTCTGTAAAGTTATTTGGATTTTTATAACATTATTGTTGAAATACACAGTCCTGAAAAAGGGACGTTTCTTTTTTTGCTGAGTTTAGATGTTCACTAGCTACCCATGCATCCTTCTATTGACAACTATTGTGGTGAAAAGATATCTTTTTTGTTTATATTTTTCTGATATCACTTTTATATGGATCTTTAATAGCCAATATGGAATTTTTGTCCCAAAAATGAGTCCTGTATTGCACATCTTTGGACAGACTAGAGCAGTCTAATAATGGATTGGGTTGAACATATATATATATATATATATATATATATATATATATATATATATATATATATATATATATATATATATATATATATATATATATATATATATATATATATATATATATATATATATATATATATATATATATATATATGGTGGACTAATTAAATGATCCGATTTTTTTGCTCCTCCTTAGTGATTTACTCTCACAATGTTAAAGTAGAAAATCAAACACACCTCCCACAGTCCCAACACCTTTGGTTTCATTCTAGTTCTCACCATGTCTCAAGCAATGTCGCCAGCTTAGCGACTTTGTCGCTATATCTAGCGACTTTTTAGACCCCTCTTGCGACTCTTTTTCAAAAAAGCAACTGGTGAGTGTGGCTAGTGTTATTAGAGACTTTTGGAGACTCTGACGTGAAGCACGTATTCTCACTGACTGTGTAGTTGTTGTGAATCAGACGTGACTCTTCTCACCGAGCAGCGGTGCTGTCCTGAGCTCCTCGCCTGTGTCAGAGCGCTTACAGCAGTCCATCAGTCCAGCTGCAGTCAGAGTGGATATTTACCCCACTGCTTTCAGGCTGAAAATGATTCGCGCTACCCACACTTAGTAAGGGTAAGATGTAAATATAAATTTCTTTGTCTAAAATGTCTGTCTAAAACGACTGCGCTCTAAAATATATCACAGGTTTCACTCAGCTCAGCTACTCACCTCGTCCACTGTGTCTGGCTTCTCTGTGACAGCCGTTAAACAGTCATCATGTCTCAGCCTAAAATGGACTCTCAGGAATACAGAAAGAAGTGGGAATCGAACCCTGAATTAAAAGGCTGGTTAAAGGAGTTTATTGGCGATGTTACACGGGCATACTGCCTGTACTGTAAGGCTGATATTTATGTCCCAATTAGATAGAAAATATTTAAACAAAATGCATGAAAACAAAAAACATACTCAAAACACAGTGAACAACCCGGGATTTAAAAAGCTAATCAACACTTTGGACAAACGGTATAGCTTGCCATCTCATTCTGTACTGTATATCTTAATTTATTAATTAGTATTTGCACTTGAAATTGTTTTCCAATGCTAAGCTTAACTTTATTTGACTCCCATGGAAGAAATTTGTTTGTCTAAAATCCTAAAAACAATGTTTAAAAGTCGTCAATGTTAAAGATCATGTGAAATAATTGAGATCTCAATTTCAATCAAAATATTCGTGATCATCATTTTTCCCATAATCAAGCAGCCCTACGTGTGTGTGTGTGTGTGTGTGTGTGTGTGTATGTATATATATATATATAATTGCGATAGATTTTCCCACAGATGAAAAAGCCTTCTTTACCCTTGCCTGAGGTCAAACATCAAACATTTTCTGAGAGCGCTTTCTATGGGCGCTTTTTTATTAATGTCAATCCAACACATTAGCATGGTTACACTTTAAAACTTTTCTGACATTAGCAGCAGTTTAACTTTAAGACAACTGCTCCAATGCATGAAGGGCAAAGTCAGTGTGTTGTTGTTCCCAGTCTTTATTTATTCCAACAGCGTCTGGCTTTTTTTCAGCCTCACTCTGCTGCTGCTGATCTCAGAGCGGCTCTTTCCGGTGGTTTGGAGCAATTTTTGTTGCCTCGAGGGAGTTGATGGTGTGGCTTATTTTCAACACAACTGCTTCTTCTGTTTTGTAATTACATGAATGGGAGAAGCTGACATTTAAAGCAACTCAAATGCTGTTTAATTGAAGCATTAATTTACTAATCGCACAACAAAAATGGTAGCCGTGACAGTTAATACAATATTCAGAGTCTAGGAGAAGAGAAAATGTGTTATAGGATATAGAATATTTTTCAGTTAATATTCCTTATAGTATTCCTACAGATGGTTAGCTTTGATATTTTTATGCCAGATTATGTTGCCCTTTATTTTTCATTAATCAAGGAGCCTACTTTATTTCCCTCTGGGATCAATCAAGTAATTTTGAATTGAATAACTGAATTAACTGATAAGCACTCAACATTGTGTAGATAATTAACTGTCTAGAGTTTAGTGTTGTTTTTGTTTTCTTTTTTTTACAAATAATTGCCTTTTTCAGACTTTGCCATTGCTTTTATGGTTCTAATAAACACCCCGCCATCTTACTCAACATATATTTAGGACATCTTGCTACACGCTTCTATGACCAAAGGATTATAATAATTTTAATGGGACAATGAGCTTACAGTGCATGTAGTCTGTGATGTGACATCAAAACACATACCTCAAGAGGGTTAGCCTATTTCCTGGGGCACCAAAAGGTTTGTACAAATGGAACAAGTTAGTTAATATTTTTCATGAATTATATGTAGCAGTTAAATAAGTGGTGACTATGCATACTAAAGTATGTTCAGATACAGTGTACTTTTTATAAACCATTAACACTGTTAAATTCAACTGTGATCTGGTTCATTTCAATTTAGATTAGAACTCTATACCCTAAAAGCTCAGTATAATGCTTACATTTCTACAATTCCAATTCAAAAAAACAGTTTAGATTGATGTTATTCTGAATTCTCAATTTCATTTATTATGTCATCTGGTTACGGTGCTGAAGTACTTTGTGCAGAATCTAGGAAATTTTGTGAAAATATGGCATGGTCATTAAATTATGGTAATTGTGGTATCATTAAAATGATGGTAATTTTGTCCAGAGTAATTGTCCTGAAGCACATAATTTAATAATTTGCCAACATTATGTTTAAGCCCAATCCCATAACCTTTAGTCAGCAGTGTAGCACATTATTATATTATTGACATAGCACTGGAAAGATTTGTGTGTGCAGTTTTTGTTAATTATAGGTAAAAGAGATGACATACTTTCAATATTAATCCCTATGCATCACACTGTACCCTTAATTCTGTGTGATGCTGGCTTTTTATTTAGTATACTGTTTGTTAACGTTGTTTTGCACATTCATAATTTCATGTATGTATAATTGTTTAAGTACTGTAAAGTGCATTTGGTAGTTTGACATGACACTTTTTGGTATGTGCTAGAATTCAGGAAAATAACCATGGTCATACAGTACATGTACACACACGTGTTGCAGGTATTACATTTTCAGAAGCTTTTCTTGGTGCTATGTTTATGTATTAACCACTCAATAAAGTAATAAGCTATTATGCTGTTTGTAAAACCCTTATTATGTTATTGGCTCAAAAACTTGATTACATTATTTACAAGTTTTGTTTTTTTTAACGGCTTTGTTACATTTAAACGGGCCAAAATTATTATTGTCAAGTAGTACAATATTTGTTGCAATCAGATTATCGGCTGCTAGAAGTGTAAAAAAAGAAAGAAGTGTCCAAGAAGTTATTGATCATATTTAATCATTCAATGGTGGATTAGATTCTGACCATTGCTTCATCACTTGCTTCAAATGTCTTTTATGAAGAGACAAAAAAGGGAAGAACGAAGCAAGCAGAGCAGTTAAACTGTCAATCTGTCGAGTGTTCATAAATTTAACTTGAAGTAAAACAAACAAACGCAGAGAAAAAAAATAAAAATTTCTGTCTATACGTCTGACACCTTCATAGGTGTTGATAACTGAGCAGAAAATGTCGGCACTGAGTGTGTGTGTAATGAAAGCATGAGCTGCATTTACAAGAGCACATCTAAGTGAAAGAAAGCTGCAGCTCAGAGGAGGAGGTCGGGACGTCTCCATTAGATTCGCCTGCCTGCCATAAGATGGGAACAACTAAAAGAAAACCTGTGTTTCAAGAAACAGAGGTGAGGCTCCTTTTCACCTCGCTCAGCCTAAAAGAGCTGTCTCCAAAATGTCACATATCCATTTTAAAAAGTGGCCAGCAACATCCCAGTGTCCAAGTCAGAGAATCATGTTTTAGTCATGAAACTAACTGTATTGTGTTTTACTTTGATTACACATCGCTTCATTGATGCAACCATTGTATTGTATATTTAATTGCAGTTTACATATTGAAACTTTTGACACATGCATTTGCTACGTTAACAAAATAAATTTGTATTTTAATGAAGATTAGCAAAATATTACATTATACACATAATTTCAAATTTCTTTACAGAACAAATGGACTCCTATATCATCTCCAATAGGAGATGATATAGGAGTCCAATTTCAAGAGGTCTAAATCAAATTATTTCCAAAACGATCAATTTAATAGACACATTTCGGATCCACACAGCCCAATCCCATTTTATTTATTAAATAATCCAGTGAGACAATGATATCATCCCATTTTGTAAAGAATAACCATATATTTGGAAGCAGATTGCATAGAGTGCCTTTGCAGCAATCCCCCACCCAAAGTTTTTGAACACTGCTTATGTCTAATGTTTTTATTTTTTGCCTGTGGACTTTGCAGAATAACTTTCAGTTTATGTGGTTGCTCCTTAGCAGCCTTTGTTAAACATATTTTTATTGCAAATAAATGGGGCGGGGGGGTCTGGGGGGGGGAAATCTTGTCCTTCCAGTATAATTTATTTGGTCATCTTTTTACATTTTTTACTTAATAGAGTTATTGTATAATTAGTCTCTAAACACCATGCCCAACTTCATCCAGGTTTCCATAAAAATGTGTAAAGCTCAAGAAACAGCATTTATAAAGGATTTAAAGAATACCGATGCTAAAAATACATCATAAGCCACACCATTTCAGCCACCAACTCTTACAAGGTGATGAACTTACAAAATCTGTCTTAACGATGCTATTGAAACTATCTTTTAGTAATACTGTATCTCAGTATTAAATCCTAATGTGGAACAAAGTAAACGTTTAAACAAAATGAGCAGCATATAGTTTGGTGCTACTGTATGTAATGTTTTGACAGTTGGAGCCACACAATTACCAATGAGGCGGAAATAAATTAAAAAAAATAACTTTTACCGAAACGGCGTAAAAAAAATGCGTTCATGGAAGAATATTTTTTCATGCTTTTAGCACGACTGATGAGGCACTTAAACTTGTACCATCTAATGTTTGTAATTGCAAACATAAGGACCATTCTGTTAAAATGTAGGCTGTGGAACAGTAAAATCAACAGTTCATTTATTTAAAACAAAAACAATAAATGCTAAATGGACTGATATTGTGCTTTTTTTGTCCTTCCGACCACTAAATGCACTTAACACTTGAGCCACAGTCACCCAATCACACTCTCAGTTGTGCTTATATTCATAAATGCACTTAATGCACAAATCAGTAGGCAACTCGAGTTTAAATGCCTTGCCCAGGGCACATCAACATGAGAAAGCTCAAATTGAACCCACAACTTTTGGCCGAGCCACATCCACCCTCACATCTAAATGTAGATCTAGATAGAAGAAAACCTGAAAACTTTGTTTTTCATATTAATTGGTTAAATGTAAGAAATACTTATATACCATGGTAACTCAAATTAATAAAGATACATTTAGGTGCAAATTCTTTATGGATAAATATTAACTTATTCTAAAAATCATTACTAGAATAAACTTTATTTAATAAATTACCATTTTCATATGAGCATTACTCTTTCAAATAAATTCTGATTTGAAATATGCTTTTAAAATATTTTAAAAATGACATTTCTGCAAATGTCACCTTCCTAGTTTCCAGTTATTTTATTGTAAGTGAAAATTCTGACTTTTTTACATACTTTCTAGTTACTGTTATACTCTACCTTCCTAAAGGGTTCACGCAATTTAGGAAGGTGCCAGCTGATGTGATCTTCAGCTTTGTGGTAAAACCCAAAGGTGTACTTACTGTTATCTCTCCACTCTCTGTAACAAAAAATATCCTAATTACTGTGTGGATGACAAAGACACAGAGAGAGCAGTTATTCTGCATGAGTGTTTCTCGTGTACTTCCTCGCACAATAAGGTGAAACAAAAGATGTTGTCTGTATCATGTAGAAGTCTAGAATGTGTGTGATAATGTGCTTGCCAATGGCTTGGTGAGCGATTTTCCTTCTATGAATGCATGTGTATGAGCAGGCAAAAGAGCCATCAAAGCGTGTTAAAGTGTTTTTTAATGAGCTGGAGCTCTTACAAATGGACTGAGTGCGTTATGTGGCTCATGCAGAACAGGCGGGGATGAGAGGTGTTAGAAAGCAGCCAAAAGCAGTCGTATTGACGCTAATTGTCTTCATCTTCTCCCTGTGCTGAGCAAAATGAGGCGAAGGGTATAAGCAGCTTCACTGGATGAATTTGAGGCGACTGTTTGTTGCTAATGAGCCTCCAGCTGGCTTTGAGTGATGAAGGTGATATTTCAGAATGTCTTGGTTATAAATATTACCCACATGTTGAACCAATAGTTTGAAAAGTTCTACCACGATGTTCATAAAGCCCATTCCAGCTTGATCTAAATCTATATTTTGGCTTGGTTCTTCCCAGAGCTTTTACCATTCAGCCATCAGCGCACTTGTAATACTTTTGCAAGTGGCTAATCCAAGCTGGGTCCCTGAGAGAAGTGAAAAGACATGTGTTGAACTAAATTTAGACACTTCTTTCAATTACACTAATGAAGAAATGGTTGCATTGTTGCATTTATGCCATCGGATAATGTTCCACACTAATTTCAACAGATTAACATACCAAGAAGTTGATCTAACTAAAATCTACATGCATAGAGCAATTTTAATTTTTTGTGACCCGGCCGATTGCAGTTTTATTGCTCTTTTTATAAGCTTAGGCTTGTATAAGTTGGCACTATTATGTGAGTGGATATGTCATGTGTGGATAAAGCTCTGTTTATGCAACCTGATTATGACACTCAACTTTCTCTTTTGACACCATCGTTCATCATGCTTTAATCCTTTAAAGGTTGTTGGGGGCTTGTGCAACACAGAACAAACATCAATGCATGCACCCACTCAAAACTAAGGGCAATTTAGAGTGGCAAGCTAAGATAACATGCATGTTTTGGATGGTGAAAGAAAAGCAGGGTACCTAGAGAAACACCATACAGAACACAAAAAGACCTGGCCTGGATTTGAGGGCAGAATTATCTCACTCTGAGACAATATAGTTAAGCCCTTTAGTTTGGTAATAGGCAAAAGATTTAGTGGAAGGTCTATATAAAGTTAATCTGAAGAGTAGGATTAGTGTAATTCACCAGTGAAATAAAGTCAGTATGATGTCCTTTTACAGGATGAAACATTGTCTCTGTGTATAAATTACATTTTTAAGGTTTTGTGTCTAGTCTTGAAGCCATTGAATTAATGTCATTTTTTATGTCAATAACAGCCCAATTATGGGTGCTGGGGGAAGTTAGCAATGTAATCGTTCTAAATGGCTGTACTGACATAGTTGTTTAAGAGGGAAGGTGTTCATTTCACCACTTAGGAGTATGCATTTTGTTTCCATCATAAATATAAATCATATACTACAGTGAATTTGACTAGTCCTTTTATTTAATTTGCTGAAATCTGATGTGACTCATTTAAAGGACAGATATTTGCATGTTACGTCTCTTTTAATCTGTATGTAACATTTCAAAGAATCCTAAAAAAATGTCAGATCTAAACAGTTTTTCTTTTGAAGTTAATTTGAATTCTTAAATCCAAAAATGCAAACTAGCAGTGCAAAAATGTAATTGTATAGATGAAAAACATCATTATGAAAAAGACATGTCTTTTACAGCTTTTATGTTAACAATGGTCGTTAAAGGGATTTAAAGTTACACACTTATGAAGTTCATATTATTTTCATCACTTTTTCCTAGAAACTACAGTTGGGTGTTTTAAAGAGGACATTTTCCACATATTGAAAGCCTTCATTTTCCTAAACATCCAGAACATGAGCAGTGAAAAGTTGACTGAATTGCAATATGTGAGTAGATTTAATCCTTTTTGTTCAGCTTCAGTCAGGTGTTTAAATTTTAGCTTTTAAACCTAAAATAAAACTCTGCAACAAAAATATTTCAGATTTCACAATTGCACAGAAACATAAAGCTTTAAGTACTTGATGGGGAACAGTTTTACCCCAAATATTATAATGGGCTCATTCCTTGTAAGCAGTGAATTACTTGGATGTTTATCCAGTTTTCAAAACAACTTTGGTTTGGCTATAAAGCAGGCAACAAAGGAGTTATACAGTTTGTATCAATGAAAAAGGGTATTGGTATGATTTTCTGTTATTCTTGGAATCCCAGGAGATTTGAGATCCTTGGGAAGTTTGATGGTTGGCAATAGCAGGTTATACAATAAGTTAAGTGTTTATTTTATAGCAGCAGCCAACATCTTGGCCTGGGCCTCTTCTCTCAGTAAGCATACGTTTTTTTTTCTGATATGCTTGAAACCTTTCTGTGAGATTCAGCCTCATGTCAACATGATTCATCATAACATCTTTAATGAACTGTCAGTTGCACATTCAGGCTGGCAATGTCTCAATCACATCCCAAAGGTACATCACAGGATTTAGATCTCCTAAACAGAGATGCCACTGATGTTCACTGAAGTCTCTGTCATTTGCATTTTGGCATTAAAACAATAATGAATATAGAAGAGAACACTATTGCAACAGAAGCAGAAATGGACTGAAGCTTGCACACACTGTAGCCTCAGATCTGTTTAATACCCCTTTTACATTACTGTTTGCCTGCCTTGTCTTTCTATAGCATCTTAAGATAAGTGACTTTGAGTAAATAACACGCAAGCATTTAGTTTTTATTAATCTGATACAGAATCCCCAATTTGATTTCCAGATAAACGGGGGGGGGGCAATCATTTTTTGTAGCTTGAGCTCAACCTAGACATGGACATATAATACACGTGTACCACTGTTACAGATTCTATGGTAAAATCCTGTCCAAATGTTTAAGGAATGACCTGATGCCATCTCATGCCATGTCTTGCAGATGTTCTATCTACATTGATTAAGATTCACTGACCTTTGCATGCCAAATGCTTGAAGTTCAACATTTTTTTTATCACTCTGGGACACACGTATAAACCTTTCACTTTTAGCCCAAGATGGCCAGGCCCTCATTAAGTATAGACAATGAAAAAAGTTAGTATTATAATCTGTTCTTACACAGTAGCATACTATGTTCCATAAATCTATTCTCTAAGTACATGCACTATATGTGACTGGCTGCATCATGAACAATACACATATCATTCATGAAACTGAAATTGATATTTCACAAAATTAGGCAAGGCAATTTTATATGTATAGCACACTTTCAACAACAGGGTAATTCAAGGTGCTTTACATGATTTGGTGAAAAAGAAAAACGTAGAATATAACATTGGAAATTGAAAGCAGCAATTTAGCATGAAAGGCACAACACGTGGCACACAATAAAGCATGAAAAACAGCAATAAAGCATGAACACAATATGATACATATGACATTAATCATTTACTCAAAGGCAATTCTAAACAGGTGAGATTTTAGTTTTGATTTAAAGCAGCTCAGTGTTTCAGCAGCTCTGCAGTGGTTGCAGTGCTGGATTTCAGTGCAGCATTTGACACTGTTGACCATGGTATAATATAAAATTACCTTATTTTCTCTGTTTCAGGGTCATGTAAAAAGCTAACTAAATTATAAATAACATACTCCAACATATGTGATAAGCAACAGGGCGACAGCGGCTTAAGAACCACCATTTTTGGTATAACCTGAATAAATATAGGTTTGAGGAGTCTTTTTTTTTTTTTGAATGAATTTGTTGTCTTCTCTTACATTTCTATGCCATGTGAAATAAAGAATGAATGGCTATATATATATATACCAAATCTGGGCTAAATTTTTATCTACTAAGCATCATAGCATAAAAGTGTCTATATTTATAGGTTGCTTTACTGGTTTAATTCCTTTTTTGTTTCTCCATATTGTCATGTAGCTAGACCCTATATATTGCTGGGAAAAGGATGAAAACTCATTATGAATGCAAAGAAAGGTCACGTGTATGCTGCTAACGCATCAGTATCATCATATAGAATATCCCCAATAAAAAGTTGAGTTAACAGTCCATTAATGCCACTTAGTGAGCATTTAGAGTGACTTCCCACCCTGCCCTCTTTGCAATCGTGGTTATAATCATTATCACCACATCGGTGCCTAATGTATCATTTAATTACACACATTAAATTCCAGAGTAATACAAAGCTCCTTCTGTTTTGAACAACGGTTTCTGTTCAGTATTTAAACCATACAATCTGTTAAACTCCCAAAGGACTGGTAATCTATTTGTTTCTGAAACTGTAAAGTATTCTCTAACTGTAAGCAAAATATTAAGTCATCTTTAACCAAACCCACTTCCCTTCCATGCCACATTTGCATCTATTAGTTAAAACTTCTGTATGTAAGAAAACATGTAGAGTTATTCTTAGACCACCGTAATAAAAAAAAATTTGATTAAGACGTTACTGGCAACCTGTTGTTTTCTCTCTGTCAACACATTGGTTATTTTATTTCTTTTTCCCCCCTAACCTTTCTGAAAAAAAATTCTATTTCATTTGGAAGATATTAGCCTTTTTGGCTACTTCAACATTAAGTTCTTCTGCAGTTTTTGTTTCATACCTGTAAACTTAGGCAGGAAAAGGAGACATCTTCCATTAAGCATTTCATACCAATTGTGCATCAGTTCTTATCCACTTTCCATACATGCTTTGAAAACTTATGATTGAAAGTATTCTCGTAAAATCATCCCATGGTCTTCTGTGACGGGGAAAACAAATCTTTTAGCTGGCTATCTGTTATTTTTTTCTTTGATCAGGTGTCCTAATGTATGAGAAGAAGAACCACGATCAATGGAAACAAAGTCTCAGGAAATGAAATGCAATTAATTTAAATGTACCTAAGATTGCAGGCATATTTTTAGTCTGAAGACACAGCATGGGAATGCTTGTTTTCAAGTAGAGATGAGTTGAACTTACCTAGAGGCTGTTAGGTTGCATAAAAATGTGAAAATATACAACAAAAGCAATGTTTTGTAGTTAAGAAAAACAATGTATAACAATGTTCAGTGAATTGTTAAACTACTTCTGCTTCACCTCTGAATAAGTAATTCCTCTGTTCTGCACATACCTTCTTTTGCACATTTTGTGCAAAGAGCACAGGGATCAGTCGCCTATTTAAAATGCCTGGTTTTCAGTTTATTTGGCACATCAACATGGTGATTGGTCCTTGAATAATTTCTTTACCGTAGAGGTGTCTGCCTTTCTGCTTCAGTACCCCAGGTCTGTTGAACAGAAAACAGTGACACCTTCTATTTCACTGCTTTCTGAAGATTGCACCGAAGTGCCAAAGCGCTTTGTTTACCTCCCACCCACGCGACAGCCTACTGAACACCCTGAAGCAGCTCATAAATGTAACACTTCATTCATTTAAATAATGAACACTGGAGACTAAATGAAAATCTAAAGAGTGCCGGAGAGCTGAGGAGCAGCAATTTTGAGGCGTCTGCAGAGTAAAACGCTTTGTTCTTAATCCACACATCCACATGACACCTGACACACACCTGCGGTTTTTCAGGTGTGAATTGTGACCTTTAAAGGGGACAGGGTTGTGTGTGTGCGTGCGTGCGTGTGTGTGCGTGCGTGTGTGTGTGTGTGTGTGTTTGTGACCACTGTTTTCAGAGAAGAACAAAGTCAGATTTGACAGGCTTTCTTCTGTTTCATCGTCACACTTATTCAGTTTTTTTGTTCTGATTTCCAACTTTGTTTCCCTCAATCACCTTCATCCCGTTGTTGGTTCTTTTTTGTGTTGGCATCCTTGTTGCTCACTGAATCTCTCTGTACAGATTCTGTCACTGGTGTCTGGCTTCATGTGAATACCAATGGGAAGTCAGTGGGCAAGAGAGCATGCAAATAGGACGGAGTCATTTGAAGCTTGACTTCAGTGTTCAGAGGATCTGTGTTTCCCTTAAAGTCACAGTTTTCTATAAATGTATTTTTTGATATAACATCGCCAAACCTATGCTATAAGATGACAATAAAAGACAGTGTTTCTGTTTAAAATGTTGCTTGATTTCTGCTGCCATCACGCCTGGAGACCTGTATCAAAAACTAACAACTAGTAATACCGTTTGTGGCACCTGACCCGTACTTTAAGCACATATGTGAAGTGGTTTCATAAAGTATTCATGTCACTTGCCTCGAAGTATTGTCTTGGGATTTTGTATGATGGGTCAACACAAAGTAGTAAAAGTAATTTTGAGATGAGTGGGATGGGCTTTTGTATTCAGTCCCTCTGACTCGAGACTTTGTAGAATCAATTTTCGCTGCATTTAGAGCAAACCTTTTTTGGTATGTCTCTACCCGCCTTGCACTTCTACAGGCTGACATTTTTATAATAATAATAATAATAATAATAATGATAGATTTTATTTATCATTGGAACTCTTGCCCTTTAATCTTTGTAAAATAGCTATGGCTCGATCAAATTGGATGATCAGGTCTGTGAAGATCCATTTTAAAGCATTGCTACATATTTCTAATCAGATTTAGGTCTGAGCTTTGACTAGGCCATTATAAAATGTATGCTTTGATCTAAACTAATCCATTGTAGCTCAAGCTTATTGTCTGCTGGAAGCTTGATCATTTGCCCCTGGTTGAAGTGTTTTGCAGTCTTTAAAACTAGGATTTTGTATAAGAACATGAATACATCATCGTTCCAATATCAGTATTTGCAATATCCCTATGGCAAAGGACTGTTTGGAGTGTGATAATTGTTGTCTAAAATATTTAAAGTCTTATGAACTTGCATTTTTCATGCCAATATAACATTTAACCAGGTGGAAGGATCTCACAGCAGCAGATGCTCACACTGGACAAATATGTCATTGCCCAAATGTAAAAATCACAGAGCGAAGGAAGCACAGATGAGAAAGAGTGAAAGAAGAAAATAGATATAACTGATATCGGCGTTGCAATAATTACCAACATTATTGCCATTGCAAAATGTTCTAATGTTGTGCAGCCCTATCTGAAACCTTTCCTCTTAGGCTTCTTCTTCCCACAAACTCAGAAGCTATACTGACCCTGTTGAAGAGAGCATCCCCGCAGCCTGATGCTGCCACCACCAAATTTCACTGCAGGGATGGTGTGCTCAGTGTAACTTTTCTATGCAATATCATTTTGCAAAGAAGCCAAAAGATTTAATTTTGGTCTCCTCTGACCAGATCACCAGATTCTTGAATATAGTTGTCCCCTACATGAACTTTCATCAGTGGCACCTCTTTCATAAAATCCAGATCTGTGGAAGTATGTAATACTGAATATGATGCTTAGGTTTCTAGTAAATGATTTTACTATATAAAACATATAGAATATCTTTTTCATGAATATTTGCCCACAATGTTTGATCTAGAATGTCCCCTGCCTACTCACAGATATTGTGTTAATGTCCTCGTCATATGTAAAACACTTTGCATTGCCTTCTGGTAGAAACCTACATTCGAGCCTATTGAACCTGTCTTTACTGATTCTTTTATCTTTCCCCCCCCCTTTTTAATAATTCTCCTCATGGCTTTTCATTGAATCTAGTTATATGGTTCATTTGTATGATTGATTTAATTAGACCTTCCCAGACAGACTGTATTGATTTCAGCTAAATCTAAAAGAAGGAGCAGACGAGAGGGTGGTAACAAGCAGTGGGCTCCAGAGATGGGAGGTAGCAAGAAGTGAATGTGAGGATGAAAGATGGAGATGTTGAGAAAGCACTGAAGGAAAAGTCTTACAGAATACTGTAAATCCTAGACTGACATAGAACAGTGACAAGGGAAAAGAAAAAGGGAAAAGTCAAGATATCACCCTGAAGTTTTCACCCCCAGATGCCAGAAACTTTAACATTTTAGACAGCAGAGAAAGAGAAACTTTCAAACTGACAGAGGGAGGAGGTAAAAAAAAAAAAAAGGGGGCAGAGACTGAAACATTTCCATGTTGGGCTTTAATTAGCATAATATTTCTGTGTGTCTCCATCATCCTATTTTTAACTGTCAGACTGAACGACGTAGATGAAAGAGTGCAAATAACGAACATGAAATTGTCTCTTTTAAACACATGGAACGTGTGTTTGTGCGCGTGCATGTGTAGTGTGTGTTTTGTGTGTTAATTCCTGCCCCGATGTGTAATGACTGCTTTCTCCATTTCAAGAGTACTTTTGCATAAAAGTCTCATGTTTTCCATGGCTTCTTGTATCAAAGCAAAGCCTCAGAAGCTTAGAGGCCACTCCGGCTTTGAGGTTTCAGATGGTTGCCACTTTGAGTCCCACACCATTGGGGAGCGGGGAATAAAATCCTCTAATGGCAAAAAGTGAAGGGCATGGAATTAGCTTTTTTGTTTCTGGAGTATTTTTGGCCTCTTTGATCAGGGTTTCAGGAACACAAACTCAGACTGGGCAATTTATCTCTAACAGGGACTTAACTGGAACTTCTGCTAAATATGTTTCTTTTGGCAACAAAAACGTAACCACTTTGAAAGATTGCCAAACTCATTTTTACCAAGCGGCATGTGGATGCCTGCTACTGCCCAGTCTATAAAGAGGCTATACTTACGCATCAAGTTTCTCCTATCACTAAGATGATGTTTCAATATGCTCTTGCTTAACAGGCCTATTAGCAATGTTTCACTCCAAATGGTACCCAGTTTTGTAAGTCAGAAGCTGGAAGACCTGTACACATATGAATAGATAATTACTAACACAAGTGTGTTACAGATCTGAACCAATAAATACATTTACCATGCAATTACTAAGTGTTGTAGAAACGGTGTTGATAAATGTTGCTCTTTACTCTGCAAAACTTTAATACATTAAACATATTAGTCACCCTCCTGAAGTAGGCTTTCCTCCCCATCTGGTAGCTAGAAAAATTACACAACAGAGCCGGCCCAGAGGTAATCAGTCTTTGTGATTGATCGCTCTATTTGTTAGTGTGTAGCTTCTGGTGTATCAGGAACCTTTTTTGGACTTGCTACAGGTGTTTTGGCCAAAGGCTGTGAAACTCTCTGCTCATGCTGTCACTCATAGAATTATAATTTAATTTTGTGTTTTGTTTTTTACTTAAAAGAAATCTTAGCAGTGTGTAATCGAAGTATTGATTGCTGCAGAATGGATGCCCTGTCACCTATCCTGAGCAGTGTGTGTTTGCTCTTGTGTGCGTCACTGCTGGACAGACTGATGAGTCATTGTATCAGAGAGGCTTTGATGGCGTATCTGAAGCTGATGAGGTGAACGCTGCCAAACAATAAACTCTCTCTTTCATCTACACTCGTCTACACCTACCCCCTCCTTCTGTTCTCATCCCTTCATCCTTTTGTCAGCTCCGCTGCCTCCCAATCTCCAATCATCTCATCACTTATCTTTCCTTTCTTCTCCTCTTCTCCCTCCTTTGTGTCCTCCTAGTGTTTTTCTCTCCTGTCATCCAGATTTCTCACCTGTGAAGCCCCTCTTTCTCATTAAGTCTAATCTCCATCTCTGTCTTCCTCTCTTTTCTTTCTTCCACCCATTAACCTTGGTTTTACCTCTCCTCCATCTGTTTTTTTCTTCTCCTCCTAAACTCTCTTGTCAACTTAACATCAGCATAATATTTGCTCATCCATCCAAAGAAGCCTTTGCCCACTGGCAGGGAATCAAGTTTTGCATTTAATTTAACTCAAAGTACACACACAAACACTGACACTAACACAAACACGCACACGCATGCACGCACACACACAAAACACTATTGAACAACGTATGTGTAATCAGTCAAGTCATAATATTACGACAGCCCATTTAAACTGAACAGGTCGACTTTTTAGTCAACAGAACATGTGATCAGTAAAGGATGATGAGAACATGTTGGGGTATCCTGGAGTTTACGGGGCAACATATGATTTGGTCTGTTGTGGGATTGTTTTGTGGGGCACCAGTTTAAAATCCTTCATCTCTGGACCAGACAGTTCATGTACTCTCATATTTTATTAAAGATACATTGCTTGCAGTGGCGTTTTCTTATCAATGCTCAGTTAGCACTAAGAGGCCAAAATGTCCGAAGCAAGGATGAAGTACTCAAGTCCTGGACTCAAGTCATGTTTAAGGGACTTGACTCGAGCAGCACACCAATGACTTCCACATGGATTTGGACTTGCAACAGTAGGACTTGAACTTCCACTCGGACTCGGACTATTTTATTATAATTATAAATTAAATTAATTATAAATTCCTATTGTTGGAATTAGCATCTAGCCGATGCTAACATTAGCTTGTTATATTAGGTCAGATTAGTGGACAAATTTAATAACGTCTCAAAACATTTATAAGTGTATGGGTAACATATTAATTTTTTTTTTTTTTTTACATTTATTTCAAGCATATTTTATTTTTTTGCAGATGCTACTGTGTTAGCTTGGTGATAGCTTGGTGATAGCATGGGGCATTAAGTTTTTTTGGGGGGGGGTTCAAACAAAGTAAGCCATATATGGCTGTCATTAATCTTAGTCTTAAAATCTCCAACCTGCTTTTATATTTTTTACTTGCTGTCGGCTGATGATGACTTGACTAGGACTGAAAGATTCTTTTTGGGACATGGCCTGTAGGACCTAGCAACTTGACTTGGGCTTGCATTTGGACTTGAACATAAAGGGCTCAAGTCTGACTTGGACTCAAGACATGGTGATTGGACTACAACACTGGTGCCAAGGCAAGGCAATTTTATTTGTATAGCACACTTTCAACAGCAGGGTAATTCAAGGTGCTTTACATGATTTGGTGATTTAAAAAAAACACATAAAAGAAACACACGTTACACATGATACACAATAAAGCCAGAGAAGGATAAAAAAAAAGCAAGAGAGCATGAACACATTTCATACATATGACATCAAGCATTTACTCGAAGGCCATTCTAAACAGATGGGTTTTTAGTCTCGATTTAAAGCAGTTCAGAGTTTCAGCAGCTCTACACTCGTCAGGAAGTCTGTTCCAGATAAGGGGAGCATAAAAACTGAAAGCTGCTTCTCCATGTTTAGTTCTGAGTCTAGGGATGTTTAGTAGGCTAGAGTTGGAGGACCTGACTGGTCTTGGTGGTTGGTACCATGACAACAGGTCTTCAACATATTTTGGTGCTAAGCCATGTAATGATTTATAAACTAGTAGGAGTATTTTGAAGTCTACTCTCTGAGCTACAGAGAGCCAGTGTAAGGACTTTAGAACTGGGGTGATGTGCTCTACTTTTCTGGTTCTAGTGAGGACGCGAGCGGCAGCGTTCTGGATCAGCTGCAGCTGTCTGATTGACTTTTTAGGCAGACCTGTGAAGATGCTATTGCAGTAATCAATCCGACTAAAGACAAACGCATGAATGAGTTTTTCTAGGTCGTGTTGCAAAATCAGTCCTTTAATCCTAGAGATGTTCTTCAGGTGATAGAACGCTGACCTTGTTATTGCCTTTATGTGACCCTGGAGGTTCAGGTCTGAGTCCATTACTACACCTAGGTTTCGAGCCCGATCAGTAGTTTCTAGCTGTATTAATTGAAGCTGTGTGCTGACTCTTGATCATTCCTCCTTGGGTCCAAAATTAATCACTTCAGTTTTGTTTCTATTCAGCTGGAGAAAGTTATGGCACATCCATCCATTTATTTGGTCAATGCATTGATTTAGGGTTTGAATTGGTTCAGAGTCACCTGGTGACATTGTAATGTAGAGCTGAGTGTCATCCGCGTAGTTATGGTAGCTAATGTTATTGGTTGCTATTATCTTGCCTAGTGGGAGCATGTAGATATTAAATAAGAGGGGCCCCAGGATGGTGATTTCTGTTCGTTCTGATGAAAAGTTTCCTATTGAAACATAGAAGTCCCTGTTCGTTAGGTAAGACTCGAACCAGCCAAGTACTGTACCAGAGTGTGACCCAGCTCTCCAGTCGTTCCAATAAAATATCATGATCAACAGTGTCAAATGCTGCACTGAGGTCCAACAGAACCAGCACTGTGGTTCTTCCACAGTCTGTATTTATGCGGATGTCATTAAATACTTTGACGAGGACAGTCTCGGTGCTGTGGTGAGCGCGGAAACCAGACTGAAAAGCATCAAAACGGTTTGTCATTGTTATGAAGCCATTTAACTGCTGAAACACAGCTTTTTCAATAATCTTACTGATGAATGGAAGATTAGAGATCGGCCTGTAGTTCTGCATTAACGTGTTGTCCAGATTTTTCTTCTTTAGCAGTGGTTTAATAACTGCTGTTTTTAAAGCTTGAGGGAAGACACCTGATAGCAGTGATGAGTTCACTATTTGAACAAGATCAGACCCAATAACAGGAAGAACTTTCTTTAGAAAAGCTGTGGGTAGGATATCAAGACAGCAGGAGGAGGAGCTTAATTGGATAATGATTTTTTTCAATGCTGTTCTGGTTTAATTCGTGGAATTCAGACATTTTCTCTACATTGTTGTTGATTGGGGATGGCACTGGTTGTGGGTTCGATATTGAGGTACAGATTGACCGACTAATTGGTAAAATCTTTTCAGTGAAAAAGCTGGCAAATTCATTGCAGGCCCTGGTCGAGTTTAGTTCAGGGACTACTGTCACTAAAAGATTAGTTAGTCTTTCCACTGTTGCAAATGGAGTCCTTGCATTATTAATGTTTCTGTTGATGATTTCAGAAAAGAACGATTCCCTAGCATCTTTTATAGTTGGCTGATATCTATTCAGTCTCTCTTTGTAAATCTCACAGTGAACCTGGAGTCGAGTTTTCCGCCATTTTCTCTCCGCTCGTCGACACTCTATTTTCACTACGTACCAATGGATTACTTGTCCACGGAGACTTTTTTCTACCTGAGACTACTTTCACTTTGGTTGGAGCAATGGAATCCATGATGTCTGAGGTTTTCGCAAGGAAATTATCTACCAACTTATTTACTGAGTTTGAGTTGGGAGATGACGGGGATGTGGTGGAAGGATACATACGTTTAAAGGTTTCTACTGAACTGTC
Organism: Valencia hispanica; assembly: GCA_963556495.2. Lineage (NCBI taxonomy): Eukaryota > Metazoa > Chordata > Actinopteri > Cyprinodontiformes > Valenciidae > Valencia > Valencia hispanica. The sequence goes on along the minus strand of OY747713.1, from coordinate 11,489,430 downwards.
CCCTAGAAAACGCTTTTTTATAGTGGTCTTACTGTGGCTGGATAATTTAGCAGAGATGGTACTTTCAAAGAAAATACAGAAATGGTCAGATAACGCAATATTAATTACAGAGATGTTGGAAATATTTAAACCTTTGCTGATAATTAAGTCCAGAGTGTGTCCTTTATTGTATGTTGGTTGTTTGACATGCTGGATCAGGCCGGAGTTGTAGAGAGTATCATCTAATGTTTTTGCTCGTCTATCTTGGGGGTTGTCGGTATGGATGTTAAAGTCCCCCACAATGATTAGTTGGTCATAGTCGATACATATTACAGAAAGAAGGTCATGAAATCATAAAAAAGGTAATGGTAAGTTTTGGTGGTTTATATAAACTTAGAAATAAGCTTTGTTGGGCTCATTTATCTGGGTGGCTAGGTATTCAAAAGAATCAAACATGCCCAGACTTACCTTTTTAAAGTTCATTGAGTTGTGAAAGATGGTGGCTACACCTCCACCTCGTCTGTATTTTCTGTTCTCGCTTAAGAAATTGTAATTTGGAGGACTAGATTCTATTAATGAAGTTGTTTCGTTATTTTCATCTACCCAAGTTTCTGATTAAAAAGGCCGTGTAAATTATGCTCAGTGATGAAGTCATTGATAAGAAAAGACTTCTCGGATAGAGATCTAATGTTTAATAAAGCTAACTTAAGTATTGTGATGATGGGCAGCTGAACCTTCTGACAGGTTATCAATTTGAGATTTTGTTTAATATGAGAGCGTGTGGTTAACGGTTTAAGTTTCCTGCTGCTGATAATCACTGATATAGCCAAGAAAATTTGCTCCACTCCAAATTTCCCTAAGCCTGATATGTTGAATGAAGGTCAAAAGGATTCATGCTTTCACTTTTGTAAAGCCAAATTTTGACCCTGAAATGTAAACATATTTTCAATCTGTAACTTAACTATTTTTTCGGCTTGATTGTGATGGTCTAAATTTCAGCCCAGTGAGCAAGTGCTGAAAAGCATTGAGCTGCTGCCACATGATTGACCAATTTGTTATTTGTGTCAGTAATCAACTGAATAGCTGTTCACTTCAGTCCTTGAGGGCTGGTGTCCTGCTGCTTTTAAACGTGTCTCTGGTCTACATCTGAATCAAATGGCTGAATCCCCTCCTCAACGTCCAGTCAAGTTCCTGCTAATACCCAATTATTTGATTCAGGTGTGTTGAAGTAGAGACAAATCAAAAAATTGCAGGACACTGGCCCTTGAGGACAGGAGTTTGACACCTGTGCAGTACCTAATAAAGTGGCTGGGATATTTTCTGCTGCAGTTGGTTTGTTTGTAACCAAAATGTCTGGATTTTTCTTACATCACCCCTTCATTTGTTTAAATAAAAACATGCCAAGTCAAAAAATAAGATAGTTACAAGAAGTTCATATAATTGTTTTGCTGCAATATTATATTTTTCTTAAAACAAACATTTGGCGACTAATATCTCTCCCTCCTACAAGCACAGAGTAGGATAAGATTATGGGGGAGTTAATTCATGGATGTTGAGAGAGTATAAAGTACTCAAAAATAAATATACAAATAAACTAAATTGTACACCATTCCAGTAGGTTAGTAATTATTTATTTTCATAATTCCTTAAGATATTTGAATTACAAGACAAGTAACTGGGTGCCCATCTTCACCAATTATAAGGCACCTTCGACAGCTCATCAGTCGATCATAGAGCAACACAGAAGGCTGTTTCAAAACACAATGCCACCATCAGAGCCAGCATCAATTCCGGTATCAGTGAGCTTTTTGGTCATTCATAGGTGGTCAGCCTATGTGGCAATGTAGCATGATCAGATGTTTTTCAAAAAAAACATTACGCAATGGCGAGATAAAGGGGTGTGGGGTCTGGGCTGTCGACGTGCGGGGGTTGCGTTTAAACCGTGAGACGGAAGACTTAGTGGTGAACAGACAAAGTAGCTTGGATGTAACTTGTTTTTATCCCGATTGAAGCCTTTTTGCGAGCCGCTCCAAAAGGTGGCTGTCCTTCCCAGTCCCCATGAATGTCTGGCAATCTGGTCTTCAGCTCTAAAGGCCAGAAGCACCTGGACCTCTGCATTACTCCAGTTTGCCATTTCAGCTGGTACAGTTCACAAATGCTAAATTAACTCCCCATGTTTACTTGCTTTTTAAATAATGTTGCTGGCCAGAGCTCAGCACACATTCCACAATTAATCATGGCATCACCCTCTGTTGCATCAAAGTGGGATCTTCATTCATAAGTCCAGCGTTGGAGCAGTATTGTGGTAATATTACTATCAAGGTTGCCGCCACGAATGCTGCAATATTTGCACCTCGCCATGCCTCCAAAAGACACACCGTGCCGGCAATACAAAGATAATACAAAGTGTACCTTTACATTTTTGCGGAATTGCTGTTGCTCAAATTATTTAATATATCACTAAAATAAGCAAAATCTAATATAGTGAGTGGGTGAATTGTTGAGCACCGTGATTATTTGCAATTCACATTATCATAAAAAACCGAAGCCCTCAAAATCAACATGAATTGAATATTTGAAAATAGATTTTCTTTATACATACACTAAAGTAAATCTTGCATTTACATATAATTTGAACACTAAATGTCCCTTTTCCATTTTTCTTTCTCTAATCATCTTTAAGGAGTTCGTCGTCCACCTGAGCTGGACCAGCGTGCCAACGCCAACGTCCACTACACCCTGCTGATCGCCTGCGTGTTCGTGGCATTCTTTCTGGGAGCCATCCTGTCAGGTTTCCTGGTGTCATGTTACTGCAGCCGCAGCGCAGCTCACCGTGCGCGGAGGCTAGGGAAGGACCCCGAAGCATCACTGCCACACGCTCTGTCGCTGCGATCGCTCGCCAAGTTGAACGGGCTGTTGGATGGACAACCAAAGGTTGGTGATTGACAACTTTGTTGGTACATTTTCGTCATCGTCTTCTAAAGTCCTTATAAACACATTTTTCTTTCTAAATGCTTACCATTCGATGGGTAAAAAAAAGAGAAGCTAGTACCAGAAGCATTTTACTAAAACTTAATCTTTGCAAGGGTTCTCAAATTTACTTGATTGATCTTATTCTAAAAGAATGTAGCAATACTCTACAAACTAAACCTATAGGATATGTTGATGCAGAAATGCACATCTATCTAAATTAAGTTAAAGATAGTTTGAGACTGAAGTTAAATGGAAATGTAAGGTTGACAAACTTAAATCCACCCATCACTGCTGCTATATTACATTTCAATCTGATTTTTTGTTTAGGTTCCATGATACAGCTGAGAGGCGGCAACATAACTGCCTGAATTTTAAGAAGCGGCATTAATATTCATCCCCTCCCTTTTTCTCCTCCTCCTCACCCTGAGGGAACACATAATAAGAATCACCTTGGTGTTTTATTCAGTCATTACAACTAACTGTTTCATTATTATTCCATCATTTTTCCAAATGTCCTTCAGTGAGAAAGAGTCTCTAAGCTGCTGCTAACCTCTGACCTTTTTGCTGAAATATACATTTAAACAAGTCGCTCATTAAACTGTGCGGAGCCATTAAAATTCACCCCTTTTTTGTCTCTTACCAGGATGACAAACTGGATGTGTCTACACCAAAAATGTACAGTTCCTTCATCCCCAATGGGCGGGCAGAGCCCCACCTCCACACCCCTAGACATCAGGGCCTGCAGCTCGGAGACCCTGACCTCAATCTTTCACAGGTAGGAGGTCTTAGGAGGCAACTCTGGTTTAGGATTTACAGTTATCATACTAACAAAAGTTAGTGTTTTAATGAGAAAAAGGAATTAAGTAAGAAAAGAAAAGAATCATTCAAGCTTTATCTAGTAAGTGCTTTTCATACAAAGATTGCAACTCAAAGTGCTTTACAGATTAAAAATTACCCTACATACACTACCGTTCAAAAGTTTGGGGTCACATTGAAATGTCCTTATTTTTGAAGGAAAAGCACTGTACTTTTCAATGAAGATAACTTTAAACTAGTCTTAACTTTAAAGAAATACACTCTATACATTGCTAATGTGGTAAATGACTATTCTTGGTGCAATATCTACATAGGTGTATAGAGGCCCATTTCCAGCAACTATCACTCCAGTGTTCTAATGGTACAATGTGTTTGCTCATTGGCTCAGAAGGCTAATTGATGATTAGAAAACCCTTGTGCAATCATGTTCACACATCTGAAAACAGTTTAGCTCGGTACAGAAGCTACAAAACTGACCTTCCTTTGAGCAGATTGAGTTTCTGGAGCATCACATTTGTGGGGTCAATTAAACGCTCAAAATGGCCAGAAAAAGAGAACTTTCATCTGAAACTCGACAGTCTATTCTTGTTCTTAGAAATGAAGGCTATTCCATGCGAGAAATTGCTAAGAAATTGAAGATTTCCTACAACGGTGTGTACTACTCCCTTCAGAGGACAGCACAAACAGGCTCTAACCTGAGTAGAAAAAGAAGTGGGAGGCCGCGTTGCACAACTGAGCAAGAAGATAAGTACATTAGAGTCTCTAGTTTGAGAAACAGACGCCTCACAGGTCCCCAACTGGCATCTTCATTAAATAGTACCCGCAAAACACCAGTGTCAACATCTACAGTGAAGAGGCGGCTGCGGGATTCTGGGCTTCAGGGCAGAGTGGCAAAGAAAAAGCCATATCTGAGACTGGCCAATAAAAGAAAAAGATTAAGATGGGCAAAAGAACACAGACATCGGACAGAGGAAGACTGGAAAAAAGTGTTGTGGACGGATGAATCCAAGTTTGAGGTGTTTGGATCACAAAAAAGAACGTTTGTGAGACGCAGAACAACTGAAAAGATGCTAGAAGAATGCCTGTGGCCATCTGTTAAGCATGGTGGAGGTAATGTGATGGTCTGGGGTTGCTTTGGTGCTGGTAAGGTGGGAGATTTGTACAGGGTAAAAGGGATTCTGAATAAGGAAGGCTATCACTCCATTTTGCAACGCCATGCCATACCCAGTGGACAGCGCTTGATTGGAGCCAATTTCATCCTACAACAGGACAATGACCCAAAACACACCTCCAAATTGTGCAAGAACTATTTAGAGAAGAAGCAGGCAGCTGGTATTCTATCGGTAATGGAGTGGCCAGCGCAGTCACCAGATTTGAACCCCATTGAGCTGTTGTGGGAGCAGCTTGACCGTATGGTACCCAAGAAGTGCCCATCCAACCAATCCAAATTGTGGGAGCTGCTTCTAGAAGCGTGGGGTGCAATTTCTCCAGATTACCTCAACAAATTAACAGCTAGAATGCCAAAGGTATGCAATGCTGTAATTGCTGCAAATGGAGGATTCTTTGACGAAAGCAAAGTTTGATGTAAAAAAAATCTTATTTCAAATACAAATCATTATTTCTAACCTTGTCAATGTCTTGACTCTATTTTCTATTCATTTCACAACGTATGGTGGTGAATAAGTGTGACTTTTCATGGAAAACACAAAATTGTTTGCGTGACCCCAAACTTTTGAACGGTAGTGTAAACCACATTCCCATCCCTCGCTCACAGATTTAAAAGCATGATCACATTTATACCCGCCTCCCCCTATCCCAACCCCAATGCGCACACGCACTCAAGAGCAACATTAGAAAGGACATTGGGCCGAATACAGATGACCCAGGTCAGGTAAGGAAATGCCATCTAAGGAGTCATCTGCACCAGAAGCAGCAAATCAACAATAGCAGCCAAGACATTAAATCAGGGTACCCAGAAGAGGCAAGGCCGAGACACCCACCTCCACCCAAGCGCTACCTGGAGAGCACCCAGGCAGCCACAGCTGACCACCGCTCCCGAGGCAGAGGGCACACTGGAAGGAAGATTAAAATATAAAAATAAAAAGTGGATAAATATGATAAGACTAAGTAGTAAAACACTGATAAAATACAAGCAAGTAAAATACGCAGAGCAATTAAACAGAATATAATAAATAATAATCAGCTGAAAGGTGAGTCTTGAGACTGCTCTTGAAAACATGAACGTTCTCTGCGGCCCTGAGGTCCTCCGGCAGCCTGTTCCAGAGGTGAGGGCCATAGAACTGGAAAGTCGCCTCGCCATGAATGCATGTCCTGACTTTAGGGATGACAAGGAGATGGCTGCCAGAGGAGCGCAGAGACCGTGAAGGTTCAAATGTAAAGGCAGTTCTGAAAAATAAGAAGGCCCGAGGCCATTAAAACACTTAAAAACCATTAAAAGAACCTTAAAACCGATCCTAAAACATACAGGGAGCCAATGCAATGAATTTAAGACGGGCGTAATGTGCTTCCGCCTGTTGGTCTTAAGGCAACTGGACTTCTCTTGTTATCTTGAAGACGTTTCACCCCTCATCCAAAAGGCCTCTTCATTTCTGAAACTTTGTTGGGTGTGTCAGGCTTATAAGATCTAATCAGGAACAATCATACTAATAGAGCAATATAGGCCACTAACAAGGCCATTGTTATTGACTAAGGAGGCCATCAAGGACACATTACAAGCATTGAACTTCCCTTTCAAACACACGCAAATGCGATATTAATGATAATTTTACCTTATGTTAGAAAAGAAATGTGAACAGTATTAATCTAAATCTCCCTTTTGGATTAAAGGTGCAGTGAGAGCAATGCTGCTACCTTGCAAACTATGCAAATTAAGCACTTTCGAAATAGTAGGGGCTTCAACATACTCTGAAAATGCTGACAGACTACATTAATAATATTTTGCTGATTATTAATTGATTATATTCACAAATTTCTGCATTGTTTGGGTGCAAGTCTGCAAACCTGTTGCATGTTGAGGTCCCTGCATTATCAAACAAAAACCTCAAAGTAAATTAAAATATTAACTTGTGAATTGATACTTTAAAATCAATTCAACAAAATAGAATCTTCCTATTTTTAGTAAATCTTTGATTATCTCTAATTTTAAGATTAAAGGATTAATGTCACAACAGGACCTCGAAAAACTCATCCCTTCACTTATCTTCAGTTTGATTGATTACTGCAATCGTGTCCTCACAGGTCTGCCTAAAAGGTCAATCAGACAGCTGCAGCTGATCACCCCAGTTCTCAAGTCCTTACGCGGGCTCCCTGTAGCTCAGAGAATATACTTTGAAATACTTTAACCAGTTTATAAATCACTGAATGGCTTACCGCCAAAGTATGTTGAAGACTTGCTGTCACTATATCAACCCCCCAGACCACTCAGGCCCTCTAATTCCTGTCTACTCAGTATCCCAAGAATTAGAACCACACATCGAGAAAAAGCTTTCAGCTTCTGTGCTCCTCTTATCTAGAACAAACTTCCAGACGACTGCAAAGCTGCTGAAACACTAAGCTGTTTTAAATCAAGGCTAAAAACCCATCTCTTTAGAGGTTCCTTTGAGTAATGTTTTATTGTGTCATATGTATTGTGTGTGATTTATGCTTTATTGCTGTTTTTATGTAAAGCACCTTGAATTGCCGTGTTTTTTAAAATGTTCCATACAAATAGAATTGCCTTTGCGTAATTTTAACAATCACAGAGTTTTATGAATTATTAAGTGTATTAAAATTCATCCCAGGTTTCACTGCTCTCCATTTTAGATTTGGAACCAAAGCTGACCAAATTTAATGCATACTGTATATGCATCCTCATCTTTTTATGCATTATACTTCTGTTTGAATTTACACAAACATCAACAATAACACTAAAACATTGTGAATTTGAATGTCTAAATTACATGCTAAAAGTTACCAATCCACAGCTTGATTGAGTGCTGGCGTTTTAAATGCACGTGCAGTAGTGCCACTGTGGAAGAAGAGATCTATTCAGTTTTGTTTGTAAACTGCTTTTATACCTTAGGACAGTCAATTTGCAACATTGCACAGACTTTCTAATGTCGTGTTCACACCACACGCCTTTTTGCTGATCCAAAAGGCTCACAGAGCGACTAGTTTGAAGCGCATACATTTTTAAGCCTGAAGCTTGCAAAGCCCGCCACTTGCTGGTCAAAAAAAAGAGAGCGTGGTCGGGGCTTCCTCTGTAGCTGGATGTTTTAAACAATGGCAGATCATATCGTGAGAGTGGCTTGGCTTTATTTGGTAAATAAAGCTAGACAACGTCTACGTCGGGCTTATTTGTGTTGTTTGTGGATACACCCCATTCATGAGAGCCGTTCTGAGTATGGAGAGTATAAACATTTGCTCCAAGAACTGAGTGTGGATGAGGCTCACTTTCAGCGCTACTTTAAATGTGTAGTGACGTCACTACAGTAAGACGCTCTGATTGGTTGACGCTCAGGGGATGACGTCGAAAGTTCAGCTAGCTAAACTTCTGCGTTGCTGGCTTTTGCTGCTTTGAAGATTGAAATGCGGTAAAAGCTTCAAAAATTGCCGCGGTCAAAGGACACAAAGCACCGCATAGACTCTGACGGCCCTCTGATGGCCTCAACCGTAGACTTAACATGTAATCTTGCCGTCCTAGGCGTTGAAGTTATGGGTGGTATGAACGTGGCATTAGTATCTAAACGGTATGATCACCTAATAATCACCAATCTGCATGTGATTTTAATAGACGCTGCTGGTAGAATGCCTACACGTGCTGAATCGTCCTGTATTTGACAATTGTGCTGACTGTTTAAAATTTTGTTGTCCCATATTTAAGTTGTGTTAAATTAAAGCTGCACAATGTATCACAATTGTATCATCACAAAACCAGTGTATGGAAAGGAGTGTTTGTAGTGCAATAATTCTTTGCTATATACATATATACAGTGGCTTGCAAAAGTATTGGGCCCCCTTGAACTTTTCCACATTTTGTCACATTACAGCCACAAACATGAATCAATTTTATTGGAATTCCAGGTGAAAGACCAATACAAAGTGGTGTACACGTGAGAAGTGGAACATGATTCCAAACATTTTTTACAAATAACTGATAAGTGGGGTGTGCGTAATTATTCAGCCCCCTTTGGTCTGAGTGAAGTCAGTTGCCCATAGACATTGCCTGATGAGTGCTAATGACTAAATAGAGTGCTCCTGTGTGTAATCTAATGTCAGTACAAATACAGCTGCCCTGTGACAGCCTCAGAGGTTGTCTAAGAGAATGTTGGGAGCAACAACACCATGAAGTCCAAAGAACACACCAGACAGGTCAGGGATAAAGTTATTGAGAAATTTAAAGCAGGCTTAGGCTACAAAAAGATTTCCCAAGCCTTGAACATCCCACGGAGCACTGTTCAAGCGATCAATCAGAAATGGAAGGAGTATGGCACAACTGTAAACCTACCAAGACAAGGCCGTCCACCTAAACTCACATGCCAAACAAGGAGAGCGCTGATCAGAAATGCAGCCAAGAGGCCCATGGTGACTCTGGACGAGCTGCAGAGATCTACCGCTCAGGTGGGGGAATCTGTCCATAGGACAACTATTAGTCGTGCACTGCACAAAGTTGGCCTTTATGGAAGAGTGGCAAGAAGAAAGCCATTGTTAAAGGAAAACCATAAGAAGTCCCGTTTGCAGTTTGCCACAAGCCATGTGGGGGACACAGCAAACATGTGTAAGAAGGTGCTCTGGTCAGATGAGACCAAAATGGAACTTTTTGGCCAAAATGCAAAACGCTATGTGTGGCGGAAAACTAACACTGCACATCACTCTGAACACACCATCCCCACTGTCAAATATGGTGGTGGCAGCATCATGGGTGCTTCTCTTAAGCAGGGACAGGGAAGCTGGTCAGAGAGGATGGATAGATGGATGGAGCCAAATAAAGGGCAATCTTGGAAGAAAACCTCTTGGAGTCTGCAAAAGACTTGAGACTGGGGCGGAGGTTCACCTTCCAGCAGGACAACGACCCTAAACATAAAGCCAGGGCAACAGTGGAATGGTTTAAAACAAAACATATCCATGTGTTAGAATGGCCCAGTCAAAGTCCAGATCTAAATCCAATCGCGAATCTGTGGCAAGATCTGAAAACTACTGTTCACAAACGCTGTCCATCTAATCTGACTGAGCTGGAGCTGTTTTGCAAAGAAGAATGGGCAAGAATTTCAGTCTCTAGATGTGCAAAGCTGGTAGAGACATACCCTAAAAGACTGGCAGCTGTAAGTGCAGCAAAAGGTGGTTCTGCAAAGTATTGACTCAGGGGGCTGAATAATTACGCACACCCCACTTTTCAGTTATTTATTTGTAAAAAAAATTGGAATCATTTATGATTTTCATTCCACTTCTCACGTGTACACCACTTTGTATTGGTCTTTCACGTGGAATTCCAATAAAATTGATTCATGTTTGTGGCTGTAATGTGACAAAATGTGGAAAAGTTCAAAGGGGCCGAATACTTTTGCAACCCACTGTACATCCAAGTGTGAACTTGCATTTTCAAGCTTATGTGATATTTAGCCTGATGGACGGTGTCTCACAGCAGCAACTGCTTACCCTGGACAAAATTATATTTTACAAAACGCTAAAGGTATTTTAGCCCCCTTTAGCACCTCTTCAATGAATATGCACGTAAACTGTTGTCCAACACTGGTGATCAGGTCAATTGTGCAGGATTTGAATCTTAACATTAAATGTATTTTGTGAATTTGTTAGGAATTTATTAAAGGTAACATTCTTTTTCAATTATAAATAGTCCCTCTGTAGCTTAAAATTCACTGAAACGTATGGGTCTAATCTCCATTTAGTCTCTTTCTCAGGGTGACGGAGAACTCTCTGGCCTGCCAACGCCTGACTCCACCCCAGAACTGCCCTTCAGGAACATGAAGGCTTTGCGGCATCATCAATACGAGAAGAACCAAAACTGCAACAACGCCAAGGATAACAATCCCAAGTCAGGCCCCAGCTGCTCCAAATCCAGTCAGGGCTTCATGGCTGTTGTTGGGAATTCTCTGAGTCAGCAAGTGTTTCCTTTTTCTCACCATAACGGTGGCAGTTTTAGCAATGGAGCAGCACATGGAGCAGGCGCCTCATCGACTTCACTGCACCTCCTTGAGGAGAGGAAAATCCCCAATGATGAGCGAGCTGCTACTGCTGCAGCAGGAGGTGGTGGTGGTCCACATCACCATCACTCCCAGCAGTCCCTACCCCAGACAGTGGTGGACGTGTCTGCGCTGGATGAGCTGCTGAAACACATCCATGAGGTCAGCGCATCGGGAACTGGTGGAATCAAGGTCCTTACGTCTACTTCCTCATCCTCACTGTTCCCCGGACCGTCCTCTTCTGGAGGAGTACATCATAATGGTCATCATCACCACCCTCCTCACAATCAACACAACCAGACACGAACACATCACTACAAACACAGCCATCACCACAGCAACCATCACAACAACAATAGCAGCAGCCACCATCACCAGCAGCAGATCCCGGAGACAGAACCGACTTCCTATTACAGTACCTCCACACTGCCAAGGGATGGTGTCCCCAAACGCTTGGATTCAGCCCCTCAAAACTCCACCTCATCTTCTGCCACGTCTTCATCTTCATCCTCCTCTTCAAACAACCCCACTTCCTCCACCTCCATCCCTTCTTCGTCCTCTTCTTCTTCCTCCACTCCGCTCCAACAGCAGGTGATCCCGGAGCGGCCTGGAGGAAGCGGTGTCCCTGTGACACGTCACCAATCCCAGCGCCACTCCCTCATCAAGATGGGTGCAGCAGGTGGCGCTGTGCCCCGCCATCACAGCTTTAACCAACGGGGGGGGCACGCACACTTTCTGGCCAGGATGAACACAAACAACAACAGCAGCAGCAACCGCCCCCCAGGTTCAACTGCTGCGGCTAATATAAACACTAACAACAACAACGAAAGCCAGCGGGTGTCCGTCGCCAGTGCCTGTCTTACACGGCAGCACAGTTACAGTGATGGGCCACATGTGCAGCGGGCAGCAGTTGTCCGGAGAACGGTGTCCCTCAAGCCGCAGATCCCACCAAAACCACTTTTTCTGCCAAATACAGCAACGTCTGCAGTAACAGAGGCAGGAAAGTACAACTACTAAGACTGCAGGTGGACAAGATGCCACCTAACCATAGCTGCAATACTCCCCACAGAGAAAATCACTGAAATGTCGGTTGGGGCTGTGCAAAAGGACAAAATGAGCACTGATGGGCCAAAAAGACAAGAGAGACTTCAGTCCTCGGCATTTCTTATCACAACCTTTCAGTTGTACTTATCGTCATCCTGTTGACGGAAGGCCATCTGTTGTCTCTCTGAGGCACAACTGAGACAAACCTGTTTCTTTGCAGGGCAGGATTCCTTGTGGAGACTTACTTTTCACAGCAAATGTGGATCAAAACCAGTTCAGACAGGAAACGTCTGAGAAACATTCCAGAAGCAGCGTGAAAGGTGTTAATGATTCAAAAGGAGTCCCCAAGGCTTGAGGTGGCCTGGAAAAATTCCTGATTAATGCAGTTTTCTTATGAGAGCTTTGATCTAATGTCCCCAGTCACTGCACCTTGGAACGGGGCCTGGATTTCAATTGCAAATATTTAAAAAGCAGGGAATTGGACAAATGCAGACCTGAGATGAACTGAGTCTGGGACCGCTGCGCCGCTTTGAGTGAGGACGGCAAAGCTTTCCGCAGAAGCAAGTCAAAGAAAAGTCAGAAAAAATACCCTGCTTAGCAGATCTGTTTTTTCTGACTCTTGATTAATGACATTTCAAGAAAAGTTCACTCTCTGAACAAAGAAGTCAATTAGTTCAAAGCCAAGGCTTGAAAACAGTTTTTGCTGAGAAAAACAGAGGAAGAGAGAGGTTCCTGTCTGAGCTACGAGATCACATTTAAGTGTTATAATCCAGGAGTCAGCAGATCCAGATCAGAATATTTACCCCCATATTAACAGAAACCAGATAAATGGCACTTTCATTGATATTTGAGAAAAGAAACATTGAGGCCTATTAGATGATTAAGGAAAGATTTCTGATAAACCATTGCTGCAAATGACTAACTAATACTTTCATTAAACTTAACACTCATCGTTTTATTCATTCATGGGTTCAAATTATAATACTTAACTGGCTCAAGTGAATAATCTCTCAAATTATTACATTTCTGTCGAATGCATTTTCTTTACTCTTGAAAAGCATTACATCTGCAACATTTGCATAATATGTTTTCATTCCAAATCAAAGATTCTGTAAAGTCAAAACGTTTAAAGTGCTGGCTGCTAGATTCAGGCTTTGATTTGGGAAATAAGAAATACTAGTTTATCTGAAATGTTTTCTAATTACCAGCTGTTTATACAAGGATCTTTACAATGACAGTTCACCCAAATAATGACTCACTTACCTCCAGTGCATTGGTTTCCAAAGTGTTTAAGTCTGCTTGCCAGCATTTGGGATTTAGTTCTGAAATATTTTTGGGAATGGTAGTATAATCAATTGTACACATGTTTGTTAATCTTGAGGCAAGTATACTCAAATCTAATATATGGAAAATATAAAGACCTGACTGTGATGCTGGAGATTGTTCTTTAGGTTATTTCATATTCTTTATTTTGGGGGAAATAAAAATGTCTGCACCATATGATGTTGCCTTCCCGGAGCTCAAATGACCTGCATGACAACTTGTATACATTTAACTCAAAACTATTTGTTCACATGTAAGATCAGTGTTTTCTCAAATAAATTCTGATATCGGACTCTTTTTTTTTTAGTTGTTTTTTTACCTTTCTCAGAAAATGTACAGGAGTGTCAAAGTTATCCCATTCATTGATCCATCCATCCATCCATCCATCCATCCATCCATCCATCCATCCATCCATCGATTTCTGTTTATTCGAGACTACGTGGGTAACTGGTCAAGAAGTAAAACCAGGACAACAGGAATATGAAGGCATTTCCAGACCAGAAACAATATATACTCCCTCCATCAAGGAAATTGAGCTTGATATCTTCACTGTAGGTGATTGTGGCCTCAGTATTGTGGCCCCTGATCTCATCTCTTTTTAGTTGTGAAGAAGGGGTTTGGCCAAAATGTGAGGCTCTTGATTTACTGATTGATTTACATTTCGTATCTCACCTTTGGTCATATGAATCATGGACCAAAAAACAAGCAATTTAAATTTGGGTAGGGATTTCCTTCATCTGCGATGGACTGGCGACCTGTCCAGGATGTACCCTACCTCTCACCCAATGTATGCCTGAGGTAGACATCAGCCCGGGGTGACCTTTAAGCGAGGATGCATGGATGGATTTCCTTCATCCGGAGTAGATCCTCTGCTTATCCACATCCAGAGGAGTCACTTGATGGGGGGTTAGGGTATCAGATCAGAATGCCTTCTGGACATGTACCACTGGGAAAAAACCCTGAGGCAGAACTCTCTTAGGGGCCTTGCAAAGTTCCTTTAATATGGTCTGACAAACAAAAGCAGTGGTGTCCAAAGTCCGTACTCGAGGCCTGGTGTCTTGCTTGTTTTAGATCTTGGCCTCATTCAATACATCTCAATCAAATGCATGATTCCTTAACATGAGCTAAGTTACATGCTAAGGAGTAATTGTGCCATTTAAATCAACTGCGTAAGAGCAGGGACACATTTAAAAGCTGCAGGACACTAGTCCTTGAGGACTGGAGTTGGACACCCCTGAACGTAAGGGAGAAAGGTTGAACTTTTAGCAGTGTCCCCTACGGAATTTCCTCAATAAAAGAGACTGTTGGGGTCAAACAACATAAAACGGTTTGTAGGATGATACCATCGCTACTGGGTCATCCTGACGCAACACATCTGAAAGTAAAGGTCTTACAGGAAGAACTAAGATGTTTCAAAACAAATTCAGAGAAAAAGTGTTATGTAACAAATTTTTAAACAATAGGCTAGTATCGACATGAGATTTCAACCACTGACATAATGTAATAGCAACAGCTTTTAATCTAAACTGCTATGTGTCTCATTAAAACATAAGGGTTTCAAATTTGAATAAATTAAAAGAAATAATCTATTTGCTTCGACAGTGTAAGAGGGTAGTACAAATGTAGGTTATCTAGATAAAAATGTCTGAATTTCTTTGAGTTATCTGACATTCCATTTATTCACTGAGACTCTTCGGTCTGCACCTCACTTTAGTCTGTGGGAGTGTTTCTCCACAGATGGTCCAAAAATACCCAACTGTGAAGGGAATCTGTCGTTTCCCATTTTAAACAGAACTTTTTAGCCCGTGTTCATTTCTTTTGTTTATGTTCTGGGCCCAGAATTTCGACATAAAGGCAGAGAAAAGTTTGACTATGCTTTAATTTTTGCACTTTTATTACATATTAGCAAATAGGTAAATTAAAATTGCACCACCTTACTTCTGTAATGCCTCAATGTTTTGAGTTTATGTATGTATAGGCTTTTCAGCCTATATTGGTAAAATAGTTGTTTTACTTTGAATTGTGGAACTCTCCCAGCATCTTTATAGAGTGTTGCATTTGCTCTGGACTCTGGATATGCACATAAAACCCTTTTACCTCTGGTACAGAGAACCTGTCTTTCCCACACAGTATGATGGCTAGACATTGCCATGATGGTTAGTTTTGTATATAGTTGTTTAAACAGATGGACATGGCACCTTCAGGCATCTGGAAATTGCATTTAGCGTCTAGTTTTAGTAACTTGAGTTGACCTCAAACAGAAACTTATCCAATTTATTGACAGAGGAAAACAGATAGTTCTTTTTATACAGAGTATGTACATAACGTATCATCTCTATGTTATGTAGAAAATCAATACAACACTAAGCTGAGCTTGTGATTTCTCAGACACCAAAGCAGAAAATAAGCTTGAATATGATAGATATGAAAATTAATAAACAATTAAGTATCAATGACTTGACAGGTTTTTCATTCCACCTTTAATACTGAACCAAACATTCAGTCTGACATAGGTTGTAGCTTTATCTGATTCACTCAGCTGGCTGGACAAGCTCCCCCAGAGCAACTTAAGTAATAACACAGCAGCAATGATGCAGTACTGTTAATGAGGTATCCCTGTCTGCTACAGTTAGGTGGAACAGGCTCTGCACCAAATGATGCAACATAGAATCCACCAGCACCACACTGTCTAGCAGAAGGAGTGGATTTCTGACTGTGAAGGAGCTAACTTTAAAAAAGAATGAATGTCCTAAAAGTTGTAATTAACAAGTTTTTTCTGAACTAGAATGAGTCACTTTGTTCGGGTTCCACAAAAGAGACCAAAGCACTATGTTCTACTGAAAGGGTTTTTTTTACGTCTCAGTGTTTGAGGGGGTTACATCAGTCTCCTTTATCTCTGACCTGAACCCCTGCTCTGACTGGAACTGTTTGATGCAGTTACGACATATCAGTGACGTTCTTCTGGTCCCTCGAACAAGGGAGTCTTCAAGAACCAGTGTCTAAATTAATGAGGCTTGTTCACATAAAAACATTAGTTGGTGGTTGATTGATGTATTTTTACTCACTACAAGACAAGAAATGACAACACAGAGGTCATCAGAAGCCTGGTTCTTGTCACAAACAGGTATGTATTAATCTGCCTTTTTTGTTCACATAAAAAAAATTGTCTTAATTCATTACAACTTGACAGGAAAATACTTTTTTATTCCTGGTATTTCTTACCTTAATAAAAGATGAGAGAAAAGTACTTAATTTTTTTTGGAAGTACTTGCTATGTTTATTTTGGTGGATCAAAGGACCCTGTGACCCAATGAAGGTTAGTGATCTGGTAAAAAAAAAAAAAAAAAAGGCTTCACTGGACATATTAACCAAAATAATGTCATACATATCTACTTAAGAAGGGCCACCATGCCAAATGAGATCAATCAGAATTTTCATCAGTTTTACAATGTCTACATTAGCACTGTAATCGTGTCCCAATAGATATGTTGTCTTCATTGGAGTTTGTTTTCAAAGACATAGGCCTATCTGACTCAACATAAACAGCTACAGTCTTAAATAAACTCCCGTCCTGCTCCTGCTGACCATGTTTTAATGTGTTAAGCTAACATTAGCATGTCTTGCTCCCTGTTTGATATCTCTACATAATTTAGCATGTAGCACTTTTCAATGCGGTTCTACATTATTTTGTGGTGACAAAAGTTCCCCTTCAAAAAGTTAAACCTTTTGTCATCACATTTAGTAACTAGTATTTCCGTTGCTCTCTGTGTTGCTGAAAGCTCTCTGAGCACATCGTGAAGAGCAGGTCACATGTTCAAAGTAAGGTGTAGCAGCCAGTACAGTCTCTTTCACTCGGAATATCAATGTTGAGGATAGATTGTTAGGCAAAGTACAGATTTGTTAGATCAACAAAATAATGGGCACCACCTATAATACAGCTTTGGTACCTGTGCACATGAAAACAGGCCATGATTTAAAACCAAACAGCAGTGAAAATTATAGCTGCATGGCTCACTGTGGATGCAAAAGACATACATGTAGACAGTAAATATATAACAGGAATTGAGAATCGGGTATTCTGAGACCAATTATAGTAATTTCTAAAATTACAATTGGGATCCCACTTATAGGTGTGAAACATTCCTAGAAAAAACTAACTGGAAAACTAAAAAAACAAAACAAAAAGCAGTAACCTAAAAAAAACCCTAGTGCTGGGTAACAAGCCTCAGTATGGCACCTTTCTAAGCTTTTCAGAGACTGAAATCAGACTGTATTTGGGTAGATTCAAGGTGACTGCGAATTAATGGCCACAAATTAGGAAAAGTACCTGAGTGGTTCTTTAATTTGTCCCAAAAGCAGCCGTTCTCCTGTATGGCTGCTTTAACTTGATTACGAGCAACAAATGCAGACAGCAACCGATTTGAAGGAAATGAGAATAAACGAATGTCAAGTCACATATTTTACTACTTTAAATCTCAGGATGATTGAATCTAAAAGTGGTGAAAAGTAGTTTGCATGCACACCAACAGAAAATAGAAGAAAAAAAAATAGGACCTTTCATTGGTAATAAAAAAACACATTCAGACTTTGGAACTTTAGAGATGAAGCTCACATTCAACACTAGACTGATTTTGTTTTTTTTTATGGCGATCCACTTTTATCCCTGAATACAAATTTGTTTTTTTGGATGCTCTCAGTTTCCGTCCTCTAAACGTGCAAAGATTTAGCGAGAGGTGGAACAGAGCAAAGGCATGACTGTCACACAATTGAATATGCACTCATAGCATCACCAAGTGGATCACAGGAGAATGACACTTCAAACTCTATTATCTCCATTATCTTTAACCATCCACATCTGCTTGAGCCTTTCAGCCTCAGATCAGCGGGTGAGGTACACCCTGGACAAGTCGCCAGTCTATCACAAGGCATCTTAGGACAACTAAACATGTATGTACATGTACAGGTCCTTCTCAAAAAATTAGCATATTGTGATAAAGTTCATTCTTTTCCATAATGTAATGATACAAATTAAACTTTCATATATTTTAGATTCATTGCACAACAACTGAAATATTTCAGGTCTTTTATTGTTTTAAAACTGATGATTTTGGCATACAGCTCACGAAAACCCAAAATTCCTATCTCAAAAAATTAGCATATTTCATCCGACCAATAAAAGAAAAGTGTTTTTAATATAAAAAAAAGTCAACCTTCAAATAATTATGTTCAGTTATGCACTCAATACTTGGTCGGGAATCCTTTTGCAGAAATGACTGCTTCAATGCGGCGTGGCATGGAGGCAATCAGCCTGTGGCACTGCTGAGGTGTTATGGAGGCCCAGGATGCTTCGATAGCGGCCTTAAGCTCATCCAGAGTGTTGGGTCTTGCGTCTCTCAACTTCCTCTTCACAATATCCCACAGATTCTCTATGGGGTTCAGGTCAGGAGAGTTGGCAGGCCAATTGAGCACAGTAATACCATGGTCAGTAAACCATTTACCAGTGGTTTTGGCACTGTGAGCAGGTGCCAGGTCGGGCTGAAAAATGAAATCTTCATCTCCATAAAACTTTTCAGCATGGAAGCATGAAGTGCTCCAAAATCTCCTGATAGCTAGCTGCATTGACCCGGCCCTTGATAAAACACAGTGGACCAACACCAGCAGCTGACATGGCACCCCAGACCATCACTGACTGTGGGTACTTGACACTGGACTTCAGGCATTTTGGCATTTCCTTCTCCCCAGTCTTCCTCCAGACTCTGGCACCTTGATTTCCGAATGACATGCAAAATTTGCTTTCATCCGAAAAAAGTACTTTGGACCACTGAGCAACAGTCCAGTGCTGCTTCTCTGTAGCCCAGGTCAGGCGCTTCTGCCGCTGTTTCTGATTCAAAAGTGGCTTGTAGCCCATTTCCTGCACACGCCTGTGCACGGTGGCTCTGGATGTTTTTACTCCAGACTCAGTCCACTGCTTCCGCAGGTCCCCCAAGGTCTGGAATCGGTCCTTCTCCACAATCTTCCTCAGGGTCCGGTCACCTCTTCTTGTTGTGCGGCGTTTTCTGCCACACTTTTTCCTTCCCACAGACTTCCCACTGAGGTGCCTTGATACAGCACTCTGGGAACAGCCTATTCGTTCAGAAATTTCTTTCTGTGTCTGTGTCAATGATGGCCTTCTGGGCAGCAGTCAGGTCAGCAGTCTTACCCATGATTGCGTTTTTTTGTGTGTTTTTTTTATCCCACGATTTTTTCCCATTATTTATCACCCAGTGTTCCTTAGTTCAGGTCCTGGGGTTCCACTCTCCCTCTGTCCCGGCCCCGGGAGGGGCCCTTCATTGAAACCCAAGCCTCCTTCGTGCTTGGGGAGTGGGCAGGCCCTTCTTTTCACCCGACGGGGCGGGGTTTCTCCGGCTGGACGTAGCGCGTAGAAGGATCACGTTATTCCAGCCAGATCCTCCCCAACCCCCGGCTGGCCAGGAGGAGGCAGTAAACAGAATGCCTGTTTTTGTGGGAGTAGCTCACATTAGCTGCTCAAGGGAACACGGGGAGAACATGCAAACTCCACACAGAAAGGCCCTTTCGCCAACCCCACCCAGGGTGTGGCGAAAGCACCCACAGCGTCCCCGGCGGTAATCGAACCCGGGACCTTCTAGCTGTGAGGTGAGCCAAGCTACCAGCTGCGCCACCGTGCCCCCCATGATTGCGGTTTTGAGTAATCAACCAGGCTGGGAGTTTTTAAAAGCCTCAGGAATCTTTTGCAGGTGTTTAGAGTTAATTAGTTGATTCAGATGATTAGGTTAATAGCTTGTTTAGAGAACCTTTTCATGATATGCTAATTTTTTGAGTTAGGAATTTTGGGTTTTCATGAGCTGTATGCCAAAATCCTCAGTTTTAAAACAATAAAATACCTGAAATATTTCAGTTGGTGTGCAATGAATCTAAAATATATGAAAGTTTAATTTTTATCATTACATTATGGAAAAGAATGAACTTTATCACAATATGCTAATTTTTTGAGAAGGACCTATATATTTACATGTGCATTTAGATTAGCCAATCAACATAATATGCATGCTTTTGGACTGTGGGATGAAGCCAAAGTACATTTAGCAGTTAAGGTTAGTGAACCCATTTATGCATAAGAAGAATATATAAACTCCGTTAAGAATGGCTTCGGAGGGGATTTAAACCAAGGAAATGGTTACTGCAAGTAAACAGTGCTACTAACACCAAACACTGGTAAGTATCCCTACCTTTTGCTAAGTAAAAGTATAGATGACTGGTATAAACAAAAGCTTCTGTGGAAAATCTACAGTAAGTAGATTTACTATTTCTGACTAAATAAAAAAAATAGAGGGTGGCAAACTGTAACTAAATTCCTTAATTTCAACTACATTGCTACAGCAGGTGTTTTTTCTTTTCAACGTGGGTAGCCTACAATTATGATTTTAAAAACCAGGATACAAAAGTTAAGAATCTTTACCAAAATCAGAATCTTGAAAAAAAGTCTTCCTGTCCACTGAAATTTTGCGTCACCCGATGTCACAGGGGTTATAAGGCCAGACAGGAGAGTACTTTTATCCTATCAGACGGACTCTTTCTCTGAGAAATATTGTGACGGAGGAATATTTACTGCTGCAAAGGCTTTTGTCCCTTTTGTCTGAGCCAGAATATGGCTCTAATGATCTATGAGGCATAATATATACTAATATGAGGTTGATGCTGAAACAAGCTGTGATCCACATACTTATCATCTTCAGAACAAAAACATGTATAAATCTGTTTGTATTCCATTTTGATGTTTTTCATTTGATTGATTGATTTTCATTCATGAATTTGAATGCTGCATTCTGTGCTGTCGGCTCATTTTTCCAATGTGCCAGTAGAGCAGCCATAAAGAAAACAATTGTCATATACAATAAACGATCTACAAAGTGCATTCAAAGAGAGTAGAACTTAACTCTATGAATTCTACAGAACTGAACTGAGAGCTGCAGTCGCTGCAGTACACCTTAATCTTTATGTTGTAGTTATAAACCTACCTTATATAATGTTTATATGCAGTCATGTTGGAGCTGGCTGGTTCAGTGGACCCATCTGTCTGCTTGCCGGTCATTCTTGGTCATTGCAGCAGATGATGTGATTATTTTGCAGGTCACAGCAGAATAAATAGTTGGTACTTTAAAATAAAATCTATCTATTCCAGTCCATCCCAGTCCTCCTCATGACCCCTTCCATGTATGTTTGTCTAATTTAAGGCTAAACAATATTATGAAAACACAAGATATGTGATAATATTGTTGAATATTAATAGCAAACAAAGACCTCAGTAAATAAGTACTCTGTCCAAGTACTGTTTGGCTTTATCCCTGTAGATAAGAAGGTAAGCCCACGTAAAAACAAATGCAAACTGAAAACACCCAGAAAAACACAGTTGCATTTCCCATACCTGGTACTCATGGTGGTTAGGGACCAACACTGCCTGCTAAAATCTGTGAATCCTTGAGACCCCTCTAAAAACCCTTATACCTGCCTATTTTATTTGTTCAAACACCAGATATACCTTAATATGCATTAATACGTACAGTGGAAACCATTTTGTCATTAACATCCAAGGTTCTCCTTATCTCTGCTCTTGGAGGTATATCAGCACCAAGGAAAATGATTGACACTCCTGAATTGGTTGCTTTGCTAACACCAGCCATTACCATGTCAAATAGAATTGCACGTGTAGTTTAGCTTCCGAAGCTGCGTTTTCTTTATTGAATATTTTAAATACGCACTATGAAAAAGTCAGTGAATAGTTGTATTTTATTTTCCCCAAATAAGTTGATGTTCTGTTCTATAGAAAAATTAGCAAATAGCAATAAATGAGTCTGCACATACTGAACAGCAAATAGGCGGGGTTCCACTGTACTTGGCAATCATTTATTCTGTAGATTTACACCTGCTATGACATCTCTGAGTCACGTGCAGAGAATACAGAAGTCAGTTTTATAACTTAGTGATTGGCTGTAGACTCACATCTCTACAGGACCTGTACATCTCCAGGACACTTGAGCGTGCAGGTCGGACCACATCTGACCCTTCTCACCCTGGACACAGTCTTTTTGACCTGCTCCCCTCAGGCAGGAAGTTCCGGTCAATTCGGACCAGAACCTCTGAACATGAAAACAGTTTCTTCCCCTCTGCTCTTGACTCATGAACAATAACCCTAAGACTTCTCTCACCACCCGCTCTGTTTCAGTCACATGACCCTGTGTTGTGTTTTTGCACCTGTCTGATTTTGCACTGATCATAACCTGTGTATGTATGTGTGTGTGTATATATATATATATATATATATATATATATATATATATATATATATATGCCATTTTAGTTTTATTTATTGCATGCTTAGAAGTGTTTATTTTATGTTTACACAAAGTACTGCTGCAATTTCTTAATGTTGTGAACCTGTTCACACATATAGCAATAAAACCTTTCTGATTCTGATTGCACTGCAGGTCTTTGAAATTGTTTTAGGCATCTTTTCAATTGGCTGCATCTTTGTAGAATTTTATAACACTCAAAGAAAACCTTCCATCTGTCCATCCATCATATATATTCACTTGTCCTTGCAGGGTTGTGAGGGGGCTGGTGCCTATTTTCAGCTGTCAGTGGGCGAGAGGCAGGGTACACCTTACAAAAGTCGCCAGCCCATCCCCAGGACAACACTTTACATCACATATCAGGAAAACCTTTAAACCTATTCACTGTGTTTTAGTGGTCCTCAACTATGCATTGCATTAGTATTTTAGTTTAAATGGTTTTCGGCTGGCTTCCAAGTGATCCAGCAGGGTTTTGATTAATTTTCAGTGGGCCGAAGTCCCAGGCATGTCAGGCATGCAAATAACATTGTGTTTTTTAGTGAGGCAACAAAAGAAGAAGAATCAATATGAACTCCTCAAAAGGGAGTCTAATACATTCCTTAAATGTATCAAAAGGTGCAGGAATCCTGGGGTCTTGATAGAGTTCCTGTAAATATTTTAATCCTCATTGGTAGCCAAACTTATAAATTCTGGTGTCTTAGACCAAAATGGCAGACAAAAAAAGTAATTAAAGGCAACGTCAAAATTCTCTTGTTGCATGACACATTAAAAGAACTGTCAAGAGTTATTCTAGGGGTCATCTAATTTGAAGCCAAAGTGATGAATATTTTCTTGAAATTCCTTAAAATACTTCTATAATCCATCCATTCATTGTCTATACCCGCTTGTCTTTGCAGCATCACGGGGTGCCTATCTTCAGCAGTCTTCAGCATTGGTTGAGAGCCGGGCTTACCTTGGACAGGTAACTCTTGTAATCCATCCGGTTTGCATTCAGGGCTGCTTCAAGTGCCACACCAATCTTCTGATGTCCTCCAAACATTTTTGTTTGGGAAAAGATGCATGCTAAACAAACTGTTCAAAAGAAGAACCATTTAGTTGCACATCCACAGAATGTATTCTTGCATTCACATGAAAATGAAATCAATTTGTATCAAACATGTAGACCACTATCACATTCCTAAATCTTGATTTTGCCTGCATAACCACCTTGCTACAGTCTGCAATATGGTTCATATTCAGGTGAAAATATAACTTCATGATGTCCTTTGGAAATGTTTTCCCCCCATCCTATTTTCATCCATCCAAATAAACCGTTTTCATTCCTCTAAAAAACAGACGTTTTGATATAAACCAATAATATTTCCAATGTAAGCCAGCTGCTTGTATCAGTATCTTTGTTTTGTCTCAAGATCCTCTGTAGGTTTTTGCTAAAATTAAATTCTAGATGAGGTTTGAGTGCTTTAGCTTGCAAAGGTTTGGGGGTTCTTGGCTGGATTTTGAGAAAGCAACATTCAAAGCAACATTGCTTAAAGATGCAAATATTCAAACAAAAACAAAACAATGTAATCACTTTTTTAAAGTTTCCAAACAGAGTTCTTCCCAAAAACAGAGTAGAAAAAAAGTTTTCAAAGAATTCTTAGTTAATGCTTATGGAAATTATAAAACTTAAATTCCCTTTCATGCTATGTGATTATAAAAATAAATAATAATAATAAATACCTCTGAGTTCACCTTGACAGACTGGACTGGAGACTGAACAGTGAAGCCGTCTACAAGAAGGGACAGTGCAGACTGTACTTCTTGAGGAAGCTTAGGTCCTTCAAGGTTTGCAGCAAGATGCTGGAGATCTTCTACAAGTCTGTTGTGGAGAGTGTAATCTCTTCAGCCGTCATCTGTTGGGGTAGCAGCATCAGAGCCAGGGATTTAAAAAGGCTAAACAACCTGATAAAGAAGGCTGGTTCTGTTCTTGGGACAACTGTGGAACATCTGGAGATGATAATGCAAAGAAGGATTCTTCATCAAATCTAAAAAATTATGGACAACCCTGAGCATCCTCTTCATGAGACTGTCATACAACAGAGCGTCTTCAGTCGGAGGCTTCTTCAGTTTCGCTGCAATACAGACCGCTACAGGAAATCCTTCCTGCCCACAGCCATCATCATCTACAACTCCTTAAAGAATTAATTATATGAGCTACAACACTTAAATTTCCCTCTGGGATCAATAAAGTATTTTTTGAATTTGAATTATTTCTACATACTGCAAAAAGAAACGTTCTTGGGTAAAATAGAATGAAACTGAAAAAAACAACATTAAAGTTACTGAAAGAAATCAGTGAAATTAAAAAAGGCAATTTAAGGATTACATTTCTGACAAGCTGAACATTTTCGGCACAAATCGTTCAGCAATTGAATCCGAATGCTATGCTGCCATCTGCTGTTCGAAAAAGTAGGTGTCATTTGAATGTTAAAGATTCAAAGTGAAGCAGGCAGGAGTGTTATATAATAATTTATAATATAAATAACTAAAAATAATATATAATTCCTCTATCTGAAAGGATATTAGATATTAAGGAGTTGAATGAAAAAAACCCTGTTTAATAAGATGTAATTGTAATAAAATACAGTGACTCACATACCAATGTTCAATTGCTTCTTTTTAACCCTTTTTTAGTAGTTTCTTCAATCTCCTTAGATGCTTTTTTTCTGCTTGATGTATGCCCATATGTGTGGATGTGTCCTTTTACAAGGTTGCTTATTTAGAAGCTACTCATTGCATCAGCTGGGGTTAAATAATGTTGCCAGCTAATAGATAATCACCTAAGCAGTAATTAACCAATGGGAGGCTCGTACCTATTTACTTAGTTGAATCAAAGGTGGTGACTTTCTTCCATCCAGGTAGTGCACAATGACACAGTGAAGACTATTAATCACTAGAAAAAAATATGGGACAGCAGCAACTTTACAAAAACTGAATGAAAATACATCCCAGAACTGGTGGGGGAGGCAGCAGAGAAGGTCGACAGTAACAGTGGCAGAGCTGCAGGAACCTCTGACAGTTACTGGTTGTGTTCCACATTTTAGAACAACCTCCTGGTTCTCTGTATGTCTAGAAGAACAACAGGTGGGGTGGAAGAAAGAGGAAAAACCCATCAAGACTTGACAAAGTCTCCCAAAAGATGCATGGTTCCACAGAAACCAGGTTATTGCACCTTTTTATGCATTTTTCTGAAATGTGCTGGACAGATGTCATACCAAAGGTAAAACAAAAATGGTGCAACTGTTTTATGGTCGCAAAAACACAGCATTTCAACATATACAATTACACAATTTTTAGAACTGGCTAAAACAGTTTTAGCCGACATGGCTATCCCAGATTCTTTTAGTATTAGACTGCAGAGAGTATGGCTGTAGTTCAGTGGTAGAGCAGCCTCGCTTCTGTCAGTCTGCCCCAGGGAAGCTGTAGCCTCAATTGTAGTTTGCTTCCACCAGTGTGTGAGAGCGAATGAATAATGAAGTTGTTAAGCTCTTTGAGGGTCTCGAAAAGCACTATATAAATGCAAGCCATTATTATTGTCCATTACATTACCTTGAGTTCCCCTTCTAACTGGAATTAGTGTAATCTCGCTGACATACAGCTCCACCAATATACATAGAATAATAAATTGACAAAAACAACTAAAACTTTAAGGCACTCTGGCTATCATATTGAAAAAAAAAACAATCTTTGAAAATGAATAAATCAGACAGTTATGAATGACTGAGAGGATTATTTAAATGATTGAATTATTTCAGTTTCCATCCCTGAGTTAAAAATACAAAAATAGGTCATTTGAAAATCCAACACATCAAATGAAAAATCAGTTTAACCCACAAACATTAGACACAACTAACTGATTGTCTTGTAGAAAGTGATGGATAATCCTGTGTAATGGTGCACGTTTGTTTTTTCCACAAAATTAAAGTCTGAATAAAGACAAGAAAGCTAAAATCTGATAAAGTAGATATGATTAATTTTCAATTGGGTTTTATTAAAGGCAAAAACAACCTATATTAAAAAACGGAATATGTTTATGTAGATTTCTAATTATTGATTTGTTTAAAGCTGAAATGTTCATAAAACAAGCACATTTTCAAGTCCAAATAAAAAGCTAAATAGAACAGAATTTGAAAACCACTTCACACAGTTCTTTGAGGGATATCAGCAGGTAAGAACTTTACAAAAACTGCAACTGGTTTACAAAAGTATGATCGGTATATCCGTTAAAAAACCCTAAAAACATCCGTCCATCCATCCTTTATATCCACTTATCCTTGCAGGATCATGGCAGGGTAGTGCCTATCTTCAGTGGTCATTAAAGGAGAGGCAGGTTACACCCTGGATAGGTCGCAGGCCATGCAAGAATTAGAAGAGACCTATTAACCTAAACAGTTGGGGGAGTACCCAGAGAGAACCCATTCATGCAAGAAGAGAACACACAAAGGTCCCCATCCTGGGATTTGAACCCAGTACCTTCTTGTTGCAAGGCAACAATGTTACCAACTGCATCACTGTGCAGCTCACCTCTATAGATGATGGCAGCTAAAAGGTAAACAATAATTCTGCTGTTCTGGAATAGACTTGATAAAAGAAAATAAAAAATTTGAAATATTTTTGTGAGTCCGTTCAGCCGTTCCTCCAGTAAATGTAAAAGGTCGTGCTCAGCCTGAGCTCTGCTGGGACTTCTCTCTCGTGTGTCTGCGTATGTGCCGCTTGTA
Organism: Valencia hispanica; assembly: GCA_963556495.2. Taxonomy (NCBI): domain Eukaryota; kingdom Metazoa; phylum Chordata; class Actinopteri; order Cyprinodontiformes; family Valenciidae; genus Valencia; species Valencia hispanica. The sequence continues at coordinate 11,461,971 of OY747713.1, read as the reverse complement.
GTTGGAGTTGTCGCTGAAGCTGCGGCCACACACGTGGCAGCTGTACGGCTTCTCGCCCGTGTGGACCCGCAGGTGCTTCTGGTAGCCGTCGGACCGCGTCAGTCTCTTCCCGCAGATATCGCACGTAAACGATTTGTCGACTTTACTGTCAACTTTCCGGTGAATCCGCATGTGTTTGGCCCACTGACTACGCTGGTAAAAGGCCTGGCCACAGATGGTGCAGAGATAAGACTCCACTTTAACAAGATCCACGTCCACGCGCTCATGCTGGCTGTTTGCTGAGGCTGCAGGTTGATCCTCATTGAGCTCAGAGCAGGTCTGTTGGGCTGAGTTACCACCCTGCGGATCCATGTCCGAGTCCTCCAGGTCCTGGCTCTGGAACTTTGAGCCCGGGGACCCAGCAGAATCGTTCTTCTGTTGCATTTGTGCAGAGTTGTTCTTGAACAACACAAAACTGACATTGTTCTCATCTGGTTGATCTGACCACGCATCCTGATCTTGTTCCTCCTCTTTGACCAGTATTGCAGATTCCTCTTCATTAAGTTCTATACTGGAGCTGCTCCAGTCCTGTTGCTGAGAGATGGCTGTAAAAAAAAAAAAAAAAGAGTCAGCATGTGTTTACTTTTAAGCCATAAAATTAAAAAAAACTTGGCTTCATCACTTTGACTAAATTAGCTCAATGAAACAGAGAAATATTTCAAGGCAAGGCAATTTTATTTGAATAGCACACTTTCAACAACAAGGTAAATTAAGGGGCTTTACATGATTAAGGGGTAAAATAAAAATAGCAGTAAAACACAGAGAAACCCCTCAAGCTTTTATTATTGTTAATTTGGATAGTTATAGGTCACAGCACATGGAAAAGTTAGGATATTAGGAAGATTTTTTTTGTTTGTTTTGAAAACAAATGTTACATCCATTCGCCCAAAGACCATGACTCACACCTTCCACATGTATTTTAACCGACAAAAGGTTTTGGTAAAGAATCTGACTATTCGGTGTTATATCCAGTGGCGGTCCTTCCTACAGGCAACATAGGCGCCATCTAGTGAGGGGTGCCAAATATCAAGCTCGCCTAGGGCACCAAATGGTCTAGGACCGCCACTGGTTATATCTAAGATTATATTGAATGAAAGTTTAGTGGAAGGGGAAAAACAAGTTCTGCTGCATATCTGACTGCACACAATCGGGAGGATTGCGCAGCCCCAAGCACAGATGGCTCAAGGTTAATTCCTGTCTTCATTTTCTACCTAGGTGTTGAGCTTTTTTTCCTTCCCACTTCCACCCCGTAACTGTTACAAATCGAGCAGTGTCCATTATGATTTTCAGCAAATGTGCTGTTTTGATTTTCTAAAGTTCTGAGGGTCATTCAGCAAAACACTTGGATGTAAGATCATTCAGATTTTCTGTCACAATCAGAAATTGAGAAAAAAATTAAAACAAGATGAAGTAAATTATAATATATGTTTAAGGCAAAAATAACTTGCTTATATGGGCTCAAATGAGTGTTATATTGTTTTACATGTAAAGGTTACTGATTGTTGACATTGCAGCTAGAGATCATACTTGTCAGGCACAGATTTAGCCTGTGTGAACATTCTCGTTTCACATAAACTCAGAGATGAGGCTACATGCGTTTAGTGACAGAAAAACTAAAGTCTGGTGAACCGTCTCCCTACCTGAGCTGTCGGCCTGCAGGGAAATCTCCGGCTTCCTGGAGAGCTCCAGCAGCCGGCGCTGGCGTTCAATTTCCAGCTTGGAGCGGGAGATCTCCTGCTCATATTCCGCTATGGTTCTCCCAAACACATCGAAAATCTCCTCTGCAGCCGCGGTGAGCCGCTGGTTGATCAGAAGCCTCAGTATCTCGATTTTAGACATTTCAGCGGTAACTTGGGAGGGCTCGTAACCGAGAGAAATCGGATCAAATACCGGATAAAAACTGTCGCGATAGGGTGTCTTGCGCACCAGCTACGGCTCCCAGTTAACTTCTGTGTGGGGTTCGAAGAAGTCTTATTGTAGCCCTCCAGCGCCCCCAGCTGGCGCGGAAGTCTCCATACACGTTTTAGATCACACGAGATTCAACTTATTTCACAACAAAAACGCACGTTTTGTCACGACGTCTACTTTTTACTCAAAATATATTTCTTTTTTTTCTTTGTATCTGCGTTGCTGAATTGAGTTTTTTCTACGTTTTGTCGTTTAAAAATGCCAGAGAAATCTTCTACACATTTTTCCAATCCGTTTTACTTTTTTTTTATTTTTTTTACAAAAATGTCCTTAATTATCAAATTTTACTTCCATTGCATTATTTAATTTTTTACTTTATTGTAAATTTTATTTAAAATTTGTTTATTTTTCTTCTTTGGCCAAATATATGTTCTGCTTTTGTCTCCCAAATTTCCATGCATAGGTGTCAAACTTCTTCCGACCTAATTTTGAAGACTTCTTCGTTTAATTTTTAAAATATATTTTTTAAAGAGAAACCTGGAGAAAATGTAAGACCTGTCTTTATTTTTATTTTGTCTATAATTAGACAGTAATCCAAAAACCAAAACAAAAATCTGGTTGTCTGGTTATTCTTTTTTTTTTTACACATTCAGATTATATACATACTGATACAGTACAAAGTCTGTAAACTGTAATAATAGTCTACTTTTTAAAAAAACGTTTCAAGACTAGATAGAAACCAAAGGGTTGTTTCATTTTGGCTTATTTCCATTTCATAATTTTATACTCATAACAAATATTTTTTCCACATTTTCTAACAAAATTAAATTTCTCAAAATTCTGACTTTTATTCCATAGTTTTTCCTTCTTTTTTTTTTTTTTACCTATTAACGTTGCTTACTTTTTTGATCAGCTCAGATATAAAAATAAAGGGATTAAAAAAAACTGCCATGAAGAAATATAGCCTTGAATGTGGTGCATGGATTGTAAATACATAAATACTAACTTGTCTTTTCTTTGTTTTTCTTCTTAGCTGTAGTAGTGTAATTACAATAAAAATGAAATGCATTAGACGACTTCACAATAACTGGTACAAATCCATTGAGCAGATCACCAAAGTGTGTAAATTGTGTTAGGATAAAAGGTAAACTGCATTTGCACTGACAACATAGGCTGTGTATCAATTCACAACAATCGGAAAACAGAAGACAAGTCTTAATTTATTTTATACACATTTTTTTCTTTCCAAATAACAAAACATGCATTTATTGTATGTCCAACAAAAGTCTCAATAACTTTCATCCAGACAAACGGTGTAGATTTTAGCCATTGATATGATACATTTTTATTTGTCTAAAAAACAAATGAAAAATCATTATATTAAAAACACAACTTTAAGAAAGAGAACTGCAAACGTTTATTTCAGCAAAAATAAATCAAGTGACAGAGCTGTGTAACATTTTTAGCAGATGGAATGCAAAGATGAAAATGTTGATAAAACACAACAATTGAGGCTTGTGCCACTTTACAACAAACAAAGGAGCAGTAATAAACTGGTACAATGGCTTACACAAGGCATTCACGCCACAGTCGAAATTCCAGTATTTTCAGAGCTAAGCAATTGAGACCATGATAAATTCATTCTAATCATTTTACACAACTAAAAATAAGAAAAAAATCTTTCAGAGGGAACAAAATATAAAGAACTAGAAAAGCGCAGACCTCCGCCAAGGCAGATCACCCCCAAAATCAAATCTCTTGTTCCAGGACATTTCCTGGAATTTAAAAAAAATCAAAATCCACTAATAACTCTTTCAGTTGTGTTGCTAACAGACAAACAAACAAACCCTGGCAAAAACGTAACCTGCTTGACAAAGGCAATTAACGAAGTTGAAACACCCTGCTGCACAACATTGTGCACATTAGGGTAATGATCTACAGATCTCCTTAAATTCAGACTTGCTATCAATTGTTGGAACATCTGAAGAGGGATGTAATTAGATTCTCTCAATCTAGTAGATTTGGAACATTTCTGAAAGGCAAATACAGCATTACCAAGCCAAGATGTAGCATGCAGATAAACTTCTACCAAAGAAAACAAAACGCTATTAATTTAATAGGCTATTAAAGAGGCTATATGCAACTTTCCCCCCAAAATAAAACGTAACAATAGCCTTTTTGTTTGACCATTTATGACTCAAACATCTCCTGATGAGCATACTGACACCTTGTCAGCTCACAGTGGGTGCACCTATAAGCCTGTTTCCATTTGTTTCTATTTTCTGTCAGGTTGGATTTTCCCGTGCTGTCTGCGGATGTGACGTCAAGCGCGTTCATGTTAAATGTTTCAGATCCCTCTGCCACCACCGCTAGTACGCACTGGCAAGCAGTTCAATGGATTGTGTGAATACACACAAGAGACCCAGGACAACTTTGACACCAACAGTAACTCTACACAAGACTAAAAAAGTTAAACCCCTGACAAGTGCCCGAAAAAGATCGAAGATTGAGAGCGACCGGCGTACGAGCTGAGAGAGCGAGCAGAAAGGAAGAGCAGTTCAATTTTTGGCCACATGGGGGAAGTCGCGAGTGTAAATTTCAGAAAATTGCATATAGCCCCTTTAAGCAAAGTACTAGTCTGAAGGTGTGCATGGTGATACATGCAAACTGCACATATTTTATTCATGTCTAACAGAGTTTTTTATTTGAATTTTGCAGAATGTTTAGCTGTATCAACATTCAAAGTGGAATGCTTTTAGATGTACTTAATTTTCAGAAAGGCAGTAGTTTTTATGTTCAAGACAAATGTAGAAAAAGTGAAGTTTTTCTTCAAAATATCTGATTTATAACAAACACCAGTTTTCTTTCTTCAGATTTTCTTCATGAATCTAATGAACCAAACTGAGTTATAACGAAATATAGCTCAGCTACTGGTCCCACAGATTTTCAAAAATTTATGGCTTTAAATATTTCCGTATAATAACCCTAAGGTTTAGTCCTTTTAATGAGATTCAAGACAAAACGACCAGAGTTTGTGGCTGTATGGAGAATAGCAAAGAGCTCCTTTCCCCTGACCTGATGCCACACACTGCCAGTCAGCTGGCTAAAAGAAGACTTATACGCTGTAAAATGTCATTTGTCTTTGGAGAATAACATGTCCAGGACACCAGTTAACCAGTCTTTAGGAAACTCCCTAAGGCTAGTGTACTTTTGAAAATTAGGACAGACCTGACTGTTGCTTAAACAAATGCAAAACAGAAAAAAAAATCCTACAAAATCCTGTCTTTGGAACAGGAGGGAATAAAAGAAGTTTCTAGTCATCAATAAAACCTGATACGTTACATAGAAAACAAAGTGTCTAATCCTTTGCTCTATTTTACAGGGGAACCCCGTTCTGCAGCCAGTCTAGTGTCACAGCTGTCAGGTGGCAGTGATGGCGGTACAGATCAGGCCTTTCTTCTGACACGGGTGTTTGTAGAAGCTGGATAGCTGACTGAAGCTGCGAGCACACATGGAGCACCTGTACGGCCTCTCGCCCGTGTGCTTCCGTAAATGGACTGTCAGGTTGCCCTTCTCCGTGAAGCTGTGGCCGCAGTACATGCAGGCGAACGGCTTCTCGCCCGTGTGGCTGCGGACGTGCCGCACCAGTGACGCCCGCCTGCCGAAGCTCTTGCCGCACATGCTGCAGCTGTACGGCCGCTCGCCCGAGTGGATCCTCATGTGGATCCGGAGGTTCCCCCGCAGCGTGAAGCCCTGCCCACAGACGCTGCAGCGGAACATCGTTTCTCTGTGAGCTTTGAGGTGAAGCTTGAGGCTTTCAGCTTCTTCAATCTGTTCTCCACAAACCCCACAGTTTTCCTGATGCACCGAAGCATGGGTGATCAGATAACCCATCTTCTGGAAGGAAATGCCACAAACCAGGCAGCTAAACTGTGACAGTTCAGAGGAGCCCTGTAGCTCTGAACTGGAATGCTGATCTTTGTTTTCGGCCATTTCCTCTGACTTCCAAATGTTGGTATTATCTCTCCAACCTTCCTCACTGTTCTCTGTGTCAGAATCCTCAGAGAGAACTCTGTCATCACTCGCTGCTTCTGGATCCAGACTGTGCGCTAAATTAAGGTGATTGCATGTCGTCGACTCTCCACAGTCCTCTTCAACACCCTCTGACTTAATTGCAACAGCTGAGGTGTTGACATCTTTCTCAGCAACGCTGTCAGTATGAAACAGCGGGACATCAAGGCTCTGGTGTTCGGGACACTTCTTTATCCAGGATGAGTCCTGCAGAGGCTCTAAAAGATGAAACAACCACAAAAATCTCAGTTTCAACCAGGTCTGGTGTAAAATCGCAGGAGGGAAAAAATGCATAAAGTGGTTATTTAGGTGTCAAAATAATGTAAAAATATTTTTTTATAAACATAAAGCAAAAAATTGTGTTGTGAAGTGTCCTATTCTAAACAGCTTACGTTCATATCTTTTATTGAACTTTTTCACATTTTGCCACACAATTACCACAATGCATTTTTTTTTTTTTTTATGTTAAACCCAAGCAAATATGGCATAAATGTGAAATGGCAGGAACAATGTACATGGTTTTCGAACTAATTTTTTACATATAAAAATCTGAAAAGTGTGGCATGCATAAAATCTTGCACAATCAGCAGCCCTGAAAAATCACCTAAGAAGTAAATTGACAAAACGTGTGTAATTTAAGTTTAGTATGAATATAGATGCTCTGTTCCAGTTTGTTAGAGAACATTAATGAACAAACAGCATCATTAAGACAAAGGGACAGACCAGACAGGTCAGGAATGAAACTTTTAAGAAGTTTAAAGCAGGGTTCAGATTGTAAAACAACAATTCAAGCCTAAAAAATATCAGAGAGCTTCAGTAACAGAAATCAGACAAGATGTCTGGAGGACCTCTAGAGGAGCTGCAGAGATCCTTATCTTAGGTTAAATAATCTGTCGGTAGTATAACTATTAGATTTGCTCTGCTCCTTATTGAAGAGTGGCAAAAAGAAAATTAATGTTAAAAAAGTTACTAAAATGACTTTCTAAATTATGTCACAATCCATGTAAGGTAAACAGCACATTTAATTTGTTTCCATCTTTTTTTAAACGCCTTTCCTCCTTTTATCTACACCAAATATGTGCTATTTGTGTGGTCCAGGGGCCACACAAAATGTATCAAAATGGTCCCCAGCTTGCACTTTGGACATCCCTGGTTTAGATTGACACATAATCATGTGTTAGAATGGCTCAGTCAAAATCAAGTTGGGCACAAGTGGCAAGACTTGAAAACTGTTGTTCGCAGATGTTGTTCACTGGATAAACATCCATTCTGACTGAGCATAAGTTAATTAATAAAAAGAGATTTGAAACAAAAAATCCTTCACAAGAATACAACTGCACACCACACTTTTAAGATTTCTGCTAATAAAAATGTTGAAAACTGCTTTTCATTTCTCCTCTACTTCTCAACTATGACCTACATTGTGCTGGTCAATAACATAACGTTCCAAGGAAAAACACGGAAGTTTGTGGCTGTCACGTGACAAAATGTAAAAAAACAAACAAAACAAAACACTTTTCTTTGTGTTTGTAAGTGTTAGAGAGCGGAATCATTCAGGTTTAAGTGGACATTAGCTAACCTGTAGCACGGCTCCACTCTCCCTCCGCGGACCTCAGGCTGTCCAGCTCCCGCTTCTGACAGTCTATTTGCTCCCGATACCGAGCCACTGTCTTCCCGAACACGCTCAGAATGTCCTCCACTGCTGCCGTCAGTCGCTCATTCAGGAACATCCTGAATGTTTCCACCTCCAACTGGGGGTTGCTCTCAGCCTCCACGCCACTTTCGACCGACCCGGCGAGGGCAGCGAAAGGCGGCGGAGAGAACAGCGACGAGAACATTTGTCGCTCAGCGGACATGGCTACTTTAAATCCTCCCTTAGCGCTTGAACGCTTAAAATATGTTAAAAAACTATAATAGCATTCAAAGAAATGTGCGAAGATTAAAAACAAAAAAACGAGGATAAAAAAGATAAGGATTGTGCATTTGAAAATGTTCCTAACAAGAGATTTGCTGGTAGATTTGAGGATGTAAAATAAAACGTAAACAAAGCCGGAGCCGGTCCGTGCTAATACCACATCCGGAGGAATCTGTGGCTGAACGTTACCAAAGGTTCCGCTACCCTGCTGAGGAAGTAGCCAACAGTGCCCCTTGTGTCGGGAGGGAAAAAGTGCGAGTGTGTGTCGGGACGAGAGGCAGGCGAGGTGGGTAGTAACTACAGTCGTGGCCAAAAGTTTTGAGAATGACACAAATATTAGTTTTCACAAAGTTTGCTGCAAAACTACTTTTAGATCTTTGTTTCAGTTGTTTCTGCGATGTACTGAAATATAATTACAAACACTTTATACGTTTCAACGGCTTTTATTGACAATTACATGACATTTATGCAAATAGTCAATATTTGCAGTGTTGGCCCTTCTTTTTCAGGACCTCTGCAATCCGACTGGGCATGCTCTCAATCAACTTCTGGGCCAAATCCTGACTGATAACAACCCATTCTTTTATAATCACTTCTTGGAGTTTGTCAGAATTAGTGGGTTTTTGTTTGACCACCCGCCTCTTGAGGACTGACAACAAGTTCTCAATGGGATTAAGATCTGGGGAGTTTCCAGGCCATGGACCCAAAATTTCAACGTTTTGGTCCCCGAGCCACTTAGTTATCACTTTTGCCTTATGGCACGGTGCTCCGTCGTGCTGGAAAATGCATTGTTCTTCACCAAACTGTTGTTGGATTGTTGGAAGAAGTTGCTGATGGAGGGTGTTTTGGTAACATTCTTCATTCATGGCTGTGTTTTTGGGCAAAATTGTAAGTGAGCCCACTCCCTTGGATGAGAAGCAACCCCACACATGAATGGTCTCAGGATGCTTTACTGTTGGCACGACACAGGACTGATGGTAGCGCTCACCTTTTCTTCTCATGACAAACCTTTTTCCAGATACCCCAAACAATCGGAAAGAGACTTCATCTGAGAATATGACTTTGCCCCAGTCCTCAGCAGTCCATACACCATACTTCTGCAGAAGATCAATCTGTCCCTGATGGGTTTTTTTGGAGAGAAGTGGCTTCTTTGCTGCCCTTCTTGACACCAAGCCATCTTCTAAAAGTCTTCGCCTCACTGTGCGTGCAGACGCGCTCACACCTGCCTGCTGCCATTCCTGAGCAAGCTCTGCACTGGTGGCACTCCGATCCAGCAGCTGAATCCTCTTTAGGAGACGATCCTGGCGCTTGCTGGACTTTCTTGGACACCCTGAAGCCTTCTTAACAAGAATTTAACCTCTTTCCTTGAAGTTCTTGATAATCCTATAAATTGTTGATTTAGGTGCAATTTAGCCACAATATCCTTGCCTGTGAAGCCTTTTTTATGCAACGCAATGATGGCTGCACGCGTTTCTTTGCAGGTCACCATGGTTAACAATGGAAAAACAATGATTTCAAGCATCACCCTCCTTTTAACATGTCAAGTCTGCCATTCTAACCCAATCAGCCTGACATAATGATCTCCAGCCTTGTGCTCGTCAACATTCTCACCTGAGTTAAAAAACTTAAGCAGCAACCTTTCCAATTTCCAGTATTTATGTAATTCTCAAAACTTTTGGCCATGACTGTAGACCTAGATTTAGGCAAGGCAAGGGAATTTTATTTGTATAGCACACTTTGAACAACTAGGTGATTAAAGGTGCTTCACATGATTAAGAGGTAAAATAAAAATAGCAGTAAAACACAGACAAGCATATAAAGTAAAAACAGCAATAAAGCAAGAAGCATATAGGCCTACACAGATACATCAAGGCATTAAAAAGTTTTTCTAGGTCCTGTTGCGACATCAGTCCTTTAATCCTAGAAATGTTCTTCAGCTGATAGAAGGCTGACCTTGTTATTGCCTTTATGTGACCCTGGAGGTTCAGGTCTGAGTTCTACTACACCTAAAGTTCGGGCCTGATCAGTAGTTTCTAGCTGTGTTAACTGAAGTTGTGTGCTGACTGTTGATCGTTCGTCTTTAGGTCCAAAAATAATTACTTCTGTTTTGTTTCTGTTCAGCTGGAGAAAGTTATGGCACATCAATCCATTGATTTTCTCGATGCATTTACTTAGGGTTTGGATGGGTTCAAAGTCACCTGGTGACATTGTAATGTAGAGCTGAATATCATCTGCATAGTTATGGTAGCTAATCTTATAGGCTGTTATAATCTGGGCTAGTGGGAGCATGTAGATATTAAATAAGAGGGGCCCCAGGATGGAGCCGTGGGGCACCCCACATGTGATTTTTGTTCTTTCCGATGAAAAGTTTCCTATTGAAACAAAGAAGTCCCTGTTCTTTAGATAAGACTCAAACCAGCTAAGTACTGTACCAGAGAGTCCGACCCAACTCTCCAGTCGTTCCAATAATATATCATGATCAACAGTGTCAAATGCTGCACTGAGGTCCAACAGAACCAGCACTGTGGTTCTACCACAGTCTGTATTTATGCGGATGTCATTGAAAACTTTGACAAGGGCAGTCTCGGTGCCGTGGTGAGCACGGAAACCAGACTGAAAAACATCAAAACGGTTTGTCATTGATATGAAGCCATTTAGCTGCTGAAACACAGCTTTTTCAATAATTTTACTGATGAAAGGAAGATTAGAAATTGGCCTGTAGTTCTGCATTAACGTGTTGTCCAGATTATTCTTTTCTAGCAGTGGTTTAATAACTGCTGTTTTCAAAGCCTCGGGGAAGACACCTGATAGCAGGGATGAGTTCCCTATTTGAATCAGATCAGACCCAATGACAGGGAAAACTTTCTTAAGGAAAGCTGTGGGTAGGATATCAAGACAGCAAGAGGAGGAACTTAATTGGTTAATGATTTCTTCTAGGTATTGTCGTTTAATTCATGGAATTCTGACATTTTTCTACATTGGTGTTAGCTGGGTATAACAGTGGTAGTAGGCTCAGTGCTGCGGTACAGACTAAACCGTCTAATTGTTAGGGTTAGGGTGAGGTTATTGTCAGGTGTTTAACTTTTTCAGTCTTATGTGGAGTTACTGTTGGTGTCAAAGTTGTCCTTGGTCTCTTCTGTGTATTCGCACAATCTATTGAACTGCTTGCGAGTGCTGACTAGTGGTGGTGGCAGAGTGATCTGAAACGTTTAACATGAACGCGCTTGACGTCACATCCACAGACAGCGCTGGAAAATCCGACCCGACAGAAAATAGAAGAAATTGGAAACAGGCTTATAGGTGCACCCACTGTGAGCTGACAAGGTGTCAGTATGATCATCAGGAGATGTTTGAGTCATAAATGGTCAAATAAAAAGGCAATTTTTAAGTTTATTTTGGGGGAAAAGTTGCATATAGCCCCTTTAAAGATAACTGATATCTGTTCAGTCTCTCTTTGTAGATCTCACGGTGAACCTGGAGTCGAGTTTACTGCCACTTTCTCCCGGCTCGTTAACTCTCCCTTTTTTTACTATGTACCAGTGGATTGCTTGTCCACGGAGACTTCTTTCTACCTGAGACTACTTTTACTTTAGTTGGAGCAATAGAATCAATGATGTCTGAGATTTTAGCGAGGAAATTATCTACCAGCTTGTTTAGTGAGTTTGAGTTGGGAGATGAGGGGGATGTGGTGGAAGGATAAATATTTTTAAAGGTTTCAACTGAACTGTCCCTGAGAAAACGCTTTTTTAAAGTTATCTCACTGTGGCTAGGTATTTTAGCAGAGATGGTGCTTTCAAAGAAAACCCAGAAATGGTCAGGTAATGCAATATCAATTACCGAGATGTCATATATACTTAAACCTTTGCAGATAATTAAGTCCAGAGTTTGTCCTCTTTTTTATGTTGGTTGTTTGACATGCTGGGTCAGGCCGAAGTTGTGAAGAGTGTCACTTAATGTTTTAGCTAGTCTATCCTGGGGGTTGTCAGTATGGATGTTGAAGTCCCCCACAATGATTAATTGGTCATAATCGACACATATTACGGAAAGAAAGTCGCTAAAATCATTAAAGAAGTCAGAGTTAAGTTTTGGGGGTTTATATAAACTTAAAAATAGAGCTTTATAGGCTCATTTATCTGGGTGGCTAGATATTCAAAAGAATCAAAAATGCCCAGGGATACCTTTTTAAAGTTCATTGACTTGTGAAAAATTGTGGCTACACCTCCACCTTGTCTGTGTTTCTTGCTCTCACTTTAGAAATTGTAGTTTGGAGGACTAGATTCTATCAATACAGATGTTTCATTATTTAGATATAGCCAGGTTTCTGATATAAAAGGGAATGTATTTAAGAGACCTCTGGGGAAAAGTACTTTTAGAAGTAGTTTTAAAACACAGCATACTTTTTACTTTTACTTGAGTAATATTATAATAAAGTATTGCTACCCTTAAGCTACATGAGTAAAATTCTGGATACATACCCACTGCAAGTAACTTCACTAAAAGAAAAAACAAGCTTGTTTTAGCCAAAATGCACCAAACACACCTAGCCTACAGTTTTTATGAGCGTGATGCTTATGGTTTGTACACAAGCTTTGTTGTTTCTAATGCTAGAATGTTTTCTGTCTAATGAGCCTATATATTATCACTGGATGCACTTTAACCTGTTCCAACATTAGTTATAATATCTAGTTCTGTATATATATACAGGTCCTTCTCAAAAAATTAGCATATTGTGATAAAGTTCATTCTTTTCCATAATGTAATGATAAAAATTAAACTTTCATATATTATAGATTCATTTTACACCAACTGAAATATTTCAGGTCTTTTATTGTTTTAAAACTGATGATTTTGGCATACAGCTCATGAAAACCCCAAATTCCTATCTCAAAAGATTAGCATATCATGAAAAGGTTCTCTAAACGAGCTATTAACCTAATCATCTGAATCAACCATTTATCTCTAAACACATGCAAAAGATTCCTGAGACTTTTAAAAACTCCCAGCCTGGTTCATTACTCAAAACCGCAATCATGGGTAAGACTGCCGACCTGACTGCTGCCCAGAAGGCCATCATTGACACCCTCAAGCAAGAGGGTAAGACACAGAAAGAAATTTCTGAACGAATAGGCTGTTCCCAGAGTGCTGTATCAAGGCACCTCAGTGGGAAGTCTGTGGGAAGGAAAAAGTGTGGCAGAAAACGCTGCACAACGAGAAGAGGTGACCGGACCCTGAGGAAGATTGTGGAGAAGGACCAGTTCCAGACCTTGGGGGCCTGCGGAAGCAGTGGACTGAGTCTGGAGTAAAAACATCCAGAGCCACCGTGCACAGGCGTGTGCAGGAAATGGGCTACAGGTGCCTCATTCCCCAGATCAAGCCACTTTTGAACCAGAAACAGCGGCAGAAGCGCCTGACCTGGGCTACAGAGAAGCAGCACTGGACTGTTGCTCAGTGGTCCAAAGTACTTTTTTCGGATGAAAGCAAATTTTGCATGTCATTCGGAAATCAAGGTGCCAGAGTCTGGAGGAAGACTGGGGAGAAGGAAATGCCAAAATGCCTGAAGTCCAGTGTCAAGTACCCACAGTCAGTGATGGTCTGGGGTGCCATGTCAGCTGCTGGTGTTGGTCCACTGTTTTTTATCAAAGGCAGGGTCAATGCAGCTAGCTATCAGGAGATCTTGGAGCGCTTCATGCTTCCATCTGCTGAAAAGCTTTATGGAGATGAAGATTTCATTTTTCAGCACGACCTGGCACCTGCTCACAGTGCCAAAACCACTGGTAAATGGTTTACTGACCATGGTATTACTGTGCTCAATTGGCCTGCCAACTCTCCTGACCTGAACCCCATAGAGAATCTGTGGGATATTGTGAAGAGGAAGTTGAGAGACGCAAGACCCAACACTCTGGATGAGCTTAAGGCCGCTATCGAAGCATCCTGGGCCTCCATAACACCTCAGCAGTGCCACAGGCTGATTGCCTCCATGCCACGCCGCATTGAAGCAGTCATTTCTGCAAAAGGATTCCTGACCAAGTATTGAGTGCATAACTGAACATAATTATTTGAAGGTTGACTTTTTTTTATATTAAAAACACTTTTCTTTTATTGGTCGGATGAAATATGCTAATTTTTTGAGATAGGAATTTTGGGTTTTCAAGAGCTGTATGCCAAAATCATCAGGTTTAAAACAATAAAAGACCTGAAATATTTCAGTTGGTGTGCAATGAATCTAAAATATATGAAAGTTTAATTTTTATCATTACATTATGGAAAAGAATGAACTTTATCATAATATGCAAATTTTTTGAGAAGGACCTGTGTGTATATATATATATATATATATATATATATATATATATATATATATATATATATATATATATATATATATATATATATTTTTTTTTTTTTTTTTAATTTTTTTAAATTTTTTTATTTATATATTGATCTGAAAACGTTTTTTCCTACTGAGATTGTTTTTTGTGATTATTTTAGTTTTTTGACGTTTTCTGTAATCATTTTAGTCTGCACATATTTTTGTCTGTGTGAGGACATCATTTTTTTACATTAAATCAGGTGTTCTGATCACCTTACTCGAGTAGCCTTTTATTAACAAAATACTTTTTTATTCTCGAGTACTTTCTTCAGCGGCTACTTTTTACTTTTATTTGAGAAAAAAAATTGAAGTAGTGATAACCTACTTGAGTGCAATTTTTGGCTACTCTGGTTGGGAGTGGGGTTATAATAAACAATAAGAAAATAAAGAATGGTGAAGTAGTGTAATGGTGGGGCATGCATTAATCGTAATTTAAGGAGAGGAATTGATGCTAAGCCATGTTTTACTAACACATCTTTGTTGGGTTGTGAGATTGTTGAACATATTTCAACATAACTTTGCTGGAAGCAAAATGCTCTAAAACAACACTATCTGTTCATTGAATAGTGGTATATGCAAATATTTGCTGTTTGTAGTATACTTTAAAGCTGACACCAAAAAGAAAGGAATTTGGCCAATGGTCTGTTCAATGTAACTGCATATTGTCAATATTATTCTGTAAAAATGGCAGGAAGGCTGGATGTCTTCTAACATTGCACAGAATGTTTATTTTTCAGTTGCTCAGCTGAAACAAATATGTCGGAACAGCTGAGATCTGCTCAGGGAGAACCTCAAACAATATAGTGTGGACTCCTTCAGATTTGTATTTATTTCAGCCAAGTAAAGGCAAAATAAATCATTTTAAAGAGCATGTTTAGCTATCTTTCAGTGCTGGAAAATCTGCAAATGTTGACAGTACTATCTTAAGTTACAGATCGTTTCTGATACCACACACAGAGTATTTTTTTGTCACCAATGATACTTCTTTCTACTCAGGGTAGCACACCACAAGGAGGCACCACAAGGAGGCACCACAAGCCAAAAAAATGTCTGTTTTAAGATACACGTTTAGGCACCAGCACCCCCCCGCGCAACCCTGCATTAGGATGGACGGGTAAATGGATGGATGGATGGACGATACACGTTTTTTATTGCTTATTTACTTAGTCAGAAGGAAATAGGTACTCTCTCTGTACAGAGTGATTACTGTAAAACATCCTGTCAGGGCCGATGCAACTGAAGTTGCAGTAGAATAGTTAATAGATCAATATTTTCTTTCCTCTTAATGCTTCGGATAAATAAAACGTTTTTTTTGGCAGTTGTGGGATTTATCAGAGGAGTAAAGCCCTTTCTACTTCACTGATCATTAATTATTGTGCATTGCATCTGAACAACACCCACCAGACCCAACATACAGTCTGGTGATATAACTTTGTGATTAAGCACAGTGTCTACTCAAATATTGGGTTTATGAGTTACTCTATCAGAATTTATAGACTCCCTAAGGAACAAAATATCCATACATCAGGTATGCCAATTTACAGTATACAACTTTTAGAAAATGATTTGATACTCCTATGAGGTTGGATAGAGTTTCTCCACACCAGGGGAGTCCAAATTTAGTACTTAAGATCCAGTTCTGTTCTGTTCTGCATGAATCAAATGAATGGCTCACTAGCATGCTTCTGCAGGGCGAGGTCATACGCTGAGGAGCAATTCAGTCATTTGATTCCTGAATTGGAGGAGGGATACATCTAAAACCTGCAGGCCCAGAGAGCTGAACTTGGACACCCCTGATCTTTCCTGTATATATGGAAGAATATTGTGCAACAGTAAAAAATTATGCCTCAATAACTCTCATACAGCAATAATAATAATATTTCTGGGAAAAATAAAACAGTACAAAAATATTAACAGTTCTAGTGAAAAAGTACATAAAAACTTTTTTTCATTACATTTTCTATTGATAGTTTTTGTTGGTTAGGTTACACTTAACATGCTCGGTTTGAAAGGTACATTCATTCAAAAATAAAAATACTAAGAAAAATAATTAGATAGTTAAAATCTTTTATGCTTATAACATCTCCAAATGACTCCCACTCTTGAAAATCTGGATTCTCTTTTTAAAAACTTCAATACCTGACTGTTAAAGCATCAGTCTTTAAGTTTGTCCAAGCCACAAGCCATGTTTAATCATCATGAATAAAGACATTTTTTGCGATTGCCTAACCCCATTTTAGACAAAAGTCAAACCCCTGTTAAAAGCAGTACAAAATAATTACATTTTAGCTTTATTTTTCACTGGATTCACAAATGTTTCTTAATAAAAAGATAACAATAGGTGTAGAGAACTGTAAAAAGCCCGACTCAATAGAAGAGTCGATGAAGAGACGAGATGAAAAATGTTCTAAAACAGCAAGAAAAACTCCACAGGAAGCTGCTGGTTGAAAAAGTCGGTGTTTCACTTCTCTCTTACAACGTTCTGAAGACAGTAACAGACATGCATCACTAATGGACCATGCCAACAGACAGTTTTCG
Source organism: Valencia hispanica (assembly GCA_963556495.2). Lineage (NCBI taxonomy): Eukaryota > Metazoa > Chordata > Actinopteri > Cyprinodontiformes > Valenciidae > Valencia > Valencia hispanica. The sequence continues at coordinate 11,445,130 of OY747713.1, read as the reverse complement.
TTACTAAAGATAAAAGTTTCACAGTTTGTGGCCTTTACAGTCACAGAGCACACCTTCCTCCACTAGTCTACAGGAAGACTGAGGGGCTGCTTCAGCTGTGGAGGCCGTTTATTCTGCAGAATGCTTTTGTTGTTTAATTAAACTAAATGGTCAGAGACTGATGCAAAACAAAACAACTTTTGAGCAACGTTCAGGATTTTTAAGTGTTTTGTTTAAAGCATTTGAAACATGAACAATTTAATGATCAAGACTTCATGCTCAGTCTCAACCAATACTGCACAACACAAGGTTAGATGCTTGAGATTATTTACTGTATTTGACTTTGGCTGTGAAGAAGAGATTACATTTCTTCAGAGTTCACATTTACTAGTTAGTAAGCAAGATGTTAGTGTGTAAACTGTATTTAAACAGCAAAAAAAAAAGCACACCTTTCACAAAACCATACAGTATTTTACAATAAAACCAAGCATAATGTGCATAAAATATACATTAGCTTGGTTAAATTAAACTTTAAAGAATGCGCCTTTATGACATCTTTCTTACATTCAATCTTTAAAATATTTGTTTGGCACAAAAACATGTTCAAAAATGAATTCTAATTGTAGTGGGGTTTTCTTACTTTTTTTAGGGCTGTACAATTTTTCTGTTGTAATATTTAAAGAACAATGGCTTACAGGAGTTCTATAAAAGGACTGAAAGTCCTCCTCTTCAAACTAAAGTATGTAACAGTCATTAGTTTGAAGCAAATAAGTAACAAAGTTGCTCTTATTTTAGGCTTTGCTGGTATGGCTATTACTGAGTGAAAATGTTTTTTTAATCTTAGTAATTACAGTTAATTTACAGCCTATGTCCTCCACTGAACATGTGAAACTGACTTACTGAGCCATCATGCAAAAACCTCAACTGTAGAGAGGAAAAAACCTAGCTGGTTCTATGATTGGGTGTTTTACATTTTACATATGCTATGTATAAAAAACACCAATACTTGAAAATGACTACGACATGGAAAAAACATTTTCTGTCAAAATCTTTTATAGAAGAGGTACATGCAAACTGAAATAATAGAGATCTTGCAGCCAGAATTACTCATACCCCTGCCTTATATTTAGGTTTATTGTAATATTTTAATTTGAACAGCATCTTTCTTATGAATGGAAGTAATATAAAACACTCTGCCCAACCAGAGTACTGACCTGCAGAGAGAGCTAAAGATTAGGGTGAAGGCTAGAAGGTCCCCCAAACTCCATACTTTAACATGAAAGATAGATCACCAAAATACTAGTGGAAAGATGTGAAAGGGTAGTCATATGTTGTAAGAAGGTTTTGTTTGTTGTAATCCCGATAAAGATTTTTCTTTTGAGGTTATTGAGAGTAAATTTACTTTTTAAATGTATGCATATTTATATACAGTATACAGTAAAGTAGTTACTCCATTGTTGTATTTCTATCTTTTTTCCTTTCAAAAACAAAATTTTGGGTTGAATGAACATAAAGAATCAAAATCTGCCTGGGGTATAAATATTATTCTGCTTAACAGCATGACATAAATTCTTACATACATAATGAAAAGATTACAGGTTTTCTTAACAAGTAGCATCCTCAGAATGATCCAGTTCCTGTTGGAGTCAGTCGGCGCGTTTCCATAGAGAGCCACTTTGCATCAGCAGCACCATGCTCCAGTGCTCTGAGAGAGTTTATAGTCCTGAGAGTTGAACACTGGATGACTGACAGCTGTCCTTCATCACAACAGAAGACACAGAAATCCTCCTCATCAAAAACATGACTTTGATCTGCGTCCTCATCTGGACTCTCCTCTGCTTCACTCAGGGTGAGGAAAATCTTTTTTCTGTCATGTGAAAATCATTTGGATTGTAGCTGAATTTCACCTCGCCATCTCATGTCCAGTGTTTCTTCTCTCTCCTCAGGGTCTGATGGACAAAATGTTGTTGTGACTCAACCAGCATCGAAATCAGTACAGCTTGGTCAGACTGTCACTATTGACTGTAAGGTCAGTCAGGCGCTTTCAACATCTTCTTGCAGCTCCAGATCGCAGGTCTGCCTGTCCTGGTACCATCAGAAAACTGGAGAAGCTCCTAAAGCTCTAATCTATGGAACATCATCCAGATTTTCAGGAATCTCATCCCGATTCAGTGGAAGTGGAGCAGGGAATGGATTAGACTTCACTCTGACCATCAGTGGAGTCCAGGCTGAAGATGCAGGAGTTTATTACTGTCAGAGTTATCATTACATCAACAGTCAGCAAGTGTTCACACAGTGAAAAATCATCGTACAAAAACCTCTCTCAATCTGACTTAACAGAAACTATACTTTGTTCTGCAGCTGGAATCTGCTACAGACACTGATGCAGTTCACTGAACAAACACAATGAACACACACAGCCTTTCATATAATCAAGCCGTATTAAAACTCATATTCTAGGGGAAATGTTTTTTTTCTTAAGGTTTAAGGAAGATGAAAATCGTTTTAGAACTTTTTTCTGACTCAATAGCTGCTCGGAAACTTAAACAATCCAGGTTTCCACGACTATTAAACTCTTAAATAATTATGCTTTTATAAAACCTTTCTTCAGCAAAATTTTGCATGAACACATTACATTTTTACATGAACCAAAAGCAAGTACATTTGTGTCTCTAAATAGATAATAAAAATATGATTTATGACAGGAAAAACAAAAATAAGTATATTCATACTAACTTTTAAGCTCATTAAGAAAATAGGTGGACATCAGAAGTTGAGGAAATATTTATTATTTGAATAGTGACAAACATGACAAAGCAAACATGACTCAGTAAAAATAGAGGAGAGAACACTGGTCTCTCCTCAGTGTCTCAGTGACTGCAGTCTGGGAGCTCTGGGTGGCCTCACAGGTCACAGAGCCCACCTTCCTCCACTGGTCTGCAGAGAGCCTCAGGGTGCTGCTCCAGCTGTAGAACCTGTTATTCTGCATCACGCCATGGCTCTTGTTCTCCTCCAAGGTGAAGCTGCTGGTAATGCTGCTGTCCACCTTCCAGGACAGACTCCAGCCTGAGGGGAAGCCCTTGTTGGCCAGACACATGAGGGTGGCCTTTTCCTGCTGCAGCTCCTCACTGGAGGGGGCAGCACTGTCAGGGTGGGCTCATGTTGACCCACTGCAAAGAGAAAAAACACGTTGCAGAGTCCAGAAAAAAGTCCACAAAGTTTCACTTTCTGATCTGAGTTTTGTAGCCATGGCAACACACACGCATCACTGCTCAACCACAGCAACAGACAGGTTTCAGTACCACACATAAAAACTGAAGTTACTTTCTAAATGTTTTCCATGAATTTCTGATTAAACTAGCTACACCTTTTTAGTCGGGACAAATATTTTTTTTCTACTGCTTTGATTCTTGTACTATTACCTGAATAACAGACACTAAATTAATGTGTACAAGCATAAATCTGTCATCTTGAAATACAAACGAACTATTTATAAAAAGCGGAAGGTTTAAACATTTTAATTTTCAAAAGTGTCATCAAAACATCAGAGAAAATATGAGCCAAAGATTACATTACACAAAGTGACAATGATAATATGGCTTATAATATAGTTCACATTGCTTGTTAACAATAGGTAAAATAAAAACATTGCAAGAGAAATTTAAAAACTTTGAGCAATGTGTGTTCTATAATAAAATAATGAAATGTGACTGTAGAAATGTGAAAAATATATAGTCAGAAGAAGAGCATACATATACAAAGTTTTGAGTAAGCATTCTATTTACCTTTTTAAAGTTTTTATTCCTTTATTCATTTTCATTGATTGTTCATATGAACTCAAACATTCGTCTTTTCAAAATTAAAGCTTTTTCAGGTATTAAGAGTTTTCATTAAACACAACAGCTTAAAAATCAACAGCATTTAACTAAAAACCAAAACAAATGTTTTTCCTCTGAGAAAGAAATTGTTAAAAATGTAATATTACAGACATAATTATTTTTATTCAAGTTTAGTTGTACATCCAGTCTGGTTCCCCACCGAACGTGTTCCACAGTGGTACAAAGCCGTCGTACAAAAACCTCTGACTGTTAGAGACATGACTCTCTGACTGAACACAACAAACTCTAAATGAACAGTTTTAGTCTGTAAAGCAAAGCTGGTCAACAATTTTCTATTCGTTATAATCATCCCTTTGTGAATATTCACAAACTTTCTTTTTGCTAATTAAACACTTTGAGAACATGCTTTTTTGTAAAAAGTGACCACTCGATAATGACCATAAATAAAAATGCATTTCTAGAAATGTACTCAACAAAATTATCATGACAAAAAATTTTTTCATAAATACACAATAAATATATAAAATATTTGATTGAACTGCATCATTAGATAAATCGCCAGACACAGGAACTGGATCTTTCCATCCAAAGGCTTCTCGAAGGAGAGGGGCAGCGGCGCCAGGGGTGGGAGGACTGGACCCACTGAGGAAGTTAGACAGGTAAGCAGCATTAATGAACTTTGGTGACATAAGGATTCCAGAGCTGAGGTAAAGGTTTCAAGGCAAGGCCTGGCAAGGCAAATTTATTTGTATAGCACACTTTGAGCAACAAGACAATTCAAGGTGCTTTGGGTGATCAGGAAAACAAAATGAGCAAAAAATAAAACACTATCACAGAAAAGAACAACATCAAAGATACAAAAGAACATTAAAACATACTACTGTTAGGACATTCCAGTTGTTATAAATCCATTAATCAAATGCAGCTTTAAACAGATGGGTTTTTAGCTTTGATTTAAAGGAACTCATTGTTTTAGCAGCTTTGCAGTCATCTGGAAGTTTGTTCCAAATCAGAAGAGCATAAAAACCTGCTTCTCTGTGTTTTGTTCCGATTCTAAGGATGCTGAGTAGACAGGAATTAGAGGACCTGAGTTCCCTGGAGGGTTGGTTTAATACAATAAAGCTTCAACATACTTTGGTGCTAAAACATTCCGTTTCTTCCCCTCTGCTGATGGACTCATGAACAATAACCCTAAGACTGTTCCCACCACCCGCTCTGTTTCAGTTACATGACCCAAATTGTTGTTTTTTTTGCACCTGTCTGATTTGCACCGATCGTTACCTGCACTCATGTATATATCAATCTGTTTAGCATATTATATTTTAATTTTTAATAAAGTGTTTGTCTGTTTGTTCTCGTATGTTTGCACAAAGTACCGCAGCAATTTCCTAATGTTGTAAACCTGCACAACATTTGGCAATAAATCCTTTCTGATTCTGAATTATAAAGTAGTAAAAGTATTTTGAAGTCTATTCTCTGAGCTACAGGGAGCCAGTGTAAGGACTTTAGAACTGGGGTGATGGGCTCAGCTTTCCTGGTTCTAGTGAGGACACGAGCAGCAGCGTTCATTCAGCGGCCATTGAAGCTGATTAATGAAAATCCCTTGGAGGAGTTTGATCAATTGAGGAGATTAAACAGCAAAAACAGGGTCAAAATCGCAAGTTCAATCCAAGATCACAGACTGCCTGTTCGTTTTGGACTGTGAGGTTTAGAGACTTTTAGGTAGATCTTGGGAAGTTTTACAATTGTACCAATTTTCATGTTTTTACCATAAAGTAAGCCTATGGAGCAGAGTTTTTTTTATTTTCCAGAGGGCACTGTTAAGCCATTTGTGTTGTGACTTTTGCGAAAACCTTGAAATATGTCAATTTCATGCACACCTGACACGTTTGGAGTTTTTGTATATGTTTAGTCCTCCAAATAGTCAATTTATTTTCAGGAAGAATAATAAAGATTAAGATTACAATAGGTCTAAAAAGATACTCATGACAACACTGTACTTTACAGCAGCACTGAGCACAAAAAATAAAAATGATTTTAACTGATCAAATGCAACTGTTGCTATTTAGCGTGCATGCTATAATATCACATTTATTTGTGAGGAAGTCTTAATTTAAGCAAATAATCATGTAGAGCTTTAATTTACAAGTATTAGAATAAAAACAAAAAAATAACTGATAGCAAAAGTTGCATCTTTATATTATTTTCTCCTAAACCTGATATTTACCTGCTCCTTACTAATAAACATATATCTAGAGACATGTTGGTAGAATAACACCAAAATTGAAGTTTCTGATTTGACATTCTAAGTCACATTTCACATCTCAAGTTGCTGATATTTTCTCTGCATCACATCCTGGTTCAGTGTGTTCCAGATAAATACTTCCCAGAGAAACCTGTTCTACATTTTCAGTAGCATAACATTTACAGCTCTAAGTCTCCTCCAGTAAAGTTTTCATGAGATAAAGATTGGTGTATCAAACAAACGGTGAGAACATTCTGACTCTTAAATATTTCAGTTTCTTATAAGAAAACAAAAAAATAAATTTTAGGATTAGATCTTACTCTTTTATACGGTTTATCAGCAAAAGGGTGAAAACAAGCAGAATGAGAGGAGTAATTACGGGAACCTTGTTGGTCAGATTTAAGAGGGTGGTCTTCACCTCCTGCGGTTTCTACTTGTGCTACACAAATTTAGTCATTGTAGAAAATCTTCTGACAAACGGCAGACAGTTTATTTGAAGAAATTCAGTTGTCTTACATAACTTTCAATGACCTAATTTAATACGTTGTCGTAGTCACAAGAGTTTGATCTAATCCTGACCTTTTAAGAATATGAGGCCAATCTTATTAGAAATGCTTATAGGGATTTCCTTTTTTAATAGGCAAAAACTTGACAAAAAAATCAAGTATTGAGAAAAAACATTCTAAACATTTCCAACAAATTCCTAAAGACTTATTGATTCATAACAAAACATCATCATCATCAAATTGGTCCCAGTTCCTGTTGGGAGTCAGCCAGAGAGCGCATTTCCATAGAGAGCCACTTTGCATCAGCAGCACCATGCTCCAGTGCTCTAGGAGAGTTTATAGTCCTGAGAGTTGAACACTGGATGACTGACAGCTGTCCTTCATCACAACAGAAGACACAGAAATCCTCCTCATCAAAACATGACTTTGATCTGCGTCCTCATCTGGACTCTCCTCTGCTTCACTCAGGGTGAGGAAAATCTTTTTTTGTCATGTGAAAATCATTTGGAGTGTAGCTGAGTTTCACCTCACCATCTCATGTCCATTGTTTCTTCTCTCTCCTCAGGGTCTGATGGACAAAATGTTGTTGTAACTCAGCCAGCAGCCAAATCAGTCCAGCTTGGTCAGACTGTCACTGTTGACTGTAAGGCAAGTTTGCAAGTTTGCTGCAGCTCTAATACACAATACTACATGGCCTGGTACCATAAGAAATCTGGAGAAGCTCCCAAAGCTCTAATCTATTACACAGTAAACAGATGTTCAGGAATCTCGTCCAGATTCAGTGGAAGTGGAGCAGGGAATGGATTAGACTTCACTCTAACCATCAGTGGAGTCCAGGCTGAAGATGCAGGAGTTTATTACTGTCAGAGTTATCACAGCGGTCCTGTGTTCACACAGTGAAAAATCATCGTACAAAAACCTCCCCAGTCTGACAGAACAAAAACTAAACTGCAGCTGGAATCTGCTGCAGTCACAGATACAGTTCACTGAACAAACCAGAGGTGGGTAGTAACTTGTTACATTTACTCAGTTACATCTACTTAAGTAACTTTAAAAAAATTACTAGTTTTACTGCACCATACCTTTTCCTTTTCCTTGAGTAGTATTAGTCTTACTTGAGTAAAATTTCTTGATACTCTACCCACAGTGAGTAATTCCACTGAATAAAGAACAATCTTATTTTAACCAAAAATGCAGGAGACTCACATCTACATTTTATGTTGAAGTGAGACCTCTTGTTTGTACACAGGCTTAATCGTTTTAACGTTAGTTAGCTCTACTTTCCTGGCTGTAGTGAGGAGGCGAGCAGCAGTATTCTGGATCATCTGCAGCTGTCTAATTGACTTTTTAGTCAGACCTGTGAGGATGCTGTTGCAGTAATCAATCCGACTAAAGATAAACGCATGTTTTTAAAGTGCAAGGCAGGGAACTGGGACCAAAGACAGGTGTGTTAGACGACGGACCAGCGAGTAGTGACTGTCAGAGAAGGGCTTAAGTATACTGAGGAGGTGTTTAAGTGGCAGGGAGGAGGCTAAGGGCTAATTAGGAGAAGCAGTAGCAGGTGAGAGGGAGAGAGCAGGTGGAAACAATCAGTAGCTGGGACCGAAGGCAGAATGGCTAGAGAAACAGAGGAAGGCCAAGAGCAAAACATAAGGATGAGACAGAGGACTATACTAAAGAGGAATTAAATATAACAGAACTAACTGGGACTAATAATGAATAAGTAACAGTAGGAACCTAAGAAAATAAATAAGGAATTAGCACAAACATGAGAAACTAAACATAAGAGCACATGTGGGTGAGAAAATGTAGTGGAAGGAATTAACTAAAACTCAAAGCCCAAACACAGCTGTGTAGCACTCTCCTCTGCTTCACTCCGGGTGGGGAAAATCTTTTTTCTGTCATGTGAAAATAATTTGGAGTGTAGCTGAGTTTCATCTCACTATGTAATCTCCAGTGTTTCGTTTCTCTCTTCAGTGTCTGATGGACAAAACTTTAATGTAACTCAACCAGCAGCCAAATCAGTGCTGCTCGGTCAGGCTGTCACCATTGACTGCAAGGCGAGTCAGGCGTTTTCAACATCTTCTTGTGGCTACGGATCCCATGTTTGTCTTTCCTGTTACCATCAGAAAAATTGAGAAGCTCCCCGAGGTCCTCTAATTCCAGTCTACTCAACATCCCTAGAATTATTCAAATTGGGCATTTCTCGTGGTGGAAAAGACTAAGCTGCATTCAACACTGAGAATATGATACGGCACCCTGACAAAAACACTGAGCCAGCCGACACCAAAAGATAAGTAAAAAAACGAGCAGAAAGTTCAAAAAGATCATAACCAAGACAGCCGGATTGATCATACTGGATGACGAGCCGCTGTTTGTCGTTGCAAACGTCGGATTTCGCAGTCTCCCGGAGCACCTGAAGTCACGGTGTGAGATGCGTTCTTGTCACTAAACAACAACGAGTTGGAAATGTGTTGAAACATCTGTGGTGTCATCGGCCTGGATTGCCATTAAATCTGTTTTTCAGCTCCTTTATGATGTGTCCTTGCATAATTTCCAGCATGCAATCCAGAAGCTAATTTTGAATAGTTTTGGACATACCTTTGAAGACCGTCGGTTTCTCTAGATGTTCCCACATGGCACTGTCCAATGATGCAACAAAATCCACCAAGCCTTGAAAGACACCAGGGTTATTGGATGGCTGGGAGTCATCATGTCCTCTAAGAGCTAGTTCAAATGCTCCACAAAATGTTATGCAATCAATGGGCTTTGACAGAATATGTTGATTTTTTGCGTATCTCCTTATCGTGATTCCGAACGCTTAAATGATAACTCTCGTCAAGCTGTGCTGCAATATTAACTTGACCTAGCATGGCTAGTTTCAAAGCACAGTGTAAATGGGCTTTGCTTGACGCGTGTTTTTTTGCTCATTCAGAAAAGTGCTTCAAGTTCGCTCAACCTGTGGTCCCGATATTCCCTTGCCCTGTGCTTACACTGGATCGGAAAAGCCGACATGGAAAGCAAAATACAGTATTCCGTGTGGAACAACCACATGGTCATGTCTTCTTCGTATAGCCGACTATGTCTGTGAAAATGTCCAGTTGTATAGATGTGCTCTGTCATTAGTTGTCTGTGTTCTGTTAATGTCCGGACGGTCAGGACCAAGCTAATGGATTGCTAGTTTTTCTTCTAATTTTAATCTTTCAAATTGATTTTTAACTGAAAATCTGCACTGTGAAAAACAGGATGATCCATGCTGCATCCCATTGCTGCATGTGATGAGGTCAGTACAGTGACGTCTAACGGGTGAAAGCGGATTAATAGGGGCGTTAGTACCAGCAGAAGTTTAATGGGGCCGCCTTAATTCTGCCCCTGTTACAGCTGCTTGCTGATGACAGGTGTAATGACAAGAACAACAAAATAGGTGGTCGCTGACCTGTCTTGCCCCAAACCTGCAAATTTGCCATTAAACCGAGAATATATTATGAAACACTATTTAAGTTCAGATAACAATTTTTCTAAATAGTAAACAAACACAGAAAAAAAAATAAGTCAATTATTCAAACAATGAACTATATTTTGTGGGGGTAATAATAATATAATAATTTAGTAATGCACCCCAAGTCTTGGAGTTCCTTTAATGTATTAATTATGTAGTAGGAATGAGCATTTATTATAATCCAGCCTTATGACGACATAAGCACTGATAACAGAAAAGTGTTTCAGTGTCGGGAGGTGCAGTGTGATGCAAGGACCCAAACGCAGTCGCTGGTGAGTGCAAGGATATTTATTGGAGTGCTGCTGGTTGAAGTGATGATGACGATGATGATGGTGACAGCAGGAACAGAGAAACAGGACATCGGACAAGCAGGAATGCATAGCAGCAGGACAACACACCATGGAGACATCGACAATAGTCAATAATGATCCGGCGCTGAGCGAGGGGAAGTGACGGGTTTTAGAGGTAAGAGGTAAGGAGGATCAGGTGTGGATGATTGGAGACACAGGTGAGGACGATGATGAGGAGAGGGAGTGAACAGGGCAGCATGACATTCAGTTTCTTAAGTTTGAAGAAGGCTGTAGAAACTTTAATGATAGAAAGTTCATAAAATATTGTCAATGCCCATCCATCCATCCATCCATCCATCCAGCCATCCATCCATCCATCATCTATACCCGTCTATCCTATGCAGAGTTGCGATGGGCTGATGCATATCTCCAGCGAAAAGTAATCCTACAAAAACCTCTCTCAGTTTGACTAAACAGAAACTGAACTTGGTTCTGGAATCTGCTCCAGACAAGGATTCAGTTCACTGACCACACATTGCGCACACACACGGCATATCATTTCATCAACCCTTTATAAAACTCAAACTTTACCAAAAAAACGTATATTTTAAAACAGTTGAAAAAGCTCTAACTTTTATAAAGTAGGTCATATGTTTTCCTTTCCACTTTTCAATAAAAAAAGTAGAAGGCAAAAAACAAAACAGTTAGCATGAGGAAACTTAACTGAAGCCAATTAAATCTTGTAACACTATTTCATTCCAATAAACATTTGCCTAAAAATAACATTTTTAAATCAGATAATCAGTTGTAATCCAACTGATAATTCTAATTTCCAACTCAAGTAACAGACTTTATTAGATGTTGTGGTTATTATCTGGTTCAAAAGAGGCATCATCAAGCCTTATGAAGACATCAGAACTGTAAAGTGTTTCAGTTTCTTAAGCATAAAGAATGCTGTAGAATTTCTGACATTAGAATAGTTACAACATATTTCCCAATTAAAAAAAATAAAATAAATGTAAAATGAAGTCAACGAAAACAATCAACACTAAGGTTTATTTTAGTCATTGTTAAACATCTAGCAGGATTTATTCCAACAAACGTCCGTATGAAGAAAGGAACATGAATCTCCTAACCTTAACCTCAACTGGGAGATTCTTTAATGTGGTGGAAACACGAAAATACAAAATTTGTGAATCTGCTAAATTTTCCAACACTTAAGTAAAATGAAACTCTTCTTGATGCCCATTCTTGGATTTCTTTTAGAGCCGAGCCAATATGTTTGGACAGGTGAACTGAGCCAAAGTGTTGTTTGTTAGTTTGGACTTTTCTTGTAAAGTGCCTTGAGATGACATCTGTTGTGAATCAGCGCTATATAAATAAACTGAATTGAATTGAATTATAAAACTACCTCCACATATTCCCCACGCACAAAATTACAAAAAGGTGAGGTGTGGTGTCAAAAGTCTTTTTGCTTGAGAGTTGAAAGTAACAAAGAAACGACTGACTAATTGTCAAATATTATTGTGAACGTTTCTTTTTCTTTAGGGAGGGACACATTTTCAAATAACTAATAAATCAACTGAATCAAGTTAAATACTTCAGTCTGACCATCAGTGGAGTCCAGGCTGATGATGCCGGAGTTTATTACTGTCAGAGTTATCATTACATCAACAGTCAGTACGTGTTCACACAGCGAAAAATCATCATACAAAAACTTCCCTTAATCTGACTGAACTTTGTTCTGCAGCTGAACTCTGCTGCAGACACTGATGCAGTTCACTGAACAAACACTTTGAATACACATATGTTTTAATTTCATCAACAGTAAAATACAACTTGTGTAAAACTCATTTTCATTTAATATCTTTTTGAAAACCTTCTCAGACTGAGTTATTTTATATTTCAAGTCAGAGCACTGAAACATTAACATAGAAAAAAAGAATAAAAACCATTTTCATGACAACACATCATTACAGCAGCACCAAGCATAAAGGAACAAAAAGGATTTTAACTGATTTTATGCAACCATTGCTATTTAGAGTTTTGAATACTGATTTTAGAATATAAAATGATGTCATAACATCACAATAATTTCTGTGAAGATGCAGGAGTTTATTACTGTCAGCAGAGGTACCTCTGAACAACCCTCAGCTAGGGAAGAACTGATCTGACTCAACAGCTGCACTGAAACTAAAACACCACAAGTGTCCCCAAATGTTAAACTTTAAATTAATTATAAATAACTGTTTTTTAATACATATTTTTAATCCATTTATCCAATTGCTTTTATTATTGAGTGCTTTTTTAGATCTTCTGGAGAAAAGTTGATGTTTTATGATCAATCAACATGGACTGTGTATACAAAAAGGGACAGTGCAGGATGTAATTTTTGAGGAGATTGGCCAACTTCAACATCTGCTCCAAGCTCCTGCCCATGTTTTATCAGTCCATTGTTTCCAGTGTCTTCTTTTATCCAGTAGTATTCTGGGGGGTAGTGCCAGAAAAAGGACACCAGGAAATTAAACAGACTGATCAAAAGAGTGGGTTCTATTGTTGGCTTGAACCAGGACAGCATGGAGTCAGTGGTGGGGGTGAGGACCATGTACAAGCTCAGAGCAGTGATGGAAAACACCAACCACCCTCTGAACGCTGCCCTTGTTAATCAGAGGAGCTCTTTTAAATTCTTCAAAAAATGACATCAAAACATCTATAGAAATTAGCCACGATTATGTGGTATTTACAAAACTCTAACTTTGTTTGATAGAAACATCTCAGGTTTTTTTAATGTCACATTTTTAAATTGATAATTTAGAAAAAGGGTTTATTGTGTTTCATTAAAAAAAAAACTCTTTCAGGAAACATGTATTAATTGTATGAACAGTATATGGTAAATGGCGTGCATTTGTACAGTGCTTTTTCAGACAGAGGACCACAAAGAGATTTACACTACATTCAGTCATTCACCCATTCACACACAGATGGTGGCAAGCTGCATTGTAGCTACAGCTGCCATGGGACACAGTGACAATCAATATGAAGCAAAAACAAGTAATTTTTAGTTTCTGGATGGATAACAAAAGTATGATTAATAGGATGAAAATCCAAAAATCTGTGAGTTCAAATTAAGAGAGTAGGTGCACACCAAAGGTTGATGAGTAGATATTGATTCTTTTTATTGTGACCAACATGACAAAGCAAACATGACTCAGCAGAGAAAGAGTGAGAACAGTGACAGATTAAAGTTAATATCAGAGTCTCAGAGTTACATCAGGACTGGGAACACTGGTCTCTCCTCAGTGTCTCTGTGACTGCAGTCTGGGAGCTCTGGGTGGCCTCACAGGTCACAGAGCCCACCTTCCTCCACTGGTCTGCAGAGAGCCTCAGGGTGCTGCTCCAGCTGTAGAGGCCATCGTTCTGCATCACCCCGGGGCTCCTGCTCTGCTCCAAGCTGCTGCTGCTGCCGTCCACCTTCCAGGACAGACTCCAGTCTGAGGGGAAGCCCTTGTTGGCCAGACACATGAGGGTGGCCTTTTCCTGCTGCAGCTCCTCACTGGAGGGGGGCAGCACCGTCAGGGTGGGACGGGTGTTACCTAGGAGACACCAATCAGGTAAGAGAACAGGAATTAAACTGCAGACACAGGAACATATTTCCTGTATGAGAAAGGTTTTCTTTAAGATTTTTCAGTTAAACATCTTAATCTGCTCCACCAGTCTCTCCCTCACGCTGTTTCACTTCTCTTTAAGGAACCTCTCATGCGTATCAGCACACAGAGTCCTCATATGACCTGAACTATGTAAAACTAGACAATAAAATAAAATACTAAATGAGCTTTACTTTACCGCTCTCTGACTGTAAATTTAATAGAATCTTAAAAAACATAAATTCAAAGGTTCTAAGTTAAAGCTATTTGATGGTGATCTTACCAGACAATGTTTGATTTAATGTAAAAGTTTTTAATAAATAGATAAAAAAGAGAAGCTGTTCATCATTTTAACTGTTAAAGCAGATCAACAGCTGGATATAAATGATTATCAATGAATTATGAAAGAAAATATGTAAAACTGTTAAATCCAGGTTTAAAATAAACATGATCAGAATAATTTGAATATTTTCATAATTTAGGAAATTAGAAAGATTTTATGTAAAGAGTTTAAACTAACAAAATGTGTTGCTCAAACATGATATTTTTTTTTGTTTTTCTTATCATTGACCTCACGATTAATGTAAAATATTCAGAGACTTACTTCCAACATCCAGTCTGGTTCCTTTACCGAACGTGTAACACAGTGATACAAACTCATTGAGTCGCCGTACAAAAACCTCTGACTGTAGAGATATGACTCTCTGACATAACACAACAAACTGATTCTGCCTGAAAACACTAACTAATCCATTATGTACTTTTTCTTAGAATATGGAAAAAACTTTAAACAAGAAAGAGAAAATATATTTTTAATTATTGGAAACTTCCAATTTCTGCCTAATCCTGAAGTTATTATTGTTAATTGAAATAAAAGCAACTAAAACCTAAATTATGGACATCTCCATCTATACTAGGTTTGTAGATCAAACATGTAAGAAAATATGACTACTATGAATAATTAATTCAACTTACTTCCAAAATCCAGTCTGGTTCCTCCACCAAAAGTCAACCACAGTGATACAAACTGATTAAGTCATCGTACAAAAACCTCCGACTGTAGAGAGACACGGCTCTCTGACTCTGAACACAACAATCTCTACATGAACAGTTTCAGCCTCCAAAACACAGCTTAGAATTCATTTTTATTAAATGACATCACAACTTACATCAGTATTAACTAATTTTGTTTGATATTTTATATACATCTTTTTCATAAAAGTGGAGCACTCTTCAAGGCACCTAAAATGAAAACATACATTCTTCCCACCGAGCATTTTTTTTTTTCGATCTAAAAGACGTCTAATGAACGTCTATATGGTCCATAGACGTCTAGGCTAAAATCGGTCTACCACTGGTCTAAAAATGAACGTTTTTCAGCCGTCTAGGTTTAGACTAGCTGTCTAATAGACGTCTAAAAGATTCAGCCATTTTATAACATATATTATCAAACACAAGAACATGGCCTTTCTGTCCTGTTGCTCCTAGAAGGGGAGAGGGGGGTTCAGCAGCATCAGGGGTGTGACTGGACCCACTGAGGGAGGAGACAGGTAAGCATCATTAATGAACTTTGATGACATACAGGTTTCATAGATAAGGTAAAAGGTATAGTCTTATAAATATCACTTTAAAATGTTTAAAATATAGCTTCATATTAATACTGACTTTTTCGTCCAGCAATTTCATTCAATGATTGAAATACGTTTTTTTTCTAAACTCTTTCTGCTTCAGTTCATTTAGAGTTAGAATAAGAATATCCTATTTGTGTGTTTAGTATCAGGCTAATATTAATTAATTTGTGAAATTTTAAATACAATTTATCACAAAAAACATATATATATATATATATATATATATATATATATATATATATATATATATATATATATATATATATATATATATATATATATATATATATAGTACAGACCAAAAGTTTGGACACACTTACTCATTCAATGAATGGGAAAGTGTGTCCAAACTTTTGGTCTAAATACAAAAAGAAGACATTTGCTCCATGTGTTCTTTAAATAAATGTTTTTGAGGTTAACTATAAAAGCTCAATCTTGTTTTAAAAACATCAAGGTTTGAATTAAGTAAAAAATAAACGAATGACAAAAAATAAAAATAAATAACCGACTGAGTTAAAGGTTTCTTTTTCAATTTTAGGTGAATAAAATTGAAAAAAAATTAAAAAGTTGATGACTAATCAGTAGCAGCTCCTGAGTATGAATAATAGTGGGGCAGACTGCAAACAATGCTGTTGCAACATGAAATCAAAGAAAACAATCAACACTAAGGTTTATTTTAGTCATTGTTAAACATCTAGCAGGATTTATTCCAACAAACGTCCGTATGAAGAAAGGAACATGAATCTCCTAACCTGAACCTCAACTGGGAGATTCTTTAATGTGGTGGAAACACGAAAATACAAAATTTGTGAATCTGCTAAATTTTTAAACACTCAGTAATAGGTAAAATGAAACTCTTCTTGATGCCCATTCTTGGATTTCTTTTAGAGCCGAGCCAATATATTTGGACAGGTGAACTGAGACAAAGTGTTGTTTGTTAGTTTTGACATTTCTTGTAAAGTGCCTTGAGATGACATCTGTAGTGAATCAGTGCTATATAAATAAACTGAATTGAACTGAATTATAAAACTACCTCCACATATTCCCCGTGCACAAAATTACAAAACAGCTGAGGTGTGGTGTCAAAAGTCTTTTTGCTTGAGAGTTGAAAGTCACAAATAAATGACTGACTAATTGTCAAATATTATGGTGAACGTTTCTTTTTCTTTAGGGAGGGACACATATTCAAATAACTAATAAATCAACTGAATCAAGTTAAATGCATAAAAAATGAGAGCATAAAAAGTGGACAAACAACAGAGAACAAACACTTGGAAATCAGCTTGAATAGGAGAGACTAAATGTTCCACTTGAAAGATTATTTTGCGGATTCATCACATCAAAAAGTCACAAATGTCTAAAAGTACTGAAGTTACAGAATCCCTTCATCTTCAACTATTTCAACTGCGTCAACAACAAAAAAATCAGGGAAACTTTTTCCATTTCTCTGTTAGGTTTTATTCAGCTGATGTGTTTCAGAGGGAAACCTGCTGCTAGTTCATCTCCATGTGACTGACTCTGTGTGTTTGCATATGTGTCCTGCCTCTCTGCTCCCAGCTGTTAAGAGGTCAGAGTTGATCAGTGGCTGTCCAGGCCTTTCAGACCCACTGACACACCAGCAGCACCATGATAATGTTACTGACTCTACTGCTGACCATCCTGGGGCTCCTTGTTCAGGGTGAGACTCTCTGCTCTAAACTTGGTTTGAGGAAAAAATCAGCTTCATGAAAACTATAATTCTGCCATCATAGAAAAATACTGAAACAAGATGCTAATGCTTTCTTTGATCTATTCACAGATTATCAATCATTTGTAACTAAACATGATTCGTTTCAATTATTATTTTTCATGTCTTCCAGGTTCATCAGGAGACATCATCCTGACTCAGACTCCTGGATCTCAGTCTGTTGTTCCAGGACAGAGTGTCTCCATCAGATGTAAAACCAGTTCAGATGTTAGTAACTATCTCCACTGGTACCTCCAGAAACATGCAGAGGCTCCTAAGCTCCTGATTCGATATGCATTCGATAAGAACATCGTACAAAATCCTCCCTCAGCTGAAGAGGAACTGATCTGAGTCAACAGCTGCACTGAACATAAAACACTGCAAGTTTCCCCAAATGTTAAACTTTAAATTAATTATAAATATTTTTTTTTTAATTTATTGATTGATTGATTGATTGATTGATTTATTAACTCATTTGCCTTAATCCCTGAATGCCTTTTGTTTATTTGTTTTAAATTATCTGACTAAATCATATTAAGAAAGAGTTATGAATTAGGATAGAGCAAAGTAAAAGAACACAAAGAAGTAAAACAACATTTATGTAATAATTCAAACTTGTTCCGGTGAAGAAGTGTTTAACAGAGAGCCCCTTAAATTACTTCAACCCTACTTGATTTAAAAAAGTCAAAGACACCATTTAAACAGGGTTGAAATTGGCCACGATGATCTATTATTAACATAACTTTTACTTCTGTTAATAACAGAAGTTTCAGAACTGAAGTAAAACTTCACTCACTTCACTTTACTTCACTCTGACCATCAGTGGAAATCAGGCTGAAGATTCAGGAGTTTATTTCTGTCAGCAGAGTTGGAGCTCGTTCACACAGTGATAGAAAGACGTACAAAAGCCTCCCTCAGATGAAGAGGAACTGATCAACTGACTCAACAGCTGCACTGAACATAAAACACTGCGTGTTTCCCCAAATGTTAAACTTTAAATTAAATATAAAGAACTTGTTTTATTTATTTACCCATTTGCTTTAATCCCTAAATGGTTTTGGTTTATTTGTTTAAAACAATATTTATGTGATCATTCAAACTTGTTCTGGTAATGACGTGTTTAACAGAGAGCCTGTAAATTATTTCGACTCAATTTGATTTAAAAAAAAGTCAAATACACTACTTAAAAACGGTTGAAATTGGCCATGATTATCTATTATTATCATACCTTTTAGTTATGTTAATAATAGAAACTTCAGAGCTAAAGTAAATCTTTAAGTCTGAGAAATATAACTTTAAACATATGAACTTCATACTGACCTATTTGACCAGATCCTTGATTTAGTGATTAAAATATGTTTTCTAACCCCATTTATGCCAGAAACCATTTAGAGTTCTCTTTTTTTATTACTAATTGTGTTTTTCATATCAGGTTAATATTAATTGATGTACTAATTCTTTAGTATGAATTGATGTAAATTTTTACGCCAAACACATTTAAAAGTTTATTGTGAACATTTCAGTGCCTGAAGTCCACAAATGCGACACAAATTTAGTCATTGTACAAAACGTTCAGATAAACTGGCGATAAACAGTCTTTATCTATGAAACTCAGCTGTCTTACACTACTTTATTAAACCTAATTATTTCTAGAAACATTCATAGTTATAAAAAAGTTTGTTCTTCCCTGCCCTCCAAAGAATATTTCTCAAATTAAACCACACACTTGTGAAATCACCCTTCTTCCAGATGCTGTCAGAGAATTTTCCTTCTAAGCAAAATGTCCATAACAACAACAACAACAACAAAAAATAACAAATATTAAAAACACATTCTAAAAAATGTCATGCAGTTTTTACATCAACCGATTGATTCATAATTTTTAAAAAAGAAACTCATCTTGATCACGCTGATCCCAGTTCCTGTAAGAGCCAGTCAGTCCATTTCCATAGAGAGCCACTTTGCATCAGCAGCACCATGCTCCAGTGCTCTGGGAGAGTTTATAGTCCTGAGAGTTGAACACTGGATGACTGACAGCTGTCCTTCATCACAACAGAAGACACAGAAATCCTCCTCATCAAAAACATGACTTTGATCTGCGTCCTCATCTGGACTCTCCTCTGCTTCACTCAGGGTGAGGAAAATCTTTTTTCTGTAATGTGAAAATAATTTGGAGTGACCTTGCTATATAATGTCCAGTGTTTCTTTTCTCTTCTCAGGGTCAGATGGACAAACAGCTGTTGTGACTCAGCCAGTAGCAAAATCAGTGCAGCTTGGTCAGACTGTCACTATTGACTGTAAGGCCAGTAGACAAGTACCTTGTAGTCCACCCTGCCTATCCTGGTATCACCATAAACCCGGAGAAGCTCCTAAAGCTCTGATCTACCAAACATCATCCAGATTTTCAGGAATCTCGTCCAGATTCAGTGGAAGTGGAGCAGGGAATGGATTAGACTTCACTCTAACCATCAGTGGAGTCCAGGCTGAAGATGCAGGAGTTTATTACTGTCAGAGTTATCACAGCGGTCCTGTGTTCACACAGTGAAAAATCATCGTACAAAAACCTCCCCAGTCTGACAGAACAAAAACTAAACTGCAGCTGGAATCTGCTGCAGTCACAGATACAGTTCACTGAACAAACCAGAGGTGGGTAGTAACTTGTTACATTTACTCAGTTACATCTACTTAAGTAACTTAAAAAAAAATACTAGTTTTACTGCACCATACTTTTTACTTTTCCTTGAGTAGTATTAGTGTTGAGTAAAATTTCTTGATACTCTACCCACAGTGAGTAATTCCACTGAATAAAGAACAATCTTATTTTAACCAAAAATGCAGGAGACTCACATCTACATTTTATGTTGAAGTGAGACCTCTTGTTTGTACACAGGCTTAATCGTTTTAACGTTAGTTTTTATCTGATGAGCATATATGCCATATGGAGGTCGAGTGGGGGTACCTTACCCTGGTATAGCACAGTTTCAACAACAAGGTAATTCAAGGTGCTTTACATGATTAGGGGATAAAGTAAAAATTGCAATAAAGCATGAAGCACACACAAAACATATAATACATGAAAACATTACTCAAAGACAGCTCTGCACAGATGGGTTTTTAGCCATGTCTTAAAAGAACTCAGTGTTTCAGCAGCTTTGCAGTTTTCTGGAAGTTTGTTCCAGATTAGAGGAGCATAAAAACTGAAAGCTGCTTCTCCATGTTTGGTTCTAATTCTAGGGATGTTGAGTAGACTTGAATTAGAGGGCCTGAGTGGTCTAGGGAGTTGGTATAGTAACAGTAGATCTTCAAGATACTTTGGCACTAGGCCATTCAATGATTTATAAACTAGTAAAAGTATTTTGAAGTCTATTCTCTGAGCTACAGGGAGCCAGTGTAAGGACTTTAGAACTGGGGTGATGTGCTCTACTTTCCTGGCTCTAGTGAGGAGGCGAGCAGCAGTATTCTGGATCATCTGCAGCTGTCTAATTGACTTTTTAGTCAGACCTGTGAGGATGCTGTTGCAGTAATCAATCCGACTTAAGATAAACGCATGTTTTTAAAGTGCAACGCATACAATGCAATAAACAGAATATGTGGGACTTATTTCAATGTGCTACTCTCATGTTTAGTGGCTTGAGGACCCAAATGCAGCCAAGTAAAAGAATAATGATTTAATTATAACTAAGAACCAGGAACATGAACTAACATAACTCAGGAAGACGGGAAAATGTTGTGGCAGGGAACTGGGACCAAAGACAGGTGTGTTAGACGACGGACCAGCGAGTAGTGACGGTCAGAGAAGGGCTTAAGTATACTGAGGAGGTGTTTAAGTGGCAGGGAGGAGGCTAAGGGCTAATTAGGAGAAGCAGTAGCAGGTGAGAGGGATAGAGCAGGTGGAAACAATCAGTAGCTGGGACCGAAGGCAGAATGGCTAGAGAAACAGAGGAAGGCCAAGAGCAAAACATAAGGATGAGACAGAGGACTATACTAAAGAGGAATTAAATATAACAGAACTAACTGGGACTAATAATGAATAAGTAACAGTAGGAACCTAAGAAAATAAATAAGGAATTAGCACAAACATGAGAAACTAAACATAAGAGCACATGTGGGTGAGAAAATGTAGTGGAAGGAATTAACTAAAACTCAAAGCCCAAACACAGCTATGTAGCACTCTCCTCTGCTTCACTCCGGGTGGGGAAAATCATTTTTCTGTCATGTGAAAATAATTTGGAGTGTAGCTGAGTTTCATCTCACTATGTAATGTCCAGTGTTTCTTTTCTCTCTTCAGGGTCTGATGGACAAAACTTTGTTGTAACTCAACCAGCAGCCAAATCAGTGCTGCTCGGTCAGGCTGTCACCATTGACTGCAAGGCGAGTCAGGCGTTTTCAACATCTTCTTGTGGCTACGGATCACATTTTTGTCTTTCCTGTTACCAATCAGAAAAATTGAGAAGCTCCCCGAGGTCCTCTAATTCCAGTCTACTCAACATCCCTAGAATTATTCAAATTGGGCATTTCTCGTGGTGGAAAAGACTAAGCTGCATTCAACACTGAGAATATGATACGGCACCCTGACAAAAACACTGAGCCAGCCGACACCAAAAGATAAGTAAAAAAACGAGCAGAAAGTTCAAAAAGATCATAACCAAGACAGCCGGATTGATCATACTGGATGACGAGCCGCTGTTTGTCGTTGCAAACGTCGGATTTCGCAGTCTCCCGGAGCACCTGAAGCCACGGTGTGAGATGCCTTCTTGTCACTAAACAACAACGAGTTGGAAATGTGTTGAAACATCTGTGGTGTCATCGGCCTGGATTGCCATTAAATCTGTTTTTCAGCTCCTTTATGATGTGTCCTTGCATAATTTCCAGCATGCAATCCAGAAGCTAATTTTGAATAGTTTTGGACATACCTTTGAAGACCGTCGGTTTCTCTAGATGTTCCCACATGGCACTGTCCAATGATGCAACAAAATCCACCAAGCCTTGAAAGACACCAGGGTTATTGGATGGCTGGGAGTCATCATGTCCTCTAAGAGCTAGTTCAAATGCTCCACAAAATGTTATGCAATCAATTGGCTTTGACAGAATATGTCGATTTTTTGCGCACCTCCTTATCGTGATTCCGAACGCTTAAATGATAACTCTCGTCAAGCTGTGCTGCAATATTAACTTGACCTAGCATGGCTAGTTTCAAAGCACAGTGTAAATGGGCTTTGCTTGACGCGTGTTTTTTTGCTCATTCAGAAAAGTGCTTCAAGTTCGCTCAACCTGTGGTCCCGATATTCCCTTGCCCTGTGCTTACACTGGATCGGAAAAGCCGACATGGAAAGCAAAATACAGTATTCCGTGTGGAACAACCACATAGCCATGTCTTCTTCGTATAGCCGACTATGTCTGTGAAAATGTCCAGTTGTATAGATGTGCTCTGTCATTAGTTGTCTGTGTTCTGTTAATGTCCGGACGGTCAGGACCAAGCTAATGGATTGCTAGTTTTTCTTCTAATTTTAATCTTTCAAATTGATTTTAAACTGAAAATCTGCACTGTGAAAAACAGGATGATCCATGCTGCATCCCATTGCTGCATGTGATAAGGTCAGTACAGTGAAGTCTAACGGGTGAAAGCGGATTAATAGGGGCGTTAGTACCAGCAGAAGTTTAATGGGGCCGCCTTAATTCTGCCCCTGTTACAGCTGCTTGCTGACGACAGGTGTAATGACAAGAACAACAAAATAGGTGGTCGCTGACCTGTCTTGCCCCAAACCTGCAAATTTGCCATTAAACCGAGAATAAATTATGAAACACTATTTAAGTTCAGATAACAATTTTTTTAAACAGTAAACAAACACAGAAAAAAAAAAGAGTCAATTATTCAAACAATGAATTATATTTTGTGGGGGTCTACGTTTTGAGTTGATATTTATTTTCCTAAGGGGGCTGCCCCACTGCCCATATGAACCAGCCTGTTTAAATCCAATCAACATTTTAATGAAATAAATGTCTTAATTGTGAAATCAGTTATAGTCCACCTGATAATTTAATATAATAATTTAGTAATGCACCCCAAGTCTTGGAGTTCCTTTAATGTATTAATTATGTAGTAGGAATGAGCATTTATTATAATCCAGCCTTATGATGACATAAGCACTGATAACAGAAAAGTGTTTCAGTGTCGGGAGGTGCAGTGTGATGCAAGGACCCAAACGCAGTCGCTGGTGAGTGCAAGGATATTTATTGGAGTGCTGCTGGTTGAAGTGATGATGACGATGATGATGGTGACAGCAGGAACAGAGAAACAGGACATCGGACAAGCAGGAATGCATAGCAGCAGGACAACACACCATGGAGACATCGACAACAGTCAATAATGATCCGGCGCTGAGCGAGGGGAAGTGACGGGTTATAGAGGTTAGAGGTAAGGAGGATCAAGTGTGGATGATTGGAGACACAGGTGAGGACGATGATGAGGAGAGGGAGTGAACAGGGCAGCATGACATTCAGATTCTGAAGTTTGAAGAAGGCTGTAGAAACTTTAATGATAGAAAGTTCATAAAATATTGTCAATGCCCATCCATCCATCCATCCATCCATCCATCCATCCATCCATCCATCCATCCAGCCATCCATCCATCCATCATCTATACCCGTCTATCCTATGCAGAGTTGCGATGGGCTGATGCATATCTCCAGCGAAAAGTAATCCTACAAAAACCTCTCTCAGTTTGACTAAACAGAAACCGAACTTGGTTGTGGAATCTGCTCCAGACAAGGATTCAGTTCACTGAGCACACATTGTGCACACACACGGCATATCATTTCATCAACCCTTTATAAAACTTAAACTTTACCAAAAAAACGTATATTTTAAAACAGTTGAAAAAGCTCTAACTTTTATAAAGTAGGTCATATGTTTTCCTTTCCACTTTTCAATAAAAAAAGTAGAAGGCAAAAAACAAAACAGTTAGCATGAGGAAACTTAACTGAAGCCTATTAAATCTTGTAACACTATTTCATTCCAATAAACATTTGCCTAAAAATAACATTTTTAAATCAGATAATCAGTTGTAATCCAACTGATAATTCTGATTTCCAACTCAAGTAACAGACTTTATTAGATGTTGTGGTTATTATCTGGTTCAAAAGAGGCATCATCAAGCCTTATGAGGACATCAGAACTGTAAAGTGTTTCAGTTTCTTAAGCATAAAGAATGCTGTAGAATGTCTGACATTAGAATAGTTACAACATATTTCCCAATTAAAAATAATTAAATAAATGTAAAATGAAGTCAAAGAAAACTATCAACACTAAGGTTTATTTTGGTCATTGTTAAACATCTAGCAGGATTTATTCCAACAAACGTCCGTATGAAGAAAGGAACATGAATCTCCTAACCTGAACCTCAACTGAGAGATTCTTTAATGTGGTGGAAACACGAAAATACAAAATTTGTGAATCTGCTTAATTTTCCAACACTTAATAAGTAAAATGAAACTCTTCTTGATGCCCATTCTTGGATTTCTTTTAGAGCCGAGCCAATATGTTTGGACAGGTGAACTGAGCCAAAGTGTTGTTTGTTAGTTTGGACTTTTCTTGTAAAGTGCCTTGAGATGACATCTGTTGTGAATCAGCGCTATATAAATAAACTGAATTGAATTGAATTATAAAACTACTTCCACATATTCCCCCCGCACAAAATTACAAAACAGCTGAGGTGTGGTGTCAAAAGTCTTTTTGCTTGAGAGTTGAAAGTAACAAAGAAACGACTGACTAATTGTCAAATATTATTGTGAACATTTCTTTTTCTTTAGGGAGGGACACATTTTCAAATAACTAATAAATCAACTGAATCAAGTTAAATACTTCAGTCTGACCATCAGTGGAGTCCAGGCTGATGATGCAGGAGTTTCTTACTGTCAGAGTTATCATTACATCAACAGTCAGTACGTGTTCACACAGCGAAAAAAATCATCATACAAAAACTTCCCTTAATCTGACTGAACTTTGTTCTGCAGCTGAACTCTGCTGCAGACACTGATGCAGTTCACTGAACAAACACTTTGAATACACATATGTTTTAATTTCATCAACACTAAAATACAGCTTGTGTAAAACTCATTTTTATTTAATATCTTTTTGAAAACCTTCTCAGACTGAGTTATTTTATATTTCAAGTCAGAGGACTGAAACATTAACATAGAAAAAAAGAATAAAAACCATTTTCATGACAACACATCATTACAGCAGCACCAAGCATAAAGGAACAAAACGGATTTTAACTGATTATATGCAACCATTGCTATTTAGAGTTTTGAATACTGATTTTAGAATATAAAATGATGTCATAACATCACAATTATTTCTGTGAAGATGCAGGAGTTTATTACTGTCAGCAGAGGTACCTCTGAACAACCCTCAGCTAGGGAAGAACTGATCTGACTCAACAGCTGCACTGAAACTAAAACACCACAAGTGTCCCCAAATGTTAAACTTTAAATTAATTATAAATAACTGTTTTTTTAATATATATTTTTAATTCATTTATCCAATTGCTTTTATTATTGAGTGCTTTTTTAGATCTTCTGGAGAAAAGTTGATGTTTTATGATCAATCAACATGGACTGTGTATACAAAAAGGGACAGTGCAGGATGTAATTTTTGAGGAGATTGGCCAACTTCAACATCTGCTCCAAGCTCCTGCCCATGTTTTATCAGTCCATTGTTTCCAGTGTCTTCTTTTATCCAGTAGTATTCTGGGGGGTAGTGCCAAAAAAAGGACACCAGGAAACTAAACAGACTGATAAAAAGAGTGGGTTCTATTGTTGGCTTGAACCAGGACAACATGGAGTGAGTGGTGGGGGTGAGGACCATGTACAAGCTCAGAGCAGTGATGGAAAACACCAACCACCCTCTGAACGCTGCCCTTGTTGATCAGAGGAGCTCTTTTAAATTCTTCAAAAAATGACATCAAAAAATCTATAGAAATTAGCCACGATTATGTGGTATTTACAAAACTCTAACTTTGTTTGATAGAAACATCTCAGGTTTTTTTTATGTCACATTTTTAAATTGATAATTTAGAACAAGGGTTTATTGTGTTTCATTAAAAAAAAACTCTTTCAGGAAACATGTATTAATTGTATGAACAGTATATGGTAAATGGCGTGCATTTGTACAGTGCTTTTTCAGACAGAGGACCACAAAGAGATTTACACTACATTCAGTCATTCACCCATTCACACACAGATGGTGGCAAGCTGCATTGTAGCTACAGCTGCCATGGGACACAGTGACAATCAATATGAAGCAAAAACAAGTAATTTTTAGTTTCTGGATGGATAATAAAAGTATGATTAATAGCATGAAAATCAAAAATCTGTGAGTTCAAATTAAGAAAGTAGGTGCACACCAAAGGTTGATGAGTATATATTTATTCTTTTGATTGTGACCAACATGACAAAGCAAACATGACTCAGCAGAGAAAGAGTGAGAACAGTGACAGATTAAAGTTAATATCAGAGTCTCAGAGTTACATCAGGACTGGGAACACTGGTCTCTCCTCAGTGTCTCTGTGACTGCAGTCTGGGAGCTCTGGGTGGCCTCACAGGTCACAGAGCCCACCTTCCTCCACTGGTCTGCAGAGAGCCTCAGGGTGCTGCTCCAGCTGTAGAGGCCATCGTTCTGCATCACTCCACGGCTCCTGCTCTGCTCCAAGCTGCTGCTGCTGCCGTCCACCTTCCAGGACAGACTCCAGTCTGAGGGGAAGCCCTTGTTGGCCAGACACATGAGGGTGGCCTTTTCCTGCTGCAGCTCCTCACTGGAGGGGGGCAGCACCGTCAGGGTGGGACGGGTGTTACCTAGGAGACACCAGTCAGGTAAGAGAACAGGAATTAAACTGCAGACACAGGAACATATTTCCTGTATGAGAAAGGTTTTCTTTAAGATTTTTCAGTTAAACATCTTAATCTGCTCCAGCAGTCTCTCCCTCACGCTGTTTCACTTCTCTTTAAGGAACCTCTCATGCGTATCAGCACACAGTCCTCATATGACCTGAACTATGTAAAACTAGACAATAAAATAAAATACTAAATGAGCTTTACTTTACCGCTCTCTGACTGTAAATTTAATTGAATCTTAAAAAACATAAATTCAAAGGTTCTAAGTTAAAGCTATTTGATGGTGATCTTACCAGACAATGTTTGATTTAATGTAAAAGTTTTTAATAAATAGATAAAAAAAGAGAAGCTGTTCATCATTTTAACTGTTAAAGCAGATCAACAGCTGGATATAAATGATTATCAATGAATAATGAAAGAAAATATGTAAAACTGTTAAATCCAGGTTTAAAATAAACACGATCAGAATCATTTGAATATTTTCATCATTTCGGAAATTAGAAAGATTTTATGTAAAGAGTTTAAACTAACAAAATTTGTTGCTCAAACATGATATTTTTTTTATGTTTTTCTTATCATTGATCTCACGATTAATGTAAAATATTCAGAGACTTACTTCCAACATCCAGTCTGGTTCCTTTACCGAACGTGTAACACAGTGATACAAACTCATTGAGCCGCCGTACAAAAACCTCTGACTGTAGAGAGATATGACTCTCTGACATAACACAACAAACTGATTCTGCCTGAAAACACTAACTAATCCATTATGTACTTTTTCTTAGAATATGGAAAAAACTTTAAACAAGAAAGAGAAAATATATTTTTAATTTCTGGAAACTTCCAATTTCTGCCTAATCCTGAAGTTATTATTGTTAATTGAAATAAAAGCAACTAAAACCTAAATGATGGGCATCTCCATCTATACTAGGTTTGTAGATCAAACATATAAGAAAATATGACTACTATGAATAATTAATTCAACTTACTTCCAAAATCCAGTCTGGTTCCTCCACCAAAAGTCCACCACAGTGATACAAACTGATTAAGTCGTCGTACAAAAACCTCCGACTGTAGAGAGACACGGCTCTCTGACTCTGAACACAACAATCTCTACATGAACAGTTTCAGCCTCCAAAACACAGCTTGGAATGAATTTTTATTAAATGACATCACAACTTACATCAGTATTAACTAATTTTGTTTTATGTTTTATATACATATTTTTCATAAAAGTGGAGCACTCTTCAAGGCACCTAAAATGAAAACATACATTCTTCCCACCGAGCATTTTTTTTTTTCGATCTAAAAGACGTCTAATGAACGTCTATATGGTCCATAGACGTCTAGGCTAAAATCGGTCTACCACTGGTCTAAAAATGAACGTTTTTCAGCCGTCTAGGTTTAGACTAGCTGTCTAATAGACTCCATGTGTTCTTTAAATAAATGTTTTTGAGGTTAACTATAAAAGCTCAATCTTGTTTTAAAAACATCAAGATTTGAATTAAGTAAAAAATAAACGAATGAAAAAAAATAAAAATAAATAACCGACTGAGTTAAAGGTTTCTTTTTCTATTTTAGGTGAATAAAATAGAAAAAAAATTAAAAAGTTGATGACTAATCAGTAGCAGCTCCTGAGTATGAATAATAGTGGGGCAGACTGCAAACAATGCTGTTGCAACATGAAGTCAAAGAAAACAATCAACACTAAGGTTTATTTTAGTCATTGTTAAACATCTAGCAGGATTTATTCCAACAAACATCCGTATGAAGAAAGGAACATGAATCTCCTAACCTGAACCTCAACTGGGAGATTCTTTAATGTGGTGGAAACACGAAAATACAAAATTTGTGAATCTGCTAAATTTTCCGACACTCAGTAATAGGTAAAATGAAACTCTTCTTGATGCCCATTCTTGGATTTCTTTTAGAGCCGAGCCAATATGTTTGGACAGGTGAACTGAGACAAAGTGTTGTTTGTTAGTTTTGACTTTTCTTGTAAAGTGCCTTGAGATGACATCTGTAGTGAATCAGCGCTATATAAATAAACTGAATTGAATTGAATTATAAAACTACCTCCACATATTCCCCATGCACAAAATTACAAAACAGCTGAGGTGTGGTGTCAAAAGTATTTTTGCTTGAGAGTTGAAAGTTACAAAGAAATGACTGACTAATTGTCAAATATTATGGTGAACGTTTCTTTTTCTTTAGGGAGGGACACATTTTCAAATAACTAATAAATCAACTGAATCAAGTTAAATGCATAAAAAGAGAGCATAAAAAGTGGAGAAATAACAGAGAACAAACACTTGGAAATCAGCTTGAATGGGAGAGACTAAATGTTCCACTTGAAGGATTATTTTGCTGATTCATCACATCAAAAAGTCACAAATGTCTAAAAGTACTGAAGTTACAGAATCCCCTCATCTTCAAGTATTTCAACTGCGTCAACAACAAAAATAAGCCTGAGGGGAAGCCCTTGTTGGCCAGACACATGAGGGTGACCTTTTCCTGCTTCAGCTCCTCACTGGAGGGGGGCAGCACTGTCAGGGTGGGACGAATATCACCATTTGTGATCAATTTGACACAGTAAAAAAATATATATTATTTTGTAAGTCCTTACTGCCTGAATCCATTTAATGTTAAAGCCATACTCCGCAACCCTCACGATATTTGCTCTCTGTCGCCCTCTTCAGGCTTGCCGCGCAACATCACTGTCGTAAAATCAAATCTCTCTGTCGCTCATAAGAGGCATGTTTCAGTGTCTGCTTTCCAAATCGCTTTCCCAAACAACAAGCGCCTTTTCAGTTCGCAATTCAACTTTAACAATCAGGATATTTTAGAGTAAAGATCTCAAAGCTAGGTATTCAGTTTGTGGGGGAGGTCGGGGTAATTGGAAAAACAGTGGGATTAGATACAGAGAACGTCTAAGCGCCACGTAGCAAACACCTCCCGACACTAGAATCAACCATTAACTGTATAAATAATGGACAGCGTTTCCGCACTCCTCCCCCTTTACCAAAATGACCACTTCATGGGGGAAATCATGGCGGATTTAGACTCCTCCTCCCCGGTTCTGACGCAGCATGTGCCTAAAAAGGGCATAAGGGCGGGATCTTCGCTGTAGAGTCGGCCCTGCCTGGCCCTTGCGGGGCGTGTATTTCTGCCGTAACCCCGCCCATTCTGCTCCCGCGCCTTTAGCTCTGATGCTAAACCTGGCTAGCTAAGCTAAAGGCTAATGCGCTCATTGACTGTATGTATAGAAAGCTCCCGCTTCATTCTACTGCAGCCATCTGTGCGCCTCCGACGGCTCTCCCCCCCCCCCCCAATCTCATAAGGTAAGAACTAACAACTTAAAATAATTATTAAAATGTAGTGTTACTATAATTACAGTCGAACGAAATACAGCAATTTAAACTGAATTATCACAACGTGATATCGAAGATAATTGGATAAAAAAAGTCTCGAGACAGATTGCTGTCAAAATGTATGTAAAGCCGAGTGGAGGATGTTTGTTAGCCTAGTGTAATCTGCAATATGTTTCCATGTGTGTAACATTGACTGTATACATACAGTGTATAATAATGTGTCAAGTATTAAATTCCCTGTATGAAAAGTTCGTGCACTATATGTGTGTTGAATGGATGAATACGGTAATAATTATAATCTAATACTGATTTAAATTCTACTCCCCAGAAATGAATACAAATAAGGCCACGGTCGAAAATATCCAGATACAAGCCGAGGGCGGAGGGTTTGGAGTCAAGTCAGGAGCACGTTTTTCATCTTTTTGTATTTTTTATTCTTGAAAATAAAAGTCGTTAAAGATTGTGAACGCCTTTCTGTTTCTCCCGCAAACATATGCTTCATTATCAGAACAAATAATACTGATCCTCAGAGAGTTTGCATCTTTGAATTGATAATAGGTTAAGGTAAGGTTAATTAAAGATTTCTATTAAACAACATCGGCGAACACCTTCATAAATGAATGGCTGCAGTGTACACGTCTCCGCAGCAGAGTTCAAGAGGGGATTCTGTGCAATTAACCCAGAATCCTGCAGAATCCGTTTGGCAGACTAGAGGAAGAATGATAAAAACACTCAACAATCTTCCCCCTAATTTTGAGGTTCATATGTACCCTCAGTTTAATAAAATCCATACGCACGTTTTATGTGCGCGCTGATTTGGGCATCGTGCTGGACGTTTTCAGAGCTTTAAACTGAAAAAGGGGTATTATTCCTTTAACTTTTGAACAATACGACTAAGATGTTTGTTTCAACTCCATGCACAACAAATGCAATATTTGTTTTTATACGGCTTTGAAGACAACCCGATCGTAAAATGTGTGGAAATGGTCCAAAAAGCGCACAGCGTGTGTCCGTCTTGCTTCTGGGAAGCTTGGAGCTGGTAGCGCAGCATAATTAGAACATCTTGCATTACAGAGGATAGCCTACTGAATATTTGAAAGTTGCGCTGGTGGATGCACTGTTTAAAAAACAAACCAAAAGAACATCAGGTTTTTAAGTGGTGGGGACAAAACTGTAATTGATCAATATTACCGCGGACATGCTCCCGGTTACAATGACTCAAATAGGCTATCTATACTTTAATGCAGTACCTCAAATCCGTTCGGACGGTTTAATAAACTGAGGGTATAGAGGGATTATTACATCTGAAAAGTATTTCTGCACCTGACCACGGCTGGGTTCAAAGGTGATTTTTTTTTCACCAAAGACATGCAGAGCGAGTTGTGGATCTGAGAGGGCGGACAAGGTGCTGATGCTGCCACGGGGAAATAATAATCTCACCTTCTATGACTGGATAATTCTTATCTTTAATTTTAATCATCTTAATATATTTGATCTTATCTTAATTTTTTATGTCAACAATAATTTAAACCCCCCCCTCTGCTTTTTTCACAAATCGCACACTGCATATCAGCAGTAAAATGTTAGTGGTCAAACAGATAAAGAAAAAAAAATTATATTTACATTTTGTAATAACAAACGTGTTTTACTTAGGCTCACACATTATTCAAAAGTCTAATATATCAAACTGAAAAGCCTCAGACAGAATGTGTTAGGTTGAGCTCAGCTCCACAGCCAGATACCCTCTGTGAGCTTCATGCGGCTGCGCAGTGAGCTATTAGCCTAGCCGATGGGCCAGGCAGCAACGTAAACGGCCTGTCAATCAAAGTCCGGCCCTCATTAATTATGCAAGATTTAGAAAATTTTTCCTACGTTAACCAGCCTGGTGCCTCTGGGTTTTTTTTAACCCAGCGTAATCACAGGAGCGATATGTAGCTGTAGACAGTTTAAAAAAAATAGGCACCGGGCATTAAAGTTGTTTTTAACGTGTCTAAAGTGCAATGTATTCCAATGGGGGACTAGCGGCCATATAGCGGTACTACAGCAATGGCGGCCCCCTATGTCGTAGTCATAGACTGTAAATTAAAACAAAATATAGCAGACCTCTTAGGGTCATGCGATGCCCTATTTCTTAGAAATCAGAACTGATTCCGCATCTGATTGTTCATAGTTTAGACCACCAGGTTTAGACTTTCCTTAGTTTATTTCTAAAAGTAAAGGAGAAAGTTCACAAGAGTTCCCCTTTTAGTAGCTTTCACAATTCTCCTACGAGTTTGGGTAATATATTATTTGACCTTATTCCCTCATCATCATACTTTTACTTTACTTCAGTCCATTTGTCCCATGTCTATTTTATCCCTATATCTGTGGCTGCATGTGTGGGTATAATGATGCACCTGACAGCTGATTATGATCAGAGAGTGATTCTTTGTTGTTTCATTCATCCATAACTGACTTTGATTGGTGCTACATTTCCCTGCATGATAGGACTCTTCAAATTAAAATAAATTTTATGAAGCATGCTTTGAACCAATACTACATACCCCATTTTAACCAATTAATAACTTATTCAGCCTCTTGAATTTTGATGGTAAGTGTTTGCAGTTACCTCCAGATTGATTGTTCCTCATGTTCCCAGAAATGCCACGAGGTGGCAGCGCAATCTCAAAGTTGTGCTGTAAAACTGAATGTGGTGTGTTAGAATAAAACACTTTATTTTCATTGATACTAAACATCGTAATCTAAAGCAAAAGTATTTTATAACAAGTGAATCTGTATGTTAATGTTGTTTTGCTTTCCATGTTTTCAAATTACTCTGAGAAGTTGACTTATTTTGAAATGTACACGTTGTGATTTTTAAGGCCCAAAATCAATCTTTGCTGTGAGTATATGTATATGCCCCTATTTCACTGTAATTCTTTAAAAAGAAATCTGACTGGAATGTTTGGATTAGGACCCATTCAATCAGAAGCAAAACTCAACATGAACATGATAAAACACTCCAAAAGATATAAACCTACCAAAAAGAGGCAGGTCAGCTTCCTCCTGTGGTCTCCAGAGAGAGACGGTGTGTTCTGCAACATTTTCAGTTAAGTTAACAAAGATGAGCTTAGCCTTTAACATGATACAAGAAATGCTCATTTCATTTCTTCTAAATTGATTGACTACTATTTGTGCCATTACCGACCACTCTCAATATGAAAAACTCATGAAAAATATGACAAAATAGGGTTGTGATGTAAATTTCATATGTCACCATTCGTTTTCACTTCAAATGAATAAAGCCCTCACTTATAGTTAACACAACATGTTTAATGGTCTGAAAGACAACAAGGAAGAATACTTAAAACCAAGACTTCAAAACTCAGGTTGGGCCTCAGAACTGTGGTTTGTCTTCAGAGTGACTGTGACTGGAGCCAGTGAGCCCAGACAGGCCCGACATGTCACAGAGAATATCTTCTTCCAGTTCTCCATGGTGGTTGTCATGGAGCTGCTCCATCTGTAGAGTTTGTCATCCTGCAGTATCCCAGGGTTCCATTCCTCTTCCCATTTGATTTGGCTGGTGGTGTTGATATCCCAGTGCAGATGCCAATTTGAGGGGAAGCCTTTGATGGCCAGACAAGTGTGGGTGAATGTCTCCTGCTGCAGCTCCTCATTGGATGGAGCCAGCAGTGTCAGATTGGGACGTCGGACATCTACAAGACAATGAACATCACGGAAGCAGTACTGCTGTCTACCAACAGTATACACATGAAGAAATGTATTGTTGAATAATTAGATTATTTTCCGGCAGATTATTCACTCTGATGTTCAAGCGGTTCAATCACATTTATATATTTTTTTATTTATGGGAGGGAGGTAAATAAGAATATATTTTTTAATCAGTGTTACAGATGCAACGCACAGAGTGGTATCTTTGGGTCAGCAATTCTCCATAATTATTTTATAACATTTCTGCCAGTTTATGAGATGGATTACAGAAAAAAAACAAAATTTCTTTACTACCACCACAAGAACAATGTGTGAAGTTTTATTAGCGCTACTTCCTCATCACTTAACATCAGATGATTACAAGCAAATAATCCAAGCATAAAATCATGAAAGAGCACTTGATGTCTATTGCTAAGGAAATTTAAGGATATGTGAGATGCTATGGGTCTGTTTCTCTTTCGGGGACACAAGAGACCACATAGCATACCTCCCATCGTGGTCCTTGAAATCCAAGGATATTTCAAATTAAAGGTCATCTCTGCCAGAAATTTAAAAAAGGGTTGTCATTGTATTGTTCAGCCAAATAGTAACCCAGAACATACAACCAAATCTCCACAGTAAAGGTTCAACAGACCTGAAATCTGCCATTTTTTTTATGAACATCCCGGTATCCAGACCCAATATCTTAATAAAACCTCTGAGGAGGGCTGAACCGAAGTCAGCGCAAAATAGTTAGCAGGGCTGTGGATGATCTATAGCCAATGAGGACAGTGGTATATTCACAAATCACTCTCTCTTGATGCTCCCACCTTGGGAAATGTTATAGAAGTCTAAGTACTGGCTTACTACCAAATATATGGTTGATTTTACATCATGTTTTGTTTATTATTCTGTCAAAAGACTCAATAGTGACCCATTTTGAATTTACTGGTAGAGACCTAGACCATTATTTCCTGGTGTTTTTAAAAAACTTCATACCTATACATCCATCCTGGTGCCTATTTCCACCAATCATTGGGCGAGAGGCGGGGTCACCTCGGACAGGTCGCCAGTCTATCGTAGTGCAGACTTCATACCATGCAGTGATTTTAATTAAAAACAGTTTTGCTGGATTACATTACTCACACTACACTTAACACTGTGCATGAGATCCTAGAATGTGTGTAACTGAGAAACTCAAAACTGGTCTTTTCTGACAGCAAACTCCACATGTTTATGTTTGTGATGGTAGGATAAAAATTGGATTATTTTTTTTTTGATAGCATACCTCCCAAACAACCTGTTGGGTTGTAGATAGCTTCTAATGATTGTTATAGAGGTTTGGTGGCCGCAAGATCCCACTCTTTGCTGCATTTCTCTAACAGTGAGCTTGAAGATTTTTTTAACCCAGCATCCTTCCCATTATGTGGAATGGCAAACTAAAAACAGCCGTGTCCAAAACAGATATTAATATCTGATTGTGCCATGTTTATACCCGCAGGGAACCAAAACGAGATATATATGATAATTAGTAGTTTATAAAAAAAACAAAAAAATGCCTTAGTTATATTTATGTTAAAGGTGTTGTTAGGGATGTCAACAACTGTAGATTTATTTATTTAAAATAACCAAATTAAAAAATCTATATCAAAGGTCGCTCTACTGTGACCAGCTCAACAATATAATTTTACAACTCAAGCAATAAGAGATCAGTTTGCCATTTCAGAAACAAGCAAAAGTTGAATATATGAGCATAAAGATTAATAAGATGTCAACAACAATAGTTAAAGTCTCACCCAAAACATGGAGTTTAACAATTCCGGTTAAAGTTGAATGATCGTTCACTATGGTAACAGGATAATTTCCACTGTCCTCCAGTTTTACAGAGGTCAAAGTCAGGTATCCGTTGGCTAAGTCAACAGAAGCTCTACCTCTGTAACGGTCATTCATTGTGTAATTTCCTTGGCGCAGAGTGGCAACATGTAGAGCTTCCTTTTTATCTTTGAACTGCCAGATTATTATGCTTGTTTGTTTCTTCTCAAACAGTATTTTCAGGGTCGTATTTTCCCCTAAATAGGCTTCCACTGGACTCTTCGGTACAACATTTTGACCAACACTGTGCCCTGTAGGAAGAAATAAAAACGTTTGAGTGTTTTAAAATGCTTGAAGGCCTGGGTAATTCTAAAAGTTCTGCAAATAGAAGTATAACTGAAAAAAGGAACAGCATTTCCCATTTTTATCAATGAATAACTCAATTCAGCTAAAGAAAACAAGATTTACTGATCATAAAAAGTTAAAAGACATTCCATACAGTCATTACAACATAACCAGTTAATAAATAGCGGTTCAGACATTGAATTAATCAGACACATCTAAACATTTAACCTCACCGATAAAACAGAGGGGAAACACAAGTGATTTTACGATGAACAGATCCATCTGATCTAAATTTCACAGCAGACATGGGAGGGAGGATGCTGCAGCAGTATTTATAGGGCAACTACAGGGGGCTCAAACAACATTCTTTTTTTGTAAACATATCATTTGCACAACCTGGAGTTTGGGCTACCAAAACCAATTATTTACAGATTTCAACTTGTGTAGCAATTGCTGAGGGTGCTTTTCTGCTCTATGAACTCTGTTTTGCAAGCAATCTGTGATCTGTTTTACTGCCCCCTTGACTGTTATCATTTAGCATTTTTTAATGGTAGAATTTAGTTTTACATTGGGGAATTTCAACTTGTTTCTAGTATCTTTCCTTGACAAACATTCTACCGTTTGTCACAATTTCTCAGACTGAAGTTTTACAACCATAGCTTAAAAAAAACTCTAAACGTGTGCATAAATTTGGCTTTATATATATATATATATATATATATATATATATATATATATATATATATATATATAATATCAATACGCTGATGTGTCACGATATTTTATGTCCGGATAGTGTATCGATATTCAAAATCGCTAAAATTTTATTTGTGGAGCATTACATGATAAAAACAGAAAAATAAACAAGGATAACACATTTAAAGCAAACTTGATCATACACAACCAGTTAAACGCTCAGGACACACAACATACATATACATATAAACACACACACACACATGCAAAAGCACTGCTCAATCCATTCCTATCTCTTTAAGTGAACATTCAAAAAGAATAATAAATTATTATTATTACATATTAATTATTATATATTATTAATAGTTAATAAAATATTAATAATTAATAATGATATGGATAAAAAATAAATATCTACTCTACTCTTTTTGGGAAGACCAGAGAGCAGCGCATTGCAATAATCTAATCTACTGAAAATAAAAAGAATGGATCGATTAATTTTTTTAATTAATTACATTTTTATTTTTAGAATTTGAATGGAACCTATCTATCTATCTATCTATCTATCTATCTATCTATCTATCTATCTATCTATCTATCTATCTATCTATCTATCTATCTATCTATCTATCTATCTATCTATCTATCTATCTATCTATCTATCTATCTATCTATCTATCTATCTATCTATCTATCTATCTATCTATCTATTTGATGTATCCATCTAACCTATCTGAGAAAGCGTTTTTTAATTTATTTGTTTCTTAGAAATCCACCAGATGGCAGCAGGATGACAGAGATGAACTTCAAATTTTCCTTCACCTACCTTTTGTGTTCTTGTATTTGGAATTATTTCGGAATAATTTAATCTTTGTAATTCTTTTTTCTACATAGTTCATGAAGAGTTGCTTGTGTGAAACAACCAAAAGATCTCATAATCATTACCCTTATTATGAAATGAAATGTACATCTAAGTTCAGTCTGGATCATTAGCCTTTTCTTGACAATTTATACAGGACGGTAGTAGGCCTATTATAAAGGTAGCCTATAAATACATGTTAATGATGCTATTTGCATTTAATCAATTCAACATGAGAAAGGTTGACAAAAAAAGTCACTTGATATGGGCAGACCTTTGTGCCACAAGGAACTGAATTTAAATAAGTTTGGTTTCACTCGGATTCAGTCTGAAATGCTCAAATTGAGATCTGAGATCACATTTCTCCTGTTTTAACTTCCCTTCATTGGCTCCCTGTTAAATCCTGAATAGAATTTAAGATCCTTCTTCTTACATACAAAGCCCTTAATAATCAAGCTCCATCATACATCAGAGATCTAATTGTTCCATATGTTCCCAACAGAGCACTTCGCTCTCAGACTGCAGGTTTACTTGTAGTTCCTAGGATTTCTAAAAGTAGAATGGGAGGCAGATCTTTTAGTTATCAGGCTCCTCTCCTGTGGAACCAGCTCCCAGCTTTAGTCCGTGAGGCAGACACTCCGTTTACTTTTAAGGCCAGGCTTAAAACTTTCCTTTTTGATAAAGCTTATAGTTAGAGTGGCTTAGGTCATCCTGAGCTATCTCTGTAGTTATGCTGCTATAGGCTTAGACTGCTGGAGGACAGACTTATCCAATTTTCTTCACTCTGCTACTTCCTTTTCTCTTACTACTCTCCAGTTGTATTACAGTACATTCTGTTATTTCGACTGTTAACTTTGTTTTCTCTCAGTGTTTTTCTCTCCATAGAAGATATACCTGGTCTGGTATCCTGCTCGGCTGCAATGCCCTGTTGGACGGAGGGCATCGACTGGGATGATCCTCCCAGTAACTGAACATCCACTGTGTCCTGTTATCAACTTTTTACTTTCTGTAACATAGAAATTACTCTTATATCAGATCTTCTGTTCCTTCTGTATTTCTGCTCTGTCTTCTCAAACCCCCAGACGGTCGTGGCAGATGGCCGCTCCTACTGAGCCTGGTTCTGTTGGAGGTTCCTTCCTGTTAAAGGGGAGTTTTTCCTCTCCACCGTCGCTACATGCTTGCTCAGTATGAGGGATTGCTGAAGGATTGCTGTGGTTGGAAATCTGCCCAACCTCACGCCAA
This sequence comes from Valencia hispanica, assembly GCA_963556495.2. NCBI lineage: Eukaryota > Metazoa > Chordata > Actinopteri > Cyprinodontiformes > Valenciidae > Valencia > Valencia hispanica. The sequence continues at coordinate 11,405,862 of OY747713.1, read as the reverse complement.
TGACTGACGCAATCTGCTGGGATTCCTTAAATAGAAAACTTTTTAACTGATTGGAATGTTTGTATAATTGTATTGAAATAACTTCTTGTTAAGTGCCTTGAGATGACATCTGTTGTGAATTGGCGCTATATAAATAAACTGAATTGAATTGAAATTGGATACATGTTCTCAAGAACTGAATCTGAATTAGTCTGATTTGAAATCCGATTTCCACTTGAATAAATGCTTTTAAAAACTGAATCTGAATTGTTCTAATTTGAAAAACAATTTTCAGTTTGGAAATGATTGTCACTAAATCGAAATTGAATTTTATATTTTGAAAATGAATTAATTTGCTTTGAAAATGAATTTTATTCTACTGCAAATTCAGCCTCATAAACGCTCACTTTCACTTCTCCCCTTCCAGGTTCAGTTTATACTGAGTATATATATCTATGATTCAAATTCGCTTCTAAAATTCACTTCTTTCTGTGCCACACATCCGGGTCCTTTAAGAGAGCTAAGAAGCAATCGAGCACAGAGTAATAGAACTGCGTCTCGCAAGTGGACCCAAAGTGCTCTGTTTACAGCCTGGTATGCTGCAGCGGGCACGTAGCTGTTCGTGGCTGGAGTTCGTCATGTCAAATGACCAGCAGATAAATTCTCAGGTTGGTAATAAAATAATTAAAAGTGTAAAAAAGGCCGTCCTGTCAACAGATAGTGTAACAAACGGTAACTGTTGTGCTAGTTGTAGCAGTTAGCAAAAAATGCTAAGTTCCCATAGCTTGACCTGGGGTCAGCTTTGACAATGACCGATGTGATCGAGTATCAAAGTTGTCAGCCTGTAGCCTTTCAGAGTCCTGTACGTTTGCAGAGATCCATACAGAGGGGAAACATAAAAGAAACAGTCAAAATCATTGTATTTTGGGTTTGTTTACAGCTTCCGCACATCATCCCAACTAGCTAACCTAATTACTTCAGCTAAAGCGAATAGTGACTCTCACCACATTACTGAATACGTTTTTATACATTTCTGCAATAATCAATCAATCTTTATTTGCTTCGTATAGCGCTTCACCATCAGCCATAAGTGAACCAAATAGCTTCACAGTGTTAGGAAACATAAAAAAGTACAGGAGTATAAGACTAGATAACTCCTGGACTGGGTGTATGATTAAGGTGACCAAACGTCATCTTTTCCCCAGACATGTCCACTTGACTTGGTTTTATTGACATGCTTGTCCGGGGCATCCTTGAGATTTTACAGAGCGATGAAAATGTCTGTGTTTTTATTGTTTTTCAGGGGACTAATAAGCAAATAGAACTTTACAGATGAACATATTTGCATATGTGTTTTCTGGTTGGCAAGTGTTCCAAAGATCCAAAAGGTTACACAGACACAAAAAATATAAAACCGGAGTTGCTAAATGAGACTTCATCTATAAATTTAATGAGAGGGATTAAGATGGCAACCACAGACTGAAGTATGCATTATTATTATTATTATTATTGTTACTGTTGTTGTTAGTGACTTATGCTTTTTACTTCTATCATTACACTACATTACATTACAAAAATAAAATCCTTGATTCTCTGAATTATTTTAAGATTTTTGTTTAATTTTTGTCCAGCATGACTTAAAAAGTTAACTATTTTTGTTCTACTGATATGGTTTCTAGTTAGGAACATTACATTGTCATTGTGTCACTATGTTATTCAGTCACTATAGCCGTTTTCAGACAGAAGTTCTGGAATATTTGCGGACAATTCCATCCGGTCTTTAGCCGGAGTTGTGTTTTCAAACACGCCACTTTTTCCCGGAACATTGCCTTTCGGCTGCTTTCACACACAGCAAGAAATGTACCGGAGAATCCTGATGAATGTCTGTGGGGTGGGGGGTGCGGGGGAGTGGGGGGGGGGTTCTAGGTGGATATTACCTAAACTTAGTGCGGCGGGCGTACGTCATTTCCCCAAACAAATGCATTATTGCAAAGATGGTAGACAAAACTGCAGATCTACTCACAGCGCTCGTCTTTGTGATGTGTGCAATTTTGCGCACATGGAAACGCTTAAGAGACATCGATGAAAAAGCTGAAAGGATAATAGTGACATTTATACGTCATCAATGTGTGCGCTCACAGCGTTCCCTGCACCTCTCCCCTTTTCCCCACCGCCCCACACCCCTCCAGCTTTCGCGGAACATTACCTGACTGTCTGAATGCAAACCCCATACCGCGAAAAGTCCGCTCTTGTTACTAGGTCTTCAGCCGTAAAATTACCGGTAAAGTCCGGAAAATTAGCGTTTTTCATGACCTGTTTGAAAGGGGCTTATGTCATATTAGCTAGTATTTGTATATAATCTGAATGTTTCTCAAATTTTGAATACATTTTCTCTGCTGGTTTCAGGCACCAGTGGTGCTCTCTGGTGGGACAAACTGTCTTCTGAATACGTCTTAATGGTGTGGCCGCCGTCGATTCACCCAGCCCTGCAAAGCCAGTTGGTGGAAAATGCAATGGACAGTAGGAGGAAGCTACCCAAAGCACGCTCTGCAGACCACCAAGTCTGATGTTCCTCTCATCAACCAGAAAAGACCAGTTACAAATCACAGTTGGAGAATTCCATCCACATCTCTGATCTTACTTCAGTAGATCCAGCAAAACTGCCAGAGACTTCTTGTTTATTCTATTAAAGTTTAAAGAATGGTCCAGGAACGTCATTCAGGTTAATCCTGCATGAAAAACTATCAATAACTATACTATGTTTTCCTTCTGTCAATATTTTTGGTATCTTACAAGTACTCTTGTTTCATAGTTTTTTCTTTCATTTCTTCATCATTTGTAAATGTTCCAAGTTAGCTTTATGTTCATTAAAAAACAACTGTAAATAATAAAACAGTTGATAAAATAAGTTAATGAGAAATACTAGTTTATGTTAATCAGTTCATTTATAAAAAATATCATACAATTAAACAACAAATGTGACAAGAACAAATAAATTAACAAACAGAAAACTGTTTATCCATCATTATTCTCCTGGGCTCTCCAGCTTCCCTTTGCTGCCATATCCTAAACAGAGGAAATCATAAGACAATGTATATTTAACTTGAGCATTTAAAAATTATATCTTCAGTAGACATGTACATGCAGTCATTTTTTAATCATCACATTTGGTTTTGGCCAGCAAGAGGGTGACGTTCCCCTGCAAGTCCATCTTCCCCAGAATTGTATTCAAAACATGGATAGATAACAAGTGAAGAGGTTAAACAGGCAAACTGTGTTAATCTGTGAATGCAAAACTATAGTTTTTACAGCAGAACCCACGGGCAGCTACACTCTACTGAGAGCACAGGTTCTGTAGTGCTTGATGGTTAATAAAACTACTATAAGCATAAGGTGTGTACAATTGGTATTATAAAAGGGGCAATACAGAAGAACTACAAGACCGCCATATAAGCTTGTTTACAAACAATTATTCCACAAAATTAATATTAAAAAATATGTCTATACAACTGGCAACAGCCCACAAACACAACCGCTTTTAGTTTTTGCACCGTCCGATTTTAGTTTCATGTAAACAAACACCCAGGCCACACTATGCTAGCTTAGCGCTTTTAGTCAACAGCTACAGTTAGGGTATCAGTTACTGTTAGGCTATCATTTACATGACACTTCTTCTGATACCTTTAACACATTTATTACCAACTTGCGAACATGGCCGCCCGCTGCTCATTTGACATGAAGAGTGACATCTGACGACTGTGCCCCTCTCCAGCTCAGGATGCCTTAGGTTGAAGTACAACTAGTTCTATTACTCTGCGCTCGATTACTTCTCGAGGACCCGGATGTCTGACACAAAAAACTGAATTTAAGAACTGAAATTGAATTGTAGAAGTGAAACAGAATGGTGAGAAGTGAAACTGAAAGTTTTAGAGCTGAATTTACAATAAGAGGAAATACAGTTTTAAAGAAAACAAATTCATTTTCGAAATATAAAATTCAATTTCAATTTAGTGACAATCATTTCCAAACTATAAATCGGATTTCAAATTGGGCTGATTCAGATTAAGTTTTTTCAAAGCATTTATTCAATTTGAGCATTTCAGATTCAATCTAAGTGATGCAAATACAAACAGAAGTCATTCAAATTCAGTTTCTGATGGCACATAATTCTGCCCATAACTTGAGTCCGTGGTCTGATGGGGAGACATCATCTGCTTTGCTCAACCTATAAATAAAAAAATGAATAACCGCTCATCATCAAAATGTCGCTTGAAATGACGGAATGTGAGTAACATGGTGTTGCAGGAAAAAATGGGAGGAGTAGCTATAAGTCGACACCTTGGCTGGGTGTATCCCTCTAATAACAGCAGGTACCTCCGCCGTTTCGCTTCTGTGTCTCTCTGCTGGGAAGACTTGAACCGTCCGGGATGGCTCTGATCGACTTGTCGCTTCTTTTTCTCCTCTCTTTTACCGGTGAGGCTTAACTGTTTGTTGCCATTTAAATGCTCTAAGTGTGTCTATTCTCAAGTACTGTTTAGATCTTGTTTACGCTGTTTCCTCAAAGTTTATCGTAGGTGTACTTTGACTACACTCTTGAGTGCAAAACAACTGTTTTATTTGTGGGAATTCTGCTTTGCTTACACGCAGGGTGCTGTGTTGGATTGGACATTCTACCTGATGGTCCTGTGGATGTAATTTTGGGGAAAAATGTGACTCTAAATATCCTGTATGCAAAGAAGCCGGATGACATCCTAGTCTGGGGTTACAGTGACGGGAAAGATTTGACCAATATTGCAATTTTGCGCCCAACTGCTTTACAAGTGAACGCCCCATATAAGGGCAGAGTCATTGTTAATACCACCAATGGTTACCTGACTATAAACTCCCTAAAACCAGAGGACAGCGGGGATTACAGCCTCACCATACTAACAGGGGATGGACCGACTCTTACCGGAGAGATTAAAGTCATGGTTCTGTGTGAGTCATTACTCTTTTTTAGTAGGCTTTTTGGCTATTTATAGCTACAAATCTTTACTCAGATTTTCACTCAGCCATATATTTTAAATGCTGTAGTGAGTGTCCTGTGTTTGTTTAGTGTGAAGCTGTGCTACAAATAGTTACTGCTGGTCTCAAATACTAACTGTCTGTCACACCCTGGGGCGCTGGTAAGGGGGGTAAACGATGACGATTCTCGGGGCCCATGACTGACAGGGGGCCCAGAGAAGCCCCCAATAAAATTGTGGTCCTAAAAAAATATATTTGATAGTAAAAATTATTAACTTTAAATTATTCTATTTGCTGTTTCCTGGTGTCTAAAAATTTATTTGTTTAGGAAACACAAACGTCCGTGGGCCCCTCTCCCCCTCTCAATTACGATGATTTTTTAAAATTTTAAATAAGCCTTTTGTTATACGTTTTAGGGAGCAAAGTGCAGATGACAACGCTGATTAAGCTCAGGGGGGAGAATGAGCAGCTCTTCACTGGGGTGAAGAACTCGGCTGTTGTGGCATGGAGGTAGAACCCAGATATCAATGAGTCGGCGGACCCCCGGCGGCGCTCCGGTGGCAGTAGAAGCGTCAGAATGGCGTAATCGCAAACACGTTTGACGGTGCACCGCCGGCGGCAGCCGCTTTTTAGAAGCGGCAGCCGCCTTTGTTCCGCGGCCGGCCCGCGGGCCAACCGCCTTCCCGCCGCCGTTATATCAAAGACGACCCTTCCGCGGCCCGTCGGAGGCAAACGCTATTTTCGAGCGATGGTCGCCGCTTATATATATCTCATGCAGTTTATCAAGAATAATGATTGATCAAACCAGACAAAATTCCATTTGACGTTTTAATTCCACATTTCAAAGTACAGTAACTGTCATTGAAACATGATGTCAGATCACTGAAATATAAATAACAGAAAAAAAGAGAAAAAATATACATATATACACACACACACAAAAGAACATGCAGGTTTCCAATTAAATTGTAAAAAAAAAAACCCCAAAAAAAACCAGCCTTAGCTTACAAAATTATAACACAATAATTGTTAATAATATAAAGAGGTCAGCTCTGGGATGAAAAGAATTACCAGTACCCATAAGTAATGAGTATATCTGGTACCAAAGAATGTGCAGGACACCAAAAAAAATTCAGGTATAACATCACATTTACAAACCATTTCTAACAATAAGATAAGTGGTAATAATTTAGAATAAAGCTCTGGAGTAGAATAGACCATTATAATGGCATTGCTGACCTGGGGTACAAGATGTCTCTTGTATCTGTGATAAACATCTTCACATATATATAAAAAATACTGAGGTAAAAACAGTAGTAGAACAGATATAACTGCAATGCTGACCTGTGGCACAAGGATTTACAAGCTATTTTCTTTACAATATAATAAGAGTTAAGCACTATGATAATATCCACAGTGAACAGTGTGGATTGGGTGAGTGCAGTCTGACACTTCTGGCTTCTTTAGGGGTCTTGAAGTTACTGACTGCAGGATAAAGAAAGGGTTCCAGTTGTCAGTGATGCTGGGGTGTCAGTAGTCAGCCTAGGTTTAAGGGGTCGGCTGTGGGTCCCTCTCAGCTGTGGGGCGCCTTTGTCCGCCTTCAAGGTCAGATGCTCCTTTCAGGTAACGCATAACGTTAACCTGGACGGCTTCATCAGTGGCATCCTGGGTTGCAGGGTTCTTCCGGATGGCTCCTGTAGAAAATACAGATCTTTCATTCCATTGGAATGGCATAATGCCATACACATCTACTAAAATTATTATTTATTTTTTTTACATCCAACTTACTTTGAACAATGGTCTTCAGGAACATGTCTCTAAAACATGCTTTATCCCCAACTCCAGTCCAGGTTGTATTGATGGAAAGGTGATTAGAGAAGATACTTTGAAGCATCCGCCAGACGGTTGTCTTTAGGTCCCTCCCACATTTGATTGTCAAAAACCGAAGCTGAAAAACCAAAAAAAAAGTGTTACAAATTACATTTCTCTGAAGCTTATCATACATAAATATAAAATGGGACAGGCTGTGGATTCAGACTGTAGAATATGCAGTGTACAATCTTAATTCTACTTTTTAGATTACCCTATGGAGTTATAAATGAAATCAGCACACTTACAAATCGTTCCTGGAGCTCTTTATCCTGCCTTAAACTGTTGTCAAGCAACGCCAAATCTTCCTGGGTGTCTAGGGGGAGTAACAGATCCCCTGGCAGGGATAACTCTCCAACAGACACATTGGCACTGAAATGTTGCAGCATAGTGTCCATTTTGTTGTCCATGCTACGCACAACATCGCCAAACTCTCCAAGACGTCGCAGCATTAAGGTCTGATCTGCACCTACAGGGGTTAAATAAAATAATAGTCAGTCCTGGTCCCTCAACTACTAAACTATGACATTTATATCTTGGTCTACTACAGGTATAGGTGGCACCAGTGGGAATTAAACCAACAACCACAGGTGTTGTTTGCAAGTTGTACCTGATTGCCCAGTGCGAGCAAACGTCTTCAAGATTGTCCCAACTTGCTTCACCTGCTCTTGAAGTGAGCCGCTGTCATCCGAAGCTACAAAATGAAAGGCACATGGAAATTTTGGACATACATCACGTACTCTTTCCTAAGTTTGACTTTTTTGTGCATGTTCTTACCTGCTCGTGCAGTGCTTTCCCTCAGAGCTTGGTTCTCCTCCCTCAGAGCTTGGTTCTCCTCCCTCAGAGCTTGGTTCTCCTCCCTCAGAGCTTGGTTCTCCTCCCTCAGAGCTTGGTTCTCCTCCCTTAGAGCTTGGTTCTCATCCATCACGGCTTGTTTTTCATTCTGGAGTCTCTGGAAATCTACATTAAAAAACAAAACAACAAAAAACACCTAAAGGCACTATTTTCAATACTTTTAAAACACTGGACACTAAGACATAGGCCTAAAATATACCTTCATAGCTGAAAACTTCATGCTGTACACGAGATGCCAGGGGAGTCCAAGGGCCAATTACAGAGCGATGACTTTCTCCTATTGATAATTATTGACGGAAAAATATGTTTGAAGTTATTGCATACATTTAATGAATTGGACTTAAAATGGAACACTTACATTTTCCTGGTTTTCTGGAATCGATGAAACTTCTGGAGCATCGGGCAGCACTGAAACCTTGTTACCAGGAACAATGTTTTCAAAGCTCAAAAGAGGTTGTCCAAACGACAGCACTGCTGGTGCATCTGGAAGAGTAGACTCCTCTTCATCAGAAGAGGCCTGGGGTCTGTACTTGGAATTTGAGATTCTCTCTCTTCTTGTCATCGTCCGTCGTTTCAACGCTAGAACCTGTTTGGAAGCGCACCAAATATCTCATCGCCTCGTGCCAAGATTCTAGAGCAGGGAATAATGAATGAAAGTCAGTTATCCACCATAAACAGACAAAGAAAATACACAGATGAAATGCAGGAAAATCAAATCCACAAGTCAGACCCATTTACCTGCTCCCTTCATAAAAACTTAAAATGATGTTTCTCCCAGGTGCTGTGTGGAGGCGTGCAGCGGATGGCTAGATTGTTGCCTTTGTCTTTTTTGCGTAGGTTAAATGGGGGCCAATAGCACATGCCTTCGCTGAGCCACACTTGCGGAACCACTGCAAATGGCTGATCCTCCTCATCAATAAACTGAACAATGGCAAACAGCATCTAAAATAGAAGAAAACCGTGCATAAAGTAAAAAATATTTAATTTCCAGGCAAAATAAATTAAATTAAATTCTCACCCCTTCAAAAAAGCAGTCATTTTTACAAGTGGATCAACGGAAAACCAGCCTTTCCATCCGGGCAAGGAAGAAGATAATATTTCTTCTGCACATTTTCTATATGGGTAAGGCGGAGTGTATCTGATAGGCCAAATAAATGAAAAATGCCTAGCTTGGAAGATTCCACAGGGTAAGTGAAGAAATCGACCATGTTCCGGAACCTCTTGTAGATGACCAAAGTGTTGTCCATTTCATCAACGACGACATTCTGTATAACAACTATGTCTTTGTTTTCCAACAGGACACAGTTGTCTCCCTCTGAACGTTTCACAACAAAGTCTTGAAAGTAACACTCCTCATACTGCTTTTTCACAGAAAGACCGTTGAGAAGTGGTCCATGGTTGTGCTCTCTCAAGGACCTTGTTTTGGAGATGTTTGTTCTTCTGTGCTGACTTCTCTCCAACAATCAGCGAAAAACCTGCTCCAGTGGTTGTGTAGGCTTGCGCAACAGTTTCTTCAGACGCCCAAGGAAGTTTTCAAATGGGAAGCATGAGATGTTATCAAGGACACCATACTTTTTGGCATCTTGGCTGAGGTGCACCAATCCATGCATGTTGTATGTCACATGTTCTTTTCCATAAAGCTTGCTGCAGTGATCAACAAAGAGAACCAATATTCTGTGTGCATAGTCTGCAAGGTCAGCACACAGGGACACATTCAGTAGGATGGTGATCCCAACTGAAAGCAGCATGAAGTTGTTGTACACTTGAGTTGGTACAAGGCCTTTTAAGCTGACTGGTCCAGTGTACAAGAGAAACTGCCTGAATTCTCTAGCTTTCCAACGCTCAACATCTTCCATGGATCGTTGCTTCCTGTTGAACTCGCACGGAACAGGAGGTGTGAAGGTCAGGAGTACTCTGGAGAGCTCTTTTACCATGCTGGGCAAAAATCTTGTCAGCCGCCGTCCCTTTAGCCAAAGATGCAACAACTTTCTTGTCACTCCAAGGCATACCAGATGCATATAATCCAGTGGGAACTGGGTGACCAAACCAACAGACAACAATGCCAATGGCGTTTCTCCACATTGATGATTGTCATCAGAAAGTTCGTCACGGACTGCATGGTCTAATCTTAGAGCAGAATCTGTTTGAGGAAAGGTCATCCTGTTCTCGTAGTGGACCCCCTTTTGAACACACTTGTCACACCCATAATATCCACTGTGACCTTTCACATTTCGAACAAGTGCACGAGCAGGGACGTCACAGATAAATGTTGATATTTTGAAAGGAAGTGCTCTCCTTTCAAACAGAACTCCTTCCGCTTCAAGTCGCTGTGCCTCTTCTACAAAAGGATTCAAAAAGTGAAGGCTGCTTGGCTTCTTCTTCCCATAATAGAGACCAATGAGAAATGGAAGTTTGTTTTGTTGGACATTACCCACGTATTGCTCAATTAAACCAAGAACTGTCCAGAACTGGGCATTTGAGCTTTTGAAAAGTGGAAGTCCATCAACATTAACTTGCATTGAAGCTGACGTCAACTTCTGCAATTTAGGAGACACTAAAAACTGCGATAGTATTCCACTTTCAATTCCAGAGTGATGGTATACACCACCTGAGAGTTCTGTTGTTTTAACACAAGTCACTGTTTTCAGAAGCGTTCTTGGGTCTTTAAGAAGGGTTGGATGATCCTTGGACAAAATGGTTAAAAGCTTACCCAGTGCCACATGGGGGATCATGTTGTCAATAGCCCACCCTGCCAATTGTGTCCTTAGGCAATCCTCTTCCTCCTCACTATCTTCTGTGCTTGAGGAAAAAATTTCACCAGGTTCATACACCTCATCAACAGTTATTTCCTGTGCTTCAGGGGTTACAGTTTGTCCATGGCTTGTTGGAGCCATTCCATGTTGATGTTCATTAACAGGAGGATTTACTTGGTCAAAGTCAGGAATAACAGCAAGTAGAGCATCGTTTGCAGCACAATTTCCTGTTTGTCCCTCTCAACTCCTTTCAATATTCGTCTCCTTTAGGCCCAGTAACTAGACATTGTAACTAACAATGCATTTACCTTTAAAGCCAAAACGATTGTCCAACAGTAGGTCTCTTGTGTGAAGTTAACCAGTTATGCTCCGGTCAAGATATCTGCAAGAAAATGTGAACAAAACCACATTGTTAACGTTAGGAATATACAGTAGCATATATGCTGTAGAAAAAGAAAAAGAAAAAAAAATATCAGCCAAACAGTGAAATTGTTAAAAAATTAAATGTACTCATACAGTGAAGTGATTCATGTGAACAGCACTGTCCTCAAACATAAAAGTACAGCACTTCAGATATATATAACTCATCATAATCCCCTTAAATCCTAGAAGTACAGTAGCAACACAGCACGTGCGAGCTAACACTTGCTAGTCACTGTAGCTACATTGTGAACTGAACTAGCAAATTACTTTGATCTGACAAACAAAATTATTTAAACAACCTATATCATTCTGCTTTGATAGAAAACACCAAATTTAAGTTATACTTAAGTCTTTCTAGATGTAAAGCTTTGGATAGGCCTACCTACTGTAGCTAGTTACATTTCTACATGTAACGTAACTAGCAACATTGCTTAATCTCAGTGTGTAAGTTACTGTAACAAAGCCAAAACAGCATGTGTTAGATAACAATTGCTAGCCACTCTAGCTACTGGACTAGCAGCTACTTGTTCAGACAAACAAAATAATTTAAACAACCTATATACAACGTTAGTTTTGTAAGAAAACACTAGATGTAAAGCTTTGGCTACGTACTGAAGCTAGACACATTTCAACATGCTTGAACAGTGTAAAAAAGGCGAGCATGTGTTAGCTAACACTCTGAACTAGACTAGCAGCGTGCGTGTCGGAACAAACAAATGAAAACAACCTAACGTTACTGGTATCATCATTCGGTTTAGTTAGAAAACACAAGTTATACTGATCAGTCTTGTCGTAGATTTTGCTACCTACTGCTGGAACCCCATTACCACATGGGCGGCGGCATAATTGTCCATACAAGTAACTGTTTACGTAGTTAATTCGACTGACCAAAACTAACTTAAAACACATACGTACACACTCGTATAAACAAACGTATCTTAGAAGAAAAGAAAAACTCAATGCCTGCAAGAAACAAAGTAGCTATTACAGAAAGTTAATTGTAACATGGCGGCAACTTTGGAAACAAGGCTAACGTACTTTAGCCTTACTTTAGCTTGACTAGTAAGGCAAGAACAAATATAACAACAGATTTTACAAAGATAAACTAAAAACATTGTAAACATAACATTGCGTTAAGGAAACATGTACTTACTTAAACGATGGTAGTCCACAGAAACTCGCGATTGAGCGGCGAACTGATGCCAATGTGTGCTCTAGTTATGTTGTTTGGGGAGGGGCCAAATCCTGAACACAGCAATGGTGAAAACCTATACATTACTAACATTTATAATGTGTTTAGATTTTTTTTTTAAAACACTGTCTTAAACATTTGTACAGGTCGCAATTGCAAATCAATCCCGTATACATGTAAAAAGTCAAAAAAAATAAAATAATCGAGGTTTAAAAATAAAATGGCTTAAAAAAATAAATTAAAAAAAATTAATAATATGGGATTTAATTCACATATAGGATATGATTTTATAATCGCTTCAAATGTGAAAAGTAGTTAAAATGCTGTCGGTTCCACCTCCATTCTAACTCCCATAGCCATGGCTGCTGGTCAGAAATCCTTATATTTCAAAGTGGCTTGCCGCCAGCCGGCCGCGGTCCATTAGACGGAGGCAACCGCCAAAGAAAATGAAGCAGTCGGCCTGGGAGTGACGTAGTCGGCGGCAAACGTTTCATCCCCGCCAGCGGGACGCACCTATAGCCGACAGCTTACGGCCGGCGGCAAAAAGAAGCCGTGCAGATATTTTTTGCTAGCTGGGAAGTTGTTTACCCACTTTGCGCTTATGAGAACGCTTATTACAAAATTACAGAGTGAGAATTACAAAAGTGAGAAAAAAGTTCACCACAAGTTCTACCTCCATTTCTGTAGCTTCTTCTGCTTAGTACTGTAGCGGTTGCTAGTCGACAGGGCATCCGCTGAGGTAGGGGCGGGAATTCACCTGAAGACTAGAACCGTCCAGATTCACGGCCACTAACATCCGGTCTACCCGTTGAAGAAGGACCCGACCTGCTTAGACTGTCGAGGACGGGTCCTTAGAAGGATCCAACCCCTGAATCTGGACACAGTCTATCAGTTGGCCTTGTCTCTATCAAAATGATGTCTCGATCGTTCTGAACAGGCAAATGCAATGCACTTGAACCGTCCGGGATGGCTCTGATCGACTTGTCGCTTCTTTTTCTCCTCTCTTTTACCGGTGAGGCTTAACTGTTTGTTGCCATTTAAATGCTCTAAGTGTGTCTATTTTCAAGTACTGTTTAGATCTTGTTTACGCTGTTTCCTCAAAGTTTATCGTAGGTGTACTTTGACTACACTCTTGAGTGCAAAACAACTGTTTTATTTGTGGGAATTCTGCTTTGCTTACACGCAGGGTGCTGTGTTGGATTGGAGATTCTACCTGATGGTCCTGTGGATGTAATTTCAGGGAAAAATGTGACTCTAAATATCCTGTATGCAAAGAAGCCGGAAGACATCCTAGTCTGGGGTTACAGTGACGGGAAAGATTTGACCACAATTGCAACTTTGCGCCCAACTGCTTTGCAAGTGAACCCCTTATATAAGGGCAGAGTCATTGTTAATACCACCAACGGGTACCTGACTATAAACTCCCTAAAACCAGAGGACAGCGGGGATTACAGCCTCACCATACTAACAGGGGATGGACCGACTCTTAACAGAGAGATTAAAGTCAGGGTTCTGCGTGAGTCATTACTCTTTTTTAGTAGGCTTTTTATAGCTACAAATCTTTACTCAGATTTTACTAAGCCATATATTTGAAATGCTGTAGTGAGTGTCCTGTGTTTGTTTAGTGTGAAGCGACAAAGAGTTACTGCGGGTCTCAAATACTAACTGTCTATCACACGCACCTACTGATTTGCCTCTGCTGCCAGAAAATCAGGTAGCCTATAACTGTGTACAAAATGGTAAACAGAGAGCTTACAAGGACTCAGGAGGGAAGCAATGCTGTGCCTGGGAAGACCACCGCTTCCTCCTTATACTTTCTTAGTGTCAAATGTAGCTTTAAGCGTAGGCTTGGCATTTAAAAAGGGAAATCATTAAGATGTTGTTGTTTTTTTTGGTAGGCCTACATGTGAGACTTGGGGTTTAGTTTGTTATGCAATGGTGTTTGCCATGGAAATCTCACACAGATTTCATTTTTGCCCAGTGTCTTTTTAACTGTTAAATCATAAAGACATACATTAACTGAGGAAACTAGGCCTGCAATGCTTTAATAGTTTAGTAGTTGTTTTGTTCTGGGTTCTTTGGTGACCTCCTGTATTAGCCATTGGTGTGATTTTAGTCATTTTTGCCAAATAGATGTTTATAAAAAGCTTTTTTAGACTACTTCATACTGTCAGACAGGTAAGTTTATGTGGTGTATCTCTTATTTATTATTCATCCAGCCATCCATTATCTGTACCCTTGCATCATATGCAGGGTTGTGGGCGGTGCCTATCTCCAGCAGTCATGGGGCAAGAGGCAGGGTACACCCTGGACAGGTCGTCAGTCCATCACAGTTCTATTTTCTATTTTCTTATTTATATAAGACTTTTACATTTCAGTTAATGTGCATGTCTTATTTAAAAAACTAGGAAAAAGTCAAACCAAATCACATCACAGTGATACCAATTACAAATTGTTTAATGTGACTCAGCTTATAGAATGTAAATTGTTGAAATTATCAGCACTGGAGATAATTTCCATTGAGATATTCTTATGTTCCTGCAAAACTATCTCCCATGATAAGACAGGTACACTTTCATTTCACTTTTCTAATTCAAGCTTTGTTTCATTACTCACAAAACAACACAGAATATACTACATCTTATTAATGTGCAAAACATGTTTCTCTGATTATTGAGAAAAAAAACCCATTGTTGTGTGGTGTTTTTAGAAGAAATAGACAAAGGTCTCTCAGATGGAGTTATTGCCAGAATTGTCATCGCATGCCTTGTTGCAGTTGGAGCCTTCATCGCCTTGTTCTTCTACTGCAGACAGAAAAAACTGTAAGTACTCTTTGCCTTTAAATACATCAAGTTAGTAATGGAGTTTTGATGTAGAACAGATCGAACGGTGGAGAAGACACAACCAGTGGAATTGTCTAAGATAGTATTAATGTGTGAGAATACCATAAATTCATGTTCGTTGTTTGTAATATGCTTCCTATAGACAAATCCAGTGAGGAATTTATGTATGCCCCCATCTTGAGCCACCGTCATTGATGTGGGGACAAGTGTCAGTGATTCATTCATTATGCTGTCATTGTATACTGACCATATACAGTGACAGGATGATGTATACCATGTTAGACAGTGGCCTCTAGTAACTGAATGAATGAATGAATACTTTATTGATCCCACAAGGGGAAATTCCGTTTACAGTACAACCCGTCCAAGAACATATAACAATAAACAAACAGGAACAGGTAGACTATGGGAGCTAGCCACGGTGCATCGCTCCTATTAAAGGTATAATAAATGAATACCAATATTAATTTATGAATTTATCATTTGTTTGAGTGATAAACAGGAACAATTAACAGGGAGATAATAGACTGTACTGTTAAACACTGAGCATATAGCATATGCTACATGTACAGAAGTTATAAAGCTGATAATCGTGGCATGTTGGTACATGTAACTATATTTTACTTTTACTTGTGCTTCTAATACTAAAGCAGTAGGCCTATGTGTTCATACTCTATGTAAACACACGCTGTCTACCCATGATTAATGTTAAGCTAAGTACCTGAGTAACATAAGCTTTTATATTTGTGGAAACCTCAGTTGTGTGGGTCATATATTGTTGTTAAGACACCTGACTTTAATAGACAACAGTATTTTCCATGCGCTGGGGCCAGCTTGCACTGAAAGTTGTAAACACCAGCTTGGAAACTGATACTAGTTGTGCAGTGTAAACATTACATAGCTAATGTTCGGAAAAAAAGCTTTATTCTCCTAAATATCTGTGAGCTTATTCTTGCTAGATCTAAGGGCCAGTTGAAACCAGAATAAATTCAGACAAGCATCAACATACTTAAAATCAATGAAAGACTGAATTGTTTTTGGTCCTGGCTCTGTATGGCTCTGTCATTGTCTAACTGACTTTTCCTTGAATACAAAAGAAAGCTGTTGTTGCAGTTTTTGCTTTCAATTAATGAAAAAATCATTTCAGTTCACAGCTTCTCACTGTGTCTGTAACCTATCTTTTTGTTTCTCGATGTATCGACCACTTTGTGACCTATGAAATTCTTGACATTCCTCTCGCTGTGGTGCCTTGCAACATGTTAGGAAGATGTACAAAAGCGTACAGATTATACAGTTGCTAAATTCTTACAACAATTACTTCCTTTTGTTGAATTAAAATATTTCACAACTAAATCAATCTCTTACACATAGAAAAAACCTGGGCAGACAGACCAAACTCTGCACAATTAGTATTAATTTACAGATGAGATGAGCAGTCCCGAGTATCAAAATTGACTTTCTTTTCTTTTACTTAAAACATGATCGGTGTCATGGAATTGAATACCTGGAACATATATTTGAAGGAACAGACTTTATCCCATTTAATACATTAATTACACAATATGGAATTGATAAAAACAAATTCTTAGAATATCAACTAATATAAATCTATTATTAAAGGTAAATGTAGGGTCAATGCAGTTGAATTATAAATTCCAGCAAGAGTTTTAGATTTTCTTAATCTCAACCCGCCCAAATTGCTGTCTAAAAACCTTATCTACTTTAGATGTATCAATAGCCATCCCTATTTCAAAATTGGAGGCTGATTTATCAGCCTGCTTTGACCAAAACGTCTGGTCTCAGATATGTTTAAGAACCTTTAAAATAACAAAAAATCCTAATTTGCAATTAATACAATACAAAATCCTTCATAGAGTACACTATACAGGTCAGCGGATGTTTAGGATGGGTTTTACGTCGTCTAATACCTGCTTACAATGTACAAGCAATATACCAGATACTTATATTCATGCGCTTTGGTTCTGTCCACCTGTTAAGAAATTTTGGTGCCAGATATGTGAGGACTTATCAAAGTGTCTGAAATGTAACATTCCACCATCTCCCTCAGTTTGCTTGTTAGGAAATTTAAATGATGTCACCATGGACGCAAAGTCAGTTTTAATGGTTCACATTGTGTTATGCATCGCTAAGAAAACTATCCTCCTGAACTGGAAAAATAAAAAGGCTCTTAATATTAATCAGTATAGAAATCTCTTGTTGGACCATATTGGTCTTGAGACGACCTCTGGCTCCATATCTGATCAAACTCTCTAGGCTCCTTTGATCGGCTCCATCACCTAGAAGGGGTGGGGGGCACTTGGTTTTGTCGTTTGGGATACTGTTACTGATGTGGGGGTTTTTGGGGTCGGGGGCGTCTGGGGGGGATCCCTGGGGGTGGGATCACTGGGCGTATGGGGCGCTGGACGTCGATGCCCCAACCTGGGTTTGGGCTTTGGTGGCTTTGGGTGGTAACTCCTGATGGCTGCATGCGGTGCCTTAGGGGGGTTGAACTGACGGACATGGGTTACTGGCCTGGTGGCCGTGCTGCACCTGGGTAGGGTTCGGGGTGGGCCTGGGGGTTCGGGGCTCTGGGGCGCCACGCCCCCTAGCTGTGGTCCTGGCTGGGGGTCGGCCGGCGTGGGGTCTCTGTTGCCTGTGGGGGTCGGGGCCGGCCGGTGGCCGGCATGTGCAGCCGCCTCTCTCCTTTTCTCTGGGCCGATTGTCATCGCCAGTCCCTGTATGGCGTCTCGCCTTGTTTGCTGGTTGGGGTGCCTGGCTGCTGGTCGTGGCGGCTGGGTAGCATTTCTGGGACTGATCAGTCTTTTTTTTGCACTGGACTTAGCTCCTGGGTCTTGGTCTTTGTGCGCTGCGGGGCGCTGGGGTGAGGCGTTTGGCCGGTTTGGTCGGACTTGCGGGTGGACTGGCCGGGTAGTGGGTGTGCAGGGCAGGTGGGGCGCTGGGTTTGGTCGCTTGCCGGGCCATTGAGCAGCAGTGGTCACTCCGCAAAGGAATGGGGCTGGTGGATGTCGGTTTGCTCCTGGTCTGTCCGGGTACGTCGCCAGGGTTCGGGCAGTGGGGGCCTCCGATGCGCAGATGGCGCTAGGGGCCTCCTTTGCTGGAGGCTGTTGCTAACTAGTGACAGGTGCTCTCCCCCTATGAGGGCATTTGGACGGGGGGGAAGGGTGTGCGGGGGCCGAACTCAACCTGGGTGTCTAGTGTCTTTTGTGTTCTGATAGTAGAGCGAATGTCAGGGTGGGTTTAGTTCTCCTTCTGGGATGGGGCTGGGAGGATTGCCTTTGGGTCCATGGGGCTTGGTGGTGGTGTGGCCGTGGGCCCCGGGTTGAACGTGCCATGGCCTCCCTCCCCTGGTGGATCCCGGTGAACAGCGGTGACTATTGGGGTCAGTGGGGGAGCTGGCTCCCTGGGAAGACATTTTGTCTCCCAGTCCTTCCCTCCCCATCCCCGAACACCTCTGTCCACCCGCTCCATCACTTTACCACTCATATAGGGTCTTGGGGCATGGGCACATCACTGGGGTGCGAGGATGGGTTTCCATCCTCACTATCCTGTGGCGGCCTGGGTCCCAATTTTAATATACAACTTAGACACTCCCACTTATAACATTTTCATGCGACACACATGTAGGGACTTTGGGGTGGGCACACTTGGTCTCAGACACTGGTCTCGGCGCTCTGCGTTGCGCGGGATCAGGACTCAGGAGCTGGTACAACTTGGTGCACGGCTCCAATCTCCTTTATGTCTGCATCGATTCCTGGGAGACGGATTGATGCCTGCTCACACCAGCTATCGAACACTCTTTTGGAGAAACCTTATATGCACCAGCATGCTCACACACACACACACACACACACACACACACACACACACACACACACATGGGTATGGGGTCTCTGGTGTTTGCAGATATATTCTTGGGCTGAGGTTATCATTACTAGATCTTGATTAATCGGTACCATGAGCTTTTCTGTGGCATTGTTGTTGTATTTTTATATCCATTTTTGTGTGATGTGGTTGTGTAGTTCTTAGTTAACGATGTTTGGTTTGTTTTGTCGATGTTCCATTTTCGTTTTTTCTGTTTTTTTTTTCTCCCCTCTCTCTGCCGTCCTGTGGGTATGGAGGCAGACTTCAATGTTTTCTTGTGTTTTCTTTGTTCCCTTTCCTCTCTTGTATTTTCAACTCACCCTCTCTCTTGACTTTTTGGTTCCTACCTCTCTTTTTCACCTTCTTTCTCTCTCCTTCTTAATTTTCCGTCTCAGCTTGGTACTCAGACACCAATTCTGAGCTCCACACTGCCAAACAGGACACGTAAAAAAAAAAAAAAAAAGATCAGTAGCACCCATTAAAATAATTCTATATATATTTATATTTGTATTTTTAAAGAAAACTGTAAGTTTTTTGCAGCTCTTTTGAGGGGAACCCAGCAGGTGCACTGTGGTGTTCCGAGTATAACTGGAACTCTACACCTTTTGCCAATGTGCTCCTTTGAGAAACACATTTATGACTCCATTTATGAATCCATCCATCCATCCATTTTCTGTACCCGTCATTCCTATGCAGGGTTGCGGGGGGCTGGTGCCTATCCCCAGCTTTCTTGGGCCGAGAGGCGAGGTACACCCTGGACAGGTCGCCAGTCCATCGCAGGACAACTCATACCTAAGGGCAATTTAGAGAAACCAATTCACCTAACAGTCATGTTTTTGGACTGTGGGAGGAAGCCGGAATACCCAGATGCACACGGAGAACATGCAAACTCCATGCCAAAAGACCCCCGGCTGCAGTTTGAACCCAGGACCTTCTTGCTGCAAGGCAACAGTGCTACCAACTGTGCCACTGTGCTGCCCTTGTTGGGAATCTATTTTCCACAAATGAACTGAACAGACTGGATTAACCAGCATTCCTAGCTGAGACCCCAACACATTCCCATTGGCCGTAGCCAACGATGACATCACAATGTTTATAAAAGGGGTCAGCAGCAACTCACCCCTGTCTTTTTCCAACGTTGCTTGGCAGTGCAAGGTGACACGCTATTCATTGATGAATACATAAGGCTTCTGACCTGTGGGGCGGGAAAGAAACCACTTTTAGAAACCAAGAACAACCATCTACCCAGCGTCTGTTTGCGTAGCCATTCTGGGCAAGATTAGGATTGTTCCAAGACAATTCTCAATCAACGTTGATTCGCAGCCGCGAGGCCTGCAACCGGAACAGAGATTCCAAAGAACCCCTGTGCAAGGTTTTGTTTCGCCCTTTTTGCTCAACAACGGACACAGTTTTTCTTCCCTCTTTAAACACAATGCAAAAAAATATCACGTAGGCTCCTCTTAGTGATGTTTTCTTTGAATAACTTGTATTGCTTTTTTAAATTCTAAAATATTTATTCCTTCAGCATCTACACCACACCTACAAGCCACTACCTGCCAGCACCTACCATCAGCCAGCATCCACTGCCACCCCAGACCTAGTAAGAACATCTAATTCCACAGAATTAGAATTCAAGGTATTGTATGGCACTTGTGAGTTAATTTTCTAACTCCACCCTCCATGTTTTTTCCAGTAAAGAGTAAAAGGGCTCAACACTCGGCTGCGAGTGGAGCTGGCAGAAGCCAACCGCCAGCAGAAGCATTTCATGGAGGGTATTTTGTCTGCAGTGAACAAGTCGGCAGAAAAAAAGAAGTGATCTTATGAGTACAGATGCACATGTAAATAATTATTTTTGCATGTTTTTAATAAATGACTTTTTAAGAGTTAGAAGTATTTTTTGTCTTTGTTAGAGATGTCAGGAAGATGTAGTTTGGTCACACTAAATATTAACTATTTGCTTACATTAAGCCGTTCTAATCCTCAGGTGTGTAACATACATCAGTTACTCAACTTTCTAATAAGCCATATTACAGGAGGAAGTGTATCACATTTAACAAAGGTCAGACATTCATATATTTTGGGGCACAAAGTACACACCTGAAAAAACCCTACACTACTTTCTACATTTTAACCCTCACATATTGCCCATTTTTCAAAGTCTCATCCTTTTTCTAAACTATCAGTCACAGATAACCCCTTGAGTGACTGCTCTTTTACCTTAGAAGCTTGCTACTGATTTCCTAGTGATTTCAAAATTTACACAAACCTTAAAGTCAGTTAATGGGATATTAATTTTGCATATAAAAAATCCCTTTGAACAAAGTGTGACAATTTCCAAAGGAACATTTTATATTTAATTCTGTAAGTTAATGTATGTTCTGTAAGTTAATGTATGTTCTGTCTGTCAAACTTCCAAAAATGTGATTTATTATGAAAAGGCATATTGTGATCAGTTGGAAGACAGAAGGTAACGCATCAAAGCTGCACACACTCCAGCTCCCTCGGTATCGGCAGCAGGTGGTTGTACTGGAAAATCTGGCTGTGGATATTGGTTGTTTTCACTCCACTCTTCTCTATACTCCTCACCATCCACTGCTCATTTGTAAAACTTGGAACAAGGTTTTATGATTAAAGTTCTATGATAATGATTTACTTAAGTTTTATAATAATGGTTTTAAATATTAAAGGGAGAGAAAAGGGAAGTTGTAAGTGTTGTGCTCAGCTGCATGAAGAAACAGGAAACGCTTGAAACCGCAAGTGCAGAGTGTCAGCAGCATCGGATGTACTTCAGACTGAAAGAGGCAGACTCATGAGGACAGCAGATTCAGCATAGCAACAGAGAGCAAAATTAGAATGTGTGGCAATTAACCTATCACAAATGTATAAGTATCTTCTAAAGTAGTTTTGTGAGCAAATGGGAGGGACAGCCCCTCCCTTTGCAGGGTCTATAATGCTGTAGCTTCAAAAAAAGAACACAGGCGCAAAAGAATCTCCGGAGATTGTGCTGGTAACTATTGCTACACATCTCCCCAGGCCTGTTTCAATCTAACTTCTGAGTGACTGTGTGTTTTCTTTCTTTCAGATTGACAGATAATAAGAACCGGTAGAGAAAAAGGAGTAGACAGACTAGAGAATTATTACTCATTTTCTCAACACCAGTCATCAACTTTGTTCCGGACCCAGTCAGACGGTGAAGAATGTTGAGCAACGAGTCGCAACAGCATCTAAAATGCGACCAGAACCCAAGTTAAAATATAATCTGAAATATTCACTTAATGTAATCTGCTCAACAAAAACAATAGAATATTGTCTAAAATGTTTAATCATACGACATGCATACAATCAGCGCGTGTTTAATAGGTTAAACTTTCATGTCATCTCCTTTGTCTACGGCATTTTCCTGTTTCCCTTTCTTCCTCCATAAAACAAAGTAGTATCACTTTCCGCTGGATTCTTCATCTCCCGACTCTCTCTGCCTGATCTACCAGCCTCGCTGTGATACTTGTTATTTGATCGCTCATCATAAGTATTCCCTTCAAGCAGATCATGAACACAGTTGCCTCCTCGCTCTGCATGTTAGCTTTGTGGTGTTGTTTCTGCAGTTCTCTCAGAACTATGTCGTAGATAGCTGTCTCCATTGATCCAAATGGCTATGGAGAAAAAAAACTAGCATAATGAATGGCAGTTGCACAGGTGTGGCCTATCAGATGACAGTATAATACCATTAAAATTCTACATGAAGTGATGGAGACAGGTACTTCATTTTCTGCTTTGTTTGGCTGTTGTGGAGGACAAGCATGCAGCCATTGTGACCTGGTAAACAATATCTATAAAAAGAAACACAGGTGTCTAAAAGTGCAACATATCCCTTCCCAGACCTCAATAAATGATTAGTAAAATTCATACATTGCAGAATTGACTAGGATCAAAATTATTCAAATTAGCTGTTGCTAATCTACAATACCTGTGGGAACAGTTTTTTTTTAACTGGGAGATCCTACATGGTAGTACAATCACTAACAATTAGGGTAAATGCAAACAAGTATTAATATAGATATATAAACTATCCTTACTAACTTAGCTTGATCATGTATCTCATGCATAGACTAAATAGATCTCATGCACTATTAATAACTAAGTTAAAAATATTATTGAAAACTTCCATTAAGTTAATCATAATTTCATTTAAATGAATTATTTCAATATAAATATTAATGTACCAATTTAATATTGTATTTAAAGCCTGGATGGAAGAGGGTAGCAGAGTTGCTCTACCGCGGTTTTCAGGCTAAAGGTGCCCACTTCAGTTAGCTCCAGGACTAGCTCCTGGCTACATCAGCTCAGAGTGTCAATCATCCGCCCCCCGCCCTCACAGCGCCACTCTCAGCCCCACCTCTTTGCCTATTTTTGTATTTTCTGGGAGTGACGAGACGCAGCAAAGATGGGGGCGGTGCTCTTCAGAAACCTATGGGTGACGTCACGGAGGCTTCGTCCATCTATATACAGTCTATGGTTGTGCCCCATTCATTCAGACTCCAACCACAGCAATCGTTCAGCAATCCCTTATACTGAACAAGCAAGTAGCGACAGCGAAGAGGAAAAAACTCCCCTTTAACAGGAAGAAACCTCCAGCAGAACCTGGCTCAGTTCAAGCGGTCATCTGCCTCGACCGTCTGGGGGTTCGAGAAGACAGAGCAGAGACACAGAAAGAACAAAAAAAGCTGATGTAAGAGTACTTTCAATATTAAAGAAAGTAAAGAGTTGCTAACAGGACTCGTAGGATGTTTAGTTACTGGGAGCATCATCCCAGTCGATGCCCCCTGTCCAACAGAGCATTGTAGCTAAGCAGGAAACCAGACCAGGTGTAGCTTCTATGGAGAGAAAAACACTGAGAAAAAAACCCAAAGTTAACAGTCAAAATAACTGCAACAAAATACAACTGGAGAGGAGTAGAAGAGAAAAGTAGCAGAGTGAAAAAAAGTCTGTCAGTCTGTCCTCCAGCAGTCGAAGCCTATAGCATTATAACTGCATAGATTGCTCAGAATGACCTAAGCCACTCGAACTATAAGCTTTATCAAAAAGAAAGTTTTAGGCCTGGTCTTAAAAGTAGACAGAGCGTCTGCCTCATGGACTAAAGCTGGGAGCTGGTTCCACAGAGGAGGAGCCTGATAACTAAAATATCTGCCTCCCATTCTACTTTTAGAAATAGGAACCACCAGTAAACCTGCAGTCTGAGAGCAAAGTGCTCTATTGGGAACATATGGAACAATCAGATCTCTGATTATTAAGGGCTTTATGTGTAAGAAGGAGGATCTTAAATTATTATCCGGATTTAACAGGGAGCCAATGAAGGGAAGCTAAAACAGGAGAAATGTGATCTCTCTTTTTAATATTCATCAGAACTCTTGCTGCCGCATTTTGGATCAACTGAATGCTTTTAATTGCATTTTGTGGACTTGCTGATAGTAAAGAATTACAGTAGTCCAGCCTTGAGGTAACAAATGCATGAACTCTCTTGCACCCCAGATCATGTCTGCCCGGCTGTGAGCTGCTTCTTCTGCCTTCAGTCTCCCAATATTGTGTCCTCATTGCAAGGTCAACCAAAACACTCCTCACAGTTGAGGAGTTATACAATTAGATCAGAGTAGGTGAAAGTCCATCTCACTGACTCTAATAATTATGCCATATTCCCTAGATGCCTTTACTAATATGTAATTAATTAAATTGATTGACATAATCTTTAAATATTTCTGTAACAATCCCCTATTTTTCTTCACCACAGTAATGCCTAAAACATAAAGAAATATTTCAAGATGTTGATACAATTTCTAATGGGTGCGAAGAGACCTGACAAAAAAAGACAATGATCAAACAGTAAATTCATAATCAGACATTCATCCTTCTGGCCGTGGAATTAGCTCAAAGTAACCAGAGATGGTCCATTTAGATGACTTTTGTTCATCACTTCATGGCCACACTTCGTCTCTTCACCTGCCAACAGAGAGAGATGTTATGGAGCCTCTTTTAGCACATCTCAATGAGATATTAAATCTGGACTCGATGTTGAACTGTGCTCGCCTCCGTTGTAGCTGCTCTGTGTTCTGAGCCCCAAAGTTCACCTCTGGTCCTCCTCATCCTCTGTGTCCCCTTGGGAGGGAAGAGATCATCAATCAGGAGGCCCCTGTTATGATCTCAAGCTGAGTTATAAATTGTTAGAGCATGCTAATCCAAACATATGTGAGCTAATTAAAATAATTAGTTAGTTGATTTGTTGGAAAAATTGTGAATAACTTTATCACTTTTCACTATCACTATTACTTGAAATGTTCTTGCATGTTTAACTGCTGAGAAATGCTGCTTTATTCTCTGTTCATGCAAAGAAGAGAAGACGCTCCAGCTGTGCTGAAACTCTTGCGGTCCAGTCCAGTGACGTGTTGTGCGGTTGGAACACATGTCAAAACATGAGGAAGCAAAAGATGTTAACTGTGTTCAAGAATATGACAGTTAAAGATAGTCACTGTTGCTAAGTAGTTGCTGTGCAGAACTGTTGTTTAGATGTGGAAGTAGGACAACTGCCTAAGAGTATAAATGAACTACTGAAGTGATATGTTTTTCAGTGAATCTTGTACCTCTGTATTGTTCACTCCTTGCTGCAAGTAACGCTCCTGATATATGACTATTTCTCCTGTCTTCTGTTACAAGGAGGATTTAAAGTATGGTGTTAGGGGGAAATTCTTCTTACATGATTATAAGTACAATAAATGATTAGGTTAGACACATATTAGCAGATGTGGGAGTTTGGTTCAGATTACCATTTCCATTTCCAAATCAAGAAAATTAATTTGTTTTTCATTATACTCCAGAGATAGTTTAATGTTCTTATTTATATTGTTAAGGAATTGATAGAAAGAGATAAGATCTTCTGATCCCCCCCATATCAACATAACATAATCTATGTATCTGCCCCAATAAATGATCTTGTCTTTGAAAACATGTTTAGAAGAATTAAACACAGAATCGTGTTCCCACTTGCCCATGTAGAGCCCAGCATAGGAGGGGCTGTAGCATGCCCCCATAGCACAGCCTTTGACCTGTCTAAAAAGACGATCCAGGAACACAAACATTTTATTTTTCAGTGTCCACTCTGTAAGTTGTAGGATAAATTGTGCCAGTGGATTACTCATAACTTGTGTTTCATTAAGGAAATGTTCAAGTGCCACTAGACCTTCTCTGTGTTTTATAGATGTGTAAAGAGCTTCTACATACAATAACCAAAGTTATTGGTATTGATCACATTCCTGAGTCTGTTCGCAGAGGAAATCGGTTTAAAACATTAAACCAACGTTAACGTTTTTGGATTTTCAAGTTGAAAGCAACCCTCTACCTAGGTCTAAATGAGGACTTTAACCTGACTGATTTCCCATAATTGAATGTAGGGTGTTATGTGTAATATTTTTTATCTACAAATTGATTATGATGTATGTATTGTGTTTTATATGGATGTATTGAAGGGGATTGCCTAGGCACTTACACCCTGTATCCTAGTCCTGATGGGTTTGGCTCCCCCTGCTGACCACAGATTTCTTCTCTTGAGATTTTTTCTCTTGAGATTCCTAGAACAGAAAAGATAGACTGATTACTGAAGGTTCACACTTGTAGCTATTCAGACTTTGAGTATAAGTGTCTAGACTCTTTTCTTTCTTTTTTTGCCATTCACTTCCTGAAAAAGGCAAGACGCCGGAACGCGTTGAAGTGTATTTTTAACATGTTCATGTAGAACCGCCATATAAATAAAGGCTTTTTAATATTTTTCCTAGATTTAATGGTTGGTTTGATCTTCTGAATAAGTGAACATTGAACTTAATAAAACTAAGTATATAGTATTTGTAAACAGAACAACCAACACTAATAAGAAACTCATGATAAATGATAAAGAGATAGAAAGAATGACTGAAATTAAATTCCTTGGTGTAATGATAGATGAAAGATTGAGTTGAAAGAAACATACCAAATATATGAATTAAAAAATATCCAAATCAATTTCAGTATTTTAAAAGTCGAATATTTCTTAAATCGGTCATCATTATACATTTTGTACTGCTCCTTCATACTCCCATACATGAACTGTTGTGTTGAAGTGTGGGGGAACATATACAAGACAACAATAAATTATATCCATCTTTTTTTTTAAAAAGCCATAAGAATAATCACAAGATCATCTTACACAGAACCAACAAACTATCTGTTTATCAAATTAATATCATTGAAATTTGGAGACCTGGTTGATTTCAAAATACTTCAAACCTTGTTCCAACTAAAAAATTAACAGTTACCGAATAGTATCCAAAAGCTTTTCCAATTAAGGGAGAGTACGTTCAGTTTGAGGGAAACAAATATGTTTATAAAGCCAGCGGTGAGAACAAATTCTAAACATCACTGTACAGGTCCTTCACAAAAAATTAGCATATTGTGATAAAGTTCATTCTTTTCCATAATGTAATGATAAAAATTTAACTTTCATATATTTTAGATTCATTGCACACCAACTGAAATATTTCAGGTCTTTTATTGTTTTAAAACTGATGATTTTGGCATACAGCTCATGAAAACCCAAAATTCCTATCTCAAAAAATTAGCATATTTCATCTGACCAATAAAAGAAAAGTGTTTTTGATACAAAAAAGTCAACCTTCAAATAATTATGTTCAGATATGCACTCAATACTTGGTCGGGAATCCTTTTGCAGAAATGACTGCTTGAATGCGGCGTGGCATGGAGGCAATCAGCCTGTGGCACTGCTGAGGTGTTATGGAGGCCCAGGATGCTTCGATAGCAGCCTGAAGCTCATCCAGAGTGTTGGGTCTTGCGTCTCTCAACTTCCTCTTCACAATATCCCACAGATTCTCTATGGGGTTCAGGTCAGGAGAGTTGGCAGGCCAATTGAGCACAGTAATACCATGGTCAGTAAACCATTTACCAGTGGTTTTGGCACTGTGAGCAGGTGCCAGGTCGGGCTGAAAAATTAAATCTTCATCTCCATAAAGCTTTTCAGTAGATGGAAGCATGAAGTGCTCCAAAATCTCCTGATAGCTAGCTGCATTGACCCTGCCCTTGATAAAACACAGTGGACCAACACCAGCAGCTGACATGGCACCTCAGACCATCACTTACTGTGGGTACTTGACACTGGACTTCAGGCATTCTGGCATTTCCTTCTCCCCAGTCTTCCTCCAGACTCTGGCACCTTGATTTCCGAATGACATGCAAAATTTGCTTTCATCCGAAAAAAGTACTTTGGACCACTGAGCAACAGTCCAGTGCTGCTTCTCTGTAGCCCAGGTCAGGCGCTTCTGCCGCTGTTTCTGGTTCAAAAGTGGCTTGTAGCCTATTTCCTGCACACGCCTGTGCACGGTGGCTCTGGATGTTTCTACTCCAGACTCAGTCCACTGCTTCCGCAGGTCCCCCAAGGTCTGGAATCGGTCCTTCTCCACAATCTTCCTCAGGGTCCGGTCACCTCTTCTCGTTGTGCACCGTTTTCTGCCACACTTTTTCCTTCCCACAGACTTCCCACTGAGGTGCCTTGATACAGCACTCTGGGAACAGCCTATTCGTTCAGAAATTTCTTTCTGTGTCTTACCCTCTTGCTTGAGGGTGTCAATGATGGCCTTCTGGGCAGCAGTCAGGTCAGCAGT
Source organism: Valencia hispanica (assembly GCA_963556495.2). Taxonomy (NCBI): domain Eukaryota; kingdom Metazoa; phylum Chordata; class Actinopteri; order Cyprinodontiformes; family Valenciidae; genus Valencia; species Valencia hispanica. Next base: position 11,377,370 of record OY747713.1, on the reverse strand, counting down.
CTTACCCATGATTGCGGTTTTGAGAAATGAACCAGGCTGGGAGTTTTTAAAAGCCTCAGGAATCTTTTGCAGGTGTTTAGAGTTAATTAGTTCATCAGATGATTAGGTTAATAGCTCGTTTAGAGAACCTTTTCATGATATGCTAATTTTTTGAGATAGGAATTTTGGGTTTTCATGAGCTGTAAGCCAAAATCATCAGTTTTAAAACAATAAAATACCTGAAATATTTCAGTTGGTGTGCAATGAATCTAAAATATATGAAAGTTTAATTTTTATCATTACATTATGGAAAAGAATGAACTTTATCACAATATGCTAATTTTTTGAGAAGGACCTGTATTTCTACATGAGTTGCCCAGTTGTGGTATAGCTGCAGTGATGACATAAAAAATTGTCAAACAATTGGTAAATTTAAAGAAAAGTTAAAAGAAGATATAATTAAAAGATACAAAACAATTAATTAGACTTATGAGTTATTTATATTTCGTTTGTTATGAGTTATCATATGTTACTATTTTTATGTACTGAGTTAGTACTTTACTTTCTATTGAACCACTGTAATATTTCTGCATTTAAGTTTTAGTTATAATGGACTAAAGGGTGTCGGACAAAATAAGTGTTCAACGTCCTCCAAAGCCCTTTTCTAACTTCAAAAGTATTTATCTTTAATTTTTGTTTATCAAGTGTTCACCCTTTTGTTATTTTAGGTCGAAATAAATAAAACTACTTCTTTGGGTCATGCGATGCCTTATTTCTTTAGACCACCAGATTTACACTTTCCGTAATTCTAAAAGCAAAGGAGAACGTTCACAAGAGTTCCCCGTTTAGTAGCTTTCACAATCACAATTCTTCTACAAGTTTCAGTAATATATTATTTGACCTTATGACCTCATCATCATACTTTTCCTTTACTTCAGTCCTTGTGTCCTATGTCTATTTTATCCCCATATCTATGGTTCCATGTGTGGGTATGATGATGCAGCTGACAGCTGAATATGTTTAGAGAGTGATTCTTAGTGGTCTCATTCAATGCTTAACTGACTTCGATTCTTGCCTCATTTCACTGCATGATATGACTCTTAAAATAAAAACTTTATTTTTTGAAGTATGCAATGAACCAATGCTACATACCCTGTTTTAACTAAAGAATAACTTATGCAGCTTCTTGAACTTTTATGGTAAATGTTTGCAGTTAGTCTCCAGAGAATAATTTTTCCTGATGTTCTCAGAAAGGCCACGAGGTGGCAGCACTGTTTCAGAGTTGTGCTGTGAAACTTGAAGTGGTGTGTTGTATAAAAACACTTTATTTTCATCAGGCCCGAAATCTAGGTGTAGTGATGGACTCAGAGCTGAAACTCCAGGGTCACATAAATGCAATCACAAGGTCAGCCTTCTATCACCTTTTCTAAGATTTCTATTTCTAGGATTAAAGGTCTGATGTTACAACAGGACCTCGAAAAACTTTTTTGCATTTATCTTTAGTCGGATTGATTACTGCTACGGTGTCCACACAGTTCTGCCTAAAATGTCAATCAGACAGCTGCAGCTGATCCAGAAAGCCGCTGCTCGCGTCCTCACTAGAACCAGGATAGTAGAGCACATCATCCCCAGTTCTAAAGTCCTTACACTGGCTCCCTGTAGCTCAGAGAATAGACTTCAAAACAGAGGTGGAGCCAGACATTTTATACAACAGGGGCTTAGCTCTAAAGGGTTGTTATGCATGTGGGGGGGGGGGGGGGGGGTTAAGTTGTGTTCGACAAGCATAACTTTATATAAGAAAACAAATTATATCACATACATGTGACACATTAACATTAGATTATTAATTAAGCAACAAGGCAGGACAGAGCCAGGGCTGTGTTTAGACACCAGGACTAAACCACAATTCAACCAAAGCCAAAACTGATCCAGGATTAAAACAGGACTGTAACAGTTCTAAATCAGGACTTCTTCAGGACTGAACCAAGACAGAATCAGAATCTAAACTAAATGATAGTAACACTGAAAATCAAAAACTCTTTATTGTGGCAGCATGAGACTGTATCTTCGAGGCTTGAGTTTTGCGAACCTATCAATAACATTTTCAGGGTCAATATTATTCAAGTATTCTTTTTCAGGCGTGTTTTGGTGTTCTCTATTTTTCCTGATTTCCCCTGACCTATCTGAATGATCAGAAAGAGAGTCATTATACTAGTCAGCAGGTGCTGCGCTAGTGAGATGTTGTACCGTAGCTGCTTGGTATGACGGGTCAGGTGGCTAATGTTGCATTCGTAAGATTTAATCCCCCAAAAAAGGCTCTTTTTGATGCAATAATTCAGTTTATTGTACATGTCCTTCTTGGATTTTACATACAAACTCCACCACAAACGGTCAAACCTGTATGCCCTTCCGGGTTCAACACCTGAACTTCCCCCATCGACCCCTTGCTTTAATGCTTGTACCCATCTTTGATGAAGCTGTGTGTGCTTCCTGCTTTATTGCCGTTTTTACTTTATATGCTTGGTATTTTTCTTCTACCACTTAATCATGTAAAGCACCATGAATTACCTTGTTTTTGGAAAGTGTGCTATAGAAATAAAATTGCCTTGCCTTGCCTTACTATTTAGTGACACCTCTATATTTGTCTCTCTGAGTTACTGGTTTGTATCATATTATTTTTTTAATTCTACCAAATAACTACACTATTTATGTAACTACTTAGCCTAGCTGTGCAAAAAAGCCTGCATGACCTATTAAATTTAGAATTAGAAAAATTACAAACCTAACAAGATACACCTGTGAACATATTCTAGCGAGTTTTGGCAAACATCTCTCTGTGACCAACAGGTCTTTCTCACCTGGATCTTGTTCCATCTCTGTTCTGTCCTCATTCTCCTCTCCTCTCTGTTCCTCTCTCTCTCTCTCTGTTCCTCTCTCTCTCTTTGTGCTAGCAATCAAGCCAAACATCAAGAACATCAAATGTACAGTTGAAACCAGATATTTACATACACTTCAGATAAAAACACTTTTTTACTGTCAAACATCAAATCAGACTAAACGTTTATTTTTTTAGATTAATAAATATAAAAAAATTGTATTGTAAAAAATAAGTATAAATAGAGTGTCATAGTTCCTAGGTGTTTGTGTTTTGCTAGTTCTTTTCCTTATTTAGTTCTATTATCATGTTAGGTTATGGCACTTTCTTGTTTCTGTATTTCTCCTTGCTCTTAGATGTTTTTCACCCTTTGCTTCTGTGTCCACATTCTTATTTGTATTTCTCTTTAGTTTCCTTATTTATTTATCCCTTCTGTTCTCCAGTGTTTCCTTAAGATTCCTCCCTAGACCTATTATCTTTGCTTTATAGTTTCTTTAGAGTTTTCTGTCTCCCTAGCCATTCTACCTTCTGTCACAGTTGATTACTTCCACAAATATCATTAATCATTACATTAAACACCACTACAGCCTGCCTCCATGCTGAAGGCAATACCCCCTCTTTCCAAACTTTATTAATAAGTGCCAATACCTCATGCAAAACCATTTCATTAAAATGCTTAAAAATTTCATATACTAACCCATCCTTACCTGGTGCGGTTTTACCACCTCTAATAATTGCCTTCTGCAATTCCTGTAACTCCTTAATTCCCTCCTAAGTATAAATTCACCTCTCCTTCAGTCACTACTCGCTGGTTCGTTGTTATTTCTTCCCTTCCTGGTTCCTGCCTTCCCTCTTGCCTGACATTTATCCCTGGTCTGTCTTCCCGCGTTTCCTGGTCTCCATGTACCCTGGTTACCCTGTGATTTTTGTAAGTGTTCCGTTTATTATTTAATTAAATCCTAGTTTCTTACTTTATGCATTTTGGGTCCTCTTTGAACCGGTAACACGACAGAGAGTATTTTTTATGTATTTCTGAATGGCGAATTGCACCCAAATTTCATTTAAAATCAAGCCACACTTGTGGCTTAATTTTAACAACACATGTAAGTATCTGGTATATTCAAATGTGAATATAATGTGAAGATACTGCTGTATTGAAATTCCTCTTGTTTTGCATAGAAATATAATTAATGGCATATAAAGCATAATATAATAAAATGTACCTGAGATTTTTCTTGGAGAGAAGGCCCTTTTGTACATCCGTACATAACTGAAACCAGTTTAGAGAGTGCTTTATTTAGCCATGGGGGGTAGCAACTGAAAATATGAAATAAACTCACATGTAAGCTAAAAAAACACACAACAAAAACAGCATTGTTGTTCGGGTTTTCATTTCGCTATTGGTTGATTAGTCCTGACAGAGCTAGTAAAAATACAAAGAGCCAATAACATAATATGGGCCAGGCGAGCAGTGTGACATCAGTCTTTGTGATACATCGTCATATTTACATTATCATACAGTGAGTGATTTGCTTTGGTACCTGGTCAAACTTGAGCTCTCCTCTGTTCACCTGCACTTCACTTCTCCTACCGCAAAATCGCGGGCAGCGCTTGCGCTTCTCCCCCGGTCTGCCCCCTACCTCACATGCGCAAGTGCTGCGCACAAACATGCAGCGGCGCTAGTGTGTGAACTCGGATCATACCAAAATTAGGGGGGAATTTACGACTGTGTGCTATGTGCTTCTAATATTGTGTGTAGTTGTAGTTTTTGTTTTATACAAGTTGTCAGTCAGACATCTTGCTATGAAAAAAATAAAAAACACCAAAAGACCCGGGGCTTCTGAAAAGACAATGTTGTTTGCCGTAGCTCAGCCTTGTTGTAGAATTGCAGCCCCTACTAGGTGGCCCTTCTTTTACCATTAGCAGAGAATGACCGAGTTTTGGTGGGCGGGGCCCAAGCCATGCGCCTCTTTTGTCAATTGAGTCTCTAACAACCGCATCTGATTAAACATTGACAGACATGCATTTGCGCACCACAAATTGCCAAAATTCCAATATTACCCTATGTATGAAATGTAATTGGGTTCAGGCCTAATTATATTGTATGTTGAACAATAATCTGTTTACAAATTACAAGCCTAATAAAATATTTGATCATCCATCCGTCATCATGACGTCTCTAGCTTCACCCCGACACTAATGGCTCAGTTATCAGCTACTGTTATGGCAACTGTAATGGCATTTCAATTTGATCCAGAATCTGATCCGGACAGCCAGGCACCTGAGGAGGAACCAGAAAGGTAGAGGACGTCTTCCACAGGTGATCCAGACAGACGTGCTGTGCACGGAGGGGAGAGGCTGTGTGTGTCTGTGTTTATGTGTGTGTGAGAGACGCGTGAGTGACAGACGAAAAGAGAGCAGGGAATGAAAGCGCTGCGTGTTTCAAATAGCGTAAAAAAGAAAAACGAAACGCAATATGTGACGGTCTGTGTTTTTTTTTTGTTTTTTTTTTTTAATCTGTGGCGGTCGGAATTAAATCTGTGGCGCACCGCCATCAATCAAATCATTGAAATCACAATTGCTCTTTTTCAACACGGGCCTCACCACCACCCCTTTGAAAAGCGGCAGAAAAGACCCCCGTCTCAAGGTAGCAATTCATCAAGGATTAAATCTCATCTGTGCAAGATCCATAAAATTACTTTAAAAAGTAGAGAGAATTGGGTCCAAAACATGTGGTGGGCCTCACTGAGGAGAAAACTTTGTCAAGAATCTCATCTTCCATAAGGACAAGACTGTTCAGCGTTTCTTCTGGTAAAGACATACGATCAGATTTGTTTAAAACCATGTTACTTTGAGAGGATAAAATATTACATCTGATGGTGTCTACCTTCCCTCTGAAGTGGTCTGCGAACTCCTCACAAAGAGCGATTGAGGGGGTTTTCTGAAATGCATTAGTAACACGGTTAGAAATTTGGTCAATTATGAAAAATAAAATTTTGGGATTATGTTTATTAAATGAAGGTAATTTTGAAAAGTATGCATTTCTTGAATGTCTTACTGCGTTATTGTATGATTTGATCACTTCTGTGTATATTTGATGGTTTATTGGAATTTTATTTTTCCTCCATTTTCTCTCTGCCATACCGTGCAGCTCCTCTTTAGCTTTTTAGGGTTGCCATTTCTCCACTGTGATGGAAATTTTAAATGTGAACTTTTAGTTTTCAGAGGAGCAAGTAGGTCGAGAGCGGATTGAAGCCTTCTGTTAAAATCATTGACAATAAAATTACAGGGGGCAGGTAGAGCAATAGGAGGAATCTTTTCAAAAACTTAAAGAAAACCTGCAGCCACTTCAGGGGTTAGATGGCGCTTCCTGACAGTTCTCACAGAGGTCTCCTGCTGGATGAGACTGGTGATGTTAAAAAAACACACAGTAGCGGTCAGAGACAGCCATGTCAACAACAGAGGACACACTGGTGGACAGGCCATGCGTGACGACCAAGTCCAGCGTGTATCCTCTGTTGTGAGTCAGCTGTGTGACATGCTGGGTAAAATCCATATAAATCAGGACATTTAAAAATATGTTGATGAAGGATCTAAAAGTTTATCCACATGTAGATTAAAATCACCAGCTAAAATGATGTTTTCATAAGGGTTGTGCAGAGTTGATAAAAATTCTGAAAATCCTTGAATAAAAGGTGTCCTCTTTTTGGGAGACAAACTGTAACACATAATATCTGAAGAGGGCTAAAAACAGTTGGAATATATTCAGATGTGCTATAATTATCAACTAAAACAGGTTTGGCATGAAGCTTTGATGTACTTATAAATGCAGTACCGCCTCCCCTTTTGCTGCTCCTCGTGGAATTAGTGAAGTTATGATTTGTTTGGGAGTCCTCTGTAAGAACAACAGGGGCATCCATCCATCCATCCATCCATCCATCCATCCATCCATCCATCCATCCATCCATCCATCCATCCATCCATCCATCCATCCATCCATCCATCCATCCAGTGGATCAACTAGATCTAGTAATAAAACTGGATGTGTTAAGTATGAAACCGTTTGGAGATTTTTAGAATGCAGTGATAGTTTTTCAACCATTAAATTCAGCTTTAAAAGTCACAATATCTTAATCATAGTATCACAATATATCTTATCGTGATACATACATCTCCAAATTTTTACCAATACACATCCTCTATCTATCTATCTATCTATCTATCTATCTATCTATCTATCTATCTATCTATCTATCTATCTATCTATCTATCTATCTATCTATCTATCTATCTATCTATCTATCTATCTATCTATCTATCTATCTATCTATCTATCTATCTATCTATCTATCTATCTATCTATCTATCTATCTATCTATAGTTTTTTCATTTATTTGTTTCTTAGAAATCCACCAGATGGCAGCAGCATGACAGAGATAGACTAAAAATATTCCTTTACCCACGTTGTGCTTTTGTTTCTTGTTTTTGGATATTATTTCGGAATAATTTAATCTTTGTAATTCTTTTTCCTACATAGTTCATAAAGAGTTGCTTGTGTGAAACAACCAAAAGATCTCATAGTATCATTACCCTTATGAAATAAAATGTACATCCAAGTTCAGTCTGGATCATTAGCCTTTTCTTGACAATTTATACAGGATGGATAGTAGTATAAAGGTATATTTCTAAGTTAATGAAGATAATTGAATTTAATCAATTCAAAATGAGAAAGGTTGACCAAAAAATAAGTCACTTGAGTCCGTGTTTCTGTTGGGGAGACGTCATCTGTTTTGCTCAACCTATAAATAAAAAAATGAATAACCGCTCATCATCAAAATGTCGCTTGAAATGACGGAATGTGAGTAACATGGTGTTGCAGGAAAAAATGGGAGGAGTAGCTATAAGTCGACACCTTGGCTGGGTGTATCCCTCTAATAACAGCAGGTACCTCCGCCGTTTCGCTTCTGTGTCTCTCTGCTGGGAAGACTTGAACCGTCCGGGATGGCTCTGATCGACTTGTCGCTTCTTTTTCTCCTCTCTTTTACCGGTGAGGCTTAACTGTTTGTTGCCATTTAAATGCTCTAAGTGTGTCTATTCTCAAGTACTGTTTAGATCTTGTTTACGCTGTTTCCTCAAAGTTTATCGTAGGTGTACTTTGACTACACTCTTGAGTGCAAAACAACTGTTTTATTTGTGGGAATTCTGCTTTGCTTACACGCAGGGTGCTGTGTTGGATTGGACATTCTACCTGATGGTCCTGTGGATGTAATTTTGGGGAAAAATGTGACTCTAAATATCCTGTATGCAAAGAAGCCGGACGACATCCTAGTCTGGGGTTACAGTGACGGGAAAGATTTGACCAATATTGCAACTTTGCGCCAAACTGCTTTACAAGTGAACGCCCCATATAAGGGCAGAGTCATTGTTAATACCACCAATGGTTACCTGACTATAAACTCCCTAAAACCAGAGGACAGCGGGGATTACAGCCTCAACATACTAACAGGGGATGGACCGACTCTTACCGGAGAGATTAAAGTCAGGGTTCTGCGTGAGTCATTACTCTTTTTTTTATTATTATGTGTCTACCTATATAGCTACAAATGTTTATTCAGATGTTCACTAAGCCGTATATTAGAAATGCTGTAGTGAGTGGCCTGTGTTTGTTTTGTCTCACTCGTGGCTTCATGTAAAGCTGCGCCGCAAAGAGTTAACTGCGGGTCTCAAATAGTAACTGTCACACCTAGTAGGCTACTGAGAGCAGGTTTGCCTCCGCCGCCAGAAAATCAGGTATAACTGTGCACGAAATGTGTCAACAGAACAAGCAAACAGTTAGGCCAGCCAATGCAAGCTTTTCTGTGACAAAACAGTAAAAACTGCTATAAATCCATTGTAAGTATAACAGAAATGGATGAACGGCTGGAAAAACCCACTAGTCCCGCGGGACCTCAGGGCGTGGTTCCTAGTACCTGCTACTGTAATCTGCTGGTGTGATCTATAGCCTACTGGGTTGCAGTTTCATATAGATCCAAAAAGTTCAAAGGTTTTGCTCAGTTTTTGAAGTTGTGACCTTATTTTAAGGGTGTTTTGAAGCCCAGAGGCCATTTGATAGTTGATGTCCTCATTTGAACAGATGTGTAAAGCTGTGCTTCCTGTATTCCTATGCTCTATTCATCTCTGAAGTATAATGTTGATTTGTGTTGTATCATGTTAATTTGCATCATATTCTTCCTGGCTCTGTTTGATGATCCAGTTTAACATAGCATGGGCAGTTTTCTACCAAACAGCATATTCAGATTTGTTTCAAAAAGACAAAACACATAAAGTTATCAAGCATTTTGGGAATAAATCAGTTATTCCATTGTGGACAAAGGTCTGCAAATACAAATGTGAACAAATTTGCTGGCTCTGCAGTTAAATATGTTTTGAAAGCTTTGTTACAAATTCTGCTTTAATGGAATACCATAATGTCAAAGAAAAAATTTCAAAAATCCTGCTTTCAATTTCTCTATACTATAAGGGGGTACCATCCCATATTAAAATGATTTTTTTCTTCGGTTTCAATCTAACTGAAAGAAAGTTGTAGTCTTCCATTACTATGTTAAGTTGATCAGAGTTTCTAGGAATTTAACATTGGTAATAAATGCCTTTCTCAGGTATTAATATTGCATTGCCCAGAGGCCCATTTCTTGGTCATTGGCTACTAGGCTGGTCGAGGCCCTATGCTTATCTTGCTACTACTCACAGTGGACACAATGGTTAGAGACCTATTGCAAAGAGAGGCATATTGGCGTCACCTAGTATCCAAAATAACTATTAGATTTTAATTCAATTCAATTCAATTCAGTTTATTTATATAGTGCCGATTCACAACAGATGTCATCTCAAGGCACTTAACAAGAAGTCATTTCAATACATTTATACAAACATTCCAATCAGTTAAAAAGTTTCCTATTTAAGGAATCCCAGCAGATTGCGTCAGTCATTGGCGTGAGGTTGGGCCCCGTTTTTATTTTATGTACCTGTTTACTTGTTTTGGAGGCATCTTGGGGAAAAGGCATTTCTGTCCTACCAATATTGTAACAGCTTGCTGAAAATAAAGGGAAGGGTACAAGAAAGCAGTGAGCTGAAATAGGAAACAAAGATTTCAGATCAAAACAAAGATTTGTCCCTGACAGGTTTTGCCTCTGCATTGTTTAAATAAACCCAGTTGGTTTTCCCTGTCTATTTTTTCAGCACCAGAGCAGATCTGTAGTTAGCCTATGAGTCAGTTGAAGAGTGCTTGCAATTCACATTGAGAACTGGTCGCCACTCCTTTACATTGTTCCCACACGCCCCTTGTTGCCTAATCTGCTGTATGCAAGTAGTACAGTCATTGTTGGAACTCCTGGATTATCGGTAACTAGTTAGGCAGGTCCAATGGTTGATATATTTTGTCCATTTCGATTCATTGTATTGCTATGTTGATTTCATCTCACAAATAAGATACAGTGAAGAGGACTTAGCACCGGGCGTGTGCATTAATTAATAATGCTTTGCTTGTCATTAGAGTTGGATTTAATCAACAAAATAACTGATTTCTAAAGACCTCACTAGAAATATCCACCATATGACACACTTCCTGTGAAGTTTTCAGCACTCTTCAATTGAATATAATACATTTTCATAAAACTTAGATATGTCAGGATTCAATAAATTCCCCTAGACTTGAGTACACCATCTGATTGTTGTTGAATTTTAAGATTTAATAATTTCAAATTTGACTGTGAAAGCAATGCTAGTCAGAAATGTCTTCTTCTGTCATGTTGTCCGCTCTGTTTCGTCTTGTAATCTTTTTATTTCCTTGCAGAGCCTGTGTCTAATGTTGACATCAAGTCAAACCTGCTTGAGGCCATCGAGCTCAACAGCACAGTGGTTCTTACCTGCTCTTCTAAAGGATCTTTGCTGACCTTCAGCTGGACCAATAAAAGCCAACCCATTGTTCCTGATGAGCGGGTAACAGTGAAACATGTGAGTTTCATTAATTAAATTTAAAATTAAATTTATTTGGAATCATTAACACAAATTTTGATATTAAGAGTTTCCAATTCAATTAATAACCGTAGATGTTCAAACAGTAATGCAAAGTTTTATATACAGAGTATAAGCTAAAGTGAAGTGATTGTTAAATTTGTGTATCCACAAAATGTTGCTATAACATTTTTGATTAGCCTGTTTGTTCTCTTTAGAAAAGAAAAAGTAGATAAAATGATGCAACATAATGAATCACTGTCAACAGTTTTTTTTAGAGCTTACGCAGAATGTTTAAAGTGTTGCTCACAAATATTTTATTGGTATTTTCTCTTTGGACTGTAACACAGGGAGAGTCCTCCAGTAACCTGACCATCACAGGTGTCCTAAGGAATGACTTGGTTGGGCCTATTGTCTGCACAGCAGCAAATCAACTGGAAAAAGAGAGCAGTGCCCCTTTCAATCTCACAGTCTACTGTAAGTTATTCGCCTACACTTACACTGTAACCCCTTTATGTGCTTTAAAGACAGAACTGATAACCTTAGAGAAAAATAAGATTGGATATAGAGGTTGCATTAAACTTCCCAGAACATGTGTGAAAAATATTACTGCAATCTAATTTGGTTCCAGCTGCAATATTTATATTCTGCCTGTATTGCTTAGGCCAGGTTCACAAGGCAAGATAATTATGCCAATTTTTGACCTTCTGACAATCTTAAGGATTCCCAGATTATCATGACAGTTCTGAAGTTAATCTTACCAGATATTCCTGCCGTGTGTGTTGTATTCTGGGTGCTTTGGCGTGCACGGAAAGATGTTGGGACGGCTCCGATCCCAAATCAGGGGTATTCAACAAATGGGATTGTCATCTCCCAATTTCACTGCGTGTATGGTGTGTTCTGAGGACAAACAAGCATGCTGCCTGTTGATTGTGATGGGTAGCCAATCAGAAAGTGAAGCGACAGGCAGAGATACTCCTCCCCCTTGTCCGCCATGTTAATTTACTCCAAAGTCCCGTTTTATCTCGTGAGGTTTTTCAAAATTTCCAGTCTCACCTGGGAATATCCGTGAGTGAATTGTGTTCGTGTGTGTTGTATCTTCTTTGCCGTGGTGCCGCACATCACAAGGTCCAAAACTGTTATCTGTGATTTTCTTTTATCACCATGTGTGCGGTCTCTCAGGTTTTAAAAATAATACCAAATTGTTAAAATCTTGCCGTGTGAATTGGGCCTTAGGCAGTTCCCACCACATGAGCACAATTCAGTTCGAAATATGGAGTTCTGCTCTATCTGAGAGGGAGAACGCTTAGTTTAATATAGAACATGCACTGAGTAGTTACAGGTTGATACCAACCTCCAGTTTTCTCTGAGGTCTGTCCTGCCGCTTTCAATTTAGACCAATTTTGTTTTCTTGACTATAATACTCAAAAGTGAATTAATGTGTAAAATCCATCAGTTTTAAACTTTTATAAATCATAGTACTGACTGAAGATTATGGAAAGTGTTTTTTGTCTGATTAGTAAAATTGGCCATTTTTACACTAGGGAAAAGGAAGACACTTTAAGACTTCTTAAATTGAATAAATCTTTTCCTAATCTTTAATTGAAACATTCTTTGCACACTAACTTAAAAAGAATACAGATTTTCTCATGTTAAAGTTTTGACAAAAACAAAGAAATCTACTTAAAAACAAAATAAAATTGGCATTAAAGGATGAATTTATTTAAAGCTTTTTACACCAACAAATGTGAAGGGCCTTAAACATTGACATGTTTAATCATGAGGAAAAACAATCCAAAATCACCATTGTGAGTATCTATTGTCTGTTTTTACAATGTTTTGATAAAAAGTGACGTTTTGTACTTCCGTTGCGAAATATACATTTCTGGTTTTTGTGTTGTTATTAGTGGTTAATTAGGTGGTGAGGTAAAAGTCTTTTAAGGCTTTATCTTGGGATGTGTGCCAAAATCCAAGCTCATATCAGTCATAGCATTTGGACAGTTATCATTCTTCATTCATTTCTTTCAGTTTTTACTCTTTGGCAAGTTACACTTGACTAAATGAACTCCACACCTGTTTGACAACAAAAGGTCACTGAGAACAAGTGGCTGTCATTCCACTCCAGCACACCATTTGACATAAATAGTTAATCTATGGTTTTCTTCTTCAAAGTTACACCCACATATGAGAATAAATGAAGAACTAAATCCTGTTCAAATTCCAATGAAAAAATCCCTATCTTAGCAGCCTTGTAGCAATGTAAACTACTGCATTTGAAACTGTTGTCTATGTTTGCAAGCCACTCCCTTTCAGGCTGTCTTTTGAGGCTGAAACCAGATTGTGCACACAACAGCCAACACCTCCACTCCTTCAGCATGAATAACCTGAAAGGCAGCCAAACCACACAACCACAGCTTTGGCCTGTTATTAATTATTCAAGAGCTTACCGCTACAGCTCGGGAGGGTTAGACAGGTCAAGTTGGACAGGAAAAAAAGGAGTCTGGTCTCTTTTGTAACTTTTTATATCTCTATACAAACCTAAAATAGATTGGTAACGACTAGGTTTCTACTTTACCTTTCTTAAAAGCCATGCCCCTTTTTACCTGTTTTACATATTAAACTCCTATAAAAAAGTGGAGTTAAGACTTTAAAAAAAAACAGAACCAAGCCTGATTAGTACACCTGTGGTTGTAAAGCTTCTAAAGAAACAGTAAAAGGAGTTGCACCCCCCCCCCCATAAATTAATAAATAGTAGTTTGCTAGACCTTCATTTTGTCTGCAGAAAATCAATCTCTCAACTCTGTATGTTCATATTTTATTATGTACATGTAGATGGACCCGAGGATGTCACCATAAAGGCCTCTGCACCATCTTCAGAGTACGTCCCATCCAGGTCCGATTTCAACCTGACATGTTTGGCCACCTCCAGCCCCGTTGCCACTTTCACCTGGTTTCATGACGAGAAGGATATAAAGGCCACTGGTAACATCCTCACCCTAAAAACTATTGAGGATCAGGGACTAGGGAAGACGAAGGGCAACTACAAGTGTGTGGCTCTAAATGCAAAGACCAAACGTGAGGTCCCTTCTGCTGTTATTCAATTCTCTGTGATGGGTGAGTAAACTTTCTAGAAAATACCCAATGTTTGTTAAACCATTTAGAGTGGGACAAAAAAGTATTTAATAGCCACCGATTGTGCAAGTTGTCCCACCTTAAAAGATTACAGGTCTGTAATTTTAAAGAATTAATTTGCAAAATGGTTCAGAAAAAGAATATTTGGTCAGTAAAAGTAGTTCACCTCAATACTTTATAATGTGACCTTGGTTGGCAATGACAGAGGTCAAATGTTTCCTGTAGGTCTTCACCACTGTAGCTGGTATTTTGGCCCATTCTTCCATGCAGATCTTCTCTAAAGCTGTGATGTTTTGGGGCTGTCGCTAGGCAACAACTCCCTCCACAGATTCTCTGTTGGATAGAGGTCTGAAGACTGGCTAGCCCACTCCAGATCCATGAAATGCTTTTTACATAGCCACTCCTTTGTTGTCCTGGCGGTGTGTTTGGGATCATTGTCATGCTGGAAGATCCTGCCACGTTTCATCTTCAATGCTCTCACTGATGGAAGGAGGTTTTTGCCCAAAATCTCAAGATACATGGCTCCATTCATCCTTTTCCTTAACACGAATCAGTCGTTCTGTCCCCTTTGCAGAAAAACAGCCCCAAAGCATAATGTTTCCACCCCCATGCTTCAGAGTGGGTAAGTTGTTCTTGGGATGCAACTCGGCAGTCTTCCCCCTCCAAACACAGCGAGTGGCATTTATACCAAAGAGTTCTATTTTGGTCTCATCTGACCACATGACATTCTCCCAATCCTCCTCTGGATCATCCAAATGGTCTCTAGCAAACTTTAGACGGGCCTGGACATGTGCTGGCTTAAGCAGGGGGACTCTAGAGCGCTGCAGGATTTTAATCCCTGACAATGTAGTGTGTTACTAATAGTCACCTTTATCACTGTGGTCCCAGCTCTTCATGTTATTGACCAGTTATCCCCGTGTAGTTCAGGGCTGTTTCCTCACTGTTCACAAGATCATGTTTACCTTATGAGGTGAGATCTTGCATGGAGCCCCAGGTTGAGGGAGATTGTCAGGGATATTGTATTTATTCCATTTTCTAATAATTGACAGTTGATATCTTCTCACCAAAGTGCTTGCCTATTGTAGATTGGCTCATCCCGGTCTTTTACAGGTGCATAATTTTGTCTCTGTTGTCCTTGGACAGCTCTCTGGTCTTGGCCATGGTGGAGCTTGGAGTCTGACTGTTTGAAGGTGGGGGGAGGTGTCTTTTATACAGATAATGAGTTCAAACATTAATACAGGTAACGAGTAGAGGATAGAAGAGCTTCTTTAAGAAGAAATAACAGGGCTGTGAGGGCCAGATGTCTGGCCAAATATTTATTTTCCATCCATCCATCCATCCATCCATCCATCCATCCATCCATCCTATGCAGGGTTGCGGGGGGGCTGGTGCCTGTCTCCAGCAGTTACGGGGGGAGAGGCGCGGTACACCCTGGACAGGTCACCAGTCCTAAGGGCAGACCCTAAGGGCAATTTGGAGAAACCCCTTTTGGACTGTGGGAGGAAGCCGGAGTACCCGGAAAGAACCCACGCATGCAAACTCCATGCAGAAAGACCCCAGGCTGGGATTTGAACCCAGGCCTTCTTGCTGCAAGGCAACAGTGCTACAAACTGTGCAGCCCAAACATTTATTTTCTGCACGTAAATTCTTAAAAAATCATACAATGTCATTTCCTGTGATTTTTGCTTCACATTCTGTCTCTCACAGTTGAAGTGTACCTATGATGAAAATTACAGAGCTCTGTCAAAGTTTTTAGTGGGACAACTTGCACAATCAGTGTCCCACTTTTTTGCCCCACTGTAGATCTGGCATAGCCCTCTTGAAATATTTCCTTTTAAAAAAGCAATTTTAAGAAGCTAAACAAAGTCAGTGCTGAGGATATTAGTTTTTGTTTTTTAACAGTAACATGTTTGAATTGATTATTAAGCCAACGACATAATTCAAATGAAATTATATCAATATTTTAAAAAAATACACAGCGTAAGGCCATCTTATTTTTCAGAAGACCTCATTAGTAAAAGCTGGGTGCATATTGAACATTAGGAAAATAAAAATTAGATTTTAGATGGCCGTTCACAGTAACATGTTTTCTAAAAGCAAAAAGTTCAGATCAGTGTCGGTTCCACAGACAGTTGAGACAAAGAAGGATTAATCTCTCCTTTGTGACACGCCTTTGAGGCACCAGACTGCTAAATGAACACCTACAAGCTGCCTGTGACGCCTTTAGTTCATTCAGGGAAACATTACAAATAGATCGCAGCTTGTACTTGACATTTTGTGTAGCAAACACACAGAGCAAGCACTCTCTGTAATTTGTAACCAAACATTCTTTAATATGTTTTTCTTCCCCCATAGCAGTTTTTTTTTTCTTGCTGGCAACAGACTATTTGTGCGTGAATAACCTGCTAGATTGGTGGATAGTCTTACATTGTGCCCTAAGGAGTTATTTTTGTATTTTTTCCTTTTTTTGTTGGGAGATAAAGAAGTGTGACAGTTGAACTCAATATGAAAACGGAACTAGCTTCACCTTTTGCTTTGGTGACTCATGTCATCCATGGCATGTTGAAACAGCATTGAACTATGAAATATCCAGTATTACAGCTGAAACGGGAAACCTTTTGGAGTCATCGGGTGTTTCATTTTTAAATTAAGAAGCAAACATTAGCACGTTTGAGTTCTCAAAATAAATGCTATACAATAAAAAAGTAGAAATTGGGGTGTGAGTAAGACAGAAAAAAACACACTCAGAGAATATGTATGTTATTGAAACCGAACCGGTTGAAAAACTCTACCTACTGGCAACTGGTTCATGGCTAATTTCTACAGTTATTGAAAAAGTATGTTTCAAATAATCAAAGCAACTTTAGTATCAAACGCTAACACTAAGTGTATACAAAAAACTAAACAATTTAATTAATAGGGATGTGTGTTAGCAAGAATGCAGTGATGGGATGCTTATCACAATACATGGGGGACAAAACGATATATTGCGATACTATGAGTAAGACTATATATTGTGATTTTTACAACTTTATTTACAGTAACTGTACTAAAGCTGTCACATCATTGTAAACACTCCAACCTGTTTCATACATAACCCATCCAGTTTTATTACTAGATCTAGTAAATCCACTGGAACGAAGAAGGTGAAAACAGCCACCAACTAGCGTTCATACTTTTAATTTTACTACAAAAATTACTGTCATCATTAATGGTTCCATTCAAAAAATAAAATAAAAATTGATACATTGCTTTCGTATATCGATACAATATTGTGACATAAAATATTGTGATACATTGGCATTTTGATATTATCCCTTTTAATTAATTTAGACTACAAAAAAAACAATCTAAACCAACCAAGAACAACATAAAAAGGTGCTAATTAAACCTTAAAACTAGTTGTGCCACCTTTGGCAGCAACAACTGCCATCAAGCATTTACAATAACTGGGAATGCGTCTTTTACTTTGCAGTAGAGGAATTTTAGTACTTTGCTGAAGTGTTTTATTTTTGTCATATTTTTGTCATATTGGAAGGTTTCCAATATGACCGTTTAAGGCCATCCCAAAGTATCTTCATAAATTAATTTACTTAATTTCAGATGTTGAATAGAATATTCCAAAACCATTTCATTTTCTTTATCGAAGCCTTTCAGAGGTGAACTGGAAGGTGTGCTTCAGATCCTTTTCTTGCTGTATATTCCAACTGCACTAGGTGTCACTTTTTACGTTTGTAAATGAGTGTATTTAAGGTAGGAGCATCTAATCAGGGTAAGGTACTGTTGGTGGGAAAAAGCAAACAGTTTGTGACTGCTGTGCTGTTGTGATATATTGGTTTGAAGATGATCTGTGAAACTGCAAATTCAAACATCGGTGTGCAATAAATGCTTAACAAGCTGACAAGATAAGCATGACTGAAGTTGTTGGACTAGCTCGGTACTATAACTTTAATTCATAACGGTGGCACCGTGGCGACACCGCCCATTGAACACATCAGTGGCTTCAAGCGTAGGCTTAGCCTCTAAAAAGGGAAATCCATAAGATATTTTTACATTGTACAGATTACATGTGAGCCTTTGGGTTTAGTTTGTTAAGAAATGCTGTTTGTCTTGTAAATCCCACATTGATTGCATTTTCGCAATCAGTGTCATTCTAATTGTTAAATCAAAAAGACATTCATTAACTGAAGAAAGTAGGCCTGCAATGCTTTAGTAGTTTAGTAGTTGTTTTGGTCTGGGTTCTTTGGTGACCTCCTGGATTAGCCATTGGTGCACTTTAGTCATTTTCGCAAAATAGATTTTTCTTTTTAAGATTTGTAGTCCACTTTATATTGTCAGACAGGTAGGTTTATGTGGTTTATTTCATGTTTATGACTTTCTTACTTTTTTGACACAAAACACCCAGACTAATGATTTCCTTCTCTTCTTTAATGTTCACAGAGCCAATTTCTGGTATTACATTAACTGGCCCAACTGGTATCCTCATCGCCGGCAACAGCAGTGCCAACCTCAGCTGCCAGGCGACAGCAGGCAACGTGACGGACATAATGTGGCTGAAGGATGGTAAAACCCTCTCTTCCACCTCGCTTGTTGTCTTCTCCAGTGACAGAAGCTCAATATTTATCGAGGTGCTGCAGAAAGAGGACAATGGAAACTACACATGCCAGCTCATGAACTCTGTCAGCAAACAAGAAGCTCACTTTTCATTGGTGGTCAATTGTAAGTGTTTGCTACAGTCTTTATTGCCTATTATTTAGTGACCATAGTTTGGTTAATCTTTACCTACTTATATCCAGATGGTCCCGAGTCACCAGAAGTGAAGGGTAAAAGTCAAGTAGAGTTGGACGGCGCTGTGGAGTTCACTTGTTCTGTCTTGTCTGTCCCACCTGCCAAAATTATTTGGAAGATAAATGGCACAGTGATCCCTGGACAAACAACAACTGTGTTGGCCATTGGAAAGGCCGCTTACAAGGACTCAGGAATATACACATGTGAGGCAACCAATGCTGTGACTGGGAGGACCATCTCCTCCTCTCAAGTTCTTAGTGTCAAAGGTGAGCTTGTTGTGTCAATTAATTTTTATATTACCAGTACACCAATAGTGTTAGGTACAGAGTATACGCCTGTACGCTTGAATCAGTTAGGGTTACTCTAACCCTAACCCCTTCAAATTCAAAAATATATCACAACTATATTGCCATTGAGATCTCGTTAATGTAATTAGAATGGGATGTTTTATGGAAACAGTTTTCCAGATGTCATAAATTAATACCTTGCATACCAATAGGATTATCAGTCTTGTTTAGGAAGTCTCCCTCCATTCAACTCCATACATCTGATATATAATAGTACCCTAGGTGCCCAAAAAGGTTTCAGAGAATATGGGAAGCATCATAATGACAGTTAAATAAGAATGGAGGTAGGAATATGTGCATTTATTGCAACTGATATGTTCATTGGTATATTTAACAAAATATTACAATCACATGGTTTTCTAACATTCTTCAGTGACAAGATTTGATAGGATGGTTGTTCAGGCTTATAGGGTTGTAGAATTGCATGCGGTATGATTGTAACCATAGAACTTTCTAATCAAACCTCCAGTTTCCCAACAGTACTGACAGTTTTAGTTTTTCAACATTCAACGACATTTTAACCAGCATCACTATGATAAACTATATGGTGGCAACTGATCTGAGACTAATGATATGACTCAGCCTATAGAATGTCAATTGTTGAAATTATCAGCACTGGAGATCATTTCCATTGAAACATTCCTATGTTCCTGCAAAACTATCTCCCACGATCAGAGAGGTAGACTTTCATTTCCCTTTTCTAGTTCAAGCTTTGTTTTATCAATATGCAAAACATGTTTCTGTGATTACTGAGAAAAATACCGTTGTTGTGTGGTGTTTTTATAGAAAACATATACGAGGGTCTCTCAGATGGAGCTATTGCCGGAATTGTCATTGCATGCCTTGTTGCAGTTGGAGCCTTCATCGCCTTGTTCTTCTACTGCAGACAGAAAATACCGTAAGTACTCTTTTGCATTTAGATACATCCTTTTTTTATCAGATCGTTTATTGTCCTAAATATCTGTGGGCTTAAAAACAATGGAAGAGTGAATTGATTTTGGTCCTGGCTGTGTATGGCTCTGTCCTTGTCTCTTTAACTGACTTTTCCTTGAATATAAGAGAAAGCTGTTGTTGCAGTTTTCGCTTCCGATAAATGAACAATCGTTTCAGTTCATAGCTTCTCACTGTGTCTGTAAAATCTCTCTTTGTTTCTGTTTCTCAATGTGTCGACCACTTTGTGACCTTCTATGAAATTCTTGACATTCCTGTCGCTTTGGTGCTTTGCAACATGTTGGGAAGATGTACAAACGGGTACAGATTATACAGTTGCTAAACTATTACAACATATAATTCTTTTTGTTGCATGAAAATGTTTCACAACTAAATCAAATTCTTACACCTACAAAAGAGCTGGCCAGACAGACCAAACTCTGCACCGTTAGTACAAATTTGCAAAGAGATGAGCAGTACCAACTATCAAAATAGGCTTTTTTTCTTTTTACCTAAAACATGATCAGTAGCACCCGTTAAAATAATTCTTTGGGTTATAAATATTTGTATTTTTAAAGAAAACTGTGAGCTGTATCCATTTTTGCAGTTCACTTGAGTGGAACCCAGGAGGTGCACTGTGGTGTTCCTAGTAGAACTGGGCCAGTATGAGATTCTCTTGATGTGATAACAAAGCAAAACTGTTCACGGAAATTGCACAAAAGTTTAAAACAAAACAGAACAAAAAACAAGCATGATCTAATATATTTTATTTAAAGCAGTTATCATTATAGCCTCTGTTATTCCCACCACCGCAACAATATTTTTTTATTACACTGATATTATCTACAACATTTCTTGATTATTTATATGTTCATACCTTGGCAGGAGAAGAAACTGAATACCCACTCAATTTAGTCAGAGTTTTAAGGTGCTCATTGTGCAGAATGTTACACCTTTTGCCTATGTGCTCCTTAGAGGAACACATTCATAACAAGCAGGCTAATTTCTTGGTTTATCTGCTAAAGTAACTGATAGGTGCCACTCCTTAAGTTTCAACATTATAACTGCTATGTTTATTGCATCTAGAAAAAATTCCAAACAGCAAAATTTGTCTTTCTTGTAATCGAGGTTGTGGCATAGGGGCCTTTGTTCAGTCAGCTGACCAGTCATTGAAGCAACAGGTGGGGAAGGGGCAATGTTATGTTACTTTATGCCGTATACATACTCAGAAGATTCTGGTCACTCCAAAACTTTCCTGGACATCTCATTAAAAAAATATTTAAACCCTAGAAACAGTATATGTAATTTTAAGACTGATTGATGAAAGGTTCAAGCAACAAATCAAAACCACTGTGTCCCACAAGCACCTCACATTATCTACATACTGTACATTAGTAGTAACCTTAGCCCCGTATCCTGTGCCGTTTTAACACACCAAACCACAACAGAAACTGTTATCCTGAGACAAACGGGTGAATCGGTGAGAGATATTCACATTCCTCATTTCAGTAACTAGAGACAAAGAGCTTCCACAGAGCTGTGGTCTCAAAGTCAAAAGTCAAAAAATGTTAAACCAAAATTAATCTATTTGCTCTATAAATTTTTTTTTTCAGTTTTCATTGCAATGGGATTTTTATTAATATTTTAATTTGTAGTTGCCAAATAAGAAATGCCAATAAGAAAATTGTCTTAATAAAGTCATAGACTATAATGGTAGGTCAATAATAAGAGACATTAACAAAATGAAAGTACTGCATGGAGAATTCAAAAAACATGGCTTGTTGTAGGAGCATTCAACCAATAGCTATCCAACTGGTTATTCTGCTTTCTGAGAGTTCCAAAGAAAATGTTAAAACCTTCACATGTACTTTCAGTTAAAGTGAGACTTGTTGTGTCATGAGGAAAGCAAAAGATGCATGAGAATTGTTTATACTGTTTTAGCCATCATGGCATTACTTGTGTGTAAATTGTGAAAATGTATTGCACACACTATAAGAAATTCTTTTAGCTTCTACCTTCAGGTTATAAAAATTATCCCCTACAACTGTTTTTTAAAAACTGAGGAATCTGTGTTTGTCATTGGGTGTGAGTGTGAGATCATGTTCTTTAACTAAACCTTCCCCTCCTTCCTTGTCCTTTAACAAATCTCCTGTCAGGATTATCTGATGCTACGGGGGTCATCAGGTGTCAGGTTCAGAGGTGATGGGAGATGTTCTTATTTAGAGCAACTCCCACTGCCCTGAGGCCTCGGAGATATTCACCTGTCAATCCAGTTGTTTTGTATTCATCAAGCTTCCATGTTGTTTATATTAATGGAAATTGATTTGCATGGAGTGTCATATACTTCTTATTGGAGTTGTGTCTGGTTGCAAGAATCATCTTCAGCCTCAACCGAAGGGTTCTGGATTTACTGGGCCTCAAGTCGCTAAGGACTTTCTAGGAAAAGATGCAGCGTTTTGATTTTTTTCAAATGAGATGATGAGATTCACTATCTTATTTTCCCTCTGTTCCTCTCAGGATCTTTTGTAAACAGTTTTTTTTTTCAGGGGTTTGATTGGCCATTAGTCAAGCTTTTGAACCTAATTTTGAAACACTACTCTGGACCAGCGCTGATGAACCTTGCAGCCTTGAATTCCATGGTGGTCTAAAGAAATGATTTGCTTTGTGATACAGGAGTGAAACCCAAACAGTGCTGGGTAGCCTTCTAACCTTGCAATGCAAACCTTAGCTTCATACTGCAGATTGTTTTGGTCAAACAAGACATTGCAGATCTCAGGTAGAAGGTAAGGCAATTTAAAAGTATTGTCAAAGGAAAGTAAGGAAGGAACAAAGTTAATTGTTGCACTTAACCACCTTAGACAAACCAAACAATGTCAACAGTGGTGACAACCACATTGCAGACAACAGATGACAGACTGTACCAAAAACTGGTATTGTCTGTGCAACAACATTGTGCTAGTTCATCAGCAAACATTCTGCTGCACAGAAAATGCGGGTGCATAGTTATAGTATTACAATCAAATAAAGTGTATTTGGGATTTAGTGAAACTGGTGATTTGCAATGTGCAGCCACAACTCAGCAGCAGCTACAAGGTGCTATCATCTCAATATGGACCAAAATATCTAAGAAACGCTTCCAACAGGTTGATAAATATATGTCACAGTATACTAAGGCACCTCTAAAGCCTAAAAGGGGTTCAACCTGTGGTTAGCAGGGTCTGTCTAATAAAGTGACTGTTGAGTGTTTGTGTGCATTGAAACGTCCAGCTTTTTAAGAACAATTGCTACATAGCAATGTAAGTGGACTGAAGGTCTGGGGTCAAACGTCCTGGTACTTAAACCTTTTGTGCTCTAGCTGAAAACAAACATAAAGAAGGAACAATACACTTTATGCTAAAGCCTGGAAGTGCCACACATCCATGTCTTCAGAAGTCAAAATAAAGATTGAATTCCTTGATAATCAACGGGTCTTATACGGATCCTGAATAACAAAAGAACACACATAGATTAAGCTGCAGGTGCACACTGATAACTTACAAAGAACCAGTGCCTAAACTTGTGCAACACAGTAAAGCCACCCATGTGAAACATTGCGTAATGAGGCTCATGAGGCTTTGTGGATAGAAATCTTGCCAACTGTCAATACCCATATTTCTTCAGACATTTAGTAGTTATATATCAGAACAGGATAAACAAGTAACTACATTTTATGTATTTAAACAGTGAAGAAAAAATCCTACTGACAAAACCATGATGTGTTAAAAAAACTAAAAATATCCCTACTATTTTAAAGATATAAACTTTTTGACAGTGACTCAATGAAAATAACAGTGTTGCTAAATTGTAATTAATACTACCATGCAGAGTTATCAGGGAGATATTTTTTTTTTAATGTTTTTTTTTTTACATAAACCTTAATCTCATGGTTTCTGTAAAGCTGCATTTTTTGTGAAAGCCTGCAGGGCACATTAGTCTAAAGTAATGTAGTTCAGTCAAGGGAAGCAGAGTCTGAGATTGTAGATATGTTTTGTTTGCTTTGGAACGCTAGGTACAACAACGATCTTGATAATGTTAGATTATCATGTATGCAGCTATAGTTTATACTGCCAATGGCAGGGGTCTAAAAGCACATCCTGTTATATGTCTATGCACTGGGGACACAATAGAAACTGGTATCCCAGAAACAGACAAGTTAGAGACAGATGTACAGTATTTATTCCCAGCGCTTAAATGTTTTCACTTTTTATCACTTTATAAACACATACTAAGGGAAAGGACTGGGTCAGACAAGTAGCCAAAAGACCCGTGGTAACTCCGGAGAATGTGCAGAGATCCTCAGCTTAGGTGGAAAACTCAGGACAACTAACAGTTTTGCACTCCACAAACCTGGCCTTTATGGAGGAGTGGCAAGAAGAGAGCAATTGTTAAAAGAAAGCCATAAAAAAGTCCTATTTCAAATTGTCAACAAGACATTTGAGGAAAAAGCAAACATTGAAGAAGGTTCTCCGGCTTGAGATGAAGGCCGAACTTTTTGGATTCCTTTAAAAACTCATGATGGAAAACTTATGCTGCAGACTACCCCCACTGTAAGACATGGAGGTGGCAGCACTAGGTTAATGGAAAGTTAGATGGAGCTAAATCCAGGACTACCCTTTAAGAAAAAAATGTTGTTGCTGAAAAGAGTGATAAAAATTGTGGATCTCCTGTAAAAGACTAACAAACCGAGTGGCTTTTAGCACCACATTCATTTAACATCAACTGATTTTCACACAAATAGAAGAAGTGGGAAACAAAATACACAAGAAAGTAACAAACGTGTCATGAGTTTTCCTTCCAGTTCCGGTTAAAGTGCCCACCATCTCCACATGCTTCCTTTTGTAACTGACCCTGACATTAAGGTTTACTTCGTCTGGTATTGTGCAGACATAGTCTGAGTGCATTCCCTCCGGTTCTCAGGTGTCAGTAAAAAATCTGTGTTCAGTCAAGAAATGGACATTAGGTGAATTGGGCCACAACAGGGCAAACCATGTAGATTTTAGAGGAAATGCAAACAACTTCTCACTGCCTGGGAACTGTAACACGCAAATTCAAATTTGAATTACAAAGTGAATATTCAAATGGTCACATCTTAGAAATAGTTGATATTCTAGAAGCTGACATATTTAATTTCTACCATAATAGAATTTTAGGAAATCATGGTTTTGATCAAATTATGATCAGTTATAGATTGACCAAATAGATGGTAACATCCCTTAAATTGTATCACTGTGGCATCTGGTTGTTGGCCATGAGGCTACTGTTTACACCAGTTTTTCATAGATTAATAAATGTTGGGAAATATTTTCTATTCTAAGAATCTATTTCACAAAATACCTTGTGAGTGGTTAAACCAGTCAACATTGTTGCTCTCCAGAAATCTTCTTCCTCAGCTTGACTGTTGAAAGCATTTGCTTGTTTATGGCTAGAAGGAAATCATTCAACAGCTAAGTCAGACAGTGTTGTCAGATTCTTATCTATCGAGTGGCTCACATCACAAAGGGCTCTTGTGTTTATGCATACACAAGTTTTGAAGTTCATCTTCTATCTCAAGGAGACAACAGCAAAATGGGGACGTCCATATGTAAAGCTGCTATACCAAATCTGGAAAATAAGCTAGCATAAAACATTTTTTTTCATGCCTCTTAATAACGATGACAATGACCCGGAGTGGGGTCTCTGTTGTCTGTGGGGGTCGGGGCCGGCCGGTGGCCAGCATGTGCAGCCGCCTCTCCCCTTTTCTCTGGGCCGATTGTCATCGCCAGTCCCTGTATGGCGTCTCGCCTTGTTTGCTGGTTGGGGTGCCTGGCTGCTGGTCGCGGCGGCTGGGTGGCGTTTCTGGCAACAGGTGCTCTCCCCCTACGAGGGCACTTGGACGGGGGGGAGGGGTGTGCGGGAGGGGGGGGGACTCAACCTGGGTGTCTAGTGTCTTTTGTGTTTTGAGAGTAGAGCGAATGTCAGGGTGGGTTTAGTTCCCCTTCTGGGATGGGGCTGGGGGGACTGCCTTGGGGTCCGTGGGGCTTTGTGGTGCTATGGCCGTGGGCCCCGGGTCGGACGTGCCATGGCCTCCCTCCCCTGGTGGATCCCGGTGAACAGTGGTGCCTATTGGGGTCAGTGGGGGAGCTGGCTCCCTGGGAAGACATTTTGTCTCCCAGTCCTTCCCTCCCCATCCCTGGACACCTCTGTCCACCCGCTCCATCACTTTACCACTCATATAGGGTCTTGGGGCATGGGTACATCACTGGGGGTGCGAGGAGGGGCTTCCCTCCTCGCTGTCCCGTGGTGTCCTGGGTCCCAATTTTAATATACAACTTAGACACTCCCACTTATAACATTTTCACACGACACATATGTAGGGACTTTGGGGTGGGCACACTTTTCGGCATTCAGAGGGGGAGCGGTACAATCAGCTTCACCTCTGGTGCCGGTGCCCACTGTTAAACCACATATAGACACTGAGGGCTCGGGGTGGGGGTTGGGGGATGTGTGGCTGCCTCCCCCACATCCCACCCCTCTGTTTTAAATGCACATTATAACAACACGCATCAACACCATACTCGAGCGGGAGGATGGAGGCTAGGGGTCTTTTCCCACCCCTGTTCGCTACGGGCCATCAGGGGTTGGGGTCCGGAGGAGGACGGGCGGTCTGGTCGGGGTCCTGGGCTGTCGGGCTGCTTTGCCACTGTGGGGCCCTTGGCGGTCTGCTTGTCTCCATCCTAGAAGGTAGGGGGTCCACCTCCCGGGTCCAGGGGCTGGTGGCTCTACTGGGGCGTCAGTACCTGGACCTGGGAGCATAAAGTGTGCATGGGGTGTGTGAGTGAGGGTACAGCGTCCTTTTTTTGGGTGTCTTGTTGAGTCAGTGAGAATGTATGTGTTTTAGAGGGAGGGAACGTATGACTGTGTCTGTATGTCTTTGTCTACCTGTCAGGTTGGATCTTGGTCTGCCCCCTCGCCTGGCGCACCTTAGGCCTTACATTCAATGGGGGGCCAATTTCCCCTCCGTCACTCCCCGCCGGTGACGGGGGCCCCTGCCTGCCGGTGCGCCGGTGGTCAATCCGGTTCGGACCTGGTTCGTGCCTGGCCGGGCCTGGGGGGGGGGCGGTGTGTCGGTCGGCCGATGCGCTGGGCCGATATCTTCCTTTGGTTGGTTGGGGCACCTCTTTTAGAGGTGCCAGGTTTGGGATTGTTGGGTGGTGCCTGCTCGGTGGCTCGGCGGGATGCAGATCCGGCGTCTCTGCTCGTTTGATCACCTGTTCTGTGCGCACCGTGCGTGGCCGGTTCATTGGCGGGTTGGACCTGCCCTGGCCCTCGTTGGATGCCTGGTCTCGGCGCCCTGCGTTGCGCGGGATCAGGACCCGGGAGCTGGTACAACTTGGCGTCCAGATGCTGACTGGACCCGGCCTGGGGATGCTGTCCGTCCCCTGCGGCTATTGGTGGGGCGCTGGTATGTTGGCGGTGGGGATTGGACTAGGGTGGCGGCCGGCGGCCCGGCCGCGGCCCCTGCAGTGCCGGGGGCCCCTCGTCGGCCGGTCCCTTGTCGGGTCCCTGCTGGGGGGTGGGGTGCCCCGGGGCCCTGGCTCCCCCGGTCCGTTGACCGGCCCGCCCCGGCACGGCCGGTTGGCGGCGGAGCCCGTGGGCTCGTCACTGCTGCCCCCCGGGCCCCTGCATAGTGGCCGCTGGATGTTCCCCTGGGGTTCTCCTTTTCTCCTCTCTTGGGGGATGCGGTCGGCTTCGCCCGGGTCCGCCTGGGGCTCTGGCGGTCCTTTGGACGTCTTTGCTCCGATCTCCTTCATGTCTGCATCGATCCCTGGTGGACGGATTGATGTCTTCTCACACCAACTATCCAACACTCTTATGGAGAAACCTTATATGCACCAGCATGCTAACACACACACACAGATCTGGGGTCTCTGGTGTTTAAGGATATATTCTTGGGCTGAGGTTATCATTACTAGAGCTTGATTAATCGGTACCATGAGTTTTTCTGTGACATTGTTGTTGTATTTTTATATCTATTTTTGTCTGATGTGGTTGTGTAATTCTTAGTTCACAATGTTTGGTTGGTTTTGTCCATGTTCCTTTTTCGTGTTTTGTTTTTTCCCCTCTCTCTGCCGTCCTGTGGGTATGGAGGCAGACTTCAATGTCTTCCTGTGTTTTCTTTGTTCCCCTTCCTCTCTTGTATTTTCAACTCACCCTCTCTCATGACATTTTGTTTCCTACCTCTCTTCTTCATCTTCCTTATTTCTTCTCCTTAATTTTCCGTCTCCGTGTCCATAACATCAGGAAATAAAAAACCCAACAATTCATAATAAAGATTTTTCAGACATAAATCAAGTGGAGTACTATAGCAAAAGCTGTACTGCTCCGCTTGTGAAAGTAAATCTGTTGGGCTTCTACTTGGTACTCAGACACCAATTCTGAGCTCCACACTGCCAAACAGGACACGTAAAAAAAAAAAAAAAAAAAAAAAAATGCATACTAGCGAGACTTACCTATTATATACACCACACAAAAATTGTAATAATACATGATTTGACTGATGTTTCACATCTGGGGCTAATTATCATGGGTAAACATGCATTTGAAAAGAGCTGTTGTTTATTTATTATCCGAGTACATTTTGTAATGATGGAGGGGTGTAACAGTATTAGTACTGAAAATAGCCCTGTCGGTTCGGTACGCACATGCACCAAATAATGCAGCATTTTTAATCCTGAACACATGCAAAATGTTTATGTTCAGTATTAAGTGCTCAATGCAACGTTATGTAGCGCAAATTTAAAATAGTGACAACAAAATAAATTAGAGAGTATCCCGGCTATCATTAAACTCTGTTATTTGAGAACATTAGTCTTTCTCATACAGCTACAGTGGAGACAGAAAGGTGGACCAAAACGAAAAACCTAATATAGGTACATACAATAACTCGCTCTACTCTGGACTTACTCAGAACAGTCAACTGACATCCAAATCCAGCTACCTGTAGCACCAAATCAGCCCAAACACAGTACATCCTATGACACCTAAGTCAGAGGAATCTCCTGTTGATCAGAAAGGATATTCCCAACAACTGTGCATGCTGCATTTAGGTATATATATATATATATATATATATATATATATATATATATATATATATATATATATATATATTCAATTCAATTCAATTCAAAAATACTTTATTTATCCTAGAGGTAAATTAAGTGTTGTTGTAGCTCATATTTATATATGTATGGAAAGGCTTACTGTTTATCTTGGGTGAGACTCAAAATGCTTTTGAAAAGATGTTTTGAAATTGGCTACATTAAAAACAATGGAAAGACCAATCTGGAATTATTTATGAAGAAAAAAAGAAAAAAAAAAGTTTTAAAATATTATAGCTATAAATATTTTGTGGAGAACGTAAAAAAATAATTAAGTGGTTCTGTTGCATTTATCTAAAAACCTTAGCAATATAACATGGCTCGGTCCAAAACCAACGATTGGACCATTCGGTTGTCTTTCTCACTGGACAACTGCACTTCTACATTTACGTGGCTCCTCCACTCATTACATGCTCCCGCATTTTGCAACGCTCAATAATGTCAGAGAAGGAAAAACAGCCGGCTGCTACCACTTCAACTGTAGGACAAACTACCAGAGTCCCAAAAAGAAAAACGTTATTTGAAGTTGTGCAAAACAAAAGACTGAAGCAAGGGTGCCATACACACCACCAGCAGCCAAGGCGGGGGAAGGGTCTTGCCCAAGGACAGAACGACCGAGACTGACAGAGCGGGGGTTCGAACCAAAAATCCACCGGTTACGGGACAAACTCTTACCACCATAGCAATGGCCTCTTTTTCTTTTCTGAGATTCTGTTTTCATAGACAGCAAAAAGGGTTCGGTGTTATGGGCCTTTCACACCGGTCAGCACGTCCACGCGTCAAATCGCTCAAATGGACGCAAGTTGACCCTTTAAATTTAAAACCCAGCTGCTTGCACACTTTGTAGTCTGCGTCAGTGCGCCACGTCCCGCAGTTGCCCTAACCGGGTTTGGCTAGCTTTAGCTAGCAAGCGTTAGCTAACAAGCAAGCGTTAGCTAACAAGCAAGCGTTAGCTTACAAGAAAGTTAAAAGAAAATATTTAACTGCTTACCTGGCACTCCAATATCCTCCGATATCTTCCTCCAATTAAATCCGATCTCTTCCAGTCTTTGCAAAAAGACGTAGATGGGCCATATAATTCCCGGAAATTACAGACAGCGACGATTATTTAATCCTCTATTTTGAATGAATGACTTGCCGATCCACATTTGATGCTAAGGAGACAAAGAGAGAAACAAAGGACATGAAAGCTCTGGCTAAAATGTTGTTCCATTACTTGTGAATGTTTATGCTGTTCTTTACTGATGGCAATGATCAAACATTACCCAACAATGTTAGGAACCTTTAATCTGAAATCACGATGAACAATAAGTGTGAACTGACCAGAGTCACATTGGAAGAGTGTAATGATGAACACCAGAACCCATTTCCCTGTGAGAGAGGGTATAAAATGTCATAACAATAATCAAAGTATAGGTATTACAAAAATAAAGACATAAGCATCTACTGTCGGACTTTATTCAGTCATTACAAAGCCCTTTAGGAATCATTTTAGGAAGACAGAAAAACGTATTGTTCTAATACCTTCCTCAAGGGAAATTGTCTTTGACAATGCACAGTCTTATTTATTTAAGGTAAAAGCAGTAGATAAAGGTGAAAGAATCATTTAAGCCTTTTTCCATCAAATCCCTTGTTTTTGCAGTTTGGTGAAAGCACAAATGGAAGTACAATACTTTCATCTCATTTTCAAATTTAAGAAGAAAAAGAAAGAAAAAGAAATAGAAAAAAAAAGAAAAAAGAAGAAATAGTCCCTACGATTGGTTGACATCCCACGTTTCAATGCATTTGTGGCAATATCTGGTGATTTTAATCATGCCTCGCTCTCTACTACACTTCCAACATTTCAACAATTTGTCAGCTGCTCTACAAGAGAAAATAGGACCTTGGATTTGTTTTATGCAAATGTAAAGGATTCATACACGTCCAAACCAAGACCTCCTCTGGGACAATCAGATCACAATCTTGTTTTTCTCTGTTCAGAATATAAACCACTTGTTCAGAGGCAACCTGTGACAAAACGAACTGTGAGAAAATGGTCACAGGAAGCTGAAGAAGCCCTGCAAGATTGTTTTGCAACCACAGACTGGATGACTCTTTGCCAAGCACATGGAGAGGACATCAATGACATGACTGAGTGTGTGACTGACTATATAAACTTCTGTGTGGACAACATCATCCCCACCAGAACAGTGAGATGCTTCCCTAATAACAAACCCTGGGTCACCAGTGACCTGAAGGAGCTGCTAAACAAGAAAAAAAGAGCCTTCAGGGAGGGAGACAGGGAATTACTGAGGAGTATACAGAAGCAACTTAAGGTCAAGATCAGAGAGACTCCTGTAACCAACCCACTGTCATCTGGACAAAGCAGGCAGCACTGTGAGGATCATGTTCTTTGATTTCTCTAGTGCATTTAACACAATTCAGCCTGATTTGCTTTGTCAGAAACTCCTGAAGACACAGGTGGAGCCCTCAACAATCGCCTGGATCAATGACTACCTGACCAACAGACCACAATTTGTGAGACTGAAGAATTGTGTGTCAAACCAGGTGGTCAGCAGCACAGGAGCACCACAGGGGGCCGTACTCTCACCATTCCTTTTTACTCTGTACACCTCAGACTTCCAGTACAAATCAGAGACCTGTCATCTGCAGAAATACTCAGATGACTCTGCAATTGTCGGGTGTATCAGAGATGGACAAGAAGCTGAATACAGAGAGTTGGTGGACCGCTTTGTGACATGGTGTGGAAACAATCGTCTCACCTTGAATGTGAACAAAACAAAGGAGATGATTGTAGATTTCAGAAGAAACAGGGATAAGTCAAACACTGTTTCCATCATGGGAGAAGAAGTGGAGGTGGTTGAGGAGTATAAATACCTCGGCCGTCATCTGTTGGGGTAGCAGCATCAGAGCCAGGGATTTAAAAAGGCTCAACAACCTGATAAAGAAGGCTGGTTCTGTTCTTGGGACAACTGTGGAAAATCTGGAGATGATAATGCAAAGAAGGATTCTTCATAAAATCAAAAAAATTATGGACAACCCTGAGCATCCTCTTCATGAGACAGTCACACAACAACAGAGCATCTTCAGTCGGAGGCTTCTTCAGTTTCGCTGCAATACAGACCGCTACAGGAAATCCTTCCTGCCCACAGCCATCATTATCTACAACAACTCCTTAAAGAATTGATTATATGAGCTATACCAACACTTAATTTCCCTCTGGGATCAATAAAGTATTTTTGAATTGAATTGAATTGAATTGTTTGCTGCCCCAAAGGACCCGTTGATGCCAGTTGCGCCAACGCGCGTGACTTGCAGCTTGATGCCCACTTGACGCGTAGGTACCATAGACTTGCATGTAATGTAGCTGCCCTGTTGCCTGGACGCGCTGACCGGTGTGAATGCACCTTTAGACTTGCTTAACCTCTGCTCTGTACAATCATTCACAAAATCCCTATCGTTTTCACACCTTTTTATGATGCTGTGTTCAGATAAGAAAGCTGCCTGGTGGAAAATCCCGTAGACCCAACATCCATTAGTCATAATTACAAGTTGGATGTTTCCCAACTAAAATGTGTATCTACAATTAAGTAGTCTTTATGTACTCACAAAAAGCAACACGCATCTGATTTTATTTGTTTTTATAGAGTTAGGAGTGAAAACAGTACATTTTTAACAGGCACAGCATGTCGGGACTGCTATTAACCGTACAAAAGCTATTTTTACAGGGAATTTCTTTTGTTGTAATAATACTTTCCAATTGGTTCTTCCCATAAATCTCATTTGACAATCACTGAAAGATTTACGTGCTGAAACATTTGTTTTAACTGTTGTGGCTGCAGTATGATTAGATTATAGTTTGACTTTATACCTAAAAATAGTAAGTTGTAGAAACCTAACCTTTGACCTCTGTTTAACTTAAGTCTTGTTCCAACGGCTTAACTTAAACTGTGTCATATTTTTGATATCCGTCAGTGGGCATCTTTTAAAAGCTTCTTGGCCTTCATGGTGTATGGGTATTGGTGTTGTTGTTGTTTTTTGTTCTTAGCAGAGGAAGGCTTGCTTTTTGAAAGAATTCCAGGAATCTTGTTGTCGTGCCTGAACTCGTCCTCCTCAGCTCACCTGTATCACTGCTCTTTAGGGCATCTTTTAGTGTCTTTTTGATTTTCTTTCATCTGTCGACCGAGTCATAATGGCCACATCCTTTTCCTCATTACCGCAAACATTCTTCAGCTATTTTTGCCATCACTTTTCACACCAACTGAACAAGCTAGCATGCTGCTTTTTGTGTGCTGATCACCTTGGTTGGCTATATTTTTAAAGTGAGAGGTATTTTCAGGAGTCATCGAGGTTCCTTAGGGACAAAAAATAGTGCAACAAAGTCATTCAAGAGGCCCACAATATTAAATAAAAAGGAAAAATAAATCTTTAAATTCTCTTGTGAGAAAAGACGTTAAATGCAAGATTAGGTTGACTTTTTAGAACTGATGAGAGAAGGGATTTCTCTTATAATTGAAGTACTTACTTAATATCTTTTGCACCTGCTTTTTGGACCCGTCTTCCCAAATTTGTCGAGTTTATGAATTGTCAAGCAATGAAATAATATCAATGCTTGGCATATTAAGAAATATATAGAACATAGTTTAAGAATTGTAGTTGAATGATCCTCAAATATTTAAAGAGCTTTTTATTACAGCCATCCAAACCAATTTGATTTTTAGGTGCAGTTCAGGACAGTTTATGAGATCAAAGTTTATTTCACCATATATTAGAATAGAAATATCCTTTACTGTCCCTCATTGGGGAAATTCAGGTATAAAAACTTTCTCAGTCTTTCTTGCCTTTTTATTACCTAAAGTTTTACATGGCAGTTTAAGGAACAGTTCTCTGTTTTTACAGTTGCTTGCTTCGTTGTTTCGCTTCCATTGAACCTTGTTGTTACGTCTGTTTCTGCTCCTATCAACAGCGGGAATAATGTGTCACAGTTTCAGTGATAAGATAGTGACTCACCTGAGCCAAATCCAGGGCCGGATATTTACTTTCAAAATGTCCCTCCCTGGCTTCCTGACTGCACCTGGTCACATGGTTGCTTTAATGAAAGCTAAAAAAATTGTTGAGTGAGATATTTGAATTAAAAGATAAGATATAAGATCAAGTGCTAATTTTATCTGTAAATTTACTAGACAGTTGCTGCTTTTAGTTTATTCAATCAGATTGCAGATTTTACCCCATCACTGATGTTTTAGCTACTGCCAGTGACAGCACTGAAATTGTCTGCAGAAATCCACATTCAACTTGCCACACAGCTATAGGTTTGTACCCAAGTGTTTTGGGGTGATGGGACATATGCCCCGGATATCTGTGTAATTCATATGATTGTTACTATTCTTCCTGTCGGAAGCGGTTCTCCTGTTGTAGCTACACTGTAGCTAAAGCTGCAGAATCAGACCAATGTAACTAAAGTTGTGATGAAAGGACTGCTTGTTGCTGTTTATCCAATTTTGTCGTCACATTTGCAAAAGTTAATATTGGTATAGCAGCTAGTTTGTTTCTTGTTTGTTGTTCATTGAGCTTTAATCAGCAAAAAGTATTGCGACTCAAGCAATGTGATTAGCAATTTCTGCAACTACTTGTTTTGTTTACCACCAGATCAACAGTTTATGGTTTGTGACGTTTGCAGCCTAGTATTCACTTTTAAATGCCAAAGTTAACAGTTTTTTGTAACTACTTAAAGGGATAGTTCAGATAAATGAAGGTTATGACGAGAGTAGTTCTCTTAACAAGGTTGTAGAAAATGGAAGAAATGATCAGTGTAACAAAAGGCTTAAATCTTTCAGAAACATTTTTGGAGATTTAAGCTATTTAAAACAAAATAAAAATTTTCATACCTGTTGGATATGACCCTAAATTGGCAGATAGTAAGTGTCTTAACTTTTGCGGGAGACTATTAATTGAGCCAAACAACATATTTTACTGCGCTCAAGTGACATTAATCAAAACTGTTGGATGTAACGGTCTGTCTGATCAGTCACTCGTCAGTTCACCGGAATAATTTCCCCAGGAAATCTAAACAGTCCCCACACTTCAGTACTGTTGCACAAATGACAGCCTTGCTCCGCTCCTAAAGCGGACTGAGTCACAGCTGATCCAGTGGACTGATGCAGCCGGCAACTTTACCAAAGCAACATGGGCGTTGTTCAGCTCGGAAAACAGCCACAAATTTGGTGTAAACATTTTCAGTTTGAGTCTTTTTAAATAGCTTAAATCAGCTAAAACCCCTGTCTAACTAGCTGTCAGCCTTATTCCAGGCTGGGCATTTATAGCATTTTCTACAAACTCAAAGGGAGATGATATGATGGAACATCACTTCAAAAATCTGAATTAGTCCTTTGTGTGTACTAAGTGTAATAAGGGGTGAACTGCTTTTTTAAAGATGAACTAAAGATTAGTTCAGTTATTTTAACCCACAATTTATGGATGTGTGTTTTTTTTAAAGCCCTACAGACATGGTTTGTTTTTCTATGCCAATTAGATGTTCTATTTTCACAAATAAATTCACTTTACATTTTATGGAGATTGAACGGTCCTAAATTTTATGTAGGAATTTGTAACTGTTCTATTGTGTTTTAAACAATAAACAGTAGGAGTCTTTTACAAACATGCTTGGAGTACACAATCTTCTGCTCCAACCACAATCGACTCACTGGATTACAAAGGACACTGATAGATATATATAATGGCCTCCAGGACCGTATCATCATCGGAATGCCTCAATGCAATATCTATCATTCTAAAAATGTGTCAAGGAAATAATGATGTGATTTGTTGTTTTAGTTATTGTTTGATCTTGATTTTGAACTAAATGAATCTTGTTGATCCTTCTGAAAATATTTGTATATTTTTAACTGAAGTTAAGATTGTAGGAAGGTCATCTTTTGTCATCAAGTGCCCAACTGTGGCAATTTTGCGAACAGCATCTGTCAGAGCTAATCACTGTGCCTGTTTTGTTTTTATTTTTTACAGATTGGAGTCCCCATACTAAAGACGTCCGTCTGCCGGTAAGTCACACCAATAACTGTATTTATCATGATGTCATGCACTCAGAGGCATTCTTAGTTTGAGGGAAAGGGTAAGAAACACCTGTTTTGAAATTATGTTGGACAATTACATATTTCTGAGATTGGATGTAATGTGCAATATTTCATGTAAATCATGTAACAATCTGGCTTTAAAACTGGCCTTCCTATTAAATATCAGTATTTGTCAGTTATTTAAATCCTTACCAAAGGCTAAGGATCCCTGTGTAAATGTAAAAAATAGCATTTGTATTCAAATGTATGTTAAAGGTTGAATGGGATAAACACATAATAGTGTGTATTTTCCAGGCTGCTCCATCACACTATCCTTAAATAATTTGAGCTTTTATACATTTTTTATGTGCTATGTTTTGAAGTAAGATGGTTCATTTACGAGGTTATTCATAAGGGATTTTTGTCCAGTGCCTTTTTTCACACTTTTCTCTTAGTCATATTATCACTATTTAACCTCTTTCCAATTTTTAAACTTTTAAAAATATTTTAATATTTATTTAAACTTTAAAGGCATGCATATAAATATTAGCAGTTTTAGTTCTTCAGATAGATAATCACCATTTTATCCACCCATAGTTTTAGTCTGAGAAGTCTCTCCCCGCCCTCATCTTTGCACTAACGTCACCTGTGCTTATCTGGGTTTTATCTGGGTTTGATGATGTAAGTGCAAAACCGGTATATTTGTTACCAAGGCTGTCTCCACTTTGCATATGCAGCCTTGAGTGTCTCTACCTACAGTAGCAGGGTCGTAACTGTGTTTGAGGCTTTGAAACAAGACCACGTCTGAGTCTTGCAGGTTTCCTTTTAAAGCTTCTATCTGCAGCGTCTGTTCTGTTTACCGAAAGCCGTTTGATCTGCCAATGCAAGACCATAGATAAGAATAAAGTCAAACCAACAAGCAGCTGCCAACTTCTCTTTAGAAAAAAATATTTTCAAGCAAACATCTTTGGCTTGTAGAATGCTAAAAAGTGTAAGATGGCTTAAAAAAACAAAAAGCAAAATTGTATTATATCCCATGCATTTGTATTTTAGTTACTTTTTGCAGTCCATCAGCTTTCTTGTCAAGTAAATTAGTAATATGCTATAAACCTTTTTATAAGTGCAAGTTTGAGATCGTGCCTCATAATTATGATTGATAACATACTGTACACAATTCATATCTTCAATTATATTGATGTATCACATGCTAATATTGATGCTATTATGAAACACAAGTGAAATTTCTGATAACAATAAATGTAAATGCAATAATTGCCTATCCCTACCTGGGATCAGAACATGAAATCCCTAGTTCTATTAATAGACAAGCTAATGGAAACAGATAAACCTAATAGACATATTAACAACAGCTAATCTAAGTTACTTTTAGCTCTTCTGGTGCGAGCTGTGCCGATGAGGAAGTAGCATTTGTCCACTTGAGTAGGATTCTGACATAGTTTGTGTTTCTCTTTCATGTGCAAAGCGCAAACACATTATATTTTCAGGAACTACCTGAAGTTCATCTTCTAATAATGGAATTTCTGACATCTTCCTGAAGAGATTGATGCTGTGAATAGATGTCCGTTATAGTTTTCTCAGTTACCACAGAGTAAAGATTGAAATGCTAAAGAACTGATCGGCTCTACTTTTAGTAACGCTGACTTCTCTCCTTTGGTATTTCTTTAGGCCTGAAATGTCTACCTTCTTGTTTTCCCATGATCCTCTTGTGCAGCTGGGAGGAGTTCCTGGCAGGATCCAGCTGGTATCCTGTGAACAACTTGTCCAACCAGCTTCTCCATTATGCCTCTCTTGCTCCCTCTCTCTGCCAGAAAAGGATTATGGAAATTTAGTTTTATTGGAACACTAGATCATTGTATTGTTTGGATTACAAACTTTTTAACGTTTTACTTCAACTATCTTCAATTTTCTTTTTCTTTTTTAACATGCCCCACTTATCTGGATCAGTTCCTTATTTGTCCATCTGAACTTCAACATGTTAACAAACTTCATCCCTCCTGCTTTCTTTTTTTTGGGGGGGGGAGACAGCAATTTCTGCTGTGGAGATGCTTCCTTGATGAAAGCTCACGGACTGATGATTGTGACGAGTGACTGTCTTTATCCTGCTGGAAACCCGAGGAGAACACACGCACATGCACACACACACAGATATGCAACATAAACCTAAAAAAAAAAAAAAAAAAAGTGATGCATACATGCATGGGTGATCAAAACCACGGAGGCCACACAGGCCGAATTCTGGATAATCTGGTTCAAAAAGGCAGCAGAAAAAATGTTGTGGTTTGATTTATCTCACTGCCTGTTCCAGGTGGGTGGAGTTACCCAGATAAGGGACACTCAAATGGAGTGGAGGCTTTTAAAGTTAAACATCTTTCTCTGAGCTCGAGGGTTTTGATCCATAATACCTCAGTTTGTTTGGTGCTCATCAAAGTATAAGAAGGTTTCTGCCACACCTGCCGAGTCAACTTGTTTTGTATTTATACTGTACTGAGGTCACTACAGAACCTTCAGCCTCTCTCCCTCAACCTGACAGCTTTGCTCTGCAATGCTTTCCTAAAAGCATATATAAACAAAGCTGTAGTAATTACCTAAATTTCCCATGTCCCTTTTGCACTAGGAGTGCATCATGATCCTTGAAAATAATAGATATGCATTTATTAATTGAAATCTTCAAAACCAGAGTGTGTAAATAAAAAAAAGCATCTGAAAAAGTCCAATATTCCACATAAAGATGTTTACTTGATTGAAGCACATTTTCCTTAATGAAGGCTTTCAGAAGGAAATAAATACATCTGTAATACCCATCATTCCACATATTGACATAATATATCAGAACCAAGATATGTTTTTTTTCTATGTGATTGAGATGAGCATTTATGCAGCTTTAGGTGCTTGAGTACGTGACCCTTTTTGTTTTTGTGCCACCTTCTTTGCCTTTTTAATCCTGTGCAGACCCTGCTTACTTAGCCCATGAACGGCTACTTATCGTACTATGATAACTAAAAGTTAAATCTGATTTACAACGCACATACACAGTTTCCTCAAACAAGTGTTACTCTGTAATCTTAGCTGGCTCCCTCGCTTCCTTCCAGCTATCAGTCCTGTACTGTTACATGCTGTTCTCTGTAGCTCAGGATCCCCCTTCTCCCCCTCTTCCGTTTGACTCATCCTGTCATCGTAGAAAGAACAGACAGGAGGAGGAGAGAAGGGTTAAGGATGGCAGAGACAGGACTCAGCATGCAGGGCCACTTCAGTCAGGTTAGGAGGAAGGCAAAAACAGAAAGCGAGCGGGAAGGTGTTTTAGCCCTCGCAAAGTCTTTAAGAGTTGGAGGGAAAGTTTGATGAACTGTCAGTATGACACTTTTTTCAACCACAACTGAAAATAAGTTCTTTTAAATGAAATTATAGCTTTTTAGATTTTGATTGTGAAACTACTCTTAATTTGAAAAGGCATCTGAAATAGATATCTGTGGTATCTTGAAGTTCAGCATTTAGCTGTTTCTTCTTGAGTATTTGTCCCGCTTTTCTTTATTTTTACTTTTGTGTGGTTAGTGGTTATGTGTTATCTCAGTTCCAACCTGCACTGATCTCCAGTAAGAAAAGTATTTATTTAGTTAAGTTTAAGGAGGAAAAAATATATTTTAGAATAAATGTAGCTGAAGATCATAGCTTGTAAGCAGATCACACATGCAGAGTCATTATTGCGTTTGTGGGTTATTTTTTAGTTTGAGTTCTAGGTAAAGACACAAACTAAATGACTGCAGGTCAATTTGTCCCTTCATCAATTCGCACCCCTGTTTTGCATCCATGCTTTTGTCCATTTTTCTCTAAATCATGTCAGTTTATTTATTTTGGTAGTTTAATTTATTTAAATTTGTCAATAAATATAATATTGGCAAGAAATTAACGACGGAAAATTTTGGACACTTTTTTTTTTTTTTTACAATCTTTGTTCATGTAAAACTTAATCTATGCAAAACATTG
This sequence comes from Valencia hispanica, assembly GCA_963556495.2. NCBI lineage: Eukaryota > Metazoa > Chordata > Actinopteri > Cyprinodontiformes > Valenciidae > Valencia > Valencia hispanica. The sequence goes on along the minus strand of OY747713.1, from coordinate 11,337,058 downwards.
CAGTAACTATGCCAGACTTATATTGTAAATTGAAAAATGCAAAGAAAAATAAATTAAGCATTTGTTGCCTAAGTTCTGCAGGTATAAAACCTTCCCAGGGTTGGTATAAATTGATGTATGGTTGGTACAAAACATCCTGTGGCAGAAGGCTCCTCTCCATACCTGAAAAGTTGAGTACACAAGCTATAAGTATGAGGAGACCAAAAGCAAAAGGGTGATTACCAGCATCCACTAAAACTGAGTATTGACAAGTTTAAAACATATTTATGTGTTAGGTTTACGGTAGAATATAGCACAAAATGTATTAATAACAGCATGTAAATATGTGTTTTGTTGCCCTAAACAAGACATGTTCATATGTTTTAAACAGCATGAAAACTGCCCTTGTATATAAAAGATATTGTAGTCGCTGTACACAGATTTAGCCTTTTGTTCTTTTTTTGGATTTTATATATATATACATGGGGTTTTAATTTCTTGTTACTGTTTAATATTTTTCCAGAGATGTTTTGTTGATGTTTACAGAAGCAGATTTATCTTTAGAAATTCTGTACAGACCATTAACAGTTCAAATAAATGCACCAGGTCCAAATTGTGTCCTTTGAAAAGCCATAAAGGTTTAGGAAACTATTTCCTAACTTTGATTTGCTTCATATTTTAATTTATGTTGTTTTTTTATAGTGAACATTATGCTTCTTTTTTGAACTACATAAAACAAGGAAACGACCAATTAGACTAGCTGTGTGTCTTCAAACCATCCAATCACAGTGTTTGCCTGTATGAGTATGACACCGAGCTACAGCCAAAGGAGTGGTCGGTTTTCATCTGCCACGCCTGAGACATATTTTACCACACTCGCAGACGGAGACACTGACAAGAATCTGTCTTAACAAGTCACCTTGCTTTAGTTTCAGCCGAAAATCTCAAATACAAAAAGGTTTATTTGCAATGAAATTTTTCTCTCTGCTAATCGAAGAAAACAATCCTTTGCTTCACTGACTTAAACTAATCCTTCAAAGTTAATAAAGATGGACGTATTAACTAAGACTGCATAGTTGTTCAGGTGCTTTGTCTTTTTTGGCTTTGAGATGTTCAGGTTTTTAATGTTTTGTAAAACAAAAAATAATTTTCTGAAAAGCTGAATTTTGGGTTAGATAGAATTGTCCGAAAACAGGAGAAGTATCAATTTGATATAATGTAGCTATAAATAATGCACAGTGAAGTTTGAAGTAGTTGAACAATCTGGTGAAAAATGCATATTTTGTTTTGTTAAACTGTTGCAATGGAATAAACAAGTTTTTGTTTTTTGCTAAATTCTTTATATAGACTTATTCTCAACTGACTGGTATGCTAAAACTTATCATTTCAGTACTGTTTGTTGTGAATGTGAATTCCTTCTTATATGTTACATTGACCTTAAAATAACAGGTAGATGATGCAAACTTAAACCACAGAAAAGACATTTCAGGTGTTTAGACATTTCACAGGCAGTCATGCAAACTGATGTCCTTTCTCAGTGAAGCACAGCAGAATCTCCAGAAGACATCAACAGGGAAAGAATATCAGCCAAGATAAATTCTGACCAAGAAACCATTACATTGAGCTAATTAATTTTGAATAAATGTTACTAAATACATCAAAGACATTTCCTTGTTTTTCTATGGTAACCTAAAAACATTGTGGACCAACTATACACCATCAGATAAAAGGGAAAGGGCGTGGCAAGTTTTAATAGCTAATCAGGGTCAATTTTTTTAGGCTTTTTATTTTTTTTAGATCTGAACTGATGCACCTTGAAACTAAATAGACATCCTTAAATATATATGTATCCTCCCTTACCCTGAGCTCTAAGTTTGCTTTGGCATCACAGACTGGAAATGTCAAAGCATTAAACTGAAATGAACACAAAATGTAAGCACACATGTATATCTAACAGAGCAATTGCAGAGAGATTCAGAGAATGAAATACACTTGATTGTAAAATGTGGAGACAATCCACCCTGGGTGGAGACAGGTGATCAGCACACACATTACTAGAAAATCACAAGGCACAGACAGAGACGAGAAAAAAACTACTTAAGCACACACTCACAACTAAGCACAAATTAGAATAGAATAAAATATTCTTTATTTTCCCACATTTGGGAAATTCATGTGTACTAAAGGTATGTGGAAGCATGCACATTCACACAATGCTAAATTATATAAAATTAAGGGACTGCAGTAAAGGTACATTTTCAACATAAGAAAAAACAACAGTTTTTAAAAATAGCACACTACAGTGGTTATTTGCAAATGAGTAGGCTAATTTAGAGTAGAGATGTGTACAGGATGTGCATGTAGGAGTATTCACAAGATCTGAAAAAACTGCAAACAGGGATGTAATTTGAAACACTGCAAATAACAGCAGAGCTGTAAACACAAAGGCTCTGCAATAATGTTTCTTTGTGCTCCTGGGATACAGCAGTCTGTTACTGAAGGGGCGCTCCAGTTCAGCAACACCTATGTGCATGGGGTGGCAGACATTGTCCAATAACTATGTTATTTTAGCCAGAGTTATTTTGTCTCCCACCACCTGCACTGAGTTGGAGGGGGATCCTAGGATAGAGCTGACCTTCCTGATGAGCTTATCTAACTGCTTCCTCTCAGCTGTAGATAAGCTGCTGCTGCAAAAAACCACACCACAGAAGATGACTAATGCCAGCACACATTAAAAAACTGTCTTCAGGAATGCCACTTGAGGAGTCATTCAATGAGCAACTGAAAAAACTAATTATTAACAATAAATAATTCAGCTTTGGGGGCTGTAGCAGTAAACTTGAGAATCAGGACAACTTGGACACTTGTTCTATGCAAGAAACACATACAAGAAGTTTTAAAACAATAAGACAAGACTATCTGGGGACCTTTTGAGGGAAAGTAGCATCAATGACCACAATAATCCAGCTTCCCCTTTACCAGGATTTGCAAATGAGCAATAGAAAGGCCATTAAATGTGCATCTGACAGTTAACTCAATTTGCACCCATAAGGGCACCCTGGGTAGGGATCCAGTAGGCTCATGTCAAAAACTGCCACTTTTACTGAAAAACTACAACTGTTTTCAGATATCTTTAAAATGATTTTATCTCCAAAAAGTTCACCCAGAATCATACATCACTGCTTGCACCTCAGGTGCAAACAGTGTTGAGTGATAGGATCTACATTTCTACATAAAGTATATCACAATCTCTACATCAGATAATGCAAAGATGACTAACTTTTTCTCACAACTCAGTCTTGGTTACAGTGTTTTTTGAGAAGTGGTTGTTCTTTTTTTTACGTCAGACTTCCCCACTAGATCAAAGAAGAGCCTTTTAGTGTGTGTGTGGGCTGCATTGCTTTTAAAATTATGGACTGACTCCACCTACTCAGCATGTGGGTCAAATGTATGGAGGACCATCCCTGCCTAAATTGACAATAAATAAATAAATGTGAAAAATAAATAAATAAATGGGTAAATGCAATTGAAAATAGATGAATAAAATGTGGGAATAAATAAAAAAGTATTTATTTATTTGCACATTTATTTCTTTTTTCCATATTTATTTAATTATTTATTTCCACATTTATTTAATTATTTATGTCCACATTTATTTATGTATTTCCACATTTATTTATTTACTGAAGTGTATTCTAATAATGTCTAACACTGGCCTAAAGCCTGATTGGTCCGCTTTGAGACTCCAGTTCACACAGAACTGGCTCTCTTTTAAAGAGGCTTGCAGCGTGTGTCTATCTGTGTGTCTGTCACAGAGTTGAGATACCCGGCCGCTGGAATCTCACAGTCAGATAAATGCTGGTTCAACACCAGGCCTGTCCCTGACAGGGAGGTCTCCTGCGAACAACAGACGAAAATGGAGGTGCTTTAGGCGGTGAGGTGCTGGAGTGCAGGGTTAGCAGGTGAAGACTAAACCTCCCGGTCTAGCTTCTAGCTTAGCTAGCGCGAAGCTAGAGGGTGGGAAGCACCTCAGGCCTGGGGTTGAACCAGCATTTATCTGACTGTGAGATTCCAGCAGCCGAGTAGCTCAACTCTGTGACAGACACACAGGGTAGCCAGCTGTCGCTAGCGCAGTAGTACAGAGCCAGGTTTGTTTAAATGGAGTCTCGGAGCTGATCAATCAGGCTTTAGGCCAGTGTAAATAAGTAAATGTGGAAATAAATATGTAAATGTGGAAATAAATAAAAGTGGAAATTAATAAACAAATGTGGAAATAAGTAAATAAATGTGGAAAGAAAATAAAATTGTAAATAAATATGGAAATACATAATTATTTATTTATTTATTCCCACATATATTTATTTATTTTCAATTGTATTTACCCATTTATTTATTTCCACATTTATTTATTTATTGCTATATTTATTTACTTACAGATGTTTTTAAATGTTATTTATTAATGTATTTCTTTATTTATTTATTTACAAATGTATTTATTTATTTACAAATTTATTACCTCATTTATTTATTTATTTATTGTCAATTGTGTTAGGGACGGTCCTCCATACAATTGGAGCACAGCAACTGCTTTCTGAATTTCCAGGTATATATTCTCCAAAACACTTGTACAGTTTTAGAAGATACAATCCCAAACTTCCGAACCACATAGCTTTACAAAGATGAAATAACTGAATATAATCTTGTGTTCAAGGTCTTTTTGGTAAGCCTTCAGAAGAAACAGAGTGGATAGAAAGGGAGTGTTTTCTAGGTATGCTTTCCCGCCTAACCCCTCCATTATTATGCACACAGACAGTTCAGGTTTTTCTCTTACTGTGCTAAAGGCAGTGTGGCTGACAGGACTGAACATGCCTAGCAGATCTTACTCAGGAATGTGCAATACAACGATCATTGCAGGAAGGGACGAAAACGGTGGTGAGTGGGAAAACGTAACCAAAAAAACAAAAACAAAAAAACACTCCTTCATTTTCGACTCCTCTTCATCTTGACTTTCATAGTGAGTAGAGTGCCCAGGTATGTGCTACAAATTTAATGACACTATAGGAATGTAATTCCTGGTTAGTTACTCAGTCATTTATCCTCCGACAAACTATTTTGGTTAACCTAATGTTATTTTTTTCTGTGAAAGATCATTGTTTTCCCAACTTGTAACTCTATCCTACCATTCACAAGCCAAGGTCAACTGTTAAACTCTGTTGAACTGTTAAAAAAAGACTAAAGAACACAGGGAAGGTTTTGAAAGGAGAAAGTTCTTATAGGTAGAAACTGGGCAAAAGAGAAGAAGGCACCTGAGGAAAATAGATATGGGTAGGTGTGAAAATTACTAAATGGCTTGCAAAAAACAAAAATCAGATGAACATCAAATTTTGTCATACAATTTTCACAAATTTCAATATATTCAGTTGAGCTATAATGTGATAAACCAACACAAAGCAGTGCATAGTTGTGACTTGGAATGAAAGTGATACAAAGATTTGTTCAAATCTGAAACGTGTGCTGTGCATAGATATTCAGCTCATTTTACTCTGACATCCCTAATACAGTTGTTCTCTAAAGGCCTCAGAGATTTTAACATATTAGACATATCAGAGATAAAGTTGCATAGTAGCTTATCTTTATTGTAAATGTTATAACTGATGCATATACCTATTACAAAACAATGACCCAAGCTTTGACCACCTCACAGAGGACTGTTTAATCAACTACATTATCTAAAAATCTAAAGGGTGTGGTACAACTGCAAATAAGACTTGGAGGAACTGCAGAGTTCTAAAGCTTAGGTAGGAGGATCTGTGGGCAGGGCAACTGGAGTTGTGAACTCTCCAAATATGGCATTTTATGAAAGACTGCAAAGGAAAAAGGCATTGTTGAAAGAAACCTATAAAAACCACATCTGCTGTTAGCCACAAGTTGGGGTAATGGCAAACACATGGAAGAAGGTGCTCTGTTCAGCGGTGACCCAAACATTGACTTTTTACCTACATGCAAAAGCTATAATTGGGTGGGGGTGGGGGGGTGGGGGGGGGGGGGGGGGGGTGGGGCAATGCTATCAGCATCATGCTGTGGGGATTCACAGACGAACAAAGATAAACTGTTCAGAGTTAATAAGAAAATAGAGGGCAATAATGGAAGAAAATCTGATAAAGGTTGGAAAAGACGTGATGCTGGTATTGAGGTTTACCTTCCAACAGGACATTGCAGACTGGGATGTTTTCTTGTATTTTCTTTATTCCCCTTTCCCTTTTATATTTTCAATTCACCCTTTCCCACTTAACTTTTTGTCTTACCTCTCTTTATCTTCTTTGTATTTTTCCCCTTTATCTCTGTGTCCATATTATCTGAAAACCCACAACAATTTCTAATAAAGATTTCTTACACACATATCAAGTGGAGTATGATAGCAAAAGCGATAATGCTCAAATTGTGAAAGTAAATCTGTTGGGCTTCTACTTGGTACCTACTTGGACATCAATTCTGAGTGCCATACTGCCAGACAGGAAACGTGAAAAAAAAGAAGAAAAACAAGTCCGTGGTGATGAATGCAACTCAGAATCATGTTTCTTCCACTTCACAATTATGGACTACTTTTTGCTTGTCAGTCATACTGTATAAAATCCTATGAAAGAGAATTGTGGTTGTAATGTGACAGAATGTGAAAAAAAGTTTGAGGGTATAAGCAGTTTTGTAAGCATTGTAGACCCACACAGAAGCAAAAAGATTGAAAAACCTAAAACAAATCAACCCAAAACAAACATGAAAAAAGATAAATCAGAAAAGAAATCCACAAAACTTCCAACATCTACTGTAAATTAATTTCAGTGAACTCTTTATTAACAATAACTATATATTTTCAATTATTTCCATGTCTTTTATTTCTTTTGTCACATGTCACACGTGTTTCCTGCCTTTTTAGCCACTTTCAGTGAGTCCTTTTTAGCTGTACTTTCTGGTTTCTGCAGCCTCACATCTTCATTATGAAGCTCATTGATTTTTTTTCATTGTCCAGCATCAGAGAGCATCTATCAGCAAAATGATGCATATCATCTTGAGTAGATGGCTGACATCAGCATTAAGCCTTGTTATAAGTACATGTGCACCATCTGAGTCTGATACATTTACGCAATGGAAGGATATTATTATGCTGAGATGCGAGCTTATGCTGCCAGGCTCTACTGTACCTGCATGATTCCAGGGTGGATTAGTGATTGCTCTGTATGGGAAAAACTCACTTGAAGGTACATTATCCTGTTTTATACAGACAGGATAGCTGTAGTTGCTTCATTGGTCAACAAAACTCATTGAGTACATTGGATTTGCACTTCACTGATATTACAGAGAGCAAGGATTTCTATTTTGTTCTCAGCTTGATGGGCTTGAAAAGCAATCAGAATCAGTTTGTTCGTAAAGTAGAGATAGTCCCTCACAGGAAACTTCCAAGCATCAGCACCACCACTAAGGATTTAGATGCTTGTAGGTTACAATTTAATGGATGAAGAGAAGAAAGTGGTATCGATCTTTCAATCAACTGCCAGGAAATAAAGAAACAAAATCCAGATAGCGAACCTCCTTCTTGAGTTGTTTTGATTGAGAAATTGATTGATTTTTCACATCTGACTATAGTCTGGCTGCTGCAGCTGCTGTGATTGGGTATGGTGTATTATGTAATTTCCTGTTGCACTTTGTGGAGCTGTTTGGTGTTCAGAATGTCTTCAATTGATCTATTTCTGACGATTGGAATTCCTGCTCTTTTAGGAAAGCCGGTTCTTACAGTTTGGCTCGCAAAAAAGAACAGGCTGCTTCGGCTTCCAAACAGCTCCTCACCTTTTGTTTCTTGAATTAATTTATCACCAAAAATAATGTACATTTATGTGTAAAATGAATTACTAATCTACAAACATAATTATATCAAATGGTTATTATTTATTTAGCTTATTATGATTACCATAGAACAGAGTGCTACAAAAAATTTTACAGTACAAAAACAAATTCTAATTATATATAAAGTATTTATAAACTGAACTATTTACAGTAAAACAACATCAAAAAGCTAAGATAATATTGATAACTGCATTACTAGATAAGAGCCTACTCAACATGATATTTTAACCTTGCATACTCTACACTCTGCTTTTGAATTATCAGTATAATTGAAATGCATTTACATTTTTTCTGCGTTACCTGCTGTTACTGATTTTGTCACTTTTCCAGCATGTTTTGTCTGTAGTGCTTTTTTTCCCTCTCCCTCCTGTTTCTCTCTCTGTTTGTGTTCGTACCCCACTCCCCTCCCTATCCCGTCCCCCTCCTGCTCAGTGCTGACACATAGATGCCGCCCACCACACATCGTGGAGTTGACCAATCACTTGCAGCTTGAACAAAAGAAAAAAAGGAAGCTGCTCCGGTTCGGCTCTTCCAAGGTGTCGGCTCGGCTCTAAGAGCCATTTCATTCGCGACCGACACATCACTACTACTTTTTCTGTACTGAGGCCTTTCAAAGTTATTCTAACAAACAAGCATGTTAAAACACATGTTGTCTGTTGGTGTACTTTATGTGTTGGGAACTCTTTGTGTTTTTACATAGTTTTTCTCGAGGTGGTAAGGTTTATCTAGTTTAGTTAGCTTAGCTTCATTACGGCTATGGCTACTTTAGTCTCTCCTTTGGTCTCTCCATCTCTGCCTAAATCTTCTCCTTACTCTTGCTCTCTGTGTCAGATGTTTAGTTACTCCTCTACCTCCTTTAGTGATAATGGTATGTGTAAGAAATGTAGCATTTTTGTAGCTTTGGAGGCAAGAGTATCAGAATTGGAGGCCCGGCTCCACTTTGTAGAAAAACCAGCAGATAGCCGAGGCCCCTTAGCTAGCAAGGAGCCAACAATTCATAACCATTGACATGTAGGAAGCATGGTCTTGGAACATAGCTCACGGGTCACCACCATCCCGTTTGCCTTTCTAACAGATTTTTGCGGTTTAGCGACACTGAAAAGCTCTGGTCATTGGCAGCTTCATTGTCAGAAACATGGCATCAAAGACACCAGCGACCATAGTCAAATGCTTGTCAGGGGCAAGAACGGGTGACATCCAATCCCAACTTAAACTGATGGCTAAGCATAACTAAGGATAAGTAAGGATAAGGAATTGTAAAGAGATTAAGATAGTTATTCACGCTGGTGATAATGACATACGGTTCCACCAATCGGAGGTCAGTAGAATTATTGCTGCTCCCATGTGTAAGTTTGCCAAAACAATGTCTGATTTCTTCCTGCTCCCCTTCCCGATCTGACCAGTGATGAGATGTTTAGTTACATGCTGTCATTCAACGCTGGTTGTCTCTGTGGTGTCCTGAAAACGATATGGGCTACACTGATAATTGGCAAACATTTCGGGGAAAACCTGGTCTGATCCGGAGAAACGCCATCCGCCCCATTTTGGATGGAGCAGCTGCTCTTTTTTGGAATCTGGCTGAATTTATTAGTCCTCCCAAAAGAGTCACAACCCACATTCCACACCAGGAAGATGACTCGTAGTTTAACCCACCTCTCTGCAGTTTGTTTACTGTTACCCACATTACCCCATTGAGACAGTGTCATGCCCACTGCCAAAATCAAATGGATTAAAGGTTAACCTAATAAGAACTTATCATGGAAATCCTCATAAAGATAACTAAGATTAAAGTTAAAGATAACCACTATTAAATGTGGTTTATTGAACATAAGATCTCCCTCTATAAAGACTTTGTTAGTTATTGACTTGATTTGTGATGATCAAGTTGATTTGTTTTGTCTTACAGAAACCTGACTGCAGCAGGAGTTTTATTTTAAAATGGGTCAACTCTTCCAATTGTTTACATTTTCACATTCCCCGAAGTGCTGTCTTAGACCTAATTGGCTTTTCTCAAAAAGCACATGGACCCACCCACTCCAGTCATCACACTTTGGACCTTGTACTCACATATGGCATTGAGTGTGAATAAATTATAGTACTTCCACCAAACTTGTCCTGTCTGATCATTTTTTACCCACATTTTAATTTATTTTAACTGAGCACCCCAAACCTGAAAAAAAACAAAACATTATTGTAGAGCTTTGTCTGACAATGCTGTAGCAAGTTTTAAATAATCTGTTCCATTCTTTTTTTCCTCGGTATCTCAGAGTCACACAGTGGAGGGCAGCAATTTAATCTCTAACCCTTCACAAATTGATAGTCAGGTTCATAGCATTACTTCATCATTGTGTCTGGCATTACACAATGTAGCCCCCTTAGAAAATAAGGTAATTAGCTATAGGAGGCCGGCTCCCTGGTTTATTTCAAAGGTGCATACTTAAAAGCAGTATGCTAGGAAATTGGAGAGAAATTGTCACTCTGCACACCTAGAGGATTCCTATTAAACCTGGAAAAAAGTCTGTTGTATAAAAAGACTCTTCAACAAGTTAAAACAGAGTATGTTTCATCATTAATAGAGGAGAATAAGAACAATTCTAGGTTTATTTTTAGTAAAGTTGGCAAACTTGCACACAGTCATAACTCTATTGAGCCAACTATTCGCCCGGCACTCACTAGTGATGACTTTAAGGGATTCTTCATAAATAAGATTAATTCTATAAAAAATCTAATCAAATCAAGCTTCATTTATAAAGCGCTTTTCATACACAAATTGCAGTTCAAAGTGCTTTACAGAATTAAAATGACCAAACATAAACCACATTCCCATCCCTCCCCCACAGACTTAAAAGCACACTAATAATTATACCCCCTTCCCCCCAACCCTCATGCAAGCACACACTTAAAAATAACAGTAAAACGGACAATGGACTGAGTACAGATAAGCCAGGTAAGGAAGTGCCATCAAGGGAGCCATCTGCACCGGCAGCAGCAGATCAACAGCAGCCGCCAAGCCACTGACCCAGGGCCCCCAGAGGAGGCAAGGCCAAGACACCCACCTCCACCAAGCGCTACCTGGTGAGCACCCAGGCATCCACAGCCGACCACCGCTGCCAGGGATGAGGTCTCCCACAGAGGAAACACTGGAAGGAAGATTAAAATAACAGGCTAGAATATAAAAATAAACAGTGGATAACTATGATTAGATTAAGTAGTAAAACACTGATCAAGTTTAATGAAGTAAAACATGAAGGACAATTAAACAGGCTATAATAAAAAATAATCAGTTGAAAGCAAGGCTAAAAAGGTGAGTCTTGATTAATTATAGAAAGACGCCTCACCATGAGTGTGTCCTGACTTTAGGAATAGCAAGGAGATGGCTGCCAGAGGAGCGCAGAGACCGCAAAGGTTCATATGGTAAAAGTAGTTCTGAAAGATAAGAAGGCCCAAGACCATTAGGACACTTAAAAACCATTAAAATAATCCTAAAATATACGGGGAATAGTTTAAGACAGGTGTAATGGGTTCCCGCCTCTTGGTCTCCGTTAGGACACTTCTTCCCAATTTCGTAGAAGTTGTAAACCAGATATGCTCTTTTTGGGAAGACCAGAAAGCATGGCATTACAGTAGTCAAATCTACTTGTGATAAAACCATGCATCAGTGTCTCCTTGTGCACCCGAGGGAAAATAAGGCGGACTGTGGCAGTATTCTTTAGATGATAAAAAAAAATTATTTTAGTAATGTTTTTAATGTGAGGGATAAAAGTCAGCTCAGAGTCAAAAATCACGCCCAGATTTGTAAAAGTTTCTCTCTCTGAGCCTCAGGACTGATGACTAAAACTTCAGTTTTGTCCTGGTTGAGCTGGAGAAAGTTTTCTGCCATTCAGGATTTGATGTCTAAATATGCAGTTAAAAAGTGCATCCATTGGCCGTGTGTCATCTGGAGACACGGAGATGTACAAATGTGTATCATCAGCATAACTGTGAAAGTTAACTCCATGTTTTCTGATGACGCTGCCAAGAGGGAGCATATAAAGGTTAAAAAGAATTGGGCCTAAAATTTAACCCTGGGGCACACCACATGTAGTCTTGTGGACCCTAGAGGAGCAGATATTTAAACTTACCATAAAAGTCTTGTCTGTGAGATAGGATGTGAACCATTTGTGAACAGCACCAGAGAGGCCAATCTGTTCTAAACGAGTTAAAAGAATAGTGTGGTCCACTGTGTCAAAAGCAGCGCTTAGATCCAGTAGAACCAACACTGTTACCTTTTGTGCATCATAGTTTAATGTAAAATCATTTAAAATCTTCAAAAGGGCCGTCTCTGTGCTGTGGTTCACCCTGCAACCAGACTGAAATTTCTCCAGGATATTGTCTTCATTAACAAAATCATTAAGTTGAATTAAAACAAGCTTTTCAAAAATTTAGCTTAAAAACGGTAAGTCAGATATCGGTCGAAAATTTCTGAAATAATTCATAACTAAATGGCTCCTCTTCAACAGGGGCCACACTACCATCCCTTTAAAGGCGGCAGGAAAGACGTCTGAAGGGAGCAATTCATCAAGGATAAAATCTAATCTCTGAAAAATCCTTAAAATCGCTTTTAAAAAAAAGAGGGAATTGGGTCCAGACATGTGGTGGGCCTCACTGAGTAAAAAACGTTGTCTAGAATCTCAGCTTGCACAAGGACAAAACTGTCCAGCATTTCTTTTTTTTCTTTTTTTTTGTACGTGTCCTGCTCCAGTGTGGAGCTCAGAATTGGTGTCTGAGTACCAAGTAGAAGCCCAACAGATTTACTTTCACAAGCGGAGCACTACAGCTTTTGCTATAGTACTCCACTTCATATATATGTGTGAAAAATCTTTATTATGAATTGCTGGGGTTTTTATTTCCTGATGTTAAGAACACGGAGACGGAAAATTAAAGGGAAGAAAGGAAGAAGATGAAGAAGAGAGGTAGGAAACAAAAAGTCAAGAGAGAGGGTGATTTGAAAATACAACAGAGGAAAGGGAACAAAGAAAACACAGGAAGACATTGAAGTCTGCCTCCATACCCACAGGACGGCAGAGAGAGGGGAAAAATCAACAACAACAAAAAAAAAAAATGAAAAAGAAACATCGACAAAACAAACCAAACATTGTGAATTAGATGCATTGTGAACATTGTGGACGAGCCCACGGGCCCAGCCGGAAACCAGCTGCGCCAGGGCGGGCCGGTCCATGGAGACCGGACCGGGAGAGCCGGGGCCCAGCGTCTCGTTTGGTAAACACACAGGATCAGATTTTTTTTTAAAACCATGTTACTTTGAGAGGATAAAATATTGCATATGATTTTGTTAACCTTCCCTCTAAAGTGGTCTGCAAACTCCTCACAAAAGAGCATTTGAGGGGGTTTTCTGAAATCCATTAGTTACACGGTTAGAAATTTTGTCAATTGTGGAAAATATAATTTTACATAATATCGATATAATTCAGGACATAAAAAAAAAAATCAGTTGATAAAGGATCTAAAAGTTTATCCACATGTAGATTAAAATCACCAGCTAAAATTATCTTTTCATAAGAGTTATGTAGAGTTCATAAAAATTCTGAAAATTCTTGAATAAACGGTGTGCTCTTTTTGTGAGGCCTATTAACTGTAACACAGCCTAATATCTGAGGAGTGCTAAAAACAGTTGCAATATATTCGAACTTGCTATATTATCAAATAAAACAGGTTTGGCATGAAGTGTTGAAGCAGTACCGCCTTCCCTTTTGTTAAAATTTGGTGGGGAGGTCTCTGTAAGAACAACAGGGGCATCTGCACTCAGCCACCTTTCTGTTAAAAATAAACACTAGCTGCGTTTACATGTACACAAGTATTCGGATTAAAAGTCTGATCGGAATAAAAATGCTTCATGTAAACACGGCTCACTCATTGGGATCAAGATTTCATTCCGATGAGACTGCTGGGTTATGCGATTGTTAGTCCAATCGCTGTTCATGTAAACACTTATTCTGAATGTCGGTCATTACTGCGCATGTCTGTTACGTCATGCGTAGACATACATTATCTCAGCGTAAAACAATAAAGAGATTGGGATTAGAATTTGACTGTGTACACAACAATAAAGGCTTGTAGATAAAAAGCTCGCTCTTAAGATCATAGTTGTCTGCTACTTCGTCTACTGCCATTTTTGGTATTTTAGATAGTTATGTGCATGTCAAAATGATTTATTCTGATCAAACGTGTAGCGGATGTAAACACTTGTTATAATCGGATTCATTTTTTCAGGGCCCATGTATACAGTCAAATTCTAATCCAAACTATGATCCGATTAAATACATTTTGCCCATATAAATGCAGCCACTGAAGATTGTTTTTTAAAATCAAATCATTAATAATAAAAGTTTTGTTCAGCAGAGGGCGAGCATTTAAAAGTGCCATATTAATAGTGATTGGAGATGGACTTTTGGTAACTGTCTGAGATTTTGTGGGTTGCATTTGTTCATTTCAGTTTATTTATATTGGGCAGATTCACAACAGATGTCTTCTCAAGACACTTTACAAGAAAAGTCATTTCAATGCAATCATACAAACATTCCAATCAGTTTAAAAGTTTCTTATCTAAGGAATCTCAGCAGATTGCATCGAGTCATTGACTTGAGGTTGCGTCCTGTTGATGCAGACTTCCAACCACAGCTATCCCTCAGCAATCCCTCATACTGAGCAAGCATGTAGCGACAGTGGAGAGGAAAAACTCCCCATTAACAGGAAGAAACCTACAGCAGAACCAGGCTCAGTGCAACCGGCCATCTGCCATGACCGACTGGGGGTTTGAAAAGAGAGAGCAGAGACACAGAAAGAACAGAAGATCTGATATCAGACAACTTTATATAATAAATAAAGTAAAAAGTTGATAACAGGACATGGGGGATGTTCAGCCACCGAGACAATCATTCCAGTCGACGACCCCGTCCAACATGGCATTGCAGCTAAGCAGGATACCAGAACAGGTGTAAACAAAGTAAATAGTCGAAATAACACAACTGGAGAGTAGTAGAAAAGGAAGTAGCAGAGTGAAGAAAAGTGGTTAGTCTGTCCTCCAGCAGTCCAAGCCTTTTCCAGCATAACTACAGAGATAGCTCAGGATGACCTAAGACACTCCAACTATAAGCTTTATCAAAAAAGGAACGTTTTAAGCCTGGCCTTAAAAGTAAACAGTGTCTGCCTCACGGACTAAAGCTGGGAGCTGGTTCCACAGGAGAGGAGCCTGATAACTAAAAGATCTGCCTCCCATTCTACATTTTTTAGATCCCAGGAACTACAAATAAACCTGCAGTCTGAGAGCGAAGTGCTCTGTTAGGAACATATAGAACAATCAGATCTCTGATGTATGATGGAGCCTGATTATTAAGGGCTTTAAATGTAAGAAGGAGGATCTTAAATTATATTCTGGATTTAAAAGGGAGCCAATGAAAGGAAGCTGAAAGATGAGAAATGTGATATCTTTTTTTAATATTCATCAGGACATTTGCTGCAGTATTTTGGATAAATTGAAGGCTTTTAATTTAGTTGTTTGGACTTCCTGATGGTAAAGAATTACACTAGTCCAGCCTTGAGGTAACAAATGCATGGACTAGTTTCTCAGCATCACTCCTGGACAAGATGATTCCAATTTTAGCAATATTCTGGAGGTGAAAGAAGGAAATAATAGAAACTTGTTTAATATGGAATTTAAATGTCAAGTCTTGGTCAAAACTAACGCCGAGGTTCTTTACGTTATTACTGGGGGCCAATTTAATGCCATCGAGATGAAGCGATTGACTAATCAGTTTCTTTTTTAGAACTTCTGGTCCAAAGACGGCAACTTCTGTCTTGCCAGAATTTTAAGAGCAAAAAGTTTAGAGTCATCATTGTTTTAATGTCTTCCAGACATGCCTGTAATCTACCTAATTGACTGGATTAATCAGGATTTATGGATAAATATAGTTGTGTATCATCGGCGTAGCTGTGAAATTTTATCCCATTCTGTCTAATGATTGTACCAATTGGAAGCATATATATAGTAAAGAGATTTGTTCCAAGCACAGAACCCTGTGGTACTCCACAGTTAACCCTTGAGTGTGAAAAAGATTTATCATTTACATGAACAAACTGGAATCTGTCAGACAAATATGATTTAAACCATCCTAGTGCTGTTTATTTGATACTTGCAACATATTAAAGTCTTTTTAAGAGAATTATTATAAATCGACTGTGTCAAAAGCAGCACTTAGATCTAACTAGACCAGAACAGACACAAGTCCATTATCTGAGGCCATGAGAATATCATTAGTAATCTTCACCAGTGCTGTTTCAGTGCTATGATGAGCACTGCAAACTTGATTTGCATATTTTCTCAGGGATTATGGATAAGAAAGGAAGGTTAGATTTAGGTCTGTAATTAACTAAGTCATCTTGATCAAGGGAAGGTTTCTTAAGTAAAGGGTAATAGCAGCAATTTTAAATTCCTGTGGTACGCATCCATTTACTAAGGATAGATGCATCATATCAATATCATATCAATGGAGCCAGGAACCAAATGGAACACCTTCTTGAATAATTTGGTTGGGATTGGGTCCAACATATAAATTGACAGTTTAGATGAGTCTAGTATTTTTTGATAATTCCAAAAGCTTGACTAAATCAAAACAGTCCAAACACAAATGAGGTTCTACAGTTCTCTCTGATGTTGCCTCACTTACTGAGAAATAATCATGTTCGGGAGGATGCCAATAATTTTATTTTAATATAATTAATTTTTTTATGAAGAATCCCATAAAGTCATCACTACTAAGAGCTGGGGGAATAGTTAGGTTTATGATTTGTAGTCCGCTCTCTTCTGATAATAATTTAAGAATTTAAGATCCTCCTTCTTACATATAAAGGCTTGTATATAACGCCTTTATATATATATATATATATATATATATATATATATAAAGGCGTCAACCAATCAGGAGCCTGGTGAAGTGGTGTCATGTGATGTCATGGGGTCAGGTTCGGCAAAATTTTTCATTCAACATAGAGGAAATACTGATAATGGCTGTGGCTAATCACCCCGAGCTATACGACACCAATTGCTTTCTCTACAGAGGCAGGAATAAAAAGGACCTTGCTTGGAGGAATATGGAGAATGGGCAACCTGGTAAGTTCATTTCACTTTTGAAAGTTTTCATGTTACTGACCCTGAAAACCTGCGCGCGCAGGTTAGCCTCCACAGTAAATAGAGAATGGAGACTCTCTCTTCCAACGCTAAATCAACAGCTGCCATCTTTTTTGTTTTTGACGCTTTGGTGTGAACGCACCGTTTTAGTTGCTTAAGTCATCCTGAGCTATCTCTGTAATCATGTTGCTGTAGACTTAGACGGTTGGAGGACAGACTGACCACTTCTTCACTCTGCTACTTTCTTGTCTACTACTCTGTTGTTACTTCTCAGTGTTTTTCTCTCCATAGAAGCTACACCTGGTCTAATATCCTGCTTAGCTACAATGCCTTGTTGGAGGGGAGCATGAGCTGGGATGATGCTGGCAGTAACTGAAAGTTCTCTGTGTCCTGTTATCAACTTCTTACTTTCTTTAACATAGAAAGTACTACTACATCAATTATTTTCTTCTTTTTGTGTCTCTGCTCTGTCTTCTCAAACCCCCAGTCGTTCACGGCAGATGGTCGCTTGTACTGAGCCTGGTTCTGCTGGAGTTTTCTTCCTGTTAAAGGGGAGTTTTTCCTCTCCACTGTTGCTTTATGCTTGCTCAGTATGAAGGATTGCTGTGAAGTCAACGACACAACGCAAGCAACTGTCTACTGTTGCTAAATGTTTGTTGAGTAATGCTGCAAGTCAAAGACTCGATGCATAATAATGAACAGAAGGATTAATTGGAATGTAAAGTAGTATGACTGAATTGAAATGACTTTTCTTGTAAAGTGACTTGAAATGACATGTTGTGAATTGGCGTTATATAAATAAACTGCATTAAATTTATCATAGCAAACGGTTGTCTGGCTTTTTGTCTTCAATCTTTTTTATATGTGCACAATACACAGAAAAAAAGAAACCATGTGTCATGTTTTAGGTTGTAAGGAGGACCCAAATGCAGCAAAGTACAAAATAAAATGATTTAATGAAAACAAGGAACAGGAACTTACAGAACTCAGGAGGGTATAAGGCAGCAAACGGGGAAACATGAACCAGACGGGCAACAAGGAAGGCAGGAACCAGAGACGGAAGAGTGACTGAATGAGAACCGAATATATACTGAGGAGGAGAGTGAAAAGTGAACATGGAAGGAGCAGGAGACCAATTAGTGAAAGCGGATGCAGCTGAGAGGGAGTGAGCAGGTGGAACTGATTAGCAGCTGGGATGGAAGGCAGAATGGCTAGGAGACAGAAGACTCTAAAGAAACTAGAAAGGATAATAGGTCTAAGAAGGAATCTACAGGAAACAGTGGAGAACAGAAGGAAGAAATATGGAAACCAGAAAGTGCAGAAATGACTAGTAAAGACAAAGAATAACTAAACATGATAATAGAACTAAGGAAAATAACTAACAAAACACAAACACCTAGGAACTGTGACACCATGCATACAAGACATTTTTAGTACTTCCTTTTCATAAATAATATATCACTTCAAAAGTGCTATTATTCTGTCCATTTCCTGTCATCTTCTGCTTCTTCAATTTCAGCTTTAACCACTCTTTGATTTTATGTTTGGCACTCTCCTCAAACAAATCCCTACACTCACTTATCAGGGCTCAGCTTATCAAACCACTGTCTACTCAAGATTACTGATATGGAGAAGACGCATTCCAGAGCTGTCTTCATCAGACTGGCTAGTCTGTCGAGTTGATGGCTAACTTATGCACCTGTTTTCATGTGAGCTCAGTTTTAAATAAAACATGGTCATCTTTTTAGGTTGTAAATATTGCTTTTTCACCTTGCAAAATCCAGATTTGAGTGTGTAGAATTGATTTTTTGAACAGAAGAAAAAAAAAAGAGGATTTATACATAACAGAACGTTTTTTTGTAGCACCCCCCTCCTTTTTGAAAGCATCAGTACCACTGATGATGACATTATGAATTGGAATTCCTCGACTTTAAGACTATGACATTTGAGACAGTAAAAACTCAGTCACAAATGAAACCATTTAATCAGAAAACATATGTCATTTCCTTCCGCTTTGGGAAAATTGCCTTTGATCACCTGACTTGTTTCACTTCCTCATTTGGCCTAATTTTCATTTTACTGCAAGAAAGCTAAGATGGAAAGGCAAACACAACGCGTATTCATCCATCCAATGTAGACCTGCATATCTTTTTTGAGGAGTTGTGTTGAGGTGCGGGAGGGGGTGTAGCTTACTGACTTCGGACATTGGCTATACATTAGTACTCCTGCTGGTACACTTTTAGAGTAAATCTGAGTTTTCAATTTCACTCTACTCAATAGGCTGGTGGATTTCACCTCTTTACTCATATCTGTAGTACAAATGCAAATGGGCAAAATCATATACTTGACGGGGTTTTAGGGGGAGCCCATGGAATCGTTTAGTCTGAAAGTCCCCTCAAGAACACAAAAAACCTCCTACAGACATAGGAGGGAAACATTGTAAAGGACACTTTCTATTTACTGTTGAAACCAGATACTGTAGTTGTGGGCACATTACCTTATTTTTTTTCGAAATTTGACAGACCAGACCAAAGGTATCCTTTTTAGGTCAGTTAGAAATACAATTTATTTTTCTGCCTGCTAATTGACAATATTTTAAACTACTTTCTTTAAATGTAAAAAGTTTACATAAATCTCCTTAGTGTTTAGTAGAAGTTCCTTTTATATTGCATTACTTGAGTCAAATACATTGTATTTCCTTCCACAAGCTTGTTATGATAGTTTGCTGAAATTTTGGCCCATTCTTTCAAAAAAATGCTAGTGTAACAAGTCAGGTTTGTAAGCTACCTCGTTTTACAGACTTCTTTACAGCTCTGCTCGCTTATTATCTATGGAGTTGAGATCGGGGCTGTGTGATTGGAACCCTAAAACACTGACTTTGCTGTTTCTAAATTACTTTGTAACAAACCAGGTGGAATCTGTTGGATAATTGTGCTTTTTAAGATCCATTTGTGCCCAAGTGTTAACTTTTTCGCAGATATCTTGAGATGTTGCTTCAAAATTTTAAATACTTTCAACTGCTGTTAGCTCTGATATACAAGACGCCATAATTCCTATGGTGCAGATACAAAAGGACCGGACAGAACAACTTAAATTGAGCAAAGAAACAGTCTAAAAACTCAATGTGCAGAAACTGAGAGCCCATTAAGTATTATTTACAAAAAAAATTATTATTAGTTTATATATTAATTTGAGTCTGATGTCAGTTATGCCTGTAATGAAATATACTGTGGTTTTTTTTCCTGACCTATTTGTGACAGTTTCATTTTCATGAAATCAAGTTTCCAATCAGTCAGGCTCTGAGGAATTCCTAAATCTTTGCATGTTCCAACTAAGTCAGATACAAACACTATGTTTAGGAGAGGAAGACATGAATGGGGGAATTCATGTAATCTGCAGGGTGTAAAACAATTGCCATAATCCGAATGATTTGTCCCGACATGTCAGCCAACAAGTCATAGTCACATCAGTCTAACATCTGCAACAGAAAAACATACTGAAATACACGTTTCAATGTATTTTCTTTCAGTTAAGTAGCTGGGGGTTTCAGGTCAGAGAGAAAATGACAAACCCTAACCTGTGTGCCTTTGAAGGAGTCAGGGTATCTGATTTAGGAGTTTACTGCTGGATTAAGTAGAAAATGAATGCCGGGAATATTTGTGGTATGATTCACCATTTTGATGTGAATGTCAACTTCTGTGTTAGATGGGAAAGGCGTGGTGCATGAATTTTTAAAACTGCCTTTTTAACTCCTGCAGTGAGTAGTGCAGCATAGAAACTGCAGAGTAAATTTATTACCGCTTAATAGAGACTGGACAGTTTTCCTAATTAACCAAGTCAATTTATTTCTACAGCAAATCCTCATAAACCACCACATGACCTGGATTGTCCCAGTTATTTTTTTTCTCATTCATATAATTATTAGTTTTAGTCAAATATAAGTTTGTTAGGGAGCTCTTTTTCATACGTTTTTGTTTGATGGTATGAAAATAAGTCACAAGACATTCACGGCAGCCGTTTATCTGGAAAACGAGGGTGCACATGCTTACTGGAATGCTGACACACATTTCTTTCCAAAACCAGACTGTGTGTCATTCGCTGCATGTTTTGGGAACTCATAAGATAAGGTGTTACTTCTATTGAAATTTAAAAATGGCAAATCACAGTAACAAATAGCACACCTTCAATTGAAGCCATATTATTTGTTTTGTAATTCATAGGTTTTCTCTACCAACTTCCAGAACAATTACAGTTCTCGAAATCCTTTTTTTCCCCGGAAAGATAAGAGTCATTTAAAACATTTACATTTGCATTATTCGTCTTAGAGAATAGCTATTCTAGAAATACATAAAGGTCTGAGAAAAATATTAACAATTTAAAGCCCTTCTGAGGATCTGATTTACTAGAGGTATTTAATTTAGTTTATTATTCTTCACAGGAACTAAGACATAGCCTCTTCCTTTTTGTTCTTTAATAAATACAGGTAACAGTCTTCATATGCATGTGTGTAACATTCAAGGTTTTTAAAACTACATTCCAATAATAATATGTAAGGGAAGAATTAAGAGCAACAGAATACAGACATTCTCTTTCCTCCTATTCAGATTGATGTTGCCAATTAACGATTAAAATTATTAAAATAAATTAAACTAACTCCCTGGGCTGATAGAAGACAAGGTTTTGATTCAAAAGGTTGCACATACAGGCATCAGATATTTTATTAGGTACATCCTTGCTATTCCCATGATAATTAAAAAGTAACTCAATCACATGGGAGCAACTCAGTGCATTCAAGCATTAAGAAGCAGTAAAAATAACATGCTGAAGATTTAATCAAGCAACAGAATGGGAGACAAGGGGAATTTAAGTCACATTAAAATATGGCATTGTTGTTGGTAGCAGAGAGACTGACCTTAGAATTCCAGAAACTGCTGATATAGTCTACTGGGATTTTCACAACAAACCATCTATCAGCTTTACAAAATTATCCAGTGAGCAGCAGTTGACTGGGGGAAGATTCCTTGTTTACTGTTAGAGAAGAAAGGGCAAACTGGTTTGAGGTACAGAAAAGCAACCGTAACTCAAATAACCCACTGGTTACAACCACAGTGTGTAGAACACCATCTCTGAATTCACCATGCATCAAACCTTGAAACAAAGTGACCTCAGCAGCAGAAGGTCATAGCTGGTACCAGTCTTGTCAGCTAAAAAACAGGACACTACAAACATTGGCCCAAACTCATCAACACTGGATTATAACAGACTAAAAAAACTTTGCTGGTCTGATGATTTTAGCTGCGACATTTAGATGGTAGCTTCAGAATTAAGTGTACACAACACGAACAAATTGTCAGAGCAAATTAAGTCATTTAATGTGAAATTATAGAGATTTCTAGCAAATTCTCACACTTGCTTGAAGAAACCTTCATGATGTTCAATATAAAGGTGACTGGGCCTTCGCAGAAGGTTCACAAAAATTATACAGTTTACTGACTTATGTACAGATTGCTCAGACCAGGGAGTTTTACATGATTCAGTTAATTTTTCTAACAAATCTACTTCAGGTGCAAATAAGTTCAACCCTCAAGGTGCATGTGATCATGTGCTTTGAAGACAAAACATATGGAAAATAAAATGAAGGGGTGGCAGATAGACTAGGGCATAACAAAACAAAGAAACTAACAAATGGTGCTGCCACTAAAACATAATCTAAAATCTCACTCAAAGAAATGTAATTATAACAAAAATTGCCTTAAAGTAGAAGACAAGAGTCCTGGGAATGGATTAGCTGAGGATCTCTCCATGACAGTGACTACCAAGGAGTAAATATATACAAGAAGTAATTGAGTGAGTGAGTGGGTACAGGTGAGTGAAGAATAACAGGTGGTAATGAGTTGTCATAGAGACAGGCTTATAGTGATTGAGGGAATGAATGGGAAATGGCAAGGAACAGAGGGTTAAATTAATAAATAATTATAACTTTTTAGCATGAGCTTCGTAAAGACCACATTAGTGAAACAGCAAAGAACAGAAAAACAACTAATTAATTTAAAGAAATTCAAAATGACATTTGAACACACAAATATAACTTCTATCAACTAAATGACACTGCTTTAATAATTTAATGAGTCAAAATAAGCTTTAGATGACAATCAGGTTTACATGCATGAGCTATCTTGGCATAAAGTCTGGTTTCACCATCATGTATACTTACAGTAAAAATTGATATAAATTAGGTACAATGGAACAGTAAATAAGAGCCCCCTCACTTGCTTGTTTGCTTTCCAGTAGTGACTAAATTGGTACGAAGATGGATATTTAAAGAGAAGCTGAGATTAAATTATTTTCTCTAATATCTTGCAGAAACCCAAAATAAATGCTTCAATAAACTCAAACTATATGAATACAAATAACAATTGGTATAAAGGAGACTTTTCTGGATCAAGAATTGTTTCTCTAGTCCAATGAATACTATATATCCTATGAAAGTGAGTTGAAGTGCAGAGTGAATGATAAACAGCCATTAACCCATCCCTGAAGAGTGTTAAAAGAAACCTTCATGGTAGGGTGGAACTGCAGTAATATGCAATGTTTAAGTATTTAAATATGTTTCCACCATTTTTCATCTTCAAAACTCAACAGTGGTAGATTTTGTAACCTATTTGTGACATCTTCAGTTTTTACTGCAAAGTTCTGACTGTGCGTGTCATCAGGCTGCTTTAAGGAGAAAAACAGTGCACATGTTAGTTCATAGGAAGTGTAATGTTGCTGACGGGAAAAAAGGGAAGCTGGAAGCTGACGCACTGCTAATAATGCTGAACACAGAGGTGGTGCAGTGACGTCAGCTTCACTGATGTGGAAGTGAATGGATCAGAATATTCTGTCATTGACTCCTTCAAGTTTCTCTCAAGCATTTTTGCACAGTTAAGCAACTCATGAATCTAATAAGGTTTTTACTTTTAGAAAAAGCTTCATGCATGATGTGTGGAGGAGTAGAGTGACGACATTTAAGGCAATGATTCCAGTAAAATCAAAACTTCCGAGATTACCTAAATTGTTTTTAACAAAGCTCCATTCAAAACATCAAAATACTACTTTAAATTTATGTTTAAGTTATTTATTATTTGTATTTGTTCCTATTAGTTTAAGAAATTTAGAAAGAGGTAATTTATTAATAATTTAGGTTTCTGGTAACTTTAAAATTTAGTAAGATTATGCAGATAATAAAGAATTGTGTTGTATAACTTCACTTTTTCTTTATTTAACATCTAAGAAGCGTCACTGATTAGGCAACCTACTTTTTACATATCTTCCCCTGATAGCTAACCTGACCCTCTGTCCAGGACTTTTTTAGCCTTATAGTTTGGTTACAGCCAGGATTAGATAAACAACCTACATCAGATTGTTGTTTCAGAACAGTGAGCGGGCAATAAACTAAAGCATTTGTAAAAGAAACATTATTTTTTTTAAGCTAAATTACATTAGACTTTTTAACTCCTTGCAACTTTTTTGGAATGACACTAGGCATACCAATAAGCCACTGATTCATTCTCACTATGCTGCTGCGTGTGTCTTTTATTCAGTGTTATGATTAATTTCCTTGTGAAGCTGAATCAACTTGTCTAAAGCAATCATAACCATAACCACAACAATGTCCAAGTATGTCATGATACTTTACAGCATAGTGTTTAATTTCAACATTTCTTACCTAATGTTTTGTTGGCTGCTGTCCCCCTGTCAAACATTTTCAGGCAAGTGCTACAAAAGTGGATTACAACAGGACTATTTGATGAAAACTGTCGACTCTCTTTATTTGCAATTACTGCAGTCAGTTTTCTGGTCATTTGTGTTGTTGTATTTTTTCTTGATTTGAGCACACTAAACAAAGAAAAACAAGTCAAAAATAAAAAGCCTGCTTGTCTAAAATGCCAGCCTCCTTGCAACATTTTATTCCCTATTCATGCTTATGAATAGGGAATAAAGCAAAGGGATGATTTCAAAAAACCTTGAATTTTTAAATATTATGGATTTCAGTCAGAATAAAATTAAACAAGATACCTAGATCTGAAATTAACCTCTTTATCTCCTTATAAACATTATAGCAACATTATGTCTGCTGCAAAGTGCCATATAGTCAAAGTGTTTGTGTGCATTAGGGGCCATAGTGTTCTTGGTAGATTCAAATTTACTCCCACTGTTTTTGTGTTGATATGCACTGCCCTCTGCTGGCTGAACTTTGCATCTAAAACAAAATGTGACCAGTTGATGCCGTTGAACAAACTGGTTAGAAAGCCACTCATATTGTAATTTTTTTATTGTAAAGCCAAGATTATGTGGACAGATAGAATGTTTTTTTTTTCTTTTTTTTATACCCTCAGTCACAGTCACAGGTAGGGGTACTAAGTATTTTTTTTAAAGCCGGTGCTCCATTTGAAATATTGATTCGTTTCTTTTTGGAGTTATTTTTTTCTATCCTCAGGCTTTCCATGGAATATATCCTGGTTCTAACAATGAAGTTCCCCCAGGAATCCTTCATTTTAAAATCCCAAAGTTAATTTCTGGCTGTTTGTAGATGTCTTTTTTTCTTTTTCTTTTTTTCCGGAAATAAATATCAGAATATAGCCTGGGGCCTTTAAGATGTAGTTTCATGTTTGGATTTTCAATTTCTCTTCACTGAATACAGAGTGCAGAGTGATCTTGTTCCCCAAGTAGAATTTGTAACATCACATCCATTTTGGGCCTTTCCTAGTTTTCTATGAAATAAACACAGAAATCCAAGGTTTTTAAATTGATCTGTTGGTGGTGTTTTTTCCCAGATTGTTATTTACTGTTTTTATGCTTTGTCTTGTTTGTTTAGGAAGTATATCCTCAACCCTCATTGCTTTCTATGTATGCTTTTCCAAAGGCTTTGGTCTGCTAACATGTTAACATTGGTGTTTGTTGAGCTCCCAAAATCTATCTTAGAGGATAACAAAGGTTTATCAGTTCAAATAAGCTTCTGGAAATCCTTAAAACTGTCTAAATATGCATTTAAATTTACTGGTTAAACAACAAAACAAACAGACAAGACGCATTTGATATTGCTTAGTGAATTAAATGTAAAAAGATAAAACATTTCCAGTTTGCATTAAAGCCCCCCCCCCCCCCCATGTGCTACATGTGTAGGATCAACACCAGATAATATTTTACTATTTACTCAGAATTTATTGTTGCCCTAAAAGTTAATATTTGTGTAATATTTCCTGGTATTTTATTATATTCTGGTACTGGGGTATCATGTTTGTTAAAAGAAAATAGGCGAGGCTGTCAACTGGCTGCACAGAATATAAATAATTTAAACTTGGTACAACACTTAGAAAGATCCAGACACATAGGTCAAACAAAGGCATGGCCTGTGAAATTATAGTTTGTGTCCACACTATTACACATCGCTCCAAAGTTCAATGTCAAGGATCTTCCCACATTTAAACAATCAATAATTTTTTGGTCATGGGAAAATTAAAGCTTCCACTCAGTGCAAGCTAAGTATACAATTGCTGCATCTATGTTTAGGTAAACGATTGTCAAACTGGTTAGAAAGCCACTCATATTGTATAGCCAAGATTAACATGTTGACAGATATAATGATTTTTATTCCCAAAATACCCTCAGTAACATCAGCGATACTAAGTTATTTATAAAAAGTTGGTGTTGAATTTGAAATATTGATTAGTTTCTTTTTTCTATTTTTATTTTCTACCCTCAGGCTTTCCATTGAAGAAATATTCTGGTTCTAACAAAGAAAATCCCTCAGCAAAAGCAGAATTTGTAACATCGCAGCCAGCTTGGATCAGCCCTGGTTTTCTCTGAAATAAACACAAATCCAAGGTTTCTAAGTTAATCCGTTGGTTGTATTTTTCACAGATTGTTCGTTACTGTTTTTTATGCGTTGTGTTCTTTGTTGAAGAACTTTGTCCTCAACCCTCATTCCACTTTCTACATATACTTTTCCAAAGGCTATGGTCTGTAAACATTTTGGATATTAGCCTAGTTTGCATTTGTTGAGACCTCAAAATATGTCTGAGAGAAAAAGAAAGGCTTTTCAGTTTGAATATGTTACAGAAAATCTCTAGAACTGTCTGAATGTGCATTTAGTTTTACTGGGTAAACAACAAAGCAAACAGACAATAGAGCCACTTAATTTAATTTCCAGTTTGCATTACAGGGCCCCTAACTACTGCACGTGTGGGATCAATACCAGAGAATATTTGATTATAGCTCTGTTCCTCAATGCACACTGCGCTGCATGATTTAAGTGTTTCCAAGCAATGAAAACTGACTTCAATTGATGGCTGATGAATAGGCTTTTGCTCAGCTTCAATCATTTGAATAAGAAGTGTTAAAGCAGGGAAACATCTAAAACATGCAGGGCAGTGTGTCTTGAGGACCAGGGTTGAAAAACACTGAACTAGAATACACACAGAAACAGAACACAAGAATGAAGAAAAAAGCTAAACCTAAAAGAATGAAATGGTATAGCAACACTTTTCTTACTATGACAAACCAAGAGTAATAAACTATATAGCAAGACCTTTCAAATGTAATAATAAAAAATGAATTGATCAAAACACAAGCACAAATAAAAATCCACCACCCAAATATTCAAGGATCATAACACTTACAGATACATCTCAGTATATTGAAATATGCTGTTTTAATAAGACTTGTTTGTCAGTTTAAAAGTATCTTTTGAAAGTAACAACCTTTACACAGCTATTAAAATATGTTTTATTGGTCTACTGTAATATTGTAATCTAAGAAATTAAATTATTGTGCTTTAATTTGCTTTAAGAGAAAATATTTGTAATTCACAACAAGAAATGCTCAAAATGCTCTGTGTGTAATTTAGCTATATATTGTTTCACTTAGTGAATGAAGCTACTGAAACAAATGAAATTTTCAGAAATATTCTAAGTTATTTGGATACACCTGTAAATTGGCAGCACCCGGCTGCTACTTAGCTGAAATTGTATGGATTCAGCAAGCTTGTACTTGGCTTGTTTATCGCCTGCATTGACTGGAAGCTTTAATTTTCCCATGACTGAAAATTGATTAAAATGAGGGAAGATCCTCAAATTGACATTGAACTTTGGAGCGTTGCTTAATAGTATGCACACATACTATAATTTCACAGGCCATGTCTTTGACCTCAGTGTCTGGATGTTTCTAAGTGTTGCTTCTAGTTTAAATTATTCATGTTGTGTGCAGCCAGTTGACAGCCTCTCCTATTTTCTTTTCTTTTTTTTTTTTACAAACATGATACCCCAATACCAGAATTAAATAAAAATACTTACGTCGACAATAAATTCTGAGTCCATAGTCCAGCATTACGTTGGTGTAGATTCTCAGTCATCCAGGACATGATAATCTTGATGGTTCAAATGAAGGCAACTGGACTTTTCTTGTTGTTTGAAAAAAATGTTAAGTCTCTCATCCAGAACTGAAGAAGCCTCTTGGATGAGAGACTAGATGTTTTCAAGACAACAAGAAATGTCCAGTACCCTTCATTTAAACTGTCAAGATAGTCCAGTATTCTTCAACCATAGTCCTCAAGGCACACAGCCCTGCATTTGGCGTTATAGGGTTAAGGTATTTCTTTGCTTTAACACACCTGATTCAGATAATTTTTTTCAGTTTCTCTGCTGTACTCTCCTCCACATCTGTCCCAAATGCCCCTGATTAGCTCACCTGCATCCAGTGTCATTCTGTTAGTTTTCTGCGTTATCATCATTAAATCCTACCTGTGCTCATTCCGAGTTCTACTACAAACCTAAAAAAACATAACAGGAAATGCACTGAAATAACTGATCAGTGGCTGGTCTGACCATTGCTAGTAAAGCAGAAGATTTAGTGGTCTGCTTCTCTCAAACATACAATTCTAAATTAACGCAATGTCAGGAAGGAAAGGCACATTGTGTGTGTGCAATTGTGAAGGGATTTAAATTAATCTATCTACAGTGAGAAAGATTATTCACAAAGAAAATATTCCCTGGAGTGAAAGCCACTCAAACACAACCATTTTCTTGTTTGAAACAGCTAAAAAAGAAACTTTTTTAGTTTTATGTACTCTCTCAAAAGAAAAAAAATAAACCACAAGACTTGAACAAGGTTGATGTGTCTATGATTAACAGCTCCATAATGCAACAGCAAAACAAAAAAAAAAACAACTTGCTGCCAAGCACGGAGGTAGAAGGGTAATGTTTTGGGCTAGTCTTGCAGTCAGAATCAACTTCAGTTGTGTAACAAAGTTTTCCAGAGTCAGACGTGAAGCTATTTGACTGATAGCCAACGCCTTGGTAAAAATGGTTCACCGACAGGACAATGATCCCAAACACAGCAGCTAATCTTCAGCAGAATGGTTCAAAAAGAAAAGATCTGATTCAAAAAGAAAATATCTGATTGAAAAGCTGTTGCAGAACCTTAAATGTACTGTGCAGTAACAAATGCTCACGAGCCTCAATGAACTTAAACTCCTTTAAACAAGAACTGGCTAAATTATTTTACAGTGATGTGAGAGATGGATAAAGTCACAGAGTAAACAACTACTAACTAAAAAATAAAAACATAGTCGAAAGCATTTTCAATACAATGACTTTTTAAAAGGATATTTTTTTATTCCAAATATGTTTCTATATATTCAACATCAGAGGGAGGAACCCCTCCTAGAGTCACCCCACACATCAATATTAATATAATAATCAAGATAACATTAGAATCATCAGAACAGTGCCCTTCTGTCATCCCTGTTCTGGTGTGAACAGCTGAGATCTGCTGGTACAAATCTGAGGGAGGGAAACAAAACTAAAAACCCAAACAGTCAAATGTGCAACAGAACACGTGTTCACACTTGTATGGCTGATTTTGTGAGAATATGCATTATCTAACCCGGTTCAGACCTGGATCTGAAACTTCAAACAGCTGAACTCACCATAGTTCTCACAAAAATCGCCATGCACACAGTCTTACACACATCAACACATAAGCATGAAGATACCTTCATTAGTCAGTGACATTTATGTTTTCATCAACATTCTTCACATTTCCTGCTGCCCCAGTATTACAATTTATATTAAAATAAGTAAAATAAAATTAATAAATGAATAAAAACTTACAGGCACTGCTGTTCAAAACAATGTTTAATTTTTTTTTCTCTGATCACAGTCACACAACTGTAAGCCTTTACATGTGGAACTGCTATTCATAATCAACATGTTTATGTTCCAGGGTTATGGAGTTTGATTATAAAATATAATTATATTGCAGATAAAACTCCAATTGGACACAATGAAAATACAATCACAACTTTAGTGTGTTGTTTTGCTTCAGTTTGCCCTCTTAGTTTATAATACGTTTCTGCATGTGTGTTTGTATGTAGACATGTTTCTAGATGTACTTAAAAAGTTTCCAAGCTCATTTGAGCTACAAAAACAGCCTAAAAACAGTATGAACAAACTGACTTAAAAACGGATGGAACTGCACTGAGGTAGTTCTTCACTATTAGAACGGTAAATTTCCTTAACAAGCATTTTTGTCAGAGGTAAAAGGGTCAATGTTGTCTTAAGTAGCAAACCTTTGCTTTTTTAAGGTTTGCAAGAATTTTCTGCAACATGAGTAATTAAAAAAACCCAGAAGATTACAGTGGACCACCAGTATTTACAGGGGTTAGGGACCATAACCGCCTGCAAATAGCTGAAATTTACAAATACTTGAGAGTCCCTCTGAAAACTCTTATAACTGCCTAGTTTAATAGTTTAAACACAAATATACCTCAATATGCAGTATTTCGCACAATGGCAACTGTCTCACAGAAGCTAACATCGATAGTCTTCCCTAGCTCTGCTATTGGGGGTACAGCCAATCAGTGCCAGGGAAAATTAATGGCACTCCTGGATTGACTGCTTTGCAAACACCAGCCAATAGTGTGACCAGTAGCATTATAGCTCCCCAAGCTGTACTTTCTTTTGAATACTTTACAAATGATTTATGAAAATAATTTATGAACAGGCAAAATTCACAAATAATTTTCAGTAACGATAAAATCTTAGAATGGGCGAATCCACAAATGCTGAACTGGGAATAGGTGGGGTTCCACTGTATTGATAACACACATCAATGCAGTGAGTTTTTTTTATTTGCATGAACACACTATTTAGGTGGATCGTTTTGTAATTGAGGTTTAATAGAACAGTTCCTTCTGGTTACACCTTACGAGTCCCATTTGGCCGTACATGTTACACACTGTATGTACATCATTGTAAAAGATCAAAGTCTTCAGGGTACATGAATTATCTTCATTCATAAAGAAAATAAAACAATAAGGACTTTGTCAAGTATGGCATTAGAAATTGGAATCGTAACAAAGATTGTTGAGACATTAGCTTGATCACATCTAAACCTTTGTACATTTCCAAAGCTTACCAATACAAAATTAGTAAGCTTAGGAACATAGAAAGTCTATGTGCTGCCAAACAAAAAACACTCTCTAAGACAGGAGTGTCAAACTCCTGTCCTCGAGGTCATCCAAGTCTTTGCATTGCGTTAGTGTACTTTATGTTGCTTGATATGTGCAAAGACTTACGCAAAACATGTACATGCATTGCAAAACTGCATTGCAGGCCAAGCACATCATTGCTTTAAACTGTTTTCCCCCCGTAACAGTGATTTTAAAAGTGAAAGATAAATTATATTGGCTGCTGCAGTCTAATGTCTGTCTATGTCATGTGACCCGCTCAACACTCTGATGCCTCTCCAAGTCAGTAAGAGCTGCAGAGAGCACGGTTAAAACATTAACCATTAGATTTGATAACATTCAAAGCACAGGTCTGAGTTTATGAAGCAGGGGAATAACTTTGTATTTTTTGTCTGAACAAGATTAACAAAAATTGTACTAAAATGTGTTAAGAGCTGAGTCATATCCACAAGGAGGAAACATGCTAGCGTTATCCTACCATAAAAGAAAGACAAATAGGAGAAACCGTGACATCTAAAATCTCATTTGTGAGTGAGTTTTATGACCAAAGCATTTCATTGCATTTTAAAGCTTTAATGTGCTATCAAACTTGGACTATGTATCGCCAAAAACCTTATCTTAAATGACTTCGATCAGTAACCTACTAGGGGCTCAAAATCCTAATTGGGAAAACTCTAGTAAAAAAATACTATCTTCTGGTTTATGACTTAAATAAGAATACTGTGTTCAGTAATTTCAGCTTTAGGTGTACTAGTTGATGTTCCTGCAAAATTATAAAACAAACAATACACAGATTTGAGCCCTTTGAAAACTAAGATAACGTCCCACATTTTGAAGAGAACATTTAATAAATGCCTCATAGCTTTCCCATTTTTAATGCACTTGTATATGTTTTTTAATTAAGGTCACCTAATTATCCCTATTTTAAGAAAAGTAAGATACGTCTGGTTGAAGCTTGAGTATTTAGAACAAGAGTCTAGTTAGCTATTAGCTTTATGCTATGGACAATGTCAAGGAAAAACAAACAAACCGAGCTTTACTTGATTAAGCAGATTGGTATCACATAATATTATATAAAACTGATCTTTTTTGGCTGAATGAAAAATGATTTTCTAAAATAAAATCAGCAGATGTTTCTCCATTTGCTTGCTTGCTGGAACATCTTGGAATGAGTTTAACTTCCATTTCTGTTAGCTTCGCTTAGCATAGCATGCTCAGGAAGAATTTCAAATTGTTAGCTTGACTCAGTATAAAGTTTATACATCTGAATTTTACATCTAGCCTAATGTGTAGAAAAATATATGTTAAAGTGACATCTTGAGGTGCATTTTAAAATCACCTGCTCTTCCATTTTGTGACATCAGTGTCATTTGATAATAGAAATAGCCTTATAAGCTGAATTAAAAACTACAACCCAAAAGGCCTTTGCACGTCTTTGCACTTTTTTCTATTATTTTAATCCATTGTCTGAAACATTTGAATGCTAAAAGCTGGAAAATGGTCTCCCAAAGGTTTCATTAATCAAAACTTTTGTGGGAATTATACAATAAAGAACAAAATAGAAATGTCATACTGTCAAGGCGGTTTTTTTGTACAGGAAAATAAGAAAAAGCGGGTCCATCCAACCAGGCATAAAAAGAGACTTTCATCAGTTGACAACACATATGTGAACGTTTAAGGCTGGATTCATGGATGTTTGTGTTCCAGTTTAACTCTTTATCCTGCTGACAATACTGGGTCAGCACATCAAAAAAGATCACAAATTTCTACAAATGTGTTAATTTTCTTTACATCAGAGAGGGTTGATATAAATAAGACAATCTTTGTGGTTTAATTTTAGACTTTCACGTTCATGAATATGAATTGAAGAACCGAGACGTGGTGTGCAAAGGCCCTAAATTATGTTCTATTCCATAAGAGATGTTAAAAATAATAAATTTTTTCTCACCTAAATACATTACCATGCAACTGGTTGTCACATCTTGAAATTGTGTAACACGACATCTCAAAATTTTTAAACCTTTGTTTTTTGTTTTCATTACAAAAATAATGAACTCTTGTTGCTTCTCAGCCCTTTACCTTCAGATGCCTTACAGTGCATTTATCTTGTTTGATAATCTTTAATATGTAACAGAAGAACTACCCCAGCACAGTTTTGAATTCTTCAGGTAAGTAATTACTTTTTTGTTTCTCTGCTCTGGATCACAGCACCAGGCAGCAGGAGTCTGTACAAACAGCAAAACGGTATGGGGAAAAAAGCTACATCCTCCCTTCACATATGTTCAAGAGTGACAGAAGACCATGATTACTGTACAACTGCTCTGCTACCACTTGTCTGCAGGAAGGTCTTGTACAAACACCTAGTTCAGTATTCAAACGGAAATAAGAAAAAATAACAGAGCGCTGGTGACCTCTGTCCGTTGGTGTCCCAAAGTCGTATTTTCTTGCAGTGGGATGATTAGCCGAGGTAAGAGATGATGGACTGAATCTCAAGTTTACCACTAACCCTCTATTTTTCTATCTGTGCAACTGCTTCAAGTTGCAAAATCCAGATTACAATTTATTTAATCCTCCCTGCTACCAGGTTAGAGGGTTTAGACCCAGTCATCACTGTGTAATGGTTTGTAGTATCAACTGAGCCAAAGTGGCTCCATTTTGAGGGATCCACCCTGCAAATGGGTCCAAATAGTTTCTTCTACCCATTTCCTCAGGAGTTTGGACAGATACAGCTGTGTTGCTAGGGCAAAAGGAAAGTTTAAAAGACATCAAGTATGTTACTTTTGAGTCCTCGCTTGATGTCTTTAAGCACAATTATGGCCCCCGTGTAAGTCCGTTGGCGGGTATGTTGGTGTTTTGGCAGGGGGCGGCCTGGGTGGAGGTGCCGGTCTGTTTTTTGCCCGTAGTGGACTTGCCGTTCCCCCATCACTATCAGCTCTGTCTGTTGGGATTGGTGGGGGAGGAGGAGGGAGGCGGGGTAATGACATGGATCCATGGTGGTAGTGGAGTTGGTGGTGGGGATTGTGGCGATGGTGATGTCCTGACAGCGAAGGAGGGACACGGGAGCAGGATGAGGCAGAGGATGATGAGGAAGGTGGAGGAGGTGGGGGAGGGGTGAGTGTGGCTGGTCGAAGGCTTTGGATCCGCCGGCACTCCTGGCAGATGCGGACATGGCTGCAGCTCTGCAGGATGCTACGTGGCGGGGCGGGCGGAGCCTCAAAGGCTGACACAGGAGGAGGTGGAGGGGGGGTACTGGTGGCAGAGTTGGCGCCTAATGGATCGTCCAAGAGTCTCTGTGGCCCTGGGCCCAATTCAGGTCCTGTTGCCATACCTCCCCCCAGTCCCGCCAAGCCACCAGTCAGTGGGCCAGCACCACTGTATAGTTTTCCATTGCTGAGACGCATCTCTCGGACTAGCCGAATTGGCCTAGGGCCAGCTAGAGCTAGCCGGGAAGGGTGACGCAGAACTCCACCCCCAGAACTGCTCAGGGGACGACGCCGACGAGCTCGGGAACTTTTCTTACAAGAAACTGCATTTCGAAACTCTGTCAACATCTCCTGACAAACAGAGACCTGAGATACAAAAGGAAGACAAAAAAAGATGAAATAACAACAGAGTGAATGTTGTACCCTCAAACAGATAAGAAAACAAGACAAACTTGGAACTGTATTACAGCAAGAAGTATCTTGAATTGTAAAATATCTTATTTCTGTTGTAGTAAGAGTATCTCACACCAACGGTTTGCAAAGAGCTGCTGATCACCAGAACACAGAGAGCTTAAATAAATCTAACACACTCAACCTGCACCGTGTTTTTTATTTTATATTGTTTGATTTTTTTTAACCTTTATGTCTTTATATTTTACTTACACATTTAACATATGGAGACTGAAATCATATTAATAATCCCACATCTTTAAGAAATGCATTTTTTAATATTATTAATTTCATTTCAAGAACCAAATGTAAATGTTTAATAAGAAATACATTTTTGTAAAAGATGTATGAATTCTCTATCATTATTTACAGTCTGTGTTCTGAAAATATATCAAGTCAGTAGTTTTTAAAATAGAGAGTATATTCAAATGCTGAAGAGAAAAAGCAAAAAAGCAATGTTAGCACAATATTTTTTATCAGTATCTGTCTGTTTAAATGTTCTGCTGCCTCCTGTAACTCCACATCCAACCAGTGTTATCTTGCCATGTCTGTGTGGGTGTAAGTCTTTGCCCACTAAAAACAGCCAAAGCAAAGAGTCAAATCAATAACAGATAAATACTTGTGAAAAGAAGTCAAAACAAAAACCCTGTCTGTAGAGGACAAACAATTGCAGATTAACAATGTGACAAAACAGAGGACTTTGTCACAACTTCATGTTTTAGATGTTTTTTCATTCAGTTAATTTATATTAGGGTCACATCAAAGTTTTAATAATAAAATCTATAATTGTACTCTACACCATTTATTTAATACGCTAAAAGTAAGTGAAGGATGTCGTGATCTGATCCCAAGTTTTGACTTGGGGTCCCAATCAAAACTTTATTAAATAATTGAAATTACAGTTGCTGATGAAATCCAATTTCCAATACCTGCTGTTTGTGATGTTGTCAGCCTCAACTCCAGAAATCCATGCAATTGTGAGTTGTATGGACAATAAAAAATAAAAAAACGGAATAGTTTCATGTGGATAGCTTTCAAAATTGTACTATAAGCTATGCACATAATCTTCTTAGTTAAACAAATCTGTAAAATCTGAATTTTATCCTTTACAATCATGTTGATAGTGAGAGTGCAGCTCCCGATCTGTTTGTGTCATGTGACCTGTTCTGTGTTGTAATGATATCAGTGAAATGTCCCGGGAGGGATACAAAGAGGGCAGTTGAAACCATAGTCATTGTATTTTATAGTGTTGAAAGCAAAGTCAGATCTTCATGAAACAGTCAAACAACTCTGTCTGTAGTTTTGTCCATTCTTGATTAAGTCAAACTATACATAAATATAGCCCTGCGATGGACTGGCGACCTGTCCAGGGTGTACCCTGCCTCTCGCCTTGTTACTGCTGGAAATAGGCACGAGCCCCCCCGCAACCCTGCATAGGATGGACAGGTACAGATAAAGGATGGATGGAGGGATATAAATAAATATATGATTACAGTTATCAACAAGTCCTATCAAAACAGAGAGATAACATGCTAACATTAGCCAACCAACTTGTCTAAGTGGTCCACATGAAGATGTTATCAGAAGGTGCAAGATTTTGAAGACTGCATGTATAATGTCAATAAATCTACAAAAATGAATGACAAAGCAGTGCACATAATCACAATACCAGTATAGACCATGCGATCCTGATGATTTTTTTTAACTGGACATAGAGACCAGCAGGCAGGAAAGGCATTGCATTCAAATATTTTTTTATATAATTTTCTGATTATCTATAGAATTTCCAACACCTTCCAGTAACTAAATTGCTGTAATACAAAGGAAGGCTAGGAAACTGAAGAGTTAAACAAAGGCTAACAGAAATACCTATACATCACTCTCTTATGCTCAGGCAGAGAGCTGACTATGTAAGTGAATAAAATTACATTTTCGTTAGTGTCACAGCAATGGTAGGAACAAATTGGTTTTGCCTTCCCACTTTGGTTTATTCTAAGGATTTGTATGAGCACATGGTTGGAGTGCAACTTCAAATAAAAGGCAACATGTTGTGCTTCCATTTACATGGACTCTTACATTGCCTACATAATAAAGTCCAGGTAACATTTGGCAACATCCATAAAAGTATTTTTGACTTTTATCTGAGGAAAATCAGAAGGCCAAATCTACGGAGTAGAATGATTAATTTTGTTGGACAGGATTGCTCGATATTAGAAACACTTGTTATAGCAATAATATTGGGAAAGATTGCAATGATGATATTAGTTGCAACATATGCCTGTTTTCTTCTTTCTTTTCTTTCTCATCTGTGCTTCCATCTCTTAGTGTGATGTGGCATGTGAAATTCCTATTCATTATACATCAGCCAACAATTATTCCAAACAGTTCATTACAACAATAATATTGCAGACACTGACATTGCTACTTTTTTTTTCTAAGACCGTATCGTGAAATGCATTGTTGATTTGTGTAAGGGAACACGCTCATGGTGATATTGTTTGATCCCATTCATTTTGACCATATAATTAAGCTACATTTATGTTCAGTATGCAAACAAGTAGAGAGGCATGACTCCTCGTCTGCCAATACTTACCTGACCTCAGATCTACCGTAAGTCACCAAATGATGTCCCTGGACTCTGTATTGGCAGAAGCATGTTCTTAACTAGAATCAGTATCGGAGAAATTCGAATTTCTAACCGCATTATCTAGCTGCAGTAGTCGAGCTTCGGAAACTCCAGTTCGGTTCGACTCCAGCCGGACTATGGTGTATACATGCATTTTTAAAGTCTGATTTCAGTCGGACTAAGGCAATAATTCGAATTTCTCTTGCTGCAAGTAAACGTACTGAGTATCGGTGACAAAAGGTCCTTATCCTGACATCCCCAACTCCTGTTCATTCTTTAACTGAAGTAATTATTTTCTTTTCTTTCATCTTCCCTGCAACAAGAGTGTAGCTCGTATCCTTTTTACCCATGTACCTTTGTGGGTGGGAGTGTGTAGATGGTCACAGAATATATTCCTAGAACTATAATTTTTATCTGCAGTAAAAGGGTGACTTTAAGTAGTTTGGCAGACCACCATTTCCTGTTGGATTTAAACTAAATATAAGACTGTATAATTTGACCTGACTGAGAATAAGGGTAGGCATGTTTATGCCTTCTTTTCAGTGCACGAGAACAGAAGTTTATCAGTGCTTTGCAGCTTTGCTCCATGTTTACTATTTACCAGACTTGAATCTTACGGTTCAATTCTAAAGCCTCATGCTTATGACTTGTAGACTGTTGTCATTTAATTAAACTTCCCTGTTTGCACAAAATAGCCCTAAATATTTCTTACAATACTAAAGCTTGAAGTAACTGAAAAGTCAACAAAAAAAATAAAGATTTCAGACTGCTTTTATTTTTTTAAATAACCCTTTTATTACAAGCCAGCCAGACAACAAAGTCACATCACAAATTTATGGATAGGTTTTCTTTGCAAAGTCATGAAGTGTGTATGCAGCTATAGGGCAGAAAACAGTGCCTAAAGTTCTGGAATGGGGCAGTAGAAGGAAAATGCACGGGGCATATGAGGATGCAGTTTTACCTCGCCTGTCTCAGCGGTGCGGCGAGTTGACCACACAAACTCCATGATGGCCACAAACACAGCTACGATGAGGCCACAAATCAGTACTACAAAGATCCCGCCAATATTCTCCATGCCAAGACCTAAAAAAACAACACAGGAACAAAGGGCTTTTTTACTAAATATTGTAATAATAATCATCATTGTAATATCAAATAAAAACATCTGACATTTTCTGATGCACTGAACAGACTTTTATAGGCTGATAAAGACTTCAAATTTTCTTTACTGAAAACATTCACTTTCTATTAAGGGACTATAAACAAATTAAAACTCATCTGTGTTCATTTTATTTCATTTAAACAATAAAACGTAAAACAAAAAACAAAAGTGTTCACTATTAAAGAAAATAAAGTTCTGGAAGCGTCAGCTGATTAATGCATCATATTTACCAATATTTACAAGTATAGTTTTATTGCTGTGAAAACATTTTGGACTCCTTACTGATTTCTTCTGTGTTTTGTCACAAATAAATGTTTCAGATTAAACAAATTTTAATATTAGATGAAGATAACCATAACTAAACCAAACAAATACAAAATACAACTCTCAAATGATTATTTGATGCATTAGGAGGGAAAAAAGCTAACTGAACCATTCTGGTTCTATATGAAAACTGATTGTCTCCTTTGTTATACCATGCATTTACTGTGAATAACCAGATTTAGAAATCATCAAAAAAATCATTCATCAGGTCACAGAATAATAAAAAAATAACTATGAACTTCAGACCTAAAATATTTCCCCATATGGCCATGTTGTTTTGGGAAGCTTTTCCCATAAAAAAAACCGTAAAGGGATAAAGACTTTCTCAAAACACTGTTGACTGTGTTTAATTTTTTCTTAGATAACTACATTAAAAGAAGTAGTAGCTCAGTGTTGAGAATCCTATGGGATGTGCCTTTACCTTATATGGATAACAGGCCACTGTTCAAATGCTGTGAGGTCCTGCTTTTGATTGTAGTTCATGTCAGAAAGTGAGTGGAAAACTCAGGAGAGAAGCTGCCAGAGGGTATTTTACATTATGAAGGCTGCTTTATGTTCTCGTTTTTTCTTTGCTTTCTCCTCGAGGATTCAAGTTTGGTGTCTTTAATCCCTTTACAGAAAGAAGGGATTGCACTCCTCTTTACTGGAAGGAGTCTTTTTGGAAGCCTGGTTAGTCCTGTTAGAAATGCTTTGTGATATTTTTCTTTTATTTCTTTGTTGGCCATATTTTTCTCTGAGCAAATTTCTAGTTTAATAGGATTTATATTTCCCTAAGTAAATACATCAAGCAAATGTGGGTGCCATAACTTTCTCCAGCTGAACAAAAACAAAACAGAAGTAATTTCTTTTGGACCTAAAGAGGAACGATCAAGAGTCAGCACACAGCTTTAGTTAATAACGCTAGAAAATACCGATCAGG
The DNA here is from genome assembly GCA_963556495.2 of Valencia hispanica. Taxonomy (NCBI): domain Eukaryota; kingdom Metazoa; phylum Chordata; class Actinopteri; order Cyprinodontiformes; family Valenciidae; genus Valencia; species Valencia hispanica. The sequence continues at coordinate 11,296,806 of OY747713.1, read as the reverse complement.
CCCGAAATCTAGGTGTAGTTATGGACTCAGACCTGAACCTCCAGGGTCACATAAAGGCAATAACAAGGTCAGCCTTCTACCACCTGAGGAACAGAGGACTGATGTTGCAACATGACCTCAAAAAACTCATCCATGCGTTTATCTTTAGTCGGATTGATTACTGCAACAGCATCTTCACAGGTCTGCCTAAAAAGTCAGTCAGACAGCTGCAGCTGATCCAGAACGCTGCTGCTCGTGTTCTCACTAGAACTAGAAAAGTAGAGTACATCATCCCAGTTCTAAAGTCCTTACACTGGCTCCCTGTAGCTCAGAGAATAGACTTCTAAATACTTTTACTAGTTTAAAAATCATGGAATGGCTTAGCACCAAAGTATGTTGAAGATCTCCTGTCTCTATACCAACCCCCCAGACCAGTCAGGTCCTCTAATTCCAGTCTACTCAACATACCTAGAATTAGAACCAAACATGGAGAAGCAGCTTTCAGTTTCTATACTCCTCTAATCTGGAACAAACTTCCAGACAACTGCAATACAGCTGAAACACTGAGTTCTTTAAAATCACAGCTAAAAACTCATCTGTTTAGAGCTGCCTTTGAGTAATGTTTTCATGTATCATACGTTTTGTGTGTGCTTCTTGCTTTATTGCTGTTTTTACTTTATATGTTTGTCTGTGTTTTACTGTTATTTTTATTTTATTCCCTAATCATGTAAAGCACATGGAATTGCCTTGTTTTAAAAGTGTGCTATACAAATAAAATTGCCATGCATTGCCTAGTGTTTTCGACTGTTTTATTCAATCTTTTTATTTTATTTTCGGTTCAGTTTTTACTAAATAGTTTTGAAATTATACTCTTTTAGTAAAGTTTTTTTTTTAATTTATGTTGTTGTTTTTTCTTTAAAAAAAATATACAGTTGATTTAGATATTTGGATGAACTAATTTGACATCATGCTTATGGTTGTTGTCAATTTGGAAGACCCATGACTGACGTCTTGAGACGTTGCTTCAATCATTCTACATAATTTTCTTTTCTCATGATGCGATCCATGTAGTAAAGTGCACCAGTCTCCACCACAGCAAAACATGCCCCCAACAAAATGCTGTGGTATTTCTAAAAAGCAGAAATAATGTTGGGAATCCTCATGGATTTAAAACAAACAAACCACATTTATTTTAATCACATCTTATAGTGAGGAAGAGTACAGAGAGGAAAAAAAGGATTTTGTCTTTTTACACAGTTTAAATAGCCTACTGTACATATCTGATTTAAATTGTAGAAGTTTTGTACTCTCTTTAACAGAAAATGTAAAAGAAAATTAATTTATTTCTAGTTTATATTAAGTCCTGTCAAAGTAAGTTCCTTTGAGAACCTCAAAGCTATAAGTAAGCATCAGAAACTAGCAGGTCTCAAATAACTTTGAATTCAAATGGAAATGGAGCTAGCACTGGCTGCAGAAAGAAGACTGAATGCTTTTACCATTTCCACTTCAAGAAGGTGTTGACTCCTGTAATCCAATACACATCAACAGATTTCTTTAACTGACTCTTCTATCCCTGCCTGGTTTCAACTGAGTGCTACTTCATAAGAATTATCCAAGCATTTCTGGTGGGCCAAAATAGTCAAGCTAAAAGCACTAGTGGAACAAGAAATTACATTTTTGGTAAAAATACATAAAAAAATACTAATTAATAATACATAATAAAGTAAAAAAAAAAACTATATATATATATATATATATAGTTTTTTTTCCCCCTCTCTCTCATAATCAACAATAGACTAAAGACGGAATGTTTTAGCTGAATAAATGGAAGAAGTCTAAAAGTAGGCTCATTTTACAAAAAAAAGTTCTGTAATTCAGTGTAGACCTGAAGCATAAGAATGTTTGCTTGAATGCATGTTGGCCTTATTAAAAGAAAGGCATATAGTTTTCTGTTTTTAGTTGGTAAAGTTTTTTTCTACATTTCTTTGCAGGGGGAAATGTTTATTCTTAGCAACAAAAGGATTTAGTTGACTCCTTATTCCAAATGGTTTTCTGATGGAGATGTCTGGATATTTGTGGTCCCATTTACAATCAAATTTTTTAAAAAGCAAAAAGCATTGTTAAAAAAGGAAATAAAGTCTAGAAAGAGATAACAACTCTAAACATCCAGTGAATAATTCATAAGATAGAGGACTCCTACAGAGTATTTTAAATTGTTTGCTGAGTTTTTATTTTATTTTTAGGTTTTCTTGTTTATGTGCAGTATGGTCAACTTTTGTGAAGCTGTCAGCAGCATTTTCAGCTGCTCAATTAGACTATGGGGAGTTCTGTCCTTGGATGCCCCTCTTAGGCTACTGCAGGTGATGGATGGTGGAATCAGTACCTCTCAACCTATGAATGACTCTGTGACAGCACTTGAAAGCTTTTCAAAGACAGGCTGTGGCATCCAAAATGGGTCAAGAAGTGAAATTGCAGTTCTTTCTTCCCAGCGACTATCAGACTCCATAACGAGCATTGCTACCAAGAAAACAAAATCCTCAAATCACCCAGTATGATAACAGCAACTTCACTGAAATTGTTTGACTTCAAAAGCATAAATTAAAACTGCAAAAAAATAAAATAAATAATAATAATACTCGTTCTACTGTTTGCCCAAGTTTACATCCTTGAGCCTCTCATTGAAGCTCTCCACAGATTGTCAGAAAAAAATTTGTTCTTTTTGTTATTTGGAGGATTTACCTGCCAGCTGTTTTCTTTCTTTGTGAGCACAGAGGAAGGGAAACACACAGCTCACTGTTTGATCATCAACAAAACAACCGTCTTAATGAAACCTTAATGGCTTAATTTTATCAGACTTCACATGCAAACACCAAATCAAGTTTCCATCTCTTCCAAGGTCAATGGTTGATTAAAGAGATGCAAATCTAACCAAATTTCCCTCTAACATCAAAACATCAATTTTATTTTCAAATAAACATTTTGTGAATATATTTACTGAATAATGCCATTGTGACTTGCCTTTTTTCTACAAAAAGAAATAATATGTGAGTCTACTTACAGTACAAGCCAAAACTTTTGTTGTCCATACTACACGATAAATGTAAGTGTAAATACACACTCGGATTATTATCAAGCTCACATTGTTTTCCTGTTTTGGAAATAAGGAAAGCTACACAAACAGCTGACAGAGAGCTACTGATCAATGCAGCAGCTGGACAAATGATTCCATTAAGATTGGCTGCTGAAGCTTTGATCAGAGGGAAAAAGTCAATGAAGACGAAGATGCCGTCTCGCTGCAGAGAGATGTGCTAGAAGTAAAACCTAGTTTACTGAGATACTGAGGGAAAATTCGATTTCTGCACGCTCGATAAACGCCAAAAAGACGTAAGATGTAAATTAATAAAATAGCAGGTTGTATTTTTTTTTTTTTTACATTGTGTTTCATTTTAGGAAAATAAAGCAAGTCTAAAAACAGGGTGAAAAATTTAATAACAATAACAAAAAGCACCCTTCACACTTTTTGGGTCCTCTGGAGAAAATCCTGCAAAGTCCTGTAATAAAAATATATATAACATATCTATAATAAAAAAAAAGAAAAATCCATCCTTTGAATTGCGTGCATTTATTCACAAGTAAAGTTTTGACCTCTAAACAATTGTTGTCATTTCTACTTACATGAATACAGTATCACAAATTTGATCAGCATCTCCAGTATCTTTTTATTAGTTATCCATGACTCGAGTTTCTGCATTGATGGCTGTCAATCAAATTGCATGAGGATCGCGCAAACATGTGAACATGGGGCCATACACTATAATCAGTCCTCAGTCTCATTAGTCACCCATGGTGTAGGATAGTATTTTTCTTACACTTCCTCGATACACTGTGCACACCACTGGCGATATTAATTCCCTTTGACTGGAAGTGTTTTCAAATGATTTATAGATATAGAAAACCTTGTCACCTGAGGAGTATACATCCCACAAAATAAGGGGGAAGAAGGTGCTGAGGCAAGAATGAAAAACTTTTAACCAAGAAAGCAGGACTTTTTATTGTCATTTTAAACTCTGTCCTTTGCATCTGACCATCCATGACATTTCAAGCAAACAAACATGCTCTCAAACCTCATTGTTAATGATGTTTGATTGCCCTCTTTTCTCACCACATTTGCTCCATCTGTTTGCTGCATTTAACTGTGTCAAACGCTTCCGAAAACTACCTTCCAAAACTCCAAGTGTTTCCCCAGAAAACCTTTACACGAACACACGTCTACATTTCTCTGCAGAACATCTGGCGATATCCATCTTCCTGCAAAGTGTTGACTCCGGTGTAACCAGGATACATTCTGACCACTTAAAACGCTAATTGTTTTACATTTTTAATGACTGCACCATCTGTCAGCAGTGTGTCTCTGCTTTATTCAAGTTTGAAACTGCACCTTGAATCATGTTGCCTGGCTGGTTTCATCTTATGCATAAAAGACTAATCCATTGATCTGTCAATCAATGACAGCTTTGATAACATAGCGAAGTACAAGTGTGACTGCAGTGGAATTAATCAATCAGTCAGCAGAAGACAAATTAACAGGAATTTTGATGATCAGTGTAATAAAAAAAAATGAGTGACAGTTTAAATAATTTAGAACGGCACCTTTTGAATGATTTCTTTAAGCAAATACAGTTTGCAAATACAGAATGCAAAACAAATTGGTCCTTTATTAAAGTTAAGGTCTATATAAGATGGAAAACAAATAAACACAGGGTGAATGAACTGCATTTCTATTCATATAAAGCTGAAACTGAACTGTTTGTCCACCATAACCCATAGCTGCTGTAATTTAAATGAATAGTGAACAATGTAATGTGCTAGTCAATGGTCTGCTGACCCAACCTTTGGCTCGGTGATCCTCCTCTTTAGGACACTGTCCTCCCTCCCACCAACGTCTCTTAAGAATCTCCAGCCTGTTGCTCTCCTGCAACTGTAAGATCCCCAGGGTGATCTCATCTCGGTATGGAGAGCCTGAGGGCGAGGAAAAGCAGAGGAACGTGTGATTACTTTAAACTTACTGTAAAACAAATTCAGTGATATTATTCTGTCCAGTGGTTGCCGAAGTGAAACAGGCTAGTTCTACTGCTTTCTGATTGGATTACAGTGGATCCCCGGTATTTGCAGGGGTTAGGGACCACAACTGCCCGTAAATAGTCAAATTGAGCTTTTGTAAGTGTTTCCATTTGAAAAACAATAACATGTACAATCATAGTTTGAAAAACTAAAGAAACATAACACCATGCTGAATAAGGTAAAACTGTTTTAAAAGTCCAGCTGTGAGCACTGAAAGCATGCTGACTACCTGAGCAGAGAGGCTCAGCAATCAACCGGCATACATCAACTTGTGATACTTATGTTACTCTATAGTAGGAACGGCAAAAACAGTATATATTTCTGCACAAAGAAAATTGAAAACTGCTAAATTCAAATTATATTTAATATGTATTTTGGCTTGTCTACGTATCAAAAATGCCAGAGATTATATTATTTTAACTCTAATCACAAATGTATTTTAGCAAGCAAGGGTCATTGTTGCTCTTCTTAGATCATGTTTTTGAAAATCACTGTATTTGTTTAACCCAAAGTTATGTTGAAAAACACAAAATGAATATATGTATATATAAATACAAAAAAAAAATATCTCTTAGATTAAAATTTTAACTACTAATACCACAATTTGTCATCAAAGCTCTTCCAGTTTTAGAAACATTAACCTGTGACCCTAAAAGTTTTTTTCACAGGCCCAAGGAAAATATCTTTAATGAGGACCAAATGGCACTTATTTACTGAACAGAAAATACAACTAAAATTCACAATCAGTCACAGAGAGAGGTCCTGGATGGTGAAGAAAAACAACAATCTGGTAGATAACTGGCAGAAGGAAATGTAGATTAAGCAATTTTTAAGTAAAGCATATGTTTTTTTAAACTGAGAAAAACAGGGAAATAGCCATTTAGAAATGTGTTTTGGCATAGCCAAAGTAATCTTACAGTGTTCACAAACGTTTCTTGTCAAAACACCTTTTTTTTCTCTGCCTCCATTTCCATTTGAAATCAATGTTATTTGAGACCTGCACGTTTCTGATGCTTGCTTATAGCTTTGAGGTTCTTGAAGGAATTTACTTTGACATGACTTAATATTAACTAGAAATAAATTCTTTTTTTTTTTTACATTTTCTGTTAAAGAGAGATCAAGCAATTTTTAAGTAAAGCATATGTTTTTTTAGACCATCTGTTATCAATATTTTTTGGTATCAGTGCTTGATTCTTAGTGTCCTTTTCTCCCCTTTTGAACTTAGTTAAAATTCAGCACTGACTGTCACAAACTAACAGAAAAGTAGCATGTGTGAGGTGAAAGACGATATTTCATGTATTTAGGGAAATTAATCCTTTAAAAATATATCTATTTTTAAGAAACTAATGTACATGCTTTCTCTGAACATATAATTTCCCTTTAGGATCCACTCCAAGTTTTCAGAAGAATGACTGACTTCAAGATATTTCAACATTCCCAAAGTAATTCAAAGCTATTCATCACCAAAACTGTGAACTATTCAGTTCATCTATTTTGACACATAACATACCCTACAAATTTATCTCAGCCCTTTCTTCAAAATAAATTTTTAGAATATTTTAGGGAAACTGAACACAGTTTGAGGTCATTTTTACCAGATTTCTGTATGGTTAGTAAGGAGTACAAGAAACTAAGATGAAGGACCAAAAAAATAAATAAAAATAATAATAATATTTGGAGCAAACTAATACTTTCTAGGTTTTTCATCTATTTTATTTTTCATTCTTCCTCAAATCCATTTTAAAGTACATAAATTATTTCAAATAAATTAAATGTAAAAAATAATGCCTGTGTGACAGGTCTAGGTTTTCTACCCTCTGTCAACATTGCATATTACCTACTTGTGGAGGTGGGATAACAGTAAATGAGGAAATTACTTGAGTCCAGGTCCAAGATAATTATTCAGCGTTTTCTACAGAGTTGAGATTGGACAAATTGTTGAACTCTATCTTTTTTCTTTCAGACCTGAATAGAGCAGTCTTCTTGATAAAAAAAAACCTCTATATAGATTTTGTTGAACTGTGCACTCATGTACGAGTAAATATCTACAGTCACTTTATTTCACTTATCCAGCTGATATTTCCTTTTTGTCTCTAATTACAGTCTTCATGATAAATTGTCTGTAAAATTTTCATCACCATAGTTACACTGATGCTGATAATAATGAGAAACATTTAAAGATGGAATATGGAAACCCAAATGACTTCCTTTTCATTCTTAAGCCAATGGTAATTGCTTGCTGTCAGTCAGGGCGATGAGCACGAGAGACGACTTCCATTGGGGGCATACCAGAGATTGTGCTGCTTATATTTTCATTGCTCAAAATGCAGGTTGACTGACAGGCCAGTCTCCTGAAAATATGTTTTTCTTCTCTTCCTTTGTTGTGTTCCCTCTACTCTGTCTGCATCTGTTCTTACAGAAGCTTTTACATAATTATCCATATCTATAGACCAACACTTATCATCAGGAACAAGTGTGAGACAGATGATGAGGTCAGGCCAGAAGCTGGCAGAACCAACCAAAGTCTAATTGGAATCAGTATGGGTTTAATTTGCCAAGAAGAACAGATGCACAAATAATTTGGCCTGATTAATAGCCAAAGTAGACTTGGCACTTTATGCCTCTACAAGAAGGTCTCAATGCAATAAAAAAACAATGTGTGATTATAGATGGCTAAACATGATGCTGCACAAATATATTTGTCTGTTTTTAGTATGGATACATGAAACAACTAAAAATGTATTTTTTACCACATTCACCAGAAGATAAATATCCTCCAAAGTAAACAAAACACCAAACAGGTTGTTCTAATGCTTTGATTGTGTTCAAAATCACTATTTTTGACAACTGAGCATGGTTACATATCTAAAGGTATAAAAACCCATCTGGTGTTCCCATTTGGATGATATCATTTGGAAGTAACTTATAAGGTTTGACGTAAATTGTGGAGTCTATTAGCCTTGGTTCATTTTTGTTCTCTGTTGTGCTTTTGTTATGGTGTTGTTTCATATAAAACCTAATAAAAGGTGCATGGGGGAAGGTGAAAGACCCAATCCTAATTACTTGTCTCCATTTTCAAGTTTTTTGTTCCTTATATAATGATATTTCTGTTTTACAAAATCAAAAGTTCCAGGCAGTTGTTTACATTGAAATGCTAGGACATATTAATATGTTCAAGTAATTGTCAGAAAATGTTAGCTTTCTTAGTTCACTGTAGAGTATCATGAAAATAGTTTGCTTATCTTGATTGAAATGCACAGAAAAGTACTGAACTGGCTAGTTAAATACTATTATATTTCTTTTGCCAATTTAGGGAGCTTAGTTTAAGTACTGAATACTGAAACAGTTACTGCTAGACTTTCAGCCATTAAACGTATATTAGTGGAGTAACAGATGACAAAACAAGACAAACTTTTTTAATTGCATTTTTTTGAAAAGTTAAGATTTCCTCTCTTTTTAATTTCTTTGTTTTTACACATTGAGCACATTTTTCACAAACTGTGGACTGTATTTTAAAAAAATCTATTAGTGTAGCATAATTCATTCAATGTTTTACCGGTCAATTTATATGATGTGTATTTTTTATGTTCGTCTTATTCTAAGATTGTTCTAAAGACCCAAAGATAAAAGCAAATAATTTTTTTTTGTTTTTACAGCTATAAACATTATTTTAATAAGTTTATTTTCATTATAGGATCATTCAGTTCAAAATTAACCACAAAAACAGCGAAAAAGCCCTTTAGAAATGTGCTTTGGCATAGCCAAAGAAATCTTACAGTGTTCACACATTTTTCTTGCCACAACACATTTTTTTAAACTAGATATTAAATATGCGTTTGTCAGCCGGAAGAGCCATCTTCTCCATCAAGTCCACAAGGTAGGTCAATAACTACTTTTCTTTCTTCAAAAGAAGGGTGTCAAGCAAAAACACTCACCTTCATATCAGATGATTAGGAGTATAGACTTGACAAGAAATATCATGGCATATCATTACACCACTATTCTATGTTCTCATATGACATTAAAATCTCATATCTTACCAATCAACCTCTACTCACCCAGTGGCATGCCGATGCCGTATCCCTTTGTGTCCAGCAGCCCTCCGATTTGCGTGAGGTTGCAGTTAAGGCTGCGGTAGTACTCATTCATGGTGCTCTCCATCAAGAAGGCATACTTAGAATTGAGGACACGAGCGATGCCTTCTTCTGTGCTCTTCACAAAGACACTGGGCTGCTTGGACTTCATGTAGTTCCACATTCGCTGGTATGTCTGGTATCGCGAGTTCTGAGGGAGAAGTGTTTTGATGCTTTGTTGGATTAATTGCACAATTACTAATGTTTTTTATTTCTATAGAAGCTCTCTCTTTGTCTCACCATGAAGAAGGTCATGGTGGACCCTCCATGTATGGTGCCATATTGGATATTGGTTTGGTCTGCCAGATCGTCAGGAGACTCAATGGGCACCTCCATTCTCTGGACAGTGAGAAAAGCCGCCAGGTTGGCCGTGTAGGACGATATTATAATGAGAGTGAACGCCCACCTGCAGAATGGGGAAATCAAAGTTGTAACCTTTTTTTTAACCCTGGTCCCTGCACCACTCTCACAGTAACATCTTGCTTTATTTATGAAAGAGGAAGGCAGTATGGAGAGACAGATGGAGGGCACTGCGGGAAATGTCAGGAGTTTTAGGTAAAAATCATCAACCTAAACATAAACTTGCACTGCAGCAAAGATGAGCAGGATGCCTCTACTGCACAGAAAATGAAAGCGAAGTTATGAAGAAATATATTAAAGACCGAGCCAAATATTCAAAAGAAAAATGGAGAGGGAGTGGGAGAAAGTGGAAGCAAGGCAAGTGACACATGCAAATAGTCCCCAAAATATATATAGAAAAATACTGAGCACAATCTTTATACTTAATTACAATAAAGATACACCTTACTACTCTCAGAAAAATATTGTACGGTTTAATTACCTTGTGTTCAGCATGTATTCATCATTAAATTAACATAACAGAGAGGGGAGGCCTTGTCACATTTTGAAGTTAAAGCTGGGCTAATTTACAGCTATGAATCTGCCATTTGTGATAATAAATATTTAAACGGAAGCAAAAGCAAGGTAGATTTGTAAATTATTGGTAGCTGCACCTCAAACTACCAACTGCATGACAATTCTCAGCACATATTTCCTTGTTAATATATTTTTGTGTGTGGCAGCAATATAAATGGCAAGATATAAAATATTAATCTGTAACCTTTTGAGCTGTTTTCCTGTTTTCCAACTGGCACCATTAGGCAGACAGACATGAGAGTGGTCAAAATATTCTTATCAATCAAACTTTATTTATAATGCGCTTTTCATACAGGAGTTGCAACTCAAAGTACTTTACAGATTAAAATGACCCCACATAAACCATATTACCATCCCTCACCCACAGATTTAAAAGCATGATCACAGTTAAACCCCCCCCCCTCCCCAACCCAACTCCCATGCACACAAACACTTAAGAACAACAATAAAAAGGACATAAAAAGACACTGGGCAAAGTGCAGATGAGTCAGGTAAGAAAACGCCATCAAGGGAGCCATCTGCGCCAGCAGCAGCAGATCAACCGCAACAGCCGAGGCACACGGGGCGCCCAGAGGAGGCAAGGCCGAGACCACCACCTACACCCAAGCGCTACCTGGAGAGCACTCAGGCAGCCACAGCTGACCACCGTTCCCGAGGTTGTCATAAAGCAAAAGCTAATAAGTCTTGAATTATTTGTGCCACCAATATATTGTTGGGGGCTTTCTGAAAATAGAGTGCATTGATCAGCTGCTGTATATTCCTCTCATTATTGTTCCATGAATTTGGGTTGTTGTCACTGGTAAACTTTAGTCTGGCCTTCAGGTTTCTTACAGAAAGCAAAGGTTTTGTCTTTGTACACCTCCAATAAAAAGGTAAAGGTTTTTTTAAATGACGTGTACAAGTTTGCTTGAAATGCATGAATTACACATTTCTAGACAAATCTTAACCAACCGGCATTATATAATCAGCCGATCTACCTGTATTATTATCAGATGTAAACTGAACTGTATAAAACTGGATCTGAATCTGACTATGATAATATGTATTTTAGAACGAACTGAATTAATCTGATCTGAATTTTGACTGAATTTGATTCTACATGGTTTTATATGACTTGAGCTTAGTGGCTGGTATAGTGGTGCGGTTAGTACCACTGTTGCCTTGCAGGAAGAAGGTCTTGGGTTTGAATCCAATCCTGGGGTCTTTCTGCATGGAGTTTCTGTGTTTTCCCTGTCGATGTGTGGGTTCTGTCTGGGTACTCTGGCTTCCTCCAACAGTCCAAAAAAACAAGACTGTCAATTGAATACTCTAAAATTGCCCTTAAGTTTGAATGAAGGTTGTTTGCTCTGTGTGTCTCTATGTCGCAATAGACTGGCAACCTGTCCAGGATGCATGTTACATAATGACTGCCGGAAATAGGGACAAGCCCCCAGTGACCCTGCAATGATAAGTGGGTATAGATAATGGATGGATGGATCTTGTGCCTTGAGATGACATATGTTGCTCTGAATAAAAAAAAAGCTAATAAAAATGTATTTTACACATACCTAACACTACTGTCATAAAATGTGACTCTTGCTGTATAAAAATAAGTTGTTTTAGTGCGGATGTTTGATAATTACTTTTTTACTAATATCCGATATACCGCTATAGACTTAGACTTAACTTTATTCATCCCTTTGGGATGACTCCCTCAGGGAAATTAACATATATATAATCTAATCGTTAATTCCTGATACCAAAATAAAATGATATCACTGATAGACATCTAGCTAAAAGTTCAAGGTTGGCTCAGAAATGCAAAAGCCACAGGATATATTGCGGGTTTTTGCCAAATAAACTAAAATATTTCGAAGACTATACCCCTGATCCGTCATATTTTGACATTTTGAGTGAGAGGAGAAGTAGCTGAACAATTTGATGTCTAAAACTCCTTAACATTTCTGCAATTTCCACCCAAAATGTTTTAAAACACATAACGGTACTCAAATTAAAATAAAAGATGTTCTTGAAACATTTGGAGTTGAGACATGGCTGGGGCCTGAAAGAAAAAAATCTGAAGTTTTCCCACAACAGTGATAATCTGTCCAAGTGCTATTGTTACCAAGTAATGTGATTTTGAATACACTGGAAAAGATGACATTTTATGTCTGCCTGCTTATCTTCTAAAACGTGGCTTTAGAATGGAGTGGTGGGCTAAAACACACTGCGTCTAAAGCAGTGGCATCTCTAACAGGTGGGGTTAGGTGGGGTACAGCAACTCAACACCTAATAACAGCAACTAATTCTCCTGCGATGCATACAATCTGACTTTGATCAATAATATTGATTGTTATTTTATGTGATTAATTTAATATTGATTCAATATTACATAAGTGAACCACATAAAATAGCACACATCTACACACTACAAACTCCATTTTATGTAATTGTAATTGAAGAATAAAACTTTTTTTGTAGCCTACATAAAATTAAAAATAAAGGGTCACTCACCAGTGTTGTTGTTCTTGAAAAAAAATGCAGATATTTCATCTGGACAAACTTTTCAAAAACTGTATAATCTTTCAAATAATCCATTTTAAATATAATCTCTTAAAGTCCTTGAACAATGCTAAATTTAGACTCCATCAAAAATCTATTTAATTGTTTATTTTCTATTTAGTCTTGGTAGTTAGCAAGGATATTAGATGGCTGCACACTTCCATTCAACAGAACGTAAATGTGACGTGTGCTATTCCGATATTTTAACATGAGTCTTGCTGCACAACCAGCTTTCGCATTCGGCAAAACTTCCTGCATCACTTCCTGCTGTGTTTTGATACCAGGATCTCGTCTTCTTCCTCTAATAAATTTCTGGTACACTGCACCCCGAATGGTGAAATGCTGCCTTTCTCTATCAAGGAAGGTAGTGGAATCACAGCTTGGGACCGTCGCATTTGTGCCCCTAGGCCATCTACTGAGCGGACGTTGCCCATGCGCACTGTGATTTCAGATATTCATCATTTAAACAAACGTTAAGGGGCCGGCCCCAATCGCTGCTTCAAGAGCATTTAGCCTACTGAGCTTGTCAGTATTCTGGCAAAGACTTAAGATGGTAATACACAAATGTTTATAACAGAATCTTTTTGGTAAGAGAATCGGTCTTTATATAATATTACTCTGTAAAGAACGATCCTGTTCTACTGATTAATTTAGTGATATCTGGTGGGGCCGGGCTCCTTATCCAGAGATGCCACAGGTTTAAAGTATTGCCTTTACCCACACAAATTTGACAGTATTAAACCAAAAAAATAGTATTTTACACATGTTTTTCTAACTAAAAGTCCAGGGTGGCCAAATGTACACTGTGATGTGCCCTCTCCAGGGTGAATGCATAATACATCACTGTACCCCTCTGACAAAAAAAAACAAACAAAAAACAGGTCAGAATCACTACTGTCTCTTCTCAAACAAAGCTCCACGGCTTCCTCTATGGTGTATTTTGTTTTAGAATTGTGTTTCGCCAATTTACCAAAAAGATCTCTTACTGGTGCGTGTAATAATATAACATCTTAGTTTGGATAAGTCCATTTACGCCTTTGTTTTAAGCCCTGTGATAAAGGCTGCCACTCATGTGAGATCTCTGCGTTTACAGTATTCCATAGGGTGTTTGGTGTGTCTATCATCATTATTATGTTCCACAATGGGTTTGAAAGACATACGTAAGAAGAAGGACTAAGTAAGAGGTCAATCAAAAGCTAGCACTTCTGGTCATGCGCAGTGGCTAATCTTAACATGCTATCGGAAGCTACCGTGAAAACATTGTGATAAATGCTTGTAAGGAAGGAATTTACAAATGTTTTCAACTGGCGGAATATGTTGGAGTGAGGATATCAGACTTGTTGAGGGCAAACTAATTTTTTGGAAGACATTACCTAAACCATTTTGGATGTAAAAATACTATTTGTTCAAGACCGCACTGATATGAGGCTACACACAGTGAGTCGGTAGCTTAAAAAAAGTGCTTGCTGTGTCTACAGTTATGATTGTATCCTTGATTGGCATACATCCTTGGAATCTCAAGACTCTTAGCTTTCCAAATATGTATATGTACTGTATATGTACATTGAAGAAATGTCCAGAAAAAAAGGCAGATTAGACCCGGAAGTATGCAAAATCCCGCCCATGGGACATATGAATGCTAAGTACATGGTATGAAAGTAAGGTATAAAAGTCATTTTATTAAAAAAGTAAAACCACTAATGATAATTTCCGATTATTTCTTGTATTTCACGAAAACTTCAAAATTTCCCAAATTTTTACTGGATGTTATCTGAACCAAAGATGGGACGAATTTTTCACTATAGATTCTAATGCAGGTAAACTTATTAATAAGATGATTGGTTGTCTTTTATTTCTCTAAACAGTAGAAACCAGATCCAGACTATCCTGAGTTAAATGAACAGACATTTTAGGCTGTGAGTAAAGTAGAGTCAGACAGAATGATGAATTCAACCAAAGTCAAGATACATTGAATTTAATTCTTTGGAATACAAGGAAAACTAAATAGATGAAAGTGACAATAGACTGATCAGTTGGGAGAAATTCACACAGCAGTAACACAAAAGTTACTTACTGGGACTCAGAGAGTAAGCATTTCCTGGAAAAGTAAAAAACTAGCTCATGGCCCTTTTGTTGTCAGAATTGAATTGGGAGACTCATCCACCAAATTGCCCTCTCCTATTTAACTGCTTTTATAAGACAGTTTTTAAGAGCTAGGAGATTTATAAGCACCGATTTTGTTTTTCCTTCCCTTTACAACATAAACATCACTGAATTTCTCCTTTGTTCTCTCTCTTTTAATTATTACGCAATGTAGAATTGCCAGCCAACAAGCCACTCAGACATATAGAGACAGACATTGGGTTGTTGCAACTTGTGCTACGGCTATCATTAGCTTTTATGAGGCTAAGTGCCAGACTAGGCAGAGCGCTGTCAGGGAAAATCCGTCGATGCCCCCCCCCCCCCCAACCCTTCCAGTATCGCTCTACCATCTGTCTAGCTGCCGCTACTGGGACTCAGGGAGTAGAGATATGAAAGTCAACGATACTGAGTCCAAAATGATAATTACAGGCACAAAAAAACATTTTTTAACTGATTGAAGTAAAAACCCATAATACCCCTAAAATTACTTTAATAGGACAGAAACGTGAAACCAAAACTCTGAAAAACAATTCTAAAAATTTCCTTAAACATATCATACATCCCTTAAAAGGGTTTCAATAATGTAAAACCATGAAACCCATATTTAACATTCAGATTATCTAGGAGGTCACTGCATTGAAGAAATATTTTTTCCCCTATGTTTTGGATCAAATGAAATATTTCTGTAATAAATGTTTTCAGATGAAAAGTATTCAAATTGGAAACTTTTAAAACTTTTTGGGGAAGTTCTCAAAGAGTTCTCAAAGCTAGCATCTGCACTTTAACTGCTACTGTGGGATTAATACAAATCCATCAGCAAATCTTTGCTAAAGGTTTGGAACAGAAACTTGCTTGAATTAGAGAGAAGACAGAGTGGCAGAGCAGTGGAAATAAAACCTGAGGAGAAACTGACATCATCATTTTCACATTAGAGTCGATACCATCTGTTCACCTTCAGCTAATGTTCCTGAAGAGGAAGGAATGGGCAGATGGGAGGAGGGAGAAGAAAGAGCAAAATTGAGGTCTGGATCTGGGGTGTCTGCTTTGGTGTTTTTCTTCTTCCAATTTATCCTCCATTTCTTGTTTTCTGCGTGTTTTTAATTCATCCTTGACTCCTGTTATAATGGCAATGACCACTAAGAGATGCTATTTATTGTCTCCACTTTCTTCCAGCATGTTGACTAATATAACTGCTAATGTTAGACATTGCTTAATATTTTCTTATATTCTTACTCACTGAAACAGTTATTTTGATTTAATGTGAGCGATGTAATTTTAGTGAGATTAGATGACAGTATAATTCTGCCAGTTCGCTTGTTTCAAGGTGTGAGGCATTCAAAGTGCTTTTCAGCTCCAGAGGACACAAAACAAACATGACAAATGCACTCTGTGTAATAATTGCAAGCTGTTGCGACATGTTAGCGTATCAACCTTTCATGCCTGGTGAAAACACACATCTCTCATTATTGTTTTCAAAACACAAAGAACACTTAATTTTTGTTTCTTATTCCATGTGTCGTCAGTATTTTACATTAGAAGCAGAATGTTACTTTTCTCAGATGATGATTATTTCATTTTCAGAAGCTGATGGGTAAAATAATTGTTTTCTTGTGCCGACTGGGATGCTTGGACTCTTCATCTACTGATCTGGTGACACTTAGCAGCCGCCATTCCTATTGACACCCTTAATAAAAATGTAACAATGCCTTAAAAGACATAAATCTTTCATTTAAATTCATCTTTTATTGTGGTGGCATAATGTCAAAGTGTAAAAATTAGGCACAAAATCCATTTTGTAATAATGTCTGCTAACAAGCTAACTGTTAGGGAATTGCAGTAAAGAGTAATTTCTTGGGCTCGCCAGGTTCCCATAACCATTCTTAGATGTCATCTTCATGCCAACTGGTTGTTTGGGAGGGAAAACAGGAAAATTTTCTTTCAGTCCTACCATCACAAATGTAAACACATAGGGTTTGCTGTACAATACAGTAAACTTGACTTGCTCCAGGTTGGTCAGGTTTAACAAAAATGGTAAAAAAAAAAAAAAAAAAGGTATAAAGGATATGTGAAAAAGCAGCTCATTATCATTGTCAAATATGGCAACAAATCTGTGATGCTGTAGGTCAAGACATTTTTGGCTCACTAAATTTTTTAACAAGACAATTATCCAAAACACATGATTGAAGCAGCAGTGATGCTTTGCCAGACACAAAATCAAACTTCTACTGTTGTCATCACAGTCCTCCAGCCTAGACTGAAAGGATAGTACACAAGAGAGGACCCAGGATTCAGAATGAGTTAGAGAGGTTGTGGATAGAGGATTGATCAAAGACCCCTCAAGCCTCATAAAATGTTGAATATAATGCCTTTAGTGATGTCCAGATGCCAAAAAGGAGTTTGTTTAAAGTTTTTTGTTTGTTTCCCATTTAATAACTCTTCTCCTCATTCTAAAGGGGGGATTTTCTACATTTTTCTGCTACTGTGATAAAATATGACATATTTATAGATCAGATTTCAAAAATGCGGAGGGTGCAAAATAATATATATAACTATTTAAAGACTTCATAGTTGAAATACAATATTTAAAACAAAACTTGTGTGAATAAAGTTGATAACATTAAAAAAGTAAAAAAGTGAAAACAGATTTAACAGTCAACTATCTGTCTTTTTCTTGTCACTAAAAGAAAGCTTTTTTTTCCAAACAAGATAGATCTTGCCATTTTTAAATGATTACATCAGGAATGTAGAGATGTTGACAGATCTCATAGGCTGAAACAGAAATGCAGGTTTACTTATGCGTTACGTCACACGAGAATACTCAAAATTCAAAATTTACCCATCAGGGTGTGGTGTGGCAGAAGAGCACCTTGAGACTTTTGTTGCATGTCTTCCCCACTTCTCTCTCTCCACAATTCCTGTCTAGTTAAGGTAAAAAAGGGCAATTGTACCACATAATCTAAATTGCACCTCTAGCTTAATGAGTTGCTGTAACCATGAACAATGTGGGCAAGGGAAAAAAGTTACTCTCTTGGTACCAACCAGACTCCGCTGACGCAGCGGGTGGACAGGGCCCGGGGCATAATCTCTGACCCTTGCTGCATGAAGCCTCCTATTGGGAACCACAGACTGTTGCCCAGCGTGTACTGGTTCTCCAGGATGTCCCGCCGTTCCCGTAAACAGGGGTGAGGGTTGTACCACTCATAAGGGCTAAGCCTGGAAAAAAAAGGAGCAAATATGTAAACTATTTTAAAAAGTATGCCATACTTGGCAAAAGGGAGGCATCTGTGATTAATTTCATTCCAAAAAGCTTATGCCGTAGTTGAAGAATAGGTTGGCATTAAAACATTAAAAGTATGAAAAACAAAAACAAGACATTCCACTAATATTTAGTGCTGTGAAAAAGTGTTTACACCCTTTCTTTGTTGTCATCCATGCGTTTAGCTTTAGTCGGATTAATTACTGCAACAGCGTCCTCACAGGTCTGCCTAAAAAGTCAATCAGACAGCTGCAGCTGATCCAGAACGCTGCTGCTCGTGTCTGGACTAGTACCAGGAAATTAGAGCACATCACCCCAGTTCTAAAGTCCTTACACTGGCTACCTGTAGCTCAGAGAAAAGGCTTCAAAATACTTTTACTAGTTTATAAATCATTGAATGGCTTAGCACCAAAGTATGTTGAAGATCTATTGTCATTATACCAGCCCCTCAGACCACTCAGGTCTTCCCACTCTACTCTACTTATAATCCCTACAACTAGAACAAAGCATGGAGAAGCAACTTTCAGTTTCTATGCTCCCTTTATCTGGAACAAACTTCCAGACCACTGCAAAGCTGCTGAAACACTGAGTTCCTTTAAATCAAGGCAAAAACCCAATCTGTTCAGAGCTGTCTTTGAGTAAATGATTAATAATAGCTATAATAGGTAGAGGTTTTAATGTGTTGTATGTTTTGTGTTTCTAATGTTGTGTTTTATGCTTTTACTTTTCTTTTATTACTGCTTTTCTTTTACCCCTTAATCACCCAAAGCACCCTGAATCGCCTTGTTGTTAATAGTGTGCCGTGCAAATAAAGCTGCCTTGCCTTGTAAGAAAAGAGCTATCAAAAAAAGAGAAAAAGTTATCTAAACAAACCTGACCTGATGTGGAAAAGTAATTTGCTATAATAGATCAAATGTATTACATCACTATCGTGGACTTTTGGCCCATTTTCTTTCCAGAATTTTTACAATTCAGCCACATTGGAGGCTTTTCAAGCATAAACATGCAGTTCAAGGCGATGCCATAGCATCGCAATTTTATTAGAGTTCCCAAGTCGTAGGCAAATATAAGGGCAGGGCTGAACTAGCCACTGCATTTTTTTGCTCCCTTTTGAACACCTTTTGGTTTTGTTAAACAGATCATTTTCTTGGAAACCTTTTATTCATGTTTTCCATTTCCTGCATTAGTTTTGTTGAGATTTTAATAGTTTGAAAGGAAATGAAGAAAGAAATTAAGCCGGAATAATTTGATTCCAGGCTTTGAAAAGGCCCGTCCAAAAGTTTAATTTAGCTTTTTTGAGCCATTCTTCTGCATCACACAGACATACTCGAGATTAAGATCACAAGTTGATATCACACAATCACCTTTAAGGTTTCGAGCAGAAATAATTGTTCCATGAGTTATGGTAAGTCTTTGAGGTACTGTAGCAGCAAAGCAGCCCCTGACCATCAGGCCACCACCACCACCACATTTGACTGTTAGTATGATCTTCTTAATCTGAAATCTTAATCTTAATCTTCTTAATCTGCTGTATTAGTTTTGAATAAAAAGTCTCACTTTTCTTTCAGCAGCCTACTAAATATATTCCGTCATGTTTTAAAAATCATCAATTTGTTTTTTAGCAAATGAAAGATGGTGCTTTTCTTTTGCCTTGGAGATGTCCCATGGATGTCATTTTTTTTTGTCACTTTTTTATTACTGAATTATGCACTCTTACCTTAACAGAGCAAGTGAGGACTTTAGAGCTTTAGATGTTGCTTTAGGTCCTTTAGTGACCTCCTGGATAAGTCGTTGACATGCTCTTGCAGTAATTTTTATTTTGCGGCCACTCCACTGTTCCTTTCTGATGGCTTACACTGTGTCAGGTTCCGTGGGTGTTTTGTGTTTTTCCTTCCACTTCATTTCCCTCCCCTCTGTACCCCAAGGTGCTCTTTTGTTTTGTCCCTCCTGTTTGTGTTTAAACTTAGTCCTTTTCTTTATTCGGTTTTTATTATCATGTTAGGTTTTTCCTTGTCTTTATTAGTTATTTCTGGCACTTCCTTGTTTCTGTATTTCTTCTTGCTCTTAGATGTTTTCACATTTTTGTTTATGTCCTCTGTTTCCTTAGTTTATTTCCCTCTAGATAGTTTCCTAATTTATTTTTCACTCTGCTCTCCAGTGTTTCCTTAAGATTCCTCCCTAGACATATTATCTTTAGTTTCTAGTTTCTTAAGAGTTTTCTGTCTCCCTAGCCATTCTACCTTCTGTCACAGCTGTTGATTGTTTCCACCTGCTCTCTCCCTCTCACCTGCATCTGCTTTCACTATTTGGTCATTGGTCTTCTCTGTCACTTCCTCATTCCCTCCTCAGTATATATTCAGCTCTCATTTTGTCACAACTCGCTGGTTCGTTGTCATTTTCTCCCTGTCTGGTTCCTGCCTTCCCTTCCAGTTCCTGTTTTTTCCCCATCGCTGCATTTGTTGATTCTCCTGAGTTTTATAAGTTATTGTTTCTTGTTTTTTGTTGTAATTAAATCTTTACGTTTTACTTGCTGCTTTTGGGTCCTTAATCTTACCAAACATGACACACTGCAGTTTGTTCAAGTCTCAAAGCCTTAGAAAGGACTTTCTAACCCTTTCCAGAGTGATAGATGCTAATCTTTGACTTTGTATCTGATCTGTTCTTGAACTTCTTTTGATTGGGGCATGACTTTAGCCTGCTTCATATTATATAATATATGATATATGATAAATTATAGGTCTGGTATTAGATGTGGGGAAAAAAAGTGGTTTAGCTCTCATTATAGTCATTAGCTTACAGGAAGAAAGACATGAAAGTAAAACCTAAATATTTTAAAAGTAACAAGTTCCTTTTTCCTAATATAATCTCTTTTTCTGAGTTAAATGTTAAATTACTTCATTGCGTTTTTGATTTTTAAGGTTGTTTTTCTGGTTTTAGCTTTTTTTTGTGGTTGTGATGGGCAATAGAATAACTCTAGAAAACCCAGTAAGATGAGCCAATTGAAAAGTTCTTTAGAAGGAAGGAATAGGCAAAACATTTTTTTTTCAAACTATCACATTTTGTGAAGTGAAATTACTAGAAAGGTGTCATACCTGGCGGCGAGGAAGAGAACACAGCTAACAGCAAGGTAGGCCAGCAGCATGAAAAGCCAAACAGCAGGAGAAAACGGATCGAGAAAGGAAAAGTAACCTGGTTTTCGAGCCTGAAAGAGAAACGCAAAGAAACGCTCTTAGGATTGACAGCATAGTTTACCCCTTATTTTTACTTCATACATTTAACCTCAAAGAAAGTGGTGCTAGGACTGAAGTGATTTTGTCTGACTGCAGTCCGCATTAATAATGACCTACAATCATCTAGAATCTAAACCATACAGAACAGTACAGAACATCTGCAGTAAAATGAAATACTATAACCCCTGATGGCAGAGAGAAAAGCAATTTCCCGGAAAAATGTAAGGGTAGGTGTGTACGGATAATGGCTAATTAGAGATAGAACCCTCAATGACAGATCTTTACAATTTTGTTTTCTACCTTAGTAACATCTAACCTTATCTTTCTCACCCGATGACATCACCATAACTTGATGGCACTGTAAGACAATGTTGCGCCTCAGATTGTTCAACTATGAGTACTGATGAATTGGAAGCAGCAGTAAAAATTAACTGAGGCTTTTCAGCACCAGGGGGCAAGAGTGCTGATAAACACGGAGATGTCTTCACTAATGCGTGTGTGCCAGTCAACAGCTTAGCCAATTAAATAGATTACAATCATTTAATGTGCTCGTAAGCTTTGTAGACACATGCAGCATGTCTATGTGTGTGTTTATAATGTGTATAAAGCAGATTATATGCTGCCAGACATAAATTATTGTATTGATTACTTGGGAATCACAAAGCTGGTCTAAGATTAAATGACTTGTTTTTTGTTGTTGCCCCTTGTTGTTGTTTTTTAGCTCGAGAACTTAAATTGATGCAATATTTTTAGTAAGTAAATTGGAATTTTGCACATTTCTTTTTCCTTTTGCAAATATATACTGAGCTTGTGTTTATCTATAAGAAAACATTGGTAATATCTGAAACTTTACAAACAACAGGAGACAAAAAAACTACACATTTATAAAACAAAGAAATAAGGAAAGCCTTTTCCTGAACCAGTGTAGCTTAGAACAGAGCCATGGGGTATAACATTTAATTTTAATAAACCTTTATTCCTAATTTTCAACTTTGAATTGTTAAACTGCATTTATTCCGCAATCTCATCAAATATTACTTATCCAAGCGGCACTGCTACATAAGCCAAAACACCAATAGGTAGGTATGCAAACCTTACAATTATGTAGAGATTTCTACACTACAAAAGCAAATCTGATCAGTTATAGCTCTCATATCAGTGGCATTATCCTACAGGAACAGCCCCCACAAGCAAGACAGCTGTGGGCCCTCAGAATCCACTTCAAGAGCTTAAACAGTCCCAGCTGCTCGGCAGCTATATGAAATATCCTAAATCTGTTTGCAGCTGACAGACGTTGGCGTAGCCATCAACAACAAAATAAAATTCTGAAATCAGCCCAATGGTAAACTGCTGTGATTCTCCACCTCAGGGTGTGCTTTTCAGGGGAAGATTACTTCAGCTTATCTGAGATGTGATATAAAGCCTTTAATGTCTCTGTAGAGCTTTAACTCTCTGAAGTCTGCTAAATGCTATCAACTAGTGTCAGTTAAGTCAGCATCAGTCCTAAAAAGCTCCAGGCTACATAGTCTACAAAAAGGATTCAAGACCCCAGTTTCTCCCTCTGTGTGCTGGGTTGCATTGTGGGCAATGTAGGCCTTAGAAATCGGCAAGAGAGACGAAGAAATTAAGTAAAAAAAAATCTAAAATTATTCTGGTTCAGTTTTATTGACTCTAGTCGAATAAAATTCTTCACTGCAAGTGGTACAGTGCAGGAACAAATGACACTGTGCAAAAAGGAATGTAGTAGAGAGCTGTTTAAACATTAGCTAATACGGGTTATTGAACTCAGATAGGACAGATCTGGTCATGTTTATTATTAAGCTTTAGTATTCCTATACATAACTTTCTCGATGGGAAATACTTTCTGTGATGCACTTAATCCACAAGCAGCTTCAGACTCTAGTTTTATTGTGTGTATTTTATACAGATACATCAATAACATGTGCCTGGTGATGTTTAGGATGTTATGAGTAGGTCAATAAATCATTGTATCACTTTTGCAACAGTAGTCTTCAGGATTAGACTGGTAAACACCCTTTAAAACCGCTTAAGCAGAAATCTTTTGACATAAAAAAAAATCATGGGAGAATTTCTGGTTGTAGGCTTAAGTCAGTGGTCTGTGGTTATTCAGCATGACAGACGCACTGATCGTCAATTTAGCACTCTCCAGAACAAAGATGACCTATGCCAAATATCAAGCAGTGACAGATATTTTGTTATGAAAATCATGCAGTGTGACTGCAGCTGCAACTGATGTTTTTTGCCCAGCTAGATCTTCTGTGCGGTGTCCTCTCACTCCTCCTTCTCTCCCTCCTTTTAGCATTTGAATTTACGAATCAGCCCATTAACACATAACTTGCTATCTATGTATTTATTGTTGGACTGATATCTTGGTCCGTTTTATTTGAGATGACTTTACTGCAGCAACAGTTTCTCCATTTTGGCATCTTCCCTTGTACAATGTAATGTTGGTTACAGTTAAGATGTTATCCTTTTGAGCTCATGCAGTGTTACAGGGTCAAGTTTTCTATGAAATTGGAAATCACACATGAGAAAACTGCAGAAAAATTAGCATTTATCCTCATGACAAAATGACCCAGTTATTTTGTAAATGTTTAATTCAACAACTTTAACATTAGTTTGCATATAGGTAGTAGTTTGGGTTTGTGGTGGCAAACATGATTTAAACATTTTAAAGAAAACTAATGGTCACTTTTGTTGTTCTCACGGACAAGTAAAAAATAGAAATGTTAAATGATCAGGTTCAGGTTTGATGTTCAAATGTATTTAAGATTCCTTCAAAGAACAACAACTGTGAAATGACATTTATGCTTAGTGACAAATATCACACCTTTACAATGCTTTATCATAAAAGAAAACTGTTGACTTATTACACAACATTTGTGAGAAACTTTGTGCCGATGATTCAGAATGAACTGTGGTTAAAGCCCTTGTAAAACCATAAGCTATTTAGTGTTTAGGTCCTCTTTATTGATCCAAACAGGTGGGAAGGATATTCAACTCTGAGATGTTTCACAACTTTAGTGGACTTTAAATAGTAAAAAAAAAACTTTATGTAATAAAAAAATAGGTTCATTAAAAATCGTGAGATTACTACAGCCTTGTGATCCATTAACAGATAACCCCATCCATGTGTGTACCCCAACATAAACATGGCCTGTCCACTCACCAATTCAGGGTTGTGCACTCAGAAGGAGCAGCTTGTTGTTTAACAAAGTGAATTTATAGTGCCTCGGTTCAAATCCTCCAGTTCAGACCCAACCTGGAGGCAGGAGTTCTCGCCCTAGATTGAGACGATGGATCTCACAGCACGTCAGGGCGAGAGCATAAATTGCCGCTGCAGGCCGTCACTGTGAGTAAAAACGTGCTCTCGGTCAACTTAATCTCTAAATAAACACTTAAGAAAATGCAGCTGGGACACTGCTGTGTGAGCAGGGCTTTGCTGTACACACATTAAGCAGCTGACTGATCACTGAGTCAATAAACTGATGCTGTCACTGTGGACTGGATCAAACATGGAGGACAGATGGTGGAGGTGCATACTAATGAGTTGCAGATGTACATTATCTGCAGCCAGAGACCAAGCAGCCGTTATAATCCTTCCCGCAAGGAGACGGAAGTGAATCTTTTATTTATAATAGAAAATAAAAGAATTGCTATCATCATTAATTGTTGCTAGACAATAGTGATGGGAATTCTGGTTCTTTTAGGAGAGCCAGTTCTTATGGTTTGTCTAACATTTTTTGTTTCTTAATTTATCATCAAAAAGAATGTAAAATTGTGTGTAAAATCAACTACTAATCTACAAACATAATTATAATAAATGTTTATTATTTAGGTACAGGTATATGACTTATTATATTCACCATGGAACAGTGCTACAAAAAAATTTTTAAAGTACAAAAACAAACTCTGATTGTATGTAAAATTTATTTATAAACTATAAACTATTTACAGTGAACAACATAGAAAAGCTAAGATAATGTAGATAACTGGAGTCTGCTCAATATGAAATTTTAACTTTGCATACTCCACACTCTTCCTTTGAACTATCAATATAATTTAAATGCATCCAAATTTTGCTGCGATGTCTGCTGTCACTTATTTTCTCACCATTCCAGCACATTTTGTCAGTAGCGCCCCCCCGTTTCTCTGTGCGTGTGTGGCACTATCAGAGTGTGTAACCTCCATCCCCCCCCTGATTCTTCCGCACCCGACGTGCTTGAACAATAAAAAAGGAAAAAAAGCGGCTCTGGTCCTGCACCCAGACAGGAGCCTGCTCCGATCGGTCACTTGGAAAAGCAGGCTCTAAGAGTCTTTTCATTCACAACCAACACATCACTACTAGATAAGACTTGTGTTTTGTGCGCTCTGTTTTCATTTAGTTTCCATTTCCCAGGACTGAAAGAGGCAGTAAATTTGAAAAGTACACACTGTATTTCCAGTCCATTAAGGTTGCCCCTCCCTACTTTACAGTGAGATGATGAGAAGGAAATTAAGTGATTTTATCTTAAAATTGTTCCTTAAATATGACAAAGAAAATATTCAACAAAGTAATTAGTGAAAGCAATCAGGATTTCCTGCTTCCATTGAAGCCATTCTTTTGAATATTTGGTTTTAGAGTTGAGTTTGCAGGTTCTCCCTGTCCATATGTGGTATCACTCTGGTTACTCTGGCTTCCTCCCACAGTCAAACGCATGACTGTTGAGTAAATTGGTCACTCTAAATTGTGTGGTTGCATGTTTTGTGTCTGTGTTGCTCTGCGATGGATTAGCACCTGTCTATGGTGTATCCTGCCAAATGACTGCTGGAGATAAGCAGCAGCACCATTGCACCCCAGAAAGGATAAGCGGGTATGAACAATGGATGTATGGCTGGTGTAATGGAATATTTTTATGTAATTAGGGTTTGATTACTTATTCTTTGTCTTAGTGAAATCATCTAGGGCAGGAGGTCAAGTTAGAGAAAACAAGCTTGTTGTTTTTAGAATAATGTTTATGATAGAGACGTGTCAGATGATCTAGCCTTGACGGACTGCTTCGTGGTTTATTATCACACTGGCATGAACTGGTTCTTCAGGAGCTGAGCAAGAAGATTGAAGTGGACGTGCTGGAGAAGATAAACAATGATTGCTAAATACTATTTAAGGTGTTTAATCAGAAGGGTCGGCTCTCTTCCCTCCATTTTGGGCAAATGTGTTCATTAAATACTTAAACGCCTGAAGGACTCAGTTTCATCTTTGTTTTTAGGAGAGCTATATTTTTAGCTACAACACTTTTTTTTGTATTAGAGTTGCTGGAAAAACTCAGCCACTGATACCTCTCTTCTGTCTTTAATTTTGTCGCTTGTATCCCCATGGATCTGGGCAACCATCACAACATGCTCTTACATTTAATCAAAACATCTGCCTTCCCCTGAAAAAGCTAAATATTTATCATTCTTTGCAAGGAGGTTCTATGTAAAAAAGACAACACTACCCACTACTCCATGGCTTTGCTTATATAATCCCCATTATTATAGCATGAAAAAGGGTACTGCACTTAATAATTATTACATAAATGTATGATGTTCAAAAGAAATTCATAAGTTCACAAAACAGGAGATCCATGTTTTCAAGTTTTTGTCTGTATACAATCGAATGTAAACAGTCACTTGAAAGAGCTGGCTCCAAGAGCCGTTTCGTTCACGACTGACACATTACTACTAGAAAAGACGGCGATCTCACTTTGAGCATAACATACATTCTCTGCTGTGAAAGTTTCTGTGTGATGGTGACAAGTTCATTGAAGTTCAGTTTATTGTCCACGGTGTAATAAGATATTTGAAAGTACTTACCAGTTCAGCCTGTTCAGCATTAGCACAGCACACAAAAATAGACGTAGGTAATTTAAGACAGTGGCTTTCTGTTTCAAGTGATATAGTTCTTTAGAAATAAATGAGTCAATTTTAGGACATTCGTAAGTGAATTAACGCTGAGTTAGACTAGCACATTACAGCTGACCTGTGGAGACTGGTTGGGATGAAATATTTTCTGTATTAAAAAAACCTGATAGACGAAACTGCATCAGAGAGAGTGAGGTGTAATACTGATGAAATGTAGTGTGTTATCTTACTGCACTTTAAACTCATTTAATTTTTTAAGCTTTTACATGATGTTTATTTCATGACGTTTAATTATTGTATTACTATTGGAAACCATTAAGGGTCACAAGCCAGTGATTTCTTGTGCTGGTCCCAAGTCCGGAAAAACAGAGAGGGTTGTGTCAGGAAGGGCATCCGAATTTTATGTTGGATGCTCTTCGTGACACAACCTTCTGCTAAGCCAAATCAAATATGCGAATCACAAACATGAACTCCATACCAGATCGGTCGAGGCCCGGTTTAACAACAACAAAACTGAAGTGAGGAAAGCTTTCAATAGGATGAAGAGGGGAAAGGCAGTTGGTCCTGATGACATACCTGTGGAGGTATGGAAGTACCTAGAAGAGGTGGCAGTAGAGTTTTTGACTAGGTTCTTCAACAATATCTTGAAGAATGAGAAGATGCCTGAGGAACGGAGGAAAAGTCTTCTAGTGCCGATTTTTAAGAACAAGGGGGATGTACAGAATTGTGCCAACTACAGAGGAATAAAGCTAATGCGTCATACAATGAAGCTGTGGGAAAGGGTGGTGGAAGCTAGGATTTGGTCAGAAGTGAGCATTTGTGTGGAGCAGTATAGTTTCATGCCAAGAAGGAGTACTACAGATGCAATTTTTGCTTTAAAGATGCTGATGGAGAAGTACAGAGAAGGTCAGAGGGAGCTGCAATATGACTTTGTAGATTTAGAGAAAGCATATGACAGGGTGTCGAGAGAAGAGCTGTGGTATTGCATGAGACAGTCTGGAGTGGCAGAGAAGTATGTTAGAATGGTGCAGGACATGTATGAGAGCTGTGAAACAGCAGTGAGGTGTGCTGTAGGAGTGACAAAGGAGATCAAGGTGTAGGTGGGACTGCATCAAGGATCGGCTCTAAGCACCTTCTTGTTTGCTTTGGTGATGGACAGGCTGATAGTTGAGGTTAGACAGGAGTCTCCATTGACTATGATGTTTGCAGATGACATTGTGATCTGCAGTGAGAGCAGGATGCAGGTAGAGGAAAAGCTAGAGAGGTGGAGCTATGCACTGGAAAAGAGAGGAATGGAGATTAGTCATAGCAAGACAGAATACATGTGTGTAATTGAGTACAGGGAGCAGAAGTAAAGAAGGTAGAGGACTTTAAGTACTTGGGCTCAACGGTCCAGAGGAACGGAGAGTGGGGAATATAGGTGAAGAAGCGTGAGCTAGCTGGTTGAAATTGGTGGGGAAAAGTGTTGGGTGTGATGTGTGATAAAAGGGTTTCAGCAAGAATGAAAGGAAAGGTGTACAAGACAGTAGTGAGACCATGGTGAGTTGTATGGTTTACAGACCGTACGAATGAGGAAAAGACAGGGAGCAGAAATGGAGGTTGCAGAACTCAAGATGTTGAGCTTCTCTTTGGGAGTGATAGAGAAGAATAGGATAAGGAATGAGAACATCAGATGAACAGTTCATGTTAGATGTTTTGGAGATAAAGTCAGAGAGGCCAGACTGAGATGGTTTGGACATGTTCAGAGGAGAGACAACTATTATATTGGTAGAAGGATGCTGAAGTTGGAGCCACCAGGCAGGAGGCAGAGAGGAAGACCAAAAAGGAGATTTATGGATGTGGTGAAAAAGGACATGAAGTTAGTTGGTGTGAGGGCAGAGGACACAGAGAATAGGACTAAATGGAGAGAGACGATTCGATATGGAAGTGGAAGAGTGAATGATTGTGATTGATCATGAATGACTTGGGCTGATATCTGAAGCAAATAAAGATGACATTCCAACTTAATTCTGAAGGTGGATGAAGAAAAATAAAGAACTTTAATTTGACTTTTGAAGCTCTGTTTAAATGGATATCGCTTTAATTTGTTTACCGGCATGGGCAGGTGCAGAATTAGAGAGCTGTTATAGTTCTAAAACCAATAATTGTTTTAAGCAAAAACACTAAAAGTTTATTTTATTTTACGATTCAAACTGATTAAACCTTTTATAGATCTACATACAACTCTATGGGTGTCTTCATTTAAGGAAATAGCTATGTTTCTGTGACAATGCATCATGCCTTAAAGAAAGATTTTGAATACAGGAATTTATGTTACACATATAAATTAGGTATTGCAGGATACTTGTATTAACTCTTCCCAGTACACTTTTAATGATATTAGGCATAAATCATTTTTCATATCAGCTTTTTAGTCAAATCCTTCTTTTCGAGGAACTAGGCCTCTTGACCACGGTCTGATTGAAGAATGTTACATGACTTTTGATTAGGGTTTTCTCAAAAAATCCCTCTTTCAACCTTTTATGTTAAAAGCTCTAAGAAAAAAGAAGACAGCGGCCCATCTACAAAGCAGCTTGCAGCTTTATTGTTTTATATTGCATCAGCCTCTTCGGTAGACATGCTTCAAAAAGAACCTTTTTCATTTTAGCACCTGATTTTCGCTTGCTTTAGCCCTAAATTGAGCCAAGTGTCTTTTATTTATTTTTGTTTTTTGCAGTTTCTTGCCAAACAAAAAAGAGAGAAGAAAGTAAAATCATACTTTTATTTTAAAATACACTGTATATATTTTCAAAATGTGGAGTGTGGAAAATCACTTTAAAGGTTATGCACTTGAAAATGTAAGAGTTAGTAGCACTTATAGATTTTCAAAAGCTTTCTGTAAAATTCAACAGTGGTTAGAATCAGACAAAGAGCAAAATAACCATCACAAATTATTTTAGTGTCTCGAGGGGCACTGTAACTTTAGTAAATTTTAGAAGTTTGTGTTTCTTCATAGGTTTGTTGCCTAGATTTAAATCCACCCATCCATTCATTTTCTTTACTAGCTTATCCTTGAAGGGTTGCAGGGGGACTGGAGCCTATTTTCAGCGGTCATTGGTTAAAAGGCAGGGTACACCCTGGACCATTGCCACGACATCACAGAGCATATTTAATTGAACAAAACATAGAAAATAACCATAATATGCATTCCAAATAAATCAGATGTTAAAAACCTAAATAAAAAAGCTCCTTTTGATGTGGTAGCTGCGTTAGTGACTATAGTCCCTTTGTTTATGTTTTTACTGTTTTGGATCTAAAACACTAAAAGCATGGTCTCCCTTTGTTTAAGCGTGAACCATGGCATTTTAAACCACAATTGATTCTCTGATTTAAGGGTTCTAAGAAACAATAAGAGGTTTAGAGCTAGAAGGAAGTGCAGGAAAATAAAGTGGGGAAAGACCATGTAGTGATTTAAAAGTAATCAATAAAATGTTTAATCAAAGGGGGAACAAGTACAATTAAACCAGGACTAGTGTGATGTATTCCCTTGGTGGAGTTGTTGGAGAGCTGATGCTGCATTCTGTTTCACCTGTAAATGAGAAACTGTCGCATTGTTTAGTAAATACACACTAAGCCACAGTATTCTGGTAAATACAAATTAAGATATGGAATATGCATGGACAGGTATGAATTTCTGACAGAATGATACATTTAAATTAAAATACCAGTTTCACAGTATCATAATAACGGCACAAAATTATTCAGCAAACTTTATAACATTATCCAATTGCTTTTGTTTAAAAATCATCAATTTGTCTTTATGCATGTAATAATTATTTTTAATTATTATAGCAAGGAAGTTTTGACGCCGTCCAGCCCTGTCCCTGCGCCGTCCCTTGGTCCACCAGGCAATGCTTAGTTTTGGTCCATTTTTCACACAGGAAATTTGGGCAGAGTTAGACTTTGGTAGGGGGGTGAGTGGCTCTTTAAAGGGCTAACTTGTAAACATAAACAGCACAGTAGTACAACATATAGGTGAAATTATAAAATGACAGGGTCACAGTAAATGTGTAAAATGGTGCCATGTACTGAGCCCTGTTGAATTCCACAGGTAATGTGGCCAGAGAGCTAAAATCGTATCAGTTGTGAGGTGAAATAGTCTGCTTGAAAACTGCCTTACCCAAAGTCTACAGAGTCAAATGTTTTCAAATGTTGTTGCCAATAAAGTCAAACCATAGATTTTAAGTTTTTTTTGTTTTTTGGGTTGTTTTATTTTTAAAGGGAACATGCTTACATTGCTCCTTCCTTATGGAGGCCAATTTTCATATTGTAAAATATTGTTTTATTATACTCTTTATAACATTGGAGCCATACCTAGGAAATCAACACTATGAATAAAGATAAAAGACTCAGCATTCACTGGAAAGGTTTTATATCTGTCTCCAGTAAACACTAGTGATGACTGAAACACAGAATGAAAAGGAAAATCCCGTAGGAATTAGAAGATCTTTTTTTTCCACATAAAAGCATGCAGGATTTGAAAACTTCAGAACTGTCACATATCCCATGTCTTGAATCTGCACGTCTGACAGACTTAGGAAGTATGGAAGCAGAAAACCCAAATTTCAGATTCCAGTCAGGAAACCCGAGTCAGCCATCCTCCATCAGAGGCTAAAAACTCACAATCTAAAGGAACAGCTACTGCCTCTACCTTCCCTGCGTAAGAAAAATAAATAAAAACATGCCCTCTATCTGTGTTTTGAGCTTTGCTTTTATCTGAGCTACCCCCCAAAAAGCACCCTGTCTCTGCTTCATCAGTGTTTGTAGTAATACTTTCTGTTGCTTTGTTGGAAACTCAGTTTGACTGTGTGACCCGAGTGGTCGAGCAACTGTCAGCGCCTCCAGCAGCAAAGCTCATGCTGAGAAGGTAGCTCCTGATGCAACTGTAGCTCTTTTTACCTCTGAATTCATCAAATCAAATACACAGAGAGGTCGAAGGCATAAAATGATACCAGGCGCAGCAGACCCTCTGGAAAAGTCTGGAAAAGTTTAGTGCCAAATCTGCTGGCAAGACAAAAAACTGATTTTTTAAAAACTTCTCTTTAAAACTGTGAAAAACAAACCACCCTATATCCATTAACTTAGCATATTTCACTATTAGTAGTCGGCAAATGTTGGCATGCAAGAGAACATGTTTGTACATTATTTTTTAATATTGTAAGTAGTTGTAAGTTGTTACAATTCCTTAATTTCTTTTCCCAATCAAAATCTGAAATCATATCTATGTTTCCAACAGTCAGTCTACTGCAAAATATATTTTTTATATTAGATAATGGAATAAAGGTTGGAGTCTGTAAACTCTAAAATCTTTCCATATTACTTTCTACTTCTTATGCACCAATATTCACTCTTTTGCAGACCAAAACAGGTTTTTCTTCCCCATGTTCAACCCTGGTCCCACCAACTCTGACCACTTTCCCTTTCCCTAAAGAAGAAAAACCCCACCAACGTCAAAACATTTTATGGTTTTATTGCGTTCAGCAGGTTAGTTTTGCACCTTCTTCCACATTTATGATCCCTTATGCAGTTTGTGAAAAACTTTAAACCGTTCTTCTTGTGGCTGATTTCAACAAGGGCTTTTTCTTGCCACTCTTTTACAAAGGCCAGATTCACTGAGTGAACAAATCCTGTCAACAGATTCTCTCATTTAAGCCGTGGATCTCCACAGCTTCTCCTAACTTACCCTAGGTTTCCTGTCAGCTTCTGAGAGTAATGTTCTCCTTGACCAACCTGCTAGCTGAACATACATGTCTTGGTAATTTTACAGTTGTGGAAAACTCTTTCCATTCTCAAATGATACGCTGGTGCAGATTCCCAATCATCCAGGACATGCCAATTGTATCAACTTATAAGCCTGTTACCCCCAAGCATGTTCATAAAATAAATTTTTTATTTTGGATGGGAAGTGAAACGTCTTTAAAAAAACAAGAGAATTAGTTCAGTTGACATCTAATTAAGCATGTTATGTTTAAAGCTTGTGGAATTGTTTAAGCCTAACCCTCCTTTAAAGTTTACCCCTGATCTGGCTGCTGTGTTCTTTGGTCTTTGATACTGTTTCATCACTAATGCTCTTGAACATACCGTTGAGGCCTTTACAGATCAGAAGGCTTTATACTGGGAATAAATAACAAACAGCTGGCCTCTAGTGACTCATTATTTGATTTTTGAAGGCAACTGGTTGGCCTGGATTTTAATGAGGGGTATAAGATTAAATGGGCCTGAGTAAAAATGTATTCTGCTATTACCAGATATTATTTGTAAAACAAAAAAAAAAACTATGTATCATTTTGTCTAAGTTTGAAAATAGTGCCTGCGGCACCATTTTTTGTTTATTTTTTTATCTAGACAAATAGGAAAAAAATCCTTTTGCAAGTTACTGTAAATGTTGTAAATATTACTTCGTCTAAAACCTATAGCTACAAAAGGTAAACATTTATAGACATTCTAAAATAAAATTTTTTAGATCTAATGATCTATTATATGCAAAGTAAACCTAAGGTACAAGTGAACTTCGGAACTGCTTTGTATACCTTGGTGGCCTGAGGGCCCCAACTGAAGTTGAATTCACACATGAGAGTTTTACAAATGTACCTTTTTTTGAACTTACTGAGGACAAAATTCAGAACTTGAATGTTGACAGAATCACAATTTTATGTTAAATTGATAATTTATGCTGGTGTGGGTGAATCAGTAGTTTTTCTTTTTGGTTTGGATTGGTTGTGAACTAAATATTACGTTTTACTCATTGTGTTCCTCTGTAGAAATTGTAATGGGGTTTGCTGTTGATCCCCATGGGAAATTCTGCTTAGGAACCTTGCTATCTTGGACAAATGCTGTGTCAATCTATTCAAGGTCTTGTGGCAGACTGCAATCAATATCCAACTTTTGCTCCATCCATCCATCCATCTTATCCTGCTTATCCATCCTGCTTATCCAGGATCCAGTCACGGGGGCAGCAGCTCAACCAGGGAGACCTAGACTTCCCTCTCCCCAGCCATTTGGCCCAGCACCTCCAGAGGAATCCCAAGGCATTCCCAGGCCAGCCAAGAAACAGAGTCCCTCTAGCATGTTCTGTTTCTACCTCCTCATGATGGGACGTGCCCGGAACACCACTCCAGGGAGCTATCCAGAAGGGATCCTGACCAAATGCCCAAGCCACCTCAGCTGGCTCCTCTTGATGTGGAGGAGCAGCTCTGTTCTGAGTTCCTCCCGGATGATTGAGCTTCTCACCCTACAAAGGAGAGCCCAAACACCCTGCAGAGGAAACTCATTTAAGCCACTTTTATCCGTGATCTTGTTCTTTCAGTCACTATCCAAAGCTTGTGACCATAGATAGGGGTAGGAATGTAGATCGACCAGTAAATCAAGAGCTTTGTCTTTTGGCTCAGCTCTCTCTTTACCACACCTGGATCACTGCGGACACAACACCAATCTCCCACTCCATTTTTCTCTAATTAATGATCAAGACCCCAAGATAGTTAAACTCCTCCACATTGGGCAATCTAGGGTTTTCTGGCTCAAGAACATGGTCTTGGATTTGGAGGTTCCAATTCTCATCCAAAAAGCAACTAAAAATGTAAAAACAAGCTTACCAGATGCACTTGGTAGAGGATGCTGATTCCCAGATTCATGAATGGCTTGGAAAAATCAATCACCTTCTCTCTCTCTGAGGTTATGGTAAAGCCGGCGACTGCCAGGTCAGCTTTCTACAGCAACATACAAAAAATAGCAGATGTGATTGTTTAGTATGGGCAACTACCAGGTACTTAAAAATTCTAAAAGAAGAAAGAAGGCACAGGAGAAATAAAATTGACAATGATTGTCTTCTTTAGTTGTGGTGAATGAGAAAAAAAACAAAGCTGAAAAATGGAATAGCTAAAGAATCAAATATACTGTAGAGAAAAATAGGGATAGCAGAGGAGGTCAGTGGAGGTGTCATAGAAAATAAGAAACAAAAGCCACACAAAGCAAAGGAAGGAAGAGGAGTCAATTGGGTAAAGTACTTCTAAGAAAAGCTGATATTTGGGTAAAAAACACAAAAAGGAAGAGACACAATAATGGAGAGGAAAAAATTAAAAACAAGCACTGAGACCTTGAACCAATTTTTCTAAAGTGATATACCACCAGAAATGTTTTGTGCTTGAGCAAATAAAGAAAGCTAATACAGCACAATGTAACTAAAATAATCTTTATGGAAATGCCTTCTTTGTTTGTTTTCCTAATGAATATAATTAGCAGATGAACCTTCCGTAAATTGCATTCATGTTTAACTATTCTGCATTACCAGAAACCACTTTGGGAGGAACATAAAGTTGTCAGAAACAATGTTTTTTTGTAATGGTATTCTAATAGCTTTTGCCTTCAGATACCAACATTTCCTCCCACCACAGTGTTGACGGTGTAAAACAGAGTTTTATTACATCTTCAAAGAATAATTTTCCAACCATGAATTTTGTTCATTTCTTACTAACACACACAATTGTTTCAAGGATCATTTGGTTATTGAATTGGCAATAATATACTAATGGTATATACTAATGCTAATTAATACTTTACAGTCTTGATTGTAATAATATGTTTTTTTTTCAAACTGTCTGTCAGGTCACAGAATTTGAACAAAATAACAGTAATCAGGTTTTCTTAACATGCAATTAGATGACACAGGGCTTTCTTCGTTTTTTTAAGACACTTTTGAGTACAATTTGATTGAGCAGCTAATGTTGTTCTACAGCCAACACTACGGCCAAAAATATTTTATCAACAAGTTATTAAGAAAAAAATATCTTTAATTACATATTTCAGCCATAACCAAAGTAAAAAATTTCCTGAATGGAATTTACTCTTTATTTTCCTGATATATTAGGGTAACACAGCAATAGTTGCTGTTACCGTACAGAGTCACAGTTTTGTAGCTCTGCACTTTTAATTTGTTAAAAGGAATATTTGACTTGAGAAAATGAAAAGTTTATTTTAAGAGTACCTTCCACAGATTAAAAATAAGAAAGTCCAGCACAAAGAAGTTATAAAAACTGCAAAAACTGTAAAAGTAATAATTCTAAATAAAAAAAAACCATATGCATAATCACTAAGGTCTCTTACCTCCTATGAAAGCAAGAACAACAGATGAGATTAAATTTTATTTTAATTTTGTCTGGATTTCTAGTCGTAATAGATCCAAATGCATGAACGAGGATTGAAAAAGCATGATGAATAAAGATATCGATAAACATAAAGAAGAAAAGGCTCACAAGTAACAACAGCTCTGTCAGTGGAGTGACAAACAAGGCTTAATTATGATGGGGAGTTTAAACGCTACACAGGTAAGACAGATGAGGAACAGCTGTGGGAGAGCAGAAAGTTTAGTGACTGAGGTACATGAGTAAACCTCAAAAACAACCACAAAAAAGATATAAAGATGACAAAATTAAATTCAGATTCCCAAAGGTTGTAACTTTTTGGGAAAACTAAGAATCTAGTAACATGGATGATGAGGCTGTGGGCAGGAAGGATATTCAGTAGAAGTCAGTCTTCCAATTAATCTGAAGAGGCCTCTGACTGAAGACTATTGCTCCTTGACAGTCTCATTACTGTCATGACATACTAACAGCTCAATTTCCGGGCAGCAGAGATAATATTTCACAGTAATTGTTCTGTATGACAGCATCAGTTGTTGGCAAGCACTGCTAATCCACCATTTGTTTTTGATGCTCATCTTTAAATCTCTGTCTGGAAGTATGGCCAGAAAGTCTTGCATAGAGACAGAGTTGGGCATACGATCCTTGTCCAATATGATCGATGGAAAAAAAAGGTTAGAATTTTCTCTTGTTCTACCTCCTTTAGGCCTCCTTTTCAACTCATTTGGGATTTGGGGTCATCAATCAAGTATTATTTGAGCTTTTGAGATGCTAATCAGGTCCTCCCAGTTGTAAAATTAATACCTGGTTGACATGGTTATGCATCATAACTGTTTAAATGTATAAAAGTAGGAGCAAAAATCCTCCCAGCTGCACAGTATCCAAAACCCGAGGGAATGATGGTCTAAATCTGCAATCCCTCAACCAAAAAAACAATAATACAACATATAAACAAAAGTTAACAAAAAGAACAAATCAGAACTAACATAACAGAGCTACTCAACACGCAGCCACCATGAGCCACACAGTTCTTAGAGTGTCTTACAACAATATTAACACAATGAAATGACAGTCTGGATAATCTTCTCCAAATCATAATGCCAGAAGCTTAGATTTATTCTTTAACAATTAGTATTAGAAGTTAACAATGAATCGACATTGTGCAGGTGTCATTGGACAATAAGAACCTCAGTCCCCAACAAGTACCTTTTGTCTTGATTGGGTTGTGTGGGTAAATAGGGGAACTACACCACCGAAGGTTACAATACACAAAAATGTGAACAAACTGAAAAACTTGATCATTGCTCAAATACATCACTAATTTCTATGTACAGGGTGGATTTCAGTTGTATGATGTACCCAAAATTAATTACATATGTCAAGTGCCAGACTTTATTTGTGCTTTGAGGTCTTTACCTAAGAAATCTAAACTATTTTATGGTACTGAATGAGTGTTTGTCTCAGAGTTTTAGTGTGAAAATCTTCACATTTTGTCCATGGGCTTAGTGCTGAATATGGATCAAGTCATCTTATGCGAGAATACATTCATGAAAATGTTATCTGTGAAATATTACCTGGAGTTCTAATTCAGACTCTCTATTCTTCCTTGTTAAATATACAGAGACTAACTCTATTCATCATACTCTTGGTCTCATTCTAATATAAAGAGTGGATCATTTTTATTAACTTATGAAATGTGTGACTACAAAGCCTCTGAGAGGAAATTTGAGTCTATGTATCTGATCATAAAGATACATACAGTAATTATAAGTAACAATTGTACTTTTTCTTCAGTTACCATCAGCAACACAATGGAGAACTGCTATTCAAACTTGCCTATTTAGGTTTATCATATTGTTGACAAGATTATAGCCTAAGCACTAAATGATAATCATCTGAAAAAATATAATCATTCAGTGGAGGCTGGCCCTTAGTTTGACTTACAGTTCTGTACTTAGGCGCAATCCGCTATTAAAAGGATCTTACCTAGATTAGAAAATTATGTGATTACTTAAAAAGAAATTGAAGCTCTTGAAGCTAGAATAGCTTATTAACTTTAAATAGGGGAAAATGAGAGTTAAAAACAACCCTTAAGCAGAAGCCAGGTTGAGAATTTTAGCTTTAGTAAGTTATGCATTTTCCTAAGCCTATATAGTGAGTTCATTTGCTTCTTTGATATTGGTTTGCGTTTGATAAAGCAACATAACAACTGATTTTCAAGTAGCTTGAGACATGTGCTGTAAATTGGCGACATATAAATAAACTGAATTTAATTTAATTTTAACTGAGGTATTATTGGGGCAAACTAAGAACATTACATATTTTTTCTGATAGCAAGGTTCCTTATTTTCACCGTGAAATATATCTGCTCTTACACGCAAAGAGTTTTCTTGCTTTTGAAGTTGCTCTGCTCCAGCTTAAAAAAGCATGTTTCTATGGTCAAATTTATAAATCCCACAGTTCAACTTTCTCTGCTCATGGGTAAAACTTGAACTCTCAGCTTTACTTTCTCTGATCATGGATCTTTTTAGTGGGAACCCGATGAGCACAACATGCATGCCCTAAAGAAGGCAGGGATGTAAACACTGTCATTCTGTTGACCTTAAAATGTATCAGACCAGCACTTTTTTGCAATAAAGTTAAATTCTTCTGATTCAAAGTTTTTTAGCAAGATTAATTCAGAATCATGCTCTACTGTTATAAATGCATGCTCTTATTTTTTAGAAGAAAAAAAGTCCTTAAAATGGAACATTACTCTTGTATTAGCAAATACTTTTCAATATTTTACTGAGCAAGTGGATACAAGGTGTTTTATTTAAATATTTATCAGTCAAGCCAAGGAATCACTCAAATATAAACATGTTTCTTTTTCATGTTCAAGTCTTCATCATCGCAAAATGTTTTCATTGTTATCGTTGCTATAATGTGTTTGCAGCAGGTTATTTACTAAACTAGCCATTTTAGGCACAAAAAGAACTGAAAGACGTCTTTGTGTGTCCAGCCTCGTTTCTACTCACACCCTGGCTGATGAGACTGCAGCAAAATCTGTTGGAAAATTGGCTGGTCCATCTATTCAACTTTACATAATGCAAAAGCATGGGCTCTTTCTTCTCTGCCCTCAGTGGAGCGAGCACCAAAAATAATGAAGCTACTGCTGTCATGAAGGGGTGGTAGAAGAGGGACCCACATGTAAACTAACACACGAGGCAAGAGCCAAGAGAAACAATGTTTTATTAAACAAACAGAAGAACAAACACACACCCCAAATTCCAAAGTGCATCCCAAAAACAAGGTCCAGCACTGAAACAAAGGCGAGCAAAAACCAAGAATGACATAGATTTTGCTATATAAACCAATAACACCAATGTGCATAGATATACTCAGAAATATACTTAGGGGGTAAAAAATAAAAGGTGGCTGAATGAAGATTAGATGACTGGGGGACAGGTGGTGAAACAGAAATAGGGAAAGACAATCTATACAGACTTGCAGAGGGAAAAAAAAACATGGAATGAAGCAAATTACTGAAATACGGAACTACACATAGTAAAATGCCTTGCATTGTGATAATGTGTTTGCAACAAGCTACTGCTGGTATTTAAACGAGTCTATACCCATGCAGGTATAGACAATAGATGGATAGATACGTTTTTAAAGTTAGTAAAAATATATTTTTTAGGTGTGCAGTACATTTATTTTCAGGCAGATTTAGATCAAAACTCTGAAGTGCCATCATTTGCACAAATTGCAGCTGCATGCCTGTTGAATAATGTCTTTACCATTTTCCCCACATCTATAGACTAAAATATTTGCCTATCCTTTTGTGCAAAAAGATCAAGCCCAGTAACACTAGACAGAGGAGGATATGAACATCAATTTCCAAGTCTTACAGATTTTCACTTTTGGACAAGTCCATTGTAACGTACCTGAACTACAATGGCATGCTTTAGATGAAAGCCTATTCATGTGTTATCATGGATACGTCAACGCCCATTCTAATGTGAATTCATATGTTAGAATAAAAGTTGATAAATCAGTTTCAACTAATGAAGATATTTTGATCTAAACCATGCCACTATAGGTCAGACTTTTTCCCTGGTGGATGGTAAACCTTTACGCCAGCTTTCACTGTTATCTCTAAAAGTGTTTCTCTATGATTGCCTTGTGTTTCGCTCAATCCATCTAAACATCAGTTTTGGCCCGCCTTCCTGTTCCTATAGAACAAGATATCTATACCTGCAGCATGTATGACCTTCTTTCAACAAAGGCGTTCTTCTTGTCTCTCTGTAAACCGACTAGGTGGCCTAGTACAAGGAGCATGAATACTTTTGCAAAGCATTGGAAAACCATAAAAAAAAACTCACCAAAAAGCCTACTATATGTAAAGTAGGCAGAGAGCATAGTGCTGACTGAGGGGAACGGAAGGATGTTCAATATCACAATATTTAAACCATGGTAGTTGTATGTTTCATGAGTTGCCATCTTGAGGAAAATATGCCTAGCAGATCTCAAAAGGCCAGCATACAACTGGATAATGCACATTTTCCACATCTTGACAAGAAATTTATTTTGATCCGTCTCTCTTTTCCACTGCAGAACACAAAGAAATCCAATTTACTTTATTACAGTTTTATCCGCTGGCAATATTGACTGGACACTGAAAGGGAGCTGGAATTCATCTATAACACAACCAGTGCATGAAGCTGTCATCTAGTGACACAAGCAAGAGGGTACCTGTAAAACCTTGTGTTAAAATGCTCTTTTGAGTGTGTTTTTCCAGCAGCATTACACAAAAACCTCAGCATCACATTTGCGTTTGGATTTAACCTTGATGGGTGACGACAGAAAGGTGAAATTAAGAATGAAATATAATCTCATTATGGTTTAAGTCAACTGAGACCCAGAGTGCAACCATAGTTGAGCGTTTGTCTGGACCCCAGACACCTCTCTGCTCCCTAATTAACACCTAATTGATTAACAAGCAAACACTTCTTAAAATAATTTCTCCCACTTTCATCAGACTCCTGGGTTTCACAAACAACAAACTTCATAGGAATGTGTTTCTGTATTTAAGTAATACAATAGTTCTATGTTCTGAGTGGCAGTAAGAGATAGTTAGTGCTCCTTTAAATGTACATTTAAAGGAGTTTCTGGCAGCAAATTTAAAATAAAGAGATACCTGTTTTGCATGTGTGTTTGTATGTGTGGGTTCAACCTCAGAAATCCCACAGTGTAATTGAAACAGCTCTGTATAATTAGTAAGGAGAGAAGGCAGTTGATTAGCCTCTTAATGGCTCGCCTGTGTTCCTCAATTTCTCTTTCTGACACACACATACAACCATCAGCCACAATCACCATTACCATCACGATTATGTGTTTGTGTGTGGCCCCGCATACATACAAACACTGGGGAACAATTGTGGGTACCAATAACCTGAAAACCATTTTTGAGGCTTTGCACTAGACCCCACCAAATAAACAAAGGTTTAATGTGTTAAGACTGCTTTTCGGGGTTAGAGTTAGAATTAAGAATAAGGATTACTTTTGCTTTTAACTGCAGTGTATTAGGCTGGGGTACAGGGGTTGGGAATGCATTATGGCAATGTGGCTTCCCCTTTTGCACAGCAATACGAGACTGGACCTGCTTCATGTACTGTTTGAAATCACCAAGATGAAATGGGGAAGTTTAAGTTTATCTATTGCTGTCATGCCTATAATAAGACATACTGTTGGAGGAAGTCAGGTTTTCTCTTTCATAAAACAGCTTTATCATAAAAAGACAAGCTCCTCTCTAAGCTGCTTGTGGCTTATTATAAATCACCAATCACATGTAAGTTTTTTTTTAAAGGCAAGGCAAGGCAATTTTATTTGTATAGCACACTTTCAACAGCAGGGTAATTCAAGGTGCTTTACATGATTTGGTGATTTAAAAAAACACATAAAAGAAACACACATTACACATGATACACAATAAAGCAAGAGAAAAATAAAAAAAAGCAAGAGAGCATGAAGACATTTCATACATATGACATCAAGCATTTACTCAAAGGCAATTCTAAACAGATGGGTTTTTAGTCTCGATTTAAAGCAGTTCAGAGTTTCAGCAGCTCTACACTCGTCAGGAAGTCTGTTCCAGATAAGGGGAGCATAAAAAGTGAAAGCTGCTTCTCCATGTTTAGTTCTGAGTCTAGGGATGTTTAGTAGGCTAGAGTTGGAGGACCTGAGTGGTCTTGGTGGTTGGTACCATGACAACAGGTCTTCAACATATTTTGGTGCTAAGCCATGTAATGATTTATAAACTAGTAAAAGTATTTTAAAGTCTATTCTCTGAGCTGCAGGGAGCCAGTGTAAGGACTTTAGAACTGGGGTGATGTGCTCTACTTTCCTGGTTCTAGTGAGGACGCGAGCGGCAGCGTTCTGAATCAGCTGCAGCTGTCTGATTGACTTTTTAGGCAGACCTATCAAGATGCTGTTGCAGTAATCAATCCGACTAAAGATAAACGCATGGATGAGTTTTTCTAGGTCGTGTTGCAAAATAGTCCTTTAATCCTAGAGATGTTCTTCAGGTGATAGAACGCTGACCTTGTTATTGCCTTTATGTGACCCTGGAGGTTCAGGTCTGAGTCCATTACTACACCTAGGTTTCGAACCTGATCAGTAGTTTCTAGCTGTATTAATTGAAGCTGTGTGCTGACTCTTGATCGTTCCTCCTTGGGTCCAAAAATAATCACTTCAATTTTGTTTCTATTCAGCTGGAGAAAGTTATGGCACATCCATCCATTTATTTGGTCAATGCATTGATTTAGGGTTTGAATGGGTTTAGAGTCACCTGGTGACATTGTAATGTAGAGCTGAGTGTCATCTGCCTAGTTATGGTAGCTAATGTTATTGGTTGCTATAATCTTGCCTAGTGGGAGCATGTAGATATTAAATAAGAGGGGCCCCAGGATGGAGCCCTGGGGCACCCCACATGTGATTTCTGTTCGTTCTGATGAAAAGTTTCCTATTGAAACATAGAAGTCCCTGTTCTTTAGGTAAGAGTCGAACCAGCCAAGTACTGTACCAGAGAGTCCGACCCAGCTCTCCAGTCGTTCCAATAAAATATCATGATCAACAGTGTCAAATGCTGCACTTAGGTCCAACA
Source organism: Valencia hispanica (assembly GCA_963556495.2). Lineage (NCBI taxonomy): Eukaryota > Metazoa > Chordata > Actinopteri > Cyprinodontiformes > Valenciidae > Valencia > Valencia hispanica. Next base: position 11,253,247 of record OY747713.1, on the reverse strand, counting down.
GAACCAGCACTGTGGTTCTTCCACAGTCTGTATTTATGCGGATGTCATTAAATACTTTGACGAGGACAGTCTCGGTGCTGTGGTGAGCGCGGAAACCAGACTGAAAAACATCAAAACGGTTTGTCATTGTTATGAAGCCATTTAACTGCTGAAACACAGCTTTTTCAATAATCTTACTGATGAATGGAAGATTAGAGATTGGCCTGTAGTTCTGCATTAACGTGTTGTCCAGATTTTTCTTCTTTAGCAGTGGTTTAATAACTGCTGTTTTTAAAGCCTGAGGGAAAACACCTGATAGCAGTGATGAGTTCACTATTTGAACAAGATCAGAACCAATAACAGGAAGAACTTTTTTAGAAAAGCTGTGGGTAGGATATCAAGACAGCAGGAGGAGGAGCTTAATTGGATAATGATTTTTTCAAGGCTGTTCTGGTTTAATTCGTGGAATTCAGACATTTTCTCTACATTGTTGTTGATTGGGGATGGCACTGGTTGTGGGTTCGATATTGAGGTACAGATTGACCATCTAATTGTTAGAATCTTTTCAGTGAAAAAGCTGGCAAATTCATTGCAGGCCCTGGTAGAATTTAGTTCAGGGGCAACTGTCCCTAAAGGATTAGTTAGTCTTTCCACTGTTGCAAATAGAGTCCGTGCATTATTAATGTTTCTGTTGATGATTTCAGAAAAGAACGATTCCCTAGCATCTTTTATAGTTAGCTGATATCTATTCAGTCTCTCTTTGTAGATCTCACAGTGAACCTGGAGTCGAGTTTTCCGCCATTTTCTCTCGGCTCGTCGACACTCTCTTTTTTCACTACGTACCAGTGGATTACTTGTCAACTGAGACTTTTTTCTACCTGAGACTACTTTCACTTTAGTTGGAGCAATGGAATCCATGATGTCTGATATTGTCGCAAGGAAATTATCTACCAACTTATTTACTGAGTTTGAGTTGGGAGATGAGGGGGATGTGGTGGAAGGATAAATACGTTTAAAGGTTTCTACTGAACTGTCCCCTAGAAAACGCTTTTTTATAGTGGTCTTACTGTGGCTGGATAATTTAGCAGAGATGGTACTTTCAAAGAAAATACAGAAATGGTCAGATAATGCAATATTAATTACAGAGATGTCTGAAATATTTAAACCTTTGCTGATAATTAAGTCCAGAGTGTGTCCTTTATTGTGTGTTGGTTGTTTGACATGCTGGATCAGTCCGAAGTTGTGGAGAGTATCATCTAATGTTTTTGCTTTTCTATCTTGGGGGTTGTCGGCATGGATGTTAAAGTCCCCCACGATGATTAGTTGGTCATAGTCGATACATATTACAGAAAGAAGGTCATTGAAATCATTAAAGAAGTTAGAGTTAAGTTTTGGTGGTTTATATAAACTTAGAAATAACGCTTTGTTAGGCTCATTTATCTGGGTGGCTAGGTATTCAAAAGAATCAAACGTGCCCAGAGTTACCTTTTTAAAGTTCATTGAGTTGTGAAAGATGGTGGCTACACCTCCACCTCGTCTGTGTTTTCTGTTCTCGCTTAAGAAATTGTAATTTGTAGGACTAGATTCTATTAATGAAGTTGTTTCGTTATTTTCATCTAGCCAAGTTTCTGATAAAAAAAGGGCGTGTAAATTATGCTCAGTGATGAAGTCATTGATAAGAAAAGACTTCCCGGATAGAGATCTAATGTTTAATAAAGCTAACTTAAGTATTGTGATGATGGGCAGCTGAACCTTCTGACAGGTTATCAATTTGAGATTTTGTTTAATATGAGAGCGTGTGGTTAACGGTTTATGTTTCCTGCTGCTGATAATCACTGATATAGCCTCAGGGGTGCCGGGTGAATTCTGGGAGACGGTAGGGGTGGATTTAATTGCCCGGTTCCCTCAAATATCAAATATCTGTAATAATCAGTGGTGGGAAGCTCCCAGGCTTATTGACACTAGTCCCAGGCGTTTGGTGTAGTCTAAGTTTAGGTGTTAATTGTGTCCCAAATTTGATTTACTCGTTCAGTCTGTCTGTAAAGTTTCTAAATGGAGACTCACTTGATGTGGCTGAGTCACAGGAAGATGAAGACTTAATCTCTGATGGTTGTTTATCTGTTCGGTCCTGTGGTGTCATCATGACTTGCTGTTTTTGTTCTCTGATATCCATGGGCGCCTCAAGGTCAGCTTTTGGGAGACAGTGTTTTGCTTTCTGATTTTGATAAGAAAAAATGTTTGCTGCTAAGAGCCTTACTCCGGCCTTGTTCAGATAACGCATCCCATCTTTGAACAGATGATTAGCACTTCCAAATATTTTGAAATTATTAATAAATGTGAACGACTTCTCAGCTGATTGTTTCTTCAACCATTTATGGAGCATGTGGAGTCTGCTAAATCTTTCATCATTCCCTTCAGGGACTGGTCCGCTGATGAGGATGTTTACGTTAAGTCCATCAAGTCTCTGTAGGAGATCAGAAAAGTCTCTCTTCAGAATCTCTGATTGTCTCATCGCGATATCTGCTGATCCAGCGTGAATGACAAGCTTTTCCAAACCAGGATGTTGGTCCAAGATTTTAGGGATTTTTTCTGATATTTCTCTCACTGTATTTTTGTAGCAGCTATAAACTTTGGTATTCTTGCTACAAAAAGCCTCAGTTCCATTAATTGATCCATCTTGTATGATAACAATCTTTGCTGGGGGGGCTCTTACTTTGTTATGTGTCCATTTGATGTGGCTGGGTTTCTCCTGGTGGCTTTGACTGGTCCTGGGGGCTGCGTCATCTTTCAGGGATCTCAAGGCTGCGAATCTGTTTTTCAGCGGGATTCCAGGTGGAGAATTATCTCTTGTTTTTGGCTGAAATCCGTTTGTTTACTTTTAGCAGAAGCGGCAGTTCTGGGTTCAGAGGTTTCTCTGTGCCGGAGTTTCTTTTGTTTTTTCTTCCTCAGAGAACAGGCTGGGGTTGATGATTCCGTGCGTTTTAATGCTGGCCAGTCTTCATTATAGGGCGGAGTTCTGCCGCTCAGACGCCTGTAAGGAGTCTCTGTGACACGGTTAGACCGATTTAAAACCGGGCTGATAGGCTGTTCCCTGTTTGTATTCAACGGTAAAGTTGTGTCATTTTGTCCATAATCAGCGTGAAGATCAAAATTAATTTCCAGACGACGTAGCTTCGTTTCAATGCCCTCAATTCTGTGGAGCAGTTTTTCAAAATCCTCAGCTGAGCAAAAAACCATGTTGATAAGTCCATAAAAAAGTAATCCAAGAAGAGATCTGGTCTAATACAGAAACTCCAGGGGCTGGGTAGATAAAGTAACTAAGAAAAAGTTAAGAAAAGTTAAGAAAAGAAAATAAGAAAAGCAAACAGAAAATAAAATACAGTGAATGGATCTGGAGAGAGACAGAGAGCAGCTGCTCCTCCTTCAGCAGTCGCAGCATGAAGTGCAAACAAGGAAGGGCACTGCTAAACCAAAGGAAGTGTGGACTGGAGCAGGGTTAATATAGTGTGTTCTTCAGATATATGTAAATACATGAGATAGGTAAAAGATTTCGGATGTGTGTGACGACATCAGTTTTTTATGCTGCTTGCGTCCTCACTAGAACCAGGAAAGTAGAGCACATAACCGCAGTTCTAAAGTCTTTACACTGGCTCCCTGTAGCTCAGAGAATAGACTTCAAATTACTTTTACTAGTTCATAAATCATTGAATGGCTTAGCACCAAAGTATGTGGAAAACGTGTTGCTACTATATCAACCCCCCAGACAACTCAGGTCTACTTCCAACTCTAGTTTACTAAACATCCCTAGAATTACAACCAATTGTGGAGAAGCATCTTTCAGTTTTTATGCTCCCCTTATCTGGAACACACTTCCAGACAAATGTAAAGCTGCTGAAACACTGAGTTAAATAAAAGTAAAAAATCCATCTGTTTAGAGCTGCCTTTGAGTGAGTGATTAATAGTTGATAGTCATATGTTTTATTGTGTCATATGTTATGTCTCTAATGTTGTTTTTCATGCTTTTACTGTTGTTTTACTGCTGCTGTTATTTTATCCCCTAATCCCCAAAACCACTTTGAATTTCCTTGTTGTTGAAAGTGTGCCATACACATAAAGTTGCCTTGCCTTGTAATAATTTCAGGCCCCACTGTTTCTGACAAACTTGGCTTAGGTCCAATGATCTTTTCTGTCTCAGCACACTTCAGTGTAACCAATGCAATGTATGAAACTATGTGCATAACACACAAAACTATGCAGGCCCTGGTGTGTTTTCACACAGTGAACTGTAATTGTAACATAACACCCTTGAACCACCAAGCCGGCTAACTCTTGCATAGGTCAGCCACTTCGGGACTATGACAAATTCATTTGGCAGCTCAGAGGCGTAATAGTGGCAGATTCAACCCCTCGTGAATGCCTGGCCCTTTTAGAAAACAGATTGGGTCTACAAGAAGTTACAGCTTTAAGTATTTTGTAGAGGAGGCTTATTTTGAAAGTGAAGGGCACTCTGGGTAATACAACAATAAGAGTGGTGTCACTCTGCATTTTCTGCTATGTCGGTTTCATATATGTAAGCAGACATTGCTACAGAAGAACATGTTTGGTCAATATCTGAACAACTGCAGAGATGTTTAGTGGCTATGTCACAGAGCCCTCAGTATGAAAGAGGCTAAAGTGGAGGTGTGCAAATCCAGTTCTAAAATCCTGTGTCTGAGTTAATATTTCTCCATTTGAACACCTCTGATTGGGATTAGCAGGTTCCTGCAGATCCTGGGGACACTGCAGTGTTAATTAATATGCCAAACAGCTTTAAATTTATTAAATGTGCATGCTAGCCCTAGAATCCTAAAAGCTAAGATTTTTGAAAATTGTAAGGGTAACATCAAAGATAGGACCTATTTTTGTCCTTGTGATAGTGGTGTGTGTCATCCATCCATCCATCAAAACAGACCAACATATCATCAATATTACTGCAGCTGAGACTAGTTTGTCTATCCATTTTGTTAGGATCCTGGGTTATGCTGGTGTTCTGCTGTGTGTGTGTGTGCTCTCCTACTTTCTCTGCAGGGGCGTGGCTGATTGATGGCAGGTCCAGCTCGTTTAGGCTCATCATCTCCAGCTTCAAAAGAGGGACAGAGGCTGCAAGCTGACGCCAGATTCTTCTCGCTTCTAGCGTGGTAAACGTGGCCTACCTTCGTTCCAGAAGTTACTCCTACAAATTCCTTTGTGTGCTTACGCTTCCTGGTTTCCTCACAGACCCTGATCCAGACCGTTACCTCTGCGGGTCTTCCTGTTCTCCATCCGTCTGCCCCCTCCACCTGCTAACAGGTACCGGATCCAACTTACCTTCCCCAAGCATCAGAAGTCACGATCATCCTGTGAGTACCATTCACTCTTTGCCTCACAATCCTGTCAAACATCATCTAACATCCACTTTCTGCTGCAGTTCCTCCGCCTGCCATCGTGGAACCATTTCCTGGCGTTCTATCAGACTTTCACATTTGCTATTTGTAAAATAAATATATTTTATCATATCCAAAACGACTGTCTGGTGTTCTGATTTTGATGCTGCCTTTTGAGTCATAAAACCCTCCAAACATGACAGAACAATCTGGCCCCCCTGACTGAGCAGCACAATTTCAGAATGTCGTGTCTCAGCAAGACACACTTGTGGGCCAACACGAAACGATTATCCAGGATCTATCACGACAATTATCAATTCAAACCTCAACAAACAGTCGTTTAAACCAGCAGATTTTTTATATAACAACTAAACTAAGCCATTCTCAAGATAAATCGTCCTCTACTTCCTGCTTCAGGAATGTTGCATCACCACCTCCAGAACCCTTCTCCGGTGATTTAGAAAAAACAAAATTTTCTCCTACAGTGTAAATTGGCTTTCTCTCGTTCTCCCCAAACATTTTCTTTGGACTCTCATAAGATCAGTTACATTATTGGACTTCTCCGGGGAAAGGCCCTCAGATGGGCAGAAGCCTTTTTCAACGAGTCTTCTGTAGAAGACACAACTCTAGAGGAGTTTCTGGAGTTATTTACTTTAACTTTTTCTCCGGTCAGAAACAAGGAGGAGTCGGTCCGTAAACTCTGGCTAATTAAACAGGGAACTCGTCCGGTCGCTGAATTTGCCATAGATTTCAGAATCCTAGCATAAGAGTCAGGGTGGAACAATCCAGCCTTAAGAGGAGCGTTTTATCAAGCTTTAAATGAAAAAATCAAAGATGATCTTGCCACAAGAGATGACCCTGACACTTTGGATGAACTGATTGCCTTGGCCATTAAAGTTGATAGACGTTCCCAAAAAAGAATTAAGGTAAAAAAATCAATCTTCCACCCAAGTAGAACCCAGATCTGATTCCCCTATCCCAAGACAGTTTGACACCCCGAGGTAAGGATCCCCTGAGCCTATGCTTATTGGCAGAACTCGTCTAAGCCCCCATGAAAGACAGAAGAGGATCACCAACAATTGGTGTCTTTACTGCGGCTCCCCTAAACATTAAATCTCTCACTGCCCAGTTCGCCTAAAAGAATCTCCCCATTTATTGTCTCAGGCAACCACCATGAGGTGATCCAATTCTTCATTTACCCAAATAGCGAAAACCCCATCGTTTTTGGGTATCCATGGCTCGTCACACATAACCCACAAATAAATTGGACTCACCGCAGAATCGACTCATGGAGCACTTATTGTTTAAGATCCTGTCTAAAGTCTGGTGTTCCGGCTAAATCTGAACCCAAATCCACTCCTGAATCCATCCCTGACTTAACTAGTGTCCCGAATGAGTACCACGATTTAACTCAGGTTTTCAACAAGGATCTGGCTCTCTCCCTACCACCTCATCGTCCATATGATTGTGCCATTGACCTTCTGCCTGTTGCTCCACTCCCTTCCGGCCGTCTATAGAATCTTTCCAACAAAGAAAGAGGCCATGGAGAACTACATTCAAGACTCGCTGGATTCTGGCATCGTCCAACCCTCGTCTTCCCCTCTCGGTGCCGGATTCTTCTTTGTGGGTAAGAAGGATGGCTCACTTCGTCCCTGCATTGATTACAGAGGCCTAAACCCAATCACCATAAAAAATAAATATTCTCTTCCATTACTCTCCTCCGCCTTGGAACCTGTCAATCAAACCTCTATTTACTCTAAACTGGATCTCAGAAATGCCTACCATCTTGTCCGCATCCGTGAAGGAGATGAATGGAAAACTGCCTTCAAAACACCCATTGGACATTTTGAGTACTTAGTCATGCCTTTCGGATTATCCAACGCACCCGCTGTCTTCCAGAATCTTGTTAATGATGTCCTACGTGATTTTCTTAAGTTTGTTTTTGTTTACCTCGATGACATCATCATCTTCTCCCGTTCCCTCCAAGAACACAAGATCCATGTCCGGCAGGTCCTTCAAAGACTGCGAGAAAACCGTCTCTACGTTAAGGCAGAGAAGTGTGAGTTCCACGTCTCTTCCATAAACTTTCTTGGTTTCATCCTGGGAGACGGGCAGGTGAGGGCAGACCCAGCCAAGGTTGAGACCATCAAGGACTGGCCAGCTCCAGAAACCCGAAAACAACTACAACGCTTCCTGGGTTTTGCTAATTTCTACCGACTCTTCATCAACAACTATAGTAAACTCGCTGAAACCCTAAACGCTCTCACCTCTTCCAAAATAACTTTTGAATGGACTCTTGAGGCTAATCTCGCCTTCCAACGTCTGAAGGAATCCTTCATCCAGGCTCCTACCCTCACGTAACCTGACACTACTCAACAATTCATTCTGGAAGTCGATGCTTCAGACACCACTGTCGGTTCCATCCTCTCCCAAAGATCTTCTTCAGATCATGAGATTCATCCGTGTGCTTTCTACTCCAAAAGATTCTCCCCAGAAGAGAGGAATTACGACATCGTGACCGAGAGCTATTAGCCATAAAATTGGCTCTGGATGAGTGGCGTCACTGGCTGGAGGGTACGGAGATCCCCGTTATCGTCTGGACTGATCACAAGAACCTATTGTACCTTCAAACTGCCAAGAGTCTCAACCACAGACAGTTCCGCTGGTCCCTCTTCTCCCGTTTCAACCTCAACATCTCCTATCGTCCTGGCTCCAAGAACAAAAAACCGGATGCTCTCTCCAGAATTCACCAAACTGATGAAACACTCCCTGAAGAAACCACAATACTTTCATCTTCCTGTTTTATCGGCTCCCTCACCTGGGACATTGAAAAATCAATCCAAGACGCCCTCCAGAACAAACCCGACCCAGGTGGAGGATGTCCCGGTCGTCTGTATGTGCCATCAGCCATCCGAGCATGGACCATCCACTGAGCCCATTCTTCTAAGTTCTCCTGTCATCCCGGCACCAGTCACACCATTGCCCTCCTGCGCAGATATTTCTGGTGGCCATCCCTAAACAAGGATGTAGCCAAGTATATCTCAGCCTGCCATATCTGCAACCGAAACCGCCTTGGGAGCCACCTCCAATCTCTCTTCTGGTTATCATCCCCAGTGAAACGGTCAGTGCGAAAGGTTAAACCAAGAAATCGAAAACACCCTCCATTGTCTTTGCAGTTTAAACCCACTCACCTGGTCATTTCATCTCCCCTGGGTTGAGTACTCCCACAATTCTCACGTCTCTTCTGCAACCGGATTCTCTCCCTTTGAAATATCCCTCGGCTACCAACCTTCTCTACTCCCAGACTCTTTCCCTGACCCAGTGGTGCCATCGGTCCGTGCTTAACACACACAGTTTTTTGCTGCCGGTATGTTTTGGAAGAGTGATCAGATGCAGATTAACTTAATGTAGCAAGTTTTATCAAGGGAGATTTTATATTCACACCAGCCTCGTTTAGTTCACTTAAACTCAAATTCATTTCCTCCCTCGGTCCGGACTTTTTAGGCCAATGTGAATAACAAGCGAACCGAGACCTAGCTGAAGAGATGGTCTCGGAGCAGTTCCAAACAAACCCTGGTGCAGAGCAAATCAGGTGTGAAAGTGACCAAACTTCATCCCACCCATTAAACAAAAAAAACCACCTGCTAACATACACAGCCTTGCACGACATCATCCTCCACCTAGGTCCGGTACCGGATCGAACTTACCTTCGCCAAGAATCAGAAGTCATGATCATCCTGTGAGTACCATTTACTCTCTGCCTCACAATTCTGTCAAACATCATCTAACATCCACTTTCTGCTGCAGTTCCTCTGCCTGCCATCGTGGAACCATTTCCCCACGTTCTATCAGAGACATTTACTATTTGTAAAATATCTTTTATCATATCCAAAACGACTGTCTGGTGTTCTAATTTTGATGATGCCTTTTGAGTCATAAAACCCTGCAAACATGACACATTTCTGCTCCATCTTATCACTTATGAAGCACACCCAGACACTTTATGAAGAACAGACGCTTTGAGTTCTACGCTTCAAGCAGAGGCTCACCACAAACCTCGAGTGAGAAGTCTGCTATTTTCTGGTTGAGAATTATGGTCTCAGGAAGTAAAAAGTTGGGTTAGAAATCCAACAAGAGATCCAATTAGACAATGCATCAAATCCAGGTAAACTATAAATGTATTCCATGAAAAGGGAAGCTTCATAAAAGAAAGGAAAGCTGTTCATTTAGGCTGCTACAACAGATGACTAAAACAATGGGTAATTGTTTATTTTATTCCTTCATCATTTTTAACTTTTGTACCTATTAGTTTGTACCCAATTTTTTTGAGTTGTACTAAAATATATCAGTTTGTATGCACCTTAAGGACATGTTAATTCGCCACATTGCAGCAAATGTGTTCTACTTTAAGCTTTCTGTTGTGGAACATGCAGAATTTAGAAATGTTAGCAGTTAAATCTCCGATCACAGAGTTAAATAACGTTTTACATTCTCATACTGCTGCTAACTGTGTTAATAGCTAATATGACACATTGAAAGCGTGTAAAATCTCGATTATGTAACCATTTGGTCTTTGTTTCAAAATGATAAAATCCAATTTTTAGTTAGTGTTTTTAGTGCTCTAAAAGTAGTGTGACTTACCTTTGCGCCTAACATAAATAACTGGAAAACCACTCTGAGAGTGCAGACCTTCACCATGGAAGCTCAGATCTCAGTTCAGGCTACAATTAGTATTTGAGAGTGAACATTTTACAAAATTCAGAAATCAGCTAAAGATACATCCTTGTGCATTTTTAATTGTAAGGTATAAAGTAAATACTACAACCAGTCAGCATGGTCTATGTCAACCAAAAATATCATACTAGACATGTCCACAAAAAAAGTCAGAATGTACAAAGAAATTTAATTCCGGTAGAAAAAGATGAGGTTTCATCCATACTTTTGTCTTAATTTTTTTTTTTTTTACTATTTTCTGACAAAGAACTGAAAAAGTTTTCATATATTAAAGATTTTAAACTCTTTCAATATTTAATATACACAAAAATATTGGATCTCCAGCAAATTGATTCCTCATTTTTAATAGCTAAATAATATAATACAAATATAAATCATGTAATTTAATAAAACTATAACTTTGTATTTTACGTTTAAAGCCCAAAAGGGTTCTCCTAAGCACATAGAAATACAAACACTCATTGCCACTTCTCCTTATCATCTTTACCTCCTCCTGCAGTTTTCATTGTTGACAATTCTCTAATCAGTGTTAATTAGACTTGACTTAAAATGAACCACTTTTGCTGAGAAAACAACTTGGGAAATGGAGCTTCAGCTGAGCCACTTAATACGTCCTGAGCATCCCTGTGACTGCTGATCAGAGCTGAGCGGCTTTCCAACACTCCACCGCTTGTATAATTGGCTGACGCTTGTGTTGCAGTTAAGAGTGCCATCGCTGTCAGTAACTCAAAGCCCACGTCTTGCACCCTCACCCCTGCCTGTTGCCATAACAACTAATGCAGAGGCAATGTTAGAAAAATCAATTGGGGATGCTCATGAGTCTGTGTATGTGCTGGCTCCGCCTGATTCAATTTGCTTTCGGTCTGGTCACACTTGAACTTGATGATGGTGTAAAGCAATAGAGAAATTTCACTTCATCTTTTGCCAACTTCAAATCCAGCATGTTGCAGACATGTTGGGCTTTTCTAACAATATACTGAGATACTTAAAACCAGCTTAAAACCATGGTTTATAGTTTGTGACTCTTTTCAGAAAGTAGATATTCTTTTAGTGTTGTATTCATTCATTATCATTCTAAATGACCCTAAAGTATCCACCGCCTGAAATCCCAGGAAGTAAAAAAAGCAGCTGTCTAACAGAATGTAGCAAACACAGAAGGGATAGAGGTGCCAAAAAGAATGAAGAGCCGATAGGGGATCCATCAAAAAGAATGACAGAGTCTGCATTAAAGAGAAGGTGGCTGAGGACAGAGTGAGCAGTGGCATGAATCCAAAAAAAATCAGCCTGTGAGTGTAGCAGCACCACAGATGACATTGGCAGGTCAAACAACTGATATTGAACTGGAAGAGCTGGAGGCAACTTGCAAAGGACTCAGAGTGGTAGGAAAAAAAGAGACTGATTTAGTCATGAATTTATTGGATTTTAATTCAATAAATGTAAAGCCTTTGTCCAATTTCAACATTTACTTATTTTCTCTTTCAGAAATGCTTTTCAGCTCAGAACCCAGTGTTCTGTCTTCAGTAGCACGTTCATGTGAAGTTCTTTATTGCAAACAAAATATTGGTCTAAAGTAAAAATCTGCACCATTTCGATGGAGGCCAAAGAGGGTAAATCTTCTAGTCTGACTAAAGGAAATTCCTTGTGTAATCAAAAGTGATATTTTGGGTCAGTCTATTTATTCTCCATTTCTTACTTACCCTGTTGATCAACTCCCCCACCATGCCAGTCCAGCTTCCGTTGGGTTCAGGTGCTCCATATAACCCATCATCCACCAGCTTAATCTTAAAGGAAAACTTTAGGATGTCTGCCAGCTCTCTCAGCATGTCCACACAAAAACCTTCGTATTGATCATTTCCTTGTAAGTTGTGGTAATTGGACTTGCGCATTACATATGGGTTTTCCTGTCAGACCAAGAGTGACAACATTGGGCAGTTGGTTAGAGCATGTTGAGAAGCAGAAGAAAAATATAAGCATGCAAGATTCCATATCAGCTCATGTACATTCTATATTCAATAGAATATTTGTTACCAGTATAGTGGTGACAATTAAGGACTTGTTAGCTAGAGTTTCTGAGGCATTGAGGTCCAACGAAGTGGAGTTCATCACCAATGTGTTGTTGGAAAACCAAGTACCAATCTGTGGACGAGAAATATGAATTAAAAACAACCTTAAAATTAATGGAAAAAAGTAAATAAAGAAAGAATAAAAAACTGGAAATACAGCAATTCTAACGCTTGAATTTAAATTCAACTCTGTTTAGTTTTATAGTGCCAATTCACAACACGTCATCTCCAGGCACAAGTAATTTCAGTTCAACTGTACATACATTCCAATTAATCCTTTAGTTCATTTTTCCGATTTTCAGTTTAAACATTTTTATTTTGTCATTGACTTGCAGCATCCACTCCTCCTGAGCGAACATTTAGCGACAGTAGACAGTCGACTGCATTGTGTCGTTGACTTCACAGCAATCCCTCGTACTGAGCAAGCATGTAGCAACAGTGGAGAGGAAAACCTCCCCTTTAACAGGAAGAAACCTCCAGCAGAATCTGGCTCAGTACGAGTGGTCATCTGCCACAACCGACTGGGGGGTTTGAGAAGACAGAGGAGAGACACAAAAAGAACAAAAAAACTGATGTAAGAGCACTTTCTATGTTAAAGAAAGCAAAAAGTTGATAACAGGACATGGAGAACATTCAATTACTGGGCGAAGCCCCCTCCAACAAGCTGAACAGAACTTGAATAAAGTATATAAATTGAATAGTTCCCTCTGTTTCAAAGAGGCAACATCTTTTACAGGTATTTTATTATTCATTATGAATCCGTTAGTCCCCAACTTTAACTTTAAAATCCTTGAGTTATTACATTTGTACTGTTTATCTGCTTTGCATTTTTTAATTGGGTCAGGGCAGAAATGGCTAATCAATTAAATGCTTTAAAGAGGCAATTCATATAGAAATAGTAAATGGACTGAGCTTATGAGCCACATTCACCCATTCACACTCATATACATGCAGACATTCATATACCACAACAGCGCTCAGTGGACTACTTGTGGTTAAATGCCTTGCCCAGGGGCACATAACAGGAGGAAGCTGGAAGTGAACCTACAACCCTTCAATTGCTAGACAACTACTCTATCTACAGAGCAAATATTTTTTAGAGGATTTTTAGACAGACAAATGTGCAAAAAGGTGGTTTCAACTTTCAAGTTACATATTACAAAATTAAATGCTAAATTCAAGTTCTGTCCTTGAGAGTTACTATCCTGCAACTTTTAGATGCATCCCAGCACTCACACACCTAAATCAAATGGTGAATTCCCTCACCAGCATGTCATTTAGCTCTCTAGAGGCATGGTAACAAGCCATTCATTTGATTCAGGTTTGTTGAAGATGGGATGCATCTCAAAGTTGTAGGATAGTAACTTTCAAGGACGGAATTTGGGCACTCCTTCTTTCCAAGATTAAAAACAGACTCCCTTGAATTAAAATCTAATAAAAGGAACATGAGAAAAATAAAAGTGACTACTTAATAAAAACTAAATAAAATAGTAAACGGATATATAAATAAGTATTTAAATAAAATGATAAAAACATAAAAATAACAATAAAAAAGCTTTTACACCAAAGTTGCTTACTTAACAATTATATATTAAAAAACAATATTGGTTAGATAAAATGAGGAATCATTGTTTTCGAGTTGTTTTACTTTGAACAAAAATTAGAAGTTGACCCCAATTCAAAACCTTAGTTTTATAACTTGATTTATTTTCTAATGGTCAAGTAGATTTGATTATAGTTGATTGCATCTGATTAGTTTAAAGATGTTGAGTGTAATTTCCCCTCAGGGTTAATCAGGTCAGCTCAATACATTGTAAAAATTAAGTAAAAAAAAAAAGGAAGGAGCTCATTATTTAAATAGGAGAGGCATTTCAAAGAAACTCACAGCATTCAGCCACTTAGCTTTTAGATTGTTTAATCATAGTTCCACCAAAGGGTGTGAGGAACAATGTTGAAAGGTCAAAATAAAATCAGTAAAAAACAAAACATCTTCACCAGATATTTACTAAACTCAGTGACTGTGTGCCTCTGAACTTTTCACCACACACTAAAGCCGTTTTCAGACAGAAGTTCTGGAATATTTGCGGACAATTCCATCCGGTCTTTAACCAGAGTTGTGTTTTCAAATACACCACAGATTGCTTTCAGGCTCAAAAGCAAAACAGATGAAGTCCGGAAAATTACAGTTTTTCATGGCCTGTTTGAAAGGAGCTTAAATTAAAGACCATGAAGTCATTTGGCCCACAGTTACCTACTGATATCATTTCTTAAAAGGGTTATAAGCCCTACCTCAGCCCAAAGATAAAAGTCTTATTTGAACAGTTAATACGTTACTTCTTTAAACAGAGTAAAAAAAATAATATCAGATGTATTGAATGATTAGCTCTTAGTCCTCCAATTGACCTTGCTTTTTTCTCTGACCTCTTTATGACTGGCAGGGTGTTTCTCCAAGATCTTCAGGGTGTAGTTGGTCCTTTGTCCTTTACTGTTGAACTCAATGTGACCTGTCAGACCGTCATATTCCACCTGATAAAATGAGAGAACAAACAAAAACAGATATCAAATTACTTAGCTAAAATCTGAGTTTCGCCTTACAAAAAGTTAAATGCATCATATATATATATATATATATATATATATATATATATATATATATATATATATATATATATATATATATATATATATATATATATACGCGCATCATTTCAAACAAGCTATGAAAATGCTATGAAGAGAAAATTAGAAATCTGAGCAACCATCCTACGTTCTGTGTGTCTTTTTATGTGATGGTTCGGACACTGATCCTTAATGGATTTATATAAAAATAAACAAACTGTGTGTTATTAAATTTGAATTGAACCGGTTTATTTTCTTTCCTGTACCACGCAGGTGTCATGACCTAACTCTATTGAAACATGGAAAACAGCAAATATTTAATGAAACTGGATCAATGGCTTTGAATTGGTTTCAGTTCAATCTAACACAAAACATGTTGATTCATGTATGTTACTAAATTAAAAAAAAAAACAAAGAAGCATAATCACAAACTCAGAAGCAAATGCATATTGGAAACCGAAACTAAGAAAACAGACAGTACATCAGATCAGTGACAGAGCTGCTGGAATATCTGTGCTTGCAGTAATGTGCAAATAAGTGTGAGACTTGTGTGATACATGTGCAGCCGAGCATGCATTTTGTTCCATAGTTTATGTGAGTTATGTGTTATGGAGTACACATTCAATATGAATGGGTGTGTGCGTGTGCATGACTCAAGATGAATTACATCCCAAAAACAGTGGAGCAAGAAAGACAGAGAGAGGGAGAGAGGTCCCCGGTTGCTGCCAAACACAGGGCAGAGATGATGAAGTGATGCACTGTGAGCTACAAAAACAATATGGAGGGAGAGGCATCATCAGTGGATGGAAAAAACAATAACTGGCAGATGGATACAAACAAGGAAAGAAGAAGATCAAAGTAAATGAAATGAATATGAAAAAGAAAAAGAAAAGAAACAGATGTAACCACAGGACAGTCTAAAAATGTTTATATATATATATATTGAATCTAAACATTTAATTTCTATTAGTCATTGAAAACAAATAGGCAATTCAAAACTTTTGTACAAAAACATTTGTTGCCACAATTTATGAGCCTCTTGGGGAATTTGCTACCTGATGGTACCTTTGCAAAAAGGAAAATAGACATCAAAACACACAGAAAATTCCCAAAATGACAAAACTAATTTAAGGATATGCAAAATAATAAAATAATATTGCTGCATTTAAGAGTGAACAAAATGATGTTCCTTCCAAATGAAGGGAAAACTATAGCTAATGTACAGCTAATCAAAGTCTAGAAAAAATGGACGAGTAGGTAAAAATAACACAGCAATCATGCAGACTGATTTAAATACAGTTTAAACTGATTCTCGGTCATAACTACAACTAATACTGAATGCTGTTTTTGCATGAGCCTTCTCCACATGTGATTTAATATACAAAACGGCATCACCAAAGAACAAAAAGTATCACTGCAAGTCCATTTTTTTTTATTAAGTCTAAACAATATTAATTGATGTTTATTATGTTTAGAATAAAACATATACTAAGACAATATAACAAAAATAATGGAGCTTTTTGGGATTCCAGAAACTATGTTAAGTAAATTCCACATTGTAATTATGTTTTACTTTACATTATCCAGCAATGATTCTTTATTTCCAACAGAAACTTTTCAGCTCACTAACACATGAAACTGCTTTGATTGAAGTTCTGCTCTGGATGTAAATTTAGAATTTTTTTCCAACTTTATGTTGCGCTAATATGTAGCTGTAACGTGACAAAATGTGAAAAAGTTCAAGGCATATGAATACTTTTGAAATTGAATGCATCTACTTAGAAAAGCATTAGCATTTTTAACTTTCACTCTAAAACTTGGGCTTTTCATTTTTGGTTCAGGTAAAGGGTTTGTTCAAATGTCCAGATTTATTTTCAGCTTTTGTTTTTTTTTAAAGTTTGTTTTAGTAGTTTTTCTGCCAGTTTCTCTGTTTCCCCTATTCAAACATGTCAGTTATGTGTATGTGAATTAGATGTATGTATGCGTGCGTGTGTGTGTGTGTAGGTGTGTGTGTGTGTGTGTGTGTGTGTGTGTTTACCATGCGTAGGTAGTTCATAAGACTGGTTCCATGTTGCCAGATGAGGGGGGATGTGCAGCTCAGTGGCTTCACTCCAATCTCCTGACTGCGGTTCAGCTCCCGCACAGCGCTCACCACCACGTGAACAGCATCAAACATCAGGGCTGATGACAGCTAGGCATGAAATAAATTAATAAGTAAGCCTCTTCTCTTCCAGCCCTTTTGCTCATAAAAGGTGCTATGAAATTAGTCACAACAGACCTTTCCCCCCTCTTTTTAAGAAATGAATTCTGCAGAAATGATTTCATGGAGGTCAAACAATATTTCAGCTCCTTGCTCAGGGCTACCAAATCATAATGAATTTTACAAGCAGTAAAAGTGAAAGCTAAGGGTTTGTTAATTGTGTAAAGGTAAAAAGCACATTGGTTGATGATGTTCTTACTTAAATGATTTGTTGTTGCATCTGTTGACTGTGCAATGAATATATTTGTAGACGAAAACAGAGAAAATTCTATTATTTGTAATAGCCCAGTCATAACATCACCAGAGCTTTGATGAGACAAATAAATATAGATAAATACTGATAAATTTGACGAGAAAGAAGTTCAGTATGGAATTTTGTCTATGATTCTACTGCACGCAGACAATAAAAATTGCCCGACATCAACAATATCTTTTTTAACTGCACAACCACTAACTTCCAAAAAAGGTGGCTTCAAAGTAAGGATGAAATAAATGAACCGGAAATTTTACCCCAAGATTCTGTGGCATTTATTGTGACGATAATAAAAGCACTGAGAAAAGAATATATAGCAAAATTCCTTGCTGTCTATTTGGCTATAAATCTTTTCACTATGTGTAGACATAACATAAAACGTATTAGTTTCAAATAAGCTAATTTATTACACTAATTGCATTGCGTAGTTCAACTCTGCTCCTAAAAGTACAAATAAATGTACCATTTTCTGTGCTCCCATCAGAATAGCAGTGTAAAAACAGTTTGAAGTGCAAAAATAATCCCAACCACACTCTTGATTTCTGTGGTTCGTCAATTAGAGTTTAGTATTATAATCACATTATGACAAATGCATATCACAATATTTATTTTTTCCCTAAAATATTGTAAATTACACAATACCGCCCCATCCCTTGCACAAAAAAACAAGGTGTGACACTGGGAATTCTCCATTGGGTAAAAAAGTTCTGTATCATGATACAGAGAGCAATAACTCTAAAGTCGCTTAAAAGGTGAATTTACACCTTATACCATTCCACTTAATCATCCACTCGACCGCATAGCCCGTGTAATGTAAATTATGTCATTTGTACTGGTTCACTCATGTCCACCAGGATTTCTTGTGAAAAGCTGCACATGTAGCCC
Source organism: Valencia hispanica (assembly GCA_963556495.2). NCBI lineage: Eukaryota > Metazoa > Chordata > Actinopteri > Cyprinodontiformes > Valenciidae > Valencia > Valencia hispanica. The sequence continues at coordinate 11,235,052 of OY747713.1, read as the reverse complement.
ACATTTTTGTGGCTGCACTGATTGTACATACGTACAATCATTACATTGTTCGTGTGCATTTGTGTCATACAGATGACAAAGTAGTACATCACCAACCCACCACGAGGCTGTAGTAGTATATGCATTTTTTTTTTATTGGAATGCTGTAGTTTAACTGAGCAAAAATGTAAAATAATACAGATGTTTACAACTTGGCAAAGCCCAGGCAGCCTGTATTCATGGAAACAGGAAAAACTATGTCAAGCCCATAGAAGGGTCAGATGAGAGGGACAGACTTGACAATCAGTCCATGAATTAGGCAAAATGTAATGAAGTGGAATGACTAGCAGTAGATCTCAAGCAAAAAAGTATTGAACACATCAAGAAAAAGAGGTTTGAAATGACATAAAAAGCCAAGAAAACTGTTTAAATTTGTCAGTATTCAGAGCACAATCCTTCCACCTATCAGCCAAAGAAATATTAGCAGGCCTAGTACTAAATGACAGCCTATAATAATGTTTCTTATAACTGAGGCACAGCACTAAATAGAAGATTTTTGCAAGCATACTCTTGCAAAATATACAGATGACATTCATTCCAGTGAACCCTATTGGTATCATAATCTGAAAGGGAAGGAACATATTGTAACCAAAAATCAGTCACAATCGGGTTCTCCTTACAAGAAGTCTAAAATAAGAGTCAAAGAACAGTCAGAAGAGTTGCCAAAGAGCAAAGGGTCCCTCACTTGCACATTCAGAAAGACAAAACAAAATTAATGACATTGTACACACCATATGTGGAGGAGGAATGAAACTGCACATCACCTGAGAAATACCAGCCAAAGTGTAGAGGTGAAAACATCACAGTGCGAGGTTGTTTTTCAGCATGTGGTACTGAACTGATTGAGGTACGAATGGAGAAATTTACGGAGACATTCTTGATAACAATGTGAAGCTGAAACACTGGTGGTAGACAATGATCCCAACAACACTGGCAAAAAAACTCTAAACTGGCTTTGGAGAAAGAAAAAGCTTCTTGAATGACTCAGTCAATCACCCAAGTTAAATCCAGTTGATAACTAATAGAAAAAACTGAAGACAAGAGTTTATAACAGAGCTCTCAAGCCTCACGCAACAAGCGTGAGACACACGCATTTTGCAGTCTTCACACGCACACACGCCACACATGACATTCCTCACGCTGTAAATAACAAACCTACACTGAATGAGCCATGAGTGATCCGTTCACTGCACCTTGTGAGCTCAGTCTAAGCCCCGCCCACTGCGCAGCTGCTTCAGCCTTTATTGACAGCCTGGTGTGTAATGAGCATGATGTGATTAGGGCATGAGAAACACTGGGGAGACTGCAAAGACACATGAGATTGGAACGTTGGCGGTTGGAACTTAAATAAATGATCAGGTAATAACTTCCATTAAAGTATACTGATTGTTTATTGATACGGAACAACTTTGTGGCATCACACCAATTTGCATTCTGCTGAAAGCTCTTGATCGGTAGCAAATTTATCTTTAAGTACAACAGGAAATAGCGCTAGCAGGCTAGAACTTATAAGCATGGATACTTGTCAGGTTGAGCTAAAATGATTACTTGTTGCTAACTTGGGCCGATGCTGGTGTCACAAAACAATCGGTGACATCAGACAGAATCTATGATCCCAGGGGGGCGAAATTCTGTCCACCTGAAATATTCCTCGTGGTTTACAGCAGCCAAAAAGTTAAATCAAGTTCTGTGATCATTAGATGTTGTCATTCCAGAGATCACTGTTTACTCTGTCCAACTGAAATACTCATATTCATATAGTCATATTCTAATGGCTGCTTTCAGATAATGTAATCATACTCGATATGATATATTATTATTCAGAACTAACTTTCTGACACTTAAGAGTATAAGAACTATAGCTATAATTTGAACACTGACATAGTAATGTTCCCTGAAACGCAGAGGGTTACGGGGTGCTGCTTGAAAAGTTACAGAGTCAAAAATTAACAGCAGTAATATGATATATTAATTGAAATAAATATTTAGTTTGTAAACTAAATATTTAGCTTGCTAAATAAATATTTAGTTGTAAACTGGACATTTATAAATGAATAAATTGCATGGTAAAAATATGACAAAAAAATGTACCCCATTTTTTTCTCTTATGACAGGCTAAATAACTCAAATTATTGCTGTTAATCTTTGACCATGTAACTTTATAATTGGGATTCCATAGTGGGTTACATTTTGTTATAGCTGCTATCAAAATGTGACCATCCTGACACTGAACAGAAAAGGGTTTGAACCAAATAGCAAGCCTAAAACTCTGATAGCTGCCCATTCTCTCTTTCTGCTGTTATTATCAACATTAATACACTGGATATTGTTTGGTAGCACTCTCAATCAAGTTCCACTTATGTCACACATTCATGTACCAGCTATCAGAGGATCTGTTACAATTCAGGGGAACTTCAGATGTCAGCAAAAATAAACACAAGCACATTTCTATAAAGTAAACCTTTTTGTCACAATGAAGCCACCTTAATTTCAAAAGCTTTAGCGTTTTGTGTCAAATGCAGAAATGTATTGTATGTATGTTACAAGATTGACTGCTGATTCCAACCATTATTCGAGTCCCTTCCACTTTCCCAGAAAGCAATGCAGTGTGATTTCTGAGACTAGTATTCATTAACAAATATCCAGTCTTTATAAAATTTTCCCTATTATTATTATTATTATTATTATTATTATTAGTCAAAATGTTGTGTTGTTACAGAGATCTTACTCAGACATGCCAAGTCTGTCCAGCAGAAGTCTGAGTGTGGAGTAGAAGATGTGTTTTTATTTGAGGAAAGGTAAGACTTCTAAGTATTCATAAATGAGTGAGGGTTTTAACACCTATTCCATGTTTATAGGTTTAGTTTGTGTTCTTTTCCATATTTCCTGAACGTTTTTAATTTCACGGACCCAAAGAGAACAACCGTATTAGTGGGGAGTTCCTGGAGGACCAACTGATGTACATCCCCTTGCTTCAGGATCCAACCACTTTTGACTTGGAAAGCTTTCTGGGGAAACCTTTCATCAGTGAAGAACAGAGTAAGATACATTTTCTATACACACACACACACTGACACCATTCACTTGAAAACTATATAATTTAGGGTTAGGAGAGGAATTATGCATTCTTGGTTCATTGTTTTCAAAGGTGACGGATGTGCGAGGTTTTGAAGACTGAGGTTGCAGAACTAGTTTTAGTTGTTCCACACTCGAATGCAGACGGACACATTGGGCCTGCTATCATTTCTATTGGTTATTTGTAACATGGAGGATGTAAAATTAGACATTTTTCTTAATACCAAAAACAGTTGGGAGAAGAGAATTATGTTGACGGGCCGCGGCGGCCAAAAAAGTAGATAATCTGTAGTTCGTTCAACCTCACCGATCTCACTCTGAACTATTCATAAAACTTGAGAGCTCTGGTTTATAGATCAGTCCCCCAAAACCTATAAGGTTTAAAGACTGTCTGCTTGGAAAAATTGATCAAAGTTACATCCAAGCAATGCAAGCAACCAGTTGGTATGTTGTTGGGAAGAAAAACATTGATTTGATCAATATATAACTTCCATGCTGTACCAGCAAATAGCAATGATAGGCAGGCAGTAGAAGGAGGGACTACAAAAGACAAATCAGAAACTGCCTGTGAGAAAGCAATACTGAAGGACTGTCAACAAATGCTTTACTATAGAACAACATAAAGAGGTGGCAACAAGAAGAGGATGCATAGAATAGCCCCGAAGTTGTTTGAGCTGGGCATCAAAACAAACAAAGAAATATATATATTGACAGCTACAAAATCACCAACCAAATAACAAAAACAAGATTTAGCACAGATAGAAGAAATACTTCCAAAAGGAAAAACAGACACAAAGGGGAGAGAAGAAAATAAAAAGGAAGGTAATAAGATTGGACAATGGAAGCAACTTTGTTGTTCTTCTCTTCTCTTGTATTTGGTTTAAGTTACAATAATAACATTTAATAACATACATGTTGATTGCTTATGACTGTAAAGCTGTTTACTCAGTCATTTTAGAGCACAAATACCTACTTCAATAAAAATAAAGGGAGATAAACTGTTGGCTAGACTTTTCCAGATCTCTGTTTCAGATGTTTTAAGTTTTATCTATAGAACCAAATGATTAGTGAGAATGTCACAGTTGTGGAGCTTTGGTTGGATTTGTGCAGAAAAAAAGGAAACGTTAAACACACCTGCTATCAGCTGCATTCAACTCATGGGACTGAATGATTCTATCAGAGTTTGTTTGGTCAGTTGTCTTTCAGACTGACACTCTTACAGAATCAGATAAATTGCAGAGAGGCAGAGCTGCACAATCTGTGAGAGGTTGATAAAAAAAGACAGATGCTTGCAGATAGGAGTTTTTTTGGCAAGGTAATAGATTCAGAGCTTAATGACATCAGCTAAGAATGGTTTGAAATGAGAGACAGATAGATAAGGGAAAGAGAACGCGAGAAAACAAAATAATTGGCAGCTCTCACCAGTTTTAGTCTGGAACCACAGCTGTTTCTACAAGCTCACATGTGTCACTTTGCAGAGAGTTTACTCATCATATATCCGTCTCCGGCTTTTAGAACATGCCCTTTCTGGTTGTCAACATGATAATAATAGACCTAATTAGCATTCAAGCAGACTTCAGAATTGTATTCCCTACTTTAACATAACTATAGGCATTATGTGGGGGATTTGTACGAGATTGGGCGATTACACAGAAGACCACACAATTCATAAAATTAAATCAGAATATCAAAGACATTAACAAACTATCAACTTTTGTGTTAATTATTTTGATCCCATGTTCCATCTCAATGGCCATCTTGATGGCATGTGGAGCCATGTCTGTGGTTCATACATGCTGCAGGATAGTAAAGGCGAGCCAGACTTTTTAATAAATAGCAGACAGGTAAGTACAGTAAAACTAGATTTGTAAATTATAGTAGATTTTTAAAAAGTTATGGTGAAGATTCACATTCTCCACAATATACACAAGGGCGGTTAAATTAGCTAGTTTACTAATTCAAACATGAAAGGCTAACGCAAGTTTTAAGTCTTTTTTTAAAACAATAGAAAGATCTGCAGTATTGTCACACAGCAAGAGACATTGTCTCTGCTATTGGCATAAATAATTATTGATTTCTCCTAAACGGAAGCCAGCAAAATATATTCTAAAAGATGTTATTTTATTAACTATTCTATACTTCTTAAAGAAAAATCAGAATCATCAAAAATGGTTTGGAAAGATAAAGCTTTAGAACATTGTGAGATCAGAAATCAATCCCAAAACTCTAATCCGTGCATTTCTCTCCCTGCAACAATTTGTATTTATGTTCTTTTTCAGAATAAGCTCCATGAACAGTGCAGCTACTAGCTGGTGAGTGAATTCTTCTCTCAACATCTTTCTCTCACCGCAGGTCCTGGGTATGGATTGATGTTACACCCCTCCTTCCATGACAAGTTCAGGCTCCGGATGAACTCCAGGTAGAAAGGATGGGAAATGTTCAACATGGAGAAACCAACAATGTTGGACTGGTCACCCACCACACCATCCAGTTGGAGCAGAGGGAAATCCTTAAGGCCAGGCGAAAAAGAAAGGGAGAAAGAACAAGAGTTTGTCAGCAGTTTCTTAAAAAATACAGCATTAAATGTAGAAGCAATGGCCATTCAAGTTAACAGAACGGAGAAAATTTAGAAAGAGTCTCAGATCAGACATGAAAAAATAGAAAGATGAAAATAAATGAAAGGCCCGTATTGGGTTTTCTTCAGGCTACACTACTTCGGATTCTGTTTTAAAATTCTGAGCAGGCGAGTAACGTAAAAGAGAAAAGAGATGGACATCAAAAGCTGGGAAATTTCAAAGAAATTCAAATAGTCCTTGAAGGCAAGTTGATGTCACACTGAGACTTGCTGCTGAAACAAACCAGAATCAAAATGTTTGTTTTGCCCTCAAAGGAATTGTGTTACGCAACACATGCTGACACTGAAATATTTAGTCCAAGTTGTGGGGAACTGAGAATGTAGGCGAGTGTACCAAACACTTCTCCTGCTGATTTGCCGACTGATGACAACATCAGGTGACACAAGCTGTCAACAAAATTGTATTGCATTGAAATCAATGTTCCCTGCTGATTGATTCTTTTTAGTTAGACTGAATAGGGAAAAACTTGCTCCTTTAACTTATTTATTTTATTTCTTGCCCAGAAAACTGTGACCATCAGTGGGAATCTTACATCTAATTTAACAGTTAGACACATAATTACAACATAGGCATTTCTAAAATACTCTAATTTAATTACCTTGGCATTCCTAAGACTCAAATAGTGCCAAAACTAAAAGCAGCAGATGGCATCTCAGCATATGCCACTTCTGGTTTGGTGGCATGTGCTGATTGTACAGCAATATGTGGCTGCCATTAGATGGTATGCTGCTGACTCAGATCACTTTAAATCAGCGGGTGATGCTGTGTTTTTCTGTTAGTTTGCAGACTTATTGATAATTTTGTCATACTTTCAAAAGAAGTATAACAAATTTAATAACATTTAGTGACTTTCTGTTGAGGAAGAAAGCTGTTCTCAAATGTTTATCTATATGAAAACTGTGCAGACTTTGCCCATTTTTCAAACTGTACTCTTCCTTAATCAGTCTTTTACATCACTATTCTGTATAAAGCAGGTATGAATCTGCATACAAATACTCAAGACCTCAACATAAGCCCTCGACAATTGCCTAACTCCATACACTGGAATGCTGATAAATACTGAAGGATCTGTGCAATGTTTTCTTTTAAAAAGTATTCTTCTTCTTCATGATGTTTCTTTATGACTATGCTGAATACACAACCTAGGATTTTAACTGTATAACCATCATTTTAAAGAAGGGGTGCCTAAGTCCAATCCTCGAGAGGTACCAGCCTACAACTATTAGATGCATCCATTCTCCAGCCCACCTGAATTAAATAACCTGCTCATTACCAGGCCTCTGCAAAACTGAATGGCTGCTGGTGAGGAAATTCAGCTCTTTGATTCAGGTGTGGTGGTGCAGGGATGCATCTAAAAGTTGCAAGTAAGTAGCTCTTAAGGATTGGACTTGGACACCCCTATTCTAAAGCATCAACAAACTACTGTGGATTTGGCATATTCCATCCATCAGAAACCCCTGGAGATCTACTGCTAGAACCTGCAGTATCAGCATATGCCACTGACTGATTGTGGATTAGAACTTTTCTCTCAGAGTCCTTCAAAAACACATTATGAAAATAATCAGTATGACTATTTAATCTCCTTGAATACAACGGAAAACTGTCTCGAATCCTCTAATTACCTGAAGTAACTGAACAATGTGACATTACTAATTGCATGAAATGAAGTTTAGAAATCACAATGAATTTACCTACAGACTGACATTTTTGCAAACTTAGAAGAATCTCTATATATACAATAAAAAAACGATTCCGCTTAAAAATCTACATCTTGGCATTGCCATGGAGTTTACTTGACCTGTTTTTATCCACTTTAACATTTTTGCAGACATTCCCTGAAAATACCATTAACCGCTCTCAGAAAAAGCTGAGTTTACTGTAATACTTGAGTCTCACCATGAGTACAAAAAAAAACAAAATCAACACATACCAAATCAAATCTTGAGAAATTCATTGGTATTTTAAATTCCATCTATTCCATCTATCCATTTTATTTCAGGAGTATCATCTGCTTGAAACAAGCACAAGACGGGCACGAGACATGAACACCAGTGCTGTTGTTTAGTCTGACCTCATTGTACACGGAATATGTTTCTCTTCGCAGCACGGAGCCCACTCATAAACTGCTGTCTTGACTTATTTGTTATGTTTTGTAGCGGCACGATTCTCACTGCACTACTATGCTAAATGGAAACGAGGCTTTAGTTGTTTTTATTACAAACATATCCCTGTATGGTGTACAACTGTAACAATAATTTTAAACACTTTTGTTTTTATGCAAAATTACTTTATGTTTTCCTGGCATATAAAACTCTAAATGACCACACTCAATTATATTATAAAGTTGCAAAGTGTATTTTGTGAAACATCAAGTATTAAAGTTTATTATCCACCTATTTAATTATTTTTGCATTGGGTTGAAGGTGGTACAATTTAGGATGTGCTGCTGCATAAGCGACAGTGTAACAATGTGTATTTTTTTGATAGATACCTAATGATCACCTGACCATCTCTGTTACAGTTCAGTTGTTTAACCTATGAGTGCCTTCAAGTTGTCCATTATTAGCTGACTTGATGAAAGTAAAACTTCCCTGCCATTTCAGCCACTCAACGAATTTGCCATATTGAGCTGAGAACATCTTTGTCAGTGCTTGTAGAAAATCTGTATGTGGTAGCTTGAGATTATAGGTTATGGGCATTTATGTGCATAGTTACATGTGGCATCACTAAGTTGTCACAACTTGAACATTAGCAATAGTGTGACAGAGGTGTAACGAACTCAGTTTTATTCATTCTTAACACATATCTTCAATGTACGTTTTTTATGTGGTTCTTGGAGTATCTAATATTTTCTAATATTTTCACAAAACTCTTCATTATTAATGTATTTATACACCTTTTATAAGTACAGACAACTTTCTGTAGAGAAAAAGGTTTTTGTAGTAACAGATCTTGGAAGTGCAATTTAATAACTGCATTTGAGCTACAAGAGCTACAAGCTTTAATACCAAAACCAGTTAACTGGACTTTAAAGGTAACATTGAAAGCAGATTTCTAAAGTTTGAATTTGAAGGTTTCCCTATACATTATACAGGTCCTTCTCAAAAAATTAGCATATTGTGATAAAGTTCATTCTTTTCCATAATGTAATGATAAAAATTTAACTTTCATATATTTTAGATTCATTGCACACCAACTGAAATATTTCAGGTCTTCTATTGTTTTAAAACTGATGATTTTGGCATATAGCTCATGAAAACCCAAAATTCCTATCTCAAAAAATTAGCATATTTCATCCGACCAATAAAAGAAAAGTGTTTTTAATACAAAAAAATTCAACCTCCAAATAATTATGTTCAGTTATGCACTCAATACTTGGTCGGGAATCCTTTTGCAGAAATGACTGCTTCAATGCGGCGTGGCGTGGAGGCAATCAGCCTGTGGCACTGCTGAGGTGTTATGGAGGCCCAGGATGCTTCCATAGCGGCCTGAAGCTCATCCAGAGTGTTGGGTCTTGCGTCTCTCAACTTCCTCTTCACAATATCCCACAGATTCTCTATGGGGTTCAGGTCAGGAGAGTTGGCAGGCCAATTGAGCACAGTAATACCATGGTCAGTAAACCATTTACCAGTGGTTTTGGCACTGTGAGCAGGTGCCAGGTCATGCTGAAAAATGGAATCTTCATATCCATTAAGCTTTTCAGCAGATGGAAGCATGAAGTGCTCCAAAATCTCCTGATAGCTAGCTGCATTGACCCGGCCCTTGATAAAACACAGTGGACCAACACCAGCAGCTGACATGGCACCCCAGACCATCACTGACTGTGGGTACTTGACACTGGACTTCAGGCATTTTGGCATTTCCTTCTCCCCAGTCTTCCTCCAGACTCTGGCACCTTGATTTCCGAATGACATGCAAAATTTGCTTTTATCCGAAAAAAGTACTTTGGACCACTGAGCAACAGTCCAGTGCTGCTTCTCTGTAGCCCAGGTCAGGCGCTTCTGCCGCTGTTTCTGGTTCAAAAGTGGCTTGACCTGGGGAATGCGGCACCTGTAGCCCATTTCCTGCACACGCCTGTGCACGGTGGCTCTGGATGTTTCTACTCCAGACTCAGTCCACTGCCCAAGGTCTGGAATCGGTCCTTCTCCACAATCTTCCTCAGGGTCCGGTCACCTCTTCTCGTTGTGCAGCGTTTTCTGCCACACTTTTTCCTTCCCACAGACTCCCCACTGAGGTGCCTTGATACAGCACTCTGGGAACAGCCTGTTCGTTCAGAAATTTATTTCTGTGTCTTACCCTCATGCATGAGGGTGTCAATGATGGCCTTCTGGGCAGCAGTCAGGTCGGCAGTCTTACCCATGATTGCAGTTTTGAGTAATGAACCAGGCTGGGAGTTTTTAAAAGTCTCAGGAATCTTATGCAGGTGTTGAGAGTTAATTAGTTGATTCAGATGATTAGGTTAATAGCTCGTTTAGAGAACCTTTTCATGATATGCTAATTTTTTGAGATAGGAATTTTGGGTTTTCATGAGCTGTATGCCAAAATCATCAGTTTTAAAACAATAAAAGACCTGAAATATTTCAGTTGGTGTGCAATGAATATAAAATATATGAAAGTTTAATTTTTATCATTACATTATGGAAAAGAATGAACTTTATCACAATATGCTAATTTTTTGAGAAGGACCTGTAATTGCAAGATTGTTTTCTCATCCGGACTAAAAAAGCAAATGCAGAAAGTTCTCATTTACAGAATAATTATTTTCTATTTTTGTGACTGACCTGCTACATCTAACAGGATCTAACATCTAACATTGAAGTGTTTTATCTTTAATAATGTTTCTGCTGTTTCTGGTGTATTTTAGCATTTAAAGACTCTAAATTAATAAACATCTGGTCAGCAGTTGTTAGAATGAACCAATGTTCAACATTTAGACCGCCACCATCACTATTTGGCTGTGTGCGCTCTATAAGTGTGTAAAAGACATAAAAGCTCTCAGTTCAAGATTAAATTCATTATGATAATATGTGGATTTTGAAGCGTTCTTTGCTGATCTGCTTAGTACTAATTTAATACGGTTTTAACATTAATTCACTAAAATATCTGTTTTTTCCTTATCAGTTGTTATTTCCATTGTCTACGGCAGCTGAGAAACTGTTGCTGTCATTGTTGCCGTTGCTCTCGCCGGATGCCAAATCAATTTCAGCAGCAGCCAGGCCGGCTGTTATACTGTCGCCCTGCCAGGACTGACAAAGAGCAGTTGGCTGGCCGGGATGCAGGGACCAGGCCAACACTGCTGAGGGAAAAAGCACTGCGACAGCATTCCAGAAGGACACCAGTGATGCAATGACTGCAGCATGCTTCAAGTTAGATGTTCATTTAGGAAGAAGCTGGTCTATAGGATTGTCCGTATAGTAAATAATGAGATTAAGATTCAACTTTTTAAACATGGTTTATGTTTGTTGGGTCTTAAAAGGAGTGGGTAATGCTCCCAATTCCATTCAAGAGCTAATAACCTTTATAACTCCTCAGGAATTTGATCTGGTTAAATTAATGGTGGCAATAACTTTCTGGATATTTCACCTTGATGTTCAAATTTCTGTGGTTGAAATTTAGCTCCATGTCTAGGTTATTCATGCATTTTTGCAGCGAGCTTCTGCGATGTTGTTCAGTACCAATCTGCTGAGTGAGAACTTCAGCTTTAACCATTTCAACCATTTCCTACAGTTACATGGAGATAATTTCCTATAACCCGAAACATTTTCAGACACAATATTGCAACGAAAATAGCTAAAGGAAATGCTGGCTGCATTCCCCCATAGTTTACCCTAGACCAAATACTTGGATTTGGTTTGGACCTCACACATACTAAAAACTAATCTTTTCAAAGTTAACAGCATTTAATATTTGCATTCAAATTTTTTCCGACAATAAAAATGAAAGTATAGACTGGGAGCTTCTTCACATGCCAAGCTTCTTCACATGTCATGTCTACTGTAAATTGACAATTGCAAAAGCAAGTCAAACAGTACAGTAGTTCATAAGATATAAGCAATCTCTCCACAAATATTGCTCAATGATAGCTTTTGAGCATGATGGTACATATGTGAATTTTCTATATTTGTATATGTTTCTATATCTTGAATAACATTTTAAAAACAAACCAAGCTAAAGTACTATTTGATCATAAGCCACACATAATTTGGCAAATACCTTGACCAATCTGTAGAAGGCTATCTCGCTGAATTTTCCAAATTCCTTCTGGCCCATCAACCTATGGACACTAACTGAAGAATAAACAGGTGGTACTTGAATGAGAAGGATAACCCTTTGATATTATCTAAAATGGGTATTGGTAAAATGAGTGTTGAACACATCAACCTTTTTCTTGACAAAAAATCTTTACCAGATATCAACAACAATCCAACTCATCCACACATACAAAGAAATCGAAGCAAACGTGTACACAAATGAAGTTATGGATAAACAATTGGACTGACACATGAAGTCAAGTACTGTCATAAAAACTGTGTGTGAAATGTGATGACAGTAATGACAACTTCAAGAAGTATTACTTATTACTAAGCATTACTTAGGTAAGACGATGAACTATGCTTACTTTCTTTCTCCCAAGCCAACAGCTTGTTTATGTGTCCAGGACTATTGGCTTGCTTGGAAAATCACCCCCGCCCTCTTTTCCGCAACAGTACACTTCCTCTATAGCATAGTGTTTTTGAACGGCAGTGATGTGCAGAACCATTCTTCCTCTAAACATTGTTTATGCAGTGACATTCAAAGAGTTCAGCTTCGGCCTCATCTGACCAGACTATATTCTCCCAGTTTTTCACTGGCTTGTCCAAATATTCTACAGCAAACTTGAAACAAGCATCAATATGCTTTATGTGTTACAGCACAGTCTTGTGCAATTAAAGTGCAAGGAGGTCATTGTGGTGAAAACCATTAACTGTTGCTTTTATGGGAATAACTGTATCTGCTATTTCCAGGCCCTACTGAGGCTCTCTGTGGTTGGTTGTTTGCTCCTGGACCAATTTTTGGGTTATTATTTGACTCTTGTATCAGAAATTATACAAGTCCATGACTGGACTATGGTGAAATTCTGCTCTTTCCACTTCTGAATGAAAAACAACTGCATCCATTGTCGTAAGCATGTTTTGTGATGGTCGAATTGTTTTTACCAATTGCACCACTCTTTACAATGATTTGGTAATGAGCAACCGTTTTATAGGCTGCCAATTAATATCAAACCAGCTAATATTGATTTGCACATTGCAACAGGAAAGCCTTCCAAATAAAAATAGTTTTACCTGGTTTCTTGGCCTAATTTGCTTTGTATGTCTTTGTATGAATTGTATGTCTACAGTCCCATCAGAAAGACTTAAATTGAGTAAGACCTTAGCAGGTTGCAGTTCTACCACAGGAAAAACCACACATGCATCCACTAACATCTAAGGGCAATTTGTATTGGTGATTTAATATATGCTTTTGGACTGTGGGAGGAACCTGGGCCCTCATTTTTCAGCCGTACTGACGAACAGATTTGTACGCATTTTGTGCGTATGAACAATTTTAAGCATTGAATGGTATTTACCATCTTGTACTTGTAGAAATGTTCCTAAATATAAGAACAGCTCTGATCATGCGTACGCACAGCATCTACTGGTAGAGGGAGGGTATTGCAACACTGAAACAGTTTTACTTTGACGGAATAATTACTTCATCAGTTTATTACCTCTGCCAAAGAGCTCATGTTGGCATCTGTCTGTCTTCTAGCAAAATAACTTAAAAAGTTATGGATGGATTGAGATTAAACTATCATGAAGGACATCACAGATCACCTGCTAGACCCCCTGCAGTTCGCCTATAGAGCAAACAGGTCAGTGGATGACGCAGTCAACATGGCTCTCCACTACATCCTGCACCACCTACACTCTGCAGGTACCTACGCTCGGGTCCTGTTTGTGGACTTCAGCTCTGCATTCAACACCATCGTCCCAGAGCTCCTCCATCAAAAAATGTCCCAGCTCACCGTGCCTCCCTCCACCTGTCAGTGGATTACCAGTTTCCTGACTGACAGGAGGCAGCAGGTGAAACTGGGTAACTTCACATCCAGCTCCCGGTCCCTCAGCATCGGCGCCCCCCAGGGATGTGTTCTCTCCCCACTGCTCTTCTCCCTTTACACCACTGACTGCACGTCAAGGGACCCTTCTGTGAAACTCCTGAAGTTTGCAGATGACACCACCATCATTGGACTCATCCGTGACGGTGACGAATCTGCATACAGAGGGGAAGTGGAACAGCTGGTCCTCTGGTGCAGTCAGAACCACATAGAGCTAAACCCGCTCAAAACTGTAGAGATGACAGTGAACTTCAGGAAGAGACCCCCATCAACATCTCCTCTCATAATCATCAACAGGCCAGTCCCCACAGTGGAGTCTTTCAGGTTCCTAGGATCCACCATCACACGGGACCTGAAGTGGACCTCCCACATTAACTATATAAGAAAGAAGGCCCAGCAAAGGCTGTACTTTCTGCGTCAGCTCAGAAAGTTCAACCTGCCTCAGGAACTGCTGACCATCTTCTACACAGCAATAGTCCAGTCTGTCCTGACCTCATCCATCTCTGTCTGGTTCGGATCCGCCACCAGAAAAGACCAGGGCAGACTGCAGAGAACAGTCAGGTCCTCAGAGAGGATCATAGGTACTGATCTTCCCTCCATTCAGGACCTGTACCAGTCCAGGGTCAAGAAGCGGGCCAGAAAAATCACCACAGACCCCTCACACCCTGGCCACAATCTGTTTAGGCTCCTCCCGTCAGGCCGGCGTTACAGAGCGTTGTACGCCAAAACCACCCGACACAACAACAGTTTTTTCCCCCAGGCTGTTGCTCTGATGAACTCTGTGTAGTCACAGAGTGTGAGTCCATTCACATAACAATAAACTATAACTCTGCACTGCTGTACATACTCACTGTAAAATAACCCCGGTTTGGTGTATATATTATCCTTTATTATTTATTTGTATTTATTTCTTTATTTCACTTATTTAAGTTCTGTACTGGAGAGAAAAGTTGCCGGAGTCAAATTCCTTGTATGTGTCATACTTGGCCATTAAAGCTGATTCTGATTCTGATTCTGACTATCAGGAAATGTTAGAAATTTGCCAAGAAATAAATAATTAAATTTTGGGGGTGATCATGCAAGGATATCCTGTGAATCGCAATTTAGGGGGGGGGTGCAAGGTGCATTTTTTGCTTGTCACTTCAAGCGCTTCACCTTAAAAGGGTGTTGTTACACTTTTAAATAAAAGGTTTGCAAACTGTACTGTGGAAACTGGATGGTCCTGCTCATTGGTGAAGCAGGTTGTCACTGTCTCTGTGCGTACTGATGCCAGCCAAAGCAGTGTCTCCAATTACGCTGGCCACACGTGTGGCAAATGTGGTGATTTGTGCATCCCCAGTAGAAGTTCTGGCCCCGCTGTGTGCTGAATTATTATTATTGTATTCAGTTTGATACTGAACTTTTTATTTCGATTTATTTCCGACAGGAACCTCTCCACTGTCCCAACCACATTTACTGCCTCTGTCACTTTCTCCTAGGTAGTGTTCTTTTTTATGTTCTGGGCAAATTTAACTGATTTAATTTGTTCAAAAAAGTTAAGTGTTTCCACATAAGTGAATAACAGCAAATCAAACAATTCTTTACCACATTTTTTTGTTTCTGCAGCAGGGATAGAACTGCTGCGTGCTGGAGACATGAAGCAGAGGAACCACTGATAACAGAGGGCAAAAACTATCAGTGTTAAAATAAATTTCCGTTACTATGACAATTTTTAAAGCATCTGTTTGTTGTGACTTTTTTTTTTTTGCCCCCCTTATGTTTCACCTCGATCTCGGTGTCACTGAAATTCCTGTTTTCGCTCTCTTGGCCATTATTTTCGGGAAAAACACAATAACTTCATGCATTTATGAGAGGATGTGGTGTTACCAAATAAGGTTAATTGCATTTTCTGTATGCAAATGACTGAACAGGCACGAGCACCTAGGTAAGCACATGTAGGATTTATGAACAGATGATTGCGGAGGAACATGCGTACGAGTGGCAACCGCATATTTGATAAATCTGACGTTTGACTATTCGCACAAACATACTAAAATTCATCCGTAGCTTAGAATATAGGACAGTTTCTAAGAAGGTTTCAAGCATTAAATCCAGCATTAAACAGGAGTGGAGCCAAGATGCAGTAGCAAGGCATGATGTTGATCTTTTAATGGAAAGAATACAAACAAATAACCAGGTTCATACACGAGGATTGTAGCAGACAGGAGGCTAGATATGGACAGAAGAAATCAGAGGATCCTGCAAGGACCTCAACACAAACAGAGACTGAAGTTTATATATATATATATAGATTAGGGCTGTCAAAACGTATGCATTAATGTAGGTAAATTAATTTGTATAATTTGTTTAACGCATTAACACATGCACCGGATGACCCGCCTTGTTCATCCAAGGATTCAACCTGTGTTGCGTTCAGTGCTCCTCGCGTAAAAAGCATGGCAGACCAAAACTGCATCCATGATTCCATGTGAGCATCTCGTCGTAGGGCATATAGACGGATTATTGGTCTACGTCACTCCCTGCTCTACTGCTCGTGTAGTCTGCAGAAAGAGATGCAATAAGGTGTTGTGCTTTTAGTTGCACAAATCACTATGATAAAAACAACAAAACCATTGACTTTCAAGGAAAACTAAAGACGTCTTTGGTTGCAAAGCGATTGGAACCAGCAAATGATTAGAAATTCAACAATCTGCTGCAGTCACTTCACATCAGGTAAGCCTTGGCTAACAAACAAGCTAACATAGCTAACCAACAACGCAGCTGCAAGATAACTGCAAATAATAACAGCTGGAACCGGAGTTATGTAAAGATTTGGGGCCACACAATTTGCACGCATCACGGTGTTGATAAACAAATAATCCCTCTATTGTTCAGAAGAATACAATTCATATAAAAATACTTTATTAATCCCAGAGGGGAAATAAGTGTTGTAGCTTATTCTATTTATTCTTCACAGTGTTTTTGTAGATTCTGATGGCTGTGGGCAAAAAAAGGATCACCTGGAGCAGTCTGTGTTGGAGTGAAACATAAGAAGCCTCCGACTGAAGACACTCTGTTGGTGCAGGATAGTCACATGAAGAGGATGTTTTGAGTTATTCAATATTAATAACAAATGGTCGGCTTTACATTCAGAAAAGGTTAACCAGTTAGTTTGCCCTAACAACTGGCTAAAAGAAAAAAAGGTTAAAAGGGCCCCATGTTAAAAATGTTTAAATGATTAAAATGTTTAATCTCATGAATGTTTTAAACTGAGTGTCACA
Organism: Valencia hispanica; assembly: GCA_963556495.2. Lineage (NCBI taxonomy): Eukaryota > Metazoa > Chordata > Actinopteri > Cyprinodontiformes > Valenciidae > Valencia > Valencia hispanica. The sequence continues at coordinate 11,217,905 of OY747713.1, read as the reverse complement.
CACTACTCATCTACTAAACTCAAAGCACCTGCACAGGTTTTCCCAGGTGTTATTAAATTGCTTCACTTTGGTTCCATTGTCTCAGTTAGGTTTAATATGGGGAAGACTGCAGACTTGAAAACTGGCCAGAAGACCATCATTGATGCCCTCCATAGGATGGGTAAACCACAAAAGTTCATAGCTAAGCAGGCTGACTGTTCACAAAGTGCTGTGTCCAAGCATATCAATGGAAAGTCTAGATGAAGGGCAAAATCTGGCAGGAGAAGATGGACCAGCAGAAGAGCTGACCGTGGGCTTCAGCAGATTATCGAACAGAGAATATAAATGAATCTGGCAGAGATCCAAAAAGAGTGGAATAAGCTTCAAAAACCACCACATTCAGACACATCCGAGAGATAGGCTACAACTGTCGGGTTCCTTGGGTCAAACCACTTCTGAGCCTGAAGCGTCTACAGTGGGCCAAGGAGAAGAAGGACTGGACTGTTGGCCAAAGGTCCAAGGTCCTCTTTTCCGATAAAAGTAAAGTGTGCCTTTCATTCGGGTATCAAGATCCAAGGGTTTGGAAGAAGACAGGTGAGGAGCAGAACCCAAGCTGCTTGGGGTCCAGTGTGAAATATCCACCGTCAGTCAAGATTTGGGGTGCAAATGTGTTGGTAAACTCTGCTTTCTTAAATCCAAGGTCACCGCATCAGTCTACCAGAATGTTTTAAAGGACTTGACTTTATGATTCCTTCTGCTGATGATCTGTATGCAGATGCAGATTTCATCTCCAGCAGGACCTGGCCCCTGCCCATACCGCCAGAAGCACCAAAACCTGGTTTGATGGGCTTGCCATCACAGTGCTTGACTGGCCAGCCAACTAACCTAAACCCCCAAACCTGACCTAAACTTCATTGAGAATCTATAGGGTATTATCAAGAGGTAAATGAGAGGCAGCAGATCCAAAAACAAAGAAGAGCTGACAGCAGGCATTAAGGAAATCTGGGCTTCCATAACTCCCAGGCAATGCCACAGGCTCTTTGCCTCAATGCCACGGTACATAGAGGCAGTGATTAAGGCAAAGGGATTCCATACCAAGTATTGAAGATTGACATATTGTTTTGAAAGTACCATACTTTGATTGACTTGATATAATCCTGATTGCTTTCTTTTTTTCAGCAAAAACTGAGAAGTAAATGATGATTTCTTCACAGTATTATAATATTTTGAATTCCTGTTTTTGTGGGATTTATGAGCTGGAAGCCCAAATTATGTACAAATAAACAACTAAATACTTGAAATCGTTTAAGTTGTGGGCCCTGAATCTATAATCTATGGAGGTTTAACATTTTGATATAGAATTATGGAAATAAATAAACTTTTCCATGATATTCTAATTTTTTGGGAAAGGGTCTGTATATCTATATAAAATGAATAGCAACTGTATTAAAGTAAAACGAAAAATAATACTATAAAACTAGGCATGGATAATAATAGCAGAGTAAGGAACTAAATAAAAAAGGCTAACAGAAGTAAACAGCAAATAAAATATCCTCCTGACATGACAAGGACTGACCAAAAAGTAAGACTAACCCATCAGAAAGCCTTAAATTGAGTAGCCCTTAGTAGGTTGCAGTTCCACCACAGGAAAAACCACACATGCAACCACTAACAACATGTTTATTACAACAAGAATAAACAGCAAACTATGAGAAGGAACATTAAAGAATAGACTATTAACCTAGACATGAATTCAACCTGACTGCTATAGAGTATCTGTAATAGAAAATAAAAAGACCCTGGCGTATTACAAAAATCCGCAACAAAGAAAACAAAAACTTTAAAACACTACCGAAATATAACACTGACTCCTTTTTGCTGTAAAGGAACAGCTCTAACAAGTGCATCACCATGCACCTCACAAATAAATGAAGAATTTTCAAACTGAAATTGTTGACTGTAATGAGTCAGCTAAGTGTAGGCAATTTTAAAATGAACCACTATGTGGATAGCAATAAAAAAGAGAGATTAAACAACAATATTGGTTCCAAGAGGCTAGAAAGCTGAAAAGACTCATCCAGTCTAATGATTGACTCCCCTCTGTGTTTCATATCTTCTAACAACATTAGAGTTAATATTGAAATCGTGCTTTTCTTTGCCAATATTTTTACAGTGTGCAGAGCATGTTCAGTGCAAAGTTAAAGGTAGGTCAGTGACACGGCTGCTGGTGAATAAAAATGTGAGACAGAGGGAGGCAGTGCTGGGATGGGGGGAATGACAAATTTGCCCTTGGTTTGTTAGTGCTGTTTGAACGGCCCCGTTAAAGTCTCATGTCATGCAGTGTTTAGAGTCAAGGCAGAGATCGAGACAAGTTATTATTCACACAGGTTCTTTGTACAAGGGCATGACACCAAACAGGGGAATTATAATGATGACAAACAGTGGAAGGAGCAGCATGCATCTCTGATGAGAAGGGAAAGATGAGGAAAGGGAGGTTAAGGGAAAGAGAGGAAACAGGAAAGCTTTGTTTAGGGATGTAACATAAAGAATATCCTGGAGGTGTGAAAAGGCTGCTTACAGAAGAAGACACCAGAAATTTTGCTCACGGTAGTATAGTATTGCTCACGGTGAAAAAAACTGCTATAGGGATATTAGGATAGAGAACAAATTTGCTCAAATAAAATAACAGAGGACTTTGGAACAAAGGGGCAAAAGCACTGAGCAAAAGATAGTGAAAGTAAAGCATCTGATCAAAGTTAGGGAGATTCACATGAAGCAAGATGTTGGGCAGGACATTTCATGTGCCTTGCTTGCTGGTGGTGGTCAGAGGGCCTGGTGGTGCAGGTTGAATGGCATCTTCAGTCAGTTTGCTGCAGGGCAGCTCTGGCGACAATGTAATTTACCACCATCACAGCGTGAATTTGCAAATTGATGGGTAGATGACTGGATGTGGTGTAAAGTATTTTGGAGTCCTCGGACTTGATAAAGCGCTATGCAAACGCAGGCAATTTACCATTTCCATACACCATACAATCATAACATTAAGCAGACAGACACACAAAACAAATTATGATATTGACAATAAAGTTATGAAGAATTACATGTGAGAGAAAATCAATCAATTAGGAAGGATGAGGTACTGTGGAAATATAATTGTGTAGACTGACAAGGAGAAAGATAAATAAAAAGGCATTAACTTGAAAGGAACTCAAGCCTGAACAGATGTGTCTTTAGTAGCTTAACACAAGTAAAAGTTTTAAATATGATTAAGATCACCTTAAAATTCATTCTAAGACAGACAGGTAGCTAATGTAGAGACTTAAAAAACTGATTTAATGTGAGCTCACTTCACAAGCAAGTAAAACATAATCTAAAACCACAGTTCTTAAACTAGATTCAAGTTCTATTACTGTTACTCATTCTGCTATTAGTGGTCCTCAGAAGAATGTTTTGGTTTCAATTATTTGCTAGCTAAATATGAACGAATTTGTTGTGATGTAGGGCTAAGAACCTCCAGTAATAAAGTAATGTTTTTCAAGGACAGCCTCATCAGAAATACTTCAATAGAGAAGAGAGTGAAGGAGAATTTCTAAAACTTCTAGTACAACCCAGTGTTCCCAGCTTTGTCACTACATCTATCTAGTACCCAGACACCACCAACAACTCTTCCAAAACCGACCAGCAACAAATCAAGTGACTTTTTCTAGGGTCATTGGACACTCTAGTGTCTCATGAACGTGTGTTTCATTCTTACTCATGGGTGCAACCTCGGGCCTGTTTGGCCCAGTCCTCATGCTAAAGTCCCTTCCAGCTGGAGCCAGAGCAGGATATATTCTCTGTTCTGAAGGCAAACTACTTACCATTACTTTATCATATTGTCATTGATAATTTTCTTTATTTTCTATTTTTGGACAGATTAGATTCACAAAAGTAAAAGAATGTATAAAAAATGAAAAAAACACAATGGTGAAAAATTTAACCAAAATTAAGCCACACCATAGTAAGCAAAAAGTAGTCAATAAATAAATAAGTAGGTGGGTATATCAGTAAATAGATAATCACTCAATCAAATAAATTTATGCAACTCGGCCGTTGTTAATTTACTTTAGGTCCTAACCCCAAGTAGATGAGAAAGGTTTGAACTGTGAGATTTAAAATACAAGAATTGAGTTCATTTGTACATCTAAACATATTGAAGGTGTTCTTTTACTCACTTTTTGTCCAACCATACTTCTCTTTCCTACAGCAGTCATTTTTGTTGCATTTACGTCAACTATGAAAACTAGGCAATGATTTCATTTAGCAACATTAAGAACAGCCAATTCTTTCCTCACCCAGAAATTAGTTACACTCGCATCAACTGAAGCAGCTGCAAGTGAACCTGTGCATATGTGTTGCATTTACCTCATAACGGTGGCACTTAGATCTCATAATCTCATCTCATCTGTTTTCCCATTCCACATTGAAAAATAAATAATTTTAGTCAGTAAAAAAAAAAAAAAATCACGTAGGCAAAAGAAACAGATTTAATGAAAGACATACTAATGATATACGGTCAGTGTGTGGAAGGAGTAAAGAGATGTAGACATTTTAGATGAAGATAAATAACTAACTGGATATACTACCTGAATGATTTATGATGAATAACTAAAGAAAGCAAAAGGCTCTCACCATGGTGGTGAGAATGTACTTGTAGAAGGCCGACATCATCCCCAGCTCGTTAGCCTGCAAGGCACAAAGACGGAAGAAGAAAGTCAAGTTGAAGGATACCTTAGTGTTTAAAAAAGCACAGTTCATAACCACAACTGTTCAGGGTTTTTTATCAGGTAGTCTCATTCATCCCTTATCGAATAAGACTACCAACCTTTTTCCCAATATTTTAAAATGAACATTGACCAAAATCATATGTTAGAAATAAGAAGACATTTAAAAGAAGGAAGCTAAATGTTCATTATGACCATTGGTCCATTTCTGGTTGAATAAGATGACATAAAGAAATCTCCATTTAACCTTTCCTAAATCTGGCAAAAGTCTGAGACAATCTGTAATGTAGTACAATCTCCTGCATATTTTTCAATTGATTCACTTCCGCTATTTGCTTGATTTCAACACTGGATTCACAAAGCAGATTGTGCTACTTATTTTCAAACACAAGTTCATCAGGTCCAGCAAAGGGGAGCAATTAACAGCTATTTTTGCTTCATCTTACACGTTGTCCTCGCTTTACACACAAACACAGGGGTTGATAAAGTGATCAAAAGGATAGAGAAAATGGTTTCCTTTTTTATTATCATTTTAATAAACAGAGAACTCCAGGACCTCATGAAGGATTCCAGAAAAAAAGAAACCATTTTAGGTGAGATGAGATGAAAAGCATTGGTTGAAGTTAAAAACTGTTTCAGATTATAAAACGTATTACATGTTGCCTGTGTATACATACTGTACTAATTTATATTCATATTTAATTTAAAAAGAAACAATTACATCTTTCTAATTTCACTTATCAAATAAAAAGGGTATTTGATTTCTATGTTGTGGTCCCTCTGCTCATCTTCAACGCAGCGCTCCAGCCAGCAGAGAGAAGATTTCTTAATGTGCCTTATGAAGTTGCAAAATACATGTTAATTTATTTGATTTGGGTTTATGAACCTCTGCATGTGGAACATCTGAGTGAATGTTACACAATTCTAAGGTTTAAATTTTTTTGATTAAAGAAATAATTAGCAAAATTATGAAGCACATCACAGTTGGAGAGAATGATCTGCTGTGTAGAAGATACCCCTTTTATCTTTTTCTTATGCTATGCCAAATTTACTGCCAGCTTTAGCAAAACGTATTTTTCCCTCACAGAATATGGTAACATTTTGACTTGTCTTGTAAAGTGCCTTGAGATGACTTCTGTTGTGAATCGGTACTATATAAATAAACTGAATTGAATTGATGTAAATTGAACATGAACAGCTTTACAACCTTTAGGATTTGTTCTCTAAGTCTCCCATAAATGTTTCAAATTAGAATGTTCTTATTGCACAAAACTTGAGATATAACTTAAAAAAGGGACTTCAATCTGTTGTTTATATACTGTAAAACCTTTTACACTGTCTGGTTCATCTTCCACACACAAATTACATTTATTTAGATTATATTTATAGTAGCAAGTTGCTTCTTATAGCAACTGATGCCTTGCACACTTTTTAGGTACAAAAAAAGAGATTGTTGTAGTTGTAGACTACTAATCTTGCAGAATAAAAGTTGTATCTTCTCAGTAAACAGCAAGCAATAAGAAACACTTGAATTGAACAAGAAGAGGAGATGTTTCACATAATGGTGCAGGCCTTTTTAGAGATGTTTTTAATCACAGCATCAAACCAAAAGATGCAAATCAGATTTCAATTTTCTCAATGTTGTCTTCAAATTGGCAATTTGGAAAAATGCCAGATTATAGTCAGACATAAAGTAAGAACTGCAGGCTGAGAACATTTTAACACATTGCAGCCGGCAGTTTTCTGTGTACAGTGTTCCACATTATACAGCCATCAACAGAGACAGGGTGGGCATTATTTCCCAACTGTGCAAGGTGTCGTTTGTGTATGGGATATTGGTATAATTGTGTTTCACAAGACATGTTGCCAACACTTCTTTAAAAATGGCTTTTTTCTGCTTGCTTTTGGAAAGATTTATTTGGAAGCATTGTCAATATCAATTGCCAAAATTAAGCAAGTGTGCAGCTGATATTAAACTGAGAATTAAAGTTTAAGGAAGGATCCAGCAACTTTATTACATGGTGACTGCAGTTTTTCTTTAATTTTCCTCTCAAGACTCCCCTCCCCTAAAAATCGTTGATCTTTGTATGAAGTGAAAATGCCTTGAGAGATGATTATACCTGTATATCACCTTACTGCAAAATGTAAGCAGACACATGTCCAAGCCACGGTATCAATTCAAGGTATGGACTTGATGTCCTGATCAGCCTTTTTCCAGTATTTATTCTCTTCTCTCACAGTATTTGCTGTAGGTCTGCTGTATTTTTTTCAGTTGCACCCCAATTTAGCTGTGACCACTTTGCATGATCAATTTTCTTCATAATATCACCGTTTTCTTGTGCATGACTTGTAAAACTTTACTAAATATATGGCATGCACATTATTCACCTGAGAGAAAAAAATCTGGGTTTTCCCTAAAAATCTGTGTCTTTTTCTTCTTGTAATGAATTGATGGTGAAAGAAAGAGCACTCCAGCTACTTGAGTAGCCTTTCTTCACCACATTGATTTATGCTTTTTACAAAATGGCTCAGACTGGTGTAAGAGACAAGAAAATCCAGAAGGAACAACCGTGATATAAGTTAAAATATTGTTTTTATAGACCAGGGTGAGTCAGTGCTTGGTGCTTATGTGCAATGTGTCATGCAACTTAGATTTTATAGTCAATGAAAGAAAATGGCAATGATCCATTTTACATGCCCAACTTTAATATCTTCTCTTGTCAGTCTAAATGTGAACTTTGAATTTTCTAATAACATTGGAATAATAACTGTTCTTTAGATATGTGTTTCAATAGACTTAACATAAGGCTGGTTTTATATAATCTACAATTTATTTGACTTAATTATTTCTGACTTTTTGGGTGAAAGAAGTGATTTTTAGTAAGTGCATGAACAGTTTTAATGAGGATTTGGCTAATGTCGGGGGGGGGTAAAAAATTGTCAAATCATGCTGCGCTTATGCAGTAACAATTCAGTATTTTAAATATCAATATTTACATGTTTGTGTTGCTGTAGTCTACGTATTATGCACTGGGCATCCTCACCTTCCTGAGAATATGGTAAGAAATAGAGGCATTAGCATCGATGATGATGGTAGCCACTTTGTCATCACGGATCTCCTTCAGCAAGGGGGTGGGATCCAAACTTTCATCCAGCATTCGCACCGACAGTGTCTCTCTGGAGATAAGGAAGTGGCGAACAAGCTCCTCTAATCGGAGTAGGCCTATAGAACATGAAAGAAATAGGAGTGCAAACATTTTTAAGCATGAAATGCAAATATGGAAACTGCTCTTAAACATGGTTGGATTTTAAAAGTATCTTTTTTTTTAAAGAACTCAGATCAAAAACAACAATAAGTTATTTCAACAAACGAGGCTATAAGTGTCAGATATTGTAAAGCTGAAAAAATATGAGCCAGAAGAATCAGGAAATAAATAAACAATGTTCGATTGAGTAATAAGCTTGTTTGCGTGTTAAATTTTTACTTTGATTTGAAGAAGGGGAGGGGGGAGAAAAAAAATCAGGGATTGATGGGACTCAGAATCATTAGAGTGACAAATAACTGTTGCTGCTTCAGTGCCCTAAAAGAGGCAATAAACAGACTGGGATAAAGGTGATTATGAAGAGAGCCCATTAATTTCTTTCCCCAGAGAATGAATTTTGTCCCATGTGTCCAAACAGATGTAAATGGTTATACTTATTAGACACTTTTACATTAAAACAATGTAAAAAAGAATATATTTAATAACAAATGGATTAAAAACATTTTTGTAAACACTGTAATTTGTTTATAATATTTTGAATCTTATTCCCAGGTGAAGGTCCATTAAGGAGTACAGAATGATGCCAAAACAATTCTCACACACATGAATTAAAGAACAGTGGAAATATGTCATTTTCTTTAATCTGTTAATGTTCACACTTAAAATGTCTGCTTAACTCAGCCGAAAACAGAACGTTTGGTCTTATGTTTACTTTATTTATTATATGGCTTTGAAAAAGGCATTTGGAAGCAGTGACTGCTACATACAAAAGTGTTGAAATATAAAGAAATACTGCTGATGTTCTCCACATTTCTCTTTTTAATTTCAGATAACTCAGGAAATATACCAAGCCTCGGGACTTCTGAACGCCACCCCAGCAATCCTAAAAAACGAGTAAATAAAAGATTAACATTGAGTCAGCAAACTGAATACACTCAGGGAATTCTCTAATTAGCACATTCATTCACTCCTTCACAAATTTGTCACAACAGTATTTTTTACCTTCAGATTTTATTTTTCAACTTGTACATCTTTAATTGTGGTTCTAATCAAAATAATCACAAAAATAATTATGGGCTTCCTCCTGCTGGTAGATATTATTTATCTTAGCCACACAAATACTTTTTCTTACTGTAAACTGTGGGCATATTATGGAAAACTTGATAAATGGTTTTCAAATCTAGCAGTGTTCCAAAAGCAGGGGTAAATTGATGCTTTGTATGTCTAAAACGTCCCATGACACATGGTGCCTATGGTAACTGTAAAGGCTATATTAGCACAAGTGTGAAATGACAAATAGGCATGATGACCATCACTCTAATCAGCAAAATGGATGAGGTGTGTTTATACACGGTTTGTGCCCTAGAATTAAACAGGGCAAAATCTGGCACATACAGCAACTAATAGTCCATTAATGTTGACTGCAGGAAGGATGGCAAATTACAGTACTAAAAACGTATTACACTGAGATGTGAATTATGATATCCTAAAAAGCATAAGTACAGAATATGATCACTTTGATTAAACATACCACTTTGGGTTCCTACCCCAAACAATATAGTAAGAATTTCATTCACATTTGCTGTATTGGCATGAAAGTCACCGTTGTTTTAAGAAACAGATAAATATGAAAAAAAAAATGAAAACGTGTAGATGTCTTGATCAGATCTGCCTACCATCCAAACGAAAAGACATGAAGAAGATAACATGGCTGAAAAGCTGTCAGGTGTGTTTAAACTGGATAACAAAGCTGATGTAAGTCTTTTGTTTGGACCAAATATGGACAGAAAGCATAAGACTAAGGAAATAAAATGCAATCCATTATCTATACCATCTAACCTATGCTGGGTTGCGGGGTGGGGGGGTGGGCTGATGCCTTACTCCAGCAATCACCAGATGAGAGGCAGGGTACACCCTGGACAGGTCGCCAGTCCATCGCAGGGCAAAAACAAAGACACACAGGACAAACCACCATGCATGCACACACTCATGCCTAAAGGCTATTTAGAAAGACCAATTAACCTACGTAGGGTACCCGAAGGGAACCCATGCATACACAGGGAGAACATGCAAACTCCATGCAGAAAGACCCCAGGCTACTACCACTTGTGCCACTTTGGAGCCCAATAAAGAAAACATGACATTTTTCATATATTTTTCTGAGCTCATTAAAGACAAGGATAGTCCAACCTCAAATAGCCATAAAAGGTCCATAGATGTTGGTTGTTGGAAGACTACAAACAAGTGAATTCTGAGCCCAAAGAATTGCATGCTAAATGTGATGAAGAAAACAATGACAAATCCAATTTAATGGATAAATAACAGACAAAAAGTTTGAGCAGGTTCAGCTCTTATTTACCCAGTTTTTACAAATCTTTAAGAAGTAGGTAAGTTGTTAAGTATGTAGTAGGATTAGACTCTGGGATTCATCGTTTGGTTGTTCAGTGACAGATGTGTGCACCAGTTCATTGACATGCTTTTTTTTCCTTTACACGACTCTAAAGCATTAAAACAGCTGGCCATCTAAATTGGCACTCAATTATCTAAACATTAGGAAGCTCCCTATCATTATAGCATATGGCAACCATCATCATTAGACTCCCAAATCAGACAAGGAAAAGCTCGCAAAACAATTTTGAAATTTTGTTCTGTGTTCATTTCTGCGAACATTTGCTGTTTTACTGATAAACAATTAAAATGTGTGTGTGTTTGTTTTTTAAAAGTTGTGTAAAGACTATTGAACAAACACCAGTAGTTACATATTTACTGTAGACGTTAGGTATAAATGAAGTAAAGGAAAGTATGTAAGAAGAAATTATAAAAAGTATACAAATGTCTCACTTTTCTTTTTGTAAAGCATTTTGAAATATATGTAAAATATTTCTTTCAAGATTTTGCACTATGTTGTGCTCCTGACTATTTGACAGGAACCACATACAGTATAATAAGTTTTGTTGGGTGCTCGAAGTCAGAAGATAACATTGGTCTAAGAACAGCCAAATCATGAAGTGGTCACATCATACTGGAGGATGTGCTGTAACAAATCAAGTTTACATCAACTCTGACTTGAAACTTTAAGAAATTGAAGAACCTTCTGGCCACATTCCGGCTGTCAGACAGGGTAGAAAATCTCTAAAAGTCTTTCAGATTTATCGACTCAGCAGGACCGGTTATGGCGAAACCTAAGCTCACAGTAAACTTATCGTCTGGCCACATCAGTGAACTCTACAGAGTTTGAAATAACTACTTCTTTAAAAACCAAAAGCCTTGGTAGATGCAATGCACTTGATCAGCACAAGTACCTAAATCCAACAGAGTGGTAATAAACAGACATTGAGATAGGAATAACTACCAAACCAGAGACTAAAATTCAACTTATGCTGTTGCCAGAAAAGCCACAGCTGCATTAAAATCAATTGGTTTTGGTATTTTAAGAAGCAAATAAAAGGATATTCAGCTAGCTAATGAACTCACACTCTGCTTTAGCACAAATGAGGCTGGCTGTTGGGTAGCCAAAGGAGTGCAGGATGGATCCGATGGCCAGGCTAAGGTCCTCGTTACTCGGGTAGAGAGTCACCGAGGCGAAGCGCAGGTATGGCAGTTTGGGAGTTTCTTCAGGGCCGATCTTCACATGAGGGATCTAAACAAACCAGAAGGATGAAGACAAAGGAAAAGAAGAGTGGTAGAGAGAAGCTATGCTACTTTTAATCAAGCAGAAGACCTAGCACTGTGCATGAGAAAGGAAATACATCAGAAGGAGGAAAGCAAAAGTAGAAAGAAAAGAAAATGAAGGTCACAGAAGCTTAAGTCACACTTTATCACTTACAAATGGTTTCGTCTTTATTCAGTGTCAGAAAGGAAATCTGAGCATCAAAGCTTGTATTTTTTAAGCAATATTTGAAAAGCACTTCTATGCAGTACCAGCCCATTTTTCTTGCAATTAAAAAAAGGAAATCTGTAAGTATTTTAAGCATGCTTAAAAAGCTTTACCCAAGGCAAAAGAAAGCTCACTGAAAGAATAAGGAGAATCTGTGGAGAAAGCAATAATCATCTACGATCGTTTCTGCACAGACTTACATTTTAAATCACTTTTCTTACAGCATAAACACAAGAGTGCGGTTGCTGTGACCTGCAGGGCTGTATTTAAGTTGGGAAATTAATGAGAGATTTAGAAATGATTCACTTCAGCAATAATTGATGAATCTAGTGACAGGACAAATGTCTGTGGTTTAACCTTGACTAACACCCGGAGCAGTTTAAAAGCTATGCTGTAATTAACTCAACTGGGCTTTGCTCTGATCCACAATGCATATTATATGTAAGAAATTTAGAATCTAATATAATGAGACATGTCAGGTACAGGGTTCAGGATAAAAGCATAGTTAGAGGCTGAAAGTAAAGAATGGAATTGTGGCGATGTGGATTCAATGAAGCAGGAAAACGGCGGAACATAAGTTTATCCCTTTAATCAGAATGATTTTAACATCTGCTTGAGAGCTGATCTGGCAACATATCGCATCAAGACAGACACAATTTGTTTAATATAAGCATTAATCATTTAGCACTTCATATTTATTTTTTTTAAACTGAAAATTATTGACAGCGATTTAGTACAGTACATATTGTTTCAAATCTAACCGTTGGAGATATTGTTTTCAGAAAAAATTTAATTTCCCCTTTTCTGAGTACAAAGTTTATTATTGATAAAAATAGTGTAATTAAAAATTTTGCAAAAAAAAAAAAATCTAGTTTTTTGTTAGGGGTCTGTTTAAAATAAGGAGGATAAAATATACAATTATGAACTTACATTGTGACCAAAGTAATTAATATCCCTGAGAGATTTATATTTAATTTGCATTAAAACAAAAGTTTTGATCTGTCCGGCATTGCAGTTATCAAGCTTTTCCTATAATTGCTGACCAGCTTTTGCAGGTTTCCTCTGGTGTTTTGATCGTTTATCTTTGCTGATGAGCTTGAATCATGGAGGGCCTTCTTGCCCTTACCCTAATCTTTTGCTTTCTGCACAGATTCTGTCAGATTTAAGTCGGAACTTTGAGTGGGCCACTCCTGAAGGTTAATATTACTGTTAGAAGCATGCATGCAGAGAAACCTGCAGCTTTGGACCATCATGCAGTAAAGCAACTGAAAGTACAGGAGATGTATTTAATTTACAAGATGTCAGCAATTTTTATTTATTTTTTTTGTCAGCAAATTTGATGAAACAGACTCAAGATTTATTGAGGAGGAACATCATAGTAAGTTAACTCATGTATGACCAAAATCATATCCACACGAACTGGATTGGTTTTTGACTTTATAAGTGTAGAATTATCAACAAATATGTAATGTATAATTGCTTCTGTACGAACAATTTCAACTTTAGGTACAAGTTATTCTTTTTATTTCTGTGGGCGTTGGAGTGTGCAATAATAGTTTGAAGCACCCCAAAACAAAACCCATGCCAAATCCTAGTATCTGCACTGACTTCATGAGGGTTGAAGGTGACCACAGAAAAACAAAATCAGCTCAGTCAAGTGTGGAGCGTTTTTCAGTAAAAGTTTACTTTTCTATTCATGAAATTATTAAAATGTGTGAATTATAGCAGCTGTTTTGTGAATTCAGTCATTATGAAACACACTTTATGTGAGCAATGACAGCAGGCGAGAATCTACCGGATAAGAGGCAGTGGCACAATCCTTATGCGAATTTGCAAATTAGGACATTACATATTTTTACTTTATTTTAGACAAAATATAATAAATTAAAAAGAACTAGTTCAGCTAGGAGCTGTGAATGTACATCAAAATATTTAAGTAGTGAACTATGAACATAAATATTATTTTTACCTGTCTTAAGTGAGTTTGAAACTACGTTTTGTCAAGGATGAACTGTCACAACCCTGGTTATACGGACACAAAACATAGCTTTCAATGTAAGAAAGTGGAAGGAAGACATGCATGTGACTTTGTTATGGCCTGTTTTTCGACCAATTTCTGGAGAGAATGGAAGTGACTGACATCGAAAAACCATCTGCTTGGATTGATTGAGTCTCTGCTCTAAGTTGATAGGACTGTGAAATTTCATACACTGACATAATCAGATGGGTCGAGGGTAGACGTGACTCACCTCTTTTTCCCCACAGATGTGACTGATGGTCGACCCTGAGGCGGGACTGGAGGCAGGACCAATCACTGAAACCACGCCTTTAGGCAGGATCTGACACACTAATGTGGACAAAGGATGCAGAAACAGAGGTGAATGTTAAAAATGAAAGTCAACTTAAACTATTTTGTAAAGTTACACAACTAGCTTTAAATATCATTATTATATCAATATGACCATCCTAAAAAAGTATATAAGCCACGGATTAAATCTTAATATTTCCCTTGTTTGTATTGACACATACAGTATTAAATATTCAAATAAGAAAAATCTATAAACAAAAATAATGTAGGTTTATTACTACACTCTTGTTCATTTCTAATTGTTTTCTTTAATGCAGAGTTAATTGGTGAATGATGTATCTTTTTTAGAATGAAGTGCAATACATGACATATTTATGTAAAGCTGCACGCAAGCCAGACAAATTTTTAATGTCGACAGTAAATCTAAAAAGGGTTTAGTTATTTTGCACAAGAGGAGTCATAGGAAGGTGATGTTCATTTTACTCAACATAGTTTGGGCTTTAATTATATGCTTTTAAGCAAAAATATCAACCATTCTGTTGGTAATAAGTCAAGTTTCCAGGTAACATGGACAGCGGGAGATTTTTCAATATACTGGTTTAATTGCCCTGATTTTCCTTGCACATGTGTCATTTTGGACTTTTCAGTGTATGTGTATGTGTATGTGCTCCACTCTGAAAAAACACCTAACTGCCTGTCCTCTGGGAAGTCTCCTATCATACCGCTGCCAGTTCATAATCAATAAACATCAGCAGCAGCTGCTCATTCAGAATGCTGCAAGCTTTGAGGTCGCCATGACCTAACTTAACACTAACGCTCCACACCTTGAAACGGTGAAACATTGCCACGAGCCATCCGCCCCTGTTTCCCTGTGACTTGTTCTATAATGTCCTGATTACCACCTGGAAAAGAAAATTACTCCTCACCTGATACAGTCAACATAGAGAAATATTACTTTAACTCAAAACTTATCTTGGTAATCCAATTTAGTACAGGAGAAGTTAGACTTCTCTAAGACTGAATGTAGGAGGAAATATTTTAGAAAATTTTTATGTAGCATTCATGTTTAGGTCTCTACAAATGGGACATTTAATTTAAATAGAGCCTTTTCACATCATGGAAGATTTCCATGTGCAAGTAAATTATTCAGAAGATAGGTTAAGCTACAGTTTTCATCCTGCAAAAATGGTATTTCCACATACAGTTGAAAAAGAATTACATACACTGTAAACAAAATTAAAAAAAATTGCATTTTCTTAGCAAAGTCTATAAATAAATTAGGCTAAATGTCTCCTCTTTATTAAGTTAGGTTTACAAAAAATTAACTTGCAAAATGCCAGACTAATGAAGGAACTATTTTTAAAAAATTGCCAAGCTTATTTCAAATTCAGAAGCTTTGCATATTCAAAGATTACTATATCTTTAACAAAATGTGGAAAACCCAAATGGTGAATTTGTCATGGCTCTTTAGGCTTCTGATGGGTATATTAAAAAAAACATTTGAGATAATTGGAGGACCTCTGTGGACAGGAATAAAGACAACACCTCAAACGCAAAGGAACAGCACTAGGCTGGTTTAAATCATATTTGTCCAACAGATTCCAGTTTGTTCATGTAAATAATAAATATTTTCCACACTTAAGGGTTACTTGTGGATTCCCACAGGGTTCTGTCCTCAGACCGATATTTTGTACTAATATATATATATATATATATATATATATATATATATATATATATATATATATATATATATATATATATATAAATGCTTCCAAATGGTAAAATCATCAGACAGAATGGGATAAATTTCCCCAGTTATGCTGATGATATATTTATATATTACTATATTTATTCATAAACCTGGTGCATCCAATCAGTTAGACAGATTACAGGCAGGTCTTGAAGACTTGAAACACGGATGACTCTAAACCTTCTGCTTTTAAATTCTGACAAGACAGAAGTTGCTGTCTTTGGACAAGAAGCTCTGAAAAAGAAACTGCTTAGTCAATCACTTTATCAGGATGGTATTAAATTGGCCTCAAGTAAAAACGTGTTATTTTTTCCCCCTTCCTGTCTTGTATCGTCAACTCACACTCCTACCTCTCCTTCCTCTCTTCTTCATCTTCTTTCTTTCTTTCTTTCTTTCTTTCTTTCTTTCTTTCTTTCTTTCTTTCTTTCTTTCTTTCTTTCTTTCTTTCTTTCTTTCTTTCTTTCTTTCTTTCTTTCTTTCTTTCTTTCTTTCTTGTTTTTTTTCATTTCCGTGTCCATAACTTCAGGTAATTAAACCCACAGCAATCTCTAATAAAGATTTTTTCACACATATATATCAAGTGGAGTACTATAGCAAAAGCTGTAATGCTCTGCTAGAGAAAGTAAATCTGTTGGGCTTGCATTTGGTACTCAGAAACCAATTCTGAGTGCCACACTGCCAGACAGGACACGTAAAAAAAAAAAAAAAGAACATGTTGAGAAACTTTGTTTTATTTTTGACCAAGACATGACATTCAAATCCCGTATTAAACAGGTTTCTAGGATGTCCTTCTTTCACCTCTGGAATATTGCTAAAATTAGAAACATCCTGTCAAGGAGTGATGCTGAAAAACTGGTCCATGCATTTATTACTTCAAGGCTGGACCACTGTAATTCTTCATCAAGAAGTCCACAAAATGCAGTTGGAGGCCTTCAGCTGATCCAAAATACTGCAGTAAGAGTTCTGATGAATATTCCTTAAATAGAAAATTGAAATGGTTTTTCTTGTAAAGTGCCTTGTGATGACATCTGTTGTAAATGGGCTCTATATAAATAAACTGAATTGAAATTGAATTGAAACATACAGCTACCTTCTGTAATAAAGGGAAAATCAAATGAAGTCAACTAATATATCAAAAGAATTGTAGACCTGACCTGTCATTCATAAATGGCACACCATTTCCAGATCTCTAAAGGTGCCAAAGTTTATCTGGTTAAACAAGTATAAATGGCTTGGGAATGTCCAGTCATCATATTGTTCAGAAAGGAAAAGGGTTCTGTGTCCCATGTTTTGGTGCAAAATGTGTCAACCCCAGACCAAAAGTAAAAATACCTTGTGAAGATGCTGGATGAAGTTGGTAGGAGATTGATTATTTACAGTCAAATGAATCCTGTATCGCGAAAGACTGAAAGGCCACTCAGAGAAGAAGAAACCATAATCATAAAATGAATTTTTTTTAAATACACACATGACCAATAATATTAAAATTTTTCAGGACATTTCCTGTGGTCTGAAGAATCTAAAACGGAAGTGTTCAGCTTAATGAGCATTCCTACAGGAGAAAGGGGTAAGCTTGTAAGCCTGAGAGCAATGTCCCAGCAGTTAAGAAGAAGAAAATCTCTGTTTTGTATAATATCTGTGTCAGGGCCAAGAATGCCTACTTTGGCTTATATAACATTTTCCGACTTCTCTGGAGGTTCTCTTTCCCTGTCCCTACACCTCCAGCCAACCTAGTTAGTCAGTGTCTAATATTACTCCAGCAAGTTAATGAAATTTGCTTCAGTTTATTTTTATAGCACCAGTTCAAAACAAATGTAATCTCAGGGGAAACAGCTTTAAATCCCACCCAATGTTATACAATTATTTCCAATACAATTACATAGTTGTTTTTAAAACCAATTACATAAACTCCAATTCATTCTATATTATAATACAATACAGTTATATTCAGCTGTTCATGTTTTGGCAACTCGTAAACATATTAGCATAAAAAACCCCAGCCAACTGTGTTGTGTCATTAATTTGTCAGGGATCTTATCATCACGATTTCAGTATAAAGCATACAGCAATTATGAAGAAATTGTAGCACAGGACATCCTAATAATGGTAAACAAACTGCATTTTTATAGCAGCATTTCAAGTCAGAGGACTCCAAAGCGCGTTACACTACATTCAGTCATTCACAACAACAGATGGACCAGGAGTTCAAACCAGCTACCCACTTGTTAAAGGAAGAACTCTTACCTCCTAACTCATTGTCACCCAAAGAAGTAAACTATGCTGCTGACACAACAGCTGCTTTGATTACAGTGTCAAGTTTATCATTTTTAACTAAAACAAAAGGTAGAGTTTATTTTATACAAACCGACTTTAATCTTTATGAAATTAGTTACATTAAACTTAGCATCAAAGACAATCTTAGGTACTTACACACATTTAAAAGCTAGTATTTAGATTCAGTAAAAATACAGCTATAAAGAGAGGTTGTTGTGAATGACTGAATGTAGTGTAACGCGCTTTGGAGTCCTCTGACTTGAAATGCTGCTATAAAAATGCAGTTTGTTTACCATTATTAGGATGTTCTGTGCTACAATTTCTTCATAATTGCTGTATGTTTTAAACTGAAATCGTGAGGATAAGATCCCTGCCAAATTAATGACACAACACAGTTGGCTGGGCTTTTTTACTTGACTCTACCCACAGCGAGTAACTTCACTGAATGAAGAACAAGCTTGTTTTAACCAAAGATGCACAAGACTCACAACTACAGTTTATGCTGCTGGAAGTGAGACATCTTGTTTGTACACAAACTGAGCCTTTTGTGCCATTTGGAGGTCAAGTGGAGGTACCTTACCCTGGCATAATATATATATACAGTACATTACCTTCTATAGGTAGTGGCTCCATTAGTTTTACTAATAGAACTCAATTGAACTTGAAGTCAATAGAACTTGCACATAACTTTATATTTTTGTCCAATTACATATTTTTTAAATATTAAATCATATGTTATAATCTGGCTGCACAGTTGTGCAGTTTGTAGCACCGTTGCCTTGCAGCAAGAAGGCCAGGGTTCAAATCCCACCCTGGGGGCTTTCTGCATGGAGTTTGCATGTTCTCCTTGTGCATGTGTGGGAGAACATGTCCTTTCCTCTGGTTTCCTCCCACAGTCCAAAAACATGACTGTTAGGTGAATTAGTCTCTCTAAATTGCCCTTAGGTATGACTGTGTGCGTGCATGGTTGTTTGCCCTGTATGTCTCTGTGTTGCCCTGCGATGGACTGGCGACCTCTCGAGGGCATACCCCGCCTCTCGCCCTGTGACTGCTGGTGATAGGCACCAGCCCCCCCGCAACCCTACATAGGATGGACGGGTACAGATGATGGATGGATGTTAAGATCTCAAAACAAGTACTCATGGAACCTGAGTAGCCCTTTTGCCAAATACTTTTTTACTCTTACTTGAGTAAATGTTTGGATTATATTTAGTACTTTAGTAAATATTCTGAAGTAGTTAAAATGTTACTTGAACACTATTTTTGGCTACTCTACCCACCTGTGCTAGTAATGTACAATCTGATTAAGTAAAGAAACTGCAATACTTATCTAGGAATCGATGTTATCGAAAATGTTAACGACTGCAGACATCTTAGATTACTTCTGACTAATATTCCAACATTTTCAAACTATATGGTCATTCTTCATTTATTAGCATATTCAACCTAAATTAAGTGTTATTAGAAAAGCTGCTAGCATTCTTTGTGTATACATGATTATCAACTATTTACTAAGCATCAAAAAAATAGTTACACCTGCAGCGTCATTACCATATCTTGTAAAGCTCAATCCTTCATTACTCTTGAGGAACAGCTTTAGCTGTAGTGAACAAATACGTCACATCAAATCATAGAGAATGACAGGGCTTACTGGTGTCAGTGGTGTCATACTGGGAATCCTTCTGTAGCTCGTAGACATCCACCTCTACCCTCGCCTGGGAGGAACCCTCCATCTGATTGTTAATGTTCTCCCTGGCCAGAGCCAGAGCCAGACGCTCACCACGACCACACACAGACTGGTCATCCAAAATGGCAGCTGAAAGAAGAAAGAAGAACAGAAGAAGCAACGTGTATTCATTTGGTAGGTGTCTGATTTTTGGAACACAATTAACAAAAGGTTGGACACAAAAGTGTGGCATGAAAATAACAGGTGGGTGTGACAGAACCAGTCTAACCAAAGAAAATTTTGTGATATAGATTCATAATCTGATTATTAATTGGCCTCAACACTCTCAGAAGAATGTGGGCTTGATCTGTGTAAAAATATCTCATGACCTTTGAAATAGTCTCTTTGTATAGGCATTTCACTTAAAGTATGTAATTACACAATTCTGTAGTACCATATGAATCTGGGACTTAAAAATAACATAAAATGAAGTAAAAATTTAAAGCAGAATCTGCATGAATTTAGCTTTGCTAAAATACTCAAGTTATCAGACCTCAAACCTTGTATCATAATAAATCCCATATCTCTCAAAATTGTTTCATTACGTTTATGGACTAGAAGTGTAGCAATTGCTAACTTTTAGTTTTTATTGCCCAAAGCAGCAGAATCAAAACCGTGTAAGCAATAAGGGTTTCAATGATTAAAGCATTAAAAAAAATGCCTATTAGTGATATGCTATCATTCATCCCTTAGGTCTCTTCTTAAGCAAAGCATAGCTTTCACTGCACAGGTCTTTGGAACAGATGAAATGTCTACGATTCATTTGAAAGCTTGCAAAATTATTATCAAGCAGCTGAACGTTACCAAACTACTTCCAGTATTCATCTGTGACTTTTTAACAACTTACCTTCAAAAACCAACATTCTCTAATTTAAGAGCCAACCTGGCTGTAAGTACAGCTAGGTTGGCTCAAATTATACAGTACTGTATAATTTGATTCAAAATGTATAATCAGCTTCTTTCTCGTGACCTAAAGATAGTACAGATTAAATCATGCATGTAAACAGGTGGTGCTGTATTGAAGGCTGTGATCACATTGGAAACTGCTGAAAAACAAGCTGCCATTTAGCTGGTATAATTAGTCATAAAATTAAAGCAGACCTAGATTCTATGAGAAAAGACTGAATCAAAGGATGATGACAAACCAAAAATGGAATCAATACTCCTCTGCATATCTGAACAAAGAGGCGAGTAGAGTAAGAGTCAGAGTAGAGTAGAGTAAGACTAAGCGTCTGTAAAGCTGGAGCATGTGAAACCCACTCATCATCATCAAGCTTCCACCTACTAGAAACAGTAAGGAAAGAAGTACCCACTGGCTGTGTACAGAAACACCTGCCATATATATTTTGGGTGCACCCTCCCCACTGACTTGTCTGTTTTGCATGTTGAACCTGTGAGTGTGTGTTTCAGGAGTGGGCAGACACAAAAGATGAGCTCTCACAGATAGCAGATGGAAATGCAACAAAAAAAAACAGTGACCAGTTTTTCAGTACATACCCAGAATGGAAAGGAAAATCTTACTTTATTTAAGCATGTAAAGTTGTACAAATGAATTGGACTAGTAATTACATGGATAAACAAATTTCAAACACAAGACTATTGGAGAAGAATACTTTTTGCTGCACGATCTTTACAGATCCAGTGGACATTAAGCTGTGATACAGCAGAACAAAGAAGTGCCAGAAAAATGACTAAAAGTCAAGCGGATATACCGCTGTATCTCAATAACATGCAGCAAGCCTGCAGCTGAGGCATTTGTTCTGGATTTGATTTGTATTTCTTGAATAATTAACGACTCTTGGAGGGAAGCGGCAGGCAATTTATCTTGTCCTTCCTCGAAAGGATTGTTGTGGGTTTTTACCAGTTCAGGGAAATACAAAGAGAGGCAGATGGTTCATGTTGAGTTTTCTCATGTGCCCGGCAAAATCCTTGAGTACAGAAAATTGACTTAGTATGAGGTCCTGATACACTGAAAGACCAACACTTGGTCTTTTGAAAACCTGATGTAACTCAAACCCATAGGGAATAACAGAACCCACACCTGTCAGGTCCACAGGAAGATGAGTTTACAAATAAGTCTGTTGCTAATTTCAGCTCGTGCACCCAGACCTGATGTTACCATTTTCATCTGCATATATGGAGCACCACAGTAGCCCGTATCCTGTCTGTCTCTGTGTTGTTTTTTGTTTGTTTCTCTCGGACGGGTTGTACTAAAAAACCTGAATTTCCCTTCGGGGATTAATAAAGTATTTCTGATTATAATTCTTGCGATTGACTGGCGAGCTGTCCATGCTGTACCCCACATCTCGCCCCATGACTGCTGGATATAGGCACCAGCCCTCCATAGAATGAACAGGTACAGAAAATGTATGTATGGATGATTCTGATTTAATTCTTGAAAAAAATAAATACTAGCAAAAGAGACTACTAGTGAGTGTGTGAATGACGGAAATCTATTGCTTTATCCTGGTCATGACAAATCATGAACTACAGCGTCGGGAATGGCAATTGTGAAAACTACTCGACAGACACAGTACCATCATTAGGTGCCTACTTGGTTGTCATGTTTAAAAAAGCAATACATGACTCAAATCCTTGTACTTCACCCTCAACACTACAGATTTTTCCATCAACTCCCCAGGCTGCTTTCTTCAAAAGTTCTCTGATGACTCTGACATAGTTGGTGTCATCAAAGGTGAGGATGCCTCAGTGTACAAACGTTGGAATCAAGACTTTGCAGATTCGCAGCACCATTATCCGTCAATGCAAGGGCTCTCTGACAGGCACGGACAGAGTAGAGCCCAATTTTTTAACCATCTGTTGAATGCAACAGAGAGCGCACGTCTGTGATTGGTCAGCCCAACATCAGCCCAACATCATGATCTCAACTTTATAGTTCAGTTCAGTTCAGTTTATTTATATAGCGTCAATTCACAACAGATGTCATCTCAAGGCACTTAACAAGAAGTAATTTCAATACATTTATACAAACATTCCAATCAGTTAAAAAGTTTCCTATTTAAGGAATCCCAGCAGATTGCATCATTCATTGGCGTGAGGTTGGGCAGACTTTCCAACCACAGCAATCCTTCAGCAATCCCTCATACTGAGCAAGCATGTAACGACGGTGGAGATGAAAAACTCCCCTTTAACAGGAAGAAACCTCCAACAGAACCAGGCTCAATAGGAGCGGCCATCTGCCACAACCGTCTGGGGGTTTGAGAAGACAGAGCAGAGACACAGAAGGAACAGAAGATCTGAAATAAGAGTACTTTCTATGTTACAGAAAGTAAAAAGTTGATAACAGGACACAGTGGATGTTCAGCCACTGGAAGCACCATCCCAGTCGATGCCCCCCGTCCAACAGGGCATTCCAGCCAAGCAGGATACCAGACCAGGTATATCTTCTATGGAGAGAAAAACACTGAGAGAACACAAAGTTAATAGTCGAAATAGCAGAATGTACTGTAATACAACTGGAGAGTAGTAGTAGAAAAGGAAGTAGCAGAGTGAAGAAAATTGGTCAGTCTGTCCTCCAGCAGTCTAAGCCTATAGCAGCATAAATACAGAGATAGCTCAGGATGACCTTAGCCACTCTAACTATAAGCTTTATCAAAAAGGAAAGTTTTAAGCCTGGCCTTAAAAGTAAACAGAGTGTCTGCCTCACGGACTAAAGCTGGGAGCTGGTTCCACAGGAGAGGAGCCTGATAACTAAAAGATCTGCCTCCCATTTTACTTTTAGAAATCCTAGGAACTACAAGTAAACCTGCAGTCTGAGAGCAAAGTGCTCTGTTGGGAACATATGAAACAATTAGATATCTGATGTATGATGGAGCTTGATTATTAAGGGCTTTGTATGTAAGAAGAAGGATCTTAAATTCTATTCTGGATTTAACAGGGAGCCAATGAAGGGAAGCTAAAACAGGAGAAATGTGATCCCTCTTTTTAATATTCATCAGAACTCTTGCTGCGGCATTTTGGATCAACTGAAGGCTTTTAATGGCATTTTGTGGACTACCTGATAGTAAAGAATTACAGTAGTCCAGCCTTGAGGTAACAAATGCATGAACTAGTATCTCAGCATCACTCCTGGACAGGATGTTTCTAATTTTAGCAATATTCCGGAGGTGAAAGAAGGAAATCCTAGAAACCTGTTTAATATGGGATTTAAATGTCAAGTCTTGGTCAAAAATAATGCAGAGGTTCTTTACGTTATTAATGGGGGCCAATTTAATGCCATCCAAATAAAGTGATTGAGTAATCAGTTTCTGTTTTAGAACTTCTGGTCCAAAGACAGCAACTTCTGTCTTGTCAGAATTTAAAAGTAAAAAGTTTAGATTCATCCATGTTTTTATGTCTTCCAGACATGCCTGTAATCTACCTAACTGAATGGGTTAATCAGGATTTATGGATAAATATAGTTGTGTATCATCGGCATAGCTGTGGAAATTTGTCCCATGCTGTCTAATGATTCTACCAATTGGAAGCATATATATGGTGAAAATAATTGGACCAAGCACAGAACCCTGTGGAACTCCACAAGTAACCCTTGAGAGTGAAGAAGATTGATCATTTAGATTAACAAACTGGAATCTGTCAGACAAATATGATTTAAACCACCCTAGTGCTGTTCCTAGTGCTGACATGTTCCAGCAGCTTTTGGGAAGTAGATGCTTTATTTTTCAAGGCCAGTTTATCTGATATGGTCTTTCTGTGATTTTGAACACCAGGAAGTGTAGAGAACAACAAAACAGACACCAGTCTTTGTTTACGCGCATTTTGAGAGTATTCTATGAGCTGCACATCTAGTAAAAAAGTTTTACAGCTCAATCAAAACTCACTCTCTGTCAGCCATTGCTCCTTGAGTAGATGTGCGCTTACAAGCTGAAGTAAATAAACTGTCATCAACCAGAGACGTCACTGTAATGGTAGGCAGACCAGCCAGAAAAAGTCTGCACCCCCTGCTGTCCTGGTGGGGAATCGCTTTGCAACAACGGAGAAATGTAAAAGGAAAGCGTGTCCATCAAAATGTTTGCGTTTGAGTATAAACTTGCTCATGGAGAAGTATAAACTAGGCTTTATAATTACCTGGGTGTTCAGCGGAACAATTTACTTGACTGGAGCCATAACATTGATACGCTTTACAGGAAGGGTCTGAGGTCTCATATGACCATAGTGTACCCACTTGGCATCCACAGTCACCAGGTCTCAATCAAATTTGTGATTTTATAATACCAAAATGGACCTAAATCTCAGAGGAATGTTATCGACACCTCATGAAATCATTGCCACAAAGAATATTGGCAGTTCTAAAGGTCAAATAGGGGTCCAATCTGGTACTAGCAAGGTAGACCTATTAATGTGCCCGGAGAGTGTACAGTATGTTAAAGATTCTGTTAAAGTACATGAGAATAACAGCATGCTGTGGCACCAATGTTTCATATGAAGGGTAAATAATTGCCAAAAACCTGTCATCAAAAGCATAACTTTTATTGATCCTAAATATTTGTCACGAAAATCTCAATCTGAGTTTTGAGTGTTATTGCTAAAGATTTTCTTGATGACATTTTTATAAACCAGCAATGAGCTCAGTGGAAAAGCTCGGTATCTTTGCAGAAAGTCGGACACTCAGCAAAGGAAGAGGGAATAAAAGAGGGTAAGTTGAAGATGAATCTGTAGATAAAAAGTTGTCTTTGGGAGCTTCCGCAGTGTTTAGACAATATCTCTGTTTACAGATCATCCAATTCTATCGTCGGTCTACATCATCATACTCATACTTAATTATAGCAATAACCTCAGCAAAGTCTTTAAAATTCAATAATTTATTAGAAGGGACTTTTTTGTTACTTTTTTTGGAAAGCCATCACTATGTGACTCTGCAAGCGGATGCATGTTCTTACAATACAGATGCACACACTACAGCCGGTTAGCACTGCTGGAAAGAGAGACAAGGCAAAAGACAAGCAATCAGAGAAAGGTCAAACACTTGAACTCTATCCTTAAGGTTTTGGAGTGCAGTCAGTCTCCTGTCTCATTGTTTTTCAGTAATGTGAGAAGCCCAGCCAGGCCATCTTTATTTCTAGCTCACTGGTGCTCGTTAACAGGCTACCAGCGGGAGACAGAAAAAGCATGAATAAAAAGTGTGGGAGAGGAGCAGTACTGGAACATTATCATCCATTATAATGAAAGGTGTGCAGGGACTTCTCAATTCTTATGAATATGCTTTTCAGAAGATACATTTTTCTGCCTAAGGTATTGTACATGTGGAAATATGGGAAGGAAGTAAAACAAAGTAAGGTATAACGTTTGGATAGTTTGCCTTTTAGAAATAAGCAGATTTTGTGAAAAACAAAGTTTTAATGTACTGTTTTTTAGTCAGAAAACTAGGCAATATGTTCTTTTCTTCAGCACATATTTTTCCCTTACATTTTTTCATTTTATTTATATTTTATTTATTATTTTATTTTTTATAATTTTTAACTTGACCGTCTGTACAAAACAATTCAACCATTGTTGAGATGCTACAGTTTTGGAACACTTGCTTTAGGTTCTAGTATTGTATGTAGAGTATGTTGTGATCAGACCGCACTTAGATGACCCCCCCTCCCCCTCCCCCCTCCCAAGAGTACTATTTAAAATTTCAGTGAGTTTCTTAAGCGGCTATCAGACCAGGATAGTCTGGGGGAATCGCTTCAATAGGGCAAGGAATGCCAAAAGAAAACCACACTTTTATTTGGTTTAATTCACACTACACTTCTGAAAGTGGACAAAACTGCCTGGACAACGACATTCAGTTCTAACAACTGTAGTTGCAGTTAGAGACACTATCACAAAAAGCTGCTCAGAATGAGCAGTGTGAGAGACAGAGAGCTATTAGGCATTTTGCAGAGTGAGGTATTGCAATATGGCACTTCTCAGAGTTTCTCTTTCTTTTTGATAGTCTATTTGCTTTCCCACTTTAACAAAACAACATCAAGGTTTTTAGGCTCTGGTGAAAAAGTACACTTATAGTCTAAATACTTCTTAGTCTGATTTTACCAATTTGGAACTTAAAATGTAAAATTATATATCTTGGCACCCAAGATACAGCTTAAAGACCCACATATTAGTTGCTTTTAAACATTCCCAGATGTAAAACCCAAATCAAAAGTAATAGTGTGTTGCTGGTGTGGGCCTTTACTCTCTGAAGCAGCCTGCCTTTGATATTCAAATTTCAGATACCAATTTAGTACAATGAAATGTTGCCTTGGTTGCCCTGTGATGGAATGACCCAGGGTGTACCCAGCCTCTCCCCCAATGACGGCTATAGATGGGAACCATCCTCCACCACCTCCTCAACCCTGCAAGGATAAGTAGGTATAATGAACGAATGAATGAATGAATGAATGAATGAATGAATAAATGGATGGATGTTGACTTGGGCTAGATTTCATCTGTTTTTCCGTCAACAGGTTAGCGTGATATACAATATGTACATACGTAAGGCATTGGCCATTTAACAAGAGTTTACTGAAAAGTGCAAACTCAAAACAGAGTAAAACAATAAAGAGAGGAAATGCAACAGACACCTAGTATGACAGACTAGCCGAAATCCAGAGCTGCGGTAAAAGTGACCATATTACCATGATAGATTAATGTATGTCCAAACCGTGATTGACTGATGTCCAAAAAGCTATTACACACATAAGACCTGGTTAAAACACTTGTCGACATATTGCACACATTCAGCATAATTAACAAGGCTCTGTTAAAAGACTTATTTCTGCACACATTTAAAATGTTGAGAGTACTTAAGTCATCTATTGCTTGTGTTTTATATAAACTAATGACTTTAATACCTAGATATTGCACATTAAAATGGTAAATTTATAATTTACTATTTATATAGTGCTTTCTTAGTCATAAGACTACTCAAAGCGCTTTACACTGAAGCCACATTCACCCATTCACAGTCAGAAATGCACACACATTCATACACCGATACGCAGGTGGATAGGTAACTTGGGGTTAAGTGCCTTGCCCAGGGGCACATTGACATGTGACAATCGGAAGCTGGAATTGAACCTACATCCCTTCAATTACAAGCCAACTACTCTACCCTGCGAGCCACAGTCACCCCTAACCCCAAAAAGATGATCACACACCTGGTGAGCTCTGAGCCACATCTTTAATTTCCCTTTAAATGCACAGAAAAGAGTGCTGTACCTTACATTTGGAGGTACAGTATTCAGTTTCACTAAATTCTACTTTTCATGGAAAATATTATTTGAGAAAATAAGAAATCTAAAAATGTTTAAACTGCTCAAAGCTAAAATATGTACAATCTTTAAACTTACTCCTCTTCTTTAAGGTTTTGAGGCCATAGTGGCCTTTATTTGACAGTGGAAAGTGTAGAAGGGGGGGTAAGTGGGGGAAGACATGCAGCAAAGGTCCATGGGACTCAAACCTGGGACGACCACGTCGACGACTGAGGCCTTTGTACACAGGGTGCCTGCACTAACCACCCTATGCCACACGACACCCCACATACTCCTCTTTTTATAGTGGTTCAACTGTGATTTTGAAATGTTGGAAGCAAATTAATTGATAGCATTTTGAGAAGATATACAAACCAATAAATCACAATCATTTCATTAGAAGAGATAAAAAAATGTTTATTACAAGTGTGAGAGGCAAAGGTCTACTTAGGTCAACAGTAATTGTCCGAAAGGCATTGCAGGAATTAATTGAGTTCACTTGACTTGGACAACAACAGTAAGTAGATTTTGGTAATTAAAGAAATACCAATAGATAAATATTGACTTCTTCAATTGCTATCCCTGTGTCACAGAAGTATTGATTGGCAAATGCATTTGTAATAACAATCATTAAATAATATTATATTATATATATTTTTTTTTAATTATTGAATCATTATTTGGCAGGGATAGTGTCAGAAACTACAAAATGGATAAAATTTCATAACATTTGGTGACAAACCATTTTAAAGTTAAAGAGTAGATGTTAGCCACTGGAGTATTTTTGAATTAAATGTAAACAAGTGTCATTAGACAATCAAACAAGCTGCACCCACTTATGGTTACCTTATGGTGTAAGGCTCATTTTGCCTTAAATAACTGACCATTTTCTGATAGCAAAGCATTTGCTTTTTAGTATTTAAAACTGGAATTCACGGTCAGGAACCCAGCAACAGGAATTACATTTAGAGCGTGGAGGCAAAAAGCCAACAGACCTGTCCTGATAGTCCATACAAGTTTGAAAACTGATGGTGTCTTTGTGCTTACTGTTGGGGAGAACTATTGATGGGAAAAAAAACAGGATCTGCTAATTTCCAACTTGGAAAAATATATTTTGCTAAAGGATGAGTTATTGAAGCGGTCAGACTAAATGATAAATTTGGTATTTCCATCTCCCCAAAAACACTTTACTTTGACATAGACAATTTCCCCTGGGATAAATTGCAGTCTTTTTGTGGCTGCTCTGTACGGCACCAGTTCTACGTCTATGTCAATGCATCTTCCCCCTCTTATTTAGACCTCAAATGATGAAAAACATAACTCAACATAAAAATCCAAATTTTCCATTGAATAAACTTGTTTTGTAATGCTCTTGCATTTTAATAATTTTTTTTGTACTGTGGGTACTGCTTCTATATATCAATTTCTTGCAGTTTGTGATAAAAATCTTTCCCTTATTTAGCAGTCCTCTTTGTATTTTCTACATTTTTCCCACTGAAAGCAATGCTTACCATCATCGAAAAGCAAAACTAGCTTCCTCCAAATTCAATAAGAACAAATGTTGTTTGAACTTCACTTCTTATCCTGTTGACAAAACATATTCACTCCCTTCTTCCTCCCTGGTGGCACAGAAGCCTCATGTTGTGTTTATAAAACAAGACGGTTTAGATCAAGTCAAAGTGACAGACCTAGGATTTATCCAGAGACATGATCAAATAACTCCTTTTATCAAGGCAAAAGGAGCGCTGTAGACTGATTTTATTTAACCCCTGGAGGAAGTGTACCCCCTCTAAAAATTGACTAGCCGGTTTTATTGTCACATCCTTCCACTGAGATTCATATTGTTGACAATACCTGTTATGAGAGTAGAAGCATGGACTCCGGAGGCTACAGTTACTCCAATAGAATCAACAAGACAGGACAAAAAAGATTAATATAAACAACAAATTGCACCGCTGGCCTGCTGTTAGGATCACAGCGCTGTTGCAATCCTCTGGTGGCCAGTGCCCTCTTGGAGGCAAGCAAGATGGCTTTTCACTCATGTTTCTAAGAGTGTATCACCACAAGTTCATGTTCTTCAGACATATAGATTTTTTACGAACTTGTCGCTGAATTTTGTTTACTTGGAGAAATGTGATACTGTGGGAGAACAACTCCCTAAAGGATAAACTGGTTTAAATGGTAAACAAGGAAGTTCTGTCAGTCCGTTACCATCTGTCTTTTCTTGTTGTTACTGACAATATTTATGAATTTTGGTTAAAATGTAGATTAGCAATACCAGGAATAGTTGGGTATACTATTCTACGGTGGCCGGGAAGTGCAAAACAAAATTACATTAACCTGAAACACCTTTACATTTTTACAGAAACACATTCACAAGTTTACCGAAACACTTTTACAAATTTACCAAAACACACTTACAAGTTTACCGAAACACATTTACAAGTTTACCGAAACACATTTACAAGTTTACCAAAACACATTTACAAGTTTACCAAAACACATTTATAAGTTTACCAAAACACATTTACAATCTTACCGAAACACATTTACAAGTTTACCGAAAATTTTTTACAAGTTTACCGAAACACATTTACAATCTTACCGAAACACATTTACAAGTTTACCGAAAATTTTTTACAAGTTTACCGAAACACATTTACAAGTTTACCGAAAAACATTTACAAGTTTACCGAAACACATTTACAATCTTACCGAAACACATTTACAAGTTTACCGAAAAACATTTACAAGTTTACCAAAACACATTTACAATCTTACCGAAACACATTTACAAGTTTACCGAAAAACATTTACAAGTTTACCGAAACACATTTACAATCTTACTGAAACAGTTTTACAAGTTTAACAAAACACATTTACAAGTTTACCGAAACACTTTTGCAAATTTACCACAACACATTTACAAGTTTACCGAAACACATTTACAAGTTTACCGAAACACATTTACAAGTTTACCGAAACACATTTACAATCTTACCGAAACACATTTACAAGTTTACCTAAACACATTTACAAGTTTACCAAAACACATTTACAAGTTTACCAAAACACATTTATAATCTTACCGAAACACATTTACAAGTTTACCGAAACACATTTACAAGTTTACCGAAACACATTTACAATCATACCGAAACACTTTTACAAGTAAAAAAAAACTAACACTTTTACAAGTTTAACAAAACACATTTACAAAGACATGACCTGGAAGTGATACTGCAAAGGGAAGAAGTCTGATTGCGTTTCTGATATCTACTTCATGTTAATAGTTTTTTCTGCGGTAAAATCACATTGTATGAGTGGCCTTCGTTTAAATACTTTACGAGGCATTCCATAAAACCGACCTCTTCTCCCTCTCCCTTCTCAAAGTCCAAACTATGTCCACAATCACCACAAAATGTCCCTAAAACTTGAAAATAGATTCCGCAAAACGGGCAAAACAGCTCTGCAGATTGAGCTGCTGGCAGGATCGATTCCATTACTGTTACCACATTGGTCTCGTCCTAACCCTAACCTCATCCCTGCAGGATCACTTCCAGGTCATGTCTTTGTAAATTTGCTTTGTTAAACTTGTAAAAGTGTTTCTTTTTTTAACTTGTAAATGTGTTTCGTTAAACTTGTAAATGTGTGTCGTTAAATTTGTAAAAGTGTTTCGTTAAACTTGTAAATGTGTTTCGGTAAACTTGTAAAGGTGTTTCGGTAAGATCGTAAATGTGTTTCGGTAAACTTGTAAATGTGTTTCGGTAAGATCATAAATGTGTTTCGGTAAATTTGTAAAAGTGTTTTGGTAAACATGTAAAGGTGTTTCGGTAAGATCGTAAATGTGTTTTGGTAAACATGTAAAAGTGTTTTGGTAAACATGTAAATGTGCTTCGGTAAAAATGTAAAAGTGTTTAAGGTTATTGTAATTTTGTTTTGCACTTCCCGGCCACCGTACTATTCAGATAGCTAGATCATTTTGCAGATGCTACTTTTGCTAAATAGGTCTTTGAAAATAAAATACAGGACACATTTCTGTACATTCTAATCTGGGCCCTCAGAGCATTTGAAAAACACCTTAAAACTGTAAAAATTAAACCACTTAACACTCCAAACTCTTGATAATGACAAAGTGCTATTACCAACATAATCCTTGGTGAGGAGCAAAATTTAATTAGCAGGGATTTTGGGTCCTTTGAGACCAAAAGCAGTTTCAGGCAAATTCAAAACAATAGCCTAAAAGAGGTTAGTAAAATACTGTGCACCATGAATTTTTAAGTGTTTTTATTGATTTCTTCAGCCACACGCTTCACCGACATAAAACCCTGGCTCACATTGACATCTGACACACTGCAAAAATAGGTAAATAAAAGTTTTGTCATGGTTGGCTCAGAAAGACTCATAAGTTACACAACTAGACTCAGACTCATGGGAAGAGTTTAAGAAGTTTTTATTAGAATTCCTTGTAGGTGACACGGGATGGATGGACCGGGTGGAGATACGGTAGACGCCACTGGAAGGTAAGAATAATTTTTGAGGATCTTCTTCATAGAAAATGGCGAGGATGTTTGGAGGAGGATGGGGTAACTCACTGGGGGAACCTTGTATCCAGACAGGCGAGAGAGGTAGGGATCCAGAATCCTGCGACTTTAGAGAGCCGTATGATTGCCAGGTGAATCCTCTCGTTATAGGAGTAGGAAGTGCTGAGTGTCTGGACTGAACCGCCAGGAGTAGTGACAGCATCCAGGAGGAACGGCCAATAACCCAAGGAAGACGGGCGCCGGTGGGGGAGTCCGGGACTGAGACCAGAGGACGACGCTGAGGGTTAGCCAAGGAGCTCAGGTCGTAGGAAGCAGCTCAGGAGGACAACTAGAGAATCAGGAGGACAACACAGGTGAGTAAAGAAGTAATTCTCACGGGAAAGCCAGAGTAGAGGTCAATTACCACTCCTTGGAAGGGAATCATCTGACGCCCGTCTGGTGGCACAGCTCTCCTTAAATGCAGTAGGGCTGATGAGGGGATTAGCTCCAGGTGTGTCGGTCCAACACTCAGCACCTGTGGGAAAAAAGAAGACATGGCTCCCTCTGCTGGATCCTGACATTACCTCCCCCTCAACGGACGCCTCCTGGCGGCCGACCGGATCTCCTTTCAAAATCCCTGATAAGGGACTGGTCTAAAATAAATGAACGGGGCACCCAGGAGTGTTCTTCTGGGCCGTAACCCTCACAGTCCACCAAAAACTGATAACCCCTCCCCCGGCGACGAGTCTCCAGGATACGAGACAGTGTAGACTGGATCTCCGTCGACCATGCGGGCAGGAGGGGGGTTAGGAGGCGATGGACACAAGGAACTAACAGAAACTGGTCTGATCTGGGAAACATGGAACACAGGGTGGACACGAAGGGAAGACGGAAGCTTCAGGCGAACGGCCAAAGGGTTCAGGACGGCAAGGATAGGGAAGGGACAAGTTTCTTGGGAGTGGCTTTCAAGTTGATGTTCCTGGCGGATAGCCACACCATCTGACCAGGGCTGTAGGATGGTGCGGAGGACCGGTGGCGGTCAGCATACTTCTTGTTCTGCAGGGAGGTACGCTGCAGGGCAGCCTGAGTCAGAGTCCAGATCTTTTTACAGGACTTGATATATGCATGAACCGAAGGGAGAACAGAATCAGGAACAGAGTTGGGCAGCAGAGATGGTTGGAACCCAATAGAGGCTTCAAATGGGGAACGACCAGTGGCAGCGGAGATATGGGTGTTATGGGCGTATTCAATCCAGGGTAAGTGAATACTCCATGACTGTGGATTGGAGGAACAAACACCTGAGGGCATCTTCAACTTCCTGGTTGAGTCTCTCGCACTGGCCGTTAGTTTCGGGGTGAAATCCAGATGATAAGCATGGTTCGGCCCCAAGAGCACGACAAAACTCCTTCCAGACCTGGGAGGAGAATTGGGGACCTCTGTCCGAGGTGATCTCTAAGGGGATACCATGTAAACGGAAAACATGGTTAACCAGTAATTTGGCCGTCTGAGCTGCGGAGGGAAGTTTAACTAAGGCCACAAGGTGGCAGGCTTTAGAGAATCGATCAACAATCGTGAGGATGACCGTCTTTCCCTTGGAGGGTGGGAGACCAGTCACAAAGTCCAGAGCGATGTGGGACCAAGGGTGGACCGGGATGGGTAGAGGCTGCAGGAGACCTGAGGGGGGTTGGTGAGTATTTTTGTTTTTATTACAGGTATGGCAAGCGGAAACAAACTCCTTAACATCTTTGTTAAGGCCAGGCCACCAAAAATACCGTTGAAGATAAGCCACCGTCCTACTGACCCCTGGGTGACAGGTGAATTTGGACGAATGTGCCCATAGAATGGCCTTAGAGCGGACTGAAGAGGGAACAAAGCGTCTCCCAGGAGGGCCACCACCGGGGTCAGGTTCCAGCTGGGAGGCGACCTGGATCTGTCGCTCCAGGTCCCACGAAAGGCTTCCGATTCTGCATGAGGGTGGCAGGATGGGTTCAGGGGTCTCGGGATCAGAATCGGAGGAAAACTGTCTGGAGAGGGCATCCGGTTTAATATTTTTTGATCCAGGTCTGAAGGCAATGTCGAAGTTGAATCTAGAGAAGAACAGGGACCAACGAAATTGTCTGGGATTAAGGCGTTTAGCATCCTTGAGGTAGTTCTTGTGGTCGGTAAGAACCAAAATGGGTAATTTGGTTGCCTCCAGCCAGTGTCTCCACTCCTCAAGGGCGAGTTTAATGGCCAACAGCTCCCGGTCCCCCACATCATAGCGACTCTCTGTGGGAGAGAATCTTTTCGAAAAGAAGGCGCACGGGTGGAGCTTACCATCCACCAGGGAGTGTTGGGAGAGGACCGCCCCAACACCAGTGTTAGACGCGTCAACCTCCATGACGAATTGGATATCCGGGTCAGGTTGAATCAGGACATGTGCCTGGGTGAAACGATGCTTGATCTCTCTAAATGCGTGATCAGCCTGTGGATCCCAAGAAAACACACGTTTAGACGACGTTAAGGCAGTGAGAGGGGCTGCAATGATGCTAAAATCCTTGATAAAGCGCCTGTAGAAGTTGGCGAAACCGAGGAATCGTTGGAGCTGTTTCCTGGTCTCGGGGGTAGGCCACTCCTCCACCGCCCGGATCTTGACAGGATCCGCCCTCATGCGTCCTGCTTCAAAGATGTATCCCAAAAAGACAACAGATGATATATGAAATTCACACTTCTCACCTTTCACGAATAGACTGTTCTCCAGAAGCCTGTTAAGGACCTGCCTGACGTGGACTTGATGTTCTTGAATGTTTCTGGAGAAGATTAGAATGTCATCGAGATAGACAAAAACGAAAATGTTGAGAAAATCGCGGAGGACATCGTTAATGAGGGCTTGAAAAACTGCAGGAGCATTGGATAAACCAAACGGCATGACAAGGTATTCGAAATGACCTATATGTGTCTTGAAGGCGGTCTTCCATTCATCTCCTTCGATCCTGACCAAATGATAAGCGTTGCGGAGATCTAATTTGGTGAAAATGTTGGCTTCACGGACGGGATTGAAGGCAGATGAAATGAGAGGTAAGGAATACTTGTTTTTAACTGTGATGTTATTTAAGGCTCTGTAATCTATGCATGGACGGAGAGTTTTGTCCTTTTCGACAAAGAAGAATCCTGCGCCCACGGGAGAGGTGGATGGGCGGATAAGCCCAGCTTTAAGAGACTCATTAATGTAGAGGACATGGCTCCCTCTGCTGGATCCTGCTACTCCATGGCCTCTCGTTCGTGTTTGGCCAGATTGTAGAGTCTACCCGCAGGTAAGGGAGAACCAGAAATGAGATCTATGGCACAGTCGTAAGGGCGATGAGGTGGAAGAGAGAGGGCTTTCTTCTTGCTGAAGACAGGAAAAAGGTCATGATATTCGGAAGGAACTGAGGAGAGGTCGGGCATGGAATCATTACTCTCAGTTGTTTTACACTGAGGAACAGCTGAACGTAGACAGTCGGCATGACAAGTAGAACTCCAGGATTCTATATGTCCTTTGGACCAATTAATGGTGGGGTTATGCTTCTTTAGCCAGGGATAACCCAGCACTATGTCAGAATCGGTGATGGGGAACACGAATAAACTGATCTCCTCATGGTGATTCCCCGAGGTCAAGAGGGTGAGACTCTTTGTTCTCTGGGAAATAGTAGTTAACCGGTTCCCATCTAAAGCTGAAACATCAAAAGTCTGGGGAAGAGCTTCTATAGGGACCGAAAGTTGCTGGACCAACTGAGGACTAATCAGGCTTTGATCTGAGCCTGAATCTATTAATGCCTTGACAGGCCGACATCGGTCCCCAACTAAAAGAGTGGCTGAAAGAAGAAGTCTGGGAGGTTGGGATTGAGCGCCCGTCAAAACTCCCAGTCTTAACGACGGGCTCTCTCTTTTGGGCGGATCGGGCAGGCCGCGATAAAATGTCCCTTGATGCCGCAGTATAAGCAGGCCCGATCCTCCATGCGTCTTAGGCGCTGGGCCGGAGTTAGCCGAGTCTTCCCGATCTGCATGGACTCGTCGTCGTGAGAGACAGTTTCCCCTGGACTGGAATCTGGAATAGGAACGGTCTGTGGCTGAAAGACAGTTGGAGGAGGTGAATATTGTGCTCTGATTCTGGACCTTTCTCTGATACGTGAATCATTCCTTATAGCCAGTTTAATTAGGTCATCCAAAGAATGAGGTTCGTCTCGTGTTGCCAGTTGGTCCTTTATATTTTCATTTAATGACTGATAAAAGGCGGCCTTTAATGAAGGTCTGTTCCAGCCGGATTTTGCTGCAAGGATACGGAAGTCAATAGATAGCTCAGCTACGGACCTGTCACCCTGTCTGAGACTCCACAGACGTTTAGCTGTCTCCTCCTCCCCAATTGAGGGACAAAAGGTGAGTTCAAATTGTGTGAGAAATTCACGATAAGTTAGTGAGGCAAGATCTGTCTGGCTGAAGCGGACATTTGCCCATTGAAGGGCTCGATCGCGGAATAAAGCGATACAGTAAGAAATCTTGTTTGAATCTAATGAAAACTGGGATGGTGATCTTTCAAAGGCCAGGGAGCATTGCATGAGGAAGCCCTTACTTTTCGTCATTTCCCCCAAGAATGGTTCTGGTTGGGGGGAAACAATCTCTCTGAAAGGTGGAGGTGAAACTACCTGAGTTGAAGCTGCAGGAGTACTCGAGAGGCTGGAAGGTCCGGGTCTGGATCTGATGGAACGGAGCTCGTCTAATATTTGGGTGATCTGTTGAAAGCCTTGCTGGAAACATTGTTGCTGTTGAACCAAGCTCTGAAGTAAGGATTCATGGCGTCCTAACAAGACCCCCTGCTCAGAGAGAGCCGAGCGTAGTTGTGTAACTGAGTCGAGTTGGTCAGATGATTCTGTCATGGTTGGCTCAGATAGACTCATAAGTTACGCAACTAGACTCAGACTCCTGGGAAGAATTTAAGAAGTTTTTATTAGAATTCCTTGTAGGTGACACGGGATGGATGGACCGGGTGGAGATACGTTAGATGACACTGGAAGGTAAGAATAATTTGTGAGGATCTTCTTCATAGAAAATGGCGAGGATGTTTGGAGGAGGATGGGGGAACTCACTGGGGGATCCTTGTATCCAGACAGGCGAGAGAGGTAGGGATCCAGAATCCTGCGACTTTAGAGAGCCGTATGATTGCCAGGTGAATCCTCTCGTTATAGGAGTAGGAAGTGCTGAGCGTCTGGACTGAACCGCCAGGAGTAGTGACAGCATCCAGGAGGAACGGCCAATAACCCAAGGAAGACGGGCGCCTGTGGGGGAGTCCGGGACTGAGACCAGAGGACGACGCTGAGGGTTAGCCAAGGAGCTCAGGTCGTAGGAAGCAGCTCAGGAGGACAACTAGAGAATCAGGAGGACAACACAGGTGAGTAAAGAAGTAATTCTCACGGGAAAGCCAGAGTAGAGGTCAATTACCACTCCTTGGAAGGGAATCATCTGACGCCCGTCTGGTGGCACAGCTCTCCTTAAATGCAGTAGGGCTGATGAGGGGATTAGCTCCAGGTGTGTCGGTCCAACACTCAGCACCTGTGGGAAAAAAGAGGACATGGCTCCCTCTGCTGGATCCTGACAAGTTTATTTATTAATATTAAAAAAAAGCTTGTTTAGTAATAAGAAAAATAGATATTTCCATCAAATAATGGCAAAAATAAATTTACTGTCGTCCAGTGACAAGCCAAGTAAAATTTTTCAAACTTAGAAAATGGTTCTTTAATTGTTTTTTCTTGCCTTTTCAGACTTCCATATTGTTTTTGTTATGTGTGTTATACTATAATGTGTTAGGCTGACTACATGCTGCGTTGAGTGGTTTGTGTAAAGTTAATAGACAATTAGGAACCACAGTTCCACTGTTTCATATCACAGTACTTTGCATGTTTGTGTAAAAAGGGAAAAAAGATGTCTCATTTAAATCAGTTTCTGAATTTTTGACACTGACACTGTCCTATCAACTCATAGAGGTGTGTAGCCTTAAAATAAAGACATTTATATTCTAGAAAACTTTCAGCTTGATTTACACATTCAAAGGTAACAAAAAATGACCTTGCCATTTAAACCTACAAATGACACTATAACTCATGAAATTAAACAGAGGGTCAAATTTAGAAAAATGTACTCCAAAGTTTATTCTGAAAGGAAAAATGCTTCAGTAAACCTGTGGTGACAAATTGGCCTTTACACATAGCTCATCTGAGGTTTAGAGATATTTAGTTATGAATACAAGCTAATGATTCTTCCAGAAAATAAGGATAGTACAGGCTAAATTATTTATTGCTATTTTTTCCTTTCACCACAGGACACTAATGCAGTTGAATGATCAACATTCTTTACTTTAATATTTAAACTCCTGACTTCAGTCCTGACACGAAAGGAAGCCACGATGTTGGAATTTAGCACATATTTGAATCACATTTTTTTAACATCTGAAAAGAGAAGGGGGTTAATGGTACATTGATAATCTTATATCTACATGAATAACTATCTACACAACCGTTTTAGTTGTTAGTTCACCTACGGATGCAAATGTAAATTGCATTTTATTATATATTAGGAGGATAATATTATGAGTAGATTAAAATTTATCATTTTGGGTTGTAAATTACAGAAATGAACACTTTACATGAATGTTTAGTGCAATTGTAATGACTCAGTTGCCTTGGGATCTTATACAGGTCCTTCTCAAAAAATTAGCATATTGTGATAAAGTTCATTCTTTTCCATAATGTAATGATAAAAATTAAACTTTCATATATTTTAGATTCATTGCACACCAACTGAAATATTTCAGGTCTTTTATTGTTTTAAAACTGATGATCTCAAAAAATTAGCATATCATGAAAAGGTTCTCTAAACGAGCTATTAACATAATCATCTGAATCAACTAATTAACTCTAAACACCTGCAAAAGATTCCTGAGTCTTTTAAAAACTCCCAGCCTGGTTCATTACTCAAAACCGCAATCATGGGTAAGACTGCCGACCTGACTGCTGCCCAGAAGACCATCATTGACACCCTCATGCATGAGGGTAAGACACAGAAAGAAATTTCTGAACGAATAGGCTGTTCCCAGAGTGCTGTATCAAGGCACCTCAGTGGTAAGTCTGTGGGAAGGAAAAAGTGTGGCAGAAAACGCTGCACAACGAGAAGAGGAGACCGGACCATGAGGAAGATTGTGGAGAAGGACCGATTCCAGACCTTGGGGGACCTGCGGAAGCAGTGGACTGAGTCTGGAGTAGAAACATCCAGAGCCACCGTGCACAGGCGTGTGCAGGAAATAGGCTACAGGTACCGCATTCCCCAGGTCAAGCCACTTTTGAACAAGAAACAGCGGCAGAAGCACCTGACCTGGGCAACAGATAAGCAACACTGGACTGTTGCTCAGTGGTGCAAAGTACTTTTTTCGTATGAAAGCAAATTTTGCATGTCATTTGGAAATCAAGGCGCCAGAGTCTCGAGGAAGACTGGGGAGAAGGAAATGCCAAAATGCCTGAAGTCCAGTGTCAAGTACCCACAGTCAGTGATGGTCTGGGGTGCCATGTCAGCTGCTAATGTTGGTCCACTGTGTTTTATCAAGGGCAGGGTCAATGCAGATAGCTATCAGGAGATTTTGGAGCACTTCATGCTTCCATCTGCTGAAAAGTTTTATGGAGATGAAGATTTCATTTTTCAGCACGACCTGGCACCTGCTCACAGTGCCAAAACCACTGGTAAATGGTTTACTGACCATGGTATTACTGTGCTCAATTGGCCTGCCAACTCTCCTGACCTGAACACCATAGAGAATCTGTGGGATATTGTGAAGAGGACGTTGAGAGACGCAAGACCCAACACTCTGGATGAGCTTCAGGCCGCTATCGAAGCATCCTGGGCCTCCATAACAGCTCAGCAGTGCCACGGGCTGATTGCCTCCATGCCACGTCGCATTGAAGCAGTCATTTCTGCAAAAGGATTCCCAACCAAGTATTGAGTGCATAACTGAACATAATTATTTGAAGGTTGACTTTTTTTGTATTAAAAACACTTTTCTTTTATTGGTCGGATGAAATATGCAAATTCTTTGAGATAGGAATTTTGGGTTTTCATGAGCTGTATGCCAAAATCATCAGTTTTAAAACAATAAAAGACCTGAAATATTTCAGTTGGTGTGCAATGAATCTAAAATATATGAAAGTTTAATTTTTATCATTCCATTATGGAAAAGAATGAACTTTATCACAATATGCTAATTTTTTGAGAAGGACCTGTAGTGCCTTGGTAAAATTTTACACCATTTGACATTTTCACATTTTAAACACATTACAACCACAAACTGAGAACAGACAAACAAATTAAAATATCCCTATCCTCCACTCAAAAACTAAAGAAATGAGTTCTGTGCCAAGGTTTCCTGCGCAAAGTCTGTAATCCTGGTTGGAAAGGAGCAGGGGCTCTCTTCCAATGTGCATACTGGTTTCTTGGAGAACTCGAAAACTTTCAAGTGTTTTCAGGTTTAAGTCTAAATGCAAAATATGTATAATGATTGTGATCTGTGATTATTTGTACAGAATGCTTTGTGCCACCAGGGTAAAATTATCGTGCAAAATCGCATAGTCACTCTGCCTTCTCTCCTAAGCTTACAAATTTAATGTAAGCCTACGTAGTACGAGTAGAGGTGTAGAGACTCTCCAGATATAAACACCACATTTTCTTAAGGCTTAGCCAGATGAGAAAACTGTGGTGATATTTATGTGATTGGATGATCATGAACGGAGTAGTATACAGCCTGTTTACAAAGAGTAAGAGTGAACTATTCCTTCACATTGAAGAAACAACATTAAAAAAATCCAACACTTTAAGGAAACTGTGATGAAATTTAATCACAAAATATAATAATACCTACAGGTGGATTTAAAAGATTTTGAAAGAATGTTCTAATTGGACGTCTGAAAGAGTTAATCATACAGATGTCTTCCGAATAAAAGCTATTCCTAACTCCTTATATGCTGAACGTCAGACTTCTAAAGGAGTACCTGAGGGCATACATGTGAAAAGACTTCCAAGCATCGGTGTGATTGAAGCTAATGAATGTGTTTCTAGAACTTGCATAGTTGTCTTACAGTGATATTAGAGGTGCTTTGACAAGTTGCTCATTGGTTCAGACGAGTCTTTCTAGATCAGGGATTTCCAAGTCCTCGAGAGCTACAATTCTGCAATTTTTCTTTTTTTATCCCGCCCTCTTCGGAGGACAACTTTATTTTCAATTAATATTCATCCATCAATAGAAATTAACCATTTAACATCACTCATAATAGAGGTGTTATCTTAAATAATTTTCAATGTTGTATACAGAGAAATGGTCCAATGTTGTATACAGCGAAATGATAAGTAAAGAATGAAAGGGGGGGGGGGGGGGGGGGGGGGGTTCAGCTAAAGTATGCTAAATGTGGAACAGATAACATAAACAACACGGAACAAAACAGACATATAACAAGACACAATAACATAGTGCTAATTAGACAAATTGGGTGGAGAAAAAAGAATTAAAAAGAGGAGAATTTAGGGATATGAACATGATCATATGGACTGAACAGATCAAAATATAAGCTTGACATCAGGTAGTTGTTAGTGTATGTGTGTGTATGTGCATGTGTGTGTGTGTGTGGTATGAACAAAATGTTATTTGCATTTAGAAAAGTTAGAAATGGGTTCCAGATCTCTTCAAAAGCTGGCATATGCTTCCGTTTCTGACCGTTAATTTTCTCCCTTGTAATATAGTCAGATATTAAATTAATCCAGTGAGTAATGTG
Organism: Valencia hispanica; assembly: GCA_963556495.2. Taxonomy (NCBI): domain Eukaryota; kingdom Metazoa; phylum Chordata; class Actinopteri; order Cyprinodontiformes; family Valenciidae; genus Valencia; species Valencia hispanica. Next base: position 11,175,381 of record OY747713.1, on the reverse strand, counting down.
ACATGAAGTCTTTGCTTTCCAGTTTTGGAGGACTACTTTCATAGCGACAGCTAGAGAAACAAGCAACGGATTTTTGAATTTAGGTGGAATGCAATTCTAACTGTCCAACAAACTTTAATCAAATGACAGAATTTCCTGATCAACATGTTATTCAGCTCCGCAGAGGCCTGGTAAGGAGGCATTCATTTCATTTAGGTGTGTTAGAAGGAATGCATCTAAAAGTTGCTGGATAGTGGCTCTCTTGGACTTAACGTGGTCTTTGCTGGTCCTGCATCTGGACCACACAGTGATAAACGTTGCTAAACGTATGCTAAAGATGTGATATTAATGCTGGATGATGAGGGAAACGAGCCATTTAATTCAGGGGCGTTGGAGCAGGGATACGTCCAAAATTGGCAGGATGGTAGATCTCGAGGATCAGGTTTGGGAAACCCTGGTTTAGATCAAAGCTGATTCATCATGGTAGAATGGTTCAGTCAAAGTCTAGATCCAAACCAAATACAAAACCTGAACCAAGATTTGAAAACTGCTGTTCCCTGATGTCCCCCAGTCAGTCTGACTGGGCTTGAGCTAATTTTCAAGAATTGGAGACAGTATTAGTCTCCAGGTTCCCAAAGCTGGTGGACACACACCCCAAAGGACTTGCAGCTATAATTTTACCAAAACCTACTTCTATCAATTATTGAACATTTTTTAAAACAATAGATGCCTTTACTTCCACTTTGCAATTTATGAGCTACCCTGTGTTAGTATGTTACATGAAATTGCGCTGAAATATGTTGAAGTTTTGTGGTTAGTTCAAGTTGTATGAACTCTTTTGCAGGTCACTGTAGCTATCCTGCCAATAGGTTTATCTTCATATATAGTGAATACACTGTCTAAATCAAAAGCTCAGTGACTGCGACTGTGATAATGGAGACTCCTGTTTCTCTGAACGCTAATTGGCACAGACACCTATTGATCCGTTAGCTGGTGCAGCAGCTCGGTCGGAGACCTGCAACATAAACACACAGTTCCACTAATTATAGGTACCGTCTCTGATTTAATCTGGGTCATTTCTCCACATGACAATGAAACTGTGCATAAGTGATTAATTAGTAGATGGTACATTGTTGTTCACAGGGAGTGCTGGTTAGTGTCTTTTGGGGGTTTGTTGCCACAAATTAGGTATAACATAGGGACCAGATGAAGGCCAACAGGCTATTAGAAATGCCACAGTGGAGGGATTCAATCAGTAGGATCTTTGTCATGTTTTAAACTCAAACAGTATTTTCAGATATACAGTGTTTAGAGTGTATCTCTAGAGTTAACTAAACATTTGGATTTTATGGACTGTGTCCATTGTAGCCAATTTCTGAGTTTCGAAAAAAAAAACAGTTTTGACCATCTAACGCTTGTCATCATGCACTTCCATCAAAATATATTGTAAAGCTCCGACTTCTTGATATGTTCTGTAAATTTCCACAGGAGTTTATTCTATGTTTTTGCTTAAGTCTTCGACTATTGTGCTAGTCAAAGATACGCTAACTATATCATTCATCTCACAATGTTCAACTAAAGTGAGATCTTATTAATCAATATTTAATGTGTATCATATTGTTTTAGCAGCAGTCTTTTGTTGCCAGGGTTGTTTTGGATATTTTCATGAATTCCTTTAAAACGGAAAACACAATGCTAAAATATCCAGTTTAGGGAATTTGTTCTTTGTAAATATATTTATTGTGTGTAGACATTACTAGTTTATCTTTTCTATTTCAGTTTACCAGATCTTTTTGTGCTTGAATGAGTCAAAAATTTGTGTTAAGAGCCTTAACAAACAAAACATCCTCTTCAAATAGTCATCTACTCGACTGAAAATGACTAAAGTCCCCCAAAATAGCATCCAAAACTCCATCAAACAGCACAGGAAACAATTGATCTAGACCACTTTAAATAATTACAGAGAAAGATTGCAGTGAAGTCCAGATCTTTGCAGCAAAACAATATGACAGACTCAAGACTTATGCATCATCCTGTATGTGAAAATATAAAAAGTCCTAAATGATGAGTCTGATCAGTGATCAGATGATCAGTGCTTGAACTGAAAATAATAACACAGATAGACATGTGTCTACTATTACCTTTGTTATTCAAATTGTTACCCAGCAACCAAGAAGGTCATGTGAATACAAGTATGTCTCCTTGTTACTGGTTGATGTTTGGTTACCTGCCACAATATCAGTTAAATCTGGCTTCCAGCTTCAATCACAACAGGAGTCCTTCAATTACTGAAACATTTTGACACAGCCTTTTTTTGATTTTTCACCCACTGAGTAATTAACCTCGAAATTTTGCTCAAAGCTCTAAGTATTTGAGTGCAACCAAACTACATTTCCCTACACCTGACAAAAGAAATGCAATGGAAACAAAAAAGCAATGCACATGAACTCTGACAAAACTGTTTTTTTTGTTTGTTTTGTGAGTGAAAAACATGAAACTCAAAGACTCAGTTTCATTAATTAACACTAAAGTTCATTTTTGCCCATCTTTACACTGCAACTGCACCGTCTCCGCATCTGTTGTCCAGGCTCTTGTTGGATCAGATTCCTCCAACTGTTTGCCAACATAAATCCCCAGTAATGTCGAGCAGATACGAGGAATTTACTCTCATTTTAAGTCAAGTTACAATTGTTCTTGCATCAGAATGTATAGCAAATTTGGCTTTCTGAAAGAAAGATGACAGGTACATAAGTAACAAAGGCAAGAATAAAGATGTTTTGGGCCACTTCTTAATACGCAAGAACAAAATCTTACTAAGGGGAGGAATTTAGGTGTATTAAAATTGATCAGATTGTACAATTATGACATAAAACAAATGTTATGCTGTGAAGAGGTATTTGCCCCTTTGCAGATTTTAGGGGTGTAACAATACTTAAAAGCTCACAAGACAAGATATTGAGTTCAAGAGAATGAGATGGGATGAGATTTTAATATTACTTCACAGAAAACTGATTTCTGCTTTGTTGGGATATTCCACCTCTAAGCCAAAGTTTGTCTTTTGCCATATTCCCAAGAGTTAGATAAGTGAGAAAAAAGCATTTCATAACCAGCCCCGTAATTATCCCAATCAGGCAGCAGTCCGTTTGCTTTAGCTTAGCATAAAGCAATGTAAGGGAATGGTACCCAATAGCATTTTGTGTACAAAAGTAATTAAAATTAATAAATAATGATCATAATTTTTACTGGTGAACTCAATAATCTTCTTCTGTAAACACACAGCTTTTAACCCAGCATTTAACCCTCTCCAAATAAATAGATGTTCACTTTCTCATCTGTTCTTGACATTCTTTAAATGAAAACATGATATGGCTGCTTTTTTAACTACTTAAAGCTGCTGTCCAGAGTATTTGAGGGAGAGAGATATTTTTTGAATTCTACTACCAAGGCCCCTCCCAAAACATCCCCCACCCCCCCCTCACTTGCTCCCTCTAGCCCCACTAGCGGGTTAAGTATCGATCATCACCCGATTGTATTTTGTTATGGACATTTCAGAGGTGAGCGACTTCTCCATGGCTGACACTCTCCTCCAATATGGCGACTGTAAACAGGAGAGGCCTGTGTGAATGGCCTCATCATCACAGGTTTGCATGATGCGCATGTAAGTTGATTGACAGCCAACAAAGCGGAACACTTGAATTCTATTGGCTAAAAAAATTCGGCAGTCAGTGTGAAATGAATAGCAGTCTGTGGGAGGAAGGGGGGACTTGCGTTGACAACAAATGTTGTGGAGCACTAGCCTTTTATCATAGTATTGAACCCCACTATCAATTTAAAGATTTATACAACTTTGATACATAAATATATTCTCTGGACTGCAGCTTTAATGTTGTCAGACAGGTTCTCTTTAATTGATTTCTTAATTCTACAGATCTAGTGCCTGGTCATAATAATGCATGGACGAGGTTCAGCTGTCAAAAAAAAGTGTAAAAAAAGTGTAGTTAAAGCACAGGTGATGGATGATTCAACAAGGTCACATTTTCACACGGGGCTGGTTGACACTGAAATCTAGCACAGTTAACTGCCTACACCTCTTTTATATTATCTCTAAAGGTCAACCTTTGGCATCCGCTTCATTTTTCAAAGCTCATCTGAAGAAATTACATGAAAGAGAGCCACACCACAGACAATGTGTCAGGTGAAACTGAGTGAGTGTTTAGCACTCAGCTTGTGTTAAAAGAAGAGTGAGGTGATCCGTGGCAAACCACCAGGTGACCCGATTGCCATGACAGCACGTATGCAAGTGCCCGATAGTCTTTCTAAAGCTCTTCCAGTTAAAAGCATAAGGGATTTGAACATGAGACCATCAAGGTTGGGATTAGAACAGGTGAAAGATCTTATCAGATGGCAGGAGAGCTCAACTTTTTAGTTCAATATTAAGACTCTGCTTTTATGAAAGTTAATGTTCTACCAAGGGGTGATACAATGATGAGAAATAAAAGGTCGTGATCCCAGAGTTCCACTTGGGCCCTGGTGAGAATGGCGAAGGGAAGTCACAGAAATGACCCCTATTTGGTTCTGTGGGAGTTTGCTTCTGCTTACAAATGATCTAACAGGGACTGAGAACAAAATAGGGAGAGAACAAGAAAAAGAAACACTAATCTAATGAGTGAAGGAGCCAAAAGGAGACCATGAGGGATTTTTAAATACAGAAACAAAGCATAGTTTGTGAGAGAGGAATCAAAATGGGAGGGATACACAAGTGGCAAAACAAAACAACTGTAATGAGTAGAAGAAGGGTGCAATAAACAGAGGTGATCCAGAGGACATGCATATGTTTATCAGCAAAATACATTTAAAGAGATGAGAGAAAAGCAAGACTGCAGTTGTAAAACAATTTGGTAATCAAATAATCTTAACAAATAGTTTCTTAATAAATAAGTCATCTGATATACACTCTGGTATACAAGCTGTCTCTCTGATGAAAACAATGAACACCTTACAGCCTTTGTAGTTAGTTAGTCTGCTGTAAAACACAATTAACACCTTTTCACAAATTAATGCTGGTATGCTGTGAACACTTGAAGCCCATTTGAATGTCTGTGAACACATTCTTGGCATATAGAGGTTAATCTGATATAAATGGGACCTGTCTGTTTTGTCAAGTTCCTTGAGATAGCATTTGATGTAAAATAGCTCTATTTACCGTACAATAAGCAAACTGAAATGATACTTGAATATAATTATTTACATTTCAGAAACTCCTTTCATTAAAAACCTGCAAACAGAAAGAGGTAATAAACCCTCTTTGTCCAAAGATGAGTTGTCCGAATATCAGGATAACCCAGGAAAGGCTTCTCACAATGTGCTTGAGTCTTCAACAAGAATGTAAAGTCAGAAAAATCTAAAATTGTGTTTGTACTACAAACAACTTGAGAGACCTGTTGGATCACTGATTACCCAAAATGTCTTGTCTTAGTTTTTCTGAAAATATTGCTTTGACACAAATCTATTTGATGGCAAGCGAGCTCATGATAAATATTGTAAGCTAAAAATATAAACGCTCACTTCATAAGAGCTTAAGAGCAATATTAAACTAACACCTAACTTTCTCCCAAAATATGTTGAAAATCAGTTAACAAAGATGCACATTGTCTCTTTTCTATCCATGGTGTTGATTGTTTCAGGTCCTCACTGGACATCTATCTAATTTCTGTCTCCAACCTTTTCGTAAGTATTAAGAGTGCTGGATTTGTTTGTTCAAATAGTAATGATTGATGATGTCCATAGGTCATCCTATTTCAAGAACACATCTGCCTACAAATCCATTGTTTATGCTGGGTTTGTTTATTCAGTTTAACGTAGAGCCGGGGTCTGAACCTCTAGTCCTCTAGTGCCACCGTAGTACACTTATGGATGTATTATCTCTGTTCCACCACACGTGGAATCTCAAAATTCCAGGGCCCTCATTTATCAACCGTACTTACGCACAGATCTCTGCGTATTTTGTACTTGTGCGTAGAAATGTTCCTAAATTTAAGAAAAGCTCTGACCATGCGTAAGCACAGAATCTAGTGGTAGAACGGGGGAACTGCAACACAAACCGTTTTGCGTTGACCGAATGTGTTTTAGCAAAATAAGTTTGGATAAAACTTTCAGGAAAGGTTAGAAATTTGCCAAGGAATAAATGATTACATTCAGGGGGTGATCATGCATTGAGATCCTGAAAATCGCAATCTGGGGGTGTGGGGTGCATCGCGAAGGTCTGACCTCTTCATTTGCTTTTTTTACTTGTCACATCAAGCGCTTCAGTTTAAAAGGATATTGTTACACTTATAAATAAGAGGTTTGTAAACTGTACTGTGGAAACTAGATGGTCCTGCTTATCGGTGATGTAGGTTGTCGTTGTGTAAATGCGTACTGATGCCAACCAAAGCAATGTCTCCAATAACACTGGCCAAACGCATGTCAAATGTGGTGATCTCTGCACCGTCGGTAGAATGTCTGGCCTAGCTGTGTGCTGAGGGACGGTTTCTTGTATTTAGTTTGATATTACACCAGTTTTGTCTTTATTTCCGACAGGAACCTCTCCACTGTCCTGACCGCATTTACTGCCTCTGTCACTTTCTCCCAGGCAGTATTCTTTTTTTTATTGGTTACCCCTGAGCTGATAGAACCAGTCCGGCAATGTTCTGGACAAATTTGACTTTCCACAGAAGTGAATAACAGCAAATGAAACGATTCTTTGCTACATTTTCTTTGACATTTTCGTCATCTGTTAAATGTTTAAATGTCTGAATAAATCTGAATCAGAATCTGGTATTAAAATGAATTTGCGTTGAAAATGAAAAGTCTGTTTATCATGACTTTGTTTTTTTTGCCCCACTTATGTTTCACCTCGATCTTAGTGTTACTACAATGTCTTTTTTTGCTCTCTTGGCCATTATTTTCAGGAAGAATAAAAGGATTAAATGCATGTGTCAGAGGATGTGGTGTTACCAAATACAGTTAATTGAGGGTGTTCCGGTATGCAAATGACTGAACCTAGGTTTGCCAGTGTGGGATTTATCAACAGTTGATTGCAGATGAACATGCATATGACTGGCCACCTGACATTTGATCAATTCAGATTTTAACTGTTCATACGAACATTGCAAGTTTCATTTGTAGGATAGAATATACGACCGTTTCTACGAAAGTTTGATAACTGAGGGCGCTGGTGTGTTGGAATTACATTCTAAATCTTTCTGATTTAGTAAGACTGGTCTTTAACAAGTTTACTCATTGGCTATTGTTAATTGAACCCTCAAATGTATGCAAGAATATAGATTTTCAAATGTTTAAGCAACAAGAGAGCTATTACTCATTTTAAATATGGTACTCCTCATGCAATGTCTCATAATAAAACAATGCAACTTCAGGAAAGTGTTTGAACAACTTCATCTGAAATCTCCAGTCGGCTGCTAGCATAGCTTAATACCACCTTTTAATGTGACAAGAACACACACACAAAATTTTTTTTTGAACCAAACCATGTTTTTTTTCAAACACAAAATAAACCTTCTGTGCATACACCTTAATAAAGGGTGATCATAAAAGGTATGTGGGTAATGTAAAATTGTGATTGAGTAACTGGCTGTGAGAAGAGTTTTGTTCAAAAGTTTAGTTTTCACAGCATACTAACAAAAGAAAAAGACATTGTAGGAATCAAACATTTGCCGCTGTACTTACCCATCCGGACAGCAGATAGGGTGTTGGTCTTGCTGACAAAGAGAGGTGCCATAGTCAGCAGCAGGACGACGACATAAATCGACAGCAGCAGTGCTGGCAGAGCCGGCATCTTCCACTGCTCCTCATGGAGAATAGTCTGCTGGCTGCCTGTACCGCCACCTTCAAGAGAAATAGAAGAGCCATTACTACAGACAGATATGATATATGATACTACTGTGGCATATTACATATTATTTAAGCAGTGACACCCATTTTTTAATAGCATTGGTTATTAACAAGGACTGTGTGAAAATTTCCTCCAAAGATCTGGTCTAATACTTCACACAAGCTTCACTCAAAAAAATAGGTGAAAAATCAGATGACAGAGAGAAAACTTGATGTAAAAAATATGTAAAAAATGGTAAGCACACAGGTAAAGGTTGTAGGTTGTTGGGTTTTATTTATACAAGCACATAACAGTTTTTCTCACTGTCCGACATTAAATCAGACTATGGTTTTCTATTTTATTATTTCTCTTTGTTAAAAAGAATAAGAAGATTTTTAAATAATTTTCTTCTTAAGTAGTCATTTAAGTAGACTTCTTTGGCTTCCGGTAGAATTGTGTTTAAACATAAGCACTTGGGTCAATAGTTTTGGGTATCCTTCCACAAGACCATAGTTTCCTGAAATTATTGCCCATTTCTCTTGACAGTAAACAGTCAAATAAAGTAAGATTTGCACACCTTTTTTGTGGGAACTGAGAGCAGGGCATTCTGATTACCACTCCAACATATTGCCTCTTTTGTACTTAGGCCACTTTGCAGCTAATCTGATGTAATGCTATTGGTCAACACTTTAGGTTCACTTAAATGATTGTTTAGCTGTAGAGGCCAGGGAAAAAAACTTAGGGAAAATATCAATTCTTAAAGATGATCTACTTTATATCATAGAACAAGGTCAGATTGTCAAATTTAAGCATTTTGTAAGTTACAGTTACTAGTTATTTTTAAACTACTTACCCCAGCTTAAAGTCATTGTTCATTTGGAAGACCCAATCGGGCCTAAGCCTTTATTTTTCCCCTGATGTCTTAAGACGTTGCTTTAATATTTCCAGATTATATCCTTCACAATTCTATTTTGGCGAAGTGTTTTGTAGTTCCTTCTGCAGCAAAACACATGCACCAAATAATGCTGCAAACTCCCTACTTTACAGTTGGGTTGTTTTCTTAGGCTTCCAACCTGCCTCTTTTTTTTCAAATGTAATAGTTATAGTAAGCAAACTCTTCTAACTTTATTTCATAAAAACTACAGTACATTTTACCAGAAATGAAGGACTTTGTTCATGAGTGCATACTGTAATCTGCCTTTTTTATGTTGCTTTTGGAGTCATGACTAGTCCATATTTGTGTGGCATTTCAGCCCATGCTGGTGCAGGATTTGTTTCACTGTGGATAATGCTCTCTTACCAGTTTCAGTCAGCATCTTCACAACTCTTTTGCTTTTTGTTCAAAGGTCTACTTCCTGAACGGTGTGATGGCTGGACATACATATCATGCTTAACTTTGCATTTACCAGTTTGAACCGATGAACATGGCACCTTCCAGCATCTAAAGACTGGCCACAATACTTTCCCAGTCGGTGAAAGTTTGCATGAATCTGCTGTAATGTGGTCAGTCGGCAGTGCCACTTAATAATTAATATGTTATCATCAAATCTATTTTCAGTTTAGAATTATCCAGTCCAGGTTTGATCTGTCTACATATTTTGGAAGTTGAATAGGAGGTGCTTAAAAAAATAATGAACTACCCCAGTTAGGTTGGCAGTAATAGAAAACCAATTAAACATGCTTGCTTTGTGGTAACCTTGCGATGCTCACAAACTGTTCTCTTTGTCTGTCCTGTAACCATAATGATGCCACAGAAACTACTTTAAAAATCAGGGTGCATCTTCAGGGCTTAATTAATCCCGTTTTGTCAGGTAGAAGCCTTTATTGATAGAATCCATCAATACTACCACTTTTCTGAAGGGGAATGTTTTATAGAAATATGAAAACGAAAAACTCCAAACTTTCCATTTTATCTGATGTAAATATGCTGAAAGAAGCACAATCAGATGTGAAAAGTTTCAACACTAGACAACTAGAGCTACATTCCAAGTATTCAGCTTAAACCAAAGGCTATTGCACATGGATAGAGGTAATGCAGAAAATATTTTGACTTATTTTCCATCTGGGTCCATTGAATGTCTCCTCAATAATGAAAAGAAATCCCACTCTTTTTCTACTGCGGGTGCCACCAGGCACTGATTTTGTTGAGGTTACAAGCAGCTGCCTCCAAAATAAATCTCATGTTTCCCAACATCCATTGCAACATTTTTTATTATTTCAAAAGAGAAATAAAAGGGACGAATAGCTGAGGAAAACTTGAAATAGAAGAAGTCATACAGAGGAATTGTTGAAGTTTTAATATCACGCATATACAGAAAGAAAATAAACAAAAATGGACGATGATCTAAGAGATGAAAAGTAGGGCAGAAAGAGAGTGTGATGTGAGCATTGACAGGAAATGAGAACTGAATGCAGGTAGAAAAAACACACAAACATGATGACAACAATTAATTAGGGAATTTCCTGTAGGAAACGCTATCATGTCAGCAGGCAAACAGAGCCAGCGGGACCCTGCTGATACAAACCAGCACCGCAGCTCGCTGCAGCAGCTCCAAGGCTAATCACAGTCGCAGCTCTATTAGCCGTTTTCAATCCAATCTCATTTTACATTGGAGGCATTTAGCTGACACACATTCACAGCAATTTACATAGAGCGTAGCAAGGCATTAGGCTCACTTCATCAACTTCACAAGTGAAGATGGTATGGGTCACTGCAGCCGCAATAAAGACCAAACTTATGTTCACAAAGACATAAGAGGTAATACTGTGGAAAAGAAAGTTAATGAAAATAGCAAGTTTGATTTAAGTTTAATTTATGCAATAACACAACAAGGAATCACACCACTGCATTTAAATTTTCTGGAATATATCATACAGCAAATGTTCCTGCAAACATACATTGTAGTACCTACATGTACTAAATGAATACGTTCCTGAATGGAACATGAATACTAAATATTTGGTTTGCCAAAGCCTACTTTTCTGTAACACTGTAACTATGGCACAGTTCTTTCTGTATTCCACATAAAAGTATTTTAAAGATGCTTTCACACTGTTCTTATCTTGCTGCATATGTTGGCATCTAAAAGCAGTTCTTAGGTGGGTGTAAATTTGGAAAAATTGACTGCATTTTGTAAAGATCAAGTGTTGTTGTGTATATTTTGAAATTGCAGTGCTCTATAAACAGTCTATGAGAGCTCCTAAGTGGTCATATATTAAATGGCTGAATTAATGAGAAAATAAGGCCAACTCCCCTGCCAAGTCAGCCACTTCAAACATTCAGCATAGTTAGGTGCCAAAGAATATTTTTGAATAAAGGAAAAACAGTGGCAGCCTGGCTTTGTTGGATGTGTAGAAAGTTAATGCTGGAGGGTTAATTTGTTCAAAGCATGTATTTTTCCTCATAACACTGGAAGGTTGAAGAAGATATATGGCAGATATATAGCGTCGAATGTAGCTAAAACAATATAAATGTTGGTACTCCAAAGGTTTCATGAAATTAAAGGGTGTTTATTGTCATATTAGAGTTAAGAAACAGAATACATATTTTGCTGTTTATTGTTGGAAAAAATATATATAGACAGACTAAAATTAGATAAACAAAAATTATTTAAGACACAATCAAATATAGCAAACTGCATGTGTATAAGATCTAAAAAAATGGTGGACAAAACAACTGAAATTATGTACTAGAGTCTCTAAAATAGGCACTAGCATTTTTTCGTCCCCTATTAGGGACCCATATTAGATCCTTCTGGGTCAAATCTACCTATTTATGAGACAACCTTTCTATATTGATATAAATATCCAAAATCATTGGAAAGCTAAGACTTTTGACATTTTAATGATGTTTGCCAATCCAGGATACACTAATAACTGTAAACACCCATCTATCCATCCATGCCTCCATTATCTATACCCTCTATGCTATGCAGGGTTGCGGGGGGGCTGGTACCTCGCTCCAGCAATCATAGGCCGAGAGACGGGGTACAACGTGGAAAGGTTGCCAGTCCATCGCAGGGCAACACAGAAACACACAGGACAAACAACTATACATACTCTCACTCATACTTAAGGGCATTTAGAAAGAAAAATTAACCTAACAGTCATGTTTTTGACTTTGGGAGGAAGCTGGAGGACCCGGAGGGAACCCACACATGCACTAGGAGAACATGAAAACGCCCTTCTTCTTCCCTTGGATTGGCTGTTGGTAAACAATTGGTGCATTATCGCCACTGACTGGTATAGAGTGTTGACCAGGATGTCAATCAAGGATTATATTCTACAATACAACTGTTAATTTAAGATAACAAAATATTGCCGGATAACTTCTACTACTTAAGTTACTTCTGAGTAAATCAACTAAATCTAGTTTCATTTTAATTGTATTTAGGTTTTGAATCAAGTGTTGTCTTTCATTCTCATACTTTTTACAGCATAACGTTCTATTTTATTGTATTATCATCTCCACAATACTCTCCTTTTCTATTGTATTGTTTCCCTAAAATTACACAGCACACTACCAGAGGTATTAGCTTTTGATTGACATCTAACTTGATTTAATATGTGAAGGGTTACCCCCTCCACCAGTTAGGTTTTGCCCTTGCTGTGGCAAAATCTTCAACTATTGACTGTTGGGTGAAAAGTACCTTCCCCTATTCTTATGTATGTAACTCAAACAAGTCCCAGTGCAGTTTAATGGTGATTAACACGGCCTATAGGATTCTGTAAATCCAGATATCTCTCATAAGGGGTGGGCTTTATTACTGGACTTGCAGCTAGCATGAGTAAAATGACTTTTTTCACACAGATGCAGAAGAGTTATGCACAGTTTGGCACTTCCAAAACGAGATACAACACAGAGGATGCCGTGGAGCTTTGTTTGAGGAGAGACAATTATGATTATGCTGAGCGTTTTTTGGGGTAGTTTTTAATCAAGGACAGTGATGGGTTACGCATTTTCTATGGTGAGGACACATCCTCTAGCACATTTTGTTTTGTTCAAAAACATGTGCAACACACAAATTCTTTGGTTTATTACTGACAAATTTGGTGTTATTAAAGGTAATACAGTACTTCAGGCTGTAGACCCAGTATGTTTTGCTGTCCACCAATCTATGCTAAAACAACTTTATAAGCATGTATTTTTTGAAAAATAAATAGGCGGACTGAAAATGTTATCTTTTCCAGTGTATTCAAGATCATATTAATCAGTCACAACAGCACTTAGACAGATTGTGAGAGGGGGAACCTCAGAGTGTTTTCTTACCAAAGAGATCTCAACCATGCCTCTACTCCAAATGGTTCAAGAACAGCTTTAATTTTAATTTGGGTATGCTTTTGTTATAAACATTTTGGGCCAAAAAATGCAGGAATTTGAAGTGGTAAATGCTTCGAGATAAATGCATTACTCGTCACAGGTGATTGCAAAGATGGGAAACCTTTACGCATACGCAGGTTAGGCTCTGCCAAGACATTTCGGGCTACTTTAGAGTTTGTTAGAATTCAATAAATAATCAATAAGTTGTGAAATAGAAATGTTTTCCTATATTTTCGTTGGTAACTATGTGGGGATATTTGTTGGGGGAGCGCATCAGGCTATATTTCTGTTGTCTAAAGACATGTATAGCCTGACCAAATAGATTTTGCTTACTTCTTATGCAAAAAAGATGTCACTTCTACAATGCATTTGTTATACTGCAACCTAGACTGAATGGAAAATACCAACCATTAAAAAGCATTCACAGCAAATGGCTGTATGCGCATGTGCAAATAAAAATGTTTGGCAAAAGTTAAAATGGTAAATTTTTAAATTTAACTACGTTTAACACTGACCTCTGAAATCATATGGGAATAAAGATGGCAAAAAAGCATCTATTTATGAATACCCTCTGCAAATAAGAAATGAGATCAAATGAATTCAACAAACTTAAAATATCAGCAGTCATCTTTCAAATCCTATGACTTTCAACCAGAAATTGCAGGCTCTTTTGTCTTCTAATATATTTTCAACATAATTGCTTTCTGAACAATACATTTGTATGCTAAACCTGCCAATTTGTCATTCTTGGGCTGCACGACATGAAGGCAATACACTCAACAGACAGCAGTTTCATAAATATGGAAACATCCAGCACATTATCAAATGGTTATGCTGAAAATGTTCCTATCTATGCTGTGCAGATCCATATTAATTTTACACATGCTGAGACTCATGCTCTCTTCTTAGAAAAATTGCTGGCCCTTGTTTAGTGTATAAAGACACCAATTCTTAGCTATCAAATTAAATGTTTAAATAATTGAGTTGTGATTGCAAGGCAAAAACAATACCGTTCCTCTGTCAATTTCGGGCTATTCTGGTAAAAGATTAAACGGTTGATAAAACACAAGATTATAACCCCAAGACAGTAGTAGTGAATCAGTCACTACAGCTCAACTTCAATTACAAATAATTCACACAATAGGTCCTGCATTGGGTCTCATAACTCACAGTGAACCTTTATCCAAGACAAAAAAATGCCTTATAAATCATTATTAAACTTCATGCTAAAGCGAAACATAGCCATATACAAGATTTGAAAACTAGTTTTTAAATATCCCATGAAACTAAATTATCATCACAGAGGAAGCATAAAGGATAAATATTAAATTCAAATTTTCTGCTACATGAGTGACTCACTCTTACCTCACTGTTCAATTATAATACAGTTGACTTTGCAGCTCTTTTATAGAATTTAAATATGTATCCTTAGTTGTAAAACATTATAGATTTTAAGGAAATAGCCCAAAAATATGCCTGTGTTAAATTTTTCTATTTTTGAGATTTCAGTAAGGAGCTGCAGATTTATCCATTGTTTACACAACTGGAACTTGCTAAATATGGTAAATAATCTCCTTAAGGTGTCCTCCTTAATCTTTATGGTAAAAAACAGTTTGTGCTTACAAACCCAATTTGTTGTTGAACATAAGGGATAGATATAGCAACATTTCTGTGACATGCTAGGCCATAAAACTTCCTTGATCAGATCACCAGATTATCTTCTCTCAGATGGAGTTAGGGTAAAAGAAAATGGAAAAAAAAGGGAAAAAAGGCTTTCACCCAACAAAAGAGGAGTTCTTCGAATTAAGCACCCCATCTGTTGGGTAATGGGCCTTAATGCTCACCTAAATATAGGATATTAGCTTTCTTTTCCTTCAGGGGATAAGGAGATTTTGTTTTGCAGCAATGGCATCATGAAGCACAGTCTTGCTGACTCAAACCATTATAATGACATGGTAATCCTCTCATTTAGCTGTTGACACGCGACGCATTTCTTCCTCTGAAAACAGCAGACAGGGAAGAGAGAAGTTTGATCTCTGACTTAACACCAATCACTCTTATATAAAGTAAACATATGACCATAAATATCCATCAATTCAGGGTGTTTTGCTATATTATGAAAAAAAATCACAGTTTTATGACACTCATAATAAAAGGAAATAAAGGAAAAGAGAAACTAACATAAAGGTTGCATATTTCAGAAATGTTTATATTTCAAACATAGAGCTGATTTTATGTTTTACTATCCTTATCTTACTTTGAAGTTTGTTGTCAGTTCTTTATAATAATAGAAACAGTCACAGACAACACAATAATTATTGTACTCAAATTTCCGTCTTGGTCGGACTGGCTCATTGAACCTTTCGTCAGGTCAAAGAAAGTTTGAAGTTACAGTGACTGCATAAATACAGTGGAGTCAAGAGATTCAATTACATTATAAAGTAGACTGGACCTATGTTTGCATATATTCTTCCCACAGGTTCCTGCTTTTCTTGAAATATGGAGTAGCATATTCACTAAATGTGTTTAGCTATCTAAAACGTACTATAGAAGCATTGCAACACTGAGATAAAATTTATAAACACATATGCACTGTATAAGTGACACTCAAATGTCATATCAATGACTGAATAACAATACCTAATTCCATTTTACGCTATGCAGACGCTCTGTCTGCATGCCAAGGATGCTGATTAGGATTCAGGCACCTCGGCATCCCAATGCTGGAATAGTCTCCACCTTTCTTTCCTATCAGTCTGACTCACTTTCTGAAAAATGTAGCTAATTACTAATTGACCATCTGGGGGCACCCATAGAATGTTAATCAAATATCAAACATTTGTAGCCAAATAGTCTGAATATTCGGACTCAGTAGAACACTTTACATTTTACACCCTTCATCCCAATATAGACATATTATACAAAACTGGGACACATGCTGAACCCCTATGCTCATACAGCAATTTTCCAGAAATAGTTCCATTAATTTTGATGCCAAAGAAAGATCTGGGATCCATGTTATACACAATCAATGTGTTTTATATATGAGAACCCAAGAGCTCCAAGTAAATTAAAAAGTACTATCTTCCATTAAGTGCCTAAAATACAGTAAATACAGTGGAACTGGAGAGCTAAATGAAATAACACCCCAAGGAAAATATCCCGGTTCCTGGTAAAAGTTTCTCCTGTTAAAACATGGCCTAGGAAACCATCAGCCAAGAACCAACATACCAGAAAATTTTTATTCAACAATGGCAGTAATCAGTCAGAACGTGTTTGCATTGATTTGCAGTGACCCTCTTAAATGACAAGCGGGCAAAAACCATGCCAGCAAAATGTCTCACACTGCATAACAGCTGTCAGATTCCCTTATTCAGGGATTTGATGTTTCAGGCTTACCCTTAATTTGCCACTCATCCAACTGTTGGCATTTTATCTTTCAAAGAAGAAAGGTTAAATTAGGATTGACAATGGAGTAAAACCCACAAAATTGAATGATCTGAATCTGGCTAGGTTTCAGACAGCTCATTGCACCTGAGAATTAGATAAAGATTGAGAAATTATGACTTCAAGGTAAAAGAATACCTGCTGAGTCTTCTGTTGCTCCTCATACAGGAGCTTATTTGCAAATGCTAGTTATGACATGCACTTTGGAAGGCCTCCCACTCAATTACTGGTTAGAGCAGTGTTATGGTAAAAAAAAGTATCTC
This sequence comes from Valencia hispanica, assembly GCA_963556495.2. NCBI lineage: Eukaryota > Metazoa > Chordata > Actinopteri > Cyprinodontiformes > Valenciidae > Valencia > Valencia hispanica. Next base: position 11,158,499 of record OY747713.1, on the reverse strand, counting down.
AGGGTTTCCATAATAAAGAAGACTTGAGTCCCAGAAGGCGTTTAAGTATTTAATACAAACATGCCTAATTACATAACAATTTTCCACCACAGCAGCTTCTCCAATAAGATCTTTTTCAGGCCTAATGTAGGACCTGTAGTGATTTGTGAAAGGTGATGTGTTGAATTGTGTTGGCATGTGTTGTTTATCATAGGGTGCAAAAATATTTTTTCAATCTAGCAAACCAAAATGTTCCCAACCAAGCTGATCATCTTTCACAATGAGATTCACATTTATCAACTGCTGCAGCTTCCTCTCTGCATGTGTCATGTTACCTGCTCTGCACACTGTACTATTCAAATGTTTTATGAACTGAATTGTCATTTAATCACATGAAAACAAAGAATAGCACGCTAGAATTAGCCTAGCACTGCACTGCATAAGAATGCAGTCAGTAGGGCAAGATCGATGGGGTAAGGAGACTGTCAAAATAAAAGCGTATTGACAGGTTAAAATGTGTACATGTTGGTCAAAAGTTGTGCACGACTACAAATTTGTAAACTATTGAATGAGCCAAATCACACATAAAACAGGAAGTGTATATTTTCCCTGTGAGAATGCAGTTTCAAAAGTTACTTCTGAAACAAATCACAAATACAAATTGCACATTTACAGTTGCGGTTTCTTTATTATGAAAACGAGGAGCAAGGTGTTTGAAAATACACATTTCTTCTTTGAGAATACAAAGTTGTGACCGAGAGCATGGTCACGTGATCAAGGGTTCATTAATGGAGCTTGGATAAGTCGATGAACACAGTGCCTGTCCAGTGCCTGTCCAGAATGGCGATATTGTACCTCAGGCTTGCCAACTGTCATAAACCAAAACTACAGTAGATACAAGATGCTTGAGTACTCTGTGGTGTATTCTTGTTCGAATCTGCATACTATTGGGAAGGGAGCTTGGGGGATTACTTTTAAAAAGTAAGATTGAACATTTTTAATGTTTGAATTTTGTAAATATAATATTCCTGTACTGTATTTATGTCCACCAGCAAAAACGTAGCTAGCTAACCTTAGCTTCATGTTTAGTGTCAGTGTTCCCCGGCTTTGAAGACTGAGAGTTCCCAAACACCGACTTATTACACCAACTAACCAATTATTATAACCGACACAAGAATGCTACTTCAGAAGTAAAACTAATATGACTAGTGTAGCAGGGAGACTTAATGCCCAGAAGTAACTCAATACATGGAAGACATGCAGAAAGCAACACAGTGCAGCTGTGCACATCTTACGCTGGTTTAATATTGATTACCTGGTGGAGGTGTGTTGTTTGTAAACTGATTTTAATTTGGAGCTTTTAATTATAACCGCTTCTGTTGATCTTTTGAGGATCAGAAGCCTTTAAGGGCAAAGACTCAGACGAGGAGAACATGTTGATCGGTTTTATATGTGGGAGGTAAAGCCCATTCTCATTATTTTATTAGACCTGTGTTTGGTTAAGGTGTTGAACTAACCTAATTTTTATACTTTTGTGTAGGTTGTCCTGCTACTGTTTCAGTTATTTAGATCGTTATTGTTTTAGTGATATTTTTATATTGATTTTTTTAATAGAGGGAGTTCTTGTTTATTATCTGTTTAGTGGACATATGCTGTCCCTGGAAGTGAAGCTGGGGTTTAGTTTTTAGCTTTTTGCCTAAAGGGACAAGATGAAGGGGGATTTTTTAATTTTATTGTCGTGTTCCCTTTTGTTGTGTGCACTTACGTTGGGGAGCACCTAAGTGTTATTTATTTTTTATAAATATGATTTTATATTGAGGAGTCTGTTGTATTTTCTTTCTAGCTTAAAATATTGTATTTTAACTTGTGGTTCAAAGCATTGATATTAGTTGTGAAGCAAATAAAATGTATATTAAATTTTTCAAGCGTCTGTATTTTACAAACTTATCTGTGTAAGAAATCTTGCAGAAGTAAAAAGTAAAATAAAAATAAAATGGTAATATAGAAAAGTAGGAATAAAATGCTTAGAAAAAAGATTCAATCAATCCATCACTTTAAATTACAAAATTACATCTCAAAGTGCTTTACAGATTAAAATTACCTCACATAAAACCACATTCCCATCCCTCCCCCACATAATTAAAAACATTATCTCAGTTATACCCCCCTTCCCCCAAACCAACCCTCAATTGTAAAAATTGTTATTACTTATTTATTTATTGTATGTATATATATATATATATATATATATATATATATATATATATATATTTTTTTTTTTTTTTTTTTTTTAATAAACTTCACAAAATGTTGCTGATTTAGGAAAAATATTTTAAAAATGATAAAGTGGAGGAGGAGCAGTCTAAACTAGAATGCCTTTGAAAATTAAGTTTTAAAAATTCAGAATCATATTGTAATGCTCCATGAAAAGTTAATCACATTTTTACACCACAGGAAATATGTTCATGTACTTTTGTTCATACCCTTGCAACATTGTAAATAAAAAACACAAAAACCAAGCAAACCACATGACCTTCTCGAAATGCTACTGACTCCTTCTAACCTTTTATATTGCCCCTTTGCCTCGTTATTTGCACCTCTTCACTAAATAACGAGAAATTACAACGAGATGGCACTACATAAATACAAGTATATTATACTTGAAACACTTTTATACTAATGCGTCAGATTTATATGTTGCGTAAAAACAGATTTGGACAACAAATCATGAGTGGTAATGACTTCTTTGCCTTCTGAGCTCCAGCTGTCTTGCAGAGTCTGTGTTTCTGAACTTAGTTTGATTAAACTGCAGTATTTGATGCCCACGGATAAAAATCTATTTCCGGATCAGATGAACACCAGATAATCAGATTTAGACCCCTTTCCGAATCAAACAAAAAGGTCAGTAACTCAAAATTAAATTACATTTTTGCAAGTGGGTAACTGATTAGTGATTCAGGTGCAATTTGTGTTGACATTAATTCCGTTCATCCTGAGGATTTTCAGGTTGTTTGTGTTATTAAAAAACAATCCAGTGCCATTTTCAAAGAGCGTGGTGCATGCAATGAAGAAGGCACCTGATATTACATTGATTAGGCACCCTAATCTTTCAGAGATTTATAGGTCCCACTTTGACGCAGAGTTTTACTGTGTTTTTCAAATCCACTCATACTGTTGATTTAAGCCTCACGGATGCTAAGCTATCACTAATTAACAATTAAGTGGGGGTTTCTTTTTGGGTTTTTTAGGAAACGCATCCCCTTTAAATTAAGACAAGGGAATTCCTTAACAAAATACTTTAGACCTTAGCAATACAGACCATAATAGTAACATGATGGGTTTTACAATGCAAATTCTCTATCATGCAGAGATAAAAAGAGATTGAAAAAAATAGAAAAGAGTTAGAGTGAAGGTCTTGTTTTCCATTACTATTTTTCAATACAAATATTCCTGTTTATGTCGAGTACATCTCAGTAATTAGCAAGTAATTATAATAGCATATATATTATACATGCATGAATGTAATAAATTTTTAGAGCTTTTTTGTCTTTTTTTTTTTCATGTGGTATCAAAATGACTACCACTGAATTCATACAGTAACTCTGATGATAATTTGTCACCTCTAAGTTTTGTTAATGCAAATGTTATACTACGGGCCCGTCCACACGGAGACGCGTTTCGCTGTATACGTATAAATGTTTTATCGTATTAGCGTTTCGTCCACACGGATCCGGCGTTTTCGGAGACTGAAACCACTATTTTTTGAAACCGGATCCCAAAGTGGATAAATCTGAAAACGACGCCCTTGCTATTTCGTGTGTACAGCGAATCCGTATATTTTCTGAAACGATGATGTCATCACATCACGTTTCGGCTGCGTCACACATAACTGCAACAACAATAATGGCAGACTGCTGCAGAAGCTTCTAAGCCTACTAGCTTTATTACAGCAAAATCCAATGCTTTGTTATAAATGTATTCTTCTTGGTTCGTATACACCGCGCAAGGTTATGCACACGCTCAAAGTCTTCTTCTCCGTGTATAGTGTTCTCTGTGGCAGAATTACAGCGCCCCATACTGGTCTGGCATATATACTACACCGTTTTCAGTCGGTTTCAGTGGTTTCGTGTGGACGCAGATATTTCTTGAGACGACGCCGTGTTTGCGGAATTATTTTTTAGAACGAGGAAAAAAAATTACCGGATAGGGAACGTACCGGCTTCGTGTGGACGTGGCCTAAATGGCATAGTGGACTGTCTGGAGGTTTCTAACAACGTCTTTGGTCCTTCTGAGTTCCGGCTGCTGTGGTGGGATGGTATTGGTGGGCTCTGGGGGGTCTCCTCTGCTTGCTGCTGAACGGTCTTGCTGTGGGGGGTTGGTGCAGGCCCTGAGCCACAAGCAGGGAATATATCCCAGGCTTGGCCGCCATGAGGTGAAATGGCAGCGTGCTTGGGTCAGGGGGCCTCAGTGTCTCTTTGGCCTGGGGACTGCTGCTCCTGTGTGTGTTGTCTGTTGTGTGTTTCAGGCCTTCTAGCAAATGTGCACCTCCAGGTGACAAATTTCTTCACATACACCCACTTAACACACACCTATTTCCACATACTCAACCACCCACATATAGACACCAATAATCCAAATGGTTGAAGGTCATACAAACACAGGTTACTATTACAATAAGTTTGCCCGCCTACTTTGATGCACCTTGAGCTTAAACGCAACTGCAAAGACTGACAGCTGCAGTGGGAAATTTACACACAAATCGACACACAGATTAAAGGCACTATGTCACCTTTAAAGGAGCCGTATGTAAGATTGTGGCCAAAACTGGTACTGCAATCACTTTCAAATTACTGTAGAGCGGTGTATCCCCTCCCCGTTCCCCTGACTCGAGGTTGCCAGATAGGCTCCAGAATCCAGCAGGAACAAATTCTTCTCTGTTTTCAGCCTTCTCCATCTTGCAAAGGCATGTCCTATACAAATCCTTGTTTTATTTCGGACTTTGTTACAACATATTTCTGAATGATAGCGAGGTCTGTTAGGTGTAGTAACGTTAGATATTTTTTTATCCAAAACACTGTTGTAGCTGCAGCTGTAGTAACTAGAGCAGGTCTGGCAACCCCGATGCCAAAACACTACTGACTTCGTGATTGGTAGATGGGTAGAGGGTGGAGCCAAAACACAAGATGACATCATCAACATCAGTTGAGGGCTGCAACTTCACTTTTTAAACGACAATATTCTGGTCGTACTACTGTTGTCAGTGAAATAAGTATTTGAAATGAACATGATTTCTTCATGTCTAGTGACATATCAGGCCCATTTTATGATTAATTGAAATACATTTCTTACATACAACTCATTTAAATGTGGAATTTCTGGTTCAAAAAGAACAATTGTAATTTTGTTAAAAAAATTGCTGTAATAGTGGCTTGAATGGAAAAGAATTGAGTCCTTAAACTTTCAGAAAAAATTCTGTAAATATCTAAAAGTATCATATACAAGCAGTAAGACTGATCAACATTGCCCACCAACCATATATGAAGGGTATTAGACCTCAATGCAGCTGTCTGGGGTTTGACTCCCTACTCTGGGACCTTTGCTGCATTTTTTCCTCCCCTTCTCTCTCTATCCATTTCCAGGCTGATCTGCTGTTAATAAAGGCCACTAGTGCCAAAAAACAGTTGCACACTAAACTTAACTTGGAAGAATAAAAAATAACTATAGTTAAATGTAAATAACGTTACTGATTTTTTTTAAACATAGAAAAACATGAATATGATGAAGAAACAACAATGCAAGGACAAACTGATGATTAGACAAAAGTGCACATGAGCAGATAAGAGGAAGGGCCTGTACAGGAGTGTGAAGGTGACAGATTGACCCATGGGTCTCTTTTGTCCCTGAGAGACTTGGACCGACCGGGTGAAAGTTCCGGAGGCAAGCCAGCAGGGAAAACTACCAACTCCACTGTCAGCAAATATAGAAGAGTTGGAAAATGGAAGGATGGACGTGGAGAGAAAGGGATGGTAGAAATTTATAGTCAATTAGAGTGGGTGAGGCAAATCTTATGTGGAGGTGTGCATTAACTTACTCTAAGTGAGAAGGGAAGGGGGAGGTGAGGACAAAATAGGAGCTTGATGAGAAGAAGTAGAAGGAAATGGCAAGAAATAAAAATATATTTATTCGCATGTCTGACTGTATTTGTCTCATTTTATCCTCTTTTCAGATCTCCAAAACTACAAAATAATTCAAATAGAAAGGTAGTTATGAAGAAACTATAAAAAAGGTAGGAATGAACATGATTGTATTTTTGAAGCAAATTAGCATATTTTAATATAATCTGTTTCCTAATATTAAAAAGCTACCTAACACTGCCTTTTGGATATTGACAGCAAAGAAAACATTTGGTCAGCCTCCGTCAGTCAGAAAATGTGTTGCAGGTGTTTATCTCTTCCAGCACTAATCATCATTGATGGGAATATTACACCTAGAGGAAATGCTAATTTTCTCTCAAGGCACCCCAAATGTTTTGAATAGAAACACTAAAACTGACAGCAACAAATCACAGAGAAAAAGAAACAACATTAATCAATTTCACCTGTATGGAAGACAGCTGGCAGCTCACTCTTACTCATGATGTGTGACGTTAACATCTGGGGTCCAGTCAAAAATAATGAATTAGCTTATTCGTCTTGAAAGTCCTACTTATCAGAAACTTTTTCCCCATCAGAGCCTGTAAGATAAAGTGATATGTCATTCCTTCATGCTGTTTTTGCTTACAGCCTTTTACCAGGTACTAAATGTGTTTTCAATTCTATAATTTATTGGAGTTCTATGTGTACTAAGAATATGAAATGCCACAACTGAAGCTAATTTAAAATTGCATTCCAACTGCTCTACAATGCTGAAAATTAAGCAGTCCAAGGATGGTCTAAAGAGTTTCTTGAAGAGCTGTTCTTTTGCATATGTAACAGAAGCCGTTTTCAGACAGAAGTTCTGGAATATTTGCAGACAATTCCATTCGGTGTTTTACCGGAGTTGTGTTTTCAAACACAACACTTTTTTCCGGAACATTGCCTTTCGGCTGCTTTCACACAGCAGGAAATGTACCGGAAGATCCTGATGAATGTCTGGGGGGTGCGGGGGGTTGTATGTGGATATGACGGAAACTTAGTGCAGTGGGCATACATGTCATTTCCCCAAACAAATGGATTATTGCAGAGATGGTCGACGAAGCAGCAGATCTACTCGCAGTGCTCGTCTTTTTGATGTGTGCAATTTTGCACACATGGAAACGCTTAAGAGACATCGAGGAAGAAGCTGAAAGGAAAATAGTGACATTTATACGTCATCAATGCGTGCGCTCACAGCGTTCCCTTCCCCCCTCCCCTTTCCCCACCGCCCCACACCCCTCCAGCTTTCCCGGAACATTACCTGATAATCTGAACGCAAACTTCATACCGCGAAAAGTCCGCTCTTGATACTGGGCCTTCATCCGTAAAATTACAGGTAAAGGGTACCCGGACAAAATCCGGAAGATTGCTTTCAGACTCAAAAGCAAAAGGAAAATTACCTTTATTCATGGCCTGTTTGAAAGGGGCTAATGAGTAAGATTTCCCTAGCTGTTGAGAGTACACAATGTTACCCTTGGAGAGATTGTAATGGTATCTTATTGGGGTGCACACATTCTTGGCTTGGTCAACAAAGAATTTAAAGCTGGACTGCCATAATTGTATCATGGCTAGTTTAAAATCACGTGACAAAGAGAGGAAGCAGTGCCATAAAAGTAGACATGCCCTGTCCTACCAACAGGAGAAGGTCATTTAGCCAAGACAAGTGCTACAACTCCAGGTTGTGCCAAGGCTTGGCAGTGCTGGTTGCTGGGAGACTATAGCATCTTGCATCTTTTCAAACTGCAGTTTAAATGCTAATTATACATGTGAAAAAATAGACCCAGCATAGTGGATAGCCTTGTGCTGAATTAAAGAGCGAAACACCAGGTAACAAGTTTTACATATTAATACATTTTACAGAAAGATGTGTGTTGCTTTCAAACCCCCCAAAAGCCTTGGTCTAGTTAGCTTATGATAATAAACAGACAAACACAGATCTGGAGTTTTTGTGCATGATTCCTGTGACTTCATTCATGAAAAAAATGCCAGTGAGAGTTGTTGCAAGTTAAAATGATAGTGTATAATGGCACTCTAAGAAGTGCTTAGTGCTCCGTACAGTAAACCCCTTTAATCTGATTATTTTTGCAGTGTGTCCAAGTTGAAAATACAGATGGTGTTTCCTTCTTCAAAGCAAGAAGTAAACTGACAGAGGAGGAACAGAAACTTCTCATACAGACACCGGGCAAGGTGACGGGGAAAATAACAGCAGGAAAAAGCCCTTTTGGGATCCATAAAGTAGCATGATTGCTGTCACACTAAAACAAGCTTTTCCAAATTTGCTGCAATCTAACCACACAGAGACCAGGGATCATATGGCTAAAAGTTTATGCATAATCTGAAACACTCACAAAAAAGGAATTAATCAGAGATAATACCATCATAAATTTCCAGTTCGATAGAAAACCGGTCTCATACAAAAGAGCTGTGGCAGGGTAATTGGTAAATGTATCCAGGCAGAAGACCGGTATACAATTCAATTCAATTCAATTCAAAATTACTTTATTAATCCCAAAAGGAAAATAAATGTTGTTGTAACTCATTATGCAAGTTCCTTCAAAGATTTGTTGTAGATGCTGATGGCTGTGGGTAGGGATGATCTCTTGTAGTGCTCTGCAGATCTGAAGAAGCCTCTGACTGAAGACGCTCTGTAGTTGTATGACAGTCTGATGTAGAGGATGCTCTGGATCTATGGCATCTTCTTTTTTACTCATCAGGGTTTTGTGGCTGTAGTTGAGGTATTATTTGAGCTTTTGTGATGTTAATCAGCTGCTGCCAGTTGTAAACCACCTTGTTGCCATGGTTATTCATCATAACAAATGTCCAAAAATAAAAAGTATCAGCAAAAATCCTTACAGCTGCACAGCATTCAAAACCAGAGAGAACAGTTGTCCACAAAAACAATGTTTCTACCAGAAATGGAAGAATAAAAGTTTAAAAAAAAGAAACAAATATGAACCAAAGTAACAGAGCTACTCCAACATGCTGCCACCGTGAGCGGCACAATTCCGGAATTGGGGAATTGCACTTGGTGAAACAGCACTTGGTTGTAGGATCCCATACATTTATAAAGATTTGTTTATGAGGTTTATTCATCATGAGTAAAACGCATGATGGCCTAAGTCTGATTTAGGCTTCGGTCTCACAACAGTCTAGCAAAGAACAGAGGCTTACTCTGCTTCACTAAGGGATTAAATTCTTACTCAATTCTCTCGTCTGAGAGAGAAAAATTACTCAGAAAACCAAATCTCAACTCTGCTGCGCTTTTGTGGAGAGCACATGCTTCAATGTCAAATGCTGACCTTCACCAAACAATGTAAAAAGATAGAGAGAGAAAGATATTCAGGACGAATGACAGCATAGACAAAAAACAGCGAAAATGTAAGGAGAACTAGAGTGATAGACAAAAGATAACAGGAGACAAAATGCATCTAAAGCTGAAACAAAGTGATGCATAAGACGCATGTGATGTAGTGAAGATAACATTTAGTCTCATCATAAAAACAACAATGTGAAAATGGAAATTAGAGTGACTAAGCTTTGAACAAAGTCTGTATTACCGCGGCAACTGCTGTATATTCCACATAGTTTCTGCAGACTGTATGAAATAGAAGAATAGTAGGTTGAAGTGCAGTGACTATGTTGTCAGAAATCCTCTTTTGAGAACTCCAGACACAGGACACATGACAAAAAGAATAAAGAGGATCTTAATTGTGAAAACTCTCATCTGCCTGCGCACCTGGAGTGAGAATGTAAAGTACTGTGTAAAGCTCTACTAATCACATCTGTCACAGGAGACATGCTGCTCTCAGTGACAACCTCTCAACCAGTTTGGTGTGGAGGTTATAGAACAGGAGAATAGGGTGTCTCAGTTCTCTTACATGAAAAAGACCAACTTGTATGGCAAATCGGGCCATTCAGACAAACATTTTTTAGGAGGCACTATTTAAATATAAGGAAGCCAAGCTATTAAATACATTCACAAATTATCATGTTGTTTGAATATAATCTTGTGCCATTACTTAAAAAAATTAAAACATGGAATGTTTTGTTTATGCAACTATAATTGTTTTGACCTTGCCATGTATTCATTGCAAATTATGGTTTTCTTCATCAAAAACCTATGTAAATACAACAAAACTTATTTATTGATGTATGTTTTTATTTTTTTATAAAAAAAACCTGCACCTAAATTTATTTGTCTCATCTAACCTTAAATTATATATACAAAATTATGATAAATGTATTTGTAAATGTTGTTGAATCAATTGTGTAAAACTGGGATTTAACTTTTTTCAGTGCCACCAAGTATTTGACAACTTCTGAACTGTTCGAGTAAAATTAAAGACAATGATTCTACTTAGTTTTATTTTATCATGTTAGGGATCACTGGAGCATTTACTGATTAGATTCTTGAGAAGTACAAAAAGTATTTTTGAACAATTTTTCTATTGGTCTACAGCAAAGGGTGCCCAAATCCAGTCCTTGAGAACTATAATCCTGCAACCTTTGGATGAAAACCTTTGACGCCGCTGTATTCTCTCATCAGCATGTCACTCCACTCTGCAGAGACCTAGTAATGAGCCATTTGTTTGATTCAGGTATGTTGGAAAAGGGATAATAGCGAAAGATGCAAGATAGTAGCTCTCAAGGGCTGGATATGAGCACCCCTGGTAAACACCAACATTTTGCCTTCATCTTTTAAAATATTAGCAGCGGGTTGTGGTTTGGCCTCACTAAACCAAAAAAACTGATCAGTTCAATTACCCTGTGTGGGTCCTGGAAGGAGGGACAGCTGCAGAAATTCTGGTGGTCTGGGGTCTGTTCCAAATAGGCACAAAGTTTGGGAGGTCAGTAATAAAGAACTGATGTTCGGCCACTGAGGTCAGTGACAAAGAGCTGATAAATGACTGAACAGGACAGCTAGAATGGTACCAGCCAACTTGATGGGGGAAATCAACCTCAATGTCCTTGTTGTAGACATGATTAATGGCTTACAGGTTGTCCCCACTCCCCTTGGTAGAGACAGGAGTTGGTGGACACAAAAATGTGACTCTTGCTGACTCCCATCTGGTCCATTCGGACCAGAATCTCTCGCCATAAGAACAGTTTCTTCCCCTCTGCTGTTGGACTTATGAACAATAACCCTAAGACTGTTCCCACCACACTGCTCTGATTCAGTCACCAAATGACCCAAATTGTGTTAATTTGCACCTGTCTGATTTGCACCGATCGTTACCTGCTTTCATGTATATATGAATCTCTTTAGCACATTATATTTTTATTTTTATTTAAGTGTTTGTCTTTTATTTTTTGTATGTTTGCACAAAATACAGCAGCAATTTCCTAATGTTGTAAACCTGCCCAACATTTGGCAATAAATCTTTTCTGATTTCTGATATGCGTATGTCTCCATTTCACCACTTTTTGGGGCATTTAAGGAACCAAACGAGTACCTGCCTTCGGGTATGTACTGGGAAATGGCTCGGTAGAGTGGGTGAGACTTGGTTAACTCATGCTGATTGGTTGTAACTCAGTGGAGAATTATATTAGCAGACTTTATCAAACATAGTAAAATTTAAGATTTGCTTGCGAAGCAGTATATAACTGCACCGCAAACAGAAACATATCAAACAGAAACACAGCAACCATCTCTGCTTCTTCTATTGTCGATTCCGTTATTCTCTGCTCCTGTGGGCAGCTTTTGGCACTGATAAGTGACGTCGCTCACTGTTGAAACGGTAACAATATGCTGATGTATTAGGAAATTCCATAAAAGGGCAATTTGTATGGAGACACAATGGCTGAGAGGACGGAGCCAACGTATTTTCCCTGTCATCATCCAACCTCCCAGAAATGTCTCGAAACTCATTTAATGGAAATGGGCCTATAGGGTCTCCTCGTCTGAAATAGGAACTTGTGGTCAAGGCAAAGACGAGTGCTTCTTGATCCTCTTGACAGGAACAGGTGGAAAAGGTGAGTCATCTTTGATGGCCTCAGGATACTGAAGCGAATCTCCAGGAGACAAATTTGTGCCCATGAGAGAACTAAGATGTGGAGCAGGACATGATGGAGGCTAACCCTCCAGGGACCTTCATAATTTTGGCAGAAGAAGATGAGCTCAGAGCTGCAGACATGTGATGAGGCTGAGGCTGTGGAGACCTGAGACTAGGTTGAAAAGGTCCCTAGATGAAGCAGGGGTTCTGGGGGAGGTGGCTGAGGAGAGATGTCGCTAATTGCACCCAAGAAGACAGGTGACATCTCTCCTATCTGAGTAGTGGAGAGATTGGTTATATCTTCCAAGGAAAAGCAGAGGCCAGATCCTCTGAGGCAGAATTTAAGTTACATCTAATATCAAAACAATGTGACAAATCTTACTGAGGCTTCTAGACATGCTATAGTAGATTTTCTGTTCTCCTCCAGTTTGACTATTCCTATGTGTCAAAACAATGTCCTTGTTAAAAGAGTTTATGAGATCAGATGGCCACAGCTGTTCAATTGACTAGCTAAAAGAAACACAAACACAACTTGTATGAGTGAAATATTATAATGTATCAGCCTTTTAATTTCCTTAATTAAAATTTTAACTTAATTTCCCTCTGGGATCAATAAAGTATTTTTGAATTGAATTGAATTTGAATTTAGGTAATAAAAAAAACATTCCTGAATTATTGGAAACTTTCCAGCACTGCAGCAGAAAAAGCAAAGAATAGTCATGATAGAAAAAAATGGTAAAAAAGAAAGAGGTGGAGAAAATGAAACAAATCTTGAGTGTGAAATGGAATAGCAGAGTGATGAACAGAAGGTTTGTCTCCAGTGGGATCGTTCACACCTACAAGGTTCAGTATCCTATGTGACTTCAGCTCCTCTGCAGTCTAACACCAACAGAGAGAAGAAATCAACCTCTGGAGGCGTGTCTGCGGAGATGAAACACAGGAAATACCAACAGGGCCCACGCTGTGGAGGTGGTAGTCTGCCACTGAAATGAATTCAATCGTGGGTTCAAGCTTCCTTCTCGCTGTTAATTCACCTAAGATTTTTTTCATTCATGTTATGTCTAATAGGTATTTTCTTACATTTCATATCCATAATTTTACACCTTACAATACACAAATCAAGTACAAATCAAAGTATTGTTTGTAAATTTTGATAAAATCCACAACTATTTAACAGATACGACTTTATGTCAGTATTTAGAGATCTGCTCTTTAGGACATTTTAACTCATTGGGTCTTTTTGATAGTTTTTGATATGATGGATATGTAATAAGTAAACTTATATGAAGTTATATATGGCTGTGAACACTGAAGCCTTATGTTCTTTTCCTGCTATATATTTTGTATATTAGTGCTTCTTGACTGGGTATACAGACATTGGCCCAATTCCAATCCAACCCCTTCACCCTCCTCCAACCCACTCTCAGTCCATTCACTTAGAGGGTCTACCACATTAAGCTGCACTCTAAACCAATTAGCCCTAAGTGGGAGGGGTTGTACGGCCTTCCAAAGCCAGGTCTGCTTCTGTGCAGGCTCCCTAACAACACTCTTCAAAAATGCATCAATTGTTCTGCGTCTGAAAAGGACCTTACTCCACACGTTTCTGCATATAAATTCTGCACTGATCATGTTACAGATCTGGCTCTTCGAAAGCTTATGTACAAAACAGGTTTGTATGGTGGACAGGCCAAAGAGGAAGGTGAATGTTCTGGAGTGGATTGTGTTTTGGCCAACATACAGTGAGGAATTTGAACACCCTGTGATTTTGCAATTTCCCACTCTTAGAAATTATGGAGGGATCTGAAATTCACATTGTAGGTGCATTTCCACTGTGAGAGACAGCATTTTTTTCTAGAAATCACATTGTCTGATTTTTAAAGAATTCATATGTATTTTATTGCTGCACATAGGTATTTGAACACCTGGCAATCAGAAAGAATTCTCGCTCTCAAAGACCTGTTATTCTGTCTTTAAAAAGTCCACCTCGACTCACACACTTTCAACAACAAGGTAATTCAAGGTGCTTTACATGATTAAGTGATAAAATAAAAATAGCAGTAAAACACAGACAAACCATATAAAGTAAAAACAGCAATAAAGCATGAATCATACACAAATACATCAAGGCATTACAAAGCATATAATGTAAAAACAGCAGTAAAACAAGAAGAATACACAAAACATGATACAACAAAGCATTACTCAAAGGAAACTCTAAACAGATACATTTTTAGTTGTGATTTAAAAGAACTCAGTGTTTCAGCAGCTTTGCAGTTTTCTGGAAGTTTGTTCCAGATTAGAGGAGCATATAAAACTGAAAGCTGCTTCTCCATCTTTGGTTCTGATTCTAGGGATGTTGAGTAGACTGGAATTAGAGGACCTAAGTGGTCTGGGGGGTTGGTATATTTACAGCAGGTTTTCAACATATTTTGGTGCTAAGCCATTCAATGATTTATAACTAATAGAGGTATTTTGAACTCTATTCTCTGAGCTACAGGGAGCCAGTGTGAGGACGTTAGAACTGGGGTAATATGCTCTACTTTCCTGGTTCTAGTGAGGACACGAGCAGCAGCGTTCTGGATCAGCTGCAGCTGTCTAATTGACTTTTTAGGCAGACTTGTGAAGATGCTGTTCGATCAATCCGACTAAAGATAAACGCATGGATGAGTTTTTTCAAGGTCCTGTTGCGACGTCCTTTAATTCTAGAAATGTTCTTCAGGTGATAGAAGGCTGACTTTGTTATTGCCTTTATGTGACCCTGGAAGTTTAGATCTGAGTCCATAACTACAAAGGTGAGGAATCAGCCCAGAACTACACGGGAGGAGCTTGTCAATGACATGAAGAGAGGTAGGAATCCCAGTTTCAAAGGTTACTGTTAGTAGAACACTATGGCATCATGGTTTAAAAGCACACATTGCATGGAAGGTTACCCTGCTCAAGTCATCACATTTCCAGGCCCGTCTGAAGTTTGCCAATGACTATCTGGATGCCACAGGAGGCATGGGAGAAAGTCATGTGTTCAGATGAGACCAAAATAGAACTGTATGGTCTAAAATTCACTTGCCGTGTTTGGAGGAAAAAGAAAGATGAGTTTCATCTCAAGAACACCATCCCTACTGTGAAGCAGGGGGGTGGAAACATCATGCTTTGGGGGTGCTTTTCTGGAAGGGGATAGGACAACTGCACTGTATTAAGGAGAGGATGAATGGGGCCATGTATTGTGAGATTTTGAGCAACAACCTCCTTCCCTCAGTCAGAGCAGTGGAGATGGGTCGTGGCTGGGTCTTCCAACATGACAATGACCCGAGGCACACAGCCAGGATAACCAAGGAGTGGTTCCGTAAGAAGCATATCAAGGTTCTGTAGTGCCCTAGCCAGTCTCCAGACCTAAATCCAAAAGAACATCTTTGGAGGGAGCTGAAACTCTGTGTTGCTCAGCAACAGCTCCAAAACCTGACAGATCTAGAGAAGAGCTGTGTGGAGGAGTGGGCCAAAATCCCTGTTGCAGTGTGTGCAAACCTGGTCAAGGTTTACAAGAAACGTTTAATCTCTGTAATTGCAAACAAATGCATTTGTTCCAAATATTAACACTGATTTTCTTAGGTGTTCAAATACCTATGTTCAGCAATAGAATACAAATAAATTATTTAATAATCATGCAATATGATTTCCTTAATTTAAATAAATGCTGTCTCGCACATTGGAAATGCACCTACAATGTGAATTTCAGACCTCTCCATAATTTCTAAGTGAGAGAACTTGCAAAATCGCAGGGTGTTCAAATACTTATTTTCCTCACTGTAGATAATCAGCACTCAGCAATGCTATAGGCCTACTTGTATCTAAAAAAGCTCAAAATGATGGGAATTTTACGAGATACTACGCTAAATGTATTTTTAGTTTCAACACGTGGTTACATGCAAATATAGAAAAAAAATATTAAAGTTGAGCGAAAAAAATATTTAAAGTCAATTTACTGAAAAGCTGAACTCAGCCTTTATTTACAACCCACTAAAGGTTTTTAATGTACTTGAAACTACAACAGAGTCCTGTAGTTTATGAACCAGTCTTGCCACATAAGAATTATTCCCTCTGTGGAGTAGAAAACAAGAAGTGTTCATATCTTTTTTTGTTTTTACTTCTGTTGGGACACAAGTACAATGATTTTACCCAATTTTGACTTCTGTTCTAGTGTAAACTGCAAAAAAAAGACATTTGCTAATGCTGCTTCATCTGTTAGTACACTATAAAACTGATTTAAAAACATTAGATATGTGCTATGCCTTTACTTGTCTACTTATGTACATACCAGGTCTATTCATAGAGTATTGAATATGTTCTTTTCTTAGTAAATTTGTCTCTAATGGGCTTATTGACATGAAATTCAGTGGGTATCTGCAATAAACACAAAGAGTTCAAAATAATTTTGTCCATAAAAGGTTAGATGTGATAATGTTAAATTACAGAGGTATTAAGTATTTAAGAAAATTTGAAGTCATGACATTTAGAAATCCTCAGGAAATAGAGTAAAAAGGCATGGGAAGCCAGGGCTATCGGTTCAGATTATCTCATTTATTCCTAACTGAAGTCTATGAAAAAAACAGAAACCAGGCACAACCAGGTGCTCCTTGCAAATCTTTTGACAGATGAGGCAAAAAAAGAATAAGCAGAATTGCCCAGGAGTCAAGGACCAGTTACTAAAAGCTTTAGAAAAACACCTGGAATCAAGAGGAAGAACTATCCATTCACTTGTCACCATTGACAAAAAATTCTAACCTTGCTTCTAATGCATTTCAGAAAACCCCCTCACAAGCTCTCTGTGAAGAGTTCGCACACTTCAGAGGAAAGGTAGACACCATCAGATGTAATATTTTATCTACATGGTTATAGACAAATCTGAGCGTGTGTCTTTACCAGAGAAAACGCTGGACTGTCTTGTCCTGGTAGAAGCTGAGATTATTGAGAAAGTATATCTCCTCAGTGAGGCCATCCACATGTCTTTTGGACCCAATTCCGATTTCTTTTTTTAAGCCATTTTATAGATCTTTTAGAGATGACATTTTAAGCCTGATGAATTGCCCCCTTCAAACAGGGTTTTTTCCTGCCGCCTTTAAATGGGCGGTGGTGAGGCCCCTGCTAAAGAAGAGCAACTTAGATTTTAACAATTTTCAACTGGTATCTGACTTACCATTTTCATGCAACATTTTATAAAAGGTTCTTTTAATTCAACTTAATGATTTTATTAATGTTCATAATGTCCTATATACATTTCTGTCTGGTTTTAGGGCCAAGATGG
Organism: Valencia hispanica; assembly: GCA_963556495.2. Classification (NCBI taxonomy): domain Eukaryota; kingdom Metazoa; phylum Chordata; class Actinopteri; order Cyprinodontiformes; family Valenciidae; genus Valencia; species Valencia hispanica. The sequence goes on along the minus strand of OY747713.1, from coordinate 11,141,058 downwards.
CCCTTTTGAAGATTTTAAATTATTTCAGATTAAACCATGATGCACAGAGGGTGACAGTGTTGGTTCTACTGGATCTAAGCGCTGCCTTTGATACAGTGGACCACACTATTCTTTTAAACCTTTTAAAACAGAGTGGTCTCTCTGCTGCTGTTCACAAATGGTTCACATCCTTTCGCACAGACAGGACTTCTATGGTAAGTTGGGATACCTGCTCCTCCAAGGTACACAAGATTACATGTAGTGTGCCCCAGGGTTCAATTATAGGTCCAGTCCTTTTTAACCTTTATATGCTCCCTCTTGGGAGTATCATCAGAAGACATGGAGTTAACTTTTACAGTTATGCTAATGATGCACAGTTGTACATCTCCGTGTGTCCTGATGACACACGCCCAAGGTATGCAGTTTTAACTGCATTTTAGATATCAAATCCTGGATTATTCTCCAGCTCAAGCAGGACAAAACTGAAGTTTTAGTCATTGGTCCTGAGGCTCAGAGAGAGAAACTTTTACCAAAACTACAATCACTGTCGTTTAATCCTTCTTTACAAGCGAAGATCTGATTTTTGATTCTGAGTTTACTTTTATCCCTCACATTAAAAAACATTACTAAAATAGGTTTTTTATCATCTAAAGAACACAGCCAGAGTCCGCCCCATTCTCTCTCGGGCCAAAATGGAGGCTCTGATGCATGCTTTTATCACCAGTAGAATTAATTACTGCAATGCCCTGCTTTCTGGTTTTCCCAAAAAGAGTATCTCAAGTTTATAACGTCTACAAAATTCAGTCCTGACAAAGACCAGGAGGCGGGAACACATTATACCCATCTTACATTCATTGCATTGGTTCCCTGTGTGTCTTAGGATTTTAAGTTGTTTTTAATGGTTTTTAATTGTCACAATGGTCTTAATCCTTCTTATCTTTAAGAACTGCTTTTAACATATGAACCGTCGCTGTCTCTGCGTTCCCCTGGCAGCCGTCTCCTTGTCATCCCTAAAGTCAGGATATACACTCATGGCAAGGCCCAATGTCCTTTTATTGTTGCTCTTGAGTGTGTCTGCACATGGGGGTTGGGTTGGGGGGAGGGCATGTGATCATGCTTTTAAATCTGTGGGGGAGGGGATAGGAATGTGGTTTATGTGGGGTCATTTTAATCTGTAAAGCACTTTGAAATGTAATGTTTGTATGAAAAGCATTTTATAAATAAAGTTTGATTGATTGACTGACTGACTGATTGATTGATTGATTGATTGATTGATTGATTGATTGATTGATTGATTGATTGATTGATTGATTGATTGATTGATTGATTGATTGATTGATTGATTGATTGATTGGTTGGTTGGTTGATTGATAATAGGGCTGGACAATATCTCAAGTTTTAAAGAAAATATAATATTTTTATACAAGTCACAAGATGACCCAATATCTTTATATTGTTTAAATTGTTATAAATATACCAGTATGTCTTCTTACCTCCCCGTCTAATCTCTCGTTACTTCACCTTTTTCTGCCTCCTTTTTTAGCTGAACGCATCTCACACTACCTGCATTCAGTCTGCAGGCAGCGGCAGCATGGAGACAGACGAGGGAAAGTATTGAAGAGGACCGACGGGTTAGGCAAGGCAAGGCAAGGCAATTTTATTTGTATAGCACACTTTCAACAACAAGGTAATTCAAGGTGCTTTACATGATTAAGTGGTAAAACAAAAATAGCAGTAAAACACAGACAAAGCATATAAAGTAAAAATCAGTGCTGTCATGAGGTAAAAAAAACTTTGAGATTAATTAATTATGATCTGTAATTAATTGATCTAATTAATCTCTTTTTTAATCTCACCTAATAATTGCTGAGAAAAGCCCTCATCTTCAGGTATTTTCTTTGAAATTCATTACATTATTGTGGTAGAACAAAAGTTTGATACATGTAATTAAAAAAACTGGCTTTATTAAGTCATTTATTGTATTTAACAGACTTGAACAGATGAAGTCCCAGCCATTTACATTCTGCTGTTTTTGTGACTAGTCCCAAGTGGCGCCTGCAACCTTCTGCTTCGAGCATGCACGATTCATTAGCGTTCTGGATGCAGTGGGGTAAATATCTTCTCTGAGTCCAGCTGTATTACGGGTTAAAACAACACGTAATATGTGCTTTATTGCAAAAAAAGCGCAAAATGTGGCTGTAATTAACGAAACAGATACGTTTTTAATTGTGATTTAAAAGAACTCAGTGTTTCAGCAGCTTTGCAGTTGTTTGGAAGTTTGTTCCAAATTAGAGGAGCATAGAAGCTGAAAGTTGCTTCTCCATATTTGGTTCTAATTCTAGGGATGTTGAGTAGACTGGAACTAGAGGACATGAGTGTTCTGGTGGGTTGGTATGGTAACAGTTGATCTTCAACATAGTTTGGTGCTCAGCCATTCAATGATTTATAAACTAGTAAAAGTATTTTGAAGTCTATTCTCTGAGCCACAGTTAGTAGTTAGTAGTAGTAGTTAGTAGGGTTATTTAAAATAAAACTACTGGCTCAATTATTTGGAGATTGCTCGGATTCAATGTGTCAGATGTGAAACAGGTTAATGCAGTCAATAAAGAACACTGAACACACGTATTAAAGAACTCCAGCACTACGAATCTTTACCACCATTTATAAGAGCGACACAAAGAACAGTATAAAGAAGGTGTAAAACTTCGTTCCGCAGGCCAGAAAACTAGACTTTCCCAGCCTTCTGACCCAAAACCAGGGGTGGACTGGCCATCAGGAGAATAAGTTGAACCACCGTCATGACCCTGCTTGTGTACGTGAGTGAGGGATCTTCCTTTATAGAAAATCTTTGAATGCACTACTGGTGATACAACTGATTAGTACCTTTCTGCTGCGCTTGATTTGTTAGCTGCTACTAGACGTCAGTAGCTCTCTTCTGCTTTGAAAGGAAGGCCAGCCAACCTCCAAATATAGTGTCGCCACGACTGACAGTTTGAAATATTGATAAAAATAATAATTTTCTCATCCACGACCCACTCGAATTAAAGAAACTTCCGCCCGCACCCGCAACATTTAAATTAGATATCTTTTTAAATGTAATTGGCTCAGCCGCCCAATCAGTTAACAATTAAACTGTTGCTTCCCTTTAACAAAAAATAAAATAAAGAAGAAAGACGAGAGGACATTGCTAAAGGAAAGGATACACATGAAAAGGCAAGGTTATGGAAGGGGGAACTGAGTCACGATAACAGGCAGATGAAGATGAGGGTTTAGATTTTTTTATGAACATCCAGCCTCCAAAGATTTCACCGTCCTCATCCACTCATTTTTATTTTGCTCATATCAGTTGACATACACTTGTGTTAGATGTTATATCTTATGTTTTACAACATGTAGATATATGAGTATTTTTATTAAACTTATGGTTCTGCTTGCATCCTTAGCGTGATCAGATAAAAGCCCTCTCAGAACCAAGCTCCCGGGCTGAATTTTAACACCAGCCCACCCCTGCACAAAACAGTACTTCTTAATAGCAAAGCTATAACTATTTTGGTTCAGAAGAATAGAACATTATTATATTCAAGAAAGTCATATTAATAATGTATGCCGCTAATTTATTTTTGACACGGTTTCTAATGTACATCTACAGCTGTATGTCAATAAAAGTGTCTGTGTGACATTTGAGACATGCAGCTTAGATTCTTAATTGCTATTTTGTCAATACTTGTTGGGAAGAAAATATCTAGATATTGATCGAAAATCGGATTTCAGCAGAAAAATATCAAGATATAACTTTTGGTCCATATCGTCCAGCCCTAATGCACAGAACCATTCTCTATGGAAGGGAAAAGGGATGAATAAGCAGTGTGCATCTCAGAACAGGGTGCAATAAGCATTTACAGAGGTAAACAATACAATATTTTCATCATAAAAATAATGCCAATCTATCAGGAGTGGCTTTCAGAAAAGATCTCATGTGTAGTGCATGCGGGTGGGGGGACAGGATCACATGATCACAGCTCTCTTTGTGCTGTTTTATAATCTAGTTCAAATTGGGCTATATGTACAGACTCATTCAATAAATTTGAATATTATTAAAATGTTCGTTTATTTCAGTAACTCAATTCTTTAAGAGAAGAACAATATAGATCAACTACCCACAGATTGAGATTTTCAAGCCTTTATTTCTGTTAACATTAAACGTTTCTTAAACCTGGACCACATTTAACTCTATATAACTGCATATCAATTTGACCTGCTAGTTAAATGTCCTAAGATGACATCTTTGAATTTAGTGCTTAAATAAACTAAACTGAATTGAAGTGGCAGTGTATAAAAGATTAGGATAAATATTGGTTATATTTTCAGTGGTTAAGCCATGTTAAAAGCTCTACCCAAATACTTAGTACTAGGATGAAACCCCACAGTCTTAGTAGAAGTTCAAAAGTAATTTTTCTTAACATAGCATCATTACCCTAGCTGTGATAAAATTCTTATTTGTTCCCCTTTTTCCAGCCCCACAACTATAGACATTATTAAAGCAAGAGAACATTCTACAAAATGTTGGTTATTTAGTGTTTGGATGTTACTCCAAATTGTACTAACTGGATAAAGAGTCATGCAGAAAAAGGAAAACTAAACAGAATTTCCTGTCATTATCTGGAGAAGAAAAAGAAAACAAACAAGACTAGCAATTTTAAACTGTAAATCTCAATTCTCTGGACATTTACACATTTCAAGCTTTTCTGTCTTAGAGGACACCTCAGGGTAGGTGCAAAGAGAGCCTCTCTTGTGGCTTGAGCACTTGAGAATTCTTCTGGAAAACCTCAAAGGAGAAGAGTTGTCATACTATCCATTAATATAGTAGATAACATGTTTTCTCTTGTTTCTCAGATTTGTCTTTGATTCACCACACTGTACCAGATTTTATTCAAGGCTCACTATAGCATTCAAATGCTTATTGTGTCCAGGCAGATTTGATGGCTTTCTCATAAATGTTGATTCAATTTGTATTGAGCAATCATACATTTTATGATAAATATTAAATTAATGTGAGGTCAAAAAAGAGACCCCATCAACATGCATCATCTTTTCTTGATCTGTCACAATCTTGCTCCTGTCCCCATCTTTTTTTAACACAAAAAATAATACTATGATTGACAGCATGCTTTGTTTTGCCCTCCAATTTGTCTGACCCATGGCAACCTGTCACCAGCAAGAGGCTAAGAGTCATGAAAAAAGGCCAACAACTTGGGCAAAACGTTAATCAGGCTGTTGCTAAAATTAAAACATGGCTCCCTCTGTTGTCAGTGACAGGATCATTCCTGTTTCTTGGGGAGGTGTCAAAGGCTGGTGGGCACCCGAATGGCCAAAACCTTTCTTTCTCTTCTGTCACTGTCACTCTACATCACTGTCTCAGCTCTCATCTGTCTGCCTGTGAGGTCTGTTTTTTTATCTTCTGTATACTGTTTTTATTAATCTGACCAGCTCTGTCTCGCCTCCTCACCTATTCCTTTCCTTTTTGTTTTATTAAATAGTCAGAGCTGCTGGAGGACAATGTTTCAAAGCACTGAAGTTGGAGGTGAATACTGTACTGGATTTGGAAGTATTATGCACACATTGAAATGTGGACTTGAAAAAGCATATGAGCTTCCACTCTGCTTAGAGTACCCTGTAGTTCTCTGAGTCTCCTTATCCATCTCCTCGAGCAGAGTTTTGTTTCCTTGGCAACACAACTCCAACACTCTGTGGCTGTGACTTGTGACTGACCCTTAGGGATGCAAAAGCCTCCCAATTTGGTAGTAAATTGAATTTTTAACTTGATGTCAATTACAAGGACCCTCCAAGGTAAAGGTAACATGGAACAAACACCATGAAATCCTGAAACTGTTGGTTCATTTAAAATCAGGACTGAAAACTTTGTTGTAGGCTGGACCTTCTCTTCAGTTTGCTTTTACTATGTCTGTTTATTATCTAATTTGTTTAAAAACCAACTTTTAATGTTTTCTTTTGATGGGGAAGATGAATTGTTAGGATTATTTTTAATGTACATTTCTTTACCATGTAGTGTTGCATAGTATGGCTAGCTCTAACTGTGTTTTATGCATCTTAGGTATTTTATTAACGTGCCTTATTATTGAGTTATAACTTTGTTTTTCTTGATCTGGTCTTCTCTACAGCACTTTGGTCATGTGGGGTAGTTTAAAGTGCTTCATAAATTAAGATGGATTTGCATTGTAAAGACGCAATGAATGTATAAGACCATGTGCTGTTCTCTGTCTGTTTAAATTTAAAAGATTTGACGTTAGTTTAAACAGTCAAGTATCAATTTGCACATTTGTGTTCGGGGCGTGTTTGACACAAAATACTCAATTCCTTCTCCTATACAGGAGTCAGATTAAAACAAACAGTCAGGCTCTGGTGTGTCAAGTGAAAACTTGCAGAGGTTTGCTGAACAAAGTGAGCTATATGACAATCTGACAACATTGCATTTTTAAGTTGCTGTAGCATTAAATATTTAAAGGCAGTGCTAATTAGAGGAGGTACACTAAAGAAAGCACACACAAAAATGCATACACACATTCACACAGCAAAAGAAAATCCTACACTGATGCTAGCCCTACCGCTCACACAAGCCTTTCACTGAACCTCTGCTTTTTCTGAAAGCACACATCTTCACTCCTTTTGAGTAGAGGGAGATGGGAAACCCTCTTAATAACTGACACACACTTCTTCACTGTCCACTCAGACTGTGACTTATTCCTGTTTAATGAGAACTGCAGACAGCTTCTGAACTTAACCTCTGTTACTAAAATGGTTGATGAAAGTAGATAATATTGTATTATAACCTATTATACACACCACAGCATGTGGAGGGTTGAGGTTGGCATAATTTTTTGTAGAGGAAAAATATAACAGGTTTGAAGAACACATTTTTATTCAGACTTGATTTGTTCTGAGAATATTCAAATCACTCAATATTTGACTTGAGTGCAGTGGGATTCATTTTGAGAAGCAGCTGGATCATCCCCAGATTTAAGTGGTTTGGAAAGTCACAGTCACTAGAGAATCAATTTTACCAGGTTTGAAGAAGTTATTTCTGCTTTAGCCACTTGAGGACCATGGTTGAACAAATCAGCCTCTTATACTAATGGCTATAGGTGAGATAGCTTCTTTCCCACACTCTGACTTTCTTTTGAGGATGGTATATATTTATATATATATATATATATATATATATATATATATATATATATATATATATATATATATATATATATATAAGGTATATAAGGCTCTATATTCATACGCTGGAACATACATACACCTATAAAAACATATGTTTCCATGCAACCATGCCTCCATACATGTACATAAATAAACTCCACATGCATACATTTAATACCTACAAAAAACATCTGCCAATACCACATGCAGATTGATATTCTTATAATACGGACTTGCACAGCTATACAGTATATTCATAATGTGCATAACCTGATAAAATAAATTATACATCATTCTATCCTTTAGCTTTGTCCAAATGTTTGTACAGGTCATGGACCATGACTATAAGGCATTTTTAAAATAAAGAACCAAAACAAAAACAACACTGAAAGTATATTATATTTTTATTATCATCACAGCAAATGTAAAATGTATCCACGAGCTGTTGATTTTGGCTTGTTTATTCTTTCTGTTTATACGTTACTTCTTGTGCAGCTTCGGTAAGCAAACCTGAGGTTCCAAATTTGTTTCTTTGGGCATCTCTTTCAAACCATCACATGTGTTAGACCACTTTCTTGAGTGAAAGTCATGTTACAAAATAGGTTACTCTGGATCTTAAAGAGAAAAACAGAAATATACCCACAACTGGTTCATTATGGCCCTCCCTCTACTCAATAGGAGTGAAGATGTGGGTGAGGTGTGGGTAAATTAAACAATTAAAAGAGCACTTGTTTTACAATCCAACTTTTACATTGAGTTTAAATGTTGATCCAACCATTAAACATTTTCCTTAATGAATTTTTACTAAATTTATTGTCAGTTCAGTTCAATTTAGGTTAGAACAGTGCAATCTCAAGGAACTCTATTAAACAGTTGGGTTAATTATGTGTCCAGTTTTATAGATGTGTAAAAGAAAATAAATCCGGTTAGTACACATTCAATATATTTATATAGACAGATACAGGTCAAAATGCCATTTCTCATGCAGCTAGAACATAGCTACTAGAACAGCATCAAATTTGGCAATTTGGTGCCGATTGATAAAAGTTTTCTTTCTCCTTTGTTTTTAGTCAACAAATTTGTAGCAAGTTAGCAACACGAATTGATCCTTCAGTAGCATTGTCTAGGAAAGAGACAAATCATACAGAGGTCTGCTGCATTATTTATTTATCATTGACCAAACTGAAGCAAATTATTGGCATGGATCATGAGATGTTATTTTACTTATTTCTCAAAACCAGAAACTATCATTAAAATATAATTTAACAGTTTCATATCTTGAAAGAATATTTTATTCTGACTTCCAAAACTAAGAAAAAAACTGAACCAGTTTTTATTATGAAAGGCAAAATATAAACAGAGATACATCTAGATGTGTTCATTTACAGATTAAACACATAATTTTGATAAAAGAAATATAACATCACAAGCAGATGTTCTTTCAAAAAGGCCAGCGATTATTTTTATTGGATCCGATGCCTCTAAGCATTACAGGAATAAAAACAGGACAGAATCCTGCAGAAAAAGTGACACCTACACCAAAAACACTTTATAAAAGAATTAGGCAAGTGCAGCAAAATTGTGTTTTTGTTCAGTGATGTCGACCGGTAGCAAATAATTTCTCTAGTAGAAAAGATTTGTTGCCTGCAGTGAAATATTTTACCCAGTTACTTTCTTTAGAGGGAGATATCCCTGTGGATTTTTATTCTGAAATTACTTTTCATATAAATGTCAAAGTAACAAACTGTTTGGCTAAACACTTTAACTAGACAGGTAACTCCAAAGTGGAATCTTTATATTTCATGGTGTCTCTAAACACAACAAAATAAGATATATATTTTTTCCATGTTGGTTTATTTGAATGGTCAGCTTGGAGAGTGAATAGTGTGCCAAACATTGTGTTGGTAACTCAAGAGGCACAGGCAGAGGACAGCTGAAATCTACATGTAAATGTATGGGTTGTATCTATTATCAAATGTTCATAAACTACACAAATCTGCAACACAAATAATTTCAGAAGTTGAAAAAAAATCCTAATTCCTCAGGTCTCCCCCGAGTGTATCTTTAATGATTTTATAACAAAAAAACCCTACTTAAAATGCTCTACTTATTGCTCTGAAAGAAAACAAATTTTGAAGCTGAACATGTTGAAATTTGTAGTGTACCATAAAGAAACTTTACTTTTTAGATCTAACAACAAAGGCTTTAATTGTAGTTATACAACATGTCCCAATAATCTTAATGATTAACTGACTTGATGTAAGAAGAAAAGCATTCAAATCCTATGTACAGAATATAGTAAATGAGTGGACAATATGATCAAAAGTTTTCAACATTTTACTTTGTTTTTACAAAAACTAAATAAAATGTATTATATTTTTGATTGCAGAAATTCCACATTTACTGGTTTTAATGTCTTTTTATTTTCTCTATTTACGTATAGATTTGTTATAGGGTAAATATTTTTGCTTTATCACATTTCCAAAATTATTTTTATGCAGCTTATAACATGGTTAATAAACTGTTAAAAAAGCATGAAAAATTTGGACAACCAGTACAACATTGTATTGCCCTACCTGCAGAAATACAGTAGCAGATACCAACTAGATGGCACACATTTGATGAGAAAATGTTTGTTTATTTATTTAAGTTTATTTATTATCACAAACTATGTAATCTGAATATTGGTTTGAAGAATACTTGCTTTTCCCAAAACATTAATTATTGTATGTTTTTGCAAAATACTTGCTTTTCCCAAAATATTAATTATTGTTTGTTTTAGCAAATATGTTCAGCCGGTTTTTTCATATTGGAAGAACGATTCTAAAGGTCTTTTTTCTAAAATGTTGTTGCAAAGGAGCTCTGCTACTGCCTCATTGGGTCAATCCCAATCATATAGTGATTAAGAACAGATTAAGAATATCACAAAAATTCTCAGTTAAAATGTTTTTTTTCATATTGCCCATTCCTATTGTGCTTATTATGTTTATAGTATGTATTTTTACTGTAAAACAACATTGAGTCACATTGACCAAGAGTATAAGTGTTCGGCCTGAAAAGGTCTAAAAGCCTTAGAAAGTGCTAGCTTGAAGTCTTGGCTGGGGCTATATGTGTGGAGTTTGGATGTTTTCCCAGTACAAGAGTGGGTTTCTTTATACAGTAAAAATTATGCATGCTAACCTAAATTAAAATTTCCCTGAAATAATTTTGTGCTTGAATGGTTGTGTTGTGTGTCTCTTAGATGGCCCCTTTGAGACTGAACACTGGAGGAAGCGACAATTCTCTCCACAACCCCAGACAGGATGATATAAGTATAGAAAATGGATAAATACATTAGTTTGGATTGATGGTATGGAATGTTATCTGCTCACGACTTTTAAATCAAGTAAACAGCCAGCACAATTTCAGAGAAAAGAAAATGAGAAGATGGAGAGAACTTGTCAGCCCAAAGTGGTGGTGCTAACATTAATGCTGGTAGACAGGAAAGGAGACAGAAAAAAAACCAGGCATGTCAATAGCGAGACGCTCTCCATTAATCACATGTGTCATTGAGGAGAAAGGCTGCAATTTTACGCTGCTGCATGGTAGTGGGTAAATAGTCACCAGAAGTCCCAGCTCTGATGAAAATGTGCTGATTACTGCTCTCTGTTCGATTGCCACTTTCAAGTCCCAGGTATGCTGGTAATAAAGAGTCAAGCTTTTGTCAGCTAACAACTACTGAGTAACCCGTAACTAACCTGTAATGAATAAACCCCTGCAGTCACAAACTGTTGAACTATTTATTCTAGGTGTAACGATTGAAGTCTCAGTTTTCTTTGGCTGAATTCTGAATTACAAAAAGATTAAGATGTGTGAGAGTGTTTGGGGCGGCAAGGTGAGTAAAGGTACCCTTAGAGTTGGAGATTTTTTTACTTACCTAAGTACAGAACCATCTTTATAAAACAAATGGCAGATTAGGATATTATTTATGAATTGTTGATGATATTGGTGTACTGTTAGGTAGAATTTTTGCTTGTGTTATATGTGCATGTTACAGTTATGGTTGCTCCTTCTGGAGTCCTGCATGTTTTTAGATATGCCATACACCTCTACTAAACCTGCTGTGGTTACAAAAGGAAGCCTTTTAACTTTTCACATGTGGGTTTAGGTACATGTTACATTCTATTCTTGTCATCTGCTGAGCCAGCAATCTAAAATCAAATATGCTAACTACATATAACAGGTTATCTGTACCTGATACATAGAAGTACTGTATCTATGAGAATGAGATATCTCTTCTCTCACCCATTTTATGGTTCAGATACATGCACCCTGTTCACAGCTCACATGGACATCTGGAAACGGATTTACTTTCTACATTTTGGCATACCAAATGTTTTCTTTTGTTACTACTTCTTTATTTTTGATTATTTGGTATACAAATATCAAAATGTGTCCTTCCGACCCACGATTTAAATTTATATCATGGCTTTTAAGCCACGTAAACAAAATGAGATGCTAGGAAGTGGCAGTAAATAGTAAAAGGGCTGCTTGGTGGCGCCAGTGTTCGGAAGCCTTTTTTTCTGTCAGTGTGCCCCAGGGCAGCTGTGGCTACAACATAGCTTGCCATCACCAGTGTGTGAATGTGTGCGTGAATGGGTGAATGACTGAATGTAGTGTGAAGTGCTTTGGGGTCCCCAAGGACTAAATAAAGCGCTGTACAAGTACAGGCCATTTACCATTTACAATGGCCGGAGAGGGGCAGACTGCAAGCACTGGCAGTGCTTTGCCGAAATGGACGGCATTTATGGTGAAAGGCCGGCGAGCAAGGGGAGAGAGAGTGGGCTAGATACTAGCTCCCACATCGGTCTCTGTAATATAAAAAACGGTGAGTGATGACCGATTTTTGCTGTATTAATGGGATTCTGCAAAAAACAATTGATTGGAAGAACCTTAGATTTGAACCAATTTATAGAATAATCTGAAACTCTTGAGTAAGAGTTTATCAACTAGATTACATTAGAGAGAGAGAGAAAGAGAGAGAGAGAGAGAGAGAGAGAGAAAGAGAGAGAGAAAAAGAGAGAGAGAGAGAGAAAAAGAGAGAGGGAGAAAGAGAGACAGAGAGAAAAAGAGAGAAAGAGAGAGAGAGAGAGAGAGAGAGAGAGAGAGAGAGAGAGAGAGGTTTTTGAATGCAGGAGAAGAAAAAAATAATACATCATCTGCATAAGGACGGATTTTAACTTAACTTAATGTAGTCATTCCACATTAAGGTGGCAATGTTTCAGAGGTAATAAATGTGAAAAATGAAATATATAAATAATAATATATATAATATATAATAATATAATATATATATATCATATATTATAATATATATATTTATATATATCATAATATATAAATAAATATTTTTTGATGTGAACTAAATCCAAAACAAAGAAAACTGTAAGCAATTATTTGAGTTGATCCTATTGTTTGAAGATCTCCGACACTTCAGGAAAGAAGGCAGTACTCAAAACAATTAAAGAATAGGTGGCATTGGTAATGGCTCACAGCACCATCCAGCTGTAGTTGAATGTTTGTAGTGTCTGCGTGAACAACAAACCATCCTTCACAGATATTGCTCCAGCCATGTTACAAACCAACATCATGAGTCTGATCCAAATTTACTGACTTTGTCAAAGTTACAACTGCTACCTAAACAGTAGCAATCATTTTATTGGCATCGAGGTATTTATGTTTTAATCAGAGTTGATTTAATAAAAACTACTTTGTAAATTAAGTTGTAAATTAACCTAACGTAGTTGTGTTCAGTTAAATCTAATCTCAAAGTAACCTTGAAAAGAAAAACAAGACGTGTAAGTTCAAGGTACGTCATGATGATGTGTTCATAATAAAGTAGTTCCGTTTATTGGTAGAAAATGCAGGTTAAATATTTGGGATGATAGCAAAAATTTTATAGGACAAAACTGTAAGAAAATAGAAGAGGTCTAAAATTGCAGACTGATGTTATTTTAATGACTGGAAAAGATGAAACAAAATGAATACAGAAATAAAAGCTTTTCTAGACCTGATTTTACCCGATTTTAACTTGTCGTTATGAATAATAATGTGCTTATTTTTTGTCTTCTTAGACTCACCCAAAAAGGAAAATAAATAAAGAGTATTGAATTGTGCCAAGGGTACAGTAGGTCAACCGAAATACCAGCTAGAATTAGAGGATAATACCAAACTAAAGTATGCAGCGGTGTTCAAAAACAGTAGGAAAAAAACCTGATAACGTTTCTCTGGTGTTCATTGGTTTTTGTGCATCGAGAATATGCTTACTTTTTTGTGCTACCATTTCTGTTGTATCGCATTATTTCTCAACAGCAATACCTTGTCTTAAGCAGAGTGACTGTATCGACAGGTGCAATCAGATGCTCTGCCATGGAGATCTGACAACTCGTTTGCCTGCCAATTTATGAATATGTTTTAGTGTTAACCTGTTGATTTTTCAGTTGAAATAAAGACCTCAAAGTAGCTTTATGAACAGGATTTCTATTAATTATGTAAGCCATGTCTACTATCAAAACAATGTCGCTCTAGCAAACTTAGTGCAGTGACTGTCAGAGCCTAAAGAGAAATTAAAAGTACCACAAGCTAGATTTTGCAAAATATTAGGCAAACTCTGAATAAAAACACTAATGTGAGCTAACCCCAGGCAGGAAAAATAAAGTTAAGTATGGAAAGAAGACATCCATGATAAAAAAAAATAAACTTGTACTGCAGGCTAGGTAGAAAGCACAATGGGGAAAAAAGGGCTGACTGGATAATATGGAGATTCTGTTATTCCAGAAAATTGTGAAAGTATACCAAAGCCAGTTTAAAGTAAACCATCTTTGGATATGTTTCCCTGCACAGGTTGAATGGTTGGAGGCTAGGGTCCATACTGATATTTACAGCGTGCCAGAGCAATTTACATTACACACACAAAAAACACACACAAAAAAAACAAAAAAATACAAATAGGTTCACACACAACACTCAGAAAACACAGGATAGCTCCCAGGTTAGCAGCATTACACACCATGACATACTGTACATATATTATTTATTGTTATCAATCACACAAACAACCCATATGCTTATTGCATTCAATGCACATTTTCAGAAACAAAATATATAAATAAACAAACATTACAGCTCTGCTGTACACAGGTATTCTTTAATAAATTTCTTGAAAATTATTTTGCTCTTTTCCTTTGTGATGTTATCTGGGAGTTCATTCCATTCTTGCATAGCTCTGTACAAAACCATTCATTTAATAGCATTTGTTCTTGCTTTTGGTAGTGTAAAATGTTCTCTGGTAACTTGTCTGGTTACATAGCTATGTCTATCAGAACTAAAATATAAACGTTTATATAAAACTGATGGTTCTTTTGTCATTAAAATGTTTCTAAAGAAAACCAGCAGTGAATACAATAATCTTTTCTTCACCGATAGCCAGCCCAAACAGTTGTGCATGGCCATGATGTTTGTTTTATAGCCACTATGCAAAGCAAATCTTGCTGCTCTGTTTTGTACAATTTGGAGCTTCCTTATGTTATCTTGTGATGTATTAGACCAAATTACTGGACAGTAATCCAGAACTGACAGTACTAAGGATTGTAACACTTCAAAATACTTTGACTAGTCTATAAATCAATGAATGGCTTACCATCAAAATGTGTTGAAGATGTGTTGTCACTATACCAGCCCCCCATACCAGTCAGAATTATAATTTCAACTAGGCATGGAGAGGTAGCTTTCAGTTTCTATGCTCCACTTATTTGGAACAGACTGCAACACACTGCTGAAACACTGTTCCTTTAAATCAAGGCTAAAAACCAATCTTTTTAGAGCTGCCTTTTAGTAACTGATTAATAATAGCTTGAATGTCATACGTTTTAATGTTTCATATGTTTTGTATCACTAATGTTGTATTTTATGCTTTTATCGTTCTTTTATTACTGCTTTTACTTTACCCCTTAATCATCCAAGGCACATTGAATTGCCTTATTGTTGAAACTGTGCTATACAAATAAAGTTGCCTTGCATTTTATTCACCAAGGTTCCTTCCCATGCTTTTCAAGCTTCGCTCTCTTGAATCATCTTGTAATAATAAACCTATATTATTCAATGTCTCCCGTCTTTACATTCATCTTCCTCTCCTGGAGCTCCAACATTAATAACTTTGGGATAAAATATTACTGCAGGTGAACTGGCAAATGTTAATCTAGAGGGAGGAGGGAAAAATAAAAAGCCCCAAATGCACACCCTCCTACATACTCTTCTGAAATCCTGGCTTATGCTTTCTCCTAGTGTAATTATCCAAACTAGTCAGACATCATGCCATTAACTGCCAGCCCCTGTATCTACTACACACACACGTTCATCATTGAGATGTCACCCACCCACACACCCACACACCCCCAGACCCCCACACAGACACATTTTTCAGATTTAAAACAGCTGCAGGAGCCAACTTTGGTATTAGTGTAAAAAAGTACATTTTATACTCATCTATTTATATCTCTTTATTTAGTTTCTTCTGATCCACATCTATCTCTCATCTAAATGCCTCTGCAATGTGTTTTGTTGTTGTTGTTTGTTGTCAAAAACAGTAATTTACTTGTTACCTGATCCTCCTCAGCTAACTTAAACTGTTCCTCTCTTTTTTGCTCTCTCTCTCGCTCTCTAAAATCTATCTATCAATGCGTAGAGAGAGAGAGAGAGAGAGAGAGAGAGAGAGAGAGAATGTCCCAAAGAACCATCATTAGTGGAAATATGATTACAACATGAGGCCAAAAGACCATTTTGATAAGACGCATTGACAAAGCTTTTTGGTCCCGAGGGCCTTATGACTTCAGTGCCATATTAAATGACGTAATACGATGACGGATTTTTAAAACATGAAACAATGGATTTACATGCTTATCTTAGAATGCAGAACAACATGCAACAAGCAACAAATGTATCAACCATTATCAAAGGAGGTTTTAGGGGAGGAAATGAAAGGGTCAACAACAAATTATAGTGAAGATCAATTGCAAAACTCCAAATTATTTATTTAGGACACGAGCACCATTATATCATTTTCTATTTTTTCCACCCCTTTCTTTGGTATATTTACAAATATTGAGCAAATAAACATAGTAGCATATTGTGGATGTTTTTAAAATGTCTATCTTCAGAGTTTCTGTATGGATATGGATCAAAGTTTTAAATTTTTGGCTTTTGGAGTCGTTTTTGTGAGAAGTTTGTCTGTCTGCCAGACCGAAGTGACGTAGCAGAAGGGAGTCCTGTCAGCATGATCAATAGAAAACCATAGATTTTAATGCTCTCCCTAACACAGAAGAAACTTTAAACGTTTACAACTACACATATGGACCACAACCATACAGCTATGAGCCTGCTGCGCGCCCCAGAGAGCATAGAGAGACCAGGGGAAGGATAAAGGGCCAAAACAAAAAAATGCTAAGCATAGCTAACATTATTAGCCTGAATGCTGCAAGCTAGCTTTACTGTTTCTTTTACAACCCACATATCGTAGTGCTTCTAATCTTTGATATCATTAGCAGGTGTTAGACAACAAGACTTACTTTGCACAGATCACATCTGCATAGAGCTTAGCCTCTGATCAATCCGTGATCGTGTCTGCCTCCTGCTGCAGGTCCAGAAGCAGCCGCTGACCCCCAAAGAAGCCACTGAAGGCATTGCGCCTTGTGTGAGTTGCACCTGATCTTTGCTTTGGTATCCCATGCTATCACATCGCTGGGAATTTAATCCTCCGGTCTGATGTGAGCATTTTTCATGGCCAAAGCAGAAGTCAAAAAACGCACCCGGCACGGAAAATAGCACCGTTTTTTGTTTTAATCCTGTGGACTCCATGTCCTGATAGGCTGGTGTTTGTACAGCAAACACAGTAATTTACACATGTTAAGAAAAATGAACGCAATCCAAAACCAGGGAACACACTGACTCTCAATAACATGACCGATGACTACCTACTGAGGTGAGGCAGTAGGTAGCGGACAACATTTTAGAAAATATTTCACCTGCAATAAGCTCTTTAAACTGGCTTGATTTGTGAAAAAAGGACTTTGTGTGTCTTTGACCTGTTGAACTGAGCTCTGAGAGATAGTTTCTTTTTTTATTACTAAAATTAGTTGAATGTTAGGAAGATTGTAGGAGACAGATAATCTAACACCATATCAGATGAAAGAAAAAAGAAGAAAGTGAGAATGTCTGGAAAAAGAAAAGGATTCACCATATGTATCAGTGGGGCATTCAAGAGAAAAAGGAACTATTACTGCTTCCTTAAGATGCATTTCAGATTATGACAGAGGATAATGACTTCAGCATGAACTACTAAAACATTTACTTTCCAAACTTTGCTGTTCTTACATTTGCTGATTTTAATGTCATTTTTGCTGTGCAAAATAAAATATGGGCTTGTAAAAACATCCTCCCTCCTTTTTCTTTGTTCTTTCGTTGACCCGACGAAAAGACAGGAACTCCTTGAAAGAGTAATGCATAAATTATGTTCTTGCCTCCATGGCGTCTTCCTCTTGCAACCTGTTTTAGTTTACATAGTATGTGATCCTTTTTGGGTTAGCTCTACACACAAGAGAATAACTTACCAGGTTCTTGATATGCTGCAGAAACGATAGGGATCATGGCAGGTGATGAAAGACTGATTCATCAAAATAAAATGATTGCTAGTTCAAGAAAGAGAAAA
The DNA here is from genome assembly GCA_963556495.2 of Valencia hispanica. Taxonomy (NCBI): domain Eukaryota; kingdom Metazoa; phylum Chordata; class Actinopteri; order Cyprinodontiformes; family Valenciidae; genus Valencia; species Valencia hispanica. The sequence continues at coordinate 11,123,111 of OY747713.1, read as the reverse complement.
ACAGATGGAGACCGATATCCACTGGGAGATAATGAAGGATGTGAAGGAGAAATCTTTTGTTAAAGTAAGCGGTTGAAAAACTGAGAAGGAGATTATATAGGGCCAAGTAAGAAAGAAAGATAAACCTCCAAATTTAAAGTCCAAAAGGACATTCCAAATGAAGCAAAACATGTCGAAGTCATAGTTTGAGATATTTAAAGCGTGGGTGATTTTGTTTTTGTTTTTTTACCATTAAAGTATAAAGAAATGGTGATATCTACTGTACACATTTAAACCTTTACTCTACAGTTGATTGTAGCATTTTCACTGAAAAAGTCTACATTACTTGTTAAGACTGTTCCTTCACTTTAGTTTGAGTGTGTAATATTTGTGGCACACTACAGGCAGATTTGCAAATTCTGATAATAGAAATATTCTAAAAACTATTCAAATTGTTAAATATGTTTGTCTGTAATATACTTTCCAAGCCAAAGTTAAAGTGACAGACATCGCAGATCGCCTTCCTGGTTCCTTTGTCACTACCACAGTTTAACAGTATTCAGCAAAGTAAACTCACTGAATGTCTGAACTGGATCACAAGTGAGAAGTTGGGGTTCTGATGAAAACTAGGGCTGTCAAAATTTATGCTTAAACGCAGGTCAAATAATTTGTAGAAAAAACGTAGTAGTTTTTAAAAACTCATTGATGCATACATGCCCTGTTTATCCCACAATTCAACTCGTGCTGCTTTTAATGCTCATCACATAAACACCATGGCAGACCTGAACTGCATCCACGGTTCCACGTGAATGCGTCTTCTCAGTCGCTGGCCATATTGTTTAGAAGAAATTGTCAACTTTACATTCAGAAAATGTAAACCAGTTATTTTACCTTAGCAACTGTCTAAAAGAAGAATAGGTTAAAATGGCATCGTGTAAGTGTGATAGTGGAGTCCTATACATCTGTCCTGTATTTACTTAAAGAAAGAGCAATGGCATCTTCTTTTTGTCCTTTTTTTACACCAACACATCCATTTTTTAAGCAATTTATTGTTGTGTTCTCAGCTTGTAAATATAATACAGTAGTAGTATGTGTAATCTGAGAGTTTTTCTACATTGTACAGTTATGTTCACTGTGAAAGAGAGAGTGCGTCTCACTGTCAGTCAGTGTCATGTGAGCTGCTCTGCCCATGCTCAGATGCAGAAGTCCATCAATGTTGGAAAGAGCTGTGTAGGGTTCAGCAGAAAGAGTTGCAATTGAATATGACAATGTTTAAAGAAATGTGTTGTGCTTATAAAGCAAGATAACTACTTTTTCTTTCAGGTTTGTCCACAAACGATTAACTGGAACTGCAGTGAAATATGTTACGAACCAAATGTTCAAAAAGGTCAGATCAAATAACAGAGAAAATGTACTAATGCTAGAAGAAATAGAAATTGTCCCGCATTGGAGAAATTTAGGTCTAGCAGCAAAGAAAAAGGCAGATGGAATCATGCCTTTTTAAACAAAGGTGAGCAAGACCGGTATTAGTGACAAACAATTTCTACCAGGCATCCAGGTAATATGATCTCAAGAGCATGGCTTTTTTCACAGCCATTAACAGTTTCCAGTATTTTTTGGATTGAAACTTGTGCTACTTGTTGTTATTTTTGACAATGACGTGATGACAAAGATCAAGTAACAAACTAGATCTTTAAAAGATCATTTGAGCAAACACTATTTAGGAATTTTGGTTATTGTTCTTTATAGGCATACAGTAACTCATATGACAGTCCCAGTGGCTACTACTGTAATTCTGATAGCAGCAAAGACAAAAAAGCTGGTAAAAGCCCATAGTTACAACGTAGTTTGGGAAAGCAGTCAGACTTTAAAACCCTTTAATTTCCTGATTGAAAAAAACTGATCAATATCTGTCGCAATAACAAAAAGTTTCTACTTCTTAATCTAGTTTGCATGTTTTTTTAAAATATATATATATATATATATATATATATATATATATATATATATATATATGAGTAAATGAACATGACAAGAAAAACAAACGAACAGAAAATAGAATGGAATATCAGATACATAAAAAGGTGAGGGAAGAACAGATGAGGAAGAGATTAGCATTGAGTTTTGAGTGAAGCCAGTATAGCAGTGGTAAAATGTCCTTCAGCATGAAGCCGACGATTAGCATTGTTCAAACGAGATTACAGGAGAGCAGGAAGCAGATTACAGTTGCAGTGGCAGTGAGGCAGACACAAACCTGGATTACAGGAAGGTCTGAAACTTGAACATAGAGACAGCTGCATACACAGCAGGGGGAGCGCAGAGAGCACCCAACTCTGTTTCACATACCCCAGTACAATTTCACTTTCTGCTTTGTCTAATGTTTTTACTACCTCTCTTACGTTGCTTATGCCGTTTTTCCTCAACTTGCACTAATTATTCTCTATTTTCTTCTCATACTGAGAATTTTTTTCTCCGTCTGGAGGTAGATTTTCAGACTATCCTGGTAAAAACAAAACAAACAAACAAACCAAAAAAAAAAAATATATATATATATATATATATATATATATATATATATATATATATATATATATATATATGTGTGTGTGTATTTAGAGTTTTTGTATGTTCATGCTGACCAAGGAAGTGCAGCTTCAATTTTAAAGTGCCCTTTTAAAATTCAGTATTTCACAAAGTTCAGAGCAGTGAGCCAGGATTACCCTTATAATTCAGACTGGCCTTATAATAAATCCAGGCTGGCCTTATAAAAGATCCTTCATTTGTTCTTGTTACAGCTGTGCTTTCCAAACCATCTGGGCTTGTGGATACAACCTGGTAAGAAGTTGTCTTCTGATAATACTTTTAATCAAATCAAATCAAACTTTATTTATAAAGCGCTTTTCAAACCAAAACAAAGCTTCTCAAAGTGCTTTACAGATTAAAAATGACCACACCACCCCCCTTTCTTACAGTCTGGGGAGATATTATGTTGCGCCAGAACTGGTATCTTAGTTTTTTTCTGTGATGTCAGTCTCTTACTTCACATATGTTTTCCATAATTAATGGTTTTAGATTAAATATCTATGTCCCCAAGTGTTCAGTTACTTAAATAATCAAAATGGGTCAGACTGCCCTGTCATTTGAACTAGTGAATATAGCTTCATCAGTACAGACAGAGTGTATGCACAGTGTAGTATGGGATAATTAATGTTGATACTGGGTGCCGAGCAGCAGTCGCATTGTATTTGTACCAAGGAACTTTTTAACTTGTCCCAAATGTTTATGACAGCCTGGCTGATCTTGTCATCAAATTATGTATGCTATAGTAAATACACACACACACACACACACACACACACACACACACACACACACACACACACACACACATACACACACACATATATATATATATATATATATATATATATAGCGTTACTATATTACTATAATGCTATAAATATTAATATGTTATATATATATATATATATATATATATATATATATATATATATATATATATATATATATATATATATATATATATATATATATATAGTAAATCCACAGACAGAAAGTGCTTGAGCGTTGTTTATTTCAACTCTGAGACTGCTGAAGGAAGAGCAGCCTCTCTTTGTCTCTCTCCCGATTTCCCCTCACTTTATTTTCTTTTCTGTTTGCTTCTCTTGTTTTCTTTTCTTTTCTTAACTTTTTCTTAGTTACTTTATCTACCCAGCCCCTGGAGTTACTGTATTGGACCGGATCTCTTCTTGGATTACTTTTTTATGGACTTATCAACATGGCTTTTTGCCCAGCTGAGGATTTTGAAAAACTGCTCCACAGAATTGAGGGCCTTAAAACGAAACTACGTTGTCTGGAAATTAATTTTGATCTCCACGCTGATTATGGAAACGACACAACTTTCGTTGAATACACACAGGGGACAGCCTATCAGCTCGGTGTTACATCGTCTAACCGTGTCACAGAGACTCCCTCCGCCAACAGGCGCCTGAACGGCAGAACTCTGCACTCTAATGAAGACTGGCCAGCTTTAAAACACACAGAATCATGAACCCCAGACTGTTTTCCGAGGATGAAAAAACAAAAGAAACTCCAGCACAGAGAAAGCTCTGAACCCAGACCTGCCGCTTCTGCTAAAAGTAAATGAAAGAGGTTTCAGCCAAAAACAAGAGACATTTCTCCACCTGGAATCCCGCTGAAAAACAGATTCGCAGCCTTGAATTCCCCGAAAGATGACGCAGCCCCTGGGACCAGTCAAAGCCATCAGGAGAAACCCAGCTGCATCAAACAGACACATAACAAAGTAAGAGCCCCCCCAGCAAAGATTGTTATCATACAAGACAGATCAATTAATGGAATTGAAGCTTTTTGTAGCAAGAACACCAGAGTTTATGGCTACTACAAAAATACAGTGAGAGAAATATCAGAAAAAATCCAGAACATCTTGGACCAACATCCTACTCTGGAAAAGCTTGTCTTTTACGCTGGATCAGCAGATATCGAGATGAGACAATCAGAGATTCTGAAGAGAGTCTTTTCTGATCTCCTACAGAGACTTGATGGACTTAACGTAAACATCCTCATCAGCGGACCAGTCCCTGAAGGGAATTATGAAAGATTTAGCAGACTCCGCATGCTCCATAAATGGTTAAAGAAACAATCAGCTGAGAAGTCGTTCACATTTATTAATAATTTCAAAGTATTTGGAAGTGCTAACCATCTGTTCAAAGAAGGGATACGTTATCTGAACAAGGCCGGACTAAGGCTACTGGATGCAAACATTTTCTCTTATCAAAATCAGAAAGCAAAACACTTGCTCCCAAAAGCTGAAATTGAGGCGCCCATGGATGTCAGAGAACAAAAACAGCAAGTCATGATGACACCACAGGACCAACAGATAAACAACCATCAGAGATTAAGTCTTCATCTTCCTGTGACTCAGCAACATCAAATGATTCTCCATTTAGAAACTTTACAGACAGACTGAACGAGCAAATCAAATTTGGGACACAATTAACACCTAAACTTAGACTACACCAAACCCCTGGGGCTAGTGTCAATAAACCTGGGAGCTTCCCCCCACTGATTATTACAGATATTTGATATTTCAGGGAACCGGGCAATAAAGCTACCCCTACCGTCTCCCAGAACTCACCCGGCAACCTCCCCTGAGTCTAAGATTTCAGTGATTATCAGCAGCAGGAAGCATAAACAGTTAACCACACGCTCTCATATTAAACAAAATCTCAAATTGATAACCCGTTAGAAGGTTCAGCTGCCCATCATCACAATACTTAAGTTAGCTTTATTAAACATTAGATCTCTATCCGGGAAGTCTTTTCTTATCAATGACTTCATCACTGAGCATAATTTACACGCCCTTTTTTTATCAGAAACTTGGCTAGATGAAAATAACGAAACAACTGCATTGATAGAATCTACTCCTCCAAATTACAATTTCTTAAGCGAGAGTAGGAAACACAGACGAGGTGGAGGTGTAGCCACCATTTTTCACAACTCAATGAACTTTAAAAATGTAACCCTGGGCATGTTTGATTCTTTTGAATACCTAGCCACCCAGATAAATGAGCCTAACAAAGCTTTATTTTTAAGTTTATATAAACCACCAAAACTTAACTCTTCTTTAATGATTTCAATGACCTTCTTTCTGTAATATGTATCGACTATGACCAGCTAATCATTGTGGGGGATTTTAACATCCATACCAACAACCCCCAAGATAGACAAGCAAAAACATTAGATGATACTCTCCACAACTTCGGCCTGATCCAGCATGTCAAACAACCAACACACAATAAAGGAAACACTCTGGACTTAATTATCAGGAAAGGTTTAAATATTTCCAACATCTCTGTAATTAATATTGCGTTATCTGACCATTTCTGTATTTTCTTTGAAAGTACCATCTCTGCTAAATTATCCAGCCACAGTAAGACCACTATAAAAAAGCGTTTTCTAGGGCACAGTTCAGTAGAAACCTTTAAACGTATTTACCCTTCCACCACATCCCCCTCATCTCCCAAGTCAAACTCAGTAAATAAGCTGGTGGATAATTTCATTGCGAAAATCTCAGACATCATGGATTCCATTGCTCCAACTAAAGTGAAAGTAGTCTCAGCTAGAAAGAAGTCTCCGTGGGCAAGTAATCCACTGGTACGTAGTGAAAAAGAGTGTCAACGAGCCGAGAGAAAATGGCAGAAAACTTGACTCCAGGTTCACTGTGAGATCTACAAAGAGAGACTAAATAGATATCAGCTAACTATAAAAGAAGCTGGGGAATCGTTCTTTTCTGAAATCATCAACAGAAACATTAATAATGCAACTATTTGCAACAGTGGAAAGACTAACTAATCCTTTATTGACAGTAGCCCCAGAATTAAACTCTACCAGGGCCTGCAATGACTTTGCCAGCTTTTTAACTGAAAAGATTCTAATTCAAGCTGTACCTCAATATTGAACCCACAACCAGTGCCATCCCCAATCAACAACAATGTAGGGAAAATGTCTGAATTCCACGAATTTAACCAGAACAGCCTTGAAAAAAATCATTATCCAATTAAGCTCCTCCTCTTGCTGTCTTGATATCCTACCCACAGCTTTTCTAAAGAAAGTTCTTCCTGTTATTGTGTCTGATATTGTTCAAATAGTGAACTCATCCCTCCTATCAGGTGTCTTCCCCCAGGCTTTAAAAACAGCAGGTATTAAACCACTACTAAAGAAGAAGAATCTGGAGAACACGTTAATGCAGAACTACAGGCCGATCTCTAATCTTCCATTCATCAGTAAGATTATTGAAAAAGTGGTGTTTCAGCAGTTAAATAGCTTCATAGCAATGACAAACCGTTTCGATGTTTTTCAGTCTGGTTTCCGTCCTCACAACAGCACCGAGACTGCCCTCATCAAAGTATTCAATGACATCCGCATAAATACAGACTGTGGTAGAACCACAGTGCTGGTTCTGTTGGACCTCAGTGCAGCATTTGACACTGTTGATCATAAAATATCACTGGAACGACTGGAGAGCTGGGTCGGACTTTCTGGTACACTACTTGGCTGGTTTGAGTCTTACCTAAAGAACAGCGACTTAATTGTTTCAATAGGTAACTTTTCATCAGAACAAACAGAAATCACAGGTGCTTTACCTCACAATGTCACCAGGTGACTCTGAACCCATTCAAACCCTAAATAAATGCATTGACCAAATAAAAAGTTGGATGTGCCATAACTTTCTCCAGCTGAATTGAAACAAAACTGAAGTAATTATTTTTGGACCCAAAGAGGAACGATCAAGAGTCCGCACACAGCTTCAGTTAATACAGCTAGAAACTACTGATCAGGCACGAAACCTAGGTGTAGTAATGGACTCAGACCTGAACCTCCAGGGTCACATAAAGGCAATAACAAGGTCAGCGTTCTATCGCCTGAAGAACATTTCTAGGAGTAAAGGACTGAAAAAACCTAGAAAAACTCATCCATGCGTTTATCTTTAGTCGGATTGATTACTGCAACAGTATCTTCACAGGTCTGCCTAAAAAGTCAATCAGACAGCTGCAGCTGATCCAGAACGCTGCTGCTCGAGTCCTCACTAGAACCAGGAAAGTAGAGCACATCACCCCAGTTCTAAAGTCCTTACACTGGCTCCCTGTAGCTCATGGAATAGACTTCAAAGTGTTCATGCTCTCTTGCTTTATTGATCTTTCTCTTACTTTATTGTGTATCGTGCAATGTGTGTTTCTTTTACTTTTAATTTCCATTGTTTTTTTGTTTTTTAAATCACCAAATCATGTAAAGCACCTTGAATAACCCTGCTATTGAAAGTGTGCTATACAAATAAAATTGCCTTGCTTTGCCTTGCCTTGCCTATTTAAAGCTCTACATCTTCCTAAGCCAGAGTGATGTAAAAGGGTTCATAGGCTAGTGATAAAAAAACATTTAGTTGCAACATGAAGTGATAACATTGAAGGAAGATATTGCTACAGATATTTTTCTCTTTGATTTAAAGAAAAAAAGCATTCTAAGTCTTTATATTAGCTATTTTCCTAATTAAATATTATAAAATGCTATACAACATCACAAAACTTCTACACATTCTGACATGACAATCTAGTGAGCCTTCGTTAAGCAGCACAGGTGGAGATGAAGGAAACTGTTTGCTTTCCCCTCAAGGATTTGACAGAAAACATATGTGCTCGGTGCAAAGAGCGTTTAATGAGCCATACTGTTATGCTTGACACCTCTTGTACAGGCTTGTTGCCCTCCATGCTTCTAAAAGATGATGCATTACATATGCATATATAAAAAAAACTATATATATGTAAGTATTAAAACTTAAACTATATATATATATAGTTTAAGTTTTAATACTTACAGTTACCTAACATAAGAAAGAACTTAAAACACATTTTCACTTGTCATTTGCAAGCATAACAGCTCAACAAGTCACAAAAAAATACATTAAATCAAAGCTGAAGCTCTGAAAGATTCTTACTCAAATGCTGCAATTCACAAGAAGTCATTTCAGAACATGTCAGTTGAAAGAGACCCAACCCAGTGTCCTTTGAGAAAGCCTTTGGAAACAGTAAAATCACAGATCTAGGCTTCAATCTGCATGGTGAAATCCAGCTACTTTCAGTCTACTGAGGCATAACACTGCATTCACTTAAATCTGCCCTTTAAGCAGTTCCACATATTTGACACCGCCTTTGTTGGGATGCAACCTTTGCCTCACCTTTAGCAGAAACAGCAGACGTTAGCATTTGAGACACATTGGTATGTGAATATGATTATAATATATATATATATATATATATATATATATATATATATATATATATATATATATATATATATATATATATATATATATATATATAATATATATAAAGTTGGGTTTGTGTTAGAGGCCAACAAGGCTTTTCTGTGGCGATCAAGGGATAGATGAGGGCTCAGCTGGTCAGACTGCTGGCACAGATCGGAGAGAGAATGGAAACACAAAGAGCAGATGGAAGGATCACAGAGTATGTGAAGGAGAGGGGAAGAAAGAGGTAGTGGAAAAAATGTTCAGACAAACTGTGATAGCAGGAAACAACGAAAAGCTTAAGAGAGCACTGAATTAGAGACCAAAGAAGATGAAATGCACCAAGAAAGATGGGTAGATTTCAGCTCACATCACTGCTCTAATGATATTGGTTGATCCTGTGCTATTCCAGAGAAGAAGCAAGCATTGTAAATACAGCTCTTGGTCAAAAATTGTATTTGCTACTTTCAACAGCAGTCCTGCTGCTGAACTGAAGCAGAATAGGATTCAATCAATAAACACTAAACTTTATCTTAATAGAGAATATCTATGTAATGGAATATATTTGGTTTTATATTGGTTTTCAGATTTCCTTTTTTGTATGTCTTATAATCACAATATAATGACCAACAGCTTCCAGAGCAAGGCCAATGTTGTATGCGCCATTAGCTAAAGTTCATTTTGAGGCCCACCATCAGTTAAGCCCACCAGCTATCATAGCACCAATGACCTCATTTCTATATTGCCTGCACTTTATAATGTCTGCCTAATATCTCTAACACATCACGTTTCAGAGTATAGAAAAATAGATACAAAAATAAATCGTGAGATTTTTTTTTGTTTGACAATCACATCAGTCTTCTTTAAAAAATTTTATTAAAGAAGCAGACTTTCAGATAAGGTGCTATTTTAGACATAATTTTCATTATTTTCAATGAACAATTTGTGTTTCAAAGACTTAATCGCACTTGCAAGGTGTTTGCCTCTGCAAACAATATTTATTAGTCTGCTGTTTCTACACAAGTGCAGGATCTTTAAATTGATCAATCTAGTTTAAAAGAAAAATTCGTCTTAAATTTACAATGTGAAGAAGTCTTGTTTCTGCTTAGCTTAAAATGGAAAATTATGCACATACATCCATTGTCTATAACTTCTATACATTGCCTATACCTGCTCCAGCACTTATTGAGCAAAAGGCAGGGTACATCATAAACAGGTCGCCAGTCTATCACAGGGCAGCACAAAGGCACACAGGAGAAACAACCATCCCCACACACACTTATACGTAAGAGCAATTTAGATGGACCAATTAACCAAACAGTCATGTTTGTTAAGTGTCAGAGGGAGCCAAAGTATCCAGAGAAAACCCACAAATGCAAAGGGAGAACATACAAACTCCATGTAGAAAGAGCTCAAGTTTGAACTCAGCACCTTTTAGCTGTCATGCAAAAGGGCTAACAACAGTCCAGCCTAATGTATAAGGGCAGTATAGTAAAAGAGCCAACCATGTTTTAATACAAACGGTCATATACTCAATTTACTGTTATTATATAGATTAACAACATACAGACTGATGTTTTCAAGCCTTAATTTCTGTTAATTATTATGATTTTCAAAGCACAACTAATGAAAACAAGACATTTAAGATCACCATATTATATCTGCATTAAAATAAAATGTGGGCTGATTGAAAGTGATGTTTAGTACATCCTTAAAGATTCTATTTTCAAAAGGTACTTTTAATCTCCATCAGAATGCATATTCTAATTTATTTAATATGACCTTTTATGTAATTTTCTTGAAACTTTTGAAACTTCACTTTTATTGTCCCCTGAGGGAAATTTGCTTTACAGATGGGTAAAAACATAAAAACATAGTAACACAATGACATGAAATTCAAGACCATCACTTACAAGGACAAGCATCATCAAAAAACAGAAAAAGGACAACTGAAGGCAGGATCATTACTACACATCAAATCTGTTCACTTGTTCAAAATTTAGATTTAGTTGTGTAATGGCTTGGGTTATTAAAAATGAAATTTTCATCCTGTTTGATTTGGCCTTTGGCACTCTAAATCTCCTGCCTAAGGCTAGGAGTTCAAAATCCCGGTGGAGAGGATGTTCAGGACATTGTATGATGCCCTGAGCATTGGAGTTTACCCTCCTATAAAAAGTTGTTGACAGGTTGGGTAATGTGACACCGATGATTTTACTTGCGACTTAAAGCAATCGGCATAGGAATTAAACAAAAGAGAGACTGAAAGTAAAGGGGGAAAAAGATGAAGAGAGGTAGGAAAAAAGTTAAGATGGAGAGGGTGAGTTGAAGATATAAGAGAGGAAGGCTTTTCAGCTGGCTAAAAATGTTTTTTTGGGGACTTTAACCTTTCAGCAAGTTCGGTTGTCTTTAAAGTGTACCTGCTTGGTAACAAAGTGTTTTATATCAAAATGTGGAGGTGAAAGGTTTTGTCTTTTACTGAGAAGAGTGTTCTGAAACCCTTAATGCCCCATTTATTGCTATTTCCCCTCATTCTCGCTCTGTTCCCTGCCTCAGTTTGTCCCGATCACTCTATGAATGATCCACTCCTTTTTTTCTTTTTTAGGGGGGGTATTTCTTGTTTTTTTTCACATCACATTTGTATCACTTTAGCTTTTTCTGTTTAAAACACCCTACTGGCCTCACAGTCTTTCCTGGATCCTTCCACATTTTTTCTTATTTCTTTCTCTTTTTTTACCCTTTCCCTACCGCTTTCTCCTCACCCTTTTCATTCACTATCTCTCCTCCCTCTGTGGTCGATTGACCCTGAGTAACAGAGAAGATGACAAAGTGTGAAAGGTTTCCTTGGGGCTTTATGTGACAGCAGCAAGCAGAACAGTCATCCAGATGGTGACTGCTCTTTGCTTCGCCTGAAGGCGGCAAACTGCACAAACTGGACTGCACAGAAAAAGATAAACAGAACTGAATGTCTACATGTTTTGTAGTCAATGTTCTTATAGTTCCTTAAAAAGTCAAAAAATTAAAACAAGGACAGGTTTTTAATGGCCATCAAACTTTTGTTGTTCAGTTAAGAGTAAGTATGGCAAATCAATCCAGGCAATGGTAAAGTGTACTGATGTTTCCTTGTTGCTTTCCAGGGGAAACCACACCAAGTTGTATGCTGGTGACTCAGACCTGGGGTCTCATTTATAAAACTTTGTGTAGAATCCTTAATAAAACCATAATTTAGCTCTGAAAAAATGTTTTACTTACGCAAAGTAAGTTTCAGATCTAGAAAGTGACAGTTTTCAGACCCCGTTTTGTGCATGCCAAAGCTTTATAAATGAGATTCCAGCTTTTTAACTTTTTATATCAGAGGTGCAGTTCCTGCCTGTTAAGATTAACAAGATAAAAGCACAGGAACAGGCAAAGGACTTTCAAAATAAAAAGGTACACAGGCTTCATTCCTCTCTGGGCCATTTACAAGAAGCATAGATAGCTATTTGCCTCAAATACAACTGGTTTCCTCATATCACGTGCCCTCAGGGTGTTAAGCAAGAAATGCCTGATTCTATGTTTCTTCCCTGACACTCCTGATTTGTTAGGTGGATTTAATTGTCTCAAAGAAAGCCAGAGTATTTGTTTTATGGATTACTGTTTTGTCACAAATAAGTATCAGTTCTTCACTGTGGTGGATTAAATACAGAGCTGCCACACAACGCTTCTAATTTCCTGGGTAGGGTGCCGGTCTGGCAGATCTTCAAGCAACTGTTCTGACATTACATATATTCTGAGTTTCTCCTCCTCACAGGAGAACTTAGCTTATAAATCCAAAGCTTATGATTTTAATTTGAGATGCACACTTTACCACTCCTGCTTGAATTGGCTTGTTGTTCAAAGTGTGCTATACAAAAAAAATTGCCTTGCCTTGCTTTCTTCTGGTCATTGTGATTTATTGTTGTGAGGTAACATTCAGTGTTTTTATTGGTATTTATTTAAGTGGAAAATTATCATAAAATATGATAATGTTCACCTGTACATTGACGCTTGATGTCAGTGTTCTAACCTGATCATTACTGTTCGACAACTTTCAATTGTGTTCTCTGTATGGAAGCATTTTTGTAACATAGATCTAGTTAAAATGGATTAGCAGAAATGCTTTTTCATATTCAAAGTCCAGCTATTATTTTTGACTCATAAATAAAATAAAAAAAATAATCCAAACTGATTTTAAATTTGACAATTCAACATTGCTTATTGCGTAACTTAATTAAAATTAAATAGAGAATTACATTTAAGATTTAATTTTTAAATTGCCTCCCAGCAAAATAGTTACAAAATTCAATTTGAAATGTCAAAGTTAAAAATTTAAAATGCATTGGGAGAAATCCTTTTTCATTTTCTGAGAAATGCCATTTTTGACTCATGAATCACCCTTACTGAAAATTAAATCTTAAATGACCTTTTCTATTTAATTTTAATTAAGTTACAGAATGAGCAATGTTGAATTGTAAAATGAAAAAGCAGTTTAGATTATTTCTTTTTGATTTTATTTATGAGTCAAAAATAGCAGCTAGATTTTGAAAATAAAAAAGTATTTCTGCTAATCCATTTTAATTAGATTTATGTTACACATATGCTTCCATATTCTCTGGTCCCTTGTGCTTGTTTTTTTATTTTGGGCATACAGCTATTGTGAGCTACAGGTCAGAGACAAGACAATCTAAGAGTTAGAATAAAACTGATTATACATTATGAAGCATCTTCTAAATTAATGCTATGACATTTTCATTGTTTTATTAATTTACAGTCAATATACTACATATAAAAAGTTAATATCTTCAGTTTATCCAGTTTATTTCATCTTTGTTGTGAAGCACCTGGGTTGGCATTCTAAAGAGGCAATTAACGCATCTGATTAAATTCATTATTAAAAACCCGCTTCAAGAGGCTAAAAAAATCTACAAAACACACTGGAAATTTTTTAGTGGCATTACTACTGAACAGCTTGATCTTGCATATTGCAAATCTAGCAGGCTTTAGCAACAGCTTTTCTTATTATAATGGGAGCATTGACCATAGGTGTTGTTTCTTTCTTTGTATTTGCGTGTATGATCTTTTTAAAGCTGTTGCTAAAAATGAGGAATCCGTCATCTGAAACATGCAGATCTGCCTCTCAGAAAACAACCACTGACACAAAAGTGATTCACGGAGGAGCGTTAGTCAAGCCATTAGCCTGAGCTCTCTCTCAAACAGACATGCGCACACACACACAAATTTACACACAAATTTACACACATGCACACGCAAATATGCACAGCACAAATTAACATACTAGAGTTCAGAGAAATAAAAACAGAGCATTGTCTGGTTCAGGTTAAACAAAATTACAAATATTTATAGAGCAAAATTTATAAAAATATATAACTAGGTTTATAAACCTAAACAATCAGGGCAAACATAGGGAGATTCTCAAAAAACAATAAAGTGTTTGACAGTACATAGTTGGGCGTTTGAAGTCACTCCCTGCTCCAAACTCAAAAAAACAAAAAAAAACAATCCTAGTACTTTGATTTGTGGGCACCTAGCTTAGAAAATATGCCATATTGTGAGGTTTGCAGGGTGAAAGTATGTCACACTCCCAGAAAAGCTTAAAAGGAATCAGCCTCTGTATCATCATTTTGGAAGTTTCAACTGCAAAACATGTTGTGTTAACAGTGTCAACTAGGAAAGGACCCAAAACTGTCTTTACAGTTATTTGAAAAATTTAAGAAAAGGTGTCACTATACTACATTTACAGTATCTAAACTACAATCAATATCTGTGGAACCACTTTTAGTAGGTGTAACTTTTTTGTCCCTTTCAGTCTCTTTTATAGATTCAACAAAAGTTTGATCATCTTTTCTTAGTAACATTGCAGCATCTCTTTAGAATTCACCACAGCATGGGTTTAGGTCTAAAACTAAAATAGATTTTTAGTGTTCCAGCCTAATTTAAAAACTGCAAGGTGCCGTGCAGAGGTTGCGGTAGACATGTTCTTTGTCCGTCATTTTTACAGGATAAAATTAATTCAGTCATTATCTATTTCCGTCAATTTTTAAATGATAGTATTTTAATACATATTCAATAGTATTTTTTTATATATATTTTAAATAATATTCAATCCAAACAAGCTGAACAGAGAACTATATATAAAAAATGAAATTAAACGATTGCGCCTAAAATATGAATACCTGCTGTGACCTGGATGCATAGTCTCACAAGTTTCTCCTGCTCTGCATGGAGCTGAAATGTGCACCCATTTGTGGATAATCAAATAGTGGAATTGCTACAGAGGTTATTGTCATGAGATTTTGGATTTTTGACTCGGAGAGATGACTTCTCTTGGGGGTTTAGCTGTTGTTCTGGAGGCTGAATCCGAGCTCCGCTGCCACACTGGAGACTGGAATTAAGTGCCAGTTAATTTTTGTTTTCAAATAAGGAAACATTTCTCCAACTGAAGTGATCAAAAGTCGAAAGACTCTGTGAATGAACCATTTCCTCACCCGTAAACTATTGCTTCAGCGGGAGAAAAGCCTGCAGTACGCGCCAGTGTTTGGCACACATTGGGCTCTTTGGAGTGCGTCTAACCAGCCGCACCAACCACAGTCGCGCTCCAAAGCCTCAATAGCTTTTCAACTTGCAGTCAGCTCCCGGCTAGCGAGAGGCTCAAATCCTCTCATTGGAATCTTTTCTTTTATTGATTTAGTTACCTGGACTCCGTGTGTAAAGTTGAAAATATCTCCGCACTTGCACCGAGTGGTCAGAGGTGTGATTACTAATCTGTAAAGATGACTGACAGCCCTCAGTTTAAAAAAAAATGTCAAATACGGAAAATATTCAGTTAACGCAACCCTTGGTGCCTATGTCCTTTATCTGTTTAACAAGCCCAAATTATCACCCCACCACCAGCTAGTATAAAGTTCTTGTACTGATATATTTGTTTTTTCCTTAGCATTTGTTGTGTACCAGATACTTTAGTCTCATCTCTACAAAGGACACAATTCCAGAAGTCTTACAGTTTGTCTTACAGCTTTGTTTCTAGAGATGAAGCTTTATCATGGTTACCTTTCCAAATAAGCTGTACTTTGATGCTTTTCTAATTTTCTAAGGAGATTACACAATCTCTTTTGAAATCACACAGTCTTACTTTTGGTGAACTTCCTAGAACATTTATGTTTGGAAAAATTGACAACAGTTCTAAATGTTTTTGCTTGTAAATAGTATTTTTGGTTTGAAGAATGTTACTTCAAATTGTTTGGAAATGGTATCATAACAATTATGTGTTACGTCAAATCGGAATTCACCCATAAATGTTCTGACAACAGAATTCACTTAACATTACAATGTGAAATGGCCCACACAATGGGATGTTTATCCAATCTGAATAATATTTTAGTTGATAAAGAAGTGTCCCATCCTTTGATGTTGCTGACTAGTTCAGATCACATTAGGAATGCTTTTGTGAAAATACTGTTGTACTGCAAATTGAGGACTCAAATTAATAATGCTGTAAAAGAAAAGATTAATTATCCTCTAAATATTCAGAAGCAAAAGTGTCTGATTATTTGATGTGGTGGATATCTGGATCGTTCAGTGATTATAGACCAAATTAACCAGATAGACCTGCCTCAAATGTTTTCCAATGAAGTCTGGTGCAGGCATAAACCAATGATGAAATAAATAATTTGAGGAATCACATTTAGGCTCTCCGCTTCACTGATCTTTTTGAAATGATTCCCAAGCCAATTACATTATAGTCACGAAATATCTCTATGTGTAATTAACTAGTGATATACAATCCAGTTATGAAAAGGTATTTAAAAATCACCATAAACTCGTCTTTTATGAAAATCCATTACACTCCCGATGCTGCTATGGAAGGAAAAAAGCTGCCTTATTTAATATTTCCGTCCAGATGCTTTGTGTTTGTGCTTTCACCATAAATACTACATTTTCCATATATGTTGTTTTGCATTAATGTAGCTTTAGGTATTTTATCCCTTGTAGGTACCAATGTGGGTGCAGATTTACTTTTCTGTCGGCCACCCATTCTTGCCCCGCACCCCCTGCACACTGACACAACACAGCAGTGTTGGGGGTACATTTCACCCCCAGGCCTTCAGTGATATTGTACTGTATTGTATTGTATTGTATTGATTTAAAAATCAACATAAACTCGTCTTTAATGAAAATCCATTACACTCCCGATGCTGCTATGGAAGCAAAAAAGCTGCTCACCCCTAGGCCTTCAGTGATATTGTACTTAGTCCAACGTAAATTAATACACCTCATAGTATGATCAAAAGACATCACAGCTCAAGAATTCATACAGAATCACACATACACATTACATCATACTTAATATAGGCTGGTCAAGCAACAGTTTCAGGAGCATTTAAAATCAGTAAACTCGCATTCACAATTAAGAGTAGAAAACTAAGATCATGGATATTGTCCAATCTAAAAAATAAAAGCCAATTTTAAGAGATTAGTCAACAAAGCTTTAAAAGATCCACTAAAAGTATACACCACCTGCTTATTTGAAAACAAAATCCATCCTCCTTTCTTTTCAATAATATATATTATATTGTATCTTCTGTTTTTGTTTTTAGGGTTTTTTTCTCTCTTTTTTAATCACCAAATCACGTAAAGCTCCTTGAATTACCCTGTTGTTGAAAGTGTGCTATACAAATATAATTGCCTTGTCTTGCCTTGCCTTGCCAATATCTCCCTGTTTTTCTTCACCTTTTCATTGTGGGACTCTGTTTCCCTGTGTGCCTGTTCCCTGAGTTGCAGATCTACTCGGGTGTCCCCAAACATTTTTAACTGTAGCTTGTAAGTGTCCAGCCGTGCTTGGTGTCTCGTTGCTGTCTTGGTGAAACAGTTTAAGTTCGCAAACCCAGTGTGGCCCCAAACACCAAATCGATCAGTTGCTAGCAACAGGTATTCCCAGCAGTATAATTTGCAACATTGCTCTGAAGCTGTTAGAAAAGGGTAAAGTTCATAGTTGCTTGTCTGAAAATGACAACAAACCATGTTCCCTGCTGGGACAGGCCAGCTAGCATAGGGGTTGGACCATCTCTTCTCACAAGATCCAGTTTTTCTTGAAAGGTCCGTCTTGCAACCAAATGTATCCCTTCTCCTCCTTCAGCCATCGTGGGTTAAAGAAATACACGGATAGCTGTCAGTAGCCAACAAATCTCCAGGTTTAATTCAGATATTTTGCAAATTGCCAACCATCAGGCTGTCAGTGATTATAGAATCCAGCAGAAGGCCTTCTAGCTGACTTTGGTATCGCAGACTCGAGAGCTGATTGGTTATCGCAACTGACATTCATGCTTAGTTAGACAGACTTTGCCATCAATCACACATAAGTGGGTGCTTGGTATTGTTCGTGGGTGCTGGGGCCCCGAAGCACCCACGGAATCTGCGCTTGTGGTTGCAAACAGGAGAACCACAAGCAAGAGGGAAACTCTCAGGATAGGAGATTTCATCTTTCAGAACTTACATTTTCAAGTAAGTAAGGACTCCCAGTTACTCAAGTTATGATTATAAACATCCATTGTTTTCCCCTCTGTTTCCCCCTATTTTTTGTATCAAACCTTAAAATTAATATTTTGACAGAAATCACAGTTTTCTTTTAGGATCACTAATATCAAGCCTACAGAGCACCAACTGCTTACATCTTTATATTTCTAATCCATTTAGGATCAGGGGCAGTCATCCTCAGTTTAAGGCAGATTAAATCTGATTGTCCTGTAGGGTTTATTGGATTAAATCTTTTGCTAACTTGGGTATTGTTATAATTGACTCATGACTCCCAGATTAAATGTCAGCAACTGCACAATATCCTGATTCCAACATCACCCTCATCGCTTCACCATTCCTTAGCTGTCTACCCTGAAAACCCCAGAGCACATCTTCCACCAACCACCAGACTCTGATAAGCAACGACAACCTTTTTTTCACTCCACCCACACAAGAAACGCAAAACCAGAGGAGCAGAAAAGAGGCAGGAGATACTTAACATCAATTCCTTCAAAGAACCTTGGTGCCTTATCCTCTTTTGTTCATAATATTATTCCCAAGTCCTCTTTTTCTTTGCACTTTTCTTTAATGGAAATATGCATTCTGGCTCAAAACAGAATGTTTGCAGAGAAGACAATTTTAACAATTAACTACAACTACTATCACAAATCTGTTCCTTATACCAGAGCCTAAAACATATTCTGCAAGTCTTCAATGCAATGCATTAAGATTTTTTTTGCCCAAAATGTTGTCTTTAAATCCAGCCCAGCCATCAGTTACTTTGCATTGAAATGGAACAGGAAAAAATCAGCTGTAAAGAAAAGGAATCAATCAAATGGTAATGCTGAAGAAAAAGACCCAGGAAGACAAGAGCCTAAGAACACTAAACAACACACTTTCCTTTTACTCCCCTTTACTCATAGCCCTTCAATAGTTAAAGCAAGAAATTAGATTTACCTTGCAATGAGATTAAATAAAGTTCATATACAGATCTCAGATCTCAAGCTGTTTATTTCATGCCTGAGTAATAACTTTAACAGACTGAGAAATGTGAAACTTTGTTATATGTTTGCAAAGTTAAGAGATGAGCGGGGATTTGCAAGGCATAAATAAATATAATAATTTTTAAAAAGTGTGACATATCGTATGTGGTGCAGTGGGCATATGAGAAATTGGTCAGCACACATGCAACTAATCTAAATGTCACACTACCGGAGTGTAAACCTGTTTGAACACCTGTTTACGTCTGTGGGGATTAAAGAGAGTATTGGCTGTCATTCAAAAGTCATTTTGCCTAAAAAGGAACTGATTTCACACATACAGAACAGTGTTTTCATCATTATCATGCCTGTGGAGAGGTAGTGCAAAAGTAAATGAAACTTTCTAGCTATCCCTCCTGAAGACAGCTTTGCTAATTTCAACACAAGCAACTGCCAACAAGTTTTGTTCTGATTTGTATGTCTCGATCAGATTTATCAAGAATATTTGATCTTGTACTTACACCATACCTCAACATCCACTGAAGCTTCAACTCCACTGAAGGTAAATAATTTGGCTGAATAAACTGTAAAAGTACTGAACAAAATTGAAGGTAAATAAATACTACAGTTTTGCTATCAGTATTAAGAAAGGGTATAGACTTATGATGTACTGAGATGCATCAGTTACCTTAAAAATTGTCATTTACACTTGATGGCACCATGCAGAAACGTATATCAACATTTCAGCGCAAGATACAAAATAAAACCTAAAATACAAATTAATTTCGAGAGATATTTGTATGGTTTGTTCAAAAGACAAAGTAAAAACAAGATTTTCTAAACAGGCTATGAGGCTAAAAGTGAAGCCAGGTAAACTAATGTCTTGTTTTTCTGTGTTTTATTTAATCAGTTTGGACTGGATTTGGACATTTGTAATTAAATATCATACATATTTGGACCAGTCAAACCGTAACTAGACAACTTTCCTGAACAAGGAATCCTTCAAACATAATACATAAACAACAAAAATATCAGTTTAACAAGCCAATTAACAAAAATCAGATATTCATCTATAGTTTTTTTTCCTTTGGTTTTCTGGTTCTCATTTCAGATGTGTGTTTTAAAACAGACTCAAAGTATAACTGTTAGCGCAAATGTTTTTGGTTTTGATCCGCCCTCTTTTCTTTAACATGACCTTCACATTAATTAGCTTTGGCAACAACATTTCCCAGAAGACGACACAGAATGTGTTTGAGCTCTCAGTAGAGAAAGCGTGTAAAGGAGATCTGCAGCATAGCTCCTGAAGTGGGGGCTCAAATGAGGGAAACAGCCTCGAACATCTTGGGAATCCACTTATGTATGAGTCAAACCATGTAACCTCAGCCCTCTTATCTGAACAAGATTCCTCACAGTTTCTGTGCAAGTCTGTTTTTTGTTTTCTTTTACCACCTATTTCTTTCTGATGCCTGTAAAACAAAGTTATGAGTTAAGTAAATGAGAAAAATAAATCATAGAGACTTTGGTGATCTACCGATTGTGGTACAATCGAACGTAGAATTGCACTATAGTGGCACATGATGTGTTGAAATCACAAGCCAGCACGACAGAAAATGCTTTTAGAAACCTACTGCTCCATGAATGTGAAGACAAACTCCTTTGTTCGCTGAGGTAGTAGAACAGAAGAAATAAGTCAATATTCTGAGGTAAGAGATTGGGTGCCCTGAAAAGCAGAATGCAATGCATCATGCACTCTAATGGATTGCCTACACATGTTCAAAATAAAGGTTTCAATCAATCAAATTTTACCAAAGGATTTTGGTCTTATCCCACAGGGGCCCACAATGCTGTGCCCTTATGTTTAAAGGTTTTGACTTGTTTTTGTTGTTTTTAATGTTAGCTCTTGATTGGTTAACTTTATAAAGCCCAATATGCTGAGGTTAGGTTCATGCCAAAACTATATTTTTGGGGATGTATAAACAGCACACTTGTGAAGTCTATAAAATAAAGTAGCAGTAATGCCTTCTCACCCAAGTAGTTGAGAAACCGGTCTCAAATTCTGAAGAAATAATTGACTGGATTATGTTTTTGTATAAATATTTGTGTCATTTAAAAAAAAAGAAATATTACAGTAACCTGTGTAAGCGTAAAAAATAAGACAAGGAAGTTTGCAAATAACTAAATGCACAAAGTAGTATCATATGTTGGAAACTGATTAGTACATATTTTAATCTGTTTATCTCCAGATTGAACAATTAACATTTCTACAACTGCGAAAAGAACAAGGCAGTTCACTCTTATCAGCTATCATGTATTTAAAAAAATTTCAGTAAGTTTATTCTTATAATCTTCCCCTATAAACCATTTTCTTTGAGCTAAGCAATTCAGCGTTTTCCCATAAACACAGAGTTACCTCTCCCTACTCATCACAATACGGTGTATAACTTTGGAACAGATAAACATAGAACATGCAGAACATTGTGCTTTGAGCACCACTTTGACTGTGCAAACTCCATAATTAGTATGAGTTAGCTCACAATATGGCATCTGTAGGAAGAGATTGTCAGTCAGCATTATACAGCAAACTTTGATTAACACATATAAAGTTGCACATAAAATTTGGCAACACCGCTGGTAAATTTTAATGGTCATGTGTATGCAATAAAAAATTGAATGTCCACACCAGTGCCGTACAATAAAGCCATAAATTCATTGAAAAAAAGAAAACAACAACAACTGATAAATGTTGGCAATACAATACAATAAGACCATTTATGTGATATTAGGGAGTATGTGGGGCCCCAGTAATGAATAATTTTTACAAGATGGAGAAGAGATTTCAATCAATATTGTAGACGGAATCTACATTATTTTTGCTTGCACTAAATTTGCAGTCTTCAATAGTACTACATAAGATTTTTTTATGATAATTTATTGCTGGTTGATAAAGTGTATTTTTTTTAATTGTTCACTAGTGCTTAAAGGGATGGGGTATTTATAGATTCAAAAACAGGAATATTGGGTAATAATTTGAATTTGAATTTGTTTTCAGTTTGTATTGAAACCTAGCTAGCTTAAAAAAACTGGACTGTTAACTTCAAAATATGTGGTGATAATTGTTAAATGGGAGCTGCACATTAGGGCAGTTGATAATACTGTTGCCTTGAAACAAAAAGGTTCTGTGTTCGAATGCTAGCCTGGGGTCTCTCTGCAGAGAATTTGCATGTTCTTTCCATGGATACATGTTTTTTTTTCTCCAGGTACCATTGCTTCCTTTCACATTCCAAAAACCTGACTGTTAGGTTAATTGGTCTCTCTAAAAATGTGTTTAGGTGTGTGCACCGTTGTTTGTCCTGTGGGTCTCTCTGTTGCCCTATGATGGACTGAAGAGTTGTCCAGGGTTTACCCTGCCTCTCACTCAATGACTGCTGGCTCCTCAGCCACCCCAAAAACTCAGCAAGGGTTTGTGGGTATAGACTATACATGATGGAGGGAAAATTATCAACATAGTTCAATACAGAAAGAAATGTATATTTGTGAAGATACAGTTAGTAGCATAGTTCACAAATTGAAAGTTAAAAGAAAAGTGATTGCCTAGTGACAGAAAGCGGAAGCTATTAACCAGCTATTGGACCAGATGTCCTTAAACAGAAACTGTTTAGTCAATCACTTCATCTGGATGCCATTAAATTGGCCCCCAGTAATAACCTAAAGAACCTCTGCGTTATTTTTGACCGAGACTTGACATTTAAATCCCATATTTAGCAGGTTTCTAGGATTTCTTTCTTTCACCTCCGGAATATTGCTAAAATTAGAAACATCCTGTCCAGGAGTGATGCTGAGAAACTAGTCCCTGCATTTGTTACCTCAAGGCTGGACTACTGTAATTCTTTACTATCAGGAAGTCAACAAAATGCCATTAAAAGCCTTCAGTTGATCCAAAATGCGGCAGCAAGAGTTCTGATGAATATTCAAAAGAGAGATCACATTTCTCCTGCTTTAGCTTCCCTCCATTGGCTCCCTGTTAAATCCAGAATAGAATTTAAGATCCTTCTTCTTACATACAAAGCCCTTAATAATCAAGCTCCCTCATTCATCAGAGATCTAATTGTTCCATATGTTCCTAACAGAGCCCTTCGCTCTCAGACTGCAGGTTTACTTGTAGTTCCTAGGATTTCTAAAAGTAGTATGGGAGGCAGATCTTTTAGTTATCAGGCTCCTCTCCTGTGGAACCAGCACCCAGCTTTAGTCCATGAGGCAGACACTGTTTACTTTTAAGGCCATGCTTAAAACTTTCCTTTTTGATAAAGCTTATAGTTAGAGTGGCTAAGGTCATCCTGAGCTATCTCTGTAGTTATGCTGCCATAGGCTTAGACTGCTGGAGGACAGACTTACCAATTTTATTCACTCTGCTACTTCCCTTTCTCCTACGACTCTCCAGTTGTATTACAGTACATTCTGTTATTTCGACTGTTAACTTTGTTTTCTCTCAGTGTTTTTCTCTCCATAGAAGCTATACCTGGTCTGGTATCCTGCTTGGCTCCAATGCCCTGTTGGATGGGGGGCATCGACTGGGATGATCCACCCAGTAACTGAACATCCACTGTGTCCTGTTATCAACTTTTTACTTTCTGTAACATAGAAAGTTCTCTGATATCTGATCTTCTGTTCCTTCTATGTTTCTGCTCTGTCTTCTCAAACCCCCAGATGGTCGTGGCAGATGGACGCTCCTACTGAGCCTGGTTCTGTTGGAGGTTTCTTCCTGTTAAAGGGGAGTTTTTCCTCTCCACCGTCGCTACATGCTTGCTCAGTATGAGGGATTGCTGAAGGATTGCTGTGGTTGGAAAGTCTGCATCAACGGGGCCCAACCTCACGCCAATGACCAACGCAATCTGCTGGGATTCCTTAAATTGGAAACTTTTTAACTGATTGGAATGTTTGTATAAATGTATTGAAATGACTTCTTGTTAAGTGCCTTGAGATGACATCTGTTGTGAATTGGCGCTATATAAATAAACTGAATTGAATTGAATTGAATTGAATAACTGGAACTGTCCAGCCTTCTGGATCAGTGGTATGTTTGAAGCATATGCTGAAGAGAACACCTTACCTACGCCAGAGCATGGCGGTGGCTCAGGAATGCTTTGTGGCTGCTTTGCTTCCCGTAGGGCTGGAAACCTTGTGTGGAAGGCAAGATGCGTTCATTAAAGTATAAGGAAATCATTGGAGGAATTCTGTAAGGAAGCTGAAGCTGGCTTAGAGTTCATCTTTAAACTGTTTCAGAATAAGTCCTAAATATTAGAGTGGCCATCATAGTCGCATGACTTGAACTGTTTTGAACATCGCTAGTCAGATTCGAACTTGGCAGTTGCAAAGACACCGAGACTGTTAATGAAGTGGAGGCATTTGCGTATGAGAAGTGGACAAAGATTCCTCAGAAGCTGCCTGAAGCTTGTTTCTGGATATGAAGAACATTTGCACCAGCTAATAACAGCAAATAGATGCTCCACAAAGTACTAAAGATGAAGAAGTGGAATAATTTTGAGAATGTCGTAGTCATTGAAAGTAGCATTTTATAATCAATTGAAGAAACCACTACAAACATTATTTTTTTTGTTTTTGCTTGATTTTTAGCCAACACCTGTAATACATCTAACATAGACAAGTTTTAGGAATATAGGGCAACAATCTGACCAGAGACAGGAAAATAGATTAGAATCTTTGCTTAGAGCTCAATTTAAGTGTACGTTTGCTGTGTGAGATCTTTGCTTTGTTTGTTTTGGTTGAATAATTTACTGAACGCTTGGTGATTATGCAATGACATTACAAAATATAATGTGGTGTTCACATAAAGTTTGATCAGTTTCTAGCTCCATTCAGTGACTTGATTGGAATTATACAACTGAGCACGCATAGACCAACAAACAGACTAGGATCCACAACAGTCAATCTGCAGTTTTTCTGTGTTTCTCACTTCATCTGGTCCCAGACTCATCTTTACCAATCTTTTCTTTCTCTATTTCTGTCTCTTTTTCTCTCCCCTCTCTGTCACTGTCTCTTTCCTTTTTTCCCCTCCACACCCCCTCCCTTGTGCTCCTGTGCTCCCCATTCTCTGTTGCCACGGCAGCAGTGTGAAGAAGAGGGAGGAGGGGGCATTGCTGGAGCATTAGGAGGTGGTGGAGGGCAGAAAATGTCATTTCAGTCATGTTGATCAGAAACACAGAGAATAAAAATGTGACAACCAGTTTGTTTGGGTTCTCATGTAGCCAATAAACATTCTGGATTTGAAACCAAACAAATTTCCAAACAAAAGCACTCAGAGATCATGTGTTTGGGATATGACTGAAGACTTTTTGCATTGCTCATAAGAAAATCAACCCTTATCTATTTTAAACTTCCCAATGTTTTCTTATGGACTTTCTTCGTAGATTGTCCATAACAAACACCATGTTCAAGCATAAAGGTGTCCATATGTGCACTTGGCACCAGGACACCCTAGGCCGCAGCTCGATGATCGACTTGGTCGTCGTCTCATCTGATCTGCGGCCGCATGTTTTGGACACTCGGGTGAAGAGAGGGGCTGAGCTGTCTACTGACCACTACCTGGTGGTGAGTCGGCTCCGATGGTGGGGGAGGACGCCGGACAGACCTGGAAGGCCCAAACGTGTTGTGAGGGTCTGCTGGGAACGTCTGGCAGAGTCTCCTGTCAGAAGGAGCTTTAACTCACACCTCTGGCCGAACTTCGAACACGTCCCGAGGGAGTCGGGGGACATTGAGTCCGAGTAGACCATGTTTCTCGCCTCCATTGTCCAGGCGGCTGACCGAAGCTGTGGCCGCAAGGTGGTCGGTGCCTGTCGCAGCGGCAACCCCCGAACCCGCTGGTGGACACCGGCGATAAGAGATGCTGTCAGGCCTATCGGGTCTTTTTGACTTGTGGGACCCCTGAAGCAGCTGATAGGTACCAGCCAGGCGGAGTGTGGCCCGGATGGTTGCTGAGGCAAAAACTCGGGTGTGGGAGGAGTTTGGAGAGGCCATGGAAAACGACTTCCGTACGGCTTCGAAGCGATTCTGGTCCACCATCCGGCGTCTCAGGGGGGGTAAAGCAGTCTGCCACCAACACTGTTTACAGTGGGGATGGTGTGCTGCTGACCTGGACGTGGGACGTTTTGGGTCAGTGGATGGAATACTTCGAAGACCTCCTCAATCCCATTGGCACGCCTTCCAATCTGGAAGCAGGGTTTGGGGACTTTGGGTCGGGCTCTCCAATCTCTGGTGCTGAGGTCACCAAGGTCGTTAAAAAGCTCCTCGGTAGCAGAGCTGCGGGGGTGGATGAGATTCGACCGGAGTTCCTCAAGGCCCTGGATTTTGTAGGGCTGTGTTGGTTAACGCGGCTCTGCAATATCGCGTGGACATCGGGGGCAGTTCCCTTGGATCGACAGACCGGGGTGGTGGTCCCCCTGTTTAAAAAGGGGGACCACAGAGTGTGTTCCAACTACAAGGGGATCACACTTCTGAGCCTCCCTGGTAAGGTCTATTCAGGGGTTCTGGAGAGAAGGTTCTGACGGATAATCGAACCTCGGATCCTGTTCATAACTTTTATGGACGGGATTTCTAGGCGCAGCCAAGGTATTGAGGGGATCCGTTTTGGTGGCCTCAGGATCGGGTCTCTGCTTTTTGCAGATGACGCGGCACTTTTGGCTTCATCAGAACATGATCTACAGCTTTCGCTGGGGCGGTTTGCAGTCGAGTGTGAAGCGGTTGGGATAACCACCTCCAAATCCAAGGCCATGGTCTTTAGCCGGAAAAGGGTGGGGTGCCTTCTCCAGGTCAGGGATGAGGTCCTTCCCCAAAGTGGAGGAGTTAAGTATCTGGGGGTCTTGTTCACGAATGAGGGAAAAATGGAGCGGGAGATCGTTAGACGGATTGGTAGGGCATCTGCAGTTAAGCGGGCGCTGTACCGGTCTGTCGTGGTGAAGAGAGAGCTAAGCCGAAAGGCGAAGCACTCGATTTACCAGTTGATCTACGTTCCTACCCTCATCTATGGTCACCAACTCTGGGTGGTGACCGAAAGAATGAGATCACGGATACAAGCAGCTGAAATGAGTTTCCTTTGTAGAGTGTCTGGGCT
Organism: Valencia hispanica; assembly: GCA_963556495.2. NCBI lineage: Eukaryota > Metazoa > Chordata > Actinopteri > Cyprinodontiformes > Valenciidae > Valencia > Valencia hispanica. The sequence goes on along the minus strand of OY747713.1, from coordinate 11,095,642 downwards.
CTCCCTTAGAGAAAGGGTGAGAAGCACAATCATCCGAAGGGGGCTCAGAGGTGGTCAGGATGCCTCCTGGATGCCTCCCTGGTGAGGTGTTTTGGGCACATCCCACCGGGAGGAGGCCCAGGGTAAGACCCAGGACACGCTGGAGGGACTATGTTTCTCGGCTGGCCTGGGAACGCCTTGGGATTCCTCCTGAGGAGCTGGAACAAGTGGCTGGGGAGAGGGAAGTCTGGGTCTCTTTGCTTAAGCTGCTGCCCCCACGACCAGAGCCCAGATAAGCGGAAGAAAATGGATGGATGGATGTTTTCTTATAGATTTTTGATACTATATTCTGATCCTGTTGAACTCTTACGTGTGAAAAGCTTGTGACTCAGTATCTCTCCTGGTATTTTAACTAAGGTTTTTTCTGGGTTTGCCAACATGTTTCTTAAGGTGAGAGGCATGCTTAGTATTTGCATACACATATGCTAGTAAAAGAAAGCAAATATAATTTCTTGTATGACATTTAGTTGAATAACTGAAGAACTAACAAATTACATTTTAGAAATGTTTCCGCTATTATTAAAAAAACTGTCTACATTTACTCTGGGATTCCAGTCATAAACACTATAAATCGTAAAATATTCATTCTTTACCAGTAGAAGGTGATAACCTTGATATTATTGAAATCAAAATGAAAAGAAGAAAATCATGAGCATGGCTGTGCTAGGATAAGATTCAAAAGCTTCTAATGAAATGGCATCTAATGCACAAGTTGGCCTACATCCTCTCTGGATATGTAGTCCACATGCACATACCATGTGTATGTATGAAATCTGTTTTTGCAAAATGTACACATTATCGTGCAGAAGGGTTGACTAAAACCATTTAACAAAGTGTAAAGTCTTTACACTGGCTCCCTGTAGCTTCAGAGAATAGACTTCAAAATATGTTTACTAGTTTCATTGAATGGCTTAGCACCAAAGTACGTTGAAGATCTACTGTCAGTATACCAACCCCCCAGATCACTTAGGTCCCCTAATTCCAGTCTACTTAACATCCCTAGAATTAGAACCAAACATGGAGAAGCAACTCTCAGTTTCTATGCTAATCTGGAACAAACTTCCAGACAACTGCAAAGCTGCTGAAACACTGAGTTATTTTAAATCACGACTAAAAACGTATCTGTTTACAGCTGCCTTTGAGTAATTCTTTGAAATATCATATGTTTTGTGTGTGCTTTTTGCTTTACTGCTGTTTTTACTTGATATGCTTTGTAATGCTTTGATGTATCTGTGTATCCTTCTTGCTTTATTGCTGTTTTTAATTCATATGCTTTGTCTGTGTTTTACTTCTATTTTTATTTTACCACTTAATCATGTAAAGCACATTGAATACCTCGTTGAAAGTGTGCTATACAAATAAAATTGCCTTGTCTTGCCTAAAATATGGGAGAAATAAAACAAATGGACAAAGTTTGAAGACACAATGATTTGGTAAAGTAAAAACCTGGAGATGGAATGTTCAATGCAAAAAAATAATAAAGAGAACTATTCATTTTGCTATGTCATACCATCATATCATATTAAACCATATGGATAAACTACTCGGATGTCACTAACGTTCATATGTTCATACAAGTGAATACCTTTGCCAAAATAGTGTTTCGTATCCACTAGCAGAAAGTTGCTTAGATATATTATTGTTTTAGCATGGGTCAAAATTTCTCATATTTCAGAGTCAGTTGCCCCAAACAGAAATCAGAGCCACATTTTTGGAACTTTGTCTTCACAGTTTGCCAATGGAAAAGGCTTTACCTGTAACTGTGAAATTTGTTCATCACTTAATGCAACAATCGAGCAAGCATCTAGAGTGGATAATAAGGTGAAAATGTGTTAACACCTAAGTCCTCTATTTGAAGTACTATTCAGATTTGCCAGGGATTTAGTGATTGGCAGCACAAGAAGAAGTCGGGTAGAACAACATCTGCTCCCTGCAACTTATAAACAGCCTCTTTATGACAAACTGGACTGGAAAAAATCCACAGCCGAAAGGGTGGGATGTTTTATTGCTAAATATGTGCAACCTTTTGCTGATAGGTAAACTAACAGTAAAATCAGTCATTTTACAATAACAGTAGATAGCTGTAATTTAACAGTATAAAACAGTATTTTCTGTCAAGCACTCGAGACATGTGCTCACATCTCTTCTTAAATCCAGTCTTTATCCATCAGCATCTTACTGATGATTGCGGACATTTGTTTCTTAATTGATGAGAACATATCCTTACCAATCCAAACTTCTCAAACTAGTGATTTATGAGTGACAATATATATAACCTAACTGGCTTTTCCTGAACTTGACTTTTGTAAGCACAACTCCATATCATCCCAGCCAGAGAAGTCCATGTGGAGTTCAACAAAACAGGTAAAGTAAAGTTATGCTTACCTCCTGAAATTGATAGAGTCCAGTGTTGTTTTGCCTGGATGATTATTGAACTATTGACATTTCAGATGTTTCATTAGATTTGTTTCATTGGTTCAAGTTGCTAAATTAGCTAAATTGCTCAATTAGCCATAGATGCTATAAAGTTTTTTAATTGGAAAATCCATCATTTATTAATTTAACTTAATTAACTTTATTGCACTCTAGTCTTAAGGCCTCAGTAAATACTTTTGTAGATAAGGTAAGGCATTTGACTCATTTGACTCAACCTTTCTGAAGCCAATACCAGTGTGCTTGAAATTACTCTCACAGTTTGCAATTGCTATTTATTTTTTTCAAAAAGTAAGCAATCATAGCTACATTTCCTGTCATCAGACTAATGTGAAAATTATGCATTTGCAGTTTTTGGGATTTAAGATTTATTTTTCCTTCTTTTTTCTTTAAGACGGTTCATTGGTATAAATCCGGAAAGAGGTAGCAAGGCCTCTCATGGAAAGGTTATCTCCAAGGGGACCGGCAAGGTGGTTCAGAAAAGGGCAGAAAGTGTCAACCCCAATGTTGCAACACTGTTGAAGAACTTGCTGAACTTCGAGTGGGACTTCATCTAGGTAGGTCACAGATTTGTTGTCACTCTTAATTATTTGCTTCCTTCAGCTCCACTCTTCTTTGCTAATAAACTTGATAAATTTGCCAAAGCAACATCCTAGAATAATGCAGCCTCGACAGCATGACTGCACTTGAGCAGCAGAAACGTGTGCAAATAATTTCACGTGGTTTTATCATTGATCAGAGGAATGGTCTGATTTAAATGAGTTAATTGTTTTGCCTGCTCTTTAAACTTCTTAAAATACATGAAGTACTATATCAACTTGTTCAACTATTGCTTCAAGTACATAAATTAAAATACTTAAACTCAATTTTGCAAGATCACAATCTGTCTTCTAAAAATTTTGAACATTTTCTGCTTGACTCGATACCTCCCACTTCTCCTTAACATTCCAACAAAATACTACTCCTGGCCCATTTCTCTACCCTCATTTTTATGTTTCTTTCTGTCCTTCCATTAGTCTTTCATATTTTTATATTTTACCAGAAATGTTGTGTTGCTAATTGTATTTATTTAGTTTTAACAGGCACTCACCATCGGTGACTGAGGAGACTAGCCAAACGCTGTCAAGTCCTCGCTGTCCACTTTTTCTCCACCCCCACTTTCCACTGCTATTGTTCTCATTAAAAAAATTTATTTTCAAACTAGACTGTTCTCTTACACAGTGTGGTATTTTGATTTAGTGTTACACTGTTCTTGAGGGTGTTTTAAATCAGTGTTAGACTTGTTGATGCTACTTTATATAAGCGTCTGAGGTTACTGTATGTTCTCGAGTTCAGTTAAGCCTGTCACTAATGATCGTATTGGAGACAGTTTCTTACAAATGTGATAATGCATCACCTTGTCATTTTTGTAATACAAATGTGTTCTATGTTACTAATCTTACACAGTTTGCTGTACAAATGAGCACTTTGTAATAAATACAGCATTGTAAATTCTCTTCTGTTCTATACCAGGGTTCTCAAACTTATTTCTAAAAGGTCTGGATCTGATTTTTATTCAAGGTCAGAGGTTAAAGGTTAGGAATGATTGGCAATAACAAAAACAATTAATCAATTCAGTTATGATTATGTCTCTTCATTGAGCCAGGATGCATAGACATCCAATATTGATGATAGAAACTGAGCTAAACCCAGCTGAGACAGTTTGGTAGAAGTTATTTAGTGAAATATGTTAGCAGTTGAAATTGACAGCTGTACTGTCAATGCTGGGAAACAGTGTTACTCACAGTGCTCTGCTCTGAGTTCTGCTTTTTGGTTCTCGAAAACAGCATCAGAGTGAGCGCTCGTTGTACTGTCCACTCTTGACTCGTCACCACCTCTGTGTCCTGCGCTAGCTTATTAGATGAATGCATATTGTTGCTAAATGTGTTTCTGATCCACTCTAAGCACTAGAAGGCAAGAGGTTTGTAAAATTCAAGAAAAGCTGTGTGTTTATTGTCGGACTTTTGGATGCTGACTGGCTGGATAAATGTGGTAGGCTCTGTATTCAAATTCAATTCTAATTCAATTCAAAATTCAAAAATACTTTATTGATCCCAGAGGGAAATAAAGTGTTGGTATAGCTCATATAATTAATTCTTTAAGGAGTTGTTGTAGAAGATGATGGCTGTGGGCAGGAAGGATTTCCTGTAGCGGTCTGTATTGCAGCGAAACTGAAGAAGCCGCCGACTGAAGACGCTCTGTTCTTGCATGATTGTCTCATGAAGAGGATGCTCAGGGTTGTCCATAATTTTTTTGATTGTGTGAAGAATCCTTCTTTGTATCATCATCTCCAGATGTTCTCACAGTTGTCCCGAGAACAGAACCAGCCTTCTTTATCAGGTTGTTTAGCCTTTTTAAATCCCTGGCTCTGATGCTGCTACCACAACAGATGACGGCTGAAGAGATTACACTCTCCACAACAGACTTGTAGAAGATCTGCAGCATCTTGCTGCAAACCTTGAAGGACCTAAGCTTCCTCAAGAAGTACAGTCTGCTCTGTCCCTTCTTGTAGATGGTTTCACTGTTGCGTCTCAAGTCCAGTCTGTTGTCAAGTTGAACTCCGAGGAATTTATACTCCTCAACCACCTCCACTTCTTCTCCCATGATGGAAACAGTTTTGGACTTATCCCTGTTTCTTCTGAAATCTACAATCATCTCCTTTGTTTTGTTCACATTCAAGGTGAGATGATTGTTTCCACACCATGTCACAAAGCGGTCCACCAGCTCTCTGTGTTCAGCTTCTTGTCCATCTCTGATACACCCGACAATTGCAGAGTCATCGGAGTATTTCTGCAGTTGACAGGTCTCTGATTTGTACTGTAAGTCTGAGGTGTACAGAGTGAAAAGGAATGGTGAGAGTACGGTCCCCTGTGGTGCTCCTGTGCTGCTGACCACCTGGTTTGACACACAATTCTTCAGTCTCACAAATTGTGGTCTGTTTGTCAGGTAGTCATTGATCCAGGCGATTGTTGAGGGCTCCACCTGTGTCTTCAGGAGTTTCTGACGAAGCAAATCATGCTGAATTGTGTTAAATGCACTGGAGAAATCAAAGAACATGATCCTCACAGTGCTGCCTGCTTTGTCCAGATGACAGTGGGTTGGTTGAAGCAGGTGGATGATGGCATCTTCAACTCCAACTCCACAGCGATAAGCAAACTGCAGTGGGTCGTGATACGTTCTTGTTTGCTTAATCAGGGGTGCCAACAGGAGTCTCTCCAGGACCTTCATGATGTGGGATGTCAGGGCAACAGGTCTATAGTCATTGATGACTGATGGATGAGTTCTCTTTGGTAATGGAACAAGGCAGGATGTCTTCCACAACACTGGAACCTTCTCCTGAGTTAGGCTAAGGTTGAAGAGGTGCTGCAGAATCCCACAGAGCTGCTCTGCACAGGCCTTCAAGACTCTGGGGCTGACACCATCTGGACCTGCAGCCTTGTTCTGGTTCAGTTTCTCCAGCTGCCTCTTCACCTGACTTTTGGAGACAGACAAGTGGGAGGGGGAGGCAAAGGGGGTAGCAGCATTTCCTGACTTGGTTGATGTCAAACTTGTGGAATTAGAAGAGTCCATGACTGAGGTGAAGGATAAAACATCAGAGGTGTAACAGGAAAGCTGTTGGTCAGAGGAGAGTGGGATATCTGTTTGGCCGGGAACAGGAGAGGGGGATGCTGAGCTAGTTCCTGAACTGAACCTGTTGAAGAATATGTTCAGTTCATTGGCTCTGTCCAGACTTCCATCTATCTAATCCTTCCTGTCCTTAAAGCCTGGGATCTTTCTCATTCCTGACCAGACATCTCGGATATTGTTCCTCTGTAGTTTGTCTCCAGCTTCTTCCTGTATGCCTCCTTGCTGTCTCTGATCTCCACGTTAAGTTGCTTCTGTATACTCCTCAGTAATTCCCTGTCTCCCTCCCTGGAGGCTCTTTTTTTCTTGTTTAGCAGTTCCTTCAGGGGATCTCAAGTTACCCATTATGATCGATGGAAGAGATGGCTTGAACTTCCTCTTTCTCTGTCTCCTTTTCGCTCCTGCTCTGCATCCATGTCTCCTCCTTATCAAGTCATCAGGGATTTGTGGCTTCAGTTGAGGTATTATTTCAGCTTTTGCTATGTTAATCAGGTACTCCCGGCTGTAAACCACATTGTTGCCATAGTCGTGCATCATAACAAATTGTCAAAAAAATTGGAGAAGCCCTGCATACTCCATTTTTAAATTTGTGAGAATTTGTATACAAATGCAAATATAGCAGATTTTATAGCACACTGGCATATACTGTAAAATTACCAAAACCCACAGTTCTACTGTAAGCTAAAATACGGTAAAATAGTGTTAAATAAATTACGATAGATGCGCTGTAAAATAATCATAACCCAGTTATCCAACCGGCATGTACTGTAATAAAAAGAACGGTATTATACTGTTAAATAAATTACGGTAGATCTGCTGTAAAATAACTACAACACCCACCGTTCGGTCATATACTTTGATCCAAAATACGGTAATATACTGGTAAAATAAAGAACAGTAGTGGCATTGTAAATTAACAGTAAATTACTGGCGTCGCTGCTGCCAGTAATTTACTGTTAATTTACAGAGAAATTCTTTACAGTGTATTTCACTCAAGCTGCAGTTAAATAGTTTACTTTCTCACAGAAGGTTTAGCAACATGTTGATCATAAATTTCACGAAAAGACAAGAGAAGGAATTGTCATTAATTTTAGTGTGTGCTGAACATCAAACAGTTGAAAACCTCTTTGAAATCTGCTTTGTCTTTCCATTAATTGTACAAATACCACAGTCATTTTCACCTCAATCAGTCACAAAGATGATGTCAACAGTTGCCTCATTCTTACAGTTTTTACACACAGTGAGGAACATAAGTATTTGAACACCCTGCGATTTTGCAAGTTCCCCCACTTAGAAATTATGGAGGGGTCTGAAATTCACATTGTAGGTGCATTTCCACTCTTAAGACCCCTCCATAATTTCTAAGTGGGGGAACTTGCAAATACAGAGGGTGTTCAAATGCTTATGTTCCTCACTGAAAACTACTTGACATGTCCTAGAGAACATTTTTATATTTTCAAGGCATAAATGATGGTTTACCTTTTGCTGAAGTATGGTATTACTGGAGTATTGATAGAAACAACAACAATAAACACTACATAAACATAAACATACAATGAATCGTACTGTGGTTTTGTGAAGCATTCCACCCATACTGTCAATCAGACAAGAGCTGTAACATAAATGTTCAGAGAACAAAGAAGGTAATGGATGGTTGAAATTTACTAGATTTTCTTGAAAAAGGTTAATGAATCACCCGAATGTACTGATATGTTGTAGATTTGCTCATTAATTACTTTGTCAGTATCAAGGCATTTCCAGGATTCTCCAGAAACTTCTGCGGGCTACGAAGTGATAATAAGTTCAAACGGAGGGCAAAACATGCCCGAGGAACTCAACGCAAGATCAGTAGTGTCAGTCCAATGGCTGTATCATACTTTACAGACCTCTCATTTGAACCTATAATGCGCCTTCATCTCAGCATTCAGGCAATATTGCTGTCATTTTACATTTATGCTGCTCATCCTGCGTGTGCTGAATATAACATTTTCAACTTTAGAATTACTTTTGTGGTTTCCGAAAGGACTATTCTGAGAGAATTAGGTGTTGGAAAACCATTACAAAAATTAGATAAATATAGAATAGACAGAAGAATATCAGAAAGAAGGGCAGAAAGTCTTGAAGAGAGAGACGGTGAGGGATTCACATAAAGTTCTCACTTTACAGATAAGCAGATTTAAACTACAATTAACAGAGCTTATAAAATGTCCCTGAATGTATCTTTGAGGTAACAGACAATTATTAATATGCATAACGTTTTTTTTTGTTAAAGCAAGTGAAAATGACATTCAATGGTTTAGAAATGTATAAAGTTAGGAATCTTAGCTTATTTTCTTTATTAACCTATCTCCACAAAGTACTGTTGAGGCTGATTAAAATGATCCTTTAGAGGTTTAATAAAGGAGGCAAATAAATAAAGGCAGTTTAAAAGGTAGCTGTAATCCATCTTGTCTGGACTATAAAGGTAGCAACAGGATTAATAGTGATCGAAGGAATGCATCCAGTCCAGTGGCTGTACATTACGCTAAAGAAAAACAACAACCTTTCTTTATCATGGTATGTTGAGGCTGTAAACAACTCACTGAATAGCTTATCTCCATTTAAAAAATATATCTACTTTAGCCCCTGAAGGTTCAAATAAGAACTGTGATGTTAAAACTTGTATTTATATTCCTGTCAAATTCAGTGTTCTACTCAGGAGGTCCTATACTTACTATTCATACCCCTCAAACAGTTTTAGAATTTGTAAAAATTAACTTAAAATATAAAGTGTAACTTTAATGTATTTCATTGTGATTTTGTGTAATAGACCAACAAAAAGTAGCACAAAATTGTTAAGTTGAAAGAAAATTATTTGGGGGGGTGTTTTCTAAGCTTTGTATATCTTTAGACTTTTTGCCCTTTCAGCTTTGCAAACCAGCCCTGTCAGTTACAGTGGGTGGATAGAATCTATGATATGTGGTCCGTCGATGTGGTGTAAAATACTAGAGTTGGACTTATTTGTATTTTTATGTATGCTTCAAAATGCATGACCTTTTGAAGCCAAAAGAAGAGTTTGACTGCTGTAATGTCAATAAAAATATTTTAATTGCTTATTGAGAAAGGTATTAAGAAGAATGTCATTTTATTCAAATGTAACAGAAACATAATTTGCTTTTAACACATACTCTTTTTACATTGAACTATCTTTTGAGAGATTCTTGTATCATTTCAGACACAAACTTCTGGGCTGAATCAAAAGTTTAAATCTAAATCTGCCATCTCTAGGACTAATTTAGGTCTTAACTTCATGTTATGTCATTTGTTAGGTGCTGTACCTCCATTCAAATAGATGTTGATGTTGAGATTTTGAGGTATCCTGGGTATTTGAAGATGGCAATTCTGTATCTTTGTTTGTCTCTTACCTAGTGATGTTTTGATGTGGGAGGTTTACTTGGAATGCAAAGACCCTGATATCTTTGAAAAAGACATCTTTCCTGTGACTCAAAGCCCTAAATCAGACTTCTGTGCCTTTCCATTGATTTTGGTATTCTGTTGTTTCACAAAGTGAAAGTGAGAAAAATGAGCTGCAGAGTGAAACTTCTAAACCCTGAACTGGAAAGCTCCATAGCTCCCCTGGTCCCACGAGAAAGTTCAAACAGCTGCTCCTTTTGATTTGTTATATATCAGTCACAGCATTTTCTTAGCTGGTCCTCTCCTTCGTTTGCTAAAAGAACACATTATTATTACCAAATAGTTTTCATGCAAATTTTGTTACAAAACAAAACAGTGGTTCTGTTTACTATTCTTTTTGTACTCACTTCTTTTATTGATTTTTTCCTCACACAATACTTTTGTTATTTGGTGTCATTTCCATCAAAGCCAAAGTGAATCCAATAACTTTAGTTTGTTAAACCTTGAAACCTTGAACCTTGACATGTAAAACACAGAAGTTTCTGAAATCTTAAAACTTTTTCCTTTACTGTTTTTACCACAGCCTTACCTGGTTGATTTCTGTGCGACTAGTATACTCAAAAGAAAGAACAAAACCGAAAATGCACGCGTACATTAACCTCTTTCCCTCCGGGTTAAATTTACCTTGATTGCTTAAATCTGACCTTGTTTGCAGTTGTAAATGCCTTTGCAACACTTTTAGGAATATTGATTTTAAATTGCTGGCTGTGAGGTAACTTTTTTTCTAGGCAACATGACATTTTCTCATTTTTTTCAATCATTTATTTTACCCAGCAGTGGTCCATTGAGACAGATTAGACAGAGTCCACTTGTTGCACAGTTAAATGGTAATGCTTTTTTCCCACACTGTGGCTAGTATTTAACCAGTTGGATCCTGTTTAGTCGAATGCTCTGTTCATAAAGTTACTTCCCAATAACAGTTGATGAAAAGGATAAGAAAAAGTGGCTTGCCTGAGGTTTCCACTTATTATGATGAATACTGAAAATAAAAACAATGTACTTATTGAGCAGATACATGTAATGCTGGCTGAGATTTTTGTCCTGAAACACAGTAAGCATGTCTGCACTGATTAAGCCTGCATTGACAAATCTTCAAGATGAGTTTATACTTCTCTGTCAGCTACTTTTGATTAAATAGATATCATTTAATCAGTCACTTGATACTGCACTACCATTTTGCTGTGTCATTTTAGCCAGGGACATGTCTCCAGCTAAAATGACGCCTATGCATAAAAGAGAACATCGGTGCAATATAACTTCTCTGTTTATCCGAATGGAAATGGCTTTAAGAGCTTAAATTTAGTTTTGTTTTTGCTTCGGGCTTGCCTATAACGACATTGCAGCTTTGCTTGCCCGGCGTCACCGTTATGTTTTCTCTCAGTCACATTTAAAACGGATTTGAAGCAGTGGAACTTGCTCCTGTGGACAGTGTACACCAGCTTTGATCAGGTTGTAACTTTTGTAGAGGAATGGTTGCAAACAACTACCTATCTCCATGGTTATTGGTGTATGCGCTCAAAGTGCACTGAGAATGAAATGCACGTCAGAAAGGAAGATGTCCGTTTAATTCTACAAGTTTCCATTTAGATAAATAGAGAAGTTAAATTGCACTCAATGTTGTCTTCTACGCATAGGCGTCATTTTAGATGCCGACATGTCCCCGGCTAAAAAATCCCCAAGAATTTCTCCTTGCATCTCTCCCATATGTTGTAAATACAAAACAACTGCAGTAAAAGTAAATATGCCATTAACTGTAATGAAGCTGGAGATTATCTGCACAGAATGGCCAGGGTTGCCAAGGTAATGCGTTTGTTTTTGTTGTGCACTCTTCTTCTTAGGCGAGCATCTCCTTACTTCAGGGATTTTCTTCGTCTTTGTAGTTCCAAATTCAAGACTAGGATTTGCAGCATATAACACACATAGCCTACAGTGTGAGCAGTCTGGTCTCATCTGAGCATCGGGGTGATTTTTTCCTAGCCAACAGCCTGCTGGCTTTTAGTACTGTTTGAAAAACTAGACTAAACAGTCTGGCTTTCAACTTTTATCGAATAAATAAAGGTGAAACATCAAACGGATGAATACAGCACTTATATATGAATAAAAAATAAGAATTGTGCAGAGCATTCTTCAAACCACACTCAAGTTTATGGTTATTGTCCCTAGCAATTTTACAAACAATTGTTTACACTCAAGATAGTATCTGGTACACAGAAATTACTAAGTAGTGTGCACGAGAAAGTATCTGGTGAGCATGAGTTAGTAAGTGGTGCGCACAAGAAAGTATCTGGTGAGCACGAGTTACTAAATGGTGCAAACGAGAAAGTAACTGGTTCCGAGAAACCAATTTTTTTTGCGCATGTGCCCTTCTCAAAATCTTTTTAGCTCCATGACCGTTTCCAGCTTCTAGTTAATATATTCAACTCAGCTCCCTTTAGTTTGGTAGATTGCTATTCAGATATGCATGTTCTTGGCTGTGTGTTTCAACTTTAAACACTCTACTATTAGGAAGTGTATGACATTTAAAAAGCTGTTTGAAACCTGTAGATTCTGTAATGTCTCCAGTCTTTTCAGTCTCTTTGCGGCCACTCCTTGTGACTGTTTTCACCTTAAGTCTGGCTTTTCAGTGCTTTTTCCAGCTGAGACCACTGTCATAACCGTGATCCATACTGTATCCGTGGCTTGAGAACAAGTGGGGTGTGAAGTGTTGCTGTGCTCAGCTTATCTGGTCTTGGAACTGCTTCAATATTGTCTAAAATAATAATACTTTTCTACTCCTCCTCCCAAAACAACCCACAAAAATGACCTGGCACTGGCTATCCTCCAGCTTCTCCTTTCCTCTGCCGTTTATAGCTGGCTGGACTCTGGCTGAACACTGCATCCTGTCGTTCCAAGAACCACTTCATTCCAGGACTAACCTTGGTCCAAGGCTCACATTTAATTTTGGCTCAGATTCATGGCCTCTTTGTTATTACTGTCAGGTTCACTTTCCACCTTCAGACCAAACAAATGTGCATTTCCTCCACAGAGTACTTCTTTCTCCTTAACCATAGCATCTCATCCCTTCTACAATGTCTTTCTCCGTTTTTTCCTGACTTCTCACAGTGCAAATGCTCTCAATGCTAAGGTGTCTTTCAGCCAAATTAAAGTTGGCTCAATCCTTACTGTCTTAAGATCATTGTGGAGTCATTGGACAGAGTTCAGCCTAAACTGATGTTACACTCTTAGAAAAAAACAGCCACACCTGAGAAGTTAGTAAGATAAATATAACTTTCTAATTTCTTAAACTAAAAAATGCACACAAAGCACTATGCACAAAATTACTCTAAATATTTACTATGTGCTGCATGGTAAAAAGTAATAACAGATGTTACAAAAATACTACAAAGAACCAAATTATACAAATGCCTAAAGAAATAATAAATAACTAATTACACTGTAACCAATCACTGTAATCAAATAGTTATCAAATAACATTTTGCAGTTAATTTAAACTATATATCTAAATTTAATTTATTTTAAACCAAAGGACTGATTTTGCAATTCATGTACAATTGCTATATGTCTTTATCTTTCCTCCCTAATGTATAACCAACTTCTTTTTCATCTAAATAAAGTAAAAGGCTTCTTTGTGAGATCCTTTACAGGGGATGCTCATAGGGTGTCCTAATGCATTCTAAGGTAAGTTTGTTTATGTGTTGTCTTTATCTTTCCTCCCTAATGTATAACCAACTCCTTTTTCCTCTAAATAAAGTAAAAGGCTTCTTTGTGAGATCTTTTACAGGGGATGCTCATAGGGTGTCCTAATGCATTCTAAGGTAAGTTTGTGCAACAAAACTCAGCAAGCCTGTTTTGCTGCAATCTTTTAGCTTGTTTGTTTTTCTCTTGTTTCCTTCAACATTCTAGTTGGTTCTCTTAAGGGGATGACAAGTGTGCCGAACCGTCATGGTTTGAGCCATTGGAGAGAGGAACTCCATCTCTTATTGATTCTTCTCTTAATTTGTTGATTTTATTATGTCCACTGGCAAAACAATTTATGACAGTTATTTACAGTTTGCCTAGGATTATATAAAGCAGATATTTTTGCTGTTCTGTGCTTTCTTTAAATTACCTAACTGATTTCTTCTTCTGACATTTCTTCTGTTATAAAAAATAACACTGTTGACATCAATTCTATCTATTAATGCAGCTATAGGTTATATGTAAGCAATGGGATAGACGACTGTCCATAAAAACATAAATATGCTTTATAATTTATGTGGTTTTGACTACTACACCTTTATAGAAAATGCAGATGCTTCTGTTTCAGAGAAAACAGAGTTGACGCTATTTATGTGGTGGCAAGTCATAACAAATACAAATTTACGGAACTTTACAATAAGTTTAAAAAGTCAATTCAATTGCAACTTATTATAAAGGGAAACTGAACATCAAAGAAAGCCTGACAGAACTGAAAAAATAACAGTTTGCACAGCTTAGTAAACTGCATGTATGGTGTGTGGATTCATGCCTTTCATCAGATGAAAGCTTGTCTTAGAGTTGTAAACATGCGTAGCATAGTACTCATGGGTACCAAGGTTTCTCCCAGCTTCTCTCCTCCCCCAGTGCTTTACTATGTTTACTGGTAGCAAACCATAGGCCACTGTTTTCTTATTTTCTGGTACAATAGACTATCAACACGTGAAGGCTTTTTACAGGATAATAAATCAATTGCACTACTATCTATTCAGTAAATGCTTTCCATAATAATCCTTAGCTAATCTTTTTTGTCATTTTGTATCAGTGCATCTTGAGTTACAACATCTATCCATCCATTGTCTACACCCGCTTATCCTTGCAAGGTTGGACTGGTGACTATTCCCAGCAGTCATTGGGTGAAAGGTGATTACACCTTTACCAGTCCATCATGGCAACCTTAAGGAGAATTAACCTAACAGTCATGTCTTTGGACTGTGGGAGGACACTGGAGTAACCAGGAGAAGATCAACCCATAATCTGGGAGAATATGCAATCTCTATTCAGAAACACCCCAGGCTGGAATTTCATCCCATTATCTCATTGTTTCTTGACAACGGTGCAACTGTGCAGCACACAGGACAAATATATCTCAACAGTTATTAAATAAGTCAGGTGTGGAATCTTTTAAAATACATTTTAGTAAAGATGTGTGTAACCTTTATAACAATTAAGATGAAACTGATGAAGCAAGAAGAAGAGTCAGCATTGTTATTGCTTATTTTTCACTTACCCCTGAAATGCTAGCTTACTCTATAATGTATCTCACTGTATGTTATATGGGGTCCACTAAATGATTTTACTTTCTGCTGCAAAGTTGATCTTTTGTAAAATATGTTCAAAGCCACTGCATTTAGAGCAGCCAGTGTTTTTGTTTTCTTTTCTGTCTTTTGCAGTGAATTGTTGCATGACGTAATTCATTAAAGCACCAAATACAGTATCACAGGAATATTATGAAAGCATGATGGGTGATGTATCTTGTGTTAAAAATAAGATCTAGTGGATGACAATGTCTTTTAACCAGCTGTGGTGCCTGTTCATCAAAAATAATGCTCTCTAAAGCAATTAGTCATTTGAAATCCTTCAAGGTATCAAAAATAATAATTTGTATTTTATTAATGCCATGTATATATAATTAAAAGACAGTCAGATCAAAATCACTTGTGAGGATCAAGTATGTAATTAAGATGTTAAATAATATACTGTATACTATAAGATCTGTCAAATCTACCTTAGTTTAATCATTTCAGAAAAGCTATCTAGCTTTAAGGGTAAATATGTAAGGTTTTGATTTTAACTATGTTAATGTTGCCTAAACACTTGTTTTAAAGCCCTAAAATTACACAAACAGAGATGTCGGATGACATTAACTTTTACACGTATACGTTTGATCTACGGTCTGTTTGAATGTTCTGATTGAAAAATGACTCTTAAATAGTATTTAGCAATCAGTGTTTATCTTCTAACAGCATGAGCTCAGGTTCCGTGTCCGCTCCTGGAGAATCCGTCAGTCACTGATATAATGTTTTCGAAAACATTACACACAGGAGACTTTTGTTTTCTCTACATGACCTACTGTCCTAGATGCACTTCCTGAGAATGTAACCAATTAATTAAATTCTAAACACACAGAAATTTTCCCTAACACAGGCCATTTTTAGCTTGATCAACGTTAACCAGTGAAAAGTTGGCTGGAACTAAAAAAATCTGATGTTTTTTTTCAGACATTACTGTAGTCTCACTGTTGAACCCCAATCAAGGATTTTGTAAAATGTAGGTTTTGTTTGAAAAACCAACACATTTTCTTGGTAGCACGTGCACAACCTCACTGGCAGTAGTTTATAGAATCAATGGGTTCTAATAAAGACATTAAAGGCAAACATACCTAAAGAAAGTTGGAAATATGATAATGTAATGAAGAATGTTAGAAAATACAATTTAAGGTCTGCGCTATCATCCACATCATTTATTCCAAACTGTTGTTTTTTGTCTAATTCCAGCAAGTCTCTTGTCTGACAACTTGTGCAACTGGGTTCAATTCTTTCTATTATGAAAAAGATACATTTTTCATCAGTGTTAACACTTCCTCTCAAGGACACTTTAGCTTTAACAGATGGCCCACTCATTAAACGTAAGACTGTTCAGTTATTTGCAAGCCTTTTTGAGTACAACAGCCCTTAATAAACAAACAGCTTAAACATTTAGATCCATCATTAATGATGTGGACTTATTGGAAAACAAGCAAAAAAAAACACTTTGCTCTACTTTAGTACACTTCTTCCTGTGTCCTACAATAACCCTATTTCCCCTCATCCTTAGAATACAAACCACTGACATTACTTCTGCAACAACACTGGCTTTTAAGTTTTCAACTGCCAGGCCAGATGCCAGTCTTTTTTAGGTCATAAAACATATATACTACATAAAATTTTTATTTCAGAGCACAGAGCACGCATTACATTAATAATTGTGACGTTAAAGCTTTATCTGCTTTTAAACCTTATGTTATGTTCTGGTCAAATTTGACAGATTTAAAGTTTTATCACTGAAAATTGCCGTTAATTTGTTCAGATTGACCTAAAATTCCATGACTGTTCACAAAGAGGATTTGAACACAAAAAATAAATTTGAGTTGCATACAGTTTTTTGTTTTCAGTTCCACCTTTGTACATTCTTAATGTTTCCAGTCAAAAATGACCAGCTATTAGAAATTAATGGGGAAATCAACAATCAGTGTTAAAAAATTAGTTCAGGTACATCCTCATTTTCCTCAGATGGACACACACACACGTGCACATGCATGCATACATGCACGTACTTGCACACACACGCATACACACACACACACGCATGCACGCACGCACGCGCACACACACTAATCATTGTTTCAATATCACTGAACTTTTCCCATAGCTTAGGTATATAACATTTTTTGAGGCTTTGCTCGCTCTTCATTGTACGGCAACACCATAACCCATCGATATACAGTTAGTGAAGTTATTGGTTACATATTTGAAAGGTCACCACACTGATGAGGAGGAGAAATGCCAGGAAAATACCATTGAGGAAGGGTCCGAGGAGGAAGTGTCAGAAACTGAAGATGATAGACCAAGAAATAACTGATGAGGAAGAATCCAGTGATGAAGCGGATGGCCATGCGGAGGTTGCTGTCACATTCAAGTCAAAGAATGGGAACTCATCCTGGTCTTCATTTCCACCTGGGAATCAAGGTAGGCTTTCAGGTAAACATGCCATCAGGACAACTCCAGGTACATCAAGGTATGCCATATCCTGGACTTACTAAATCAAATCCTGCTTTGATTAGTTCCAGAAATATGTATAACAACAGTTTATGGGATGCAGAGTTTACTCTGAACATTGTTTGGGCTTCCATGTCATTCCAAAAATTAGGGATGTTGTAATGGTCGATTTGCTTTGACAACTGGGATACAAGACCAGGTCATCATCAAGACAAACTGGCTTCAATAAGAGAAGTTTGGGACAAGTGGGTGGAGTGTCACCCACTCATGTATAACCTAGATCGAAACGTCACATTGGAAGAGCGTTTTGTCACTTTTAGGGGACGCTGCCCTTTCAAGTAGTATATGTGGCAAGGAAGCCAACTAAATATGGAATAAATATTCAACAAAATGTTATGCCAGGACAAGTTAGGCTATGACTGGAAAATTCGAATTCAAAAATACTTTATTGATCCCAGAGGGAAATTATGTGTTGTTGTAGCGCATATAATTAACTCTTTAAAGGGGGGGGGGGGGGGTATTATGCAAAATTGACTTTCTGAAGCTTAATATCCTGAGAACCTGTCTTTCCCTCATTAAAAACATGCCTGAAGTGTTGATCTGACCAATTCACTCATGTTAGTGTAATCTCTGCTGGTAGTTCTCGGGGTTGCTGAAACGCCAGCTCCCACCAATCCCCGCCTTTTCCACCCATCTCCTCCTCCGAGCTTACGTACTCAGCCGAGAGCCTCGCCCCTGCAGAGCTCGCCTGTTGTTGTAGATAATGATGGCTGTGGGGAGAAAGGATTTCCTGTAGTGGTCTGTATTGCAGCGAAACTGAAGAAGTCTCCGGCTGAAGACACTTTGTTGTTGTTTGACAGTCTCATGAAGAGGATGCTCAGGGTTGTCAATCATTTTATTTTATGAAGAATCCTTCTTAGCATTATCATCTCCAGTGGTTCCACAGTAGTCCCAAGAACAGAATCATCCTTCTTTATCAGGTTGTTGAGCCTTTTTAAGTCCCTGGCTCTGATGCTGCTACCCCAACAGATGATGGCTGAAAAGATTAAACTATCCACAACAGACTTGTAGAAGATCTGCAGCATGTTGCTGCAAACCTTGAAGGACCTAAGCTTCCTCAAGAAGTAGAGTCTGCTTTGTCCCTTCTTGTAGAAGGTTTCACTGTTGCGCCTCCAGTCCAGTCTGTTGTCAAGGTGAACTCCGAGGTATTTATACTCCTCAACCACCTCCACTTCTCCCATGATGGAAACAGTGTTTGACTTATCCCTGTTTCTTCTGAAATCTACAATCATCTCCTTTGTTTTATTCACATTCAAAGTAAGACGATTGTTTCCACACCATGTCACAAAGTGGTCCACCAGCTCTCTGTATTCAGCTTCTTGTCCATCTCTGATACACCCGACAATTGCAGAGTCATCTGAGTATTTCTGCAGATGACAGGTCTCTGATTTGTACTGGAAGTCTGAGGTGTACAGAGTGAAAAGGAATGATGAGAGTACGGTCCCCTGTGGTGCTCCTGTGCTGCTGACCACCTGGTTTGACACACAATTCTTCAGTCTCACAAACTGTGGTCTGTTTGTCAGATAGTCGTCGATCCAGGCTATTGTTGAGGGCTCCACCTTTGTCTTCAGGAGTTTCTGACGAAGCAAATCCGGCTGAATTGTGTTAAATGCACCGGAGAAATCAAAGAGCATGATCCTCCCAGTGCTGCCTGCTTTGTCCAGATGACAGTGGGTTGGTTGAAGAAGGTGGATGATGGAATCTTCAACTTCAACTCCACAGCGATAAGCAAACTGCAGCGGGTCCTGATACGTTTTTGTTTGCTTATTCAGGTAGGCCAACAGGAGTCTCTCCAGGACCTTCATGATGTAGGATGTCAGGGCAACAGTCATTGATGGCTGATGGGTGAGTTCTCTTTGGTACTGGAACAAGGCAGGATGTCTTCCACAACACTGGAGCCTTCTCCTGAGTTAGGCTAAGGTTGAAGAGGTGCTGCAGAGCTGCTGTTGAAGAGGTGCTGCAGAGCTGCTGTGCACAGGCCTTCAGGACTCTGGGGCTGACACCATCCCTCCCTTCCATGAAGTTATCCACCCCAAAATGTATTAAACACATAGATATATACATATATTTTTAATAATATAGCATTGTCCAATGAAATGACAACACAAATTATACAAATTCAAAATGCAAACTAGGCATTTTTTTGTTGGAAGGTTATGATCCCCCCCTCCCCATTCTTCAAATTGGTATGGTACGGTCCACACAAGCTGTTTCAAATGGGCGGGGTTTGCTGCTGAGTCACTGCTCCTAATTAGTTTCAGTAGGGACAGTTGCTGGGAAAGGGGAACCAATCAATATGTGAAACCAGTAAGTCTTATATCTCACCACTTGTTCTGAAAGCTCAAATATGTATGTAAGATGTGGTCATAAAGGTGGAACATTGCCACCTAATGCTGGACAATATCTTGAGATTTTGAAAAATATCCGTATAATTCAGCAAGAGAAATTGTTTATATAGATATGGTTAATGCCGTGTTAGCATAAATTAGCATTTTAATCTGGGAATTTTTACTGTAGCCGTCGCCCTGAAAAGCAAATCACATCAACAAATCACAAAAGGCAGCTTTATTCCATACATTTCTCCTCACCGACTGCAGGGGTCCTCCTGTCTGAGTCACCGGGCTACTCTGCAGGAGAGCTCTCTTATAACAGGGGATGAAAGAAACATTGACTTGGTTTTGGATTTAAAGCTTCAGATGAGCAGCAGACTAAAGTTAACTGCTAAGAATGATTTAAAAGAACAAAGCACAACAGACGTTTTTTTTTCTTTCACATCTACATCAGAGCCAGGGGTCGCATTAACTGCATATTTTCTGTATCTGACCGTTTTTTTTAGAATGGTGACAGATAAATCGGAAGGCTGTCCATCATTTTCACAGATTAGTATTCATACCTCTGACCACTTGGTGCAGACATACAGACAAATCAATTATAAAAAAAGAGTTTCCCATGACAAAATCATCAAAAAGACCTGCGGTTGAACAATTTGGCTAACACAATTAAACCTGGAAATGCAGGTATTACAACTTTAGATAATCTAAACCATTTTTGTCCAGATTATTCAAAAAGATACAACACTATTTGGCGCAAAGCTTCCAGACCCGCTTGAAATAGCTAATGAGCCATGGAATGACAGGCCTCAGAAATGACCACCAGTTCAGTATGGGGATGTCTATGTTTATTTGATTAACACGCCTGGACTTTACACCGCAGAAGCAATGAAGACATACAAATCGTTAAATGGATATAACTTTTTCGTGTCTCGACACGTGAGGCAGATTTATTACCACAGCAATGAATGCATGAACTCAGTCTGTTTCTTGAAGTGTGCTGTTATGCCTTTATAGAAGATAGCTGATAAGAAAGGAAGGCATCAGGGTCTGCTTGGATAAATTAAAGGGATATGTGGTGTCTGCCCATTGCACCTGCAAAGCACAGGAGATTTTAATTAAAAATATATGTGAAAATAGCATAAACTGTGGTGCAGTGACTGATATCATAGACCAGGGGTGTTTCTCAATGTCAAGGAACCCTGCCTTGATGCCTTGGTACCGCCCACGGTTGCCTAGGAGATACGTCATCAGGGACCGCCAAAGTGTGTTCTAATGTTCATGTGCTATGGAGGCATCTGTCATCCATTTGTCTGCTCTTTAGCTAACTGACCAAGGATACATGGGAGGTGCATTGTTGCCTTCCCTCGGTCAAAAATTTCCCAGAATTCAGTGCGGTATTTTTTTTAAATATGGCGGATTGGGAGCCGGCAGCAGCTACTTTGGGCGCAAATTTCCAGCCTAAATCTAATTCTACTTATTGTAGCTATCAGGCTTATATCTAAAATGTTTTGTTTTTTTATCCAAATCAGTTACCTATGGTTGGTTAGTTGCTTCGTAGTTGCAGCTTCTATGCTACTACGATGGGCGGGACGAAAACAGAGCGCGTAAGCAAAAGGCTGGTTCTGGGCAGCAGCGGTCACGTGAGGTAAGTCTGTTCCATTTAACTGTTTTCTTTGACCAAGGAAGGACAGTGTCCTTGTAAGCAAGGCGCCTCGTCTACCAAGGCATTGCCTGGTAAGCGAGGTTCCTTGACATTTAACTGTTTTCTTTGACCAAGGAAGGACACTGTCCTTGTAAGCAAGGCGCCTCGTCTACCAAGGCATTGCCTCGGTAGGTGAGGTTCCTTGACATTGAGAAACACCCCAGCAGTCTGCAACCTTTACAATTCAAAGACCTGTTTTTACCCTCAGTCAAACTAAAGAACTTGTTGCTGCAATTTTTTCATGAGCTGTTTTAAAATGACAGCTTATAATTTTATGGTAATATCTACTTTAGGATAGAAGTATCTTATAGATACGTGGGCATATTTTGTCATCTAGAAACCTATCAAATTTAACATTACTATTCTTTATTCTTTTAATTTATGCACCCTACAACGCTGCAAGTGTTAACCATGCTGATATATATTTTTATTACCGCTATTTAGCACAGACTATTGAGATCTGACTGCTAGTAACAACGATAGGTTCGCAGTCTTTTTCCGCCCCAGGCAGAAGCTGAGGGTTGGGGGCGCGTGACGTCATGTTACAATGTGCGCATTGAAAATGTTGCCATTTTAAAAACTAATGGCTAAAAAAGGAATATGATGGGACGTTTTTGATGCCGTCGGTCAAAATGAGGAATATTCTACTGGGGCAGCTAATTCAGTACCATGAAAAGCAAAATGAAACCACAGTGAATTTGGTTTTAAATTGTAAATCTGACAGATGTTCATCCCACTTCAGCAGAGAGTTTTCAATGTTTCACCAAGTTGTGACACCGATCCAGGTGTCTGATTATTTCATTGTGTTTCTGCTGATCACAGCAAGTCATTTAGTGACAGAGTACAGAATAAAATCAGTAGCTTTCACTTCATGTTCCCTGGTCACTCCAGGTTTATTCCACTAGACTATACGGATAACTTTTCAGATTTAATAGGATGTGGGTGGAAAATATGTGGATTTTCTAATAGCTCCCACATCATGTTACATGTCACATTTCATTTCGACATTTAATTTTTTTAGATAGTGTTCTCTCTCTTTATTGTGAAAAGATTACAGAGATGTTCTAGAACTGTACCTTTAGGTTTAACATCTGTCCACATCTGATCTATGCAGTTGCTGCTCTGCTAGTAAAAGTAGCCATGTTATTTCAGGACATGTTTGATGTTGGATTATTCTTGAATACGTACTTTGTTAATAGTTCTGGAACTTTATTTTGAGCTTTATTTAGTTTATTTTTAGCATAGTGGAAATTAGAGAAGGGTGAAAATAAATGTTTTAGATGTGGTCATAAAAGTGCATCAATGCCAGCCTTCACCTAATACCATTGTTGACATTGTGGGTTGAACATAGAAAAACCTGTATACTAAACCTGTATATAGACTAATACGGAACAATGCTATAGCTACTATTATGTAACATTACATTACATTATTTAACATGCTGAAGCCCCACCTTGCAGGGCAAGGAGCAGAAGAAAGCTTTTTTTCCTGTGTCCCCCAAAAAACGACTCCCTAAGATTTTACTGTTGTTGAGGCTATGGCCTTTACTGAACGAACTGGATCTCCCATCATCCTTTCACTGAACGAACTGCATCTCCCAGCATCCTTCCACTGAACGAACTGCATCTCCCAGCACCCATTGCGCTGCCCTCGACCCATTCTCATTGGTCTTTGGCCAGTGATGACATCACAGAGTTGATAAGAGCAGCGCGAATATTGAAATCTTGGTCTCTCTTGGTCCCAGAGCAGTGCCTGTGAGGAGACACTTTAATCCACTGCTAGCATTTTCCCCTTTTTCCGTTCAAACCTGCTGGACCAGGAAGAACTTCCCTTTTAAACTTCGAAGTGAATCAGCCGATCAAACGGACTTTCCTGAACGGGAAACCAGGGAGTCCGCTGGCCATCTGAGCTCTATTGAAAACAGGCCTGAGTCCCTCAGTGCCTAAAAGTCGGACGTCCGCTTTTCCGACCTCGGTTTTCTGCAAAACCGCTCCTTTAAACTGGACACTTTCTACGTTCTTCGTCGTGGACTGTGGAGAGCTGCCCCCACCAAGTAGGATTAAACTGGTTCATATCTTTGGTCTGGGTAGAGAAGAATTAGGTCTTGATGGTTAATATCCGTTTTCTGTTGGTTAAAATAAGTTTGTCAACTGGTCAACCACTGTTATTCTTGGTCGTCTGTCGCTGTACACTGACCCTGAATGTGCATGCTTTTTGTGTTTTATTATGTGACTTTGGTTGCAACCAGAAGCAGTATATTATATTGTATTATTTCCTTGTTTGTTTATTGCCTGCTGCGGTCGGCGCGTGTCTGTTTAGACAGGTCGCGTGGCCTCAGTTGATCCCCTTTCTCCGTCGCCCTTGTTTCCTTTGTCCAAGCCACCATTGCTAATGAAACTAGCGTTTTGTTGAATTGCCACGCGGTCATCCTTTGTCTTCCTTTGTGAACCGATCGAGCCAATTGATAAGACTTGAGTTATTTATCACATTGAGTGTGCTAAACTGAACCCCCCTCATTCGCTTGCTGTCTCCCACACACACAAACACACAGCGCTGCACAAACACACACAGCCGCACACACATGCCCCATTCCCTCGACGTTAACTTTGTCTATATTTTTGCATGCGTTAGAATAGATGGAAATTATGAATGAAATGTAATCTGTAAGTTTGACCTATTTCATTAATAAATTCCCTTAAGTAACGAGAAGTTTCCTGTGCTATTTCAGTGTGTGCTGTGAAGTTTGTTTGAACCCCGCAGACGAACTCTACGCCTTTTCAGAGAGACTGACAGTCTGGTTTAATTAAAATTATCTCATTTATGAGATTGGTGCCCCGAAATCTTTAATAAACAGGTTAAACTCGAACGTCATCAATAATTATATTAATATTAAATTATTGATTATAATTATTGATGCTCAGAAAACCAGACAACAAATATTTATTATTAGTAGTTATAACACTGTTTATTGTCCCCCCAACCAATTAAATGGGATTTCCGCCCTTGAAATACAACAGGTGCTACTTTTTGTGACTGTATAAAAAATTTAAATGGTTTCGAAGCAAATATCGTTGATAACTTTAACCCAACATTTCTGTAAAAATAGCATACGATGTGTCATCTGATTATTCCTTATACACAAAATACTCAAAATAATCCAGTATAATGTTTTTTAGAATTCGTCTTGAAGTTTATAAAATCAGATTAGTGAGGCACACAGGCCAGTAAAAACATATACTGTGGAAGTTCAAAACTTGTAATATTCACTAAAACTTCAGCTAATTAAAACATCTAACATAACAAGTAGTGATGTGTATAAACAGAGTTTGTTATGGTGAGTCTTAGTGGAACGGTCAAAATGTTTAACACAAAATGAACACAACATGAGGGTTAAATGATCCTGTTGGAATATTTATAATCTGTCTGTAAATGATCAAGTGCTTGCATTCTGAAAAACAAGTTTGTAGAGTAAAAGCAGCGATTCAGGGGATTTATACACACACACACTTGTTTTATAAAAAAAATTACTGTAGTGTATTCTACTGATACAGAGTAAATCCTGTGAAAAAAACATATACCCCAGATACTTGCTGGACAGCAAAGATAAATCATAAAACATGACATTTCAAAAGGATGCAGTTACATGGCTGCTTTTCAAGCAACAAAACCATTGTACCATGCACAGTTGGAAGTGAACATAATATGGTAAACAAAAACTAATCCTGTGGCACCAATACTAATGGACATTGTGGCCGTCTGGCAAAAACTTTACCATCCATGAATATAAAAGCAGCATTTATCTGACTGTGTAGAAGATTTAGTTACATAAAACAGATTGGCCTCTCTGGTGCTGTTCACAAATGGTTCACATCCTATCTCACAGTCAGGACTTTTATGGTAACTTTAGATACCGCTTCTCTAGGGTCAATAGGATTACATGTGGTGTGCCCCAGGGTTCGATTTTAGGCCCAGTGCTTTTTAACCTGTATATGCTCCCTCTTGGCAGCGTCATCAGAAGACAGGGAGTCAACTTTCACAGTTATGCTGATGATACACAGCTGTACATCTCCATGTCTCCCGATGACACATGGCCAATGGATGCACTTTTTAACTGCATTTTAGACATTAAATCCTGGATGGCAGAAAACTTTCTCCAGCTCAACCAGGACAAAACTGAAGTTTTAGTCATCAGTCCTGAGGCTCAGAGAGAGAAACTTTTACCAAAACTACAATCACTGTCTTTTAATCCCTCTTTACAAGTGAAGAACCTGGGCGTGATTTTTGACTCTGAGCTGACTTTATTTCCTCACATAAAAAATATTACTAATATAGGTTTTTATCAACTAAAGAACATCGCCAGAGTCCGCCCCATTCTCTCTCGGGCCAATACGGAGACACTGATGCATGCTTTTATCTCCAGTAGAATTGATTAATGTAATGCCCTGCTTTCTGGTCTTCCCAAAAAGAGTATTTCAGGTTTACAACTACTACAAAATTCAGCAGCACGTGTCCTGACGAAGACCAGGAGGCGGGAGCACATTACACCGGTCTTAAAATCATTGCATTGGCTCCCCGTACATTTCAGGATCGACTTTAAGGTTCTTTTAATGGTTTTTACGTGTCTTAATGGTCTTGGGCCTTCTTATCTCTCTGAACTGCTTTTACCATATAAACCTTAGCGGTCTCTGCGCTCCTCTGGCAGCCGTCTCCTTTTCACCCCAAAACTCAGGACACACACGCATGGCGAGGCGTCTTTCCAGTTTTATGGCCCTCACCTCTGGAACAGGCTGCCAGAGGACCTCAGGGCAGCAGAGAATGTTCAAGTTTTTAAGAGCAGGCTCAAGACTCACCTTTTTAGCCTAGCTTTTAACTGAGTATTATTTATTACTGTTTGTTTAATTGCTCTGCATGTTGTATATGATTATATTTTTATCCGTTTTAGTATTTAATCTTAGCACATTAATTTACTGTTTATTTTCATACTTTAATTTATCTTAATCCCCGTTCCAGTGTTTCCTCTGTGGGAGCCCTCTGCCCCGGGAGCGGTGTTCGGCTGTGGCTGCCTGGGTGCTCTCCAGGCGGAGCTTGGGTGGAGGTGGGGGTCTTGGCCTTGCCTCCACTGGGTGCCCTGTGTCGGTGCCTCGGCTGCTGCTGTTAGTCTACCGCTGCCGGGGCAGATGGCTCCTCTGATGCGTTTCCTTGCATGGTTCATCTACACTCGGCCCAATGTCCTTTTTTACTTTTTCTTTTAACTGTGTGTGTGCATGGGAGATGGGTTGGGGGGAGGGGGGTATAACTGTGACCATGCTTTTAAATCTGTGGGGGAGGGAAGGGAAGGTGGTTTTATGTGGGGTCATTTTAATCCGTAAAGCACTTTGTGATGCAACTTCTTGTATGAAAAGCGCTTTATAAATAAAGTTTGATTTAATTTGATTTGATATGCTGATAGTTTGATTCTGAAAATTCATCAGTCTTGTACTTTAAATGCCTTGTGTTCTTCATTTGCATTGAAAGCAGTTTTATTACACTCCATCCATCCATGTATACCGTATTTCCTATGCATGGTTGTGGGGGGTTGGTGCCTATCTCCAACAATCATCGGGCGGGAGACAGGGTACACCCTGGACAGGTCACCATTCTGTGGAAGGGCAACACAGAGACACCCAGGACAAACAACCATGCACACACACACTCATACCTAAGGGCAATTTAGAAAGACCAATTAACCTAACAGTCATGATTTTGGACTGTGGGAGGAAGCCGGAGTACCTGGAGGGAACCCACAAATGCTCAGGGAGAAGATGCAAACTCCATGCAGAAAGTCCCCAGTCCAGGATTTGTGCTACCAACTGCGCCACTGTGCAGGCCCTTCATTATAGTATTCTAAATAAATTAAGTTGCTTACAAAAGAATACCACAAATCTGATCTTGAATAATATTAGGACTGGGTTGGTAATTCATGGTAAAAAAAATGTTGGTAAGGTATTTTTTTACAGTTAAGACAGCTACCACAGAACAACAACTGGCTTGACAAAAAGATTACGTTTGTTTAAAATGTATTTTAAGTTATTCTTTTTTTTTGTAGAAGTTAGTGGGGAAAGTTTCTCTTTTCTGGTAAATCACCAGTACCATGATTCTTTTCTGTAGCACAGAATATACTTGACAAACTGCTGAATTAATGAATAAATACCCAAAACCAAAGGTTTGGAATTATTTAAGCCTCTGATTTAAAAGTAGTGCTCCAACCAAGGATGCCCTGCCCTAACACTGAGGACAAAAAAATTAAAGAGCTGATTCATTGTGAAGGCAACAATAATTCTGCTACAAACTTAGTAGCTGCAAAACATGATAGCTCCAGCAATATCTCTTCCATTAGCCATTTTAACTGATTTCTTTAGTCTGTTTTTTTAGTAAAGTATGTGTCTACAATATCTGTGGGATTTCAATCAAAATACTTGGAAAAGGTGAGGATTGAGGGGGTATAAGGTTGATTTAAAGCATGTCTAAATTGAGATGGGACAGATGGGTGTAAAAAAAATAGGTAAAAAAAATTAACTGTTGTAGTTTCTTGTATACAAAACCAACACCGGGAATATGAAGCAAGGCTCTAGTCATTGTTTAAAAAAAATCTATGATTACCTAGTTCACATCTATACAAGACAAGCAGAATTTTTAGAAATGTCCAATAGGAGACTGATTCTAAGAATGTCAGTTTTTCTCACCCCAGCTTAGTTTCACTGTGAGCAGGTGGTGCAGATACAACATGAAAGCTGTGTTTCACAAAATATTTGTGTTAATGTTGACAGGCCTCAGACTGTGTCAGAAAGGAGCAAAGTGCTCGATAATAAGCCCACATAAGCCTGGTACCTAGCCAGGGCTTGCAGCGGGGCCCACTCCGTGCATATGTTGCAGCCACTGCCAGCATGCTCCCCCACACTTAATTCATGACACCATTACATTGCCACAACAAAAATAAACCAAGGCAAACTTTTTATGAAAGTTTTCTGCATGCTCAAAACCCTCACGGAACTTTTACATTCTGTCATAATGGGACACCCACTGTGGTTTCAATATGATGCTGACTTTTGTTCAGTGGTAAGGCACCTTACTGAAATTATGGAACACTGATAGTGTGATAATTACATAGTAAAAACAAACAAAATGTATTGACAACCTTACAGTTAGTCTTTGTATTGGTACTTCAAGATATGGTGTCACTGTTTGACATATAGCTTTGATATGCAGTTAAACCCAAACTTAATCATCCCACTGGAAGATTTGAAATAAAAATTATTCTCACTTCTCCAATAACTTTTTTTTCGATAAGACATAAACAGGCATCACTCAAAATGTAATAAATCAATAAGAAAGGAGTTTAGATGTTGAAAATTTTTAATAATAATACTATATATATATATATATATATACATATACTTTTTCCCATTTTATAAAAAAATGGCCAAAATTGTTTACATCCTAAATAATCTTAATTAGTATTCCAGCAATCAAAAACGTCTTATGACTGCCGACCAGCTTTTTGTATGTTGCCACTGGTATTTTGACAAACTATTTTTGTCAATGAGCTTCAAGTATTTGAGGTTGAAAGGTCTCTTTGCCATCACCTTAATATTTAGCTCCATCATATATTTGCTATATTATATACAGTTATATATACTGTGTTTACATCTGCTACTGTCATTTGCACATCTGTTTGCAGAGTTAATATATTTTTGAAACTTTTTGTAAATAATATGTGGTTTTTAAATGCATAAATACACATGCACATTTTAGAAAAAAAAATTATTATCCTGCTCAGTTGCACATTCAAATCAGAGTATGCCATTTTTATTTTTAATAACTGCACTGTACTTTAGTTTTATATTTTTGTCCTTAATGTACATATATTATTTTTAATTATGTTTTTAAAAATATTTTTCTTGTGTGAATGCGTCGAATACATGTCACTTTGCTCCTCCCCTCTTTGGGACAAAAAAGGATTATTCTTGTCTATTATATTCTATTTAATTCTATTCTATATAAAAAAAAATTTAAATGTGTACTCCGATCAGGCTTGTTTGTCAGAATAAACCTTTACGCAGGTATAACAACATCATTTTTATCAAGCCCACCTTTGTGTATTACAATTGTTTTTTTATTATTGGTCTGATGTAATATTGTTATCTGAAATGCCATGTTTTCATCAGATGGAAATGGAAAATGATCATTTGCCATTTGCATCCAATACAATGGAATGTCTACCAATAGTCAATATATTACTACTATGTGGCAATATAATACTAAAATGTGGCATCCTATACCCTGCTACAGAGGGTATAGCATGCCACTTAATCTAGTGTGCCACCATCTGCCACTTTTTAATCCATGTATTACACACAAAGTGTAATACCTATTCACTTGAAACAAAGCATGTAAGACTTTAAGCAAAGAGTGAGATTTCATTTGAAAACTTCAATTACTATTTTACAAGGAAAGTTTTTCAACAATTTTGAAGAAGTTAATATTCAAAGATTGAGTTCTGAATTCTGGTTTCTCTTAATAATAATTTTTATCCACAAAGCTCAATTTCTGTACTTTTTTTATTCTCACATTTACTACTACATAGTTTGTTTTTCTTTTCACCATTCGTAATAAAGCGGGGAGATGTTATGTTTTTTTTACTTGACAAAAGTAAATCCTAAGGCAACCACATTAATGTCAGGGCTTGCTGTCACAGAGCTGCCAAATAACACACATACACTTAAAGATGGTAATTATAGTGTAGGACTCAATCCAATTTATGAGTACAAATAAAGATTCAAATACAGAGCCACGTATTTTCTAGTGACTAAATCATTGTATCATTTAGTTGACTATATCCTTGTCTGTTCAGCTGTTTTTAATTGTGTATTGGACAAAAGATGTCCTAGATACAATTCAGCATGTCACTCATACTTGTATTCTTAAATTTTAGTTTATTTGTATATTTCAAATGGAAATGGGCTAAGCAGATGTAATAGAAGAGATAAAAGCTTTTCTCATTTTCACTTTTCCATCTTTTTGTCTATATTTTTTTCCATCACCTTTTCCTCTTTGCTTTTGATTTTTTTATCTTCTCTCTACCTATTCGGAGTAGCACTTGCCTTCCATTAGCCTCTCCACTCTGCAGCAATGGAAATCAACAGTACAGCATCAGTTGGTCCTAGTGTCCAGTTTCATCAAACCATGTAGACTGTTGCTAGGAGACATAAAACCCTTTGAACAACTCTGGTTGCAGAAGTGCATTAACAGCAAAACAGCTCAAAAAATATGCTAAATGTCTTCAAGTTTCTCTTTTTAGTCAAATACTCTTAAATAGCTGAATTATGAGAAAAAATACTTTTATAAACTTTGTTACCAAAGCCACAACAGATATTTGGGGTAAGTAAAAACTTGTTCAGCAAAACATGTATCGGTCTATGGTTTTTAAAGAGCCACACATAAAGGAATTTGAATCTCAGGTACTTCTAGCAAAATGGTGTGAAAGGCAACATGGAGAAGCAAAATAATGATATGCAAAAAGATGACAAAATACTTCGAATTTTGGAGCTGGTATTTCTCCACAGTGAAAACTCAAAGTGATAAAACTACAGTACTGAGTAAGTTTGAAATCACACTATTGCATATCTGCCTTGCATTTCAGTGGCACAGTAAGATATGCAGCTGTAAGTAAATAACACAGGAGACTATGAGATGCTATATGTACACCACACATATTTGCCCCTTGTAATAAATGGATGATTTGACTGGTTACATGTCAAATCTATGACCCAAAAATACTATGACTATGCTATGCAGACCCACCTTCTGCTGAAGATGTACTTAACTGAGCATGCTTGGAGTGAATCAAACTAACTGACTAATTCCGAAAATGCTACCTACTTTCTGAATACTTGAGCTAATAATTATTTTACCCATTTGGGCACTTTTAGATTATTGTACTTTCATTCTGAGATCGTCAGTGGATCCATAAAAAAAACCCTCCCTTCTCGCACAATTAAACACTATGAATTACACACCCTTCATCCAAATACAAATGCACAAGTTGAGGGAACATTGAAAGTGAAATAGATGTTTAAAAAATGATGCAAAATGTAATGTTTCACAAAGTGTGCTTCAAAGTAGATTGCAAATTGTTTAAATCATCATAACTTAGGTCATGTTTCCAATGTGTGTGAGTACGTCATAAAGACCTCTTAAGAACTCTTCAGAAGTTGCTGCTGGAATTTTGTCTGATTCCTCCTGAGTCAAGTGTATAGGCTGTCTTCCTTCCACACATCTTTTGAGCTCTCCTTAAATATTTTCAATAGGATTGAGATCAGGGATTGACAATACTGTTCCAAAATATTTCCACATAACCCTCTCACTTAATGATGGTATCTATTGTGTGATGTACACAATGGCTCCTTCCTAGAAGCAACCAGAGAAACATGAAGCTGCCACTATCTTACATTACAGTAGGGATGGTGTCCTTAGACTAACAAGCTTTTTTCTCTTTTTCCCCAAATGTTGCAATGCTCTTTCAACAATCACCTTGTATCACTTACATTTTAATTAAATCTGATCACAGGGCATATCTCCAAAAATTAAGAGCTTGGTACCATGTGCATCTGCAAACTATATTCTGGCTTTTTATATTGCTTTTGGAGTAATGGCTTCTTCATTTCTGAGTGGCCTTTTAGTCCAAATTGGTACATGGACGTGTTTCACTGTGGAAGATAATGCTTCAGCCAGCATTTTTACAAATTGTTTTTCTTTTTTTCCTGGGGTTTTTTCAGATATTTTATACCAGTATGTCTGAACAGTATGCCTGTTGTAATCTCCTATGGTGTTTATTCTTGCATATATTTGTTTGAACAGATAGTTTTCTAATTTAGGCAACTGCAAATTGAACCCAAAGATTAAACAAACTTGGGGTCTGCAATTATCTTGCTAATATCTTGACTAATGTGTTTTGATTTTTGTTCTATGTCACAAAATACACAAATCCTAAAAATACATTCACAGGGCTTATTCCATTCATCTCACATGTTATGAATTAGCCAATCGGTAGATTGCCAGTCAGCACATTAACATATTGGATTGTATTTCTAAACTAAGACCTCAAAGCTATAAAGTCAATGCGAGTCAGTTTGAGCCAGGCTTCCTGCAATTTATAGATGACAAATGTGGTGTCTGTTGGGTCATGTGAAAGTCTGTACATTTTTCCATTTTCCACCTTGCGTCTTAATATTACAGTCAAGGTTCTTCTTTATAATTTGAGTTGGAAAATATTTTCTCAGTTCTTTTAGCTCTGAGAGTCTTAATTTGAAGAATATAGGTTACCTGTAGAATAATTACTTTACCTGTTTGCAACCAATGAATGTGAAAGATTATGTCTGAGATTGTGATATAAAACCAGCCTGATGTGATGGTACAAAGCATTAAGTCCAGTTTGATTATACACTTTAAATATCTATGAAATTGTTCTCCAATTCTCCAAAACCTTTTCCCTTTTTTTTCTTTTAGCCACCCAAGGCAGTAAGAGAGAACACTTAAACTATATGGGTCAGTGAAGACAAGCCTTTGAATAAAAGCACACTGTATGTGACATTTGAAGATGTACTGCTTCAGAGTGTATTTATAATCCTGTATCACTCTGTTCAACTTTATTGCGTGAAACTGAGGTCATTTCACAATGTTAGTTACCTGAGGGAACCTGACATTTAAATAGGCCTCCTTGTTATCGCTAGCTCGCGCCCTTGCCCGCCTTGTGGTCTCTGCCTTGCTCTCTTGTCCTTGTCTGTGCACACTTGATATTCAATCACTTTTCCCCTTCATGTCCTCCATTCATTTTCTGTCTGCTCTGCTTTTTGCTCTCCAGACTTGTCTGTTATTAACTACTCTTGCATGTTTAGTCTTTTCCTTCATTTTTTCCTCTGTTCTACTGCCCAACTAATGTGCTTCATTCTGATTCTCATTTCTATGTCCTAAGCTTGATGACAATCACCTTGTATCAATCAAATAGACTAAATATCAATCATAATATCAATGTCACAAATCATAAGAAAATTTCCAAACGTGACCTACTGATGTACTAGATATTGATTGCTCTTTTTAATCTAAATAATGAAGGACTTCAATCAGTTCCACAGTAGATCTAAAATCCATGTTTAATTGGATTCAGCACCAGACAATGAAATACAAAATAAGCTTTTGGAACAAACAACACCGTCATTATTAATTTTAAACAAATACTGCACTGTTGATGTCTTTCATCTAAACCCTGTTCCTTATTTCTGGGTATTCCATCAGTAATTCTTAAGTTATTCAAACTGTAAAGTGCTGAGTGAGCTCAGCATTTGTTGACATGGATTTTATTTGTACAACATTCACAACAAACAGATCACGAACAGATGGTCAACACGATAACACACTGCCCTACATACAACCGACGAGAAAAGAAATACAGCAAACCCCTAGAGATCACTGGGAACCATGAAATATAGCGGTCACACTCAGATTTGTACTGCATGTCTCAAATGTTGGGTGAGAGAATAAAAACAATCTCCTGGGTGCCCTTAAATAATCTGCAATCTTCAATAACACTTTTGGACCCTCTTTCAGCTGTTGCTGTTCAGATTCTGTTTTCCCCCTTCTTGTGAATCCTAAAAAAACACAACAAATAACCTTACTTTACCAAAAGTATAAACATATGAATATACAAAGCACAAGAGATGTTGATACATTTTTGAAATGTAATTTCTGGGATACTTAGACTTTAAATAGCAATTCTGTTAATCAAGATCTCTAAAACAAAACTTAAAAAAGAAGGTTAGAAATGTATAAAAAGGATTAAGCAAGGAGTGAACATGGTTACATCTATTCACATGGGGCTTTAATAAAGTCTTAAAAGTAGTGGATAAAATACCCATACATAGAATTTATAGTTTAAATAACTTTATTTGGGGCGTCGCGTTGTGTAGTGGTTAGTGTGGTTGCTAGGCATGGTTTCAAGGTATACCGCGGTATGAAAAAGCCAAAAGTCACTAAAATTTTCCGTCATACCATCCCTGCGTTATAAGTGTTTATTTTTTCTTTCCATGTGCGTCTCTACAGGGAGAAAGTAAAAATCCCTCATGAAGCTGCAGCGTGAAGCCACCCCCCTCCCCCGCACACCTGTGTTTGTTGTGAGTGACAAGCGGCCAGCACTGCAGGCTGTGTGATGGCTGAACTTTTTCCACCATCTCTGAGCGGATGTTTGGGAATACTTCGGCTACCGTAAAAAGCCAGATGTTCACGGCTTAGAAGAAAAAGGTCGCCCGACGTGCAAAACGTGCTTGAGAACAGTGGCAGCCTGAGGAGGTGATACATCGAATATGATTGCGCATGTTCGGGAGCACCACCCATCGTTGTATGCTAAATTCAACGTAAAGTTAATGCTGTCTTGAAATGAACGAGTGTATTAGCGTCTGACATTAGTGAAATGAGCTCGTTACCTTGGCAGATACGGTAACTAGCTTGTCTTATCTTTTCTTCATCTCAATCCTTAGTAACTTTTTTTAAATTGAGGCAGATATGGTAACTAGCATGCTAATGATGATTTATCTTAGCATGCTAGTTAGTTACCATATCTGCCTCACTAAAAAGTGTTTTTTCCTCAAAAAAAAAAAATACAGACATTCAAAATACACATTTTAGAGCTGTAATCATAATACCGTGAAACGGTGAAACCGTGACATTTTTGCCGACAGTTATCATACCGTCAGAATCTCATACCTTAATCTATATATTTTACCCTTGGCAGCCATTTTTAGAAAATTCCGGGTGAATAATCACCTCTACACTGATGATTGCCAGCTTTATGTGGCTCTAAAAACTCCTGAACCTTTGCAACCACTGACTGACTGCTTGAGTGAAATCCGGTCCTGGCTCTCAGCTAATTTCCTCCATCTGAACAGCTCCAAATTGGAGGTTATTTTCTTTGCCCCCTGCTCTCCTGTTGCTGTGGAGCCGTCATTGCCCCCTTCATTGTCTGTGTTGGTGAAGCCTACAATTAAAAATTTGGGGTCACTCTGGACGCCTTTTTTAAAATGGATGCACAGATAAACCAGGTAGTCAGGTCATGTTTCTTTCATCTTCGACGGCTAGCCAAGCTAAAATCTGTCCTGAATAAAAAAGATATCCAGTCAGTTGTCCATGCTTTTGTAATGTTTCGTCTGGACTATGCTAACGCTCTTTTATATGGTGTTCCCTCCTTTTCAGTGGAGCGGCTCCTATTGGTACAGAATGCTGCCGCAAGGTTTCTGATGGGCACAGACCGGCGGCAGCACATCACCCCTGTCTTGACAAATTTACACTGGCTTCCAGTCCGATTTCGCATAAAGTTTAAAATTCTCCTGTTGGTCTATAAATCAATGCACAAAATGGCCCCCTCTTATTTGGCACAGCTTTTAAGCCCCTATGTTCTGGCGCGAACCTTGAGGTCTTCTGAACAGCACCTTCTGCTTGTTCCTCCTGCCCGCTATAAGGCCCGTGGCGAACGGGCTTTTTCAGTTTGTGCTCCTAAGCTTTGGAACCAACTCCCCCTAACGGTCCGACTTGCCCCTTTCCTCCCCACTTTTAAAGTTCGTCTAAAGACATATTTGTATTCCCTGGCCTTCTCGGCTGAGCCGGTTTAACCCTGGTGATTTCATGTTTGTTAGTCTTTATAGTTTTTACTTGTTTTATCTATTTTATACTGCTGTATCTGTTTGGTGATTTATTGTCTTGTACAGCACTTTGGTTGGCGTCGCCGTTTAAAGCTAACATTTGAACTAGTATTACTCTCAGCTCATCTTTACGTTTTTGCAACATTACCTAAGGAATTCCTGTTGTGATCCCTGTTTGGTAGGCATATTATCCGTCAAGTTGTGGCGATCACCTTCAAAAATTGGAGCCTAATTTAATGGATCACCCCCAATCGGTGTACTACAGGAGCACTATGGCCTTCAGGAAAAAGACATCGATCAGGAGACAGTCAAGTATGAGGAATAGAATAGAATAGAAACTTTATTTGTCTGGGTCCCGGTGGTTACAGAAATTTGTGTTTGACAGGGGTTAGTGTCAACCTTACACACACATGCAGATAAAAAACACAGATAAAAGGAAAACATTTAAATTAAACAGCTCAATACAAGTCACAAAGAAAGAACTTTCACCTCTATCCACTTGTATTTATTCCACTTGAATTAACTTTGTTAAGGAAGGATTTTGACTACAGATTATTGTTTGCCCTCCCGGTCTTCATAAAATAAGATCTTGGGCCATTGGGTCATCACCTGGGTACTCCTAGCTTTTTGTGCCATGCATTTCAAAACTGTCTTTTTTCATTGTAAATCAAGACATTTGCTGTTTGATGCCTGCCAACGCACAGCAAGGTAGGGATGTAAACATAACAAAAACATGATTGAGAAATGAACCCAAACATTTTAATTAGACTCGTATTTTTAGGTTAAAAAAATAAAGGCTACCTCATAATGAGCCTTCATTGAAGCTAATAAAAATGACTGCAGCAATTCGACTTAAACACTTCAGAAAACTGTTGAGTAAACTAATTTTTAGCAGTACAGAGAGGATTTTCTATGAATGAGATTCTGTGTTATTTTTTTGCTTCCCTCACATGGCTGACAAAAAGCTTTTTTCACAACCACATGCTGTTTGACAAGCTCGGCTGAAATCATTTGAATCTATTTTGAAATTCCAGCAGAAATCTCAAAGTATTCAAAGATGTCAAGTTAGGATACTGCCAAGCTGGACTTTAGGGAAAGGTATCAAACAGATGTAAAAAATGATTCTGTTTGGCAGAGAGACCCAACTACAAAAAGACACATTCTATGTAAGAAGATTTTACACAGTGTAAACATAAGATTTCCTCAAAACAGCATG
This sequence comes from Valencia hispanica, assembly GCA_963556495.2. Taxonomy (NCBI): domain Eukaryota; kingdom Metazoa; phylum Chordata; class Actinopteri; order Cyprinodontiformes; family Valenciidae; genus Valencia; species Valencia hispanica. The sequence goes on along the minus strand of OY747713.1, from coordinate 11,058,245 downwards.
AAAAACAGTTTGGGTTCTTATACTGTATCTACAGTCTTGTATGGTAGGAACTGTAAGAGGAAAAAGACTCTGGAATCAAAGTGGGCCCTGTCAGGAAAGACATTTCAATAAAGAATAAGTAATCATTTTAGTCCATCTGCTTTGTAAACTCACCAATTCCACAATACAGTGATCAATTCATGTGTTGCAAAATAACTGGTACTTTGAGCCCATGACCATACTGGAGTGCACCTTGCTATCTCTAACTACAAGCAATTATATTTTTTTCCATAGTGATAACATAGTTCTAAAGAGTAAATTGTATTTCAGGCAATATACCTAGTTAATGGCAACCACATGACTTCATAGTTGTTTCCATTTTAAAATATTGCTTTTGAATCTCTCATTCACTCGTCTTTTTTCAATAAATATGCTGTGGTCTCCAGTATGAATGAATGCCTTGTGAACCGTTTTATGGTTCACAGTTTCTTCATCAGCTCCTCTTTCTTGGATAAGAAAATGCCACGCCGATGTGCTATGTCCACAAATAAAGCAAGCCCGATTCGGTTCTGACATGCTGTGTAGTTGCTAACAGTTAACTTTGTTGCTAACAGTTAGCTTTGGCTTCTAGCATCTACTAGCAGAGAGGTGCTCTGCTCTCTCCAGCCTGCAAAATCAACCTTCATGTGAGCGGTCGCAAGCCAAGGTAGGCACGACCATGAATACCAATTTTCCCTGTGACGCAGAAGAGACTGTTTTTTTTGTGTGTGTGTGTGGCTAATGCAGGCAATGGGGGTTGGAGAAAATGTTCACGTGCAGTGTGCATATGAAGCTAAGAGAGACCGATTGTATTTCACAAGGAACAAGTATTAGATGATTTCTCAGTAAACGAGACCTTTAAAATTATCTTGTAATAATTATTTGTATTGTAATTATTGATAACTACCCCCACTTTGAGACTCATTGTAGAATAAAACAGGTAGAAATTCAAACATAAGGAACTTGTGTTTTCAAATAAGTACATCTAACATTTGAGTTATTGTAGTTTGTTATGTAAACAGCCACAATCCCATTAGAATGTATTACAAAATTTAAAGTCAAACAATTTCATCTTTTTAGGCTAAATCCTTACTGCAATAACCAGGAGTTACCAGCAAATCAACTAATTAGATGGATGTCGTACGCCAATGAAATATTCTCCCCCTCTGTATTCTATACCGTAAAGGCTTCAGAAATGTTTTTTCCCTTAATGTTTGCAGAAGTTGTTAATGTAATCACCTAACAGCATTTGGCCAGGCCTTTTCTGCCAGTCAAGTTCATCCATGCAGTGAGACCAGTAGTTAAATGTTTTAGCCAAATCCTTCAATCTCTCACTTTTAAGGACTTTTCAATGACACGTTTGCACAACAGACTTACTGAGCATGTGGGTGTAATTTTCCACAGAGATTACAATAAAGCGAGCTCTGCATGGTAACTCTGATGAAGGGTTTTTATTATTGAAAGACAGGGCTCTCTCGACAACCCTGTTCTCGTGTGAGTGGAACAACGTATTGTCAGCTGTAAACAGAATGACTGCGTCCTTTAGCTGGAAAAAGCAAAGTTGTATATGTGCAGAATGACACTTTTAATTTTTCTTCAGCAGTGTAATAAGCCAGAAGTATTGTGATTTTATTGAACATGTTTCATCAGATGCAGGTGATGGAGGTTGTTTGACTAATTACATAATTACAAATTATGTGAGCCTTCCAAATGGGGGTTGAGACACTTCACCTATGCTGCATTAGTGCTCTGTTTTTTCTGTAAACAACCTAATGAAATCAAATAAGTGGTAGAAAAAAAAGCTTTTTGTCCTAGAGGCAGTGATGGAGGTAGCAATATTGGGCTTCCACTCCACTTGCCATAATCACACTGTCGATATGTGTTACAGATCAGCTTTGAGATGAAATCATTCAAGGCCATAGGAATCATAGGCTCCCTGCAGCGTGCTGATGGGTTTACTGCTGTGGTAACAACATGACAAAAGACCTCTGAGCTGGTGTCATTTCTTTCCTCAGCGGAGCTCAAGGTCAAAGCACTCCAAGAGGGAAAGAGAAAGGAGATGAAAAGGATTTAATGCTTAGTGGTTTTGTTTTCTTTTCCTCTTAGCATTTGTACAACATTTTAGCATTTGTGAGACAATACAACAGCACTCTGAGTTACTGTTTTGTTTATTCTTTTTTACGGGATTGCATCACATTTTGTTTTTAGTTAGAGAAAATGTTTAAAAAGAAATTGGATCCTGAAACTTTACAGTTTTGGCACACTTGCTAGAGTTCTCTTTCCAACCAGCTGGAGTTACTGCAGAGAACAATACCACTATTCACATTAGGAACAGCAGTAGAACAACAGTACCACATGAGTCCATTCACAAACATTACATTTTTCTGCCCTATTCATCATTACTCACAAAGCATCCCTGTCACACACTAAAGTTGATCTGTTGAAAATGTATGAACATCAAAGCAATTTTATTGACACATTTCCAGGAAAAGTAAAAAGAGACACCTACAAAAGTGCTAAAAAGTGCAATAGAGGGTTTCTTTAATTTCTGATTTTCTTCTGAAAATGCAATGAATTTGAAACACTGTCATTTATTCTTTTCTTTTCTTTTTACTTTTTTTATTTTAATTTGCATGCATGAGCAATGGGAAATAATCTTCACTCACAGTCCAATGAACAGCTTTTTCCTAAGCTTTCAACCGGAACCCTTATTTTCTCCTGACTTGTCATTGTTAATATAAATTAATGTCTATAATTATTGTGAATAATTTAAACTCATAACAGTACCCAGGCTGGGTGAAAACCTCTCAGTCCACATAATGCATACTTCAGACATACAGTGTGATTTTGTTTTCTTAACATTTAGTTAATTCATACTCTTTGCAAAAATTCTAGTTTCCTTCAAGGGGATATTGGTATATTATATATTAGTTAGAGCAGATATAGTTACTACTTTATTTTCATAAGAATTATTACAGTATACCCTGCTTTTTCACTAAGAAACTTGAACTGGACATTCACTGCACAGGTATGTGCTAGTCTGCATCATTGTCTACTACATTTCAAAGATTGTTTTTCATGCATGGAATCATGGGAAGAGCTACAGGTTGGTAGCTTACCATCACCAGTGTGTGAATGTGTGTATGAATGGGTGGATAACTGAATGTAGTGTAATATACTTTTGGGTCCCCGGGACTAGATAAAGTGTGATACAAGTACAGGCCATTTACCATTTCTTTAACTAAACACACCTTAAGATTCCATAGCAGGGCTGCACGGAAGCATAGTTGGTAGCAGTGTTGCCTTGCAGCAAGAAGGTCCTGAGTTCGAATCGTGGCCTGGGTCTAGTTTGCATGTTCTCCCTGTGCATGCGTGGTTTCTCTCCCCTTTATCCTTGAAGGGTCATGGAGGTGAATGTGTCTATCTTCACCTGTCATTGGGTGACAGGCAGAGTACACATTGGACAGGCTGTGACATGTAGAACGCATATCTGCTAAAAGACTTGGATTAAAGCCTGCTTTAAAGAATACATGGTAAATAGAAACTCTAAAGCTTTCTTGCAGGGTGTTTTAATTGCCAGTTAACACAGAACTTCCTCTTTCGAATAGAATTACAGGTAAAACTCGAAAAAATTTGAATATCATGCAAAAGTTCATTTATTTTAGTAATTCAGCTTAAAATGTGAAATTAATTCATTACATGCAAAGGGAGATATTTCAGGCCTTTGTTATAATTTTGATGATTATGGCTTACAGTTTATGAAAACTCCTTTGACGGGGTAGCCCCGTCTCTCCTTTTAACTGCGAGTCCAGCGCACACACGCATGCACGCAGTCTTTTTTCCCCCCCTTTCTTTCTCCCTCACTCTGTGTCACAGAAAACAGCCATCTATCTCACAGCCGCCTTTTCCTCCCCCTCTGTTTGGGACGTGTCAAGGGTGCACACTTGTACGCGTTCCTACATCTCAAGTTAGACAAACATTACCACATATACGCATGGATTTAGGATCTTACCTGTCTGTGTCAGGAGGGCGGCGTGTCTGTAAAGCTCACCTCGCTGCATGCTTCCAGGTTGAGAAACAGAGCGTCAGACTAGTGAGGTATTTATATGATTATTATGGAAGTGGAAGTTATTTATTTAGGTGACTGTAATACCATGTTAATTCTATATGCTTTTGTAAAATGAGGTATGTTGAGATATCGTAATGTATTTTTCCTTTGAGTGTGATTAGGGGGTGGGGCAACCTGATGGACTCAGTATGAGTGTGAGGGCCTCAGAAGTCAGTTGACCTACTGTCACCCTACTGTGGTTCATTCTCAGTTCTTTTTGAGCTGGACATATTACACCTGCAGACCACTGGAGGCGCCATTGGAACTGATTCATGACAACTCTCCGAAAATTTGAATATTACATGAAATCAACAAAACAAGGATTTTAAATAGAGAAATTTCAGACCTCTGAAAAGTATAATCATGCATATGTACTCAGTACTTGGTTTTTGACCTCTTTTGCATCAATTTCTGCCTCGGTGCGGCATGGCATGGATTCTAACAGACTATGGCACTGATGAGGTGTTAAGGAAGAACAGGATGCTTCAATAGCGGCCTTCAGCTCTTCTGCATTGCTCCGTCTCATCTTTCTCTTGGCAATCAAAGCAAAGTGAAGCAAATCAAACTTTATTTATAAAGCGCTTTTCATACAAGAAGTTGCATCACAAAGTGCTTTACAGATTAAAATGACCCCACATAAAACCACATTCCCTTCCCTCCCCCACAAATTTTAAAGCAGGGTCACAATTATACCCCCCAACCCCCAACCCCCAACCTAACTCCCATCCACACACACAGTTAAAAGAAAAAGTAAAAAAGGACATTGGGCCGAGTGTAGATGAACCATCCAAGGAAACGCCATCAGAAGAGCCATCTGCCCAGGCAGCGGCAGATTAACAGCAGCAGCCGAGGCACCGACACAGGGGACCCAGTGGAGGCAAGGCCAAGACCCCCACCTCCACCCAAGCTCCCCCCGGAGAGCACCCAGGGAGCCACAGCCGACCACCGCTCCCGGGGCAGAGGGCTCCCACAGAGGAAACACTGGAACGGGGAATAAGATAAATTAAACTATAAAAATAAACAGTAAATTAATGTGCTAAGATTAAATAGTTAAACTGATGAAAATATAATCATATACAACATGCAGAGCAATTAAACGGACAGTTATAAATAATAATCAGTTAAAAGCTAGGCTACAAAGGTGAGTCTTGAGCCTGCTCTAAAAATATGAACGTTCTCTGCAGCCCTGAGGTCCTTTGGCAGCCTGTTCCAGAGGTGAGGGCCATAAAACTGGAAAGACGCCTCGCCATGCGTGTGTGTCCTGACTTTTGGGGTAACAAGGAGACGGCTGCCAGAGGAGTGCAGAGACCGCGAAGGTTTATATGGTTAAAGCAGTTCAGAGAGATAAGAAGGCCCAAGACCATTAAGACACTTAAAAACCATTAAAAGAACCTTAAAGTCGATCCTGAAATGTACGGGGAGCCAATGCAATGATTTTAAGACCGGTGTAATGTGCTCCCGCCTCCTGGTCTTCGTCAGGACACGTGCTGCTGAATTTTGTAGTAGTTGTAAACCTGAAATACTCTTTTTGGGAAGACCAGAAAGCAGGGCATTACAGTAATCAATTTTACTGGAGATAAAAGCATGCATCAGTGTCTCCGTATTGGCCCGAGAGAGAATGGGGCGGACTCTGGCGATGTTCTTTAGTTGATAAAAACCTATTTTAGTAATATTTTTAATGTGAGGAATAAAAGTCAGCTCAGAGTCAAAAATCACGCCCAGGTTCTTCACTTGTAAAGAGGGATTAAAAGACAGTGATTGTAGTTTTGAATGAAAGTTTCTTTCTCTGAGCATCAGGACCGATGACTAAAACTTCATTTTTGTCTTGGTTGAGCTGGAGAAAGTTTTCTCCCATCCAGGATTTAATGTCTAAAATGCAGTTAAAATGTGCATGCATTGGCCGTGTGTCATCAGGGGACATGGAGATGTACAGCTGTGTATCATCAGCATAACTGTGAAAGTTGACTCCATGTCTTCTTATGACGCCACCAAGACGCTGCATATACAGGTTAAAAAGCACTGGGCCTAAAATCGAACCCTGGGGCACACCACATGTAATCCTATGGACCCAATGTCCCAGAGATTTTCTCTGAGGTTCAGATCAGGTGAGTTTGCTGCACAATCAAGCCCAATAATCCCATGGTCAATCTAGAATTGTGCGGCTCTGGGTGGCTGCATGTTGGAGTGGCTCTGTGGGCCGAATATTGAGTTTTGTTTTGTTTCCTCTGTTTTCTTGAGGAAGATTGCATTTTTTGGACCGGTGTACTTTATAGTTTTTGGTGCTATGAAGCTGAAAGGATTTTTGCTGTTAGTATTTCACTTTTTGATAACTTGTTATGATGTGTAACAATGGCAGCACAGTGGTTTACAGTCGGGAGAAGATAAGAAGCCACAACGCCCTGATGAGTTGAGAAGGAGGAGGAGGCGTGGATGCAGAGCAGGAACAAAAAGGAGACAGGAGGAAGTTTAAACCATCTCTTCCATCGATCATAATGGGCAACATGAGATCACTGGCTAACAAGATGGATGAACTTCAAGCCCTTACAAGGACTCAGCCAGAGTATTGGGAATGCAGTGTTATGTGTTTTACTGTGACGTAGCTGCAGGCTTCCTGACTGCTCAACAACAACAGATGGTGTCATCCAGGACATGTTACTGTGAAGTGTCGTTCGCCAGTGTAATTTTGGCAGTTGTTTACATTTCACCTTCAGCCGTTGCAGACAATGCATTTGATGTCATCAGTTCCGTTGTCCCTAAGCTACAGACACAGCACCCCAATGCAGTTGTGGCGATGGCTGTGTCTAGATTCAGGGGTTGGATCCTTCTAAGGTAAAATTTTAAGGACAGTTACATCACACCGCCACGATGAGGACTGTCCGAATTCGAAGAGTCCTTAAAATACGGCCCACTAATCAGTCTATCTTTTCCCCCGATTCTAAGGACGGGTGCGTTGTATCCTTTACTGCTCTCCATATCCCAAGATGCATTGCGAGCCGGCCAGGAGTTCCTCCAGCACAATGGCAGACCAAGGGGAAGATGGTGCGAGAGAAGAATACTGCTTTAAAAGTTTATTAAAATCTGGCAGTGCAAAAAAAAAAAGGTTAAAGCGCTTGTGTTTTAGCCTTTTTTCTTGTTTTCATTATAATCCATTTTTATTACAATTTATCATAAACAATAACAATAGTAATTACGAATATGCTGGTATGGCGGGGCCGTTTTTTTAATGAGTTGGCATTACGATAATTTTTTTACATTTTTAAATAAGCTTTTTGTTATATGTTTTAGGGAGCAAAGAGCAGATGACCACGCTGATTAAGCTCAGGGGGGAGAATGAGCAGCTCTTCACTGGGGTGAAGAACTCGGCCATTGTGGCATGGAGGTAGAAGTTGTTTACCCATTTTGTGCTTATGAGAACGCTTATTACAAAATTACAAAAGTGAGGAAAAAGTTCACCACAAGTTCTACCTCCATTTCTGTAGCTTCTTATGCTTAGCACTGTAGCGGTTGCTAGGCGACAGGGCATCCGCCGAAGCAGGGGCGGAAATTCACCTGAAGACTAGAACTGTCCAAATTCACAGACACTAACATCCGGTCTACCCGTTGAAGAAGGACCCGACCTGCTTAGACTGTTGAGGACGGGTCCTTAGAAGGATCCAACCCCTGAATCTGGATAAAGCCAATATCTGGTGATTTTAATCATGCCTCCCTCTCGTCTACAGTTCCAACATTTCAGCAGTTTGTCAGCTGCTCCCCAAGAGAAAACAAGACCTTGGATTTGTTTTATGCAAATGTAAAGGATGCATACATGTCCAAACCAAGACCTCCTCTGGGACAATCAGATCACAATCTTGTTTTTTCTCTGCTCAGAATATAAACCACTTGTACAGAGGCAACCTGTGACAAAAAGAACTCTGAGAAAATGGTCACAGGAAGCTGAAAAAGCCCTGCAGGGTTGTTTTGAGGCCACAAACTGGAGGACTTTTTTTGCCAAGCACACAGACAGGACATCAATATCAATGCAATGACTGAGGGAGTGACTGCCTATATAAACTTATGTGTGGACAATATCATCCCCACCAGAACAGTGAGATGCTTCCCTGGATCACCTGTGACCTGAAGGAACTGCTAAACAGCAACAAAAAGCCTTCAGGGAGGGAGACAGGGAATTATTGAGGAGTATACAGAAGCAATACCCGTTTAAGTTCCGAGGGCCCGCGGGCGGGCCCAGCCCATTTCCTAGTTTAAATCCACAAATTTTCTGACTTCTAACTTTTATGAACCTATACATGTTTTATATCATTGGAAAGCTAAGAGTCTTGTGATTCCAATTATGCCTGGCGTCTAAGGATACAATCATAACTGAATACACAGTGAGCGCTTTTGCCAACACAAACGTTCTCCTGATGGAGGTATAAAAATATGGAACTCACCACTTTGTAGTCCAATAAACGTGACAACACCGATCCATTTCGAACAAAAATTGTCTTTTTACATCAATAAGGGTCCGATTAAAGTCCTCCGATAAAGTTATTAGACCAGGACAACAGCAAAACCAATAAAAAATGTAAAACAAACAATGTAAATGCGCTCCCGAAATGTCTGGCCATTTTTGTAGTCTTTAAATCCCTGGCTCTGATGCTGCTACCCCAACAGATGACGGCTGAAGAGATTACACTCTCCACAACAGACTTGTAGAAGATCTGCAGCATCTTGCTGCAAACCTTGAAGGACCTAAGCTTCCTCAAGAAGTACAGTCTGCTCTGTCCCTTCTTGTAGACGGCTTCACTGTTCAGTCTCCAGTCCAGTCTGTTGTCAAGGTGAACTCCGAGGTATTTATACTCCTCAACCACCTCCACTTCTTCTCCCATGATGGAAACAGTGTTTGACTTATCCCTGTTTCTTCTGAAATCTACAATCATCTCCTTTGTTTTGTTCACATTCAAGGTGAGATGATTGTTTCCACAGCATGTCACAAAGCGGTCCACCAGCTCTCTGTATTCAGCTTAATGTGCATCTCTGATACACCCGACAATTGCAGAGTCATCTGAGTATTTCTGCAGATGACAGGTCTCTGATTTGTACTGGAAGTCTGAGGTGTACAGAGTGAAAAGGAATGGTGAGAGTACGGTCCCCTGTGGTGCTCCTGTGCTGCTGACCACCTGGTTTGACACACAATTCTTCAGTCTCACAAATTGTGGTCTGTTTGACAGGTAGTCATTGATCCAGGCTATTGTTGAGGGCTCCACCTGTGTCTTCAGGAGTTTCTGACAAAGTAAATCAGGCTGAATTGTGTTAAATGCACTGGAGAAATCAAAGAACATGATCATCACAGTGCTGGCTGCTTTGTCCAGATGACAGTGGGTTGGTTGAAGCAGATGGATGCTGGCATCTTCAACTCCAACTCCACAACAATAAGCAAACTGCAGCGGGTCCTGATAAGTTTTTGTTTGCTTACTCAGGGGTGCCAACAGGAGTCTCTCCAGGACCTTCATGATGTGGGATGTCAGGCCAACAGGTCTATAGTCATTGATGAATGATGGGTGAGTTCTCTTTGGTACTGGAACAACGCAGGATGTCTTCCACAAGACTGGGACCTTCTCCTGAGTTAGGCTAAGGTTGAAGAGGTGCTGCAGAATCCCACAGAGCTGCTCTGCACAGGCCTTCAGGACTCGGGGCTGACACCATCTGGACCTGGAGCCTTTCCGGAATTGCGCCGCTCAAGGTGGCAGCATGTTGGAGTAGCTCTGTTACTTTGGTTCATATTTTTTTCTTTTTAAAACTTTTATTCTTCCATTTCTGGTAGAAACATTGTTTTTGTGGACAACTGTACTCTCTGGTTTTGAATGCTGTGCAGCTGGAAGGATTTCTGCTGATACTTTTTATTTTTGGACATTTGTCATGATGCATAACCATGGCAACAAGGTGGTTCACAACTGGCAGCAGCTGATTAACATCACAAAAGCTCAAATAATACCTCAACTACAGCCACAAAACCCTAATGAGTTGAAAAGAAGACGCCATAGATCCAGAGCATCCTCTACATCAGACTGTCATAAAACTACAGAGCGTCTTCAGTCAGAGGCTTCTTCAGATCTGCAGAGCACTACAAGAGATCATCCCTACCCACAGCCATCAGCATCTACAACAAATCTTTGATGGAACTTGCATAATGAGTTACAACAACATTTAATTTCCCTTTGGGATTAATAAAGTAATTTTGAATTTGAATTGAATTGAATTGAATGGTCCCGGTTCAGTTTCTCCAGCTGCCTCTTCACCTGACTTTTGGAGACAGACAAGTGGGATAGGGAGGCAAAGGGGGTAGCAGCATTTCCTGACTTGGTTGACGTCAAACTTGTGGAATTAGAAGAGTCCATGACTGAGGTGAAGGATAAAACATCAGAGGTGTAACAGGAAAGCTGTTGGTCAGAGGAGAGTGGGATATCTGTTTGGCTGGGAACAGGAGAGGGGGATGCTGAGCTAGTTCCTGAACTGAACCTGTTGAAGAATATGTTCAGTTCATTGGCTCTGTCCAGACTTCCATCTATCCAATCCTTCCTGTCCTTAAAGCATGTGATCTTTCTCATTCCTGACCAGACATCTCGGAGATTGTTCTTCTGTAGTTTGTTCTCCAGCTTCTTCCTGCATGCCTCCTTGCTGTCTCTGATCTTGACCTTAAGTTGCTTCTGTATACTCCTCAGTAATTCCCTGTCTCCCTCCCTGAAGGCTCTTTTTTTCTTGTTTAACAGTTCCTTCAGGTCACTGGTGATCCAGGGTTTGTTATTAGGGAAGCATCTCACTGTTCTGGTGGGGATGATGATGTCCACACAGAAGTTTATATAGTCAGTCACACACTCAGTCATGGCATTGATGTCCTCTCCATGTGCTTGGCAAAGAGTCATCCAGTCTGTGGTTGCAAAACAACCCTGCACGGCTTCCTCAGCTTCCTGTGACCATTTTCTCACAATTTTCTTTGTAACAGGTTGCCTCTGAACAAGTGGTTTATATTCTGAACAGAGAAAAACAAGATTGTGATCTAATTGTCCCAGAGGAGGTCTTGGTTTGGACATGTATGCCTCCTTTACATTTGCATAAAACAAATCCAAGGTTTTGTTTTCTCTTGTAGAGCAGCTGACAATCTGTTGATGATGATGATGCAAAGAAGCATTCTTAAAATCAAAACAATTATGGACAACCCTAAGTATCCTCTACATCAGTGGTCCCCAACCTGTTTTTTTGCCACGGACCGGTTTAATATCAGACAATATTTTCACAGACCGGCCTTTAGGGTGTGGCGGATAAACGATAACGGACGGTATAAAAACGGGTTATTTTTAAAATTATAACAATAGACGTAAATCCAATGTGTATTCGCAGCTTTATTAACAGCGTCCTCCTAACATTGAGCAGATCCATCTTGCTACCTTGTGGGATTACGGTGTCAAGACTGAGCTATGTAACGGGGATATCTTGTTATTTTTCAAAATAAAACAGCGGTCACCCTCAGATAATAAATAAAACGGAAATACTGGAAGTTATTTATTCTTTGTGTGTGGCTCGCGGCCCGGTACCACATGACCCACGGCCCGGTACCGGTCCGCGGCCCAGGGGTTGGGGACCACTGCTCTACATGACACTATCTTGCAACAATAGAGTGTCTTCAGTCGGAGGCTTCTTCAGTTTTGCTGCAACAGAGACCGCAACAGGAAATCTTCAGGATCTCCATAAAGCTCGTCTGTGGAAGGAAGCATGAAGTGCTCCAAAATGTCCTGGTAGATGGCTGCGTTGACTCTGGACTAAATAAAGCACAGTGGACCAACACCGGCAGATGACATAGCTCCCGAAATTAACACAGAGTGTGGAAACTTCACAGTGGACCTCAAGCATGTTGGGTTGTGGGCCTCTCCATTCTTCCTCTAGACTCTGGGAACTTGGTTTCCAAATGAGATAGAAAATGTGCAGTTATTTTTATCTTTAGCCAAGGTAAGACACTTCTGACATTGTTTGTTGTTCCAGAGCAGCTTGATAAGAGGAATATGTCATTTGAAGCCCATGTCCAGGATCCGTCTGTGTGATGGCTCTTGATGCACTAACTCCAGCCTCATTTCACTCTTTGTGAAGGTCTCCAACACTTTTGGATGTGTAGAGTGCCACCAGCTATGAACGTCTCAGACCCCCAGGTGTTGTTTGAAGCGGCAGAAGACAACCAGCCATTAGAACAACTAGATATAGGAGCTGGCTTGGTGCAGGTCCAAAATCCCTCAAAACCCTATGTCACGATTCCAGTGGGTAACAACACCAAGCATGACATCACTCTACCACGGAAGACAACCCTGGGTATGCTGCAGAACATTGAAAAAGTTGTGGATGCTGATTCCTCGGTTGAACCACTGCTGGTCGCAACAGTCGAGGAGACACGCCCTCAAATAGCCGAGCCAACATTACCCTTATGGCATCCACCAGTAGACCTCAGCCACTTAGCAGCAGAGCAGCAGGAGCTGGCTGGGAGGATGTTATTCGAAGAGTCCAAGGCCTTTGCAAGGGATGCAAATGATATCGGCTGTAACCCTAACCTACAAATGGTGATAAACTTAAAAGATGACATTCCTGTGCAGAGAACGTACACATCCATCCCAAAACCACTGCTGAAAGAGGTCAAAGAATACATCCAGGACCTGCTGGTGAAAGGGTGGATAGTGAAATCAAAGTCCTCCTTCTCTGCCCCGGTCGTGTGCGTAAGGAAAAAGGACGGTACTCTACGTCTCTGCATAGACTATCGGCTGCTAAATCAGAAGACGATACCAGACAGACATCCACTACCACGCATACGAGACCTGCTGGACACTCTGGGGGGGTACTCCTGGTTTAGCATCCTGGATCCAAATGCTCCAGCAGCTTTTCAGAGATCGATGGAGGAGATGCTTAGCTCACTTAGAGATGAATGTTGCATACCATACCTCGATGACATTCTGTGTTATTCGCAGACTTTTGAAGATCATGTTGAGGTGGTCCGTAAAGTCCTCCAGGCCCTGCAGCACCAGGGGATCAAACTCCGCCCTGAGAAGTGCGAGATGTTCAAAGGGGAAGTCCGCTACGTAGGGCGTCTGGTGAGCGCTGAGGGAGTTCGAGTCGACCCCAGAGATCTTGATGCAGTATCGGCCCTGAAAACCAACACCCCCCAGACGGTAGGTGATCTTAGGAGGATCCTCGGGTTTCTATCCTACTACCGGTCCTACATACAGAACTTTTCAAAGATCGCAAGACCTTTGTATGAGTTGCTCCAGACGAGATCTCCAAAAAAGTCAGCACAACCCCAGCAGGGTAAGTCAAGAAGCCCACAGCTGTCATCGAGGGCACCCATTGAGTGGACGGCCATTCATCAGCGAGTATTAGAAAAACTGGTTGACATGTTAACTCACCCCCCAATCCTGGCCTACCCAGATTTCAACCAACCCTTTGTCCTGCATACAGACGCATAGGAGCAGGGCCTCGGTGCAGTCCTATATCAGGAGCAGGATGGGAAGCTGGGAAGCTGGGAAGTCATCGGATATGGGTCCCGGACGCTAACGCCCGCAGAGAGAAACTACCATCTCCATAGTGGTAAGCTGGAGTTCCTGGCTTTAAAATGGGCAGTGTGTGAAAAGTTTAGGGACTACCTCTTCTACGCCCCACACTTCACAGTCTATACGGACAACAACCCACTTACATATGTCATGAGCACTGCTAAACTCAATGCAGTGGGCCATCGCTGGGTGGGGGAATTGTCCGACTTTCGTTTTGACATCAGGTACCGGCCCGGAAGACTGAACACTGATGCGGACACGCTGTCTAGAATCCCCCTAGACATGGACCGCTAAATCTCGGCATGCACAGAGCAGTTGACACAGGAGATGGTTAGTCCAACCTGGGAGGGAAGCCAAGCAGCTCAGAGAAAGGATGTTGCCTGGGTAGCCGCTCTCCTCGCCACTTCCGGAGATGCCATCTCACCACCTCGCCCTCCCCTAGGAGAGATAAGTCCTGCAGAGTTGGCTAAGGAGCAGAGAGAGGATCCTGCCATCGGCGAGACCATAAAGCTGAAGGAGTCCAAGACTAAAATTACAGATGAGATCCGGCAAATGGTGAAAGAAACCGCTCGCAAGATGCTCCATGAATGGAACCATCTGCATCTTAAGGAAGGAATCCTGTACCGGAAGACACCAGGTAGGAAGCAGTTAGTTCTACCCCACAAATACCAGTCCCTTGTTTTGACTCATCTCCATGATAAAATGGGACATGTCGGAGTGGAGAGGGTGCTGCAACTTGCTCGAGAAAGGTTTTACTGGCCGTACATGAAAAGGTGCATAGAGGACTACGTCACCAAGAAATGCCGCTGTATAGTACAGAAAAAGCCAACGACCCACATGCGAGCCCCAATGAGCAGCCTGAAGTCCAACTCACCTCTCGAACTAGTCTGCATAGACTATCTACATCTGGAGAAGAGCAAGGGTGGTTATGAGTATATCTTAGTGGTGATCGACCACTTCACAAGGTTCGCTCAGGCGTATGCAACTAAAAATAAAAGTGGCAGGACTGCTGCAGAACGGATCTACAGCGACTTTGTGACACGCTTTGGTTTTCCAAACAAATTACACCACGATCAGGGGCGGGAGTTCGAGAATGAGCTGTTCAGGACACTCGGACAACTCTCAGGAGTGGGACATTCTCGAACATCCCCATACCACCCCCAGGGAAATCCAGCAGAGCGATTCAACCGCACGCTGTTACAAATGTTGCGCACACTGACAGACAGAAAGAAAGAGAGTTGGAAAGAGCACCTCCCGCTCGTAGTCCATGCATATAATTGCACCCGGCACGAGTCCACAGGCTTCTCGCCCCACTTCTTACTCTATGGTCAACACCCTCGTCTACCAATAGATCTCTTATTTGGCTTGGCGGAAGAGACAGAGACTGTGACACACAGGGAGTATGCAGAGAAATGGCGTGAAAGAATGAAAGAAGCATACCGTATTGCTAATGAGAGGAGCCTATCCTCCAGTAACAAGGGCAAGTTTTATTACGACCAGAAAGTGAGAGGAGTGGTCCTTAAACCAGGGGACAGAGTGCTGGTGAGGAATCTGGGTGAGCGAGGTGGGCCCGGGAAGTTGCGCTCCTACTGGGAGAACAAAATCTATGTGGTCAAGGAGCAGGTCGCGGATAACCCAGTGTACACAATCCACCCAGAGGATGGAGACAAGAAGAAGACAAGGACGTTACACCGGAACCTACTGTTGCTTGTCAACAACCTCCCAGTACAGTTCCCACCTCAAGGGGCCAGTCCAGCTCCTAAACCACAGAACAAACAGAGAACTCTGAGGTCGAAGGTACGTGGTTTGAGTGACCAGGAGAGTGAAGTATCTGATTCGGATGAGGAATCCCAAGGATACTGGGTCAGAGTCCCAGAGCGCTGGTCTGAGCCAGGAAATGACAAATATCAATCAGACCACAGAACTCCAACCAGATATGCCCATAACACAGAGGGAAGGTCAGAGTGGGACAAAGCACATGAGAATAATGAGAGGCAGGTGGATATACATTCATTTCCTGGAGAAGCTTCAGAACCACAGGGGGCAGATGTGGAGCAGGAAGAGGAATTGGCCATACCCATTCTAGAGGAGTCGAAGGAGGATGAGGCAGCCCCAAATGAGTCTCGATTGGACGAGGAGCTACCCCATGACGATCCCCAGGCAAGTTTCCAAGTGCCACTTAGACGGTCTGCAAGAGAAAGACAGCCCACACAAATGTTCACCTACTCGTCCTTAGGCCTCCCCACATATGAGGCATGCCCTACTGTTAATACTACAGGTGCCGTTTTCATGCCTTATACTCACCTGTGGGCCCCCCAACCATACTTGCGTTCAGCTACATGTGGCCCTATGATCCAAGCCCCTTTTACCCATTTCCCTTGTATCCAGTTACCTCTCACTCAATTCCCATACCTACCTCATGTCTGATTACTAATAAGCCGTAGTACACGCAGTTTTCATGAGCGTAAAGTTTTGAGGTATGTAGTTGATATTCTGTTTAATAGTTTGGGAATGTTATGGAATGAACAGGATTTGAACTATTGAGAAAGTGTCGGGAGCCACTTTTGTTGTCGGGAAGAGTGTAACCCCCCAATAAATAGTGTGGACCAATTTAAGTATTTAACAAACTGACCTTTTATTTTATGGTTTTGTAATTAATTTTGTATATCTGTTAATCGAAAGAGGACACTTTAATATGGTTAGGTATTATTTTTGTGAATGATTCCAGTAAGAAAAACGAGATTATGGAGGAAATCACAGGGTAGGAACTTTTCTTTCAGAGAGATTGCACCAGGGTCTGAAAAGGGGACGGACCGCCTTCCGCCCACAGTTGTATTCTGGAAAGAAAAGCATGATGTCCGTTTTCCTCATTTCTCCGTTCTCCTGTTTATTCAGGTCTGGTCCACCTCAGGACCAACAGTAATTGTTATTGTGGCCCTCAGCCCTCTGAGGCCCGTAACAGATGCACTTTTCCTTCCACATAACTTTCTATTAATGTGCTTTGATACGGCAGTTTGGGAACATCCAAATTCTTTTGTAGTTACCTTTTGTGGCTTTCCCTCTTTATGGAGGGTGTCAATAATGGTTTTATGCTAAACTGTCAGGTCAGCAGTCTTCCCTATGATTGTGATTCCTACTAAACCACACTGAGAGAGCGATCTAAGACTCAAGAACCCGTTGCAGGTGTTTTTGATTGTTTAGCTGATTCGAGTGTGACACTTTCAACCTAAAATATTGAACCTTTTCACGATATTCTAATTTTCTGAGATTTTCAATTTGGGGTTTTCATACGTTTTAAGCCATAATCATCAAAATTATAACAAATAAAGGCTGGAAATATCTCCCTTTGAATGTATTGAGTCTATATCGTATAGTTTCACCTTTTAAGTTGAATTATTGAAATGAAATAACTTTTGCATGATATTCTATTTTTTTAAGTTTCACATATATATATATCTACTTTTGGTTAAAAGCTTCAGTCAGAGCATCTGAGAGTCACAGAAGCAGGAAACTGGTCATTGATTTGCCTAAAATCTTGTTCTGTGTAGTCTTGAGCAAGATCATCAAAGAATTGAAAACAGTAGAATGTACTGATGTTCTCTTTGCTCTCATTTTACATTGGTAGTTTATATTTTACTTTAGTTATTACATATCGTTATCTAATTTTCATTTTGTATTGAAGGAACATGGAAGGAATTTGGTATTTTTTATGCACTATTAAGTCAAATAATGTGTCATTTAAATAGCACCGTCTAATGGCAGGACATAAGGAGCGCATTATGTGCATGGAAACTGAAGTCATATCTATCACTAGGGAGTCTGAGTTGTGTTCAAGGTCTTTGCCTTGGTCAGTAACTGGGGATTTGGAGGATTTATCAGCTTTATGTGCCCTTGCTCTTGACAGTTTAATTTGTACCTTTCTCCAGCCTTTACAAAAGATGTGATTGTCAAAGTGGCTTCTGGCTGCTAACCTGAAAATTGTTATTATTTAGGATGACTCTCGAAAGGGCTGTTTTTAGTAATTGCAGAACTAAAAGTGGATTAGAAGACGACAGTTCTAAAATAGGTACATCTTGATAATTGTATCATCATTCAACAATAAAATATTTAATTGCTGCTCAGTTAAAAATCAGAAGTAAGTCGTTTGAAATCTTGGATGTAACATATATTAAATTAAATGCATTTAACCAAAAAGGATAACGTTAATCATTAATTAAATCTAACACAGCCCATCAAATGTACTAAAGAAACACTAAGAACATTTTTATAAATGTCTCTGAATAGTACTCAAAATGTCAGTGGGAAATTTCAAATCATTACAAAGAAAATTCTTCCTTATTTTACATGATTAATATTTAAACAATCACCTTGTCATGACATGACGTCTTAAGCTTTGTTTCACTTTGATCATGCAGTGTGCCTTAGTAATTTTGGGCTAAGTCTTTTTTGTGGTTCATTTGTTTAGTAAACTGTGACACTTTAGGGCTGAATGTCTTTGCAGAACAACATTGATTCGACAGTTAAGGAAGTGCCAAGGATGTCTAGAGCGGATTCTGAAAACCAAATCCAGGACTAAAGAGAAGACGGGGAGTTGTTATAAGGTGATGTGGGAGCAGACTCGGCAGTATTGAAAGTTGTTGGCGAGGTGCAGCTGAGCAGGGCTGACAGGTGACAAGACATGGAGGGTCTAAGGACCTGAAGCACTAACTTGGAAAAAGAGATTCTTAGAAACTAAGTGACATGAGGAATAAAAAACTTCTGGGAATTATACAAAGCTAGACACAGTTTGAACTAATCTGGTCAGGAGTGAAGAGCTAAATTAGTGTGTCTTCATTGCGGGTGAAAAGGAACGACTGCACTAGCACGTCTAGACTGGTATTTACTCAAAAATTGGGTGGGGAAAGAACAAAATGATGGGAATAAAAAGGCCACTGACACTTTCAGTAGTTTTTCCAGTAGTTTTAATCTTTTATTTCATCCACATGTTAAAGTTGGTGGACAACATTTTTTTCTTTTCTCAATTGTAGTAAATTATATTAGAGAACCATCATGAGGACCATGACACAGAGTCCAGTCAGCTATAGCAAAAATCACCCACAAATGTCCATTTAATATTGCTCAGCGCTTAGACCTGGTTCACACAGCAAGATTTTAAAATGGTCGTACAATTTCCAAACCTTGAGAGACCACACACATGGTGATATAACAGTTTTGATTCTACAGTGTGCGGTGTGCGGCCACACAGTAATGACGAGACACCATACACAAACAGATTTTCCTCACGAACATTCCCAGCTCAGACCGGAAATCTCACAAAACCTCACGAGATAAAACGTGACTTCGGTGTAAATAAACAAGGTGGCTGAGGAGACGGCGTTGGTGGTAGTTTGTTGACTAGTTTTAACTGAGAAAAAATGGCACAATAAAGGGCGTTACATAAAGAAGTGGAGACAAGCAGAAACAGGGGCTCTACGTCCTACACAAAGATATGGAGGTGAGTTATTGTTACCCTTTTTTTTTTACTCTGAAATGTCTTTACACAATTTTCTCTGCTTGATCTCTGTTTCTATGCGTTTGTGGACTGCGGTCAAGCGAGCCGACACTTGGAAATAATAGACGCTTCCAAGGCGTATCCCTGCCAGTCAACTGTAATTCTGATTGACTACACCTCACATTCAACGGGCTGCATGCTCGTTTGTCCTCGCATCACACCACACAGGCTGCAATATTGGGCCAAAACAATCCAACATGTTGAATATCCCTGATTTGCAATCGGAGCGGTCCCGACCAATGTTCCCTCTAAGCTGGGCATGTGCGCAATTGCGCACTGCTGACAGTCTTCGAGCACAGAAAATCTGCTCTGCGCACAAAAAAAATCTAATCTGAATTGAAAAAAAACCAAACAAAAAACAACAAATAATTAATTCTGTGCTATTTTGCAGTATGAATCAATGAGCATATGCACCGATTTCTAGTTCCAGCAGTGGCCCTGCAATTAGAAAAACACATACTCGCCCAAACCCGTTATTCATGGTTATTGCCATATCAATGCGGCAGAGACCCCCACACTGACCCAACACAGATTAAAGATGGACACGGGTATGCAAATAAAACTAAGGTAAAAAAAAAAATTAATCCAGACACAAACTCAGATCCTCCTGTTTATATAGGAGCGAAAGCACTTTCGTCTATGCACAGAGCGGCTGACAGCGCCAAGTTCGTGCGCTGTGAAATATGCTTGATTCATTTACAAAGTCTGTAGTGTTTTGTTGGAATTTTCTTTAACGAAAAGGGGATTATAAAATCTTCTGAAAACACCTGAAGTTTTCGTTTTATTCCTCTCCATTGTTGTCAGTCTTAGTTTTTTACTTTATCATTGGATTGTTTCAGCCGCCATAAAAGAAAAAAAACTTTGAATAGGACAATGGATGTTAACAAGAAATCAGAAATGAGTAGGGATGTGTATTGGCAGAAATCTGGTGATACGATATGTATCGCGATACAGGGGAGACGATACGATACATCACGATACTATGAGTCAGACGATATATTGTGATTTTTAAAACTCAATTTAACAGTAGGAAAACTGTCACAGCATTCTAAACGCTCCAACCTGTTTCATACTTTAACACATCCAGTTTTATTACTAGATCTAGTTAACCCATGGAACGAAGAAGGTGACAACAGCCACAAACTACCAGTCCTGCTTTTAATTTTACTACAAAAATTACTGTCATCATTAATGGTTCCATTCAAATCCTAAAAAAAATAAAATAATAATAATCGATATTTTTTTAAATATCGATACAATATTGGAAAATAAAATCTTGCGATATATTGGTGTATCGATATTTTCTTAAATCCCTAGAATTGAGCATTGAACCTGCAATAGGAACATACCAGTGCTGCTCCTGTCAGTCAGCAGGACTGCAGTTTACAATGTTCAAAATTTGTGCTACATTTCAAGCATCCAGTGCAGACTGTGAATCAGCTGATGTGCATAAAGTCAAAGCTGCAAGCAGATGAGGCCATCAACCTGGACAACGTGTACAACCGCTGGATACGTGAGAGGGACAGGTGAAAAAAATAAAGTGAAATTTAAGTCCTCAATCAGATTTGTGCTTATCTAGTCTCATTTATTTATAATGTTCATTTATGAAAATGTATCATTAAATACTGTCCCCAGTTTATGAGTAGCAGAAATACAAATAATGGTGTGATTATATACTGTATTTTGCAGACAAAGAGTTACAGGACTCTCTCCCAGATTACAGCAGGACTCTCTTACCCAGTGCTCAGCAAGAGCTTCACACAATGGCTCATGCTACAAGTCAGACCTTTATAATAAAAAGTGTGTTTTCAAAATTTGAGTTCATAGTTAGCTTGGCTTACTTTGCAGTTCATATTTCTCCACAGTTATATTGAAATATTTATACACAATAGATTTAACACACTACACAGGTCATGAATAAGATCTTTGTCATTTTCATTGCATGTGGGATAATGTACTTGATTAAAAAGTATTCTCACAGAAATTTAAATGCTGTAATTTGATTACTTTAATAAACTATGTAAACTGGATGGATGCAATGCTGGCATGACCACAGTGCACACATCTGATGTTGCTCACAGTGGTCAAAAGGACCGCTCAGGGTGTTTGTGTGTTTGCTCAGACACATGAAAATTAGAGGGAACATTGGTCCCGACATCCTTACGAGCAGTCCAGAGCGCTCTGAACACATCACACAAAGCAGGAATATCTGTTAAGATTATCTTGAGAGCCATTCCGATAATTAAGGGCGTCCTTGCGATGTCGGGAGGCGAGAATCAGGCCCAATCGTCTCAAAAATCCTGCCTTGTGAACCAGGCCTTAGTTGTAGACCACACACATTTGGGTCCTCAATTCCAGCTGCATGTCTGAAAGCACATATAGCCCATGATCTCTGGATCAATTTGAAACTTGTGAATAACTACATGCTCCATATCATCCAGTAATCCAGGTTAGGGTTGTAGTTACATGTTTATTGCAAAAAGGGGTTTTGAAGGGGTTTTTGGAGAGCGCAGAGCTCAGTCCCCACCACCAGATTATTTTACCACTGCGGACTTTTCATGAAAATGTCATCAAAATCCGTCAATACCTTTTTGAGTTATGTTGCCAACTAACAGACAGACAGACAGACAGACAGACAGACAGACAGACAGACAGACAGACAGACAGACAGACAGACAGACAGACAGACAGACAGACAGACAGACAGACAGACAGACAGACAGACAGATCAAGCTTCACTGATTTTAACTAGCTTACACAAAAAAGTCAAAGACCTTCTGGAGAAAAGTTATATGCTCATATAAAACAATGGTTGAGTTATTGTGCCACAATAGGAATAAGTAGCCTATGCTTGGGGGAACCAACTGAAGCCTTCAAACATACAAATACTGTATCAGCTATCAAGCATGGTGGTGTCTGCATCATGATATGGGATGGATAAAACAAACAAAGTGGATAAAATGTTATTAGGGGAAGACTTTTTCTTAAAGGAGTCATAACCTAGTATTATCTTGGATACCCACGGTCTATTATAGTCTTTCAGGCGTAAAAAAAATAGAAAAAATATTTCCATGTTGATTCTGGCAGTCAACAACAGAGCAACTCATGTGTGCACTACGTTTCTGGCAGAAATTGTTTAAGCTGATTTAGCTTATTAAAATAAAAGGCTGACACGAATATGTCTTCTTTATGCATCATTGCGTGAAGAAACTTTCTGCATCTTTCACGGTGGAGTTCGTACTTCGAATCGGTGATGTGTCGGCCACGAACGAACCAGCTCTAAGAGCTAACCCTTTGAAGTGAATGATGGGAGCTGGCTCGTCATTGGGAGCCATTATATAGTCATTATATATGGTATATCCTGCGTCGATTTGACGTCAAGTCGGCGAGAAATTAAAATCACGTATTTGAGTGCGCGTGCACGTGGGCTGGTGAACGAAGCCAGGGGTAAACAAACGCTTCACTTTTAAATATCGGCTTCCCGGGCAGTGTATAATCGTTAGGCAATCATAACATAAATTTTTTCTCAGGGAAAAGTGAAAATTACAGGTCATGACTCCTTTGATCCTTTTACTTCGTCTCAGATTAACAGCTAGATTGGCTGTTCCAGCAACACACAAAACCCCAACCAAGATCAGAACTGGTATTATAATGAAGAGGTTAACAATAAGCTTTCTGAAAGCCTAAAGCTCAGTACTAATGGAAATTTATGAACTATACTCCAAATCCAAGTCTTTGCCAGGTAAGCAACCAATTAAAATTAACTCCACCAATTCCACCCGGAAGAGTGGTCTAATAGCCTAGTAGGGTTTTGTCGCTAATACAGAATAAATTCAAATTTGTGCACCAAACTTTTGTTTTTGAGCTTCATGGAGGACATGTGTTGAATTTCCATTCTGCCCTGAAAAGAAAAGTTAAACTGAATCTTAAAATAGATACAAATAAATATGATTGCATTCAAACCTCTGACCAGTGGTTAAACCTGCTTATTGTGACTACAGCTGAAGGAGTTCAGCATAACAAGCTAACTTGTTATCTTATATGTTCACCAGAGGTGTATAAGGTGAAGTTCTCAGATTTTGTCTAAATCTATATTTTTGCTTCCCGGTGAAGAAAAACAGCAGTAGTGAAGATTCTTGAGCAATAAGTATTAAATTCCCTAGTAAATAGAATAATTAAATTATCTTAAATGAAAAAAAAAACTGCTAATCAATTATTACTAGCACCCTTGACGTAGAACATTAAAATAAGGAAAAAGATTTAAGTCTTAAAATTTAGCATTAATCTTAAAGTCAACTTTAGATGTGACTCCTGGAAATAAGGATTTATTCTATGGCTGGTAAATTCTTGTAATTCTGCTGTCCTTGTCTAACTAGTTCTCCAAATCATTCTTAATTTTTCACAGAACACATTGTGATCCATGAAACCAGGGGCCTTTTTTAATTAGAAGTGTATAGTTCTTTTTTTTCAATATGGGTTTGATTGTTAGATAAGTTGGTCTTAAAAAGAGAGCTTGTCTTTGATCACTTCTCTTACCAAAAACTCACAGTGAAGCAACTTTAATAACACACAAGGATTTGAGACCCCAGCAGCAACCCCACCATTAGATCCCAGTGTTCTCTGAAGAATAACCTATTTTTGACATACTTCCTTAGAAACTGTAAATTACTTGCAGAAACTCTTTGTTATTCACTTTGAAAAATAAATATGTCATTTTTTCTCTTTGTGCCAAATAGGCTTTTAAAAGTTCTTGATTTTTTCTTTATAAATTGACTAAATTGCCATATTAAAATCTAATTCACATCATCTGGGTTGACAGCCAGGTGATGTGAGATGTTCCATTCCTTTCACTTGTGTGATTCTTTGAAAAATCACATTTGTCATCATGGAAAATCACTTCACTCACATCTAAAATTTAGAGAGATTTTGCCAGTTCTTGGACCAACAACTGTAAGCAGTTTTTTAGGGTCTTTAACCTGGATCTTCTGTTTGAATCATATTCAAAGTGTAATATTTTTAAGGTCTTGTTCCCACAGCAATTATGAAAGTCAGTTGGTCTCCCAATTTGTTATTCTTTTACTTTGTCTGTTATATCACAACTAATTTCAAACGTATGAAATGAGTAATTAAATGAGTATGTGCATGTCATTCCAAAATTATCTGTTAAAAGAATAAAAAAACATAGCATGAATTTTTTTTTCAAGATTTATTTTTCTTCTGGAGCTCTTTTCATCTGTTTTTGAATAATCAGTTGAAAAAGCATTGAAAAAAACTTTATCAGAAAAATATATAAAACAGGAACAAAAGTTAAAAATGATTATTTTAGACTTCTCTTTTCACCCTTTATTTTCCATTTTACGTCTAAATGTATGTTTTATGACTACATCCTTGTGACAGTAATAAAGATAGGATGAAGCAACATCTCAACCCATATCTGAAAAGCTCAGTCAATACTGATAAGATGGCTTTACAGGTGTGAGATGAGCTACACCAAGACTTAACACCAGTTAACAAAAGTTCAACATTATTTATAGCATTTTTATCAAGACAGTAGCACTATATATTCTAGGGCTTAGGTGCTGCCTGTCGTGACATTGACAAAGTAGCAACTTCAGGATAGATTCATTGCCATAGTGACTAAAAGGTCAGTGGTTTCCTACAAGTACAAGCCTGAAGCTAATATGAGCATTACAGCCCTGTTCACATTTATTGCCCCTCTGGTAACAAGATGTAAAACACCTGAAAGAGATTGAGTTTTTTTTTTTGTGTTTTTTTAGTGCAGCAGTATAGTCTTAAACAGGAAAGGTTTTAAAAAAATTACATTAAGTTGGGTACACTTATTTAGCACAAAATAGTTAGGAAGTTGATATTTATATAAGACTGATGCCACAAGTAGTTACCTCCTGAACCCTCCATATTATAAATAAAATGTAACTGATTTTTTTAAATTAATGACCATACTTTAAGATTATGTTGTTTATTCATAAGGAGAGTTTTGTCCTGATTTATGCTGATTTGGCCTCAGATAATGGACTGGTGTCTGTTCTGGTTTTGTTAGATCTCAGTGCTGCTTTTGACACAGTGGATCATAATATTCTCTTTGAAAGGCTTGAACATGTTGCAGGGATCAAAGGGACAGCACCAGGCTGGTTTAAATCATATTTGTCTGACAGATTCCATTTTGTTCATCTAAATGATCAATCTTCTTCACTCTCAAGGGTTACTTGTGGAGTTCCACAGGGTTCTGTGCTTGAACCAATTCTTTTCACCATATATATGCTCCTAATTGGTAGAATCATTAGACAGCATAGGATAAATTTCCACAGCGATGCCGATGATATACAGCTTTATTTATCCATAAATCCTGATGAACCCAGTCAGTTAGGTAGATTACAGGCATGTCTGGAAGATTAATCTAAACGTTTTACTTTAAAATTCTGACAAGACAGAAGTTGCTGTCTTTGGACCAGAAGTTCTTAAAAAGAAACTGCTTAGTTAATCACTTCATCTGGATGGCATTAAATTGGCCCCCAGTAATAATGTAAAGAACCTCTGCGTTATTTTTGACCAAGACTTGACATTTAAATCCCATATTAAAAAAGTTTCTAGGATTTCCTTCTTTCACCTCCGGAATATTGCTAAAATTAGAAACATCCTGTCCAGGAGTGATGCTGAGAAACTAGTCCATGCATGTGTTACCTCAAGGCTGGACTACTGTAATTCTTTACCATCAGGTAGTCCACAAAATGCCATTAAAAGCCTTCAGTTGATCCAAAATGCGGCAGCAAGAGTTCTGATGAATATTAAAAAGAGAGATCACATTTCTCCTGCTTTAGATTCGCTTCATTGGATCCCTGTTGAAACCAGAATAGAATTTAAGATCCTTCTTCTTACATACAAAGCCATTAATAATCAAGCTCAATCATACATCAGAGATCTAATTGTTTCATATGTTCCCAACAGAGCACTTCGCTATCAGACTGCAGGTTTACGTGTAGTTCCTAGGATTTCTAAAAGTAGAATGGGAGGCAGATATTTTAGTTATCAGGCTCCTCTCCTGTGGAACCAGCTCCCAGCTTTAGTCCGTGAGGCAGACACTCTGTTTACTTTAAAGGCCAGGCTTAAAACTTTCCTTTTTGATAAAGCTTATAGTTAGAGTGGCTTAGGTCATCCTGAGCTATCTCTGTAGTTATGCTGCTATAGGCTTAGACTGCTGGAGGACAGAGTTACCAATTTTATTCACTCTGCTACTTCCTTTTCTACTACTACTCTCCAGTTGTTTTACAGTACATTCTGCTATTTCGACTATTAACTTTGTTTTCTCTCATTGTTTTTCTCTCCATAGAAGATATACCTGGTGTGGTATCCTGCTTGGCTGCAATGCCCTGTTGGACGGGGTCATCGACTGGGATGATGCTCCAAGTAACTGAACATCCACCGTGTCATGTTATCCACCTTTTACTTTCTGTAACATAGAAAATACTCTTATATCAGATCTTCTGTTCCTACTGTGTCTCTGTTCTGTCTTCTCAAACCCCCAGACGGTCGTGGCAGATGGCCGCTACTACTGAGCCGGGTTCTGTTGGAAGTTTCTTCCTGTTAAAAGGGAGTTTTTCCTCTCCACCGTTGCTACATGCTTGCTCAGTATGAGGGATTGCTGAAGGATTGCTGTGGTTGGACCCAAACTCACGCCAATGACTGACGCAATCTGCTGGGATTCCTTAAATAGGAAACTTTTTAACTGATTGGAATGTTTGTATAAATGTATTGAAATGACTTCTTGTAAAGTGCCTTGAGATGACATCTGTTGTGAATTGACACTATATAAATAAACTGAATTGAAATGAAATAGTAAGCAGAGCTATGAATTAAATTTATTCATTTAATTTATTTAAAAGTGAATAGTGTACAAGGGGGTGTAGGAGAGGGATGACATCCGGCAAAGGTCTACGAGGACGGGAACTGAACTCCGGACTACCACGTCGTGGGCTGAGGCCTCAGCACATGAGGCAACCACTAGGCATGAGACGGTATCATCATCATCATCATCCTTTAATTATAAAGCACATTTAAAGGTGTCACTGAATCCTACAGTAGTGAATTAAAAATGTAATTTTGGCAGCAACTCTCTGCTAAAATTGCCACCTCTTTTTCTTGAAAACAGAAAAGAAAAAGTCTGCAGACGAAATCAGCTTAAAGGCCAGCAGAGGTGTTCACCTTCTAGTACATGAAAATAATTTGCTGTCATACAGGTATTTAATGTCATTCTTTGAGACAAAAACAATTCTAAGCATGTGTAAATCAATGATGCATTGTCTATTGCACTGTGATACATTGGACCTGCTCAAGCTGTTGAACCAGAATGAAGGCAGAAAAGAGTTGGTTATACTGACCTCTGGCAATGATGTGAGCATTTACAACATGCCTCAAACAACTGAGATTCAACTTTCTTTCCCATCTTTTGGCAAATAAAAGGTTATCTGAACTGAACTGTACAATTTGCCAAAAGCTCTGTTTTATGCTGCTTTAGAGTTAGGGTAAATAAAGTATACTCAAGCATTCACTAGCTGAGAGTGATGAAAGTGTACCCAAATGAGTTCCTTTCCATTACAAGACTAATAATAAAAAAACAAGGACATACCTTGTTGCCATGCTATATTTAGTTATACAATATTGTAATAGTTTTTGTTCTACAATGCATATAATATAGAAAGCTTTTGTCTCAGTTCATTTAAGATGCGATCGCCCATGTCTGCCATTATTCTTGAGATTGCCAGCTATTCTTGCTGTTCATTACTCATGCGTTCCCACGCTGTTACACTCACATTATTTTCAATCTGACTGTCACAAGTTTCTACTAATCTTCTTGCACACATTCATGCAAGCGCTCAGTGCTATAAATATATATTGGTTCTGCTAATTCTGCCTTTCAACTTCTCATTTGAGACACTGCTTTGCTATGACACCTAATCCGATTCTGATCACCAGATTTCTTTTCATCCAGCCAAATGTATACAGAGTATTTTACCTCTTTTAATGTACATATTTTTCACAGTTCTAGGCATTTTTAATATATTGATGATGTATCACTCTAGATGGGTTCAATCACTCAATCAGACTTTATTTAGAATGTTTTTTATCCAGGTAATTTTACTGCATTTTGCTTTTACTCTGCTATTACCAACATAACATTCAACTGAACTATAGGCTTTTTGTTTTATCATCTCACATAATAGGTCTTACATTAGACAGTCTTACATTTCAGTTCTGTCATTGTACATGCAGTACAACTAGAGAAATAAGACTAACTTCCAGAGATTGCCATTTACTATTGTTTCGTTTGATGTTCAGTTGTCTGTCTAAAACAGAATTATGCTTTTTGTAATCTGCAGACAAGGTTTGAATACATTGGTCAAATGTTACAGGTCATAATCCATGGGTGTTCTTAACATATCTGAGCCATATTATTGTTTAGGGTTTTTCATAGTTTATTAATATGCTTGTTTCGTTCTTTTGTGTTTGGCTTCTTACATATTTCATTTTGTTGGTGTTAGTCTTGTAAGTTTTTTTGTTTTTGTTTTGGTTCAGCTCCCTCAGTTTACTGTTAATTTCCTTTTCTTCGTTCCTCTGCTCTGTATTCTACTATCACACTTGTTCACAATTCCCCCGATTATGTTTACCTGGTCCCAATGTTAGTCTTCACCCTTTCCTCTCTATATAAGCATACTGTTTGTCATTGTTCTTTGCTGGTTCCTACCGTAGCTCTGCGTCTTCTTCTTCTTGTGCTCAATCTGTAAGCTTTTGTTGTCTTATCATTAATACATAAACCATGGTCATTCCAGACTATTGCCTGCATTTTGGTCCCTCGTTGAACTCACAAACCATGACAATTTGTTGCTAGATTATACATTAAAAAACTTGACTTTGAAACGAAAACATTACTGCAAACTGTATTTCCCTTGAATTTTCACTTGTCTTCATCAGTATGGTAGAAACGTTGATGCATTTCAGGTCATTAAAGGTGTTATTATGGTCCCTACTTATACACCTCTATGAGCAGTATGCCTGCCTGATAATAGTTGCATCTTCTGATGGTTAGCAACCTGTTCATTCCAAAGTTTGCTTGTCTACATATTATTGGGTACTCTAACACATTGTCCATAAATGCCAAATAATTAGCTCCTATCATGCAAACACAAATATACACACACACACAGCACTGGTGCACCTGCAAGTAAGGGACACTGTTTTGATTGTTATTTTTTGACCGGCCCAACAGTAACAACTCTAAATCCATGTAGACATGCTACCATTGATGGCAGCTAACATCTTTTAATGCACACGGCAAAGCTGTTGGTCTGCTGCGAAACCTCTATCCTGATGCAGTGGTGAATATCTGAGTTAAAACCAAATGTAGTATTGGAAGTATTGGATGCTATCACCACCGATTGGCCATTGCAGCGGTTTGTTACCATGGAGACTTAAAACGGGCTGGTGGAAAGACAGTTCTGACTGTGAAGTTACAGTTGTTTCTTAGGAAAACTCCCCTCTGTTGCTTGGTTCAATATACTGTGCAGATCTAGATGACAACATTTCCTGAACATTGCCAATGAAATCACAAAAGAAAAAGTTGCATTACATTTTCCACTTTATCAAATTCATGAAAAGCCAAATAAATCCCTTGCTACCACACAAAATTATATATTTTTTTTAAACGAACCCACCTCTTTATTTATCAAAAATCTGTTTGTTTCTCAGTAATTTTCTCAAAGTAAATGCTAATCAGCATCCATATCCATTCATCCCTACTAAGTTTAAGTATTTATGATCCCTCCTAACAATGGCAGAACGCAGCCCCTAAAGCCATTAAGATACAGTCAGTCTGATTTTAAGGGTTTTCTGCGACTCATACTTTTTCATTAACTTAGGTTGGCGTGGAGGCTGATGAAGCTGGCTGAAGTCATAATGGGGCTAAGATAGAGACCAAGGGGTCAAAACTGATTCAGATTATTTTGGACATCTATGGAAAACACACTCATGTGTACAGTATAAAGCATGTCAACCTGTATGAGATATATTACAGGTCATGCAGATCTTTAATTTAAATATTGTCAGGTATTGTTGACTCCCTGTCAAGACTACTTCGGCTCTTCTTTTGTCCACTTCTTTGTGTAATTTCTTTGGTTACCTTCTCACTTTTTGCTTCGATGGTAGTTGTCTTTGCCAAAGAGGCAATGTACAATTAGTTCTGAGATATAGAGATGCTCTGAACTTTCTATGATACTCAACTATATCTAATTAATTTGAGGCTGTTTTTTACTTTAATTAAATAAATTGAGATCAAAGAGTTGAGATAGTGCATGCTCTTTTTAAATGAAGATGAAACATTCACTGTCACACATACTGTTTGATATACATACTTATAAACTCATCATATTCCCTAGCATGCTCTCACTCACACATGCACACACACACAAACAGACCAGTCTTCTTGCTTTCCAAACATGCAGCCTTATGTTTATTTATGATATGCCAATATGGAGCACTTCAAAGAATTGATCACCCCTGGAAAAAAACCCACAAAAAAACACTATAACCCATCCCTGAGGTCATCTGTAAAGTACAGCCATGGTTCTTCCAAAGAAACAAACAGTCGACTTCAAATTGTTCAAACCAAACTGGACAGAGAAATTCAATAGCAGGACCATCTTTTTTTATTACTAATGCAGCCACTGATGCAACTGTGACGACAGCTGCGTGTAATGCTTTGATTCTGAAAGCACCCAGAAGGAAAGAAAATATATAGACATTCAGAGCCACATAAAAGAAAAATAGAAAGAATTCGGCATGTTTTCGTAATCAGCTCTTGCAACCTGTTTGGAAATTCTCTGTTCTATAGTTGAAATAGAAATAAAGTATCTGCTGCTTTATACTAATACTATTTCCTTTTAACTGATGATCATGCCATATGAGATTAATAACAATCAAAATTGAACTAGTTTTAATCTGCTAATGTTACACTATAGATATTCTTAGCATGTAATATTAGTCTTAGGTTGAGGATAAGCCTTTCGCCCCTTGACTGCTGGGGATAGGCACCAGCCTCCCCCGGTCACAGGTCACACTGTCATTTGGGCATAAATAATTGTCATATTGGAACTATTGCCTGTTCACACACCTGTTCCTTCCATAATGACAAGAGAAATCCCCTCATCACTACTGACTCCTGACTCTGCTTCTGACACTAAATCACATTTAAAAATGGTCATAATTCTCAGCACAAATCTCCCAATTTTACAAAGTCTCTGATTAATTCATGTCAGTTTTATTATTGTAGTGCTGACTCAACTAGCAGGGCACTTTTTATATGGAGCAGATATACACCATG
The DNA here is from genome assembly GCA_963556495.2 of Valencia hispanica. NCBI lineage: Eukaryota > Metazoa > Chordata > Actinopteri > Cyprinodontiformes > Valenciidae > Valencia > Valencia hispanica. The sequence goes on along the minus strand of OY747713.1, from coordinate 11,026,617 downwards.
CTTTTCATTATATTCTTTCAATAAGTAATCCTGCCCACTCTGGACTTGTGTTACTTGATGCTGGATTTTCCTTCTAACTCTGAGGAGCTACAAGACAAAGTTTCCCAGTTACATGGCGTCGCATTATATTACCGTAATTTTCAGACTGCCGCCACTTTGTTCACACACTTTGGACCTTGCGTCCTATACAACAATGGGGCTAATTTATATATTTTTACTTGACACTGGGGAGCACTATAGCAAGAACAGCAAAAGTGAGACAGACATATGGGGAAAGATTATGCCCCGGAGAAGACACTACCGGTAGTTTTCATACACATGCACTCCTCGTGAAAAACACACGAAGAAATGCAGCTTTTAAGTTAAAGGTAGCCGAGCTGGCCTTCAAAGAAAAAAATGAGTTACTGCACATAAGCTTGACATCAATTAATCAATGGTGAAGCATTGGAGGAGGCAGCGGAAAGAACTGAGTCAGTGTAAAAAGATGACAAATGCTTTCAGAGGGCATAAAGACACTGATGAGGACGACTTCTGTGTCTTTAGTGATGAAGAGGAAGATGAGGATAGCGACCGATGACTTTTCTGGTAGACTAAAGTATGTTTTATTTTCTAACCAGGCATGTTACTGTCGTGTTGGTGCAGTGTTTTATTTTCTAACCAGACATGTTACTGTTGTGTTGTGTTGGAGAAGAGTGGAGGTTAGTACCACTGGTCAGTGGGTGGATAAATGCTTTATGTCGGATTAACCCCAGAATTTAATCAGGTGTTCCTGGTCCCATTGCAGACACTTCCTGAAAATGCAATTGAAATATGTCCATAACCTTTTGAGTTATGTTGCTAACAGAAAAAACATTACCTCCTAGCAGAGGTAATAAAAAAAATCTCCTGTGTACTGTCTTTCTGTGTAAATATCACATGTTGCAACATGAAAACGTGCGGCTTATATTCAGGTGCGCCGTAAATATGTACAAAATTGATTTTCTTTTAAAATTTAGCTGGTGTGGCTTATTTACCGGTGCCCTTAACAGTCCAAAAATTATAGTATTATTAAAATGACATGTTATGCTAGCTGCCACAACTTCACACAATTCATTTACTTCATAATTAATTAACTTGAAAGGTGGTTTGCAGACAAAGCTCAATGTGTTGTCTTACCGATTTCATTGTTCTCGTTTGTTGTCACAAACCACGAGTTTGTTTTAGTGTAAAAACTCCATATCCTTGATATCAACTGTTGTGTATCTCAACTAGTATGTGACTACTCAGAACTAGTTAAACATTTCCCCTACTTGTTTGAACTATTACCAAACTAGTTCAGAAATACTCTTGCTAGTAATGCATTTTTGCCTAGTTGCACCTTTGGCACACTAGTACTACTCAGCTTGCCATAGTACACCGGCCCTTAAAGCCCACCGGGAATCACCATGATTCTCCCGATTTCCCACTGCTGACCTGTGTCCAGCTGTGTCCAAATTTCAAACATCTGACCAAACCATCACCTTGAAACCTAACTTAAGTTTGCAGCTGCCCACACAGAAAAGCTGAGTAGCCTCAGGAAAAAGGTTTTAGGGTCATACAAGTTAACGATTGAGGTGTTGGGTTACAATATCAATAACTATGTTTAGAGGAGTCAAATTGAAGCTATCTAGCAACATTGAACCAACTGTCAAGCATAGTGGAGGTAGCATCATTCTGTCTGCTTCCTTGCTTGTAGTACTGCTGCATTGCAAAAAGTGGGAGGAATGTTGAATAAGGAGCATTTCCTCCAAATAATTAGGGTTTATGTATAAATTGCACCTTGCTTGCTTACATTTTACCCAGTGTAAGTTATGGAAGATGCCTCTTTAGCTTTTGATTTCACAAAAAAAAACTGAGTTTGTTTCCTACTGGAAAGGACCAATTTAACGCATTATCAAAAGTCCAAAATTAATATGGCATTCACCATGAAGTGCATGTAAATCTCTGACTGGGACTGCAGATGAGTGCCAAATACAGTGGCTTGCAAAAGTATTCGGCCCCCTTAAAATTTTCCACATTTTGTCACATTACAGCCACAAAAATGAATCAATTGTATTGGAATTCCATGTGAAAGACCAATACAAAGTGGTAAGGGCTGGGGAACACGTGAGAAGTGGAATGAAAATCATACATGATTCCAAATTTTTTTTACAAATAAATAAGTGAAAAGTGGGGTGTGCGGAACTATTCAGCCCCCTGAGTCAATACTTTGCAGAACCACCTTTTGCTGCACTTACAGCTGCCAGTCTTTTGGGGTATGTCTCTACCAGCTTTGCACATCTACAGACTGAAATTCTTGCCCATTCTTCTTTGGAAAACAGCTCCAGCTCAGTCAGATTAGATGGACAGTGTTTGTGAACAGCAGCTTACAGATCTTGCCACAGATTCTCGATTGGATTTAGATCTGGACTTTGACTGGGCCATTCTAACACATGGATCTGTTTTGTTTTAAACCATTCCATTGTTGCCCTGGCTTTATGTTTAGGGTCGTTGTCCTGCTGGAAGGTGAACCTCCGCCCCAGTCTCAAGTCTTTTGCAGACTCCAAGAGGTTTTCTTCCAATATTGCCCTGTATTTGGCTTCATCCATCTTCCGATCAACTCTGACCAGCTTCCCTGTCCCTGCTGAAGAGAAGCAACCCCACAGCATGATGCTGCCACCACCATATTTGACAGTGGGGATGGTGTGTTCAGAGTGATGTGCAGTGTTAGTTTTCCGCCACACATAGCGTTTTGCATTTTGCCCAAAAAGTTCCATTTTGGTCTCATCTGACCAGAGCACCTTCTTCCACATGTTTGCTGTGTCCCCCACATGGCTTGTGCAAAATGCAAACGGGACTTCATTTGGTTTTCTTTTAACAATAACTTTCTTCTTGCCACTCTTCCATAAAGGCCAACTATGTGCAGTGCACAACTAATAGTTGTCCTATGGACATATTCCCCCACCTGAGCTGTAGATCTCTGCAGCTCGTCCAGAGTCACCATGGGCCTCTTGGCTGCATTTCTGATCAGCGCTCTCCTTGTTCGGCCTGTGAGTTTAGGTGGACGGCCTTGTCTTGGTAGGTTTACAGTTGTGCCATACTCCTTCCATTTCTGAATGATCACTTGAACAGTGCTCCATGGGATGTTCAAGGCTTGGGAAATCTTTTTGTAGCCTAAGCCTGCTTTAAATTTCTCAATAACTTTATCCCCGACCTGTCTGGTGTGTTCTTTGGACTTCATGGTGTTGTTGCTCCCAACATTCTCTTAGACAACCTCTGAGGCCGTCACAGGGCAGCTGTATTTGTACTGACATTAGATTACACACAGGTGCACTCTATTTAGTCATTAGCACTCATCAGGCAATGTCTATGGGCAACTGACTGCACTCAGACCAAAGGGGGCTGAATAATTACACACACCCCACTTTTCAGTTATTTATTTGTAAAAAATGTTTGGAGTCATGTCTGATTTTCGTTCCACTTCTCACGTGTACACCACTTTGTTTTGGTCTTTCACCTGGAATTCCAATAAAATTGATTCATGTTTGTGGCTGTAATGTTACAAAATGTGGAAAAGTTCAAGGGGGCCGAATACTTTTGCAAGCCACTGTACCTGCCAAAGTAGCTCCCATAGTAGCTGAGCCTGGTCTGCACAGCGGCCAAAAACCAGATGATAACCCATGATTTTTTTTAATTGGTTTTGATTTCCTTTTTAATTGGCTAAATAATCACTGAAAGTCAGCTACACCAGTAATTTTTTGGTCCCAAAACTACAAAATTTGGTTAGAGCTGGAACTAGATTACCCATGACACTTGGTGTTTTTTATAACACAGTAAAGCATGGTAAATTAGGCAAAAAAAATGAGGGAGCTGCATTTCCATCTTTTTCCGTGTCTGTTGCACAGCTCAACAGTGTGCAGAAGCAACAGCCAGTTTGTGCTGTTTACTAGAGGCTTTCACCCAGAACAGCTGACATTTATACCTTGCTCCATTCTACATGTCTCCAGAAGCCACATTAGCTCCCTATCAGCATGTACACCTTCCATATGATCACAACATACAGTATCATCACTGCGATGGTGCTCCCGCTTCAGATGATAAACTAACACTCTTTGAGTCTGCTTCATTGGTTTCTGGGTAAGTAGGAGGGGGTGGGTTGGACTTCTGTGTTTTTCTGAACAAACAATACTGGATGCTTTGCCCGGCAGACACCTGCATTTGCATTTATTTGCATTTGCTCAGCACACACTGCTATCAACATGAATCAAATCCCCCCCAACTGAGAGAAGCTGGTGAAAGTAAGCTGAGGTATAAAGTTCAATCCAGAGCAGTGGAACACAGATTCTTGATGTGATTCATACTGGCACACTGAAATAATTTACATGTACCTATTTTTTTCCACAGCAGAGGTGACTTCACTTCATATGTGGTGTTGTACCTGTAATAACTGCACTAAAAAAATAGGTATAGGCATTATTTGCATTCTCAAATTAAAAAAAAATGTTGCCTTAGTAGACTTGTGGCTGAAAATATCAATAATCTTATTTAAGTCATAATATTAGGCTTTACCCCAACTGAGGAATATAATTCTCATGAGCACACTAAGTAATCTTGTCATAGTACCCTGTTTGTAGTCGGCGTTACATGGTGCCCTTCGTTAGTTAAAAATTTCTCAAAGCATCACGGTTCCTTAGAGAGCTCATCCACCTATTTGGTGGATTACCAGTTAAATACCTTTTACAATTTACCTGCAGGATATTTTAAGTTAAACACCATAATTTATGCAGTAGAATTTTGTTACAAAACTGAACTTCTGCTTTATGAACTTCCTTAGGCATCATATCAGCCCACAGTATGTAAAGCTAATTTTAATAAGACGTTAAATACATCAGTTTCTTGCTTCATATCTTCATCTTCCTATAGAATGAATACATATTTAATATAAATTTCCTTTGTTCCCTTTTTAACTATCAACTAAAAAAAAATCTATTTTCTAAAAACATTTAAAGTGACAGTGTATAGTTTTTACCATTAATTTCTGGAAATATCCATCTAAATGTTGTTGAAAATGAATATAATGATGCCCAATCATTGAAAAATATTGCCGGCTTTGCAACATATAATGATAAAAAGCGGGTCTAAAATACATGGTCATAGGTCCAAGTCTCTGGGGGACGCCATATTGAATGGCATGTTTCCTTCTACGTGGATGTATGTGCACAAAACGCATTTATTGATTCTTTTAACAATCAGTTCAAAACGATCCCCACGTCCTCTACAGGAAGTTTAAATGAAGAGCTCTATGAACCCACTGAACGTCGGCGGCTAGGTGTAGCTATTTCATCGAGTGATATGGGAGATCACACATATACGTCTCACGTCGTTGGAAAGAAAAGAAAGCAAAGCCAAGAAGCAGTCCATTGAGAGCAACGCCGGCAGAAAACTAGAGTAAACATCAGCATCGCATTCTCTTGATGGAATCAACTGAAAGATTAGCAAAGTCTAAGGAGTCACGCATGCTTTCTGGTGGACAGGTAACAACTTTCACCAAAATGTTATTTCAAACTAGCGCCAGACACTGCGATATGGTTTAAAACTACCTTGAGTCTGATGTGCTCGTCATTTTGCTGCATATATGATTTCGCTGGAGGTTGAACGATCTGGCGATGTAGTAGACTCGCTCAAAAATCACGCAACGACACTCCCAGGGAATTTTTGCCTTTATAGCCATTCGTTGGTAAGGTCGTCACACAAACACAAAAATACCGCTTGCTTGCAATGATTTAGGTATGCACTGCCCTCTATCGTCAGGGAAACTACACACTGTCACTTTAAACCACAATGTTGGCAACTGAAAAGTGTATGATAAAAGTTTTCAATTTTAGAAATGGTTAATCACTCATATTAATAATAGGTAAAATCCTGGCTTGTGCCATTTGGTTTTCTTGCTTGACTTACTTTGTGTCTTATATAGATATGTGAGCTACATTTAGCTGGAGATATTCACAGTGACGTAGAAAATTATTCAGACTGCTCTATATTCATAGAGTGGTTATAACAAAAAACCTCAGTGCATTTTTTATAAAATTAAATGACTGAAAAACACGAGTGAAATAAAAATATAAGTGACTGAAGAGTCTGGCATTTATTTGCATTGGTCCCCTTTACACCAATTTCCCTAAATAAAAATTTATCCAACGGATTGCTGTTAGAATATACTGTATACTGATCTGTATTATCTCATATTTATCTGCTGTTATTTGCACTGTCCTCTCATTTCAAATAACATTTCTGCTGTCATTTCACATCTCTGTTGTTACCGCCGCCGAAGAGGTTATGTTTTCGCAGGAGTTTGTTGGTTTGTCAGCAACATAACTTAAAACGTTATAGACCGATTTTGATTAAAATTTCAGGAAATGTCTGCAGTCGGACCAGGAACTAGTGATTAGAATTTGAGGGGTGATCCAGATCACTGTCTGGGGGATCCCAAGGGAGTCTGTCTTAGCGGAGGTCTGCACTTTCTGTGCTCTTCTAGTTTACACTTTTTTTTTCCTTTGTCACTTTTTGTAAATACAAACAAATGTACATGCACATTTTGTAAATATTGTAAATATTTGTACAATTATCCTGCTCAGTTGGACACTTCCTGAATTGGAGTATGCTATTTTTAATAACCTGACAGTATTTTAGTGTTGTAATTTTGCCCATAGTGTACAATATATTATTCTTAATTCAGTTTTTTATATTCTATACTTTTATCTTTTTGTGAATCTGTCATTTTGCACGTGAATTTTCCCTATGTGGGACAATAAAGGGAATTTCTATTCTATTCTATCTGAAGTACATGAAAACAATGAAAACATATTTTGAAGTAAGAAAAAAGTAGTAGTAATAGAATGGAGGGAGTCTTGAAGTGAAATAAACTGAACAACAAAGTAAGTGAATCATTACCAGCAGTATTTCTAGTTTAAGATGAAATATAGTACTTAGCAGACATATATCCCTCTCTCCACCCTTTTAAACTTTTGACACTCTGAATGTTATGTGTTTACAAGTAAGCACTGTCATATAATGCTTCAGGCAACAATTACTATTTGCACAGCTGTTTGTCACGTACTGTGGTTGAAGGATAACTGGCAGTATGGACATACAGAGCAGTTTACTGTGTTTTAGAAAGAGATGGTAAAGGGGCACACCAGGCATTAAAAATTTAATAGTTGGGACAGAACATGTGTTGATGTAGTGTAGTTGTGTGATTCCTCTTGGCTTGCCACATTTCATGCCTAAAAATAAAGGATGTCTACAACAGAAAGCCCTTGCTCCAAGGGCTTACAACCACACTGCGCCATTTAACACACCAGTGGTGGTAAATCAGAAATAATATATTCAGTTTCTATATAAATCCTCTATAAACATATATCAAATAAAAATGTAATATGTTTTACATTATTTACCATTGTTATAGAATGTGTCTGTTCATTCGTGTAATTTTTCATTCATTGAGTTTTGATCAAATCTTTTCAAAGACTTCATTTTTCATCTTTGGATTTTCTTGGCAAATTCTTGCATTGCTTTGGAGTGGAATACTTTATCTTAATCAACTAAATTACGGTTGTGGCACTTAACACAAAGAAGTAAAAGGACGTGTGTGTTTTCTTCCAAATGATTTAATTTGAAAGAGGAAGCTCTTGGCTGAGTGTATGCACCACAGTGTGACTCCTGTACTGTGTTGGTTGGAAATGAAAACATGTTCACTTAACACTCGTAAAAGCCCCAATGAAAAAATGCCCTTGTAATCACTCCTATGCTTATTATTTTATTGCAAAGTTGTGAAAATCTGAAGCAGTGCATTACTGCTACTGACAGATTGTAGATCATTTTAGTGTTTATCAGGTTGAACATTCGTGCTTATAAAGTTAAATGCTGTTGAAATGCTAAGCCAACACTCATTCTCCACCACTAACACTGGGCAACTGCCTCCAGGTTCTACATTCAATTCAATTCAATTCAAAAATACTTTATTGATCCCAGAGGGAAATTAAGTGTTGGTATAGCTCATAACCATGAGTACTATGATGCGAATTGACATCAGTCCAAATGAGTGACTTGACAGCTAATATTACCATAAAACAGGCTTCTACATTTGTCCCAATATGTTAATGAAAAAAGGCTGTAGGTGCAAAAATTATTTCCCAAATATCTGGTATTATGGAAATAAGATGTTGACTAATGTTTCATAATTTAAGCTACCTTTACAAGTGTTCTTACTTCTAATGTGATTCTTTTTCATGCAGAACTGTCAACAGATTTAAGTAATTGGGTTGACACAAACATGAAAAGAACACAACCATAACATCCACAGGCTTTATTGGCTCAGACAGACAGACAGACAGACAGACAGACAGACAGACAGACAGACAGACAGACAGACAGACAGACAGACAGACAGACAGACAGACAGACAGACAGACAGACAGACAGACAGACAGACAGACAGACAGACAGACAGACAGACAGACAGACAGACAGACAGACAGACAGATAGATAGATAGATAGATAGATAGATAGATAGATAGATAGATAGATAGATAGATAGATAGATAGATAGATAGATAGATAGATAGATAGATAGATAGATAGATAGATAGATAGATAGATAGATAGATAGATAGATAGATAGATAGACAGACAGACAGACAGACAGACAGACAGACAGACAGACAGACAGATAGATAGATAGATAGATAGATAGATAGATAGATAGATAGATAGATAGATAGATAGATAGATAGATAGATAGATAGATAGATAGATAGATAGATAGATAGATAGATAGATAGATAGATAGATAGATAGATAGATAGATAGATAGATAGATAGATCAGATCTAATTAACCTTCACTTATAAATGTTTTCTGTTAAACTTCTCTCAAGATATAAATTCATATACCTGCACTACACAGAAGGTCCACAGTAAATCACGTTAACCCACACTTTGAAATGAAATCTTTATAAAAAATTTTTTTTTTACTATTCTGTCATTGATTCCTAAGGTTAAAGCTATGCACCAAAGCATACATTTGAATCCTTAAAATCAGGATTACATCAACCACACAAGCAAAAGGATTTCTTTACTGCTATCAATTTGCCACACCACAACAAAACTTAATCATATATCTGTAAATGAGAATCATTGTCGTAAATATTGTGTTGCACTACTCATACTAACAAACTGTAAATGGTATACAATGTCAAATATGATTTATGTATTTTAAAATATCAATTTGGCCATTGCAAAACACTTTATATCTGACTTCCAATAATACGTTTTTTTAGTAAAGAACTAACCTCAATCACATGACTGAGGACCAACAACTTGTAACTCTGTCACACACATCCACACACATATACAGAGGCAACGAGAATGAATCTTGTGCGTCGCCATTTTGTGTGAGCACAAGGCTATGAGAGGCAAGATGCTGACATATAATCAATGTGGTGTGATTGGCTGGTGACCCATTGTTGGCAGTGCACGCTTGTTGTCATGATGACCAGGCTTACGACGGATGCTCACCAGCTAGAAAATAGGTCTAAAAAAGAGACCCATTTTATTTATGTGGATTTATACCTTCAGTTGTATTTTTGAGAACCAATTTTAATCTTAAACCTTTTGAATTAGGACATCTGGGGAGTAAGGAGATTTTGTGACTTTCAAGTAGGCTTTTAGGGGAATGGATACTTCTTTCATATAATAAAATGCACATTCTAAAATACAGTCTAAAAGCTCCAAATATGTCAAAATTATTTGATCAACAAGTCGTTTGTAGAGTTTCTGTTCCCATCATACCTACTCATGCAGACAATTATTTAAGAGAATTCACTGTGTCTAGAAACAATTAAGCCTGACACATTAAAGTCATTTAATCTAATCCATTTAACATTTAGCTACAATTTAACTCACTGTATGCAGAGAAGAAGAAATGTTGCTTTCATATAATCCTGCAACAACGCACGTTTTCATAAAACAAACTTGTTTCTAACAAACGCTGAAAAAAACTGAAAAAATATGAATGAAGGTGTTGGCCGGGGTGCTAACACTTTAAACTTGGGTCTTTTTACCTGAAAATGTTACTTCCGTCAACTTTTCTTTTTTCGTAAAGTGAACAGGTTTTCAAACTGAATTTGTTTGACAATTGTTACTTTATATTATAATTTTAGGTTCAGTGTAGCATAAATCTTCCTACACTTTTTATCAAAATGTGAGCAAATGTTGGCAATGTTAGCAAATCAACAATCAATTATACATTTCAGTTCTTGACTCCCTGATGAAGGCTACACTGCCGAAAGGCGTTGGAGTTTTTTAGTAAGGTTTATGTGACCAAGCCGCTACAATAAAGGCTTTTTAACTTTTTCTTTATGAGAGTGCCTTGGAGTTCCTTTTGCCTTTTCAACTCAGTTTCTTTGAGTCTACACTTGGGTGTATCTTGAGATCTAAATGGGGAAAAAAAAGTTAATTTAGTTTTGGAAGACTGAGACTAGACAGACCAGTGTTGCCGAACTAAAAACCAAGCCCCCAAATTTTCTCAAATACTGTAATTGTGTTTGAATCCAAATGTAAATAAAGAATTATTGATCTGTGTCACTACATGTTGTTGATACTGCATAGACACAAAAATTCTACATATCCAATATAGAGCATAAGGTCTGTATTTAAAAGGTAAACATTTGTGGGGCTGTGATTTTTCTCTTCAAACCTTTTTAAAAGATACATTTTAACGATTCGACTAGTGTTTGATCTAGCTGGGTGTTTTACCCAACATGTGGATGGTCATCACAGTTAATCTGTTTTGCTTCTTATTTAACAATAAAAGCTTTGAGTGCTGCAGTTTTTGGCTAATGTTAAGATTATGCAACACAAACACAAGAAGATTTCTGAAACTCAAAAAGCCATTAAAAAGCTCCTGGAGCTTTGTCTTTAGCCAAGACTGCAGCTCTTTGGGGAGCCTGTGAGTTGGACAAGCTGATTAAGTTGCGTTTTTCCTGGCCAATGGAGTGCAGCGGCAGACAATTAGGACGAGGATGTGTCGCTTGCTGTGGTTGTTATTTCCCAGGCCCAGAATGACCTCCGGGAAAGACTTGTGGAGGGAGAAGGGGAGGGGAGAGGTGAAGATATAGCTTGCCCAGCATTGCTGCTCATCACAGTCCATTTGATCTATTGCCTGCCACAGTATTTCTTTTTTCCCCCGCCCCCACTCCGTCATACTTTGGCTGGTTGAGCACCACCAGCCACCCATATATTAACCAGCAATACCCAATATGTGATTCACAGAGGTAAAAATAACCATGCCCCTCCACTTCCTTCAACCCTTCCATCTGTGTCTCCACACGTCCCCCTTTCCTCTCAGTCACCCCACCACCTGCTTCTGGGCAAATCAGCTGGTGTATCAGTACACATGCACCTTTGAGGCTTACAGGTTCCCACCGCAGCTAAAAAAACGCCAAAAGGCACATGATGTTTCCTGCTAGACAGCTGTGGGGAAATGTAATGCTCATTAATGTAAAAATAAAACTTAAATAATAGTACAGGAATTTGAAGGTTTTCCCCGCTTGAAGTTGAGCATCCAGCTGCTAAATCTTATTAGAAATTATGAAGTGCCAAAGCTTATTCTCCAATATGTCACAGAGCAGCGGAATTTGCCAATCCTAATTAGCAATCTCCTTTTTTCTTCATAAAATGCCTTTGACTGGCTTAAAATGATTAATCCATCAATTAAATATTGTTACATTGCTAATTATTTGTATAATATGTAGCTGTTTAGCTTAAATATAGGTTCTTATTTAAACAACTTGAAAAAAAAACTAACATGGAAGCTTATTTCTATAAACGCTGACATTCATTCTGAAACATAAATAATTTAGGATGACAGAAAATATTTAAATATTGATGTGTGTTTCGAATCATTTGGCTTCATAAATATGTATGTTTTGCTCTTCAAAAACTTTACACTGTAAGTCACAGAAAAACTGTTTGGACGAAAGAGAAAAACCCCAATTTGATTGGCATATCTGGCCTATACTCAGGTTTCTGTCACAACTTTGCAGATGTTAGTGAGAGAGAAAATCATTTTTTCAGCTCTGTTCCAAGGTGAAAATAGTAGTATAAACAATAAATAAGTAAACAGAAAAAACTGGTGGAACCCCACTCAGAGCTCTGAGTTGTTAGTCCACAAATCATTTTTGACCTTATTGTGTCTAAGGAATCAAAATGTATGTCTCTGCCGCCTGAGAGTGCATTATCACAGGATGTATAGGTATTGAAATAACTATAGTTCACATTTACAGTAGCTAAAGTAATACTATAATATTTATAAACAGCACAATATCCAACATTTCTTTTCATCTGAGAATATTTATTTAGGAGAAACTTGATAAAGCAGAAAAACATCTCTCAAGCTATATAGGTATCTTGGCTAAACGCTACGAGGGAAACCTCAGATAACCATCACTTCTTGTAATTTTAATGACAAGTTATCACCTTATATGTATTTTCACTTTTCTCCAGCTTTTTGAATAGCTTAATTGTGTTTATAGGACATCTACAAACATACAACGCTTAAACACAACACCAAATATATTTATTCTCCCTCGTTGCTCCTAAACTGCCTGACAAGCCTCATTTATAGTGCAGGCTTTTCCTCCAGGACTCAACAATAGAACTATGAAATATATTTGCATAATGGCTGCCTAGTGGCTAGTTTGGCACACCCTCAAACTCAAGCAACTGCATCAAACTCTGACCAATCAAAGAGGATGAAGCCTTTTCTGGTGTGGAGTTGTTTTTAACCAAACAAAGGATGATTGTTTTAAATTGGAATAGGTGAAAAGGGCCAGTTTGAAGAGTAAAATACATAGTGTTTTTATTTATTTATTTTGGCAGTTCACTGATATGCAGTGATATGAAAACTGTTAATGAGTCAGTACACAAAAGTTTAAATGTTCTACTCAAACAAAAAAGATTTATTTGAGAAACTTTAACTGAATATGTTTTAATACCTTTAACACTAAAGAGAGGCGAATTCAGAAGTGAATGGATAAAGTTATCTTAGATACTTTTAGGGCAAACCTTAGCTACTTTAGGAGGAAAATTGTCATTATTCCCTCTCGTGGTACATATATTTGGTGCACTAACTTTTCTTGTAAATAAATGCTAAAAAAATAGGAGTTAAACTTATAAGCATTGAGTGAAAAGAGGAAACTGCCTATATAAAATAATTAAACATAATAATCTTTAAATATATCAAACATGGGTACTTTATAAAAATAATGGTTTTACTGTACACCTCTGTTAAAATGACTATGATAAGTCATTTAAATTTTTTTTCCATATATAAGGTGAACTTTTATCATGTAAAATTCACTTACAGTGAGTGGGATAATCCTTAAACTAATACTCTGTTGAAGCACCTTTTTATTTAATTTCAGTGTTTATTCCTTTGAGGTAGGAGTCTATCAGCTTACAACATCTTGACTTGGTAATATTTGCTCACTTTACCCAGAACATTTCTTCAAATCTTTCAGATTGGACACTGGCAAGGCCATTTCAATATCCATCCATGAAATGACAGGTAGTCTTCTGCTGATTTGAATGTATACACTAATTGACCATCTCCAACTCTAGAAACAGACAACTGAAACGTAACATGCATGATTGTCGACCATTGGGTTTGCCATTCCGGGTTATTTGAAAAGTGGACCCAGTTTTCAGTGCCTGCCTGGAACCACTCTGCACACTGGTGTTCTAAAATCAGTTTGTGTGTGTGTGCAGGGGGGGGAAGAGTTTTAGCTAGTGTATTTTATGTACACAGTCATGATCAATAAATTAGAATATGCATTCCAACAAGGCTCTTTTGTCTAATTAAAAGCACTTTTGAAAATAACCTTTGAGCTGGCATGAAAGAGACTTGTCATGAACCCCACATGTCTGTTAAAGTGTGTTTTCATTGGTCTGATGTAATAATATAATATTAAATGTAGTGTTAAGCTTTCAGCAGAAAATCATCATAATATAAAATATACAAAACTTTATCTACATTAGATGAATCAATAGCCATCCCTATTTCAAAATGGGAGGTGGATTTATCAGCCAGCTTTGACCAAAACATCTGGTCTCAGATATGTTTAAGAACCTTTAAAATAACAAAAAATCCTAATTTGCAATTAATACAAATCAAAATCCTTCATAGAGTACCCTATACAGGTCAACGGATGTTTAGGATGGGTTTTACGTCATCTAATACCTGCTTTCAATGCACAAGCAATATACCAGATACTTATATTCATGCGCTTTGGTTCTGTCCACCCGTTAAGAAATTTTGGTGCCAGATATGTGAGGACTTATCAAAGTGTGAATGTAACATTTCACCATTTCCCTCAGTTTGCCTGTTGGGACATTTAAATGATGTCACCATGGACATAAAGTCAGTTCTAATGGTTCACATTGCCTTCTGCATCGCTAAGAAAACTATCCTCCTGAACTGGAAAAATAAAAAGGCTCTTAATATTAATCAGTATAGAAATCTCTTGTTGGACCATATTGGTCTTGAGACGGCCTCTGGCTCCATATCTTATCAATCTCTCTGGGCTCCTTTGATCAGCTCCATCATCTAGTAGGGGTGGGGGGCACTTGGTTTTGTCGTTTAGGATACTGTTGCTGATGTGGGGGTTTTTGGGGTTGGAGGCATCTGGGGGGGATCCCTGGGGGTGGGATCACTGGGCGGACAGGGGGCTGGACTTCGTGGCCCCAACCTGGGGTTGGGCTTTGGTGGCTTTGGGTGGTAACTCCTGATGGCTGCATGCGGTGCGTTAGGGGGGTTGCACTGACGGACATGGGTTACTGGCCTGGTGGCCGTGCTGCGCCTGGGTAGGGTCTGGGGTGGGCCCGGGGAGTCGGGGCTCTGGGGCACCGCGCCCCCTAGCTGTGGTCCTGGCCAGGGGTCAGTCGACGTGGGGTCTCTGTTGCCTGTGGGGGTCGGGGCCGGCCGGCATGTGCAGCCGCCTCTCTCTTTTTCTCTGGGCCGATTGTCATCGCCGGTCCCTGTATGGCGTCTCGCCTTGTTTGCTGGTTGGGGTGCCTGGCTGCTGGTCGCGGCGGCTGGGTAGCATTTCTGGGCCTGATCAGTTCTTTTTCACACTGGACTTAGCTCCTGGGTCTTGGTCTTTGTGCGCTGCGGGGGCGCTGGGTTTGGTTGCCTGCCGGGCCATTGAGCAGCAGTGGTCGCTCCACAAGGGAATGGGGATGGTGGATCTCGGCCTGGTGGGTCGGCCGCCCGGTTCATCGGTTTGCTCCTGGTCTGGGCGGGTACGTCGCCGGGGTTTGGGCTGCGGGGGCCTCCGATGCGCAGGTGGCGCTGGGGGCCTCCTTTGCTGGCGGGGAGGCTATTGCTAACTAGCGACAGGTGCTCTCCCCCTACGAGGGCGCTTAGACGGGGGGGAGGGGTGTGCTGGAGGGGGGGGGGGGGCGAACTCAACCTGGGTGTCTAGTGTCTTTTGTGTTCTGATAGTAGAGCGAATGTCAGGGTGGGTTTAGTTTTCCTTCTGGGATGGGGCTGGGGGGACTGCCTTGGGGTCCGTGGGGCTTGGTGGTGGTGTGGCCATGGGCCCCGGGTTGAACGTGCCATGGCCTCCCTCCCCTGGTGGATCCCGGTGAACAACGGTGCCTATTGGGGTCATTGGGGGAGCTGGCTCCCTGGGAAGACATTTTGTCTCCCAGTCCTTCCCTCCCCATCCCCGAACACCTCTGTCCACCCGCTCCATCACTTTACCACTCATATAGGGTCTTGGGGCATGGGCACATCACTGGGGTGCGAGGAGGGGTTTACCTCCTCGCTATCCCGTGGCGTCCTGGGTCCCAATTTTAATATACAACTTAGACACTCCCATTTATAAAATTTTCATGCGACACACATGTAGGGACTTTGGGGTGGGCACACTTTTCAGCATCCAGAGGGGGAGCGGTTCAATCAGCTTCACCTCTGGTGCCGGTGCCCACTGTTAAACCACATACAGACACTGAGGGCTCGGGGTGGGGGTTGGGGAATATGTGGCTGCCTTACCCACATCCCACCCTCTGTTTTAAATGCACATTATTACAACATGCATCAACACCATACTCGAGCGGGAGGATAGAGGCTAGGGGTCTTCTTACACCTCTGTTCGCTACTGGCCATCAGGGGTTGGGGTCCGGAGGAGGAACAGGTGGTCTGATCAGGGTGCTGGGCTGTCGGGCTGCCTTGCCACTGTGTGGCCCTTGGCAGTCTGCTTGTCTCCGTCCTAGAAGGTAGGGGGTCCATCTCGGCAGTGTGTCGGTCGGCCGATGTGCTGGGCCGATATCTTCCTTTGGTTTCTTGGGGCACCTCTTTTCGGGGTGCCAGGTTTGGTATTGTTGGGTTGTGCCTGCTCGGTGGCTCGGCAGGACACGGATCCAGCGTCTGTGCTCGTTCGATCACCTGTTCTGTGCGCACCGCGCGTGGTCGGTTCATTGGTGGGTTGGACCTGCCCTGGCCTTTGTTGGATGCCTGGTCTTGGTGCTCTGCGTTGCGCGGGATCAGGACTCGGGAGCTGGTACAACTTGGGGTCCAGGTGCTGGCTGAGCTTGGCCTGCCGCTGTTGCTACCGGTGGGGCGCCCCGATGTGGGGCAGGGGTGGGCCGCTGGGATGTTGGCGGTGGGGATTGGCCCGGGGTGGTGGTGGCGCGTGCTGGCCGGCCACGGCCCCTGCGGTGCCGTGGGGCCCTCGTCGGGTGGTCCCTTGTCGGGTGGTCCCTTGTCGGGTGGTCCCTTGTCGGGTCTCTGCTGGGGGATGGGGCGCCCCTGGGCCCCGGCTCTCCCGGTCCACGGACCGGACCACCCTGGCGCGGCTGGTTGCCGGCGGGGCCCGTGGGCTCGTCACTGCTGCCCCCAGGCCCCTGCATAGTCGCCGCTGGACATTCCCCTGGGGTTCTCCTTTGCTCCTCTCTTGGGGGATGCGGTCGGCCCCGCCCGTGTCCGCCTGGGGCTCTGGGGGTCCTTTGGACGTCTTGGCTCCGATCTCCTTCATGTCTGCATCGATTCCTGGGAGACGGATTGATGCCTGCTCACACCAGCTATCGAACACTCTTATGGAGAAACCTTATATCCACCAGCATGCTAACACACACACATAGATGTGGGGTCTCTGGTGTTTACAGATATATTCTTGGGCTGAGGTTATCATTACTAGTGCTTGATTAAGCTGTATCATGAGTTTTTCTGTTACATTGTTGTTGTATTTTTATATCCATTCTTGTGTGACGTGGTTGTGTAGTTCTTAGTTCACGATGTTAGGTTTGTTTTGTCAATGTTCCTTTTTCGTGTTTTGTTTTGTTTTTTCCCTTCTCTCTGCCGTCCTGTGGGTATGGAGGCAGACTTCAATGTTTTCCTGTGTTTTCTTTGTTCCCTTTCCTCTCTTGTATTTTCAACTCTCCCTCTCTCACAACTTTTTCTTTCCTACCTCTCTTCTTCATCTTCTTTCTTTCTTCCCCTTAAGTTTCCGTCTCCGTGTCCATAACATCAGGAAATAAAACCCCCAGCAAAAAAAAAAGAAAAAGAAAAAAAAAGAAAATCATCATAATATGGGGCAGCTGTAGCTCAGTGGAAGAGTTGTGACCTGGAAATTGTGGGTTCGATTCCTGCTACATGCTGTTGTGTCCTTGGGCAAGACACTTCACCTACCTACCGGTGTCGGCCAGAGGGGCCGATGGCACGAAATGGCAGCCTTGCTTCTGCCAGTCTGCCTCAGGGCACCTGTGGCTACAATCGTAGCTTGCTTCCACCAGTGTGTAAATGTGAGAGTGAATAAATAATGGAGTTGTAAAGTGCTTTGAGGGTCTCTAAAAGAGCTATCTAAATGCCATACATTATTATTAATTAAAAGAAGAAAATACAGTTTTTGAATAGGTCTATACAATTTCTAGCATAGCTTTTAACAAAAAACAATCACAATATGTGGGTATCTTCTTTTAAGAATAGCAATGCAGCAAATATGAAAACAAAACGGGAAGAAAGTACTTTTTGACAGGCTTTTTTTTCCCTCCACCTTGAGAGGTTTATTCCAGCAGAGAAATTAGAAGGTTAAATTATGATGACCTCAAGAAATAGACACATTAAATGTTAAACAAACCATGAAAGAGATTCAAATAATAATTTAAGAATGTAATCATGCAAGTTTACTATGACTCCTGCAGTTAATAAAAAAAAGAATCTTCATTAAACATTTCTTCTATGTCATGTCAACACTCTCTGATGAAACAGAATTCCACAGGAGTCATCAGCTTATAAATCACATTTTCAAAACAGAAAAGCCGCTTTTTTCTACAACCCGAACAGATTCTGGCAAAACTCAACAAAATGAACCAGAAGTAATGTGGCAGTCTGCTCACTACTGGCAGCAAATAAGAGGATGAACACAGCTCTGAGGTGTCTGCATGAAAACCAGCAACCTGCCTGTTCAGATTCACAGCCATTTCCATTGACGGGCTACCTGGAAGTCTGTGAGGGACTTTACAAAAATAAATAAACTGCTGCCCCTCTCCGACCTAACAGCCATGTCCTGGGGTGAGGAAGGGGAGTCAGGGTAGACACCCAGCTCAGCGGGGACACAGCCATTGATTTCTGAGTTCCTCCGCAGCTTCTTCCCTCATTGAGATGAACGCCTCCACCAAGGCCACCTGTGATAACGAGGGAAGGAGGAGGAGAGAGGACAGTATGGCCAGAGCTCTGGGAAATCAGGCCATAATTAAAAGGGCAGAGAAGCCCTGAACAGATGGCAACAAGGAGATGAGAAAGGAGAAAAGAAGGAGAGGAAGAAAACAGAAAATTAAACCATAAAAATGATAGAGAGAAAGTAGAGGATGGAAAGGAAGACAGACTGAAGCCTAAAATAATATAAGGAAAATAAGGTAAGATGAAAGTTAAGAATAAATAAAGAACACATTTTCACAGGGAAAATGTAGGGATGGATGTGGTCAATAACTAGAAAGAGGATATGTGAAATGAAGAAGGGAAGTTAACAGACAAAAAAGGATAGAAAAAAAATCATAGAACATGAAAAACTCAGAGAACAAATGGATAATGGGGAAAATTTGTGGTGGGTAGATAAGAAAGGAGCCGAAATAAGAGAAAAAAACTACTGAGCAGAGAGAAGACAGACAGAGAAAAATTAGAGGGAAATGGAGACCCAGAATAGAGATGAGATAAGAAAAAGCAATAGAAAAATAAAAAAGGGAGAGAAAATGAGTAGTCGGTGCAGAACACAGAGAAGTTGGCATTTTAGCTTTTGACACATAGACCTGAACAGGTGTCTGTGCGGATGACTCTTAATTTTATCTAACAATTAAGAAATGGAGATATGCCAAGGCATCCTTCCAACTAAATCAAGAAAAAAAGAGAAAAGAACAACTAAAATAGCAAACCTGGTATCTCCATTACTTTTGAAATATTAAAACAGCCTTTTAATATGGGTGTAAGTTGACTTACATCCAGCAACGAAATCAAAGGGAAATTTTGTGATCTTGTTGACTTTTTCAAACTTAAAAAAGGTGAGGAAAAAAGAAAAAGAAAGTAAATACATATCCCTTGTGTTGGAAAGTTGGGGGTTTCTCAACAACTCTGAAGTCCAAATCCAAACTGGCTGCCTTGGTTCTAAAACAGCTACAAAAACCAAAAAACTCCCATTAAACACCTTATTATTCTCACCTCTGGTAATTTGAAGCTCATTAGACCCTTCTCACAAAGGATAAAATCCCTTTAACGAGTTAAGCTTTGTCCATCTAAATCACCAATGCAGCAACTAGCTAGACCACACTTTAACTTTAAGTGTGTTACAATTGAAAAAGACAAAAAAACATGAAATTGTACTTAACAGCCATCCAGTTACTTCACCATTAAAGATCACTAAATATGTTCAACTATCAAGACAAAATGCTATCCTGCAAATTGCTGCAGTACATTAGTGGACGTTGCGTCTCAGATAAGTCTTACAGCAACATTGCCACGATTAAAATGGATCTCCTATAATTAACATGTTCATACAATCTTTGTACTATTAGCTGGTATCACTAGAAGTAATTAGTATCCGAGCCTAATAAGTAGCCAATCTTACTGGTTTTTGAACTTGGAGCTGAAACGCTGCTCAGTTGGATTTTGTGTCATTCCATGATTTAAACTTTAAAGCTAGATGGAACACTGCACAAGTAACCACCTGCACTTCTTCCCGGTTCACTGCTTACTAGCACATGGTAAATTAGTATCTGTTCTGCAAAACAAAAATTTCAGCCAAGAAAATTTCCACTAATAGTATATGTATCATATTTGAGAACCATGGCTTCATTTTATATTTCCTTCAAAGCTATCACTATGATCTAACATTTAGGTTCTAAAATTATTTCATATATTTAACAACTAAAAGCAGTTAAAAACATAAAATAGTTTTCGTATGTACCTACCTATAAGGATATGCAGGACTCAAGAGGATTATTATCCTTTCATGATGCATTGTACAATGACAAACATGTTCCTTTAGTACTTTTTTCGGGGCAGTCAGTAGAAGATGTTACTCCACTCAGACAGGACGAACAGATGCTGACTGAAAAAATGTCCACCTCTCCTGGTAAAGCAGTGACCCACCAACTGACATGACTAATCTTTTCCATATGCCTGACACCTCCACACTATGTCATCTTTAATTGGCCATTAAAGCAAATGGTTACTGAGAGCCAACTGCAGTTTAGGCTGAACTTTTAGCCTTAGATTAACTGACATCAACCTTGTCGCAAGAATTGGTACATGGACCTTTTTCTTATGCTGTAGGCTTTCTGTGTATTATTGACTTAACATGGGAAGCGTATGATAGAGGATAGACCTTTCTGTTCTTTGAGCACAGATATTAAACCTTTGCACAATTAGAAAAGGTGAGGTGCAGGTGGTGAATACAAATTAGATTCATGGAGGAAATTATGCTCACAAGTTGTGCAGCGCAGATCATTATATTGACTTCTACTTACAATAATAGGTATATTTAAATTTCACTCTCATAGAAGAGTAGGAACAGTTTGGAAAATAGATTCCAGTGAGCCAATCAAAGGTAACCGCTTTACATAAAAGGTATGAATGCATGAGCATATGTATTTAGATGTATTATTATGAGATCATTTTCGTCATAAGACATTTGGCAGAGTCCTCTAAACTTTAGGTTCTGACAGTTAACAATATATATTTGTTTTGCATTACACTGTCAGTTGTGTACCTCAAAGTAAAATATCTATGGCATCAGTGTGTAGCCCACTGGATGTACATTTGTTTTAATAAAGGTTATGACTTTTGCAAATGTGGCTCTAAGCTTTGTGTTGGATGCTAGCTCATATCATTAAATTACTAAAGATACATTTCAATGTTAGGTTAAAACAGGGCCAGAGCTTCCATCTATCCATCCAATTTAACCCTAGGTCTGCCCTGGGATGTAGGATGGGACATACTTGAAAAACCTCCAAAGGTTGCCCCCCAGGAGACAAACCGTATCACTGACAGTCTTCGATTGGAGGAGCAGCAGCTCAACTCTGAGCTACCCACAGATGACAAATCCCAATGAATACATCTAAGAACAACTGTGGATCACAAAAGAAACACCAAGCATGTACCCTCTATTTTATAACAGTATTGCTATCAAGTAGTTCCCCTTTTATGTGTGGAGAGACAAATGACTACCTAGATGACCAATGAAAGATATATGATAAAACTTAATTAAATCAATTTCAGCTTAGTAAGTTTATTTAAATTATTTTCCTTTGTCATCTTTAACTTTACTTAATATATTTCAAAAAGTGTGAAAAAACTAAAAATGGAGTGCTTTTGTTACATAACTCTTTTATTACATTATTGTTGGCAGCAGAACTAGAGCTAGGTTATTGAGCTGATGTTATGAACACATTCATTTCAGCTGTCTTTTTTAAAAGTTCTTGTTACCAACAATAACTTTGTTGTTCAAGTGAACGTGTTTAAACAGATGTGAAGAGGCTACAGTTTTAATTAAATTGCTTCTCGTGTTTGCTGCGGCACCCAAACTGCTGTTTGCTGCCTGTTTATTTTCATGTCAATAACACTGAGGGGACTGAACACAAACAGCAACAACCTGTCTCTGAATACACTCTATTAACTTGAAGCAGAGCTGTGACTCAGAGCGGCTGATTTGCAATTTACCAGTTGCTGGGGGCCAGCAGTGGTTACATTCATTAGCAGCAACACTAACACGCGTTGCAGCAAACACACAAAACAGGCTTCTCCGGCAGCCTAGCAACAATATATCTGATTGGGATAATTACACACCATTATATTTTTATGTTAAGGCTACAAGTCCTGAATTAATGAACTGAAGTGGTTTATTTGCCTTTGAAAATCAACCTGAAAGACGTTGGAAAAAAAACATTAAAAAAAAGTCTTAGCAGCCTCTTCCACAAGAATCTTAGACATGCCAAGGGCTGTTACAAAAAGATACCCGTTGACCTCCTGGAAAAGAGAAAGTAAGTTAAATAAGGTAAAAAAGATGCAAACCATGTTTTTGTTTTTCTTGCAGCCCTCTTAAAACTTTGTTTCCTTCCACTTTCCACACTTTTGACATCAGACTATTAGCCACCCTCTTCTTATGCAGCAAATATATCTATCATAGATCCAGTTTAAAAAAGATACAAAAGAACTAAACTAATTTTAGTAAACTTCAATTCAGCATTTTCAAGTTATTTGAATTGACTATAGTGAGCTACTCAACTCCTGAAAAGGTTATTTGGAAAGGGCTGCTAATATACAACTAATGTGAGAGTTGAAAATAATTCTAAAACACTCAGTATCTGTGAGTTAATTTGTTGCAACCTTTTTAAATCAAGTGTCGCAGCACCTGCACCCTCTCAACCAAAAAGGCCTCCTTGCAAATTTAGGTGAATTTACAGCCTGCCAGCTTAATGAGACATACTGGAAACCTGTTAAAGAAAAACCAAAAATAAAAAATGAATCCAGCTGTGCTGAAACTACAGCTATTTAAAGTAAAACAGCTTGGATGTGTTGATTGAAAAAGGGACAGATAATTACTTGCTTTTATACTGTAAAGCAGTGGCGTGGTCAGCCGATTTTGCCGAGGCTTCACCCCCGGTGTTTTAAGTTTGTTGTTTCACTCACCAGTCACAGGCTGACCGCTCCCTCGATCACACACAATGGGCCGGGTGTGCTCTACTCCGATCAGCGCTGTCGCTAACTTGACTCTGTGATAGGTTACAGTCAGTTATGGCAAGCCTTCAGTATAAAAATTAAAGCGTGTATTAACGCCTTAAGGTATTAACGTCCAAGGCATATGATAACGCCTTGCCATACCATGGCTTGCCATAGTCACTATGTCCCTATCATGGCACACAGCCCATCCCCTCTGCTAACAAGGCCGCTCTGTTCAAATGCATGCTCGGAAAACTGCATAGCGCCAAACCAGATGATACATTACAATAAGCAACATTTCTAAGACTAACAGAAATCAATGGATCATAGAAAAACAACGAAAAAAAACTGTTGCAACTCCTTAGGTTTTTCTAGAAAGAGAGGCCAAGGGTAAGAATTTATCTTTGTAAAATGAAGTGATTCACAAAGGCAAATGCTGGCTTATGCATAATTTCTTTAGCTGTCCAGCTGGTAGCAAACTAGTTATCCTTAGTGAGCACATTGACTAAGGACATTCATTAAAAATTACTAATTCAAAAGCAATTAAGAAACTTTTTAATTACAGACCACAGTCCAAAAAGAAAAAAAATATTGCAAACTTGATGTGGGAAAAACTAATATAGCAATGTTAACTCTAAAATTTGATTAATTTTGTTATTTAAACACACACACACACACACAAAAATAATATATATATATATATATATATATATATATATATATATATATATATATATATATATATATATATATATATATATATGATCTGATCGTTTCTTTAACTCATGTTCCTCCTGCAGACAGTATTCCCCATTTAAGAAGTGCTACTTTAGACAGGAGGGTTGAATGCTTCCATTGTTGTTGAACCTGTTGATTTGGTTTTATTGTCCTCGTGTTTGTATTACATTATTGTACCAATGATGAGAGAAGACCAAGTGATGAGAGGGAGAAGAGAGACAACAACTGGAGATAAAGTCAGAGACAGACCGTAATAGGTGAATGGTGTATGAATGATAGTATGTGCACTGCGTATGTGAGCAATCTAATTCAAAGTTTTAAAAGAACTGGGGGAGTCCACTGGTGGAAGGAGAGAGATGGAAAAAGCAAAGACAAATGGGGAAAAAAAGAAAGCGACATTCAAGTAAAGAAGAGAAAAGGGTGACCAACAGAAGCAAGTGAAGAAATTCTGATCAAACTAAATTAATGTTTGGTTTTGTTGTTTTCAGATGTAATTTCTCAAAACCCAAAACATTGAACATTAAGTTGATTGATAGATAGCCTATAAAACTTTAGGCCATTGTATATCAGATGACACATTACATTGTTTTGACATGCATGCATTGAACATAATAATTATAATTTAGGCACCTTTCTATATACGTATGCTACAGTCTATAATCTATTGCAACACTTTTTCTTTTTTTCTTTACAAAAATATCACATCTTGTCTGCCCCTATTGGAATTTGAAAGTTCACCACATAATTATAAAATTATTAAACGTAAACCTTGTTAGCCTTGGCCTGATGGTTTGTTATAACCCAGGTTTTGACAAGTGTTCTTACCACACCAACCTCTCCAGCTGGGGTACTGGAACAAAGTACATTTAATCTATAACAAATGTTTGGCAGAAAAAAAAGAAGATTGAAAATAATTAGTGTACGAAAGATTAATATATTAAAAGGAATCCTCTATA
Source organism: Valencia hispanica (assembly GCA_963556495.2). Classification (NCBI taxonomy): domain Eukaryota; kingdom Metazoa; phylum Chordata; class Actinopteri; order Cyprinodontiformes; family Valenciidae; genus Valencia; species Valencia hispanica. The sequence goes on along the minus strand of OY747713.1, from coordinate 11,001,658 downwards.
ATGCTGGATCTTAGCATTTGATGTGAATATGTAGAGTTCCAGAGGCAGCTGTAATTGTTTCTGTCACCATACCTACAGCACAGAAGCTACTTTCACTATAATCCTCGATATAGAGTGCCTCCAAATTTACTGAAATGGCCGGTAGATGATGTAAAAAGCCCCAAGAAAGTGTTTTTGTATTGCAGTAGCATAACGTCAAACCAAAGGAAAAATCTAGAAAAATCCACCCTTTAGTTTGAGTAAAAAAAAAATTTTAACTGTTGGTACATCACTTTTTTTCTTCTTTTTTTTACATTGATTAAATATGTAACGGTAAATGTCATTTTTAACCATTTCTCTGAAGGACAAAAACAACAAAGCTAGTTTTAAAGAAATACAGAGAGGTGAAATCTTCTGATTCACATTGTGCAGACTTTATTTCTCAAGCACACAAAAAAATTGCATTGATATTTGGCTAAAAATATATAGGTTTATCCTTTCTGTTTGGTTCTATTCTTCTTCTCCTCTTTTGATCGGAGTATAAAACAGTGCATTACCCCCTGAAAGCCTGCAGTCAGAACTATAAATCTCTGAGTGGAGTGGGGTTGTTCTTCTGAGCTGGAAATAGTATGAAAATGAGCGTGTGCTTTTCCGCAACGTCCAAGAGGCTCCTTAACATGGACCAGAGATCTGTAAACCCTTAAAGTAGATGTGTGCTGATCTTCACAAGTCTAGTACATGACTAAATCTACTCATATCCCAAGTCAGAGCTAGTTTAGTTTAAACAAGAAACAAGGCTGTATGAGGATACCCGTTTATCTAACAACAGTAAAAAGTAAGGTAGGGGAAAAAATGCCAAAGCTTACTGTGGCAGAGCAAAAGATTGTGCTACTGCAGTAAACAGGATACATCAAAAGACTTTTTACACAGATCATAATTGACCAGATTGCAGTATATATTTTACTACAGCATAGTAAAATAAACAACATTAAAACCTATCTGCTGGATGGGCTAGTAAATAGCTGTTACTTCTTGTCTGCTCATTGTGATGTTTTTTAAAGTTAGGATATTGTGACGTAGGAAACAGTCTGCAAGCGCTGCATGCAAAGCCCTTTGTTTATTAAGCAATGTCTACCAAGAGCAGCAGACATTGTTTTAAAACAATTATGTAATCAATGTAGCCTGTTATATTTCAGCTGAAGATTGAAATCAAACAGTTCAGAAAAAAATAAACAATTTTAAGTGCATTCAAGGCAGACAAAATACCGAGTCATTTTATGCTGAACATTTGTGACTGTAACAGAATATATGTTGCCGATAACTTGTCAGCATGCTCATAAAATGTGGAATCTATAAAAACAAGAATATCTTTGCTTCTGGTAAATAGCATTTTCTGTATATTCGCTTGTATATCATGCAGAAGCAAGCCAAGAGTCATGAATGTGCCAAACTAAACCGCCCACCTGCATGCCCTTGTTCAGCAACGGTGGGGCTGTCCTTGCTTCACAAGTGACAAATTACAAAGAGATGGAGATGTTTAAAAATGTCTTCCAGTGAGGAATAGCAGTTTTCAGCTTCCTCATTCATTCATTATGTTTAGGAAAACATTAAGAAAAACAGAAAGAGTTGTGGTGAACACTGTCTCTTTTCCTCATTTATGTGACTTCCTGTCTTTCTTTCTCCTGGAAACCACTGATAGTCCTAATGGATCCTTATGTCATAAGCAATCAATATGTATTAAAATGTCTCTACGAATGGGAGGGAAATGTAATACAAATCTAATGTGCTGTAACAAATCGGCACATCGTTTTTATTCCCTAATTATGTTATTACATTAGGAAGCAATTCATTAGCCTAAATAAGCTTTTTTATGTTTTTTACCCATCCATGTGGACAGTTTGCTTTAATTACATTATTCAGGTCAAGGCAAAGTGTAAGGCTTGAGTTAACATTTTGAGTGTGTAATGTAATATACAACTACAGTAAAGCATTGTCTTCATTTTAAAAAATTGCAATGACATTTTGAAGAACTTATTCTTACTACATACAGAAAGTGGACAGAGACCATCTAGGATATTAAAATATTTCAATAGTCATTTAACAAAAAACTATGTCAACCCTTAGAGGTTCTATAGGAATTGGGAAGGTGATTGGAAGCAAGAGGGTATTTTAATACCTGATCAACTGCATATTACCTGTGACCATCTCGGAAAAGCAATTTGCTAGCTTGGAGGTTTGAGAAGTGTTCAAACTATTTCAGTGACAAAATAATTCAGCTATTAACTTTGAGAAGCAACTATTGCTAATTACCCCTTCACACTGCATTACAACAGCCCTGTGGTTTCCAGAAACATCAAACAATCAAACATCCCTGGATTGCAGCCAATATGGAAATCCTCCCTTATTGTGGTGTCAATGGTGATACTGCTCTCTTCTCAGTATGATCAGTTTTTCCCTGTTCCTTTAGTGAATATCCTGCCAGAGTGCTAGTGCCACAACTATGAAAGCTCCACCAGAATGTTTTTTTCTACATGTTGTCCATTTCAGCCTTATTGTTGAGAAGGAAACACAAATATTATTTTAATGAATTTATCAGCAACATTACAGGATGCTTTTAACCTGCTGTGAATCATATACCGTAAATTATATTAGATCACTGTAACTGCAGAGGCTTTAAATCCAAATGTTTTCATGAATTGAGCTACAGCTTTTTTTAAACAATTTCATGGGCATGATCAGGTTGCAGCCTTGGCATAGATGCTACTACAGCTAACAGGCACCTCCAGACTTTATTTAGGATGTGGTAGTTAACATGATATTGAATTACCAAAAACCTTCTTACATAGATTTTGTACATCCTTGAATCAGTTGTTCAACTTTCAGGCACCATCAAGCCTAACAAGAACAGTGTGTGTGTGTGTGTGTGTGTGCGTGTGTGTGTGTGTGTGTGTGTGTGTGTGTGTGTGTGAGAATCACAAATTCCATTTGACAATGCCCACACAAAACCTATAGACACGTGTCCAGTCATTCACACCAAAGAGAATGTTCAGCTGCATAGACCGCACATCTACCATACATATATCTATGCACCTGGAAGACAACTTGTGGTAGTGTGTTTGTTTGGGGTTGTACAGCTGGCCTGTTGATCCTTTCATGTTCTGTGGTAAAGCAAAGCTGTAATGCTCCACTAAACAACATCGACAAGGGAGCTGTCTAAATTTGAGTTATGTTTTTTCATCTTTGTTTTCTGTGGAGGAGGAAACTAGCAGGCGTATAGTGTTATCAATGAACCAAAGCAACTGTGTCAAAAATCATTTGATCATTAAATCTTGTGAATAAAATAATGTCTGCTTTTGGGAAAAGAACAGATGTTTTTAAAAAGCCTGGAAGTTAATAAAGGTTGTGAAACATCCAGCCTTTAAATTTGAGTTTGTTTATTAGTTTGGAGGCAAGTTTAGCATAACCCCAAAGTTTGGGGACTAAGATGGCCTTTCTGTGTTGATTTGGCTGTCCTGGTATTTCAAAGAGTTTATGACGTAATAAACTCTAACATGGTTTCCAGGACCTTTGGAAGAGAAGAGGCCCCACAACATGATAGAACTTCCAGCCTGCTTAAAGCTGCAGTCAGGGGAATATATGTGTGTCAAAGATTTAGAAATCTTTAAAATGATAGTGGGTTTCAATACTATGATAAAAGGCTAGTGCTCCACAACACTTATTTTACTTAATCCCACCTTCCTACCGTAGACCCCTATGCAATTCACACTGAGCGCTGAATTTTTTAGCCAATAGAATTTGAGTTTCCGCATTGTCAGCTGTCAATCAACTTGCATGCGGATCGTGTAAACATGTGAACATGGGGCCGTGCACACATACTGCTCCGTGTCTTCCCGCCATATTGTGAGAGAGCATCCGTCATGCAGAAGTTGTTCACCTCCAAAATATCCATAGCAAAAATACAATCAGGTTGTGCACAATAGCGCTTGCTGCTTACTTCTTTGATTCGCTGTGTTGCCACAGGTGATGCACGTGCAAAACTGCTGCTGTAGGGCTGGAGGGAGGGAAGGGGAGGGTGCAGTGTTTTGGGAGAGGCCTTGGTACGTCGGATTAAAAAAGTCTCTCTCTCTCAAATACTCCGGACTGCAGCTTTAATACTGGTCATGAGGTGCTTTTTTTTCATATGTTCCACCATTGCTTGACACCCAATTGAAGTCCCAGTTGAGTTAGGCAAATGTGGAATATCTATGTTAGTGATAGTATGACAAAGTTGGTTCTTTCTGGTATAAGTAACAAACAGCTGGTCAGATGATATTTAGATTGGTTCAATGATTGTGCTATGGACTCAGTGACCCCAAGGTGATCCCCAAATGTTAAAAACATTTACTCCTTGGGATTTTTACCCCAACCTTTCCACTAATAAAAGTAATCAAAAGGTGCATTTTTTCTAAACCAAATAGTGAAAGATAATGCTACAGTAATAAAAGATACATTTATTTTAAGATTTTTTACATATCTTAACCTGGATATTATAAAGTTACTTTGACCATATTTGTTATAATGCCATTCAGATAATCCCATGTTTGCTGGTGAGAGTTGAGATTTGTAAATTAGCCCAACACATCAAACCATGTTGTGTAACATTTTTGAGTTTTTTCATGCTGTTAAGAGATGACATTTTTCTGATCTTTTACAGGAGACCTTACCATTAGGTGTGTCATTAAAAGTCACCGCTATGAAGTATGCTGTTGCAGTGAAGTGGTATATTAAAATTTTGAGAACAATTCCAAAGGATAGAATTTAGGACTCTTCATATTACTCCAGCAAAATATGCTTCCAAAAATTTTTATAAAATTTTTAAAAAGCACCCAATAAGTCAGGACAAAAGTGTCTCATTTGTTTTAAATGGCAAAAATAAACACTAGTTATACAATACGATTCAGCATTTATACATCACCATTTTTGGTCTCTTTACTAAAATGTATTGAACGAAATGTTCCAAATAGACCCTGTGAAGCAAAATAAGAAATGTAACCATGTACATGTGCTCTACTAAAGCTCTGTGCCCTGTTCATTAGTAAACTGTGCCCCAGAAAACACCCAAAATCCCAGCAGAAAAGTCAAAACACCATCTGAGGTTACTGTTTGTGATGCAATGCTGGAAAGATAGTTGACCCTGTGCAAGTGACTCTTTGTTTCACTGCTGATTTGCTAAAACTGTGGCCTGCATATTTTAACCCCAAGCAGAGCTGAGTAATTGATTGTTACACAGTTGTAAGGGAAGACATAATGGTTCCCAAGGTCTGACCTGTAGTCTCAACATCTGCGGACATTCTGCTATATCTGAATAATTTGAGCTGATTCTTCATTGCTGGTTGGCAGTGACTGTTACACAGGAAACATCATCTAAAGCATTTTTTATAGTCACATTAGCTGTTTTAGGTTTACCTTGCCCTGTTCTACTTGAAGGCCTACTTCATAAATGTGTATTATCTGCAGTAGTGCAGCAAATCAGCTCTGTAATTTTCTGTTGCATTTTTTGTTTTATTACCGTGAAACCTGCTAGCCCTGAAGCAGGCAATGATATATATATATATATATATATATATTTATTTTTGCATTAACAGAACCCATGAAATTAATTTTAAAAGAAAACTTTGAACGTTTGTTGACCGCAGTTGTGAAGATAGATTGTCTTCATGCGTTCGAGCATTTTAATTACTTTTTTCTATGTTAATTCAATAAACAACTTTGTAAATTTCATGAGAATGGCTGCATCATGCAATGCAACTACAATTAAAAATTGCATTCATTTTATGTTTATTTATAACTCAAATGTGGATGCTTGGAAGAACAAAGAAATTTTTGGGCTGGTTTCCTAAGTTGCATCATCACAGGAAATGAAAGTTTGTGATTTTTGAAAAACAAAGCTGTCTAAGTCACATGTGTCAAAGTCAAGGCCCGGGAGCCAAATCCGGCCTGCCATAGCCATTTCTGTGGCCCTCTAAACTCTAGAGGACCATATAAATAGAACATTTCAGTTCTGTTTATGTACACCTAAATACTATTTTATCGGTCGAATCAAATCAGTATTTATTTGAATAGTCCTAAATCACATCATTGTGAAAAGAAATTCAGTACTATTTCATTTTAAGAAGTACTCGTCGAATGCGAAAACAGATATTAATTAATATTTGAACAGTTTGTGAAAAAATTGTTTTATCAATACTTTCTGCCACAACCGGCCCTTTAAAGACATTCATGGTCTTGATGTGGCCCAAAATACCTTTGAGTTTGACACCCCTGGTCTAAGTGAACCCTTGTTTGGTCAGGTTAATGTGAAAGCTTCAGTATAGTGTACCACAGTTTAGTCCCATGTGTTTTTTTGTACTTTTTGTATATTATAGTTGTCACAACCCCACCACTAGGGGGCCTCTTTTTGTGTCTTTTTTCAGGTTGGAACCTGCCATCAGTGTCATGATAACCACCCGACCAGTGTGCTCCTGCCTATAAAGCCTGCTCCTCTGCTCAGAGGGGAAGTCACCCTGGCCAGCACTAATGTTTGGTTTTGGATATGTGTTTGCCAATTTTTGCCTAATAAAAATAAATAATCTCTTAAAAGTACTATCAACTTGGGTTGTCTCCCTCAGTTTTTTGCAGCCCTTAAGCAGGCTGTAAAAGAAAGATTACATAAAAATCTGTAGAACAAGTGGTACGCTAGACCATCAAGCCTTGAGGGAATTGGAAACAGTTACCTTTTAAAATAAGGTTTCCTTTGGGGGAAAAAAAAAACTCACCATGCAACAGCATATTTTCTAACTAGAATTGAAGTGCCGTAAAAAGTTAAAATTACCCTTCAGAAATTTTTTTACTGTATATTTTATTTGGGTTTTATTTGATGAACCAACACAAAGTACATAACTGTAAGGAGAAAGGACAACAACACAAAAACCTTTAAAAAATGTAGCAAATAAGAATCTGACATATTTGGCCCTGACACCCCTAAGTGAAATGCAACCAACTGCCTTCAAAATTCCTCTAATTAAAAGTGTCAACCTGTGTTAAAATCATTATAAATGCAGCTATTCTCTGAATGGCTCAGATGGGTTTTGGGAGAACATTTGTAGCAAATAAATCCATGAAGATTATGGAACGGAGCAGACAGGCCAGGGATAAAGCTTGGGAGTAGTGTAAAGCAGGGTTAAGTTATAAAATCATAATCTATACTATTATAGATTATGATTATGATAGTACTATTTATTTTATGACTACATTTAGATCTAGTTTGATTTCATCTTCTCTGATATTTCTATTTATTGACAAAAATGGGATTCCAATTCCCATCTGTTTCTATTTAGTTTTTATCTAGTTTTCCTTATGAATTCTTAGAATTTTAGTCAACAACATTAATAACCTGTAGTTGTGCACATTACAAACCCTTGGTTTTGTATCGTCCACCAGGCCCTCAATTCTTAGATCAGATCTGACATTTTTTATCTGATTTAGTATTAAATACTGATATGGTCACTCTAGTGGGGGATTTCAATAATTATGCGGACACTGAAAGTGATAGCCTAAATGCAGCCTTTAATACTCTCTTAGACTCAATTGGCTTTACTCAAAAAGTACAGGGACCCACCCACTCGGGTCAACACACTTTGGACCTTGTGCTGACATACGGCATTGAGTGTAACGAAATAACAGTCCCCCCTCATAACCCGGTTCTGTCTGATCATTTTTTGGTAACTGTTGAATTGACCATATTAAACTTGAAAGATACTTTCATTACAGTACAGCTTTATCAGACAATGCTGTAATAAGTTTTAAAGAATCTGTTCCATTCATACTTTCCCGAGTGTCTCAGGGTAACACAGTGGATGGCAGCAATTCTATCTCTAACTCTTCAGAAATTGATGGTCTGGTTCATAGAGTTACTTCCTCACTATGTTTGGCATTAGATAGTGTAGTCCCCTTAAAAAAGAAAGTGATTAGCCAAAGGAATCTGACTCCCTGGTTTAATGCAAAGCTGCATACTTTAAAGGAGAATACTAGAAAATTGGAGAGGAAATGGCACTCTACACCCCTAGAAGATTCCGATTTAACCTAAAAAAAACAGTCTACTGCTATATAAAAAGACCCTTCGACAAGCTAGAACAGGATATTTTTCATCATTAATAGAGGCGAAAAAGAACAATCCTAGGTTTCTTTTTAGTACCGTCGCCAAATTTACGCAGAGTCACAGCTCTGTTGAGCAAACTATTCATTCTACTACTCTCGAGTTGCATTATATGCTGTTATTTCGACTGTTAACTCTGTTTTCTCATAGTGTTTTTTCACTCCATAGAAGCTACACCTGGTCTGATATCCCTCTTTGCTACATTGCTCTGTTGGATGGGGGGCATCGACTGGGATGATGATCCAAGTAACTAAATATCCCCCGTGTCCTGTTTTCAACTTTTTACTTTCTTTAATGTAGAAAGTACTCTTACATCAGTTCTTCCGCTCTTTCTGCGTCTCTGCTCTGTCTCCTCGAACCCCCAGACTGTTGTGGCAGATGGCCGCTCGTACTGAGCCAGGTTCTGCTGGAGGTTTCCTCTCCACTGTCGCCACATGGTTGCTCAGTACAAGGGATTGCTGTGGTTGGAGTCTGCATCAATGGGGCACAACTGCCAGTCAACTGACTCAATGCGATCTTCTGGGATTCCTTAAATAGGAAACTACCTAAAACTTTAAACTGATTGGAATGTTTTTATGATTGCATTGAAATTACTTTCCTTGTAAAGGAATCTGCGGTATATAAATAAACTGAATTGAAAATACCTTGCCTCTCACCTGGTGACTACTAGAAATAGGCACCAGCTCCACCGCAACCCGGCAAGGATAAGCAGGATGGATGGATGGAAACAAAGCAATTGTTGACAGAAAGCAATTACGTCCCCTCTGCAGTTTGCTAAAAGCCTTTTAGGGGACACATAAAACATGGTTGAACCAAAACTAGAGTTTTTGTCCATCAAAATGCTGTGTGTAGTTGAAAACTAACAACGAACATTATTTATGCTGGTGATAGCACAATGATTTTCATTAACAGTTACAGAGAAGTTGGTGACAGTAGATGGGACAATGCATGGAGACAGGGCAATCCTAGAAAAAAAGGTTAGAAGCTGCAAAACAATTGACTATGATGGCAGATTACCCTGGGTCAGATCTATCCAGGATCAATGTAATGAAACTATTTTACAATAAGAATGGGCCACAAAATCAATCTCTAGACATGCAAAGCTGGAAGAAACATACCCCAAAGGTCACCCAACTCTAACTGTATTACAATGGGCCATACTTTTCAGATTTTTATCTGTGATGGTATCATTTTCTGTACTGGCGATCTGTCCAGGGTGTACCCCGCCTCTTTCCCCGTGACTGCAGGAGATAGGCACCAGCCCCCCCACAACCCTGAATACGATGAGTGTGTACAGATAATGGATGGATGGATGGATGGATCATTTTCTTTTTGTCCACCACATACAATCGTAATACATCACACTTCAGTTTTGTTTTGTAATTTGACAATGTGAAGAAGTTTAAAAGATTTCACCGCTTTTTCAAGTCACTGAAACTTACTTGTTTCTTTTGTATCAAAGTAAGATTTCCTGAAATGTTAATAAAAACATTGCTGCATCAGTCTTACTTCTACATCACATATCAAGGATATACAGTAAGAAGATGAGATTATTGATGTTTTACTGCAACCATGAGACATTCCAAACACATTATGATGGGCCTCCAAGTGTAACTCATAACACTTTTCAATCGTTTGAAGTCAGAAGCTGGCTCATTAAATTCTGTAATGTTCATACTTGAGTTGAGTAAGGTCAGTTAATGATTTTTCTTCTACCTGATCAAGACTGTAATCTGGGCAACTTTCCATGTATTGAGCTGTCGTTCTTTCAGTTTATATTTTGAAATATCTTCTTCTCCATCTCCCTTCATACCTGAGGCACACTTAAGACGCAGGATCAATAAGATCAGGGCCACTGGGAGATATTGGTGCCTCTTGGAAAGCTTTGGGCATACACATTTTGTGATGCGAAAGGAGCAATGTTTCTCAAATGCTCATAGCATGCACAGACTGGTGCATCCATCTATAGGTTGATAATGTTGAAGCACTAATGTTCACAGCAGGCAGAGACAGAGTTTGATAGATACAGCTATCAGAGTGGTGATGGTGTATCTGTAGAAATAGATATGACATACAAAGAAAATGCCCCAGAACAAATAAATCAAACGGGCAAACATATTCTACCATTCAGAGAGTTGCTCATTAATGTTTCTGTCAGTCGAAGTGAAAAATGGATCGGGTTGAGTTATAATTCATTTCAGAAAGATCACTTCAGACAGCCATTGTTTTGAGCAACTGCTTCATTGCACACCCTGCACTACAGTGCATCGATGAGACAACCCAACAGATGGTAGTGTCCAGGTACATATTACTGGAGTAAATGTGTAGACGATGGACCGGAAGTCCAAAAGACAAAAAGTGGGAATAAAAGAACTATGGTCCCATGGGACCTCCAGAGCCACACTAACAAAGAGTTGAGCACTTACAAGCAGAACATGGAACTCAAACTCGGTAGTGGCTAGCTTAAGTGACAACATCAAGGAAGAACAAAAAAGACTTAACAAAAACAATTTATAAAGTGGGGAGTAGAAGAAAAAGAGATAAGGAATATTTTCTAAAATGTTCATGTGAATTATGTGATGATCATTCATCACAAAAGTCGTATATAGCTCTTCAGCGAATACTATTTTTGAAACCATTGTATTATATGGTTATTTAGAAGTGTACTGACACAGTAGACCATGATTGGTAAATGATCTTCCCATGTGAATTACATACTTCAAAACTACAGAACTCTGATTGAAAACAAATGCAGTGCAAAAAAAACCCCCAAACATTTGGGGCTACTGTTTTTGAAACTATAGCTGATTGACTATGGGGGGATGCAGATAAGACCCAAATAAAGATAATCTTGTGGTGAGATAAATGTAACAAAAATGGTTGCACAGAGGTTACTTACAGCAAAAAATGATACATAACCATGGGGGAAGAAAGACAGAGAATTCAGTGATTTCTGATAGGAGGAGGACTGCTTAAATACTAAGGAGAGGGTGAAAATGACAGGAAGAACCAGAAAGAGAGTAATTGGAGGTAAATGGAGACACCTGAGAGTGGGAAAGCAGGGAGCAATTAAGAAATGAGATACAGTTGGGAAGAGAAGCAGGTTGGCAGGCAGAGGAGAAGTTAAACATATAAACAAAGAAGAGACACGGAAAAAAAGGAACATAACTAACTTTAGAAATGCCTGCATAAACACAAATAGGGAAGAAGGAAGTTAAATATGAACTTAAAACTACATTACTAGATTACTAGTATTATAACTATGTGCCATCCGTATCACATGGTATACATTACTTTGATGGAGTTGTATTCTTACTCTATGATGATTTTTAAATGTCTCTCAGACAGTTGTCCCTATCTGCTTTTTAAAGAGCAACTCAACCCTTAATAACTTTTTTTCTGATAAACTATATTTTCTGAGTGTCTAATAGTACTGTCAACATGGCTGTTCATTGTTTTAGTATTTAGTATTTAGCATGTTGGTTAAAAATATAAATGTTCTGCCTAAAACATACAGTGTGGCATCCTCTTCAGGGTAAAACTCTATACTGCACTTGAATTTGAATTGGACATTGCTATTTGCTCTGCAGTGAGGGCTGACGTCAGCCAATATGGCTGACATCAGTCACTCTGCCACTGTGGGGTATAAAAGAAGCCAAGCCTCCACTCATGTCTCCTCCACAGAACATCTCTCACTTTCCTCTGGTGAAGGAGGTGGAAAGAAATCCTCCACCTTAGAAAATAGTTCTGAGGCAAAGGAGCTCACTTTGGTCTCCAGCTTTTTCACTTTCTGTGTCTGAGCCCCTGCAACAGCGCTGCTGTCAAGATGTCAATCAGGGCCCAGACCACGGACAGCCCTCTCCCCCTGCGCGTTAGGCAGGCAACACCTCCTTTTGGCGAATTTTTTCAAACTGGAAATGTTGGACGGAGTAAGACTCTGGCAGGGGGATGAGTTGCTCACTAAGATCTTGTGTTTTTCAGTTTCGCAGAAGCTCTTGTAGGACAGCCTTCACTGATCCAACTCAGGGTTAATTGGATTTCAGAAAGCTGCTGCAATGTTCTATCAGTGCTTCAACTAAAACAGGTCACGCTTTGTCCTTTCTTTCAAAAGGACTGTTTGACCTCTAAGACAAGACTACAAAGTCTACTGCTAGCTCTTTTTTTTTATATGACTCTTTAGGTCCTTTTAAAAACATAGTTCTGTGAATAGGATGCAACCATGACCCCCCCCCCCCCCTTAACAAGTCACCGTCTCATTCTCACCATACAAGTTAATTGCATCAGCTCACTTTGCAGTTCCTCTACTTTTGGGTTAGCCATATATTGCAATTTTCATGCTAGTTGTACAAATGTCCAAGTGCTTTTAACATAAGCAAAGTTGTTTTATACCATACTCATTATTAAGATCTGCTGAATAGCATATTTTTCAGGTTAGAGGATCATTCCTAGATCTTTTTTCAATCTTGGGAATTGTGCTTCTGTAAATGATTATTTTGGTTTGTACTTTTTCCTCCACATCACACTTGCTCTGGAATCCCACTTTACTAGCATCAGAGGTGTAACAGGGAAGGGTGAACTTCTCAACCCTTTTGGTGCCTATCCCTTGCCGTCACAGGGCGAGAGGTGGGGTACACCTTGGACAGGTCAACAGTCCATCGCAGACTGTATTAACAAATTCCACAAATTTACAATATTACCAGTTTCACGCTTGACTTTCCACACCGTGAAAGCCATATACAAAGTAATACCAACCTAGTGGTTTGAGATTCCCCCTTTCAAACACATACAAAGCCTTGAGCTGCCTACTCAAGAAGTTTCACCAAAACTCACACATTGAGGCATGACTAAAACAGCGCATAGTTACATAATCGGGGTCGTCTGACAGTTAACGATACATCACCAAGACTGCTTAGTACTTAGAAGCTTACGCAACCCTGATAGTCTTGTTAGGTATAACAAAAGCCCTTTTAGTGAGCCTTAACCTTATACTTATGATTCTGATACTCCCAATCCGGTTTTCAGAACTGAAGAAGCCTCTTGGATGAGAGACGAAACATATTCAAGACAACAAGAAAAGTCCAGTTCCCTTCACTTTAACTCTCAAGAATATCATGTCCTGGATGACTGAGAATCTACACCAATGTACACAAAGTAAACAAACATGCCGTCTTACAGTGCTGCGAACATAGTAAAGACATTACTGATCTTATTATGGATCCTACAATACAATATACTGGGCCTCTTACAGCAAGAGCAACAAATTCATATAGAGAAACATGTTTTTGTTTACCTCAAGCGGGTTTACTGTGCGTGCTCAGTGTTCTTTTCTGTTTTTTGTTTTTTTGGCAGTGTCACAGTGCCACCAATGGGCCTATCATGGTACTACAGCAGCTTCAAGAACTTTGCGCATCTGTATGAAAGGGGATTTTCAAAATTGTGGTGCCGTTTTTACAGACTCCGTTTTTGAAATGATCCACATTTCGTCTCCATGTAAACAGGGCCTAAGTTTAGCATTATTTTGTTTTAATTGTTGATTTTTGTGTGAATGCTTTGCCTCATCTTCACTTATGTAAAGAACTGTGTGTAAAAATTGATTGAATAAAAGTGCTTTAAAAAATTTAATTAAAATTTAATTGGTTGATTGTTTACACTGTGTTTGGTGTCTTTAAGCAGGAATTAAAACTAAAATACAATTTCAACAAAATGCCCCTGCATTAAGTAATCTCCAGGAGCTGCAACTCAGGACAGAATGGCAGCTCTTGGAGATTACAGAAACAACATTGAAGATCTCTGATCAAAAGAGTGAGCAACTATTTACATTGTCTGATGATTTTTATTAGCTTTATTCCAGACAGTAATACCATTTTACAAACTTTTTTTTTTGATGCTTGTTAAAGAAAATGTGGCATTTACAGACAACAACAACTTTTTTTGTATTTACTGCATTCTATATTTAGAAGATCAGGTTATTTTCTCACACAGAACCTTCAGGCAGAGGCAAAGCTCGTGAAATGTGCCCCATTCATCAACAAGCAGAAGAGGGATTTACAGCACCCTCCTGCAGTTCTACTTCTTCAGCCTGACTGAACTGATCACTCAACATACATCTTCCTCCAACACTTGTCAACAAATGGTGAGTGATTAAGATTGCACAGTCCATTGGATGTATAAACTTCACCTCTCTACAGGACAGCTACCATAAGCGGATAAAATAAAAGGGATAGCACACACTTCAAGATGGCCTATTTACACTTGAATCATCATGCAGGGACAAGGACAGGGAAGCTTTAGAGAAAAATATAACAGAATGGCTGCATTTAAAAAAAAGCCATACAACTTGCGAATCTTCATTAAACCTCTGTACTGAACTGAATATTTATTGCAACATGAGCAACACCTATTGTTTGCAACTAAAAGAAAATAAGTACAAAAAAGCAAAAATATTAGAGAATGGAAAGGTACGTAGTATGTTAACTGTTTGACACAAGGATAGAGTGATGTTTCTAGATATTAATGGAGATAAGGATGGCATTTGGTGACATGTGGAGGATGGTGGATGGGTTGTTTTGAAGTAGGGGCTGCAACTTACAACCATTGATAACCAGCCAGTCTGGAAGAAACTATGCTGCAACATTTTTATTTGTTACAATTTCCACAAAAACTAATTTAAATCCAGCTAGATTTAGATGTCTTGGAATGAGGGTACCTAGATGTCCACCCCACGCCTGTTCAGCATTCGTTCGCCCAACAAAGTCAAGTTTATTTGTATAGCACATTACAACAGGGCAGTTTAAAGTGCGTTACGTGATAAAAACATGATAAAAAAGGAAATTCAACACAACTATACAATATAGTGGCAAAACAGAAAAGAGAAGTAATGAATTGCTGCAATCTAGATGAGAATTAATCTATGTTTCAGTCGTGTTTAGCCTTCATTTAAAGGAACTCAGTTTTTCAGCAGTTTTGCAGTTTTCTGGAAGTTTGTTCCAGATTAGAGGAGCATAAAAACTGAATGCTGCTTCTCCATGTCTGGGGCCAAATTTCCTGATGCATATCTAAGGCAGAAAGAAAATAACTATCAACCAGTATAATAGCTGGTTAGAATGGAGACTTAATGACTGGTGAACAAATGCATTATTGACTTCTAATGCAATTTCTGTTGTTGTTTGGCTATCATGGAATTGGACAGCAAGCAATGTTTTGACATAAGAGATTATAAATATTATGTTACCTGTTATGTTACTTAACATCACAGTAATCTACAGTGGTCTGCTCACATTTTCCGTTATTGACCACATCTATGCTGTAAATGTTGTCTCGTAATTCTGTCGTTTTTTAATGTTATTTATTTATTTGATTTAATTTTAAATATTGTGTCTGTGAAGCAAAGTAGGAACTTTTCTTTGTATTTATGACAACAAAAGATTCCGGCCTCTTGATTATAGCCCAGTTAGATTTCCAGGAGTCCTAATGAATAATTCAACCATGCCTCTATTATAGGCACAATTCTTCCTAAGTAAGAAATTACCTTTTTCAAGGTTGAATACAAAACATCCATACGGAATTTGATCTCTTTTCCTCCTGTTTTGGCACAGTCGTTGATCTTTTTTAATTATCACCCCAGGAGCGATAAATGTAAGGTTAATTACCAACTTCAGAACAATCTTACAGTGCCACAGCACAGCTGAGAGAAATTAGTTCAACATATTTGCAAGAGTTTAAAATGTCTTCAAGGTTGACATCTATCACTGAGTATAGAAAAACATGATTTTAGAACTTGTTATAATATGCATTCTAATAATAACATAGACTACATGTTTAAATTACTCAGTCTAATATTTAATTGAATCCTGCATTCACCTATTTACAATGTGGTATGTGCTTTTGCCATAGAATAAATATACATATATAAAACTGATACAGCGATAGTCATCCACCAATCAAAGGTTGCTGAAGGCCAATAGTGTAACCTCAGGGTGCACACCCAGAGAGAAACATGGGTCATTATGCAGAAACTGAACAAGTACAGATGAAGAGAACATTAACACAAGTGTTAGGACACCGGAGCGGGCACCACCATCCATTGATGAGCCACAAATACAATCCTGGGATGGGCAATGGAAATGAATGTGTTCATCATTTGTTGAAATTTTATAAATTGTTGTAAATTTGTATGAGCATATGTGGTATACACAGGTACTTGTGTGTAGGGGATTTTAGACAAGGTATTATAGAGGAGCAACTGCATGAACAACTATAAAATAGACTGCTAGCTGACTGCCTGAGCAGTTGTTGTGAAGCCTTGTTGTGATCACATTAAACTTGAACCCTGTCTGCAGATTCTCTATAAGATCAGGAGTGGGGGACTCTCGCTGGGGAACATCAAAACAGCAATATTGCTTCCAGTCAGAAGACGGATGTTGGGGAAATTAAAAGATTACTTTAAGCACCCTGTTTTATTCAATATTGTAAACACCAGAGCTTTAGGGTTAAGTGAATACATTTTCTTCCCCCCCCTGATTTTATGTTTTTTTTACTTCTAATGTACTGATGCACCCTATGATGTACTGCACACTTCTCTATGATTCTCAGTCGACAGAGTAGGCTCAGCTAACTTGGATAGTACAGAAAATAGTTTATAGCATTTAAAGTCCCCTTCCCTTGGGTCAGATGTAGCTCAGAAAGTAGAATCAAAAGGTAGAATCTTTCAGTCAGTAGGTTAATCCCCACTCTCCACAAGTATCCTTTAGCAAGACATGTTGTCTGAATACTAAGCTGCACTGAATTGAATGTATTTTCAAATAGAATATAAAGTAATTTTACTAAGAGTTTTTAGGTTACCGTGACAACAGAAGCCGGTTCTTCACTAAATACGAACCCAGATAAACAGTAGTAATGATCTAATGAGAGCTTTCTAATGATCAACACCCTCTAAGTAGCACTTTGATCATTCTTGTCTTGTTTATCTCAACTGTTGTTACAGCAGCTCAGCCTCTGCACTGAAAATTAGAAGGAAAACATGAGGGCAATTCCTTAACCATAGCTCTTTCTGCTTGACTTTTTCACAGTCTTTAATTCAACGCAGGCGACAACAGCAGAAGTTAATCCTTCCTTATCTTCTTTGATTTAAATCTGTTGTTTCTTCTCTAATTTTACAGAGAGAACTCTCATCAAAACCATATTTCTGTCTACTAAAGCTGTCCACTTCCAATCTCAGGCATTAACAGTAAATTGGGGTGATTTTCCTTCATTGCAGCAGAGGAGGATATCAATATGGCTCCCTCAATTATCAATGCAATGCAGCACACAGCCCAGACAGAGTTGGTGGGGGTTTGACTCCCCTCAGACCTCCATCCACCAAGTTCTCCCCACCTGCGGTATGAGCAGGAAGACGAGAGAAGGAAATATGATGGAGGATCCATAATCGTTATCTTTCCCCACCATTCCTTACTGCAGGTAATAGCGTCCCCAGACAGAGGCTCTTTAGAAGCCGCAACTGATTGCAGAGTCTAATTGAGTCAAGATGGATGTGGCCAACTTTGAAAGCAGAGGCATTCCAAGTCAAAGTGTCTCCGTGATTGTGAGTTTATTAGCTTATGGGTAACATTCAGCCACGACAACAAGAATGTCCCCATTTCAACTGGATTGGGTTTAAATGGGTTTTGGTAGAGTTTCGACTGTTTAAAAGTCAGTGTGAAGGTCTAAGCAGAGGCAAGTGAAATTAGGTAAAATACCTTCAGCAGAACATTTGAAAATACTAGGAAACTGAACAAAACATTCTAATTCAAAAAGCTTCAATTTTTATATGAACTAAGCTAAAACAAATTAGTGAAATTTCTGTTTGTTCAATTATTTGATTTTAACAATGTTTAATTTGAAAAAATCTTATACTTCTAGAAATACTGTTTTCCTTCAAATGGTGCCCAATTTGTAAATAAAAAAGGCATTTGTGGGTTGGGGAGCACAGTTGTGTATGTGGATTGTCATCATTGCAAAATGCTACCTGCAATTCCCAAACCGTTTATTCTGCTGTTGATTCTTGTTTGGTATTATTCATTGGATTACATTGTTTGAGTATGAAGAATGAGAACATCATGTAAATTTTACTTGTCCCATAAGTTTTATATGAAATTACATTGATTTTTATTTATCATTACATTTAAAGTTTTCAGAAAACAGTTACATAAGTGCCAAACTGTGCAAGGCATGTGAAGTTTTTCTGTAAGGGAGATCATTGAGAATATTTATAAATGGTTAGATTTTTTTTCCTTCAAATCATATACACAAAAATACATTAATAATGTAAAACCACCGACCTATTTCACACTTTAGGTGCTAAAAAATAAAATGTGCATGAAAATCCGGAACTCAATAGACACACTAGTGTTCAGTCCACCAGCTTAACTGATGACAAAGGAAGTATCCTGTTAACATACACTGCTCACAAAAAGTTAGGGATATTAGATAGGGATATTATTATGTAAAATTAATGGGAAATGTAAAAGTTTCACACTAGAATTATATAATATCATGAAAGTAGAGCATTTAAATAGAAGAATGCAGTGGTTATTTCCTCATCTCAAACAACGTAATGAATCAAAAGCCAACAACAGTAGTGGGAATGCCACAACAAAAATTATTAATATCTCTATGATGTGTCAATTGAGAAGTCTCCTGTTTTTCACAAGTTGACTTATTGTCTGCTGAGGCATAGCATCCCACTCTTTAAGGGCCGTCTTCTAGGTCATTGAGGTTCTGGGGTACAGAGTTACGAGCCTCTACAGACTCAGGTGATACCATAGGTTTTCTATGGGATTCAGGACTGGACAAAGTGCAGGCCACTCCATTCAAGTTACTCAACTCTCCAGCAGCCGTTCCCTAATTATGCGACCTCAATGAGCTGGAGCATTGTCCTCCATTAAGATTAAATTAACACTGTGTTGTTGATGCAGGGGGGCTGCACAGTGGCAAAGTTGATAGCACTGTTGCCTTGCTGCAAGAAGGTCCTGGGTTCAAATCCTGGCCTGGGGTCTTTCTGCATGGAGTTTGCATGTTCTCCCTGTGCTTGCGTGGGTTCTCTCCGGGTACTCCGGCTTCCTCCCACAGTCCAAAAACATGACTGTTAGGTGAAGTGGTCTCTCTAAATTGCCCTTAGGTATGAGTGTGTGCGTGCATGGTTGTTTGTCCTGTATGTCTATGTGTTGCCCTGCGATGGACTGGGGACCTGTCCAGGGTGTACCCCACCTCTCACCCCTTGACCGCTGGAGATAGGCACCAGCCCCCCCGCAACCCTGCATTAGGATGTACGGGTACAGAAAATGGATGGATGGATGGATGTTCATGCAGGATTATTCAAGTAGTATGGGCTTGTCACAAAGCGGAGGACAATTCTGTATTGACTAGACACACCTGCCCACAGTGTAACACCACCACCAAAGGCTCATCTGGTGACTACTGTGGCTGGTGCATAGCACTCTTGTTACATCTCCAACATTATTGGTGGCCATTATTTCTGCTTAACATGAATCGACTTTAATCAGAGAACAGCACTGAGGCCCACTGGTCCCCTCTCTGGCGTAAATGCTCCTTGGGCCATGCACGAGAATACACTGACACCTGTGGTTGGTTGTGTGGTCAGGTTTTCTATCAAGTCGTCTAGCATGAACACCATGCTGATATAAATACTACTGAATGGTCTGGTGTGACCATTGTTTGTTTAAGGCTCTTAATGGTCTTGTGCCAGTGTCATTGTGCATTTAAGGTTAATCCTGAAATTTCACCCGAAAGCTAAATATCCCCAAGTTTTTGTGAGTAGTGCATGTGGGCTACTGTAAAACTGTGAAAGCTTTGCATTTTCACTAAAAAGTAGCATAAGTGGAAAAAAATATGGTCTTGACTTATCTAACTGTAAGCTTTAACGAGAACTCATCTCAACATTTAGCTGTTAAGGATAATTTAAATTAGAATTCTCATTTAACAGACGCACACACTCACAGTCCACAATGCCCCTTAAATATTAAATCAGAAATATCTGCTCATGGAGCATGCACAAAAAAGGCACATGCAGACTTCCAATGGCTGAAAAAAACCTTATTGATTTCATCTTCCCACGCAGGAACATTACTTCCAATGCTGCCTTTACTATTATCACACAAAGAAATGAAAGACTGAAAGCAGGGAGTATAGTGCCTGACCAAACACCCACAACGAAGCACCTCCACACATGCTTACAGGAGGGAGCAGACGCAGATTTAGGAGTAGAGGATCCATTTGGATGAAGCAAGTATAATAAAGGACATATAAAGCTGGACCAGAGGAGAAACAAACAGATAAGGAAAATCAAATATTGTGCTAAGGGAGGACACAAAATGGATGAAAAAAATTATCAAATTTGTTTTCTGTCAACAGAGTCCGATGATTTAAGTTTATACCTGCACACTCGACAAGTCTCTTAACTTTTAATTAGAGCTGTTTTTTATTTTTGCTAGGAATTGTGGCTGCAATTTAAATTAAACATAAAGCCACATAAAGCCACGTCGTTGGATTTGTTTTTTGTGTGAAAGTGTGCAAAACAGAAAACATTTTAGCCAGCAAAATGTATATAAACAAGGCAAAAACATCCCACACTGATGGTATTTAAATGAGCAGTAATCACTAATTAAGGAATAATTCAAATACAAATTAAATTGACTGCAGTAAAATCTGGTTCTGCACTTTGGGTTTTTATTTTGCATTTCAATTTGAGCTCAAACATTTGTTTTCCATGCAAGTGTTTTTACAATTGATTGTTTTCATCCAGCTTAAAGAAATTATTTGACATCCAACAGCAAATAAGAAAATTATTTAATCAGGTTTGTTGTTTCCTTATCTGCAGTGTAAATTTGAGGCAAAAATATATAATAACAGCTTCTGTTTACAGTGTGCTCATTCATGCACTACCATGATCAATGCGATACCAAAGAAAACTGAGTCACAAGAAACATATATTACTATAACAGCTAAATGGATTTATGAAGATTCTCAGAGAAGCAAATTACCCTTAAGACTACCAGTGGTAGCATTCTGAATACGTTTCAATGAAAAAAAAAAACAGTTTTTATGTTTGAAAGAAAATGGTTTAAAACAATCTTGTGTTATTTGTTATATGGTTAATTCAGTTATCTGATTCATGACAGAGTGGCATAACTGAAGCTTGGTTGTGTGGCATTTTGAAAGACAATTACATTAGCAGTTCATATAATACATCTTCTATTAATAAAGAATACAAGAAACATTTAAAGGCTACTAGGAAATTTCAGCACAAACAGGAAAAGCATGGTTGTCAGGGCAAAAAAGGACAAATCATTCAGAAAATATACCAAATTGGAACAGATGTTGAGAAATAAAGCCTCAAAAGGCTTTTTCTTTCTATAAAATCCGACAGTTTTATATCATACACAAATCAAAGTTGCTCAAGTTATTCTACATAAGAACAACACACCGATAAAACGCAAAAGCAAGCTCCACGCTTTTTCAGTTTACTAACAATTTAGAAAACAAACAAAAGACTCCAAGACAAACTGAAATACCATACAAATATGAAACAGCAGTTCAGTGAAGGCAATTATCACCTGTAATTGGAATTTCCTAGATATGAACACAAACCGGGAGCTTCCTGGGAAACTGAATATCAGGCAGGAGCGCAGAGCACTTGACTTTGATTTTGATCTAAAACATGATTCATAACACAGTCAGATTATAACAGTCAAGATGAACAAAATCAAAGAGATGAGCAAGTGCTCTAAAGAAATGTTCTCATCAGTTGGCACCCACCAGCAGTTTCTCCCCATTCAGCTCAGTGAGGATGGAAAGCTTTAACAGGTAGCAATTGTGTCATGAGAGGGACATGCCATTCAGAAAAGACCACTACCCATCTTTGTCATGTCTGGCAATGATAATGGTTAATGCTGCTGCTGCTGGCGGCCCCGTGTTATTTTCATTCCCCCAATGCCTCTCACAACAAATGATTGAGACAGACTAGATTCAGTCAGCATGGTCTTAACCATGTATGATAATTTAATCTTTCATACATCAACCTTAGCTAAGTGAAAAAATGGATGATACTACACTCTAAAAAAGGTGTTCTGTGTTCAACATGAAAAATAAAATGGTAAATGGCCTGTACTTGTATCGTGCTTCATTTAGTCCTTGAGGACCCCAAAGCACTTCACACTACACTCAGTCATTCACCCATTCACGCACACATTCACACACTGGTGATGGCAAGCTACATTGTAGCCATAGCTGCCCTGGGGCACACTGACAGAGGCGAGGCTGCTGAACACTGGTGCCACCGGGCCCTCTGACCACCACTAGTAGGCATAAGGGTGAAGTGTCTTGCCCAAGGACACAACGACAGAGACGGACAGGCTTGAACCGGCAACCCTCCATTTAAGAAGACAAACTCCTCACTGCTGAGCCACAGTTACCCAGACAAAAAAGCAAACAACTGACAATTAAAAAAAAATTTTTTTACATACGTCAAAGTTTTGTGAAATTAACACGTTCATCCTGTTACCAGATAAAACTGTCAGGAAATTATCTTTATTTTTTTTTTAGACTTAAGTGTCAATCATATCAACACAGAAGACTCTTATCACTTATTTTTGCACAAAACCCTCTTTGCACAACATAATGTGCAAAAAAGCCATGAGATAAATAATATTAGGTAACAATCTTAAAAAAAACACAAAAAAAACTTTAATTTTAGCAGCAAAAATCATGTTAATAAATAATTGTTCAAAGCCAAAATCCAAGGGGCCACAATTATTGGCAACCTTAACAATATTGCCACCTCTATTGCTTTTATCTTAGTAACTTTACACACCCAGCCTCTGGACTCACTGTATTAGACCGGACTTCTTCTTTTTGGACCTTTTGAAAGACAATGGGACAACAAAATGCTGTTTTTCTCAGCTGAGGACTTTGACAAACTGCTCCAGAGAATGGACGCTATGGAAATGAAGATCCGCTGCCTCAAAGTGAATGTGGAAGTAAACACCGGATATGGAAATCAGACGACTTTATCGATTGGTTACACAAAGGGATAAAAAACCTGCCAGCACTGCATAGATCGCTACTTGGTCCAGCAATCTTGGACAGAAGCGACAGGAAAACAACAAAAATATGTTGGTGTAGATTCTCAGTCATCCAGGACATGATATTCTTGAGAGTTTAAATGAAGGCAACTGGACTTTTTTAGTTGTCTTCAATACGTTTCGTCTCTCATCCAGGTAACTTCTTCAGAACTGAAGAAGTCTCTTGGATGATTATTAATGACTTCATCACTCAGCGAACAATCTATATGCTCCATTTCTACTGGAAACCTGGTTAGACAGTAATAATGAAACATCAGCATTGATAGAGTCTACTCTGTCAAATTACAATTTTCTAAGTAAGAGCAGTAAACACAGATGAGGTGGACTTGCAATCTTTCATGACTGAAAAACCTTTAAAAAACATTTGACTTTCGAGTATCTAGCTCTCCAGATAAAGGACCTAATTTGTTCAATGATTTTAGCAACTTTCTTTCTGTAATATATATCGACTATGAGCAATTAATCATTGTGGGGGATTTGAACATCAATACTGACAACCCTCAAGATAGACCAGCAAAAATATTATGTGTTACTCTTCATAACTTCGGCCTGACCCAGCATGTCAATCAATCGACACACCAGGGATGGAGTACTTGAGTCCTGGCCTCAGACTCAGGTCCTGACTTGAGTCACTTTTTAGGGACTTGTGACTTGACTTGAGCAGCACATTGATGCCAGCTTCTACACCTGGCATGCAGCAAGTCCTGGATGGTGAACGATCCTCTGCCCAGCGCAAACATCCGCCTGCAGACCCGCCGCCCACCACACTCATCATCGGAGACTCTCATCAGAAACGTGAGGATGAGAGGAGCCCTTACACTGTGTTTCCCTGGAGCCACTGTCACGGACATTACCGAACAGATCCTGCAGCTCATTGATCCTCACAAATCTGAGTAAAGTTGTGATTCATGCTGGCACCAATTACATTTATAAACAGCAGTCTGAGCTCCTGAAGCGTGATTTTATTCACCTTTTTAATCTTCTAGAAAACACACATGTCTCTGTTTTTATTTCTGGCCCCACTCCCACTATCGGCAGAGCAATTGGCCATTTTAGCAGACTTTAATCCCTTAATACTTGGCTCTCCTCCATCACCGCCGTTCACAATATTGGTTTTATAGACAATTTTAACATTTTTTGGGGCAGGAAGCACCTGTTTGGACCAGATTGGCTCCATCTAAATAGACAAGGCACTTGTACACTGACATTGAGCCTGGCATGTCAAAGCCCCCCCCTGTCAACTACACTGGCCACAGCTGCCCCTGCCCTCTCTGATTCCTCCGCCACATCCTGATGTGCAAATGGTTCCTGCTCCTATGAACTCACCCCTGATTTTAACAGTAACTCACATACTGGACTTGGACCTTGTTCTACCTCATTCATACCTGTTATTATCAGCAGAGAGTGGACTAAAAATCATGAACCGAACAAATGCAATCCAAATAATCTCAAAAAGTTGCCAAAAGCCCCACTTTCAGTAAATCATACAGTCCCTCCATCTCCAATCACTATTAATATGGCACTTTTTAATGTTCGCTCTCTGCTGAACAAAACTTTTATAATAAATGATCTGATTTTAGACCATAATCACTCGCTCCACTACAAGTTAAAAATTTAAAATCTAAAGCTGCAACGCCGTGGAAAAATGAAAACCTCAGAAAAATGAAGAGAAATTGTAGGGCGGCAGAGAGAAAATGGAGGAAAAGTAAAACCACTATGAACCATCAAATATACACAGATCTTCTCAAATTATACAACAATGCAGTAAGAAATTCAAGAAATTCATCCTTCTCCAAAATCATCTCGGAACATAAAAATAATTCCAAAATCCTTTTTTCCACCATTGATAAACTTTTTAACAGAGCTACTACTGCATTTCCTAAAACCCCCTCAAACACTCCTTGTGAGGAGTTCGCAGACCACTTCAGAGGGAAGGTAGACACCATCAGATGTAAGATTTTATCTTCTCAGAGTCACATGGTTTTAGACAAATCTGAGTGTGTGTCTTTACCAGAGGAAACGCTGGACAGTTTTGTCCTGGTAGAAGCTGGGACTCTTGATAAAGTTTTCTCCTCAGTGAGGCCCACCACATGTGTTTTGGACCCGATTCCCACTTCCTTTTTTAAGCAATTTTATGGATCTTTTAGAGATGAGATTTTAACCATGATGAATTGCTCCCTTCAGACTGGGGTCTTTCCTGGCGCCTTTAAAGGGGTGGTAGTGAGGCCCCTGTTGAAGAAGAGCAATTTAGATTTTAATGATTTTAACAATTTTAGACCAGCATCTAACTTACCTATTTTAAGCAAAATGTTAGAAAAAATTGTTTGAATTCAACTTAATGATTTTATTAATGAGCACAATGTCCTGGAGAAATTTCAGTATGGTTTTAGGGTGAACCACAGCACAGAGACGGCCCTTCTAAAGATTTTAAATGATTTTAGATTAAACTATGATGCACAGAAGGTGACAGTGTTGGTTCTACTGGATCTAAGCGCTGCCTTTGATACAGTAGACCACACTATTCTTTTAACCTGTTTAAAACAGATTGGCCTCTGTGGTGCTGTTCACAAATGCCTCACACCCTATCTCACAGACAGGACTTTTATGGTAAGTTTAGATACCTGCTCCTCTAGGGTCCATAGGATTACATGTGGTGTGCCCCAGGGTTCGATTTTAGGCCCAGTGCTTTTAAACCTGTATATGCTCTCTCTTGGCAGCGTCATTAGAAGACATGGAGTCAACTTTCACAGTTATGCTGATGATACACAGCTGTACATCTCCATGTCTCCCGATGACACACGGCCAATGGATGCACTTTTTAACTGCATTTTAGACATTAAATCCTGGATGGCAGAAAACTTGCTCCAGCTCAACCCGGACAAAACTGAAGTTTTAGTCATCAGTCCTGAGGCTCAGAGAGAGAAACTTTTACCAAAACTACAATCACTGTCTTTTAATCCCTCTTTACAAGTGAAGAACCTGGACGTGATTTTTGACTCTGAGCTGACTTTTATTCCTCACATTAAAAATATTACTAAAATAGGTTTTTATCAACTAAAGAACATCGCCAGAGTCCGCCCCATTCTCTCTCGGGCCAATACGGAGACACTGATGCATGCTTTTATCTCCAGTAGAATTGATTACTGTAATGCCCTGCTTTCTGGTCTTCCCAAAAAGAGTATATCAGGTTTACAACTACTACAAAATTCAGCAGCACGTGTCCTGACGAAGACCAGGAGGCGGGAGCACATTACACCGGTCTTAAAATCATTGCATTGGCTCCCCGTACATTTCAGGATCGACTTTAAGGTTCTTTTAATGGTTTTTAAGTGTCTTAATGGTCTTGGGGCTTCTTATCTCTCTGAACTGCTTTTACCATATAAACCTTCGCGGTCTCTGCGCTCCTCTGGCAGCCGTCTCCTTGTCACCCCAAAAGTCAGGACTCACACGCATGGCGAGGCGCCTTTCCAGTTTTATGGCCCTCACCTCTGGAACAGGCTGCCAGAGGACCTCAGGGCTGCAGAGAACCTTCATGTTTTTAAGAGCAGGCTCAAGACTCACCTTTTTAGCCTAGCTTTTAACTGATTATTATTTATTACTGTTTGTTTAATTGCTCTGTATGTTTTATATGATTATATTTTTATCAGTTTTACTATTTAATCTTAGCACATTCATTTACTGTTTATTTTTATACTTTAATTTATCTTAATCCCTGTTCCAGTGTTTCCTCTGTGGGAGCCCTCTGCCCTGGGAGCGGTGGTCGGCTGTGGCTGCCTGGGTGCTCGCCAGGTGGATATTGGGTTGAGGTGGGGGTCTTGGCCTTGCCTCCACTGGGTGCCCTGTGTCGGTGCCTTGGCTGCTGCTGTTGGTCTACCGCTGCCGGGCAGATGGCTCTTCTGATGGCGTTTCCTTGCATGGTTAATCTACACTCGGCCCAATGTCCTTTTTAACTTTTTCTTTTAACTGTGTGTGTGCATGGGAGTTGGGTTGGGGGGTGGGGGGTATAACTGTGACCATGCTTTTAAATCTGTGGGGGAGGGAAGGGAAGGTGGTTTTATATGGGGTCATTTTAATCTGTAAAGCACTTTGTGATGCAACTTCTTGTATGAAAAGCGCTTTATAAATAAAGTTTGATTTGATTTGATTTTATTTGATTTCGATGACTTGCACTTGGACTCACAACATCAGGACTTGAACTTTGACTCGGACATGATAAATTATTATTGTTGGAATTAGCATGTAGCCAATACTAATGTTAGCTTGTTATATTAGGTCAGATTACTGGACAAATTTAATAACTTCCCAAAATCTTTGTAAGTGTGCAGGTGACATGTTGATTATTTATTGTTTTAAATTTTATTTTAAACATTTTATTGTTTTGCACATGCTACTGTGTTAGCTTGGTGCTAGTACGGGGGCATTGAGTGCAATTTATTTTGTTTTTTAAAAAGTAAACCATGTATGGCTGCCATTATTTTAGTCTTAAAATCTATACCCCGCCCTCTTATTTTGGACTTACTCTCAGGTGTAAAAAGTCAATCAAACAGCTACAGCTGATCCAGAACGCTGCTGCTCGCGTTCTCACTAGAACCAGAAAATTAGAGCACATCAACCCAGTTCTAAAGTCCTTACACTGGCTCCCTGTAGCTCAGAGAATCCATCATCCATCCATCCATTCATCTTCTTCTGCTTATCTGGGGTCAGGTCGTGGGGGCAGCAGCTTAAGCAGAGAGACCCAGACTTCCCTCTCCCCAGCCACTTGGGCCAGCTCCTTGGGAGGAATCCCAAGGCGTTCCCTGGCCAGCCGAGAAACATAGTCCCTCCAGCGTGTCCTGTGTCTTCCCCTGGGCCTCCTCCCGGTGGGACCTGCCGGGAACACCTCACCAGGGAGGTGTCCCGGAGGCATCCTGATCAGATGCCCGAGCTACCTTAACTGACCATCATGAGGGAATTTGGAATACATCCACTTCACATCTAAAGATGTCAAAAGAACTGATTCAGGCAAATAATCTTGATTCCTTCCTTTGGATGTTTTATGAATATGTCATCCTGACTAGAAGTCCAAAATTGATCCAGAACTCACAATAAACCATCTAGTTAGTAAATACGTTGGAATTCCCCAATATGAGTGGAAGAATGCACCTGGAAGTTTTTCAAACGATTCAGTGAATCATATTTTTAAATATATATATTTAAAATACCAGCTAAATCTATACATATGATCAGATTGAAATAAAATTGTTTTTCAGCTGTAAATTCCTTGAAATACAAGTTTCAGCTTGTTTGCATTAAGACTGATCATCTTGTCTGTCTTCCACCCAGGTGTCATCCTAATTAGTCACAATGTGAGCAAGTTGAAAGCCTAGTCTCTCAACATGTCCTGGGTCTTCCTCTGGGCCTCTTCCCGGTGAGACATGCCTGTAACACCTCACCAGGGAGGCGTCCAGGGGGCATCCTAACCAGATGCCCGAGCCTCCTCAACTGACTCCTCTCGATAAGGAGGAGCAGTGGTTCTACTCTGAGCCCCTTCTAGATGACCCATATGACCCCATCTCTAAGGGACACCCTGCTGAGGAAACTCATTTCAGCCGCTTGTATTCGTGATCTCATTCTTCCGGTCACTACCCAGGGTTTGTGACCATAGATGAGGGTAGGAACGTAGATCAACTGGTAAATCGAAAGCCTTGCCTTTCGGCTTAGCTCTTTCTTCACCACGACAGACTGGTAAAGCGTCCGCATAACTGCAGATGCCTTACCAATCCCCGTACCAATCTCCCTCTGTATTTTCCCCTCATTTGTGAAAAAGACCCCCAGATAAATAAACTCATCCACTTGGGTAAGGACCTCTTTTTACTTTCTTTAATATAGAAAGTACTCTTACATCAGATCTTCTGTTCTTTCTGTGTCTCTGCTCTGTCTTCTCTAACCCCCAGATGGTCGGGGCAGATGGCCGCTGGTACTGAGCGAGGTTCTACTGAAGGTTTCTTCCTGTTAAAGGGGAGTTTTTCTTGTCCACTGTCGCTACATGCTTGCTTAGTATGAGGGATTGCTGTGGTGGGAGTCTGCATGAACAGGGTGCAACTGCTAGTTAATAACTTGATGCAATCTGCTGGGATTCCTTAGATAGAAACCTTTAAACTGATTGGAATGTTTGTATGATTGTATTGAAATTACTTTTCTTGTAAAGTGCCTTGAGATGACGTATGTTGTGAATCGGCGCTATATAAATAAACTGAATTGAAAAAACTGAATTCAAAGCATGTTGAAGACTTGTCACTTATCAACCCCCAGACTACTCAGGTCTTCCAACTCTAGTCTACTAATCATCCCTAGAATTAGAGCCAAACATGGAGAAGCAGCTTTCAGTTTCTATGCTCCTGCTATCTGGAACATACTTCAAGACCACTGCAAAGCTGCTGAAACGGTGAGTACCTTTAAATCAAAGCTAAGAACCCATCCGTTTAGAGCTACCTTTGAGTAAGTGACTAATAATAGCTGGAATGTCATAGGTTTTTAATGTGTCATATGTTATGCATCTCAAATGTTGTGCTTTATGTTTTTACTGTTGTTTTTATTTCATACCCTAATCACCCAAACCACCTTAAATTGCCTTGTTGTTGAAAATGTGCTATACAAATAAAGTTGCCTTGCCTTAACACCCGCTTTTAAATAAATATAATGGAGCTTCTTCTTTATAATCTAATGATTTTTATTATCAAACATCTTGTGTGGCTGGGCCATGTCTTTGTTGTTTCCCATTTTTACTCATGAAAATGGGAAAAAATAACAATATTTAAGTAAGGTAAATGTAAGCTGATCTTTATAACTCAATAAATGGCTACCCAAAAAAAAGATTCCTTTTTTTAACCTACCCATATGTACATTCAGATGAAGAATTTTAAAGTTTTAAAGAACTGGAACGATGACAAAAAAGACTGGATGAGGACCCACGTTTATGTAGCCTCACAGTGAGAAGAATGATAAAAGCAAGTAAAAATTTTCAAAGCTGACAGTTAGATAATGGAAGCAAAGAGTTGTATCTTGGAGTCGCTCAGTCTTCAATAAAATCATTAAACACTACCTAAATGCAAACGAGGGCTTTGGGAGGCATGCCAAGGAAAACCCTTTATCTCTCTACGTAGGTAAAGTCAGGTAAACATGTGGACTTCGTTAATTCTACTAGGGCTTTAACTGGAACTATCTGCTTTGGTTCAATTAATAAAAATTGAACTTTGTAAACACTCCTGGTGGGTCAGATAGGAAAAAAAAGATTAAATATGTACAATGTATTTCTTTGGCCACAGGAACCGTATGCAGGTAAAATGCCTGCTATATAACATAACACTACCTAAATTATCTGAAAGTCAAGCGATGGCCCTGGATTCACCACTAACAGCGGCTGAACTCCAGGAGGCCCTCCAAGGCATGCCCAATAAAAAGGCTCCAGGCCCAGATGGATTTCCAGCAGAGTTCTATAAAGAATTCCGGAATATTCTGGCACCAACATTCCACAGAATGCTGCAGGAAACCAATTAAAATGGCCGACTCCCACCAAATATGAATTCTGCCTGCATTAGTCTTCTACTAAAATCAGGTAAAGACCCTTTGTTTCCTACCAGCTATCTTCCCATATCCCTTATTAATGTTGATCTTAAAATAATCTGCAAAGCCCTCGCAAAAAGGATAGAGAAAGTAACCCCTCTTATAATACATCCTGATCAAACTGGTTTTATTAAAGGGAGACATTCATCCACAAATTCACGTAGATTAATAGATTTAATAGATTTTTCTTACTGTAAAAACATTAAAACTAATATATTATCTTTAGATGCAGAAAAAGCATTTGATAGAGTTAACTGGAAATTCTTATTTGTAACCTTACATAAATTTGGCTTTGGAAATTCTTTTATAAACTGGTTGAAAATATTATACATTTCACCAACAGCATGTATCAGGACTAATAACCAAACATCATCTAGGTTTTATCTTCAGAGAGGTACCAGGCAGGGATGTCCTCTCTCTCCCTCCCTGTTCGCTATTTTTATTGAACCACTAGCTGCAGCAATCAGGCAAACTCACAATATTAAAGGCATAAAATGCAATAATATAGAACATAAAATCAGTCTTTATGCAGATGATGTATTACTTTTTCTCCAGCATTCACAAACCTCTTTCTCTCAGGTAATCGGGTTGATAAACTCTTACTCAAATTTTTCAGATTATTCTATAAATTGGTTAAAATCTACAGTTCTTCCAATCAATTGCTCTGTCCAGAATCCAACTAATACACAACTGCAGTCAGGGAACATTACCTATTTAGGTATCAATGTCTCACCAAGACTGGCAGATTTAATAACGCTAAACTACATCCCACTTTTAAAAAAAGTGGAAGATGATCTTGCTAGATGGAAATCCCTACCCATATCACTTTTGGGAAGGGTTGCTTCAATAAAAATGATGGTTTTGCCCAGAATCAACTACTTATTCTCAATGATTGGAAGTAAACCATCACTAGACTGGTTTAGATCTCTGGACTCCTCTATCTCTACATTTCTTTGGAAAGATAAACCCCCACGTATCATCTTAAAAACACTGCAGAAGACCAAAGAAAAAGGAGGTCTAGATCTACCAAACTTCCATCATTATTTCTTAGCCAACAGGCTCCAATACATCTCAAGATGGTTAAAACATAGCTACCTAGACGAGTCCTGGATAGATGTAGAACAGACACTATGTAATAAGATAAAACTTTCAGACCTACCATTTATTAGCTCAAATATAAAACAATATGAATGCTTTAAAAGCATAAATATCAGCTCCTCTCTGAAAGCATGGTGGGAGTTTCTAAAAATTACAGAGTCCACAATAATCCCATGCAGACGTACACCCATCTGGAATAACCCCGACATCTTGCAAAAAAAATTTATGGTGTTTAAGGATATATTCTTGGGCTGAGGTTATCATTACTAGAGCTTGATTAATCAGTACCATTTTTCTGTGACATTGTTGTTGTATTTTTATATTTATTTTTGTGTGATGTGGTTGTGTAATTCTTAGTTCACAATGTTTGTTTTGTTTTGTCGATGTTCCTTTTTTCGTGTTTTGTTTTGTTTTTCCCCCTCTCTCTACCGTCCTGTGGGTATGGAGGCAGACTTCAATGTCTTCCAGTGTTTTCTTTGTTCCCCTTCCTCTCTTGTATTTTCAACTCACCCTCTCTCTTGACTTTTTGTTTCCTACCTCTCTTCTTCATCTTCCTTCTTTCTTCTCCTTAATTTTCCGTCTCCGTGTTCATGACATCAGGAAATAAAAACCCCAACAATTCTTAATAAAGATTTTTCACACATATATCAAGTGGAGTACTATAGCAAAAGCTGTACTGCTCCGCTTGTGAAAGTAAATCTGTTGGGCTTCTACTTGGTACTCAGACACCAATTCTGAGCTCCACACTGCCAAACAGGACACGTAAAAAAAAATAAAAAATAAAAATGCCTTCTATATCGAGTTTATGTCTGGAGACTGATTTATCCAGTCCAAATCCTTCCACTTGTCTTTGGTAACCTTCTTTGTTGTTTTAGCTATGTTTTTTATTATTATCTTGCTGCATATTTTAGGCTGTTTGAATCAGTTTGGTTGCATCTTTCTTGATACAGGCAGACATTTATTTCCTATAATTTCAGAATTCATTTTGTTGCTGCCATCATCCATTGTGTCATCAGAATAGATTACAGTACTATTTCCAAAGAAAGCTAAAAACTATCTAAGCCCAAGCCATGAAACATGGTTCCAAACATGTAACTGTTTGGAATAATGAGCAGGTTGTTCTTACTTGTATTTGTTTCTGCTGGTGTATTCTCTGTACATTTGTCCATTATATTTTCTGCCAACAGTAGATTGTGATCCTTTACTCTTGCTGTCTGGATATTACTGCTGTTACTACCAGTTTCAAGGGGTCTCTCGAAAGATCTCAAGATCTCTTTAATTGCTGAGGTTTAACTTGGCCTATGTGTTTATGTCTGTAACTTAGTACGCCAGTGGTTTCTCTCTACTTCAGGACATTTAAAATGGTTTTACTCGCCAATACTTGCTCAATGGCTCTCATTGATTTTTCACTTTCCACTTCACTTAGCTTTACAGCTGCTTGTTTTTCAACCATAGACAGCTTTCTGTTTTTCATGTTGGTCACACCTCTGACTAAAACAGCAGTATGTAAAGGCAAAACCAAACTGAAAGTAGACACTCGGCACCGTTTCTTATCAGAATATTCCATTTAATATGACACACCCCCAAGGCCGCCTTAATGCACGGGCCAACCGGGGCGGTGGCCAGGGGCCTATGATGCTCAGGGGGCCTATCATTTCAGGAAAAAAAAAACCCCAAAAGAAAAGTTTAATTACTTGCCAGGTTTTCTGTCAATCATCGTATATGCTAATTTAATGCTGCTGATCGATCCAAATTACAAGTGACCTACTTCACCCACGTGACCTCTAAAGTTCCCATTGCACCATGAGCTCACCAATCAAACAATTGAGACAATTTCAGGGCGTGGTCATCTGGATGTAAAGAAATGTGGAAAAATGTCGGGGAAGAAATTTGAGAGCAGTGCTCAGAAAAGAAAAGCAATTCGTGAGAAGGAGCTTCGAGACAAAGAAATAAGAAAGAAAATGCCTAAGCTGACAGAATTATTTAAGTCAGCTAAAAAAGTAGGACATTGCTCGCTCTCTGACACACCGGGCAGAGAGGAGGATGCTGCAGCAGCAGCAGCACCTGTAGCAAAGGAGCAGCCCGCGGAGCAGGGAACCTACCGCAGGTGAGGAGGCGCAGCGGGAGATTTCTACTGCAGGTTTTAGTTTTTTCACTTTTTCTTTTCCAAATACAAACTGGATATTTTAGTTATTCTGGAAATACAGTCATATCACAGTGGATTATTATTTTCAGCAAGGAAAAAACAAAGGTCAGAAAAAATTTATGCTCTTGTTTTTCAAATGCTGTACGTATTTTTGGGCTTATTTTGCTGCTCATTTGCTGAAATTTGCACGTAGCGTGATGAAACTTTCAGCTTTAGAGTCTGTGAGATGCTGGCTTTCAGGGAAGGCAAAGTTTGCTCGGTTTTGTTCAGCAGGGTGACCGACAGGTTCGGTTGAATGTGTTCATGTAAAAATCGCAAAATATCACAACTGCTCATTTAATTGCTTGCTATGTTTTCTGGTTTTGGAGGTCACAAAAAATATTTATATGGGTCTTTAGCTGAGATTCTGATGTTTATAATGATAGGACATGCTTAGCAATCAGTGACCACAGGTCAACTAAATTCGGACATTCTCTCCACCCTTCCCCCACACTGACCCAGGGGCGGGGCTGTGGGGTGGAACAGGTTAAATGTATATCAATAAGCACTTGCTGACACATTGGCCATATTGCTGTTCATGGTGCTGAAAGGAGTGTGTGTGTGTGTGTGTGTGTGTGTGTGTGTGTGTGTGTGTGTGTGTGTGTGTGTGTGTGTGTGTGTGTATGATGCACAACATCCTGTTCTCAGCTGCTTTTGAGTAGGTTTTTATTCTAAGTTATAAATCTGCACGGTTTCTTTTAACATAGATTTTATTTTTCATTTTAAATCATGCTTTTTATTCCTGTCCTTTTGCTTTTTCTACACCCTGCTGTAATGCTTTTGATGTTTTATGTAAAGCACTTTGATATGTCCTGTAACATGAATTGTGTTATACAAATAAACTTGCCTTGCCTTGCCTTCTTTAAAGAGAAGGCCGTTGCACTGACTTGTAAGCTGCTGTTCTTTGTTCTTTCTCCCTATT
The DNA here is from genome assembly GCA_963556495.2 of Valencia hispanica. Lineage (NCBI taxonomy): Eukaryota > Metazoa > Chordata > Actinopteri > Cyprinodontiformes > Valenciidae > Valencia > Valencia hispanica. The sequence goes on along the minus strand of OY747713.1, from coordinate 10,966,562 downwards.
TGATGTTTATGCAGAGGTGATAGTGGTATTCACTACTTTGTTATATGTTTTATGGTGTTCAATACAAACATAAAATAGATATGTTGGCTTTGATAATATATTTTCAATTTTCAGCATGTCTATTTATCTATGATATATAGATAGTGTTTCTATCTATACACATATACAGTGGCTTGCAAAAGTATTCAGCCCCCTTGAACTTTTCCACATTTTGTCACATTACAGCCACAAGCATGAATCAATTTTATTGGAATTCCACGTGCAAGACCAATACAAAGTAGTGTACACGTGAGAAGTGGAACGAAAATCATACATGATTCCAAACATTTTTCACAAATAACTGAAAAGTGGGGTGTGCGTAATTATTCAGCCCCCTAAATCAAAACTTTGTAGAACCACCTTTTGCTGCAATTACAGCTGCCAGTCTTTTAGGGTATGTCTCTACCAGCTTTGCACATCTACAGACTGAAATTCTTGCCCATTCTTCTTTGCAAAACAGCTCCAGCTCAGTCAGATTAGATGGACAGCATTTGTGAACAGCAGTTTTCAGATCTTGCCACATATTCTCAATTGGATTTAGATCTGGACTTTGACTGGGTCATTCTAACACATGGAAATGTTTTGTTTTAAACCATTCCATTGTTGTCCTGGCTTTATGTTTAGGGTCATTGTCCTGCTGGAAGGTGAACCTCCGCCCCAGTCTCACGTCTTTTGCAGACTCCAAGAGGTTTTCTTCCAAGATTGCCCTGTATTTGGCTCCATCCATCTTCCAATCAACTCTGACCAGCTTCCCCGTCCCTGCTGAAGAGAAGCACCCCCAGAGCATGATGCTGCCACCACCATATTTGACAGTGTGGATGGTGTGTTCAGAGTGATGTGCAGTGTTAGTTTTCCGCCACACAGCGTTTTGCATTTTGGCCAAAAAGTTCCATTTTGGTCTCATCTGACCAGAGCACCTTCTTCCACATGTTTGCTGTGTCCCCCTCATCGCTTGTAGCAAACGGGACTTCTTATGGTTTTCTTTTAACAATGGCTTTCTTCTTGCGACTCTTCCATAAAGGCCAACTTTGTGCAGTGCACAACTAATAGTTGTCCTATGGACAGATTCCCCCACCTGAGCTGTAGATCTCTGCAGCTCGTCCAGAGTTGCCATGGGCCTCTTGGCTGCATTTCTGATCAGCGCTGTCCTTGTTCGGCCTGAGTTTAGGTGGACGGCCTTGTCTTGGTAGTTTTACAGTTGTGCCATACTCCTACCATTTCTGAATGATCGCTTGAACAGTGCTCCGTGGGATGTTCAAGGCTTGGGAAATCTTTTTGTAGCCTAAGTCTGCTTTAAATTTCTCAATAACTTTATCCCTGACCTGTCTGGTGTGTTCTTTGGACTTCATGGTGTTGTTGCTCCCAACATTCTCTTAGACAACCTCTGAGGCCATCACAGGGCAGCTGTATTTGTACTGACATTAGATTACACACAGGTGCACTCTATTTAGTCATTAGCACTCATCAGGCAATGTCTATGGGTAACTGACTGCACTCAGACTAAAGGGGGCTGAATAATTACGCACACCCCACTTTTCAGTTATTTATTTGTATCATAAAAATATATAGCAGCCGCACACTCAAATACTGTACAATATAAATTTTTGTGCGGCTGCTATATATTTTTATGATTCCAATGGTGATTAAATTCAGCAGCACCTTACAATAAGATTTTGACGGATGGCGGTGGCCTTTTCCATTTTTGCACTCCAGTTATTTATTTGTAAAAAATGTTTGGAATCATGACTGATTTTTGTTCCACTTCTCACGTGTACACCACTTTGTTTTGGTCTTTCACGTGGAATTCCAATAAAATTGATTCACGTTTGTGGCTGTAATGTGACAAAATGTGGAAAAGTTCAAGGGGGCCGAATACTTTTGCAAGCTACTGTATAGGAGCCATATACAGGTCCTTCTCAAAAAATTAGCATATTGTGATAAAGTTCATTATTTTCCATAATGTAATGATAAAAATTTAACTTTCATATATTTTAGATTCATTGCACACCAACTGAAATATTTCAGGTCTTTAATTGTTTTAAAACTGATGATTTTGGCATACAGCTCATGAAAACCCAAAATTCCTATTTCAAAAAATTAGCATATCATGAAAAGGTTCTCTAAACAAGCTATTAACCTAATCATCTGAATCAACTAATTAACTCTAAACACCTGCAAAAGATTCCTGAGGCTTTTAAAAACTCCCACCTGGTTCATTACTCAAAACCGCAATCATGGGTAATGCCGACCTGACTGCTGCCCAGAAGGCCATCATTGACACCCTCAAGCAAGAGGGTAAGACACAGAAAGAAATTTCTGAACGAATACGCTGTTCCCAGAGTGCTGTATCAAGGCACCTCAGTGGGAAGTCTGTGGGAAGGAAAAAGTGTGGCAGAAAACGCTTCACAACGAGAAGAGGTGACCGGACCCTGAGGAAGATTGTGGAGAAGGACCGATTCCAGACCTTGGGGGACCTGCAGAAGCAGTGGACTGAGTCTGGAGTAGAAACACCCAGAGCCACCGTGCACAGGCGTGTGCAGGAAATGGGCTACAGGTGCCGCATTCCCCAGGTCAAGCCACTTTTGAACCAGAAACAGCGGCAGAAGCGCCTGACCTGGGCTACAGAGAAGCAGCACTGGACTGTTGCTCAGTGGTCCAAAGTACTTGCATGTCATTCGGAAATCAAGGTGCCAGAGTCTGGAGGAAGACTGGGGAGGAGGAAATGCCAAAATGCCTGAAGGCCAGTGTCAAGTACCCACAGTCAGTGATGGTCTGGGGTGCCATGTCAGCTGCTGGTGTTGGTCCACTGTGTTTTATCAAGGGCAGGGTCAATGCAGCTAGCTATCAGGAGATTTTGGAGCACTTCATGCTTCCATCTGCTGAAAAGCTTTAAGGAGATAAAGATTTCATTTTTCAGCACGACCTGGCACCTGCTCACAGTGCCAAAACCACTGGTAAATGGTTTACTGACCATGGTATTACTGTGCTCAATTGGCCTGCCAACTCTCCTGACCTGAAACCCATAGAGAATCTGTGGGATATTGTGAAGAGGACGTTGAGAGACGCAAGACCCAACACTCTGGATGAGCTTCAGGCCGCTATCGAAGCATCCTGGGCCTCCATAACACCTCAGCAGTGCCACAGGCTGATTGCCTCCATGCCACGCCGCATTGAAGCAGTCATTTCTGCAAAAGGATTCCCAACCAAGTATTGAGTGCATAACTGAAAATAATTATTTGAAGGTTGACTTTTTTTTATATTAAAAACACTTTTCTTTTATTGGTCGGATGAAATATGATACTTTTTTGTTTTTGAGATAGGAATTTTGGGTTTTCATGAGATGCATGCCAATATCATCCGTTTTAAAACAATAAAAGACCTGAAATTTTTCAGTTGGTGTGCAATGAATCTAAAATATATGAAAGTTTAATTTTTATCATTACATTATGGAAAATAATGAACTTTATCACAATATGCTAATTTTTTGAGAAGGACCTGTATAACACACACATATAAAGGGCCGTGGGTGGGGGGGCCTACTGAGCCTCTCAGCCCCGGGGCCTATCAGTTGGTTAAGGTGGCCCTGCACACCACATTTAATATGACAACAAAATCAAATGTTCCAACTTTTTGCTTGAGTAAATATGCGGTGTTCCCTTTTGCTTTCTTCTGAGATGGATGTCAGATCCAGATGTTAATACTGGGAAATAAAAGCTGAAATGTTGCTCTCTTGTCTGATATCCATCTATGGATGTCAAACTCAAAAGTTTGCAGTCTATCACAAAAAAAAATAAAAACCATTTGGCCTTGCTGATTTAGGCAAGGCAAGGCAATTTGTTTAGCACATTTTCAACAACAAGGTAATTCAAGCTCATTTACATGATTAAGGGGTAAAATAAAAATAGCATTAATACTTGAATACTTTTTAAGATAAATATGTGGCCATGTCTAAGCAAACATGACTCACTAGACACATAATCAACCTGCTTCCATGGCAAATCTCAGTCCATAGATCTAAATGCAATAGAAAACCAGTGGGTGAGCCAGAGAGGAGCACACCTCAGGACCCAGGACACTGGAGGATGAAGAAAGACTGAGCAAAATATGAATCGTCTAAAATCCCTCTTTCCTTATGCTCTAGAACAGTGGTTCCCAACCTTTTCCTTCAGGACACCCTTAATTGTTTCAAAGAAAAACCGGGACCCCCCAACCCCAACTTGCATACACACAATAAAAGTGATTAATTACAAACTTTTGTTTGCAAAAGTTAAACAGCAGTTGTAGGTTTTTGATCTTAATCTGATTGTTATAGGCTGTGCAGACAATTTTCTATTTTTTAATTATTTTTGTGGGGGGGATTTTATAAATGTAATATTTACAAATATAATTTTGGTAACCTCACAACCTTAGCACAGATAAAATTCTGTGGACCCCCTGTGACCACTGTTTGCTTTTTTTCAACATTTAAAATTATACAATAAAAATACTTATAAATTTTGTAAATGTACACTGCCAAACAGAAACTGGGGCAGCAATACGATGGCTCAAAATATCTTCAAACTTTTCATATTTGATCACTTTAAATTTGTTTTTTTTACAGAAAACTGAATGACAAGGACGTTAACAAAAATAGAAGTTATTTTGAACAATACTAAACAAGATGAACATCTGTCTGAAGCTCTGCATTTTTCTCACAGGTCATCTATCAAGGCTACATCTTTGTGCTTCTGTTAAAACTGTATAGTCATGTTGTCTACATGTGTAGACAGTGTTGTCTAACTAAGGGACCGAGATGTTTATATAAAAAGGGAAAGGACAATTGGTCTGTAGATTGAAAGAGATGGGTCTGAAACTACTACTTTGAGAAAATAGATGTAGAAGAAGTAGATTCCAGAGATGAACAATATCTACAGCATCAAACAACATTCATATTCAGTATAGCTGTCATCTTGTATGGCAGTGTAAAGTCTTCAGATTTCTACAAAGTGTTGGAGAAAAAAATGATAGAGCCAAATGGTAGACAATTTTGATGACGAAGTCATCCAATGAAGCAGGACAAAAATAATTTTAAAAAGACAGTTTTTAATACTCACAGAATTATGATGACAACACTGGTAGCTGATATCAAAGGATTTCCTTGGATAACTGGGGCCACTTTAATCTTGGTGAGGTCCAGGATGGAGCGTATGATCCACAAGGAGGGGAGCAGGGAAAAAAAGCTTCAAGAGAGAAGAGGAAATTTAAAAAAGAGGTAGCACAGCTTTGGGCATCCTTGGCAGAAGCCTCTGGGTGTCTGAGATTGAGGAAGGAAATAAAGTCTGCTCTGTCCTCCACGGATTCAGCACCTCGCTGCTTCCCTTCTATGTGTATCAGTTCCTCTCTTGCTTTTATCTCAGGCTTAATACGGAGATAGAGGAAGCTGTAGGGAAACTTCCAGAAAGGACAAGTCCATGCTGGGATTATAAATCTTGTGGGAAGGATGGAAAATAGGTTTAAAGAGATGAGGGAGATAGAAAAAAAACAAGTCCTTGTATATTTCCTAAGGAAAACACAGTGTTTTTTCTCCCTCTTTTCCTGTTTTCTCTTGAGGAACCTCCACCACTTAAAACTCTTGTTTGGAGATGAGACACTCACAGGGGCAGAAACAAACTCAATTAGAGATGGACGGAGATAATGGTGTGTATCGGTGGCACCTGCTCAGTCTCCTCTCTTTCTGTCTGACTGCTTTTCCACCTGACTGCCAAGATTAAGGCATATAATCAAATTCTCCTAATTGGCCCTGATTGTGGCAGCCAGCCAGGAGTTTCTCCTCTCTCTTGCTCTCTCTCTGTGATAGTATGCTTCACGCAGCACAAAGAATGACAATGAGTCCTGGTCCTGTCAGTCAAGGCTCTGGGCTCCTGCAGTCAATCGTTCCCACTGACTCAAAGCTAGTTATTATCTTAGTGTGTTGGCACCTTGATCTGGCCATATCCTCTTCTGCCTTCTGATACTCCCTTTTATTGAATACCAAGATGACCGACTGGTTCTCTCTCACCCTCTGCTTTCTCTTGCTATTGTTTTGGTCTCCGTCCCCTTTTTCTACCTTTGTGTTTACATCTAATCACTCCTGCTCTTCTTGTGTCTAATCCACAACTAGATCAGTTGTAGTTAATTGGTTTCAGGTGTCTCTAGCAGCCGTGGAAAAGGAAAGAGCTGAAGAAGGTGGCAGGGAGATATTCTTGCCTCTGTCACCATTAATTAAAAAGATGATTACTCAGAGAAAAAAAAAAATTAAGATGTAAATAGGAAGTGCACAGGCTGATAATAACCTAGTGGCACTTTATAAGACTCCTCTCAGCTGATTGACTCAGTATTGTGTTTCAGCTCGTTAAAAATAGCTGTTTGGTAGAAAAGTTTCTTGGTTTCCTCAGCTTGATGTGGCTACATGGTAGGATGAGACACATGTCACCTCCTGTGACTCAACATTGTGGGGATCCTCGTAGGAAAGGTGTCCAATATTTTAGTTTTTCTCAATTACATTTCATCAGCTGTGTCACGGCTCAGGGTTGGTCTCAGTTAAAATGTTTCTCTTCTCAGAATTCAAACAGGATCCAGGAAAAAAGAAAATTCACCAGAGGAGGGTTTTTTTCAAAACAGCAGCAATCTTTTTTTCTACTTTTCTTTTCTCTTTAGGGTGTCCTCAAAGAAACAGCTGGAGACTATTGAGTCTTTGAACAGATAGAGTCAACATGGATCTGCCAAAGAAGATGTGTGGGCTGGCTGAGTGGTAGCAGGTATCAACTGTGGTTGGACGCCTAGGCAGTGGAGTCCACCCAAAGTTTCAGGCTTCTGGCATGCTGGGTGATGAGATTCAGTGGCAACTGCAATGACAAGAACACAGAAGCAAAACCATGAGATTAACATTATTGCCTATTTTAAGTCAAAATACTAATATTTATTTTTCTTTTTGAAGTGAAAAAGTGTGAGTGACAGAAAATGCCTCCTGATCCCAATGTGTAGGAAAGAACTGTTGGCAATTCGAGTAAGGATCTCCGACATCATTTTTTCTTAAAAAAAAAAAAGAAAAATCCAAACTTTAAGGAAACTTTTTTAGGGGGTAGAAGACACCGTATTAAGAAATAACTTTTTTTTTTAAATCAATACTGGGACAATTGTCGGTACACCTGGGGTTTACATTTTGTACAACTCCCTTTGGCCAAAGTACAAATGAGTCATCTCCTATAACATTTGACGGTGTTGTAGTATACAAAAAGGTTGACATTTGGTTGCTGACACACAAAAGTCTGAAAATTGCATAAGTGACTTTCTATGCCAAGTTTGGGATTTATAGAAAACAACATGGGTGAAAATGTTCGCAACTTTAAGCACGCTAAGGACCTTGCTCACTCACATATTGGACACCAAAGATACTGGCAGTGCACCCGGTGAGATGGCAAAATTGTGAATTTAAGCCATATTTTCCGACTTGAGGAGCCCCCACCCCATCTCTGAACTGGGAATCAAAATGAGAATCTGAATGAAACTATGTTGCATTTAAGAATTGTATCGCAGTGTGTTCATATATATAGGTCTTCAGATACAGCAATTGCACTTTGTGTGAAGTACAAATATAAGCACTGCTGTGACACTCCTACATAATACTGCACAATGGATGTGCTGGCGCTCATTGAAGCATCTGGCAGCATCTGGATGGGGGGAGCCGATGTAGATTCCCTTAAATAGTCCTATTAGATCTATGTGCTAAACTGGGCCAGTTGTTAGATATATCGACCCGCTGGAACTGTGCATCCCGTCCCCCAACCCTCAGGCTATCTAGGCTATATCTAGGAGGGCTGAAACTTATTACACTCTGCTGTAATTTAGTGTTTATCTGTTTTAATTTGCTTTTATTCCACATTTGTTTTTGCCACAAGAAATAATCATATCATCCAAGCTTTATTTGTTTTATTGCTTGTGCTACTGCTTTTATTTTTTGATGTTAATCTTTTTACTCTTGTCTTGTTACATATTTTATTACTTCTAACTATATTTTTGTCTTATTGTGAAGAACTTTGGTCGCCTTTTGGCTGAGTAAAGCTGCATATAGAGTAGGGATGGGCATAATTAATCGACGATCGATTAATTGATCATTAAGAATTTAATCGATAAAAAAAAATTTGCCGATCAATTAATGCATGTTCTGTTGCGTAGTGTGAATTTTGAAGGAATGCAATTAATTTTGCTATGTGGCAGTAATTAAACACTTTACCACATGAGGGTGATGATTGAAAATAAAACACACAGGTTGACTCAGTTTCTTGCCAGTTTCTGTGTATTTCAAAAGTAGCATTGACATGAGGAGGTCGCAGCAAAGTGTGGCGTGGGACCACTTTGACTAAAAAAAACAAACAAACAAAAAAGTCTCGGTTCACTGCCAACACTGCGAAGCTGTGTATTTACTTGAACACACTTCCAACCCTGGTTAGAAGCTGAGCATCCTGCTCTTGGTCTCAATCTGGCATCAAGTCGGTGTTAGCACGGAGGAGCCGAGATGCACAACGAGCAGAGAAACTTACTCACCGATTACTTGCTGAGGGAGGCTCCGCCACCCCTGGGTTGCAACCCTACAGACTGGTGGGAAATGAATTAAACAAGATTCCAGAGGCTTGCCATGTTAGCACTGAGGTATGTGTATCACAGCGACGTCTGTCCCCTCACAGCAGGTGATCTCAGCGCTGCAGGTCAGACGCGACAGCAGCCTGGTCTGCTTTCGTTTCTGACCGCAGCACATGTTAACATGTCCATCTTTCTCAACAAAAATCAGTAGACTGGTGCAAAACTTGTATATTTTGTTTTGTTGTTGTCTTTTTTACTCTGTTAATGAGCCTAATTCATTGTTAGGTACGCTGATCTCTCTCATCCTCTTTCTCAACTCTTTTTGCCAAATGTAACACAAAAATATCAGACCTATAAGTATTTTTTTTAATATTAAGTTATTAACATGATTTCTTTTTTTTCTTTTTTTTTTTCTTTTTGGAGAAGAAAAAAATATGAGCGTCAGTTGTGTTAATGAGTACCATCTTTTAGCTGTCGGCTCCGCTGCTTATAGCGCATATTTTCTTTGTGCAACTATCGTGAATTTCTCGGTATTCTCACTGCATTTTAATATAGCCTATGAACACTAAATGTTTAATATAAAAATATCAATGATTAATCGAAAATCGATGGGTAATTCTCCCGATGATCGATGAAGACAGTTTAATCGAATGCCCATCCCTAATATAGAGAAACCTTGATTGACTGAAATAAAATGGCTTGCCGTGCCTACATGTAACTCCTTCAGTCTCTGTGGAATTACATTTTATCCAGCTCTCAGTTGGCATGGTTACCTGTGAAACGCCCCATATCAGCCGGTTTAAATCTATGCAGAACTTTATTAACTTGGCACTTTCCATTGACCATTTATGGCAAAAAGTAGGTGAGTAGGGAGTGGGATATGAAATCACCTGAACACATTTCTAGGGAAAGTTTGATTTATTAAGCGGAAACACTCAAAGTGTGATAGATCTGAAACTTACTTAGTGTAAGTAATTTGTTTTTGCTTAGCTTAAGTACGGTTTTAGTAAGGATTCTACACTGTTAGGACACATGCATCCATTGGGTGGTGCTAATCCACATTCTAGCTCCAACAGGAGAAGAAGAGAACCAGAGCTTTTAAGGGCTCTCTCCGCCGGCCTACGTTCTCATCCGCTTAGCCTTTGGGCCAGCCTTGTGCGAGGAGAGACCCCAGGAGAGACCCCAGGAAATCCTTCCTTCGCTGGTGAGGGGAAAGGACGGACAAAGACTGCTGATCAATCAGGTGAATCGCAAACCACAGATGGGACAAACCCCACTGTTCTGCCCTGAGCCCTGCAGAAGGTTTCTGAAATAATGACACTGCCGTGAGGAAGGGAGCCGTTGACAAGCTGCTGCATGCCGCAGAGCCGCATGACGCATCCAGACGGAAGTCAATTCCTCCCACCGTGACAAAGCCTATGTGGGATGAATGCTGTCCTGGAAAGTTGCGGAAAAAGGTACTGTCAGTGAAGGAAGTTGGAGCTGATCGCTGTTTAGCCAAGACGGAGAGGACGACCAGACGTCCCAGCTAAAGGCTGCTACCTGCGCTCCAACAGCCAAAAGGCCTCCCACTGCTAACCTACCGCAGCAATTGTTACCCTGCCGGCTAACGTTGTTTGAGCTTTCCACGCGCTACGTCCAGCCGGAGAAACCCCGCCCCGTCGGGTGAAAAGAAGGGCCTGCCCACTCCCCAAGCACAAAGGAGGCTTGGGTTTCAGTGAAGGGCCCCTCCCGGGGCCGGCACAGAGGGAGAGTGGAACCCCAGGACCTGAACTAAGGAGCACTGGGTGATAAATAATGGGAATCGTGGGATAAAAAAATTAAAAAAATAATAATAAAGGCCTCCCACTGCTAACCGACCGCAGCAATTGTTACCCTGCCGGCTAACGTTGTTTGAGCTTTCCCGATCATCAACGGAGCAACCTGAAGAACTTTAACCGTTCAATAAGGTTTGTCTGGGCAGAGGCGAGATTAGTTTAGGATAAACAAGATTTGGGGGTTAATTGTTTTTACTGTGATTTGTTACCTTGTGTAGGATTTCATTTATTGTTTAGGTACAAACAGGTCATTCAGCCTGGAGTTTTAAACAGTGATTTTTGAGGTATCCGATGGAAAGTCATTTTATATCCTGCAACCTGAGTGACTCAGTCTGACAGGATTTTTATTTTCTTTGTTTGGTGTTTAATAAATGAACGAGGGCAGCTTTAAGCAGCTCCACGTCAGTTAGCTGTAGGCTACATGCTCGAGCGAACCATGTGGGCCCGCCTTTGACTCCTCCGCTTCATGAACAAAATAGAATTAATTCCCCATAAAGTTCATGATTTCTAATTCAGGAAATGGTTTAATAAAACATTACTTATTCAAAATAATGTGTTGTCTTCACTTCTGCTTTGTATTGTGAATGGGTGGTTTGGAAACAACCCAAAAGGTGCTAATTAGTTTTAAACTAACCACAATTAGTTTAAAACTAATTTAGTTTCATTCCTAAACCTCTTCAATACAAGCCTTAGTTTTAAGCAACACATTCATATTGAAATGTGACATCACTATCAATTTATTGGTTATTGTTTCTACTTCTTTGCATTTTTATCACTTTTACTGTTTAGTTTTGGGTGTTAGTTTCATTATTATTATTTTTGTTAGTGGTTTAGTTGTGTGTTACTAGCTTAGTGAGTTTTTTGATTAAAGCATTTTAACTAAAAGTTGAATTCTTTTTGTACTAAACTCTTGCATTTTGGAAAACCGTTTGTTATTTAACCTACATGTGTAGTAACTTGCTTTTCAAAGAACGCCAAGAAGGTATTCCTTCATCTATTTTTTTATTATCTCAGCCTTATAAGGCAGGTAATCATAAACATAAACTGTTTGGCTATTGATATCCCTGGAATCCAGGTGGTGCCCCAAACTTGGTAATTTTTACATAAAATTATTAATCTTATTAATAATTGACTTAAGCAATTATTTATAATTATTCATAGCCAAAACCTACCTATCTGTGGCACAACAACACAAAGTTTTATAAATAAGACACCGGCTCATTAGATTGTACAGAATCACAAGGCCCTCCCTGATGCCATCTCCTCTTCTGCTCAAGTCACAGGTTTTCTATAGGATTTATGTATTTGGAATGAGTAGGCCAATGGAAGCAGGTTCATTTTATGTCTGGTGAACCATATCTGTAATGTTTTGGCCATATGTTTTTTGAAACATTATCTTACCATAATAGGTTTCAAAAACAATAAAAATTTTCTTCTGGCTGAGGCCACCAGATATTTATTCAGAATGTCCTAAGAGCTCACTACATCATTTTCTCCTACAAGATCCTCAGGGTCTTTGGAAGAGAGCTAACATCATCACAGATCCCCCACCATATTTATCTGTGGGCACTAGGTACTTTGTCTTATGTATATGTTGATGTGACAGAAAATGCTTTCTCATAGCATCTAATGGATGCTATGGAGCGCTGGCAACCTCAAGATGCCAGTCTTTGCTGCAGTTTTCCAACAATAAGATTATTTTAACTCCTTCAGAATGCAGCTTACTATGATTTGTGCTTTGCTAAATATCTTCCCTAGTCTGGTTGTGCTTAAAAGAAATGGGCATCTGTGTTACTTCACATTTACACCTCAGGAAAATAGAATGTAATGGATTACTTTTTAAAACTTAATAGAATCTCTGACGATTTAAAAACTAAAGTAAATTTAGAAATGTTTCAGCTGCATTTATTTTAAAATAATGGTTATGTTAAGAACACCAACTTTGTTCTTAACATGGATTTATTTTTCCACCATGAATAAATGTACTCAAATTAAACAGATCTGTCCATCCTTTTTAGTGTGAGATTATGCTACGGCAATAAAAGATTAATGTAATTTTAAAATTTTATACAAATCTTTATCAAGGATGCCAACACATGTATCCACATCTGTATATAAACATAGCACAAAAGGTTAGGAAATTTACGTTTACTATGTTTTAATAATGGGTACTGGCGATAAACCTCATACAATTGGAAAACGTGTTTAAACGGTGCCCCATTTGCACAAAACAAAATGGGTTCAGAGGCCCTGCTGAGTATGTGGGTTGCACCCAATAAAAACGTGCCAAATTCTCTTTGCCAATACAACCAAAAAAAGTGTCGATAGGAAAATAAAAAATATTGTTGGGAATTAGCACATGGTATTTGGCAAGGTTTTCATGGGAGCAACCAACATACTCAAGTATGCTGCTAAATCCACAGAAGTGACAACCATGCCCCCTCTCAAATCCATCCTGATATGCAAACAGAGGATTCCAAGGCACCAAACAGTTTGTCACAACGTTTATTTTGGTATGCACATTGTAAATTTCAACATGATCGTTACTTAATTAGAAATCTGATTTAGAATTTACAAGTTTCCCAAATTTGTGCATTGCATTTAAGGGAATACATTTGATTTTACAGTGTGGGGAAACATGATTGGAGATTAAAAAAAGTATTAAAAATGATACAGTTTTAAATATAACACTTTATATGAAGCAGGCAGAAAAAAAATCTTCAAATTTTAGCTAGAGCCAACTGCGAGCCCAAACAATCAAACAAATAAATAAATTAAAAAGTTAAAAAACTTGGAGCAGTCATAATTTCTTTACAGTTTAAGATTTGGAGCATCAACTTGACAGTTGTTAGGACTCACTTCAACAGCACAAGGAGTTTTATTTTGTTTATTTTGTATTTTGTTCAGGGAGTCTTTCATTAAAAGTGGGTCATCTGAAGGTCTTCTTGCTACCTGAAGTAGCAAAATGATTCTCTTTTATGCTTTTGAGATAAAGTACTTCAAACAGTTGCCATTTTTCCGCTCAGCCATCCGAAGTAAGAGACTGTAGAGGATCAGGATCCCCTTGAGAAGGATTCTAAAATAGGTACATTACTTGACTTTTGACATTAAAATACAGATCAGTGAAAATTGAAAACTTAATTCAAATTCTTAATCGTCATCATATTTACAAGCAGCAGAAAAATATCAAACTTTGAGAGTTTTTTCAGAATGATAATAAATTTAAATTGTTATCTTAGTATGGATATAGTGGCATGCAAAATATTTACACCCACAAAGTCAATGTATTTTATTTGGATATTATGTGATTGACCAACATCAGGCTATGCATCATTATAAAATGGAAAGCAAAAGATGCAGGGTTTTCTCAGTTCTAAAGCTCAGGCCGGAGAATCTGTTGAAAGTAAATGGAAGATGTTTTGCCCAGATAAGAGGGAATTTAAACTTTTTGTCTGAAGAACATATTACATGGCAAATTTCCTTGAACACACATTCCCCATTCTAAAACATAGTAATGGTAGCATTATCCTATGGGTAGACTTTACTTCAGCAGTAAGAGCAGGTGATCAGAGTTGATGGGAAGAGATGGAAGGTCTTATCCATGTATCGAAGGTGTATCACCCACAAGGTCCATATTAACTGTACAACCGTAATCATATGTTAGAATGGCTCAATTAAAGTCTACACCTAAATCCAATTTAGCATATGTGGCAAGACTGTTTTGCTCTTCAAATGCTCTCCACCCAAACTGACATACAGTACAGGTGAAACTAAAAAAATTTGAATATTTTGCAAAAGTTCAATTCAGTAATTTCAGTAATTCGACTTAAAAGGTGAAACTAAGCGCGGAGCAGGCAGCCAGTCTAAGCAGCTCCCACTCAATCGAGTTTTATTTCTCTTAAATATTTACTCTTTTTGTGTATTTTTGTTACCATTTTTCGATTGTGTACTGCTGTTCCCACAATGGAACAGAGAATTTTGTGGACAATTGTGTTTTTACTGCACTTCACACAGCATTTGTGTGCGAACGCCCGATCTGCCATTGTTTACACCAGGGATCCGCTGCTAGCTCTCGGTAGCTCCGCTGTACTGCCTCACCCGAGCAAGCCAACATCCCCCATGAGCTGAGGAAGAAGAGACGCATCACTTGTAACCGGATCGGGCGTTGCTGTTCGGTCCATCATAATGGGAAACGTGAGATGTCTCCCCAACAAAGTGGACAAGTTAACTGCTCCAACCCGCCATCAGAGGCGCTACAGGGGGTGCAGCCTGATCTGCCTGACCGAGATGTAGCTAACCGCACTAACTACTGACTCACACATAAACATGTTCTTCAACAGTTTTGAACAGCCACCCACCCCTCCCCCAGCATCGTCTCCCCTGCTGCAACCCCCCTCATCTTTGAGGACTGTCCACTTTTCTTCCCCGGACTTCACACCTACCAGCTCCAAGCCATCACACCCATCCTTGGCTTCTCAGGAGTCCATCATACATCCCCCTCCCCCATCTTGTCCCTTTCAACACTTCGGATGAGGAACGAGCTGCGAAAGATCCAGGTGTGAAAGGCTACAGATCCAGATGGCATCAGCTCCAGGCTCCCGAGGTGCTGCGTAGATGAACTGTGTGGCATGCTGGGACATCTAAAGAACCTGAGGCTTGGGAAAGTACCACATCTGTGGAAGACCACCTGTGTGATACCAAAGACTTAACATCTGAAGGACCTCAGCAACTACAGGCCAGTAGCCCTGACCTCGCATCTGATGAAGATCCTCGAGAAGTTGATTCTCAACCATCTTCGCCCCCTGGTGAGGTCTTTATTGGATCTGCTGCAGTTTGCTTACCAAGCTGGTATTGGGGTGGATGACGCCATTATCTACCTACTGCACCGAGCTCTGACTCACCTGGAGAAACCTGAAAGCACTGTGAGGATCATGTTCTTTGATTTCTCCAGTGCTTTCAACACCATCCAGCTGGGACTTCTGAGGAACAAACTGGAGCTTTCAGGAGTGGACTACATGCCCCAGTGGATACTGGACTACCTCACAGGATGAGAGGACACAGGGTTGTGTCTCCAACAGGCTGGTCTGCAGCACAGGAACCCCACAGGGAACTGTGCTGGCACCGTTCCTCTTCACCCTCTGCACTGCAGACTTATCCCGCAACTCCCCATGCTGCCACCTTCAGAAGTTCTCTGATGACTCTGCCATTGTCTGCCTCATCACAGGTGAAGAACCCTCAGAATACAGACAGTGGACTCTGGACTTAGTGGACTGGTGCCAGCAGAACCACCAGCTGATCAACGCAGGGAAGACCAAGGAGTTTGTGGTGGACTTCCACAGGTGCAGACCCACCACACTGACACTGGTGAACATCCAGGGAGTGGACATTGAAATAGTTGACTCTTATATGTACCTGGGTGTTTACCTAAACAATAAACTGGACTGGAGCCACAGCACTGATGCTTTTACAGGAAGTCAGAGCAGACTCTATCTGCTGAGGAGGCTAAGGTCTCGGCGCCCTGCGTTGCGTGGGATCAGGACCCGGGAGCTGGTACAACTTGGTGTCCAGATGCTGGCTGAGCCCGGCCTGGGGATGCTGTCCGTCCCCTGCGGCTATCGGTGGGGCGCTGGGATGTTGGCGGTGGGGATTGGCCTAGGGTGGAGGCGGCGCGTGGTGGCCGGCGGCCGGCCTCGGCCCCTGCAGTGCCTGGGGCCCTTCGTCGGCCGGTCCCTTGTCGGGTCCCTGCTGGGGGGTGGGGTGCCCCTGGGCCCCGGCTCCCCCGGTCCGTTGACCGGTCCATTGACCGGCCCGGCGCGGCCGGTTGCCGGCGGGGCCCGTGGGCTCGTCACTGCTGCCCCCCGGGCCCCTGCATAGTGGCCGCTGGATGTTCCCCTGGGGTTCTCCTTTGCTCCTCTCTTGGGGGATGCGGTCGGCCCCGCCCGGGTCCGCCTGGGGCTCTGGCGGTCCTTTGGACGTTTTTGCTCCGATCTCCTTCATGTCTGCATCGATTCCTGGGAGACGGATTGATGCCTGCTCACACCAGCTATCAAACACTCTTATGGAGAAACCTTATATGCACCAGCATGCTAACATACACACATAGATGTAGGGTCTCTGGTGTTTAAGGAAATATTCTTGGGCTGAGGTAATCATTACTAGAGCTTGAGTAATCGGTACCATGAGTTTTTCTGTGACATTGTTGTTGTATTTTTATATCTATTTTTGTGTGATGTGGTTGTGTAATTCTTAGTTCACAATGTTTGGTTGGTTTTGTCGATGTTCCTTTTTCGTGTTTTGTTTTGTTTTTCCCCCTCTCTCTGCCGTCCTGTGGGTATGGAGGCAGACTTCAATGTCTTCCTGTGTTTTCTTTGTTCCCCTTCCTCTCTTGTATTTTCAACTCACCCTCTCTCTTCAGTTTTTGTTTCCTACCTCTCTTCTTCATCTTCCTTCTTTCTTCTCCTTAGTTTTCCGTCTCCGTGTCCATAACATCAGGAAATAAAAACCCCAACAATTCATAATAAAGATTTTTCACACATATATCAAGTGGAGTACTATAGCAAAAGCTGTACTGCTCCGCTTGTGAAAGTAAATCTGTTGGGCTTCTACTTGGTACTCAGACACCAATTCTGAGCTCCACACTGCCAAACAGGACACGTTAAAAAAAAAAAATTAAAAAATAAGATTCCAGGGAGAGCTCCTCAAGACCTTCTTTGACTCTGTGGTGGCATCAACCATCTTTTATGGTGTTGTATGTTGGAGCAGCAGTTTATCTACCACTGAGAGAAATGAGGTTGAATAAGCAGGAACGCCAGCTCTGTTCTAGGGGGCTCCCTGGATCCAGTGCAGGTGGTGTGAAACAGAAGGACTCTGGCCAAAAAAACATCACTGTGTGATAGTGTGATTGTGAATGCTTCTGTTCCCCTTTGTGGGACAATAAAGGATTATTCTATCGTAATATATGAGATAGTCTCATTACATGCAAACCGAGATATTTAAAGCCTCTATTTGTCCACTCCCTGGATGTTCACCAGTGTCAGTGTGGTGGGTCTGCACCTGTGGAAGTCCAACACAAACTCCTTGGTCTTTTCAAGCCTCTTTTTGTAATAATTTGTATGATTATGTCTTACAGCTTATGAAAAACCCAAATTCAAAATCTCAGAAAATTAGAATATTGTGAAACGGTTCAATATTTTAGGCTCAAAGTGTCACACTCTAATTGTCTAATTAATCCAAAACACCTTACAAAGGGTTCCTAAGCCTTTAAATGGTCTCTCAGTCTGGTTCAGTAGGAATCACAATCACGGGGAAGACTGGTGACCTGACAGTTGTGCAGAAAACTATCATTGACACCCTCCACAAGGAGGGAAAGCCTCAACAGGTAATTCCAAAAGAAATTGGATGTTCCCAAAGTGCTGTATCAAAGCACATTCATAGAAAGTTATGTGGAGGGGAAAAGTGTGGAAGAAAAAGGTGTACAAGCAGCAGGGATGACTGCAGCAAGGAGAGGATTGCTAGGAAAAGGCAGTTCAAAAGTGTTGGGGACCTTCACAAGGAGTGGACTAAGGCTGGAATTAGTGCACCAAGAGCCACCACACACAGACGGATTTTGGACATGGGCTTCAAATGTTGTATTCCTCTTGTCAAGCCACTCCTAAACAACAAACAACTTCAGAACCGTCTTATCTGGGCTAAAGAAAAAAAGAACAGCAAATTTTGCATCTCATTTGGAAACCAAGGTCCCAGGGTCTGGAGGAAGAATGGAGAGGAACACCATCCAAGATGCTTGGAGTCCAGTGTGAAGTTTCCACAGTCTGTTTTGATTTTGGGAGCCATGTCAGCTACTGGTGTTGTTTCATTGTGCTTTATTAAGTCCACAGTCAACGCTTCATGCTTCCTTCGGCAGACAAGCTTTATGGAGATGCTAACTTCATTTTCCAGCAGGATTTGACACTTGCCCACACTGCCAAAAGTACCAAAACCTGGTTAGATGACCATGGGATTACTGTGCTTGATTGACCAGCAAACTGGCCTAAGCTAAACCCCATATAGAATCTATGGGGCATTGCGTAGAAAAAGATGAGAGACACGAGACCAAACAATGCAGAAGAGGGCCGCTATTGAAGCATCCTGGTCTTCCATTACACCTCAGCAGTACCACAGGTGGCTAGCATCCATGCCACTCTGCATTGAGGCAGTAATTAATGCGAAAGGGCCCCAAACCAAGTACTGCGTACATATGCCTAATTATATTTTCCAGAGGTCTGACATTTTTCTATTGAAAATGTATTTAATGTAATATTCAAATTTTCTGAGATTTGGTATTTGGGGTTTTCATAAGCTGCAAGCCATAACCATCAAAATTCTAACAACTAAAGACTTGAAATATCTCACTTTGCATGTAATGAGTCTATCTCATATATCAGTTTTATCTTTTAAGTTGAATAACTGAAATAAATAAACTCTTGCATGGTATTCCAATTTTTCATGTTTCACATGTAGTTTGCATCAAATTGGACAAAATGAACAAAGTATTAAAAATTTTCTCTTGATGTAAAAACAGCTGTTAAAAAAACCCTCAGACACTTGCAGCTGCAAACATTCTAGTGTTGACTTCTATGGGCTATATTCAAATACACACCCTCCTTTTGTGGATAACAAAAAACTTAATCAATGTACAGCTTGTGGTTGTAATGTAGTGTATCTCCATAGAAGATATACCTGGTCTGGTAACCTGCTTGGCTGCAATGCCCTTTTGGACGGGGGGCATCGACTGGGATGATCCTCCCAGTAACTGAACATCCACTGTGTCCTGTTATCAACTTTTTACTTTCTGTAACATAGAAAGTTCTCATATCAGATCTTCTGTTCCTTCTGTGTTTCTGCTTTGTCTTCTCAAACCCCCAGACAGTCGTGGCAGATGGCCGCTCTTATTGAGCCTGGTTCTGTTGGAGGTTTCTTCCTGTTAAAGGGGAGTTTTTCCTCTCCAACGTCGCTACATGCTTGCTCAGTATGAGGGATTGCTGAAGGATTGCTGTGGTTGGAAAGTCTGAATCAACGGGGCCCAACCTCACGCCAATGACTGACGCAATCTGCTGGGATTCCTTAAATAGGAAACTTTTTAACTGATTGGAATGTTTGTATAAATGTATTGAAATGGCTTCTTGTTAAGTGCCTTGAGATGACATCTGTTGTGAATTGGCGCTATATAAATAAACTGAATTGAATGTGACAAAATGTAAAAAGTTGTTCAAGGGGTAACAAAACTCTTGAATGCCAGTGACCATAAATCAAGTGTGTTTTAAAGGAGTCATAACCTAGTATTATCTTGGATATCCACGCTCTATTATAGTCTTTCAGGCCCTTCTAAAAAAGAAAAGTTGAAAAAAAGTGAACAAAATAAACACAGAGCTCCTCTGACCCTTATTTCTGAAGGCATTATTGTCTCGCGAGATCTGATGCGATACTTTGGCTGTCGTGGATGGGCATTGTAATAATGCAAATGAGGGACGCATTGATTGGCAGGAAGGAGGGGGGTCGACACTGCAGGTTCAGCATATCTAACCCATATCTACTACTCCCGCTAGCATACAATAGCCGCATTAGCAGTTAGCTGCTGTTTGTTACACACAGCAGAGCAATAAAAACACAGCCTTACCGTTTCAATTGCAGGCGTGTCTCTGATTGTTGGAATGGCCCCTTTTTCCAAACGGAGCTTCGATGCCAACTTCGTTTGATATTGTCCTAAATTCATAAAGGATCCCGGCGTAAAAAAAATAGAAAAAATATTTCCATGTTGATTCTGGCAGTCAACAACAGAGCAACTCACGTGTGCACTACATTTCTGGCAGAAATGGTTTTAGCTGATTTAGCTGATTAAAATAAAAGGCTGACACGAATATGTCTTCTTCATGCATTATTGCGTGAAGAAACTTTCTGCATCTTTCACTGTGGAGTTCGTACTTCGAATCGGTGATGTCGGTCGTGAACGAACCGGCTCTAAGAGCTAACTCTTTGAAGTGAATGATGGGAGCCGGCTCGTCATTGGGAGCCGTTTTTTTATTTTTTTCATTCCCCCCCGCTTGTTTTGGTACAACTGGTACACATAGTTTTGCATTAATTTTGGTAATAAATACACTTTAAGCAACAGAAAATCTGAGGAGCCGAAAGAGCCAGCTCCCATCACTAGAATTCAGTAATGGCGGCGCTCAACTGAAAATGAGGGGGAGAGGAGCGAGGGAGAGAGGGGAGAGAGGGAGGGCGGGTTTTCCTGCAGCATAGGTAGGTCTGCGATGTCTATATATGCTATATCCTGCGCCGACTTGACGTCAAGTCGGCCAGAAATTAAAACCACGTATGTGGGTGCGCCTGCACGTGGGCTAGTTGACGAACCCAGGAGTAAACAAACACTTCACTTTTAAATATCGGCTTCCCGGGCAGTGGATAATTGTTAGGCAATCATAACATAAATTTTTTCTCATGGAAAAGTGAAAATTACAGTTAATCACTCCTTTAAAACAGATCTAACTGCTGGTAAGTGAGAGTGTATGCTGAAACTTTGCTGATAATTATAGCAGACGACTTTCAGTAAACCCCGCATCCTCTTCACTGTTTCGAATGACTTTGCTTTATTATATTAGAGAACACACAGTATCTGTAAGGTAAGATGCTCTAGAATTATCACGACTTTCCAAACATGGATTATTATCAGGGGAACACACAAAGGAAAAAGAAAATGTAAGGTGTTAATCATCTCATTGTACAGTGACAAGAAAAGAGAAATAGCTCTTTCGTTTCATTGCTGCCGAGTATCATACGAGAGAAATAAATGACCCCATTGTAAAACATCTATCTAACCATAGAAATGGTTTCTTAGAAAATGTATTCCAGTTGAAGAAATTGGCCAAGAAAAAGGGCTGTTAAGGAGGGTTATCTAAGAAGTTACCATAGCCCTAAACAACACGGGTTTCCAAAGAGGTCTGAAGGTGTCAAGCAGCCTGCATTTCACCCAATGTAAAGGTTTTTAGGATATCTCTTATGAGTTGTTTTTTCTGATTCACATTGGCTAAATAGCGACCTCCTGTTGTGCCCTATTTAAATTTTATTGCTTTGTTCGGCCGCTTGGCTCTAATCATCTGAGACATGAACCATCTGTGACAGAAAACCTTTACTATCCTGACCATTTAATATCCCCACTGTGTCAATTTGTTACACTTTGTGAGCTACAGTCAAATTTGCTTCTCCTATCGTTCTTTTTTTGCAAAGCACATACGCATACGTGGAAATATGACCTCTTCAATGGCAGTCTCAATATTGATAGGGCAATGTTTGTAAAAATATAATCATATTAAATCATGCTTGTGCTGTGTTTTTGTAGTTTTTTCAAAAGTGCAGTTCCATTACATCCGTCCAGTCATAACAAAAGAAGATAGGCTCCAATTAAAGGCTAGCCATTTTATCTCCCTCTGCACAACCCATCATCTCTTCCACATTCGCTTTGTAAAAAGGGCTGCCCACACATGCTTTAATTACAACATAAAAGTGCAGGGCCTGACATCTTCCCCTCCGCTGGACATAAACTGTGACGGCTTATTCTCAGCTGTAGATAGCAGCCCGTTCCTTCTTGTGAATGGGCTTTCAAATGGCGGCGATAGAGTCTCTAACCGATGTTGTCTGCCCTGTAAGACATGATGAATGTCCCTCCCTGTGCAAGATGACCGCAGCACAGATTGAGGGGTGAGGGATGATGTATGAATGTTGGCATCAAATAGGTTAATAATACGAGAGAGAAACAAAGGCTCAGTGAAATGTTACCTGCTCACAGCTTTGTTGCTTATATCAGCTGACACATCCAGACAAAAACATTGACAGACAAAGAGCCATTATGTCTCATGAAAATCATACATAAGAACAAGCGAAAAGTGGCTTTTGGATTTGACATATATATATATATATATATATATATATATATATATATATATATATATATATATATATATATATATATATATATATATATATATATATATATATATGTATATATATTTGTATATATGTGTGTGTGTGTGTGTATATATATATATATATATATATATATATTTGTACTTTCAAAAATTGAAGTTTTAATTTATTTTCATCAATCAACTAAATGCACTGAATGAACAAATCTAAGATTAAACCAGTATTTGGTGTGACCACTCTTTGCCTTCAAAACAGCATCAATTCTTCTAGGTACACTTCCACAACGTTTTTGAAGGAACTTGGTTGGTAGGTTGTTCCAAACATCTTAAAGAACTAACCACAGATCTTCTGTGGATGTAGGCTTCCTCACATCCTTCTGTCCCTTCATGTAATCCACGACACACTAGATGTTGAGATCAGGGCTCTGTGGGGGCCATACTATCACTTCCAGGACTAATTGTTTTTCTTAATGCTTAAGATAGTTCCTAATCAATCAATCAATTACCTTTATTTATTAAGCCCTTTTCATACAATGAAATGCAGTTCAAAGTGCTATACAAAGTTAAAAATTAACCCTACATATATCCGCCCTCCCCATCCCCACCCCCTATAGACACACACAAGCTACACATTTATACCCCCCTCCCCCCAATCATATCCCCTTGTACATTTCGGAGCAACATGAATATGACATTAAAATACCCAATAAAATGGGCTCTAAAATGGACAATAAAATGGATGCTGGGCTGAGTACAGATGAGCCAGGTAAAAGCAGGAAACGCCATCGAGGGAGCCATCTGCACCCGCAGCAGCAGATCAACTGCAGCAGCCGAGGCTCCAACCAAGGGCGCTCAAAGGAGGGGGGGCCCTGGACCCCACCTCCACCCAACCACTACCCGGAAAGCGCCAAGACAGCCACAGCAGACCACCGCTCCCAATGCGGAGGGCTCCCACAGAGGAAACAATGGAACAATATGACTATTAATTTGTGTAGAATAACAGGTAAACATGTTAAAATAAATAAATAGGTAAATTAAATAAGTAGAAGATGGATAAATGTGTGAGCAAATAAAAACATAAAAGTAAAATAAAATTAACAGGATAAATACAAGGCCAAAAAGCAGTTAAACCATTAGGGCAGATAAATTGGCAATAGATAGTCAGTTAAAAGGAGCATATAAAGGTTAAAAAGCACTGGGCCTAAAATTGAACCCTGGGGCACACCAGATGTGGTCTTGTGGAGCTTAGACGAGCAGGGATCTAAACATATGATAAAAGTCCTGTCTGTGAGATAGGATGTGAACCATTTATGAACAGCACCAGAGAGGCCAATCTGTTTTAAATGGGTTAAAATAATAGTGTGGTCCACTGTATCAAAGGCAGCGCTTAGATCCAGTAAAACCAACACTGTCACCTCCTGAGCATCGTACTTTAATCTAGAATAATTTAAAATCTTCAGAAGGGCCGTTTCGGTGCTGTGGTTCACCCTGAAACGAGACTGGAATTTTGCTAGGACATTATTAGCATTAATAAAATCATTAAGTTGGATTTAACCAAACTTTTCTAAAACTTTACTTAAAAACGGTAAGTTAGATACCGGTCGGAAGTTGTTCAAATCTTTAAAATTTAAAATCCTCTTTTTCAGCAGGGGTCTCACCACCGCCCCTTTAAAGGCGTTAGGAAAATCCCCCGCCTGAAGGGAGCAATTCATCATAGTTAAGATCTCATCTCTAAAAGATCCATAAAATGGCTAAAAAGTGAAGTGGGGATTGGGTCAAGAACGCAGATGGTAGGCTTCACTGACAAGAAAACTTTATCAAGAGTCCCAGCTTCTACCAGGACAAAACTGTCCAGTGTTTCCTCTGGTAGGGAAACACACAGATTTGTCTAAAACCATGTTACTATCAGGGATAAAATGTTACATCGGATGGTGTCTATCTTCCCTCTGAAGTGGTCTGCAAACTCATCACACAGAGTGTTTGAGGGGGTTTTATGAAATGTATTAGTAGTACGGGCAATGATTCGATTGATGGTGGAAAAAATAATTTTAGGATTATTCTTATGGTCTGATATAAACTTAGCAAAATAAGCATTTCTTGAATTTCTTACAACGTTGTTGTATAATTTGAGAAGTTCTGCATATAGTTGATGGCTTATTGTGATTTTGCATTTCCTGCATTTTCTCTCTTCCGCCCTGCCTTTCCTCTTTAATTTTTTGATATCTTCATTTCAACATGAAGCATTTAACTTACAGTGGAGCCAGCAAGTCTAGAGCAGACTGAAGCCTTCTATTAAAATAATTAACAATAAAATCACAGGGGGCTGGTAAGAGAATAGTAGGGAACTTATGATAAACACCTAAGAAACCTGCAGTCACTTCAGTGGTTAAATGACGTTTCCTGACAGTTCTCACAGAGGACTCTAGTAGAAAAGAACTGCTGATATTAAAAAAACACACAGTAGTGGTCAGAGACAGCCAAGTCAACAACAGAGGACACACTGATGGACAGGCAATACGTGATGACCAAGTCCAGTGTGTGTTCTCTGTTGTGAGTTGGCTCCGAGACATGTTGACTAAAATCCATATAATTCAAAATCTTTAAGAAGTCTCTTGATAGGGGATCTAAAAGGTTATCTATATGTAGGTTAAAATCACCAGCTAAGATTATCCTTTCATATGAGTTGTAGAAGATTGATAACAACTCTGAAAATTCTTGAATAAAAAGTACATTCCTTTTTTGGGGGCCTATAAACTGTGACACATAAAATCTGAGGAGTGCTAAAAACAGACGCAGTATATTCAAAGGTGCTATAATTATCAAATAAAACAGGTTTGGCAGACAATGTGGATGAACTTATAAAAGCAGTCCCCCCCCCCCCCCCCCCCCCCTCTGGCTACTCCTCGTTGAATAAGAAAAATTAAAATTTGGTGGGGAGGCCTGAGTAAGAACACCAGGGGCATCTGCACTCAGCCATGTCTCCATTAAAAATAAACACTGAAGATTATAGTCTAAAATCAGATCATTGACAATAAAAGTTTTGTTCAGCAGAGAGCGAACATTTAAAAGTTCAATTTTAATAGTGGATGGAGATTGAGTGACTATATGAATAGCAGCAGATGGGACTTTTGGTAACTGTTTCTGATTCTTTGGATTCCATTTGTTCGGTTTATAATTTTTAATCCGCTCTCTGCTGACATTAACAGGTATGAGTGATGTAGGGAAAGGTCCAAGTCCGATATGTGAATTACTGTTAAGAACTGGGCTGAGTTTAAGGGAGCAAGGTCCAGCTGGACATCAGAATAGGGTGGAACGGGCAGAGAGGGCACGAGCAGCTGGGGCCGGTGTGGTGGACATGGGTGGACGTGACTTTATCTGTATGGGTTAGGGTTAAAAAAAATCATTTTATGATCTGAAACATTTAAGTGTGAGAAAAAAGCAAAAAAGAAAATGTCTTTCATGAGCCAAACACTTTTTTACTGTCTTGTACATACTCCAGCTGCAGCTGAAGATTCTGTCATGCCTCACTGTATGAAAATCATTAGTAGTTCTGTATGAGCAGAAACAGCAATATTTTAAGCTGTAATCAGTCAGCATCCTTTTTGCCTTTTCTCATTATTTTCTAGCATTCTTTCAATGCAGAGTAGCTAAGTTACTATGCAAGTTTTACCCCCCCATACATTTAGCAACTGGTGTATGTATTTGCTTAATGAAACCCATAGAAACTTGAGTTACTCAGACACATAAAGGTCTTTACTCTTAACAACACCTGCAAATACATATTTTCTAGCATATAAAATTTTGTGTAGCAGTATTAACCAGAGGTGTGGACTTGAGTCACATGACTCGGACTCGAGTCTGACTTGAGTCATTAATTTTGAGACTTGACTTGGACTTTTACACCACTGCCTTGAGACCTGACTAAGACTTGAACCTATTTTGAAAATACTTGATATTTTCGTTAATAATTCAAGTTTAAAACAACTATCACTTCCAAATTGAGCACTTCTATGTCATTTCACCCATCCGGTGGCGCTGATACCATCTTAACAAGCAGAGACTCTTTCTGTGTACTGAAGAGATAGAAATTCTGTTAATGTTACTAGAACTGAGTCCAGTGAACAACGTCTCACTGTTAAAATATATAATTGTTGTTTGTTGTTCTTATTGCTCCTTTTTACAGAAATGAACGACCACACGGGAAGGTGAAATGAGTTGACTAATCTAAAAGTATGTTCTGTCTGTAGTTCTCCAGTAAATGTTGATATCTGTTTCTGCTGAGTTAAATAGACGCCGACCGGGTCGGTAAACTCAGGGTGTGGC
This sequence comes from Valencia hispanica, assembly GCA_963556495.2. NCBI lineage: Eukaryota > Metazoa > Chordata > Actinopteri > Cyprinodontiformes > Valenciidae > Valencia > Valencia hispanica. The sequence goes on along the minus strand of OY747713.1, from coordinate 10,939,828 downwards.
CGGCCCTAAGGTAAGCTAGGACGCTTCTTACTGAAAGCTTGTGTGTTGGACATGAAGAAGGCTGAGTGGGATCAGCTCGTGGATTGAGAAACCACGGAATGTCAAAAAAAGAAAACTCAGAGATCCGAGAGCGATTTCAACCCTGGCATTTCTTGTTCCAGTGAGCGGGATCCCAGATCTGACTGGATCTCCGGGAGGAGCCAAAGGCTGCTGAGCCCGTGCGTGGCCTGGTTTAGGACCAGCTGGATCCTGGAGACCTCCAGCTCAACGTGGAGGCCGGAACATCGCGGAGTTCCTCCCGGAGCAACAGTTGGATGGGGTCTTCCTTCACAGGGACAACAGCCAGTGAGTAAAAATTTGATGCGTGAAAGAATAAAAAATAAGAGAGAAAAAATAACTAGGTCCGGGACCTCTTTAATACGAGTTTGTGTTTTTGCAAATAAAGATCGGGATCCGGGATCGCACAATGAATATCCATGTTAAAGGAGTTGGACTCCGAAAGCGCGCAGAGGTCTGGGATCTCAATTAGAAATAGGCCTAATGATCTAATGATAAATAATATCTAAATAATAATACTAGTAATGAAAAAGCATGATAATAAATACATAATTATATTAATGTGTGATAAACCGTTTGTGTGACTGTGTGTGTTTGAATGGAGATTTCTATGGGGAAACAGCTGTAGGGTGAAAGGAGTCTCATGGTTAGAAAATTGAATAAATAACACTGCGATAAGATAAATAGATCAGATAAAAGAGAAATAAAAGCTGAATTTACTTCATTAACACGGGAATGATAAATATTTTAAAATGAAAAATAAAAACAGCAAAATGTAACTTATCGAAATATGGAGAAAAAATAGCAAAGAAGATTTTAAAGGAGATGCAAAATTAATGTAAGAGAAAAGACAATACATTTCTTTAAAATAAAGATTATGAATTTGAAATGACGATTGACTTAGTAATTTCGCGCACTTCTTGGTAGTTGCGATCTAAAATAAAACTAAAAAGATCAAAATTGAAGAACTAGACATTTGGCGTCTCAAACAAAGGAATTCCTCTTGAAGGAGCGAAGAAGGGAAATGGAGGGGTTAATGCGTGAAGCAGATGTGTTTCTTAGAACTTGGGAGGATAAAAAATGTTTTAAACTTTGTTTTCTCCTAAAGTTCCGCCGAAAGAAAAATAAAATAAGAGAAAACTCACTTCCATATTTAAAAAAATCCTATCAAGAGTAAGGTAAACTTTACTGTGATCTAAATGAATTTTCTCAAACAAGCGACCCCCTTCCCCTCAAGGTAGGGCTGTTCTGATAATAAACAAGACCCCCCCTCTGTCCCTCAACAAAAAACAAAACAAACAAAAACAAAAAAGAATGGGTCGTTAGTTGTTCTCTTAATAAACAAACCAACTGTGATGGGTTGCGACAGAAACCGGTAAAATGGACTTCCTGAGAAAGACTCAACCAGATTCATCATGCGTTTCAAAATTGTTAAAGGTTATCAAACTGCCGGAAGGCAGAAGGAAAGGAACACACCTCCCCCCGCTAGCTGATAAGGAGGGGGATGTTTTAGCTGCGTGCAGCCCGCTCAATATAAAAGGTTGGGATTTATTAAGTGCAGCGGCAACTTTTACTCTATAATAATAATAATAAAAAAACTTAGCTAATATTTTTTATGATATTCATGGGATGTCTGTGAGATCTCTCATATAGTATAAAAGAAATGGTTTAACAATGACGGATTCTGAGCAGAGTGATTTTATTTTGAAATTCAGGCGGATGTCTACAGGTCCTGTGGGGAAGCGACAGCTGGGTGGCTACGTGAATTTATTATTTGTAACAAGCGGCAGCTTCAGATGTTTGCTTCTAACATTTTAATGACAGATAAGATACATGTTGAAAGGAAACAATCTTGTAATGCGCTGGGTTAGAGACTGCAAAAAAGAGAAGAAATGTTCGTTACGGGATTACCGTAGTAAGGAATGTAGTTACACACTCCGAAATTCAACTTTAGGTACCGTAGCACACTGAGTATAAGCGCACTTCAATATTTACACTCAATGGAGTTGTTGCTAATGGGACAAAATTAAGGGTCTGATTAAGAAGGAAAGATGTCTGGACCTACACCTGAGATTGGGAGAGGATGCCGGCCCTCGCCCCAATATCAGTTGAGAATGGTACCATGTTTTTGGACATCTAGGAACAGACTCTTCCACATATAATCATAATAATAAGCTAATTTGTAGAATCTTTATGAAGGAGCAGATAAGCAGAGAGCAAGGAATAGAGATGTGATGTTTTGTTATGGAAATATCAGTTGCTGATTATCTCATTGACAAAATGGTAGGAAGTTAGTGAAGCCAGATGGAGGAAAAAAAATATATATTTTGTTTTCCACTAAAAATGAGATTGAGTTGTTAGAAAAATGAAATAAAAATAATAGATTTTGCTACAGGAAAAATCTGTTGTGTAAATAATATTATCTCGAGAATTTTTTCTAATTTGTTAGGAAGAGATTTCCTATTTCACTTGAAGTTGGGCATGTTCTCTGTAGGGGATAAATTAATAATCCAAATTTTTGATTTCATAAAATTCTTGAAATGGGACAGCTACCAAAGAATTGTTCTACTTGAAAAAAAGAAAAATTAAAGTTTTAACTGAAGTTTGTAATCAGATGAAGATAAATAATCATATTATTGCTAACAGAAGATCCAAATTGAACTTTGCATGTTTTTGGCATTTGGCCAACAATGAGGAACAGGGGTATGGCGACCTCTAGTGGCGAACTAATTAAAGCATTTCTTACGGACAATTCAATTCTCAAATTGATCAGTTCATGGACAAGAAGTGTGTCAGACATGGAAAAAAAGAAAAGCTTCTCATATAAAATTAAGAAACAGCTTTGAGCAAACAAAGGCTGTATTGAAGAAGCTCTATTTGGTAAGATAAGATAATTTCATCTAATGGATTTGTAATGTTAATAGTGAAACATTTAGATACACTAAGTGTTGCAGAAATGTTGTTTAGAGAAATAATGCCTAGATTTGATATCCACAATTGATCTATAGTGGTAACGGAACACATTTTGTGAATTAAATAATTGATAAAATAGGACAAAGATTAGAGATCATTTTTAAGAGACAATTGGATTCTAAAAGCAGATTAAGAAAGGCCATGGATAAGACTAAACAGAATTGGAGATACTGATTGGTTATGATAAAGTTATGTATGAATATAACACCAAGTAATTGAACGGATTTGATGAGACCTTATACCTTCCTACAGGTTGGAATATTAAAATAAGAGGAACAATTACAAACTGATTTATGACTTTATGATAAAATGTTACAAATTGAAAAAAAAAAAACGATGGAAGAAACGGGACAAAATTTGAATATTGGCCTAATTATATTTTAAATAATCTATGGGCGTAGATATAGAATTCCTTAGATTGGTTTACTATCTTCTAAAGAACAATTTGATTAAGATCTGGTGGGTTTTCATGATCAAAATACTGATAAGTACATGAGTTATAAATGCTAACTAATCATATGCTAGATGATCCTATATTCCTACAGGAAGAAGTGAGCTGAAAGTAGGTGACTGGATCCTGATTAAAACCTGTAAATAGAAAATTGGTCATCACCCAGGTGGAAGCGGCCATTCCAGGTATTTTTGACCACACCGATGGCTGTGGAGACTGAGTTGGATACACTTAATCCATTATAAAAAGCAGAGACCATTACTAGATATAGGGAAAGCAGTCTAAGAAAAGTGGGGTTAAAGACTGATTCCAAAGGGAGGTAGATACATTAGGTTCTACTTGTCTCAACCTAATTGAAGAGAACCAGGAGAGCCACTTTTCTATAGAGACTGTTTGAAGGGAGAGATAGTAACGATGAAGGTTTTTCTGGTTTTTCTGCTATTTAGTACTTTCATTTTTACAGCTTTTTCGTGGTGTTATTTCAATAGGAACGTTAGGACTCACAGAGAAATGACATATAGCACATGAGAATGCTGATTTATTTTCTTGGTTCACTCAGAGAAGGACACACAGAAACCCATTTGAAACTAGTGTATGGTGACGATATGCAAGATATCTAGCAAATAAATGAAGCATTATTAACTGTTTTGTTTGTTCTCAGATGCTGTATTCTGTAGGACATTTACCCAGATATGTAGAAGCTTTCACTAATCTTAATGATCTGTTTCCAGATGTTACACTCCTCTCCAGGATTTGGACAAATTCTGAGCGTGCAGTACATGAACGAACAGGAAGTTATATGGGTAATAATGTGTATACTTCCATGACAAAAGTAAGGGTAAATTGGAGACTGGGACGACATGGGATTAATCTAAATAGTTAAAGCTGGACCAGTACACTTAAGAACTGACCAAAGATTTATTTGTTTTGAAAGTGATAAAAATCTGACCACACTTTCATACCAATCTGGGTGCATGGGAAAAAAATATATAGTATGTGCTCCATTCTTCGTGAATGTGATGGGAACTTTTCAATGGACGAGCTGCTGATTCTCTGCGGATTTTGGCTCTGACACAATTACCCTCAAAATGAGAACGGTGGATGTGCTTCTGTTGAGACTTAAAGAGCATTGTTTTCTTGTATTTGCAGAGGAGATCCGACACAGCAGAAGGAGGAGGCATGATATTTCCGCCCCTCATGGTCCCATCTGGGCTGCGATATGCCCCCTGAAAACAAATTATGGAGTGATTGAAATAAGGTTCTATTATCTTTTTTCCCATGGACCGAGGTGGGTAAGGCCATGTAATGATTGGACACATTAAATTATAGATTCAGTGGTTTTGTTAATTCTTCCCTGGCAGTTCTAAAAGGTATAGCAGCTGAGATCTAGGAATTGAGCTTAACTATAAATATACATGGAGATTGATCTACAACACAGGTGTTTATTGAACTATAACATCTTTCCATAACAAGCTGCAGATCTAGTCACACCTGATTAACAGGAGACTTAAATAATTGGATGTTTCTGAAACAGTTCTGTTTCAAAAAAAGGGAGGAGATCCTTGGGCACTAGGGGAACTTAAATTTCAATTATTTTTTACAAAACAAAGCCTTTCAATTTGTTGCTTTAAAAGCATTTCAGATAAATGAAAAAACAGAATAAAAAACAGCAGTTGTTTAGGGTTCAATAGTTTTTTTGGTTAAATAGGTTGAAATTATAGTTTTCTTTTATAAGTATTGGGCTTCATCAGATCAGAAAAATGAATAACAATAGTCGGTGATGTGATAAAATCTTATAAGACTATAGGTTTAATGAACTTAGGCTGTTAGCAGTTTAAATGAATAAAATTAAACTGTGATCGTTTTCTGCGGGTTGAGCTTTAAAGCAGCACATTTTCTTATGAGCGGTCTGTCATGCTCATGATGCCATTTACACAATCCAAAAGGCCAGATGTTTCCTGTTTTCCATCCTGTTTTGGCACCTTTGTGCGGTTGGTTGTTTTAGCACACAACCCATTCATCTTACCTTGTGGCATGTTTATGCATTTAGTCTTTGTTTGGAAGTTTTTATTTACATTATAACCTCTACTATATATTTTGAAGAAATATTCTTTATGGTCCAGTGTTGCTCACTTTTGATACAGGATTTTTGGAGTGCACTTTGCGTCAATTATGATTTTTGTGATTTACATACAGCAAAAGTATTAGCTTTTTCTACAGATAGACCTAGTTTGTAAGCATTCTGGATAATAGTTTGATTTTGTGTTAGTGCGGCCGATCAGTGCGGCACTACTTAAAACTATGAGGTGAGTGAGGGATTTGATTTTTTTTTTTTAAAAGGACAAATGCATAAGAAATGAATCTCAAAACAGATACAATTATGGATTAAGCAAACAGGAAAAAGCAAATTAGTTGCAAGCTCTTCTTTTAGGCTTTGTTGACCAGGTGAGAGACCAGCAGCCAACCAGACCACAATCTCTCTGGTAACCATACTAAAGAAATAGGCTGGAGACAATGTACTCCCACTGAGGAGTCAGGACGAACCTGAGAGGACATCCAGGAGCAGCAAGCCAGAGCGGGAGAAGAACAGCAAGGAGCAGGCCACACAACCTACTTGAACCCTCTGCTGAGAGGTTTCCAACTTCAGCACACCTGCACCATCAGGTGGCAGGGCGCCTTGGAGCACAGAGCTGCCCAGCTGGGGCAGCAGGGTTTGAAGGAAAAGAAGCTGAGACCCCTGCGAAAAGGGGCAGAACGATCCTCTGGTCTGCGTGCAGTCCTTAGAGTTTTCAAACTCAAGGCTACTGAAAAGATACACTTTAGCTGCATATAGGTGATGTGCTGGCAACCTCTCACCTTATGTCATAGAAGAGTGAGCCGGACGACCACAATTCCCGGCCAGAACAAGATGACTTGACTGCTGATCCGAAAAGTTCCAGAGAAGATGGACTCAAAATTGATATGATTCTTTGCCTGACATTTTTCCTTATATATAGTGATCTCTTAAAATAAGTGATCAAAAGAGGGAGATGAAGAGATAGAAATTCTGTTAATGTTGTATGTGGGTTTAATTTTGTAGTGCATGTGGCAACACAGAAACCGTGAACAATCAAGAGGAATGTGGTACATCCTGTGTGCCTTGTGTGAAGAAGCTGTGACCATTCTGTGAACGAAGATCTATGTGGGAGGAGTTTCCTTTTTAACTCTTGTTTCAAATAAAAACCTTATGCTGAGATAAAGCTGTACTCAGTTACTAGAACTGAGTCCAGTGAGCGACGGCTCACTGTTAAAATATATAATTGTTGTTTGTTGTTCTTATTGCTCCTTTTTACAGAAATGAACGAGCACGAGGGAAGGTCAAATGAGAGCTCAGAGAGCCCAGGGTCATAAATAAAATGTGTGTCTGTTCCTTTAAGATAGGCTTTAAATTAGAGTGAAAACATCTTCTCAACAGTATGCATGTGTGCGAGATCTGCAGAACAGAGATGGCACAACGTCCAACTTCTTTCGAAGTTGTGAAGTTCTAAAAATAAAATAGTTGTGACACAGAGTGAGCAAATTTTTGTCTAGTTTACCTAACCATCAATAATTATGATCAATAATTTAATACTAATATTATTATTGATGAGGTTCAAGTTTAATCTATTGATATTCAGGGCTCCACTTCTGTATTAGCAGACCAGACATCCAGTCTTTTCTTGGAGGTTTAAATTGACACGCTATGGACATTAATTGTAAGTATTATGCCAAGTAATCACAGACAACTTCTCTTTAAGCTAAGGGGAATTTATTAAGGAAATTGATCCACCTTACAGCCAAAACATTTTCACAATAGTTCCCATCTATTCTAAAGCATGCAACTAACTACTACAGATCTTAGAAAACAATAATATGTGAAAATTAAACACAATTAACACAAAGTGGATCAGGGACAAACAGACAGCTCCCCCTTTTGCAGGGGAGAGGAGGTGAGGTGTGTTCAGAAAGGGAGGTGGCTCTCACGCCAATGGGGTCAAATAAGAGATAGCTTGTGGGACAAAGGGTCATAAACTTAGCTCTGGGCCAAGATGGAAGACAGCACATCGAGTGTAAGGAGACAAAGGGCCATAAAACTAGCTTTGGCTAAAATGGGGCAAAGCACATGTTGTGTACTGTCCACGTGGAAGGCCACAGCTTTGACTAACAGACAAAGAACAATGGAGTTAATCTTTTAGCTAACAGACCAGCTAACGTAGGTTGGACCGAGCCCGACTCTTCCAACCAGGTGATCAGAGAGACAGAAAACGAGGAAGAGAGAGAAAGAAACTGTGGGATCCATTCAGGATAAAAACCAGTTTAAAAAACAGCAAATAATACAGCTCAAACTTATGCGTGCAGCAACGCTAAATGAGCCAACAGTTTCAGCACTTTAAAACACTCCAAACCAACAATGAACAGATCTAACTCGTTAAGAACTCTATTTTCCCTATTTATCTGCCCAGACACGATTAGCATAAATTAACCGGTTCAGTCCTACTTTGTTGTCGAGGGAAGTCCAGTCAAAGAGAGGAGCGCAAAATGTGTCCATAGTTGAGCAAGAAAATGAGAGTTGGGACGGTTGACGTTGTAACTAACTGTCTTGGAACAGTCCTGATATAACCCAAGCTAGATACACAAACAGCAATGGGCACTTCAATGCATTGAAATGAGAGTTCTCCCTGGTTCAGTGGGTCAGAACAAAAGAGAATTTTCACTGGTTAGACGTTCTCTCAATTTGAAATGGCTGCCACCACCTTTTTATAGCCCTTTGGCCGTGATGTCATCATTGATGTCACCATTGGTGGCCATGGACCAATGGGAGTGTGTTGGGGTCACTGCTAGGAATGCTGGGAAATGCGGTTTACTCAGTCCATCTGGGAAAAATGGCTTCCCGCCTTCCAACAGTCTGTTCAGTTAATTTGTGGAAAATGGACTCCCAACAAAATGGTTGGTGGTACTTTATTTTTTGCTATTATGCCACAGCTGACTTTAGCTAACTTCGTTTTATGAGTAAATGTTCTCCGGGTTATGTAGATGATACTGTTTGGCTATAAAATGTATGCTATTTATGTCATGCCATTTTAAATCTAGTTTTACGAGCGCATGCAAGAATTACATTCAGCTAATTAGCTCAGTATTGTTAGTGGATGGTAAATGGTGTTTTTTAGAAAGCGAGGGATATATCTGAACTCAGGGAAGAGAGATTTCCTGTCTCTGATGCAGAAACAGGTCAGGTTCCATCAGAAGATGAGTTATATGTTTAGAGACATCTGCTTCGGCAAAGTATATTAGGAGTAAATAGTACAGTGCAGTTATTACATAAATGTTTTTTATTATTATTTTGCACAGTTACATGACTTAAGCATTAAAGTGTTTCCCTAACTGCTGCTTTCCACCAGATCTGGAAGCGGTGCATAATAGACTCGTTTTACTCGCGAATTCAGCAGAGCGTCCCTTCCCACTGGAAGCATTGTAGACCAGTGGTCCCCACCCCGCGAGCCACACAGAAAAATAAATAACTTCCAGTATTTCCGTTTTATTTATTATCGGAGGTTGACCGCTGTTTCATTTTGAAAAATGACCGATTCAGCGTTGTGGTGAGTTAGATTTTTCATGCACTTTGTATTTGTTTTTGTGGTAAATCTTGAATTATCAAAGGTATGTTTAAATGTTACCATGGCGACCAGAGAGCATTAGGGGGCAGAGTGTATGTTACTTGTGTTATGTGCTCGATGTTAGGATGACGCTGTTAATAAAGCTGCAAATACACATTGGATTTACGTCTATTGTTATAATTTAAAAAATACCCTGTTTTTATACGGTCATTTATCATTTATCTTATATTGTCTGATATTAAACCGGTCCGTGTCAAAAAAAAGGTTGGGGACCACTGTTTTAGACGATCCCGGGAGATCATGAAATCACAGGAGTATTGCAATTGCATAACCTAAAGTGTAGTATACCAGGGGAAAATGTAATTCTATGTTAGTAAGTAGTACAAACTCACCATTGAGGTGAGTCCTGGTGTCACAGTTAGTCATGTTTGTTTTGTTTTTTTGTAGTTAAGCAGATGGAAATCTGCACATGTCTTTTTATTTTGAAATTTCTTGCTATTTTACATTGCTTTCGTGCCTGATTTCCTGTCTGGCCCAATATCAACTGCTGAGATTGACATGTTTTAGAAGCATAGCGTGTAAAAAAGAGACCTGCCGTGTAAATTTAGGAGCGGGCCGCGACACAACGCTTCTGAGACGCAACCGATTCGTGCTGCTTCATGCCTGGTAGAAACGACCACATTGACTTTAATGGCGGTTATCAGCTGCGTATTACGCTTCGCAGACGTTAAACGCCACTTACGCATCCGGTGGAAAGGAGGGGTAAGCATCCTTACTTTCCACGGGTGGTACGTTACATACTTCCGGGTCAAATCTTCCTTTTCTTACGACACTCTTTCTGTGTACATATACATATTAGATATCATTGAAAAGCTAAGATTGTTGTGATTCCGATGAGGAATCAATAAAATCATAGCTCAGAAACTCAAAACACTCAGAAAGAAAACAATAATGTGAAACTCATCATTTACAGCCTCTAATAATAGATAGAACCGAGCCATCTTGAACAAAAATGGTCCAATTAATGTCCTTCAATAAAATAGTTAGTCAATGACAAGTCTGACGTCCATATCCAACATTATCTGGCACTGAAAACCTTTTTGATCGCCTTCCTTAGGTGTGGTAGTTTACAGTTTTAGCATGCTCATTATTAGCTCACAAATAATGCAGTACTCTTCTCTTTCTGATTTTATGGCAGTTGGCAAACAACTTGAGGTGCACTACTGGAACCTTCAGGACTGGAGTGAGGACCAGAATAGTTTTAATGCCTATATTCTTAAGTAAAAACCTGTGACTCTTAACTGTGAATCTGTTAAAGGATGGTTCAAAGGAAGACTATTCTTAATAGCTAAGTTGGAATAAACTGTAAAACATGGGATTCAGAACTACTTTTACTCAATTTTCTTAGTTCAGTTGCACTTGTTTCATCAGGTGTTGAGATAAAGCAAGATTTTAAAAAGAACACTGTGGGATCCTGTGTCTGGGTGGTTTGTGGGTGTGTCACCTTTGATCGCAGGATGCAGCAGCTCAGGTGCAACGTCAACTGTGCGTGGTTTCTCCATCAAAAAAGAGCTTTATAAGGGGATTGGCGAACTAGAGCAGACGCCAGATGGTTATATGCCCAGAGTGCCTTTCCGAGGTTCTGAGTGGGCCCTTGGAAAGCTGCAGCCACAGCGCAAAGTGTCTGCGTCTCCCAGGTTCTCCATTCTACTCCTTCATCCCGACTCCCTGAAGACCTCGACAAACAGCTACAGGATCCGCTCAGCTGCCTGCTCACCCTCGATCCACTCTGGAACAAGGGAACATCCCAGATCTCATCAGCATTCCCCCTCGCTTTCATACAGCCACGGACCGGACTCTCGCACCCCACCTCTGATAACTTCCCCCCGTCAGTCTGCAATTAAGATCTTTCAACAAAAATCTCCGGCAACATTTTCGAGCTCTGTATTCTCCGCTCACCAGTTAAACTACTTCCAAAGACGAGTTCCCCAGAAGGTCCCAGATCCCTCCCTTGTGCCGGATTCCCAGCTTCAAATAAAGTTTCCTTTGACGATCCACGTTGTTTGAGTCAAGTGTGTGAGCACTAGAGTCTCTCAGCAGTTATGACAGAACCATCTGGCCCACCAGATTCCGCCACACACTTGCGCTCGGCCCTCTCTGAACAGGGAACCCTGCTTGGCTGACACGAAGCTGCGCTGCAAGCAATGTCCCAGCAGCAGAAGACTTTGCCCTAAAGTATCAACCACTGCCTTCAGGACTCTGAGGAAAAGGTTTGTGGAGGCGCACATTCTCATTTACCCAGACGTTCGTTCACAGTTCATTTTAGATATCGATGCACCGACACGGGGGTTGGTGCAGTCCTTTCCCAGTGTTCCCCTATTGACCAAAAGCTCCATCCCTGTGCCTACTTTTCCAAGTGTTTTTCCCCCACTGACAGCTGCTATGACATTGGTGACCGGGAGCTGCTGGCGATTAAGCTCGCCCTCAAGGAATGGAGACATTGGCTCGAGGCCACAGAGCTCCCTGTCATAATTTGGACAGACCACAAAAACCTATCCTACACCTTTCGCCGTGTCCTAGACATTTGGCCCAGGGGGCGTGGTCACCAGTACCTAGTGGACTGGGAGGGATACGGTACTGAGGAGCTTTCTTGGGTGCCTCGTTCAGCCATCTTGGATCTCTCTCTCATCTTGGCCTTTGAGAGGTCGGCCTCCTCATCCTCTGGTCGGATGCCTGGGGGTTTCCGAGTGGGCCCTCGGCAAGCTGCAGCCGCAGCGCAAAGTGTCTGCATTTCCCAGGTTCACCATTCGTCTCCCTCGTCCTGATCCCCTGAAGAACTTAGCGTACAGCCACAGGATCCACTCAGGTTTCACCTCCCTGCTCACCCTTGATCCACTCTGGAACAAAGGAATATCCTGGATCTACTTAGCATCCCCCCTCGCTTCCACACAACCATGGACTGGACTCTCGCCCCCCACCTCTGACGACTTCCCCCCCGGTCTGCAAGTAAGGTCTTTCAACATCAATCTCTGGTAACATTTTCAAGCTCTGTATTCTTTACTTGTTAAGCTTCTTTCAGAGACAAGTTCCCCAGAAGGTCCCAGATATTTCCCTTGTGCTGGATTTCCCTCCGCCAGATTCCTAGCCTCAAACAAAGTTTCCTTTGCTGATCCACATTGTTTGAGTCAAGTGTGTGAGCACTAGAGTCTTTCGGCAATTATGAGAAACACATGGTTTATGATTTACATTCAACATTAAATTGCAATGTTGCTTTTTAAAAATTAATCGAAATTTGAAGTTTAAGACTTGGACTTGACTTGAAACTTCCCTGCCTTGACTTGAGACTTAACTTGGACTTGCCTGTATTTACTTGAGACTTGAGTCGAGACTTGAGGATAACATCTTGAGACTTAAGCTTTGTTTATACTTCTCCGTCGCGTCAGTTACGCCGTAACCGCCGTACCCACTGCTGTGTTCATACTTCTGCCTAGGGCTGAAAGTGTCATGTTGCTGTTTCATTTCCAGACCTGCAGGTGGCAGTAGGCTGGTTTTGGTCGGCAAACTCCACAGGGCGGAGTTTTTCTGATGGTTTGCTTATATTTGCTTCAGTTCCGGCAAGTATTTCCTGTTTTAGAACAACGATAGCGGCCGACTTGGTGCAGTGTCTCAACGAGATTAATCCTTCTTTTGAACACTTTGCAATGCAAAAATGGCGGCTTCCGCATACATTCAGCAACAAAACCCAAACATCCGGAAATAAGTAATCTCACTGACCAATCACAAGGGAGTACTTCCGCGTCTCTGCGTCGCGTCTCCGGGCAGCACGTCAGGTCAGAGGAGGTGCGCGTCAAGCCTCTGGGGACCTACGCAGAGGCTACGGCGGTGACGGCGTACCCTACGCGAGGGACACGACGCAGAAGTATAAACCGGCCTTTAGGCCATGTACACACATTGGCGGGGTTTTTAAAAAATGAATATCCTCACCACACCTAACCACATAAGTGTGTTGTTAAGCACTTTCATAGACATGCCAAACCTTTAGGGAGTAGTAGTTCCCCCAAATCCTATCCACTCACAGTAACTTTCTATGTTCTAACTTCTACATACAGCAGTAATTGAGATTGTAAAAATAAGCAAGCAAAAAACGCTTGGACAATAAATAATGCCACCACAACTCTTAGGGCATAAATGTTGTTTCTGAGTGAAACAAAGGTCGCACAAGTGATGTCGAAGCATTTTTGTCACGGAAAGTGAAGTTGCGGAGCCTAAAACTCCAGCTATTTCTGTCCAGACACAAATGTTTTTAAGAGCAGGCTCAAGACTCACCTTTTTAGCTTAGCTTTTAATTGATTATTATTAATTATAGTGTGTTTCGTTGATTTGTATGTTTTATTTGCTTATATTTTAACAGAGTTTTATTAGATATTTCTGTTATTTTATTGTTAACTGTTTTTACTATTATATTTATTACTACTTATTTGACTTTTATTAGCTGTGGTTATTTTACATTTTTACTTATTAATCCTTCTTTCAGTGTTTCCTCTGTGGGAGCCCTCTGCCTCGGGGGCGGTGTTCGGCTGCGGTGGCCTGAGTGCTCTCCAGGTAGTGCTCAGGTGGAGGCGGCGGTTTCCACCCTCCCTCCTCTGGGTGCCCTGTGTCGGTGCCCTGGCTGCTGCCGTGGACCTGCTGCTGTCGGGGCAGATGGTTCTCCTGATGGCGTTTTTCCTTACGTACCTGACTCATCTCAGCTCAGCCTACCGTATACCAATGATCTTATGCGTTTTGGGAAGGTATTTCTGTGTGTTTGTGTGTGAATGTGTGCCTGCGTGTGTCTGTGTGTGTTTGGGGAATGGGTTTGGGAAGGGGGAATAACTGTCATTTTGTTTTTATAATTGTGGGGAAGGGATGGGAATGTGGGTTATGTGGGGTCATTTTAATCTGTAAAGCACTTTGAGGTGCATTTTTTTGTATGAAAAGTGCTTTATAAATAAAGTTTGATTTGATTTAGAACAGAGAAAACGAGAATCTTCACTTTGGCCCGAGTTTTTAGAAAGATTCGTTTTCGGTGCCATAAATCTGTGTTTCCGTGTGGATGACAGACCAAACCGTAGAAAAAATATCTTAGTTTTGTGAGATACCTGGCTATATGTGGACAAAGCATTACTTGACACTCGCAAAGCAAAGACTTGGTTCCACCTCTGGTATTAACTTATTTGAATGTTTCCAACTGTGAAACTTGACAAAATAAGAGTTCTGCCACTGCTAAGAACAAGACCAGGGTGTGACACATTACCAGCTCTCCCAAGAAGGTGATAGGTTTCTGTCTGCCTTCCCTGCAGGACCTGCACATATCCCGGCCACAGAGGCGTGCAGCAAAGATTGCTGCTGATTCTTCTCACCTTGGACATGGACTCCTTAACCACTCCTCTCTGACAGGAGGATCCTGCAGCACTTGAAAGGTCCCCATGCTTAAGCCAGAAAAAGTCCAGGCCCGTTTGCCAAAGACCATCTGGTTGATCCAGAGGAGGATTTGGGGAATGTCATATGGTCCAATGAGATCAAAATAGAACTCTGTGGTATAAACGCCACTCACCGTTTTTGGAGGGGGAAGAATGCTGAGTTGCATCTCAAAACATCATACCCACTGTGATACATGGGGGTGGAAACAATATGCCTTGGGGTTTGCTGTTTTGCAAAGTGGACAGGACAACTGATCTGTATTAAGGAAAGGATGATCGGGGCCATGTATTGTGAGATTTTAGGGAAAAACCCCTTCCATCAGTGAGAGCATTGAAGATGAAACTTGGCTAGATCTTCCAGCATGACAATGAGCATAAACATGCTGCCCGGGCAACGGATGAGTGGCTACGTAAAAAGCATTTCAAGGTTCTGGAGTGGCCCAGCCAGTCTCGAGACCTCAATCCAATCGAGAATCTGTGGAAGGAGTTAAAAGTCCATGTTACTCAGTGACAGCACCAAACCATCACAACTCTAGAGAAGATCTGCATGGAAGAAGAGGCCAAAACACTAACTACAGTGTGTGCAAACCTAGTGAAGACCTACAGGAAACTTTTGACCTCTGTCATTGTCAAACAAGGTTACATTACAAAGTATTGAGTTGACATTTTCTTATTGACCAAATACCTATATTCTGCACCATTCTATAAATACATTCTTAAAAAAATCATACAATGTGATTTCCTGGATTTTCTTTTACATTATGTCTTTCACAGTTGAAGTGTACCTATGATGAAAATTAGAGACCTCTCTAATGCAGGACAACCTGCACAATTAGTGGCTGCCAAATACTTTTTGCCCCACTGTATGTTGTGTACTGTCAATTTAGAAATTAGACATCCAATCTTACATTTACTAATTACATAGTGCCTAGCTCTTTTTGGGGGAATTCATGATGTTTGACTTGACAAACATTTTTGAATGTATATTTACAACATGGATTTTTAATATTCCCGCTTATCCTTGGAATAAGAGTAAACTCCTCTATATTCAGGTATAAGATATATCGTCTTAGTTTTTGCACAAAAATCTTTTAACAAATCAATCAAATTATTTTCTTTTTACAAGAAGAAGATCCTAATTAAACATTGCATTCTGCTCCCTCTATAGTGACCTACTAGACTCGTTAGGTAACATCGTAGCAAGGAAAACACTGAGTGAGGAGAAGACCTGTAAATGTAATTGAACATCATATAAAACATATAAAACCAATTTACAAGTTGTGTATGAACAGAATAAAGGGTGATCCTGAAACAAAAATGAACCAAAAATTATAAAAGTATTAAACTACAATCTCTAAACAGCCGGTGTAACATTTGATCACTGTTACTGAACCCAGGCCGGAGAAGAAAATTTGCTGACCACAGAGTCACAGAGACACCTTAGATGAGTCTCTTTATGGGTTAAGAGATATAAAATGGGCACCTATTTTTCAAATATCATTTTGATGTAATTACATTTGAAGGAAGCCTCTAATACCATGATATTTTCTGGACAAGATATCAATAACTTTGCTTCATTGCAGATTTTTAACAATTACGAAATGACAATAAAACCATTGCTTCACAATTTCTGTACCAGTAAGTAACACTCTTTAAGTTTTCAATTTGATTTCTGTATTTCTGTAAATAAACAATTCACTATTCAGAACTACTTCAACTCAAAGCTAACAGGTTCCTGTAATATCATATATGGGATTTAAACATTCAAGTGCTACCTAATAAAAATTAATATATGGTGCCTCTTAGTATAGGCAAGTCAACTGAACATGGACTTTTTTTATGGAATCAGAAAAATACAGAAATGTAATTGTTGCAAATTTGGATGATTGACAATTTCTGTCAATGACCTATTATCACACTAATAATTTACAAGGTTAATAGTTATTTGCTGTGGATGTCTTATTGTTGAAAATATTATATAGGTCTACAAAGACCTTAAGAGTATATCATTGAACTACTAGTTCCAGCTGTTATCAAATCAGTTGTTAAAAGACTGAACTGAAAAGGACAAGTTGCTGAGTCAATGTAAGTTAGAATTGACAGCTGGTTGACAATTTTAATCACTAAGTTTTCTGTATAAAGGGGCCCAGTGATTCAGAACAGAATCTATCCTTCAAAATCACTCGTCTTGATCCTAGTGAAGGTAAAAGCAAAGGATCGATCACTTAAAGTCACACCTTGATTGTAAAACTGAGAAAGCACACACTGCTTCTGTGTTACAAATCTTATGTTCGTTGAGCCACAGGGCATTTGGCTGTGAAAAAAGTGCAGCAGATGTGTGTGTGTGTGTCTGTGAAGGTTAAGGCAAATTCCCACCGGAGCTGTATAAAACATCCTCTTTGCATTGCCCAAAGTCTAGCACTAAATATATATGCATAAATGCATAAAATAACACATACATACAGCTCATGGCGTGTATGTAGACACAGAGAAAAAAAAACCCACACAGTTTCAAGACTGGAACTGAACACACACCTGCTGCCTCTTGTCACCAGTGATGTTCGTACAGAACAAAAGTCGACTCCATCAACTGTCACCTGCAGTGTCAACAGGTCGGGTAGCTCACTCAGGAATAACTAACCCCAGTCACAATATGATTATCTTTCTACTTACTATAGTAATGTTTACTACTTTGACTCCCATAACAGCACACTGCTTCTTATCAATTAAATACTTAATCTCAAAACAGAGATTATGCCAAATCCCTTCATCCCTTCTAAAAAAGCATCAAATTTTGATCCTGGCTGAAATAAATTCTTGTATAATAAAGGATACACTGATCCATTACCCAAGCATGCCAAAAGGCTAATTGAGAACAGTTAATGAGTTTATTTTTTAAGGACAGGCCATTTAAGTACATTCAACTGTATTTATTGGTTTTACTCCAAGAAACTTCTCGTAAAGGTCTACTTTTGGAGAAATTGAAAAGTGAATTATCCTACTATATACAATGTAGTTTGATTGTGAAACATTACTGGCAAGGCTTTTTTTCTTGAAGAGTGCCCTTGGCAGCAGTTAACAACACAAAACACAAATAATTAAAGCAAAGAATGTCCTCGAGGGGAGGCCTGTGCCAATAGTATATTTCTCTTACAGACACAAGTGCAGTACTATGTACAAATCTGAACTATCAGTCACAAAAGAGGAAGAAGACAACAACCATGGTGACAAAGACATGTAGTTTATGCTAGTAGATAACTGTAAAAGCCTCAACCACTTTAAAGCATTTAGGAATGTAGAATTGCTTCACTTTTCCTTTTAAGTATATATCTTGCCACTTTTCTCAGGATGTTGCCTGTACTTAAATAAATATGCTTTAAGTGAAAGAAAATAAAACCGCTTACTGGGTTCAAAAATAAAAGCCAGTCTGGCTACAATTACAAAGTATAGAAGTTTGTGATATATGGAATGAAAGTGGCTGTCCCACTGTCTTTTTATTTACTATATGTTGTCATATCTAAAACCTGTTTTAGGATGGTCTAAATGCAAATAAATAAATTACATTTGATAAAAACATCAAGTCAAGAAAGAGGTGAGCCGAAATGCGAGGCTCTCAATTTACCGGTCGATCTACGTTCCTACTCTCATCTATGGTCTCGATCTCTGGGTAGGAACCGAAAGAACGAGATCAGAGATACAAGCAACTGAAATTAGTTTCCTCCGGAGGGTGTCTAGGCTCTCCCATAGAGATAGGGTGAGATGCTCGGTCATCCGGGAGGGGCTCAGAGCAGAGCTGCTGCTCCTCCACATCGAGAGGAGTCAGTTGAGGTGGCTCAGGCATCTGGTTATGATGCCTCCTGGACGCCTCCCTGGTGAGGTGTTCCGGGCACGTCCCACCGTGAGGAGGCCCAGGGAAAAACCCAGGACACGTTGGAGGGATTATATTCCTGGGAACACCTTGGGATTCTAACTGACATTTGTAGATTAAGAGGCTCTCAGCTTGCTCATATTGTGACTAATTATGATGGCAGCTGGGTGGAAGACAGACAAGATGCTCAGTCTTAATGCAAACAAGCTGCAACTTTTATTTCAAGGACTTTACAGCCGCGATACATATGTATAGATTTAGCTAGTATTTATATATATATATATATATATATATATATATATATATATATATATATATATATTAGGGATGTAAGAAAATATCGATACACCGATATATCGCGATATTTTATTTCCCAATATTGTATAAATTTTCAAAAGAAAAGTATTGATTTTTTTTATTTTTATATATATTTATTTATTTTAGGATTTGAATAGAACCATTAATGATGACAGTAATTTTTGTAATAAAATTAAAAGCATGACTGGTAGTTTGTGGCGGTTGTCACCTTCTTCGTTCCAGTGGATCACCTAGAGCTACTAATAAAACTGGATGTGTTAAAGTATGATACAGGTTGGAGTGTTTAGAATGCTGTGACAGTTTTCCTACTGTTAAATTTAAGTTTTAAAAATCACAATATATCGTCTTACTCATAGCATTGCGATATATCGCATTATATCGTATTGTCTCCCCTGTGTCGCGATACATATCGTATTGCCAGATCTTTGCCAATACGCATCCCTTATATATATATATATATATATATATATATATACATATATATATACACATACATATATACATACATATACATTTGAATCACTGAATTGTTTGAAAGACTTCCAGGTGCATACACACCTTTCCACAATGACACTTTTCCACTCATATTGGGGAATTCCAAAGCATTTACTAGATGGTTTACAGGCCTTCTAGTGAGTTCTGGATCAATTTCGAACTTCCAGTCAGTCAGACATGTTCATAAAACATCCAAAGGGAGGTATCCAGATTATTTGGCTGAATCAGTTCTTTTGACATCTTTAGATGTGAAGTAGCTGTATTCCAAATTCCCTCATGATGGCGGAGCTCCTCACCTTATGTCTAAGGCTGAATTTATGATCTCTTTCTTCTTGTCTTGAATCATACGTCACAATAATAGGGGAGGGTTGGACCCGTAAATTCCTTTGTTTTAAGGGTCCGTTTTTTGTTTTTTTTGTACCAAAGCCAAAAGAAAAATCTATCTTAAAAACAATCCATATTGTGTAACTCTAATATTATTATTATAAATATCTAAAGCAGATTTTTGTGGAATCATACCCTCTTTGTTGCAGTCTTATTTCTACTGCAGAGATGGGTTTGTGAGTAAAGCTAAAGCATAGACTTTGTTTACCCCTAAAAAGCTATTGGAAACAGTTCTAAATAATACAAAATAAGTTTCAGAGCAGTAATTACCAGTCAAGTGAATAAGAAGGGCACTATAAGAACATCTATGCACTGCTTTTTAATTATTTATTTCACAAGGAGTTGTGGGAAAATGGTTATAATGCATACAGTTGGACAGCAATTTTAAGTTGGTTAATGCTTCATATATTTTCTTCAACTTGAAACCCGTTTATAATAACTGACAATGATTGTTGAACTTAAGATGGAGGTAAATCCAGTTGTTTTATAGATTTTAATAAAAAATGTTTGGCTGCTAAACTTGCAATGCTACCACCAGTTCAGCACAAGACCTCTGTTTTATGTCACACCATCTACTATCAAAAATTTAAATTGTATTTAAAACAAGGTTATTTGACTGTCTTTGGACTTAGAAGCTGCCGCGTACAGGTTCCCTTTGACTCAACAGTTGACTGATCAGAAAGGATGAAAGCTATTTTGGCTGACACAGAATCATTAACAGTCGCTGCATCTGTTTCCTGCTCATCCAAACAATAAACAGTTTGGCAGCAAATTGGACCACATGGGATGTTTTAAGGATATGAGCACTGTTCATGCATTGAATAATTTATCACGTGAATGAGTCAACTTCCACCCTGGTTTCTGCATCGGAGAGGGGAGCAATCAACAGATTGACAGTTAATTTTTAGCTTTCTTCATGAGGCTAACTTGTTGCTGTGTCAATACTGTTTTTTTTCCATAACACACACACATTTTTCAGCCTTTACCATAAAATGGCTTTTGTATATCAATAAAAGAAATCGTACGTTTTGTCTTTTGTATTCCTCAGGTTATGAAGTGGGAACCCTGTGGATTCAGCATACTTTACAAACAGTGATCAGGATGAGATCTACACTCTTTGATACCAAATTAATGCTTTTTGTTTCTTCTATTTTTTCATTGCGGCTGAAGAAGACAGACTTTGCCCAGAAGTGTTGTTTTAATAAGAATGTAGCAGACTAGGCCTGGTGGCTGGTGTTAAATAAATATTTTTCTTAATACCAGGAATCAAAATGCTTCAATAGAAACATGGATTGTTACAAAATCTGTTATCTATCTTACCTGTCAGGAGTTTTATGTTATTTCTGATTACTGGACACACATATTGATATCCATATTCTATCAAAGTATTTTCATGAGGTTGAGAGTTGAAGGGGATGATGATGATGGCACTGTCTAAAGTAGCAGAGGTGTCGGCATGTCTCTGCATGGGTGTCTTGGAGAGGGTAAGGAGGCTGGACAATGACGGATGAAGAGATGGATGCCGGGATTATCTGGGATCAACCTCTGACTGTTGATTTTATGTCAAGCCCTTTGCCTCTTAGCTTCAGGCGGCAGAGTACCGAGGACTTTCTGCTTGCAGTGGACAGAAAGGAAGGAAAATCTGTATGTGTACGCTTAACCTAATGGTGCAGGTGAGTGATGGTTGCGGGAAAGGAGAGAGATGAAGATGAGGAATTTGCAAAGCAGTGAAATGAAGATCAGGAATTTGCAAAGCAGTGAAAGAAACAAATCAAAAAGGGTGACGGATTAGGAATGAGGGGCATGTCTGATGGATAGTTTGTCTGAAAATGAAGGTTGGACAATGTTTGGGGTAGAAGCAATGTGGTGGACGAATAAATAGGAATGGGGAAGTTATGACCCCAACCACAGAGGGAAAGGTAATGGAAATCAGGTGGAAAAAGAAAAAATGTGAAACGGATTAAAAAATGAGTAAAAGCAGAAGAACACAGCAAGAAAATAGCAAAACCCCCATACTATCGTCCCCAACACCCCCCCTGCACACCCATTCAATTAATACAAACATTAACACACTCACCCATATGCTTTTCCAGTCTGTGGGGGAGCCACCAAACCACACCGGCAATTGTAGGTCCCAGAACAGTTACTAAAAAGCCGGCATAAGGCTGAAGAAAAACGAGGTAGGAAAGGGGAAAGCAGAGCGCAGCAGCAGTTCCTGATCAAACAGGCAAAGCTTCTCGCACAGACGAATGCACCAGAGGGAATGAGGAATGTGCAACTGACACCTGAAAGAAACTCTTCCAGATCACAAATCCCAGATTTACTCCACATCCACCTGATAGATGAACTCTCAGCTGTTGATATTTAAACAGACACACCAGTGCGCTCACACAGCTCCCTCACTGAGCGCTGTCGCAGTGACACCATCAGCTGCAAGGCTCCTCAGACGGACGGTGCGAGAGAAGAAATAAGCATGCATGGACCTCTGGCACCTCCTCCCCCTCCTCCTCGTTATTCCTGTTGTACCTCCTTGTCAGCTTTATCCAACTACTCAATCAAACAGATGATAGGATGATGCATTACTCCTGCTTCTTTGCCATTTTAATTCATGTAATTATTCCTGTGCTGCACTGCTGCACAGTCTCTGTGTCCTTCACTGTCGGACTGACTGCTGCTCCACAGCGCAGAGAAGCTGGACTGCGTTTAGATCCCTCCCTCTCTCCTCTCTCTGCTGCTGAATGCCTTTCCATAATTCCTCAGCCCCCTCCTTCAGTTCAGTCACATCTCCCATGATTTCTCTTTTTTAGTCTATGCTGTATTAACAACTGGAAAATGGTTTGGAGCTGCATTTGATCACCAGATTTTCTTCTGTAACTTAAACATATCAAATCACGTGTAAATGGGAAAAGTAACACCTTATTGCAAATTATGCTGTAGCTCAAAACATTTGTAAAATGAAAAAAGAAATCGAAAAAGTACATTCAAAATATGATAGTTGGTTAAATTAGCTTGAATCCAGAGCAATCCAGTAAAATGTGATACCCCACAAAACACAGTTTAGATTAACCTGAAGACCACATTTTTAGGATCTACTGATCTAATATGGGGTGTTCCCTGACACCTTTTCAAAGCCACTTCTTTTGTTTATTATACAGTCATATTCAATAAACTAGACTACTATTGAAAATCAAATGTATTTCAGTTACTCGATTCATTACCACATATTTGCTATGCGCTGGTTAAGTGGCAGCATGTCTGAGTAGCTCCTGTACTTTTCTAATGTTGTAGTTTAATGACATTTTAAATGTTTTTTGTAGTTTACAACCTTTTAAACTATTTTGCTTAACTATTTTTTGTTGAAATTATTATTTTTTATTTTTTTATTTTTTGATACGATGTGTACAGCTTCTGATAAAGTCGTTTACACAAGGGAGGAACTGTTGGAATTGTCAAGGACAAGACATGGACTGAATCATCCCATGGAACTAAGGAGGACGTTTTGTGGATGCAGAGGTGGAGCCAAGGTAAAGGCGAAGATAAACGATAAGAGTTGGAGATATAAGCCTTTACTTCCCTGTGTCCTCATGGGAAATGTTAACTCGCTCCCAAACAAGTGTGATGAACTGGAGGTGCTTGTGTGGAACCAATAGCTGTATAGAGAGTGCAGTCTGATCTAACGGAGTTCTAGCTGAATGACAACACACCGGGACATACCAGGCTTTACAGCTGTGCGAGCGGATAAAGATCCATGGAGTAGCGGGAGGTGCTGAGGTGGGGGCGTTATTTTACTCTGCGATCAGAATGGTTTACTCGTGGAACGTGATGATTAAGCAGAAAGTATGTTGTCCCGATATTGAACTGCTGGCAGTTGGTTTCCGACCATCCTACATGGCACAGGAGATTCCATACGTGATTGTAATAACAGTTTATGTTCCTCCAAAAGAGCAGCGTGTGACATCATCCATGACATTGTTGCTAGGATACAGACGCAGCAACCAGAGGCTCTCATTGTGATCACGGGGGATTTTAATCATGTCTCTCTGTCCTCCTGCCTGACTGGCTTTGTACAGTATGTGGACTTTTCAACACATGGAGAAAAGTCTCTCGATCTGTTCTATGCCAACCTGAAGGTGGCCTACAGGGCTGTACTTCTCCCTGCACCGGGCAGATCTGATCTCAACATGGTCTATCTCCAACGCATTTACAAAACTCATGTACAGTCGCTTTCTGTTAAGAAAAGGTCTTACAGGAAGTGGTCACCAGAGGCAAGTGATGCACTGAAAGACTGCTTTGAGTGCACAGACTGGGATGTACTGTTGGAGGAGCAGGAGATGGACATCTTCTGTAGGGACACGGATATTCCGGTTAGAAATGTTAGATGCTATCCTAATAATAAATCATGGATCACCAGTGACATCAAAAGCTTCCTTAACCAGAAGAAGATGGCATTCAAGGATGGTGATAAGGAGAAGCAGACGAATGTGCAATAGGAACTGAAAAATACTCTGAGGCATGCTAAGGTGGAGTACAAGAGGAAGGTAGAGAAACAGCAGGAGAACATTCAAATTCAATTCAATTCAAAAATACTTTATTGATCCCAGAGGGAAATTAAGTGTTGGTATAGCTCATAAAATTAATTCTTTAAGGAGTTGTTGTAGATTATGATAGCTGTGGGCAGGAACGATTTCCTGTAGCGGTCTGTATTGCAGCGAAACTGAAGAAGCGTCCGACTGAAGACGCTCCATTGTTGTATGACAGTCTCATGAAGAGGATGTTCAGGGTTGTCCATAATGTATTTGATTTTATGAAGAATCCTTCTTTGCATTATCATCTCCAGATTTTCCACAGTTCTCCCGAGAACAGAACCAGCCTTCTTTATCAGGTTGTTTAGCCTTTTTAAATCCCTGGCTCTGATGCTGCTACCCCAACAGATGACGGCTGAAGAGATTACACTCTCCACAACAGACTTGTAGAAGATCTCCAGCATCTTGCTGCAAACCTTGAAGGACCTAAGGTTCCTCAAGAAGTACAGTCTGCTCTGTCCCTTCTTGTAGACGGCTTCACTGTTCAGTCTCCAGTCCAGTCTGTTGTCAAGGTGAACTCCGAGGTATTTATACTCCTCAACCACCTCCACTTCTTCTCCCATGATGGAAACAGTGTTTGACTTATCCCTGTTTTTTCTGAAATCTACAATCATCTCCGTTGTTTTGTTCACATTCAAGGTGAGACGATTGTTTCCAGCTCTCTGTATTCAGCTTCTTGTCCATCTCTGATACACCCGACAATTGCAGAGTCATCTGAGTATTTCTGCAGATGACAGGTCTCTGATTTGTACTGGAAGTCTGAGGTGTACGGAGTGAAAATAAATGGTGAGAGTACATAGACATCAAAGAGGTGTGGAGAGGGATGACGACCATCACTGGCTACAAACTGAAGAAAGCCCAGTCTGTAGAAGATGATGTAGACAAAGCCAACTCCTTTCATCAGTACTACATCAGGTTTAATACTGCTGCTCACTACACCTCTGCAGCTAGTCTCGGTACATCTGTGGCTGCTCCCTCCATGGCTGCGGCTGCTCCCTCCACCTCCACATGTGCTCCCTCCACCTCTACATCTACGGCTGCTCCCTCCACATCAACCTCTGCAGCTGCTTCCTCCACTTCCATCTATACAGCTGCTCCCTCCACCTCCACCTCTGCAGCTGCTTCCTCCACCTCCATGTCTGTGGCTGCTGTGGAAGACGTCATGTCTCATACCAGTGCCCAAAATAGGGTGACTGGAAGAGCTGAATGATTACAGACCAGTGGTTTGACAACCCACATTATGAAGACCTTGGAGCGGCTCCTTGTCCGTGGAATGAACTGCAGGTTGCTCAGGAACAAGACCCCCTCCAGTTTGCCCACCAGGAGCACTTAGGAGTTTAGGATGTGGTCCTTTACATGCTGCAGCAGGCATACACCTACCTGGATGTGCCTGGTTCGTATGTCAGGATCATGTTCTTCGACTTCTACAGTGCCTTTAACACCATAAAGCCTCCCATACTGAGAAACAAACTTATGGGTATGGGTGTAGCCCCTCCGACATCATAGATTATGGAAAAATCTAAAACCCAGACCTCAAAACATGTATGTATATGTGTATGTATGTATATATATGTGAACAATGGACAAAGTCAATTTCCCCTTTTGGGGATAAATAAAGTGTCTGTCTGTCTGTCTGTCTGTCTGTCTGTCTGTCTGTCAAAATAGAATGTTCATGTTCACACCAACAGACTGGTTTTGTTTTACAGCTGAAAGATTGCTGACCTTAACCAA
This sequence comes from Valencia hispanica, assembly GCA_963556495.2. Classification (NCBI taxonomy): domain Eukaryota; kingdom Metazoa; phylum Chordata; class Actinopteri; order Cyprinodontiformes; family Valenciidae; genus Valencia; species Valencia hispanica. The sequence goes on along the minus strand of OY747713.1, from coordinate 10,913,876 downwards.
CTGTGGCTGCCGGTGGATCACACACTACAAGGTTTTTCAGACCAACTATAGCCACTAGTTGGCAGTAATAGAAGATATTCTCAGAAATCAAACAGCGATATTTCTGTCACACCTCCCCCAAAAAAGAAAATTTAATAATGATTTTCAAACAATGACACTGTTATAGGCAATTAAGATCGATCAAATCAGGGAGACACTTCAGGGAATTATAATTGGTGAGAAAAGGATTGGTTGCTATGGCCGGAATTCTGGAAGAGAAGAGACAAATGCATTTCTGTTACTTCTGAAGATGTAAACATAGATAATATATATTGTGAAAATGACTATGTCCATAAGGTGTAACACATTTCTCCTCCGTTATTTCACATACTACACCACCTAAAACAGATGACCATGTTTTTTTTATTTTCTTCCTTCAAATACATATTGACCGTTACTTTTTGAAACCTACATTTTCAACTAAGTCCATTCAACATATAAATCCACTACGGAAGGAGATAATCACATTTGTTGTACGTTTTCAATGGGGTGTTTAAATCTTAAAATGATTAGTCATGCAACAAAGTGAATAATTATTTTAAATCTGGACAATTTTTTTTTTTTAGCTTTCTTCCATAGTTTTGTGTGTGTTACTCTTGTTCAGGTGCATAACTCAAATTTGGTAGTATCAAGGAGAAGTATAGCATGTTGTCATGGAATAAAATACTATCAAGAATGAGAGTTGACACTGTTGGGTTCCTTGGGTGTTTGGGCTTTGGGTTTGAGTTTTTCCTTCCACTGCATTTTTGTCTCCCTCTGGTGAATAATAATAATAATAATAATAATGGCTTGCATTTATATAGCGCTTTTTTCGAGAGACTCAAAGCGCTTTACAACTCCATTATTCATTCCCTCTCACATTCACACACTGGTGGAAGCAAGCTATGATTATAGCCACAGCTGCCCTGGGGCAGACTGACAGATGCGAGGCTGCCATATTGCGCCATCGGCCCCTCTGGCCAACACCAGTAGGCGGGTAGGTGAAGTGTCTTGCCCAAGGACACAACGACATGCAGCAGGTGGAAGCTGGAATCGAACCCACGATTTCTGGGTCGCAGGCCAACAACTCTACTGGTGCTCTTGTGTTTGGTTGCCCTTGCCTGTGTTTATCTAATTTTTTCCCAAGTTCCTATTGACACTTATCCTTTTTTAGTCCCAGTTAGTTTTGTTATATTTAATTCATCTTTAGTATTATCCTCTGTCTAGTCCTTATGTTTTGCTCCTGCATCCTTCCAGTTTCCCTAGCCATTCTGCCTTCCATCCCAGCTACTAATTATTTCCACCTGCTCACTCCCTCTCACCTGCAACTGCTTCTCTTAATTAGTTATCAGCTCTTTCTCTGTTCACATTCTCACTCTCCCCTCAATATATACCGAGTCCTCACTCGCTGGTTTGTCGTCTTATTTCCCTGCCTGGTTCCTGTACTCCATTTTTGATCCTCCCGAGTTTCTGTAAGTTCTTTGTTTTGTTACCATTAAATCATTTAATTTATACCCTGCTGCATTTGGGTCCTATATATAAAGACATGACAGACACCTTCTGTCATTCAATAATTTAATGCATCATGTTGATCAACACGGAGGAACAGTGAAGACAAAGCATTTGTAATATTGAACCTGCTAACCAATCAATTCTACAACATTATATAGTATGCCTATCATTTCTTATCTTCATTAGCATCCCCCTTCCTAAGTCCAGTCATCCTTTCCTATCATCCGGTAGAACTGCGTGGAGCGTGGAGTATGTTCTGTACTTATAGATGATATGCTCACATCTGTCATTTTTCTTTAACTTGACCTACTGTCATTGTCGTTACTCATACTAAGACAGGAAATGCTGTCATATTAAATTTTCCCATTACAATATACAATGTAATTTGTTCTAAAATGTGTTTGGTTTAATAGATTCTTGTTACGGTGCTGGACAGTTTATTTAGTATTGTTTGCTACAAGGCTTTCAACACAGTTCCAGGCCCCAAAATCTTTGTTTCAGACATCATTCATTTAAAAACAAATCTTAGTTTAAAAATTATTGTTGATTTATTTCACTTAATTTTGTATATATTGTCCTGTGTACCGGTTTAAAACGTTTACTAGTTTATTATCCATTGCCTGGCCAAAAGAAAGTTGCCACCTGTATGTAAGCAGCTGCCAACAAGTTGTTTAACCCCTAATGATAAAACAAGTAGCTTCTCATTTCATAAACAACTATGTCGAAAGACATTTCCCGTGGTCGTGGAAAAGATGTTGGTCTGTTTAAAAAGGATCAAATCATTGGCATGCATTGAGCACAGAAAACATATAGTGAAATTGCAGAAACTACTAAAATTGAGTCAAGAAGTTTCTAACGCATCGCAGGAAAGTGGGGAATTAGCCCCTTAGAGAAACAAAATGTCAGAAAAAAGCAAGGGAGTTAAAGATTGGACTCTGGAACAATGGAACAAGATCATGTGGTCTGATGAGTGCAGATTTACCCTCTTCCAGAGTGATAGGCGGGTAAGGGTAAGAAGACAGGCAGATGAAGTGATGCGCCCATGATTCCTATGGCCTACTGTATAAGCCTGTGGGGGCAATACTATGATCCTGGGTCTAATATCAGCAACATTATATGCCCAAAGAATGGGGTCAGCTGACTACCTGAATATACTGAATGACCAGGTTATTCCATCAATGTATTTCTTTCTTCCCTGATGACATGGGCATATTTCAATATGACATTGCCAGGATTCATCAGGCTCAGATTGCGAAAGAGTGGTTAAGGGAGCATGAGGCAACATTTTCACACATGGATTGGCCACAGCAAAGTTTGGACTTTAACCCAGCTGTGAATCTTTGGGATGTGCTGGAGAAGGCTTTACGCATTGGTCGGACTCTCCCGCCATCAAAACAGGATCTTGGTGAAATGCAACACTGAGTGGAAGTAAATATTTTTACATTGCTAAAGCTTATTGAAACAATGCCACAGTGAATGCATGCCATTATCAAAGCCAAAGGGTATTCAACAAAATATTTGAGTAGACTTTTTTTTTTTTTGGTGTAATACTTAAAGTAGACCATTAGATATGAACAAGAGCAATTTTACAACAGACTTATCCATATTTGGCTGTGTCTTTCAGGGATCATCTAAAAAAATTCATTTTAAAGTCATTTTTTAAAACGCTTAAGGCATCTTTTGCTGCACTATCTTCATGATAGAGGTGAGGAGTGTAAACTTGGAATGACCCTAAAGACTAAATAGACAAATTTGAGGAAAACATGCCAAGCAGAAATAAAGAGGCCATTCTTTTTGAATAATAGGTGTGTGGGTCTTTAACAGAGTTCCCCTCTATTTGTTACTGTAGATTGTTCCAACCATAGTCCCCAACCAGTTTTCTCTCTCATTGTTTTCTTCTTGCCTTACCCTACCTTCTGTGCTTACACTGCATCTGTCTCACTGCATTATCTCACTCTGTCCTCATCCATCTCTGCTGTGTTCTGCACCTTTTTTTCTAAACAAACGGTTCCCTTGGGTCAAGAGTGTGCTGAACACACCATAGAACTACCTACACAATCCTTTACGGGTAAAACATCCAAAGAAAATGTATAAGTTTGACATTCTTGTCTTTGCTGATTCATAGTACAGTATGTATATATTTCTAAACCATTGTGATGGGGGTTTCATTGGGAGTTGAAAGCATTCAAAGAAATTTAACTTCACCAAATATTGAAAAGAGTGTTTTTTTTTTCAATGGGTAGCCAATGAAAAATTAAAAACGTGTACATTTTGGTCTATCACTCAGGTTTTGGAGTAAGCAGACCAAGACATACAGAAGCTTTTCTTCCATCTGGACCATTAATGTGAATCAAAATTAATATATTACAACTTTCTTTAAAACACATTGCATAACCTTGTGCATTAATGGTTCTGTACATGTGTTCTTTTCTTCCATTGACTTACCTTTGTCTTTAGATTATTTTTTTTTTCTTTCAATGTTTATATTGCCCAGCAAAAGTATTCATATCATGTCATCAAGTTTTTTTTTTTTTTTTTTTCCCAGCTACAGCAACATACTTCAACGTGTTTTAGTGGAATACCATTAACACTAAACCGTAGGTAATTATGAAGTGAAAGGAAAACGAATACACAGTTTCAAAGCTGTTGCCCAATTATAATAATAACAACAATAATAATAATAAATAATAAAATGAAAAAGGGTGTGTGCATTTGTATTCGGGCCCGTTTACTCTGATAAATTTTTGGGGTATGTAGAGACAACGTGACAAAATATTGAGTCAGGCGAGAAGTTCATTTGCACAACACACTTCTCAAGTTTTCATTGGTGTATATATATTTTTTTAAACTGTCTCACTTTTTTTCCACTTCAGAATTCAGTCACCTATTTTGTGTTAGTTTGTCATAAGTATGCTGGACTGGAATTTCAATATGGGCATTAAAACACAGAGTGTATCACAGTTGTTTCATTTCAGTTGTATGTAACATCCTAAACACGGTTCTCAGTCTTTTAGAAATGTAAAATAAATATGTAAATCTGCTTTCTAAAATGTAATAGTTGACACTTATGGTAAGTAGGTGTATTTTAACACAGCAAAATGAGTTAGAAAAAAAAGTCAGAGTTTAAGGTACTTTTGGGAGAATCTTACTTAGAGCAGCCAAACACATTTTGTTGGTCCCCGTTGCTTGTACAACGGTTTGTACAACAGTTTCACAAAGAAATGAAGTCATAGATGACAGAGAAAGAAAAGACAAAGACAATAGATACAACTCTGTTTGGATTTGGCAGCAAAGGACCAAAAAAGAAAACCACTGGCAGCAAATACACAGGCTCACTCTGAATTAAACTATAAGGTACTGATAGAAATCAGGTTGTTAGCATGATTAAAGCATAAAGCTGGGAATTCTACAGCAACATTTTGAGGAATGTCAGCATGTACATGCTTGTTAAACAAGCACCAAATTTATTCAGACAAATCTGACACATTGCATTAATAAAAAGACAAAAAAGTGTATAACATTTACAGACTCATGCTGTCTGTTTAACCACACAGTTTAACACGACACAGTATGCTTGTGTACTAGATCATTTAAAAAAATATTAACTAAAAGAAAGATGAAGGTTACTGCAACTGCACTCAGTTTATTCAGGCTAATGAAGTAAATGTCCACACTTCATTTTTTGCTCAGCTTTAATTATCCACTATCTTATCTCCCAATGAAACAAGAACAAATAGTACTAATAATATATCCAACAACCAACAGTGCAAGTATTTGTATGTTTTAAAAGATAAGCAAATATTCATAATAATTTATAATAACTTTTTTTTTCATACCTGCTTATTCCTCGCAGGATTAAGTAGTGAAGGAGGGTCTGATAGGATTGTTATAGTTGCTTGTGCGTATCTGCAGTCGTCAATTAATAACAGGCAGGTAGAGCATGGATAGATCATCAGAAGCCCTTCACATACAGATAAAACTATGCTTACACGCGCACACACATGCCTATAGCAAATTTAGAATGCCCAATTAGCATACCTTGCATGTCTGGGAGAAAGGCAGAATACTGAGACAGAACCAATGCATGCACTGAGAAAACAAAAGCTTGAATTCCTGATTCATGTATTGCCTTAGAATTCATCTCACCTAACCTGCTTAAAATGAAAAGTAAAACTGATATCACTATAAATGTCACATTAATTTGATTATTTTTTTTATCCTACCACTTAGTGGCACTTGTAAACCATTGTAATTTCATTCCAAGATGGTCAGTAGATCCTCAATATGAAATAATAATATTAATAATTATGAGGCGCATGAGTGCTGGCAGTGTGTTAAGGTCAGTCGCCATGTGAATAAACACACTTCTACCTATCCATCTATTCTATATATTTTTACATTTCCAGTCAAAAAAAGAATCTCCCAGAGGTATGAAGAATTTAGTGCTTAACTGCATGTACTCTTTGACATAAAAATGCCTAGTGTGTCTGTGTTCTTGTTTGAACTGTCTTCTCCAATCTCAGACATTTGGGGCAGATAGATTGTCACACAGAGTCATGTCCTAGAGGTTAAAGGGGATTTTTCCCTTCCACTCCTGCCACATGCATGTTAAGATGGAGTGATTGGTGCAAAGTCAGGTACTAGACTAGATAGAAACTTCCTTACTATTTGGCAGAATGAACCAAACTTGACTTCCAAGCATTATAATTAGAATCAGTAATAATGTATGTGACAAAGATTTAATCTGTCTATATATTTGGATTTAAGTTATGTATTTCTGTACTTAAATTTGAACCATTAGTATTATAAAGTGCCCTGTGAACATATCTGCTCTTAACTAGTGCCATATATATAAACTTAATTGAACAAAAAATAATAAAAAAATTTTTTTACATATTTTTGACACTGTTTAGTAGGCTTTACATAGCTCCTACCCTTTTATGAATTATTTTCCATTTTCTGACTTTCCTATAATTGCAACATACCAATTTAGGTTTCCACTCATAATTATTTCAGTAAAATCTCTGCAGAGTTCAAAGCCTGGAAAAGCTGATGGCGAGCATTGGGCCAACATCTTTTACAGGGTTTGTCCCTGGCACTGCTGCTATGATTATTCTAGAAGGCTAACTTGAAAAAAGGTGTGCCATCTATCCCACACAGTTTAAATGAAAAAGCAACTAAAATTCCAATAATTCAGTTGCAAAAGTGTGCAGACATTTAAACTAAGACTTGAACCACTTTTTGATTAAGTTTCTACCTTGCTTCGTGTGCATACAGGTAAATTGGAATCCTGTCTTATGGCAACGATTGAATAAATTCAAAACTTACAAATCAAATGAGGAACAGGCAAGAGAGGAACAGAAGAGGATCTGAGCAAACCAGAACACAATGGTGCCTGAAACACAGATAAACATTAAAGTCACTAGGCAGCCAAAGTATCTGAAGAGGATATACAGTGAGGAACATAAGTATTTGAACACCCTGCAATTTTGCAAGTCCTCCCACTTAGAAACTATGGAGGGGTCTGAAATTCACATTGTAGGTGCATTTCCACTGTGAGAGACAGCATTTGAAAACAAAAATCAGGAAATCACATTGACTGACTTTTAAATAATTTATTTGTATTTTATTGCTACACATAAGTATTGGAACACCTGGTAATCTCAAGAATTCTGGCTCTCAAAGACATGTTACTCTGCCTTTTAAAAAGTCAACTTATTAATCTAAATTAGTAGCACCTGTCTGAGCTCGTTAAAGACACCAGTCCACCCCACAGTCAGTCTACTCCAACTACTAGCATGGGCAAGACTAAAGACTTGTCAAAAGACACCAGAGACAAAATTGTAGACCTCCACAAAGCTGGAAGGGGCTATGGGGCAATTACCAAGAAGCTTGGTGAAATCAGATCAACTGATGGAGCAATTGTTAGAAAATGGAAGAGGCTAAAGATGACAGTCAGTCTCCGTCGGACCGGGGCTCCATGCAAGATCTTACCTCGTGATATCACTGATGATAAGAAAGGTGAGGAATCAGCCTAGAACTACATGGGAGGAGCTGGTCAATGACATGAAAAGAGCTAGGACCACAGTTTCAAAGGTTTCTGTCGAACACTCTGTCGTTATGGTTTAAAATCATGCATTGCACGGAAGGTTTCCCTGCTCAAGTCATCACGTGTCGAAGCCGCTCTTAAGTTTACCAATAAGAATCTGGATGATCCAGAGGAGGCATTGGAGAAATTCATGTGGTCAGATGAGACCAATTATATAAAAAAAAAATGCTGTCTCTCACAGTGGAAATGCACCTACAATGTGAATTTCAGACCCCTTCATATTATCTAAGTGGGAGAACTTGCAAAATAGCAGGGTGTTCAAATACTTATCAAATCAAGCTTTCTTTATAAAGCGCTTTTCATACAAGTATTGCATCACAAAGTGCTTTACAGATTAAAATGACCCCACATAAATCTATATTCACATCCCTCCCCCACAGATTTAAAAGCATGGTCACAGTAATACCCCCCAACCCAACTCCCATGCACACACATAGTTAAAAGCAACAGTAAGAAAGTAAATTGGGCCGAATGCAAATGAACCATGCAAGGAAACACCATCAGAGTAGCCATCTGCATCGTCACCAGTACATCAACAGCAGCAACTGGGGCACCGACACAGGGCCCTCAGTGGAGGCGAGACCCCCACTTCCACCCAAGCTCCACCCGGAGAGCACCCTGGCAGCTACAGCCAACCATCGCTCCTCGGGCAGAGGTCTCCCACAGAGGAAACAATGGAACGGGGATTAAATAACAAATTAAAATATAAAAATAAGCAGTCAATAAATGTGATACAATTAAATAGTAAAACACTGATTAAAATATAATTATGCAAAACATGCAAAGCAATTAAACAGACAGTAATAAATAATAATCAGTTAAAACATAGGCTGAAAAGGTGAGTTTTAAGCCTGCTCTTAAAAACATGAATTTTCTCTGCAGCCCTGAGGTCCTCCGACAGCCTGTTCCAGAGGTGAGGGCCGTTGTACTGGAAAGACGACTCACCGTGAGTGTGTGTCCGGACCTTTGGAGTGACATAGAGACGGTTGCCAGAGGACCACAGAGAGCACAAAGGTTCATATGGTAAAAGCAGTTCAGAGCGATAAGAAGGCCCAAGACCATTAAAAACCATTAAAATAACCTTAAAATCGATCCTAAAACTCACGGGGCACCAATGCAATGAAATTAAGACAGGTGTAATGTGTTCCCGCCTCCTGGTCTTCGTCAGGACACGTGCCACTAAATTTTGTAGAAGTTGTAAACTGGATGTAATCTTGTTGGAAAGACCAGAAACCAGAGCATTATAGTAATTAATCCTACTGGAGATAGAAGCATGCATCAGTGTCTCCGTGTTGGCCCAAGAGAGAATGGGGTGGACTCTGTCTATGTTCTTTGGTTAATAAAAACCTATTTTAGTAATATTTTTAATGTGAGGGATAAAAGTCAGCTCAGAGTCAAAAATAACACCCAGGTTCCTCGCTTGTAAAGTAGGATTAAAAGACAGTGATTGTAGTTATGGTAAAAGTTTCTCTCTCTGATCCTCAGGACCGATAAAAAACTTCAGTTTTGTCCTGGTTGAGCTGGAGAAAGTTTCCTACCATCCAGGATTTGATGTCTAAAATGCAGTTAAAAACTGCATCCATTGGCCATCAGCATAACTGTGAAAGTTAACTCCATGCTCCTATGACACCCCCAAGAGGGAGCATATAAAGGTTAAAAAGCACTGGGCCTAAAAGTGAAACCTGGGGCACACCACATGTGATCTTGTGGACCTTAGAGGAACAGGTATCTAGACTTACCATAAAAAGTCCTCTCTGTGAGATAGGATGTAAACCATTTGTGAACAGCACCAGAGAGGCAAATCTATTCTAAACTGGTTAAGAGAATAGTGTGGCCCACTGTATCAAAGGCTGTATCATTTAAAATGTTCAGAAGGGCCGTCTCTGTGCTGTGGTTCACCCTGAAACCAGACTGAAATTTCTCCAGGACAATGTGTTCATTAATAAAATCATTACGTTGAATTAAAACAAGCTTTTCTAAAATTTTGTTTGAAAGCAGTACGTTAGATACCAGTCTGAAATTGTTAAGATCATTAACATCTAAATTGCTCTTCTTCAACTGGGGCATTACTCCTGCCCATTTAAAGACAGCAGGACCCCCGTCTGAAGAGAGCAATTCGTCAGGGTTAAAATCTCATCACTAAAAGATTCATAAAATTGCTTTAAAAAGGAAGTAGGAATCTGGTCCAAAACACATGTGGTCGGCCTTACTGAGGAGAAAACTTTATCAAGAGTCCCAGCCACTACCAGGACAAAACTGTCCAGCATTTGCTCTTGTAGAGACACACCCCATGTTACTTTGAAAGGATAAAATATTACATCTGATGGTGACTACCTTCCCTCTGTGGTCTGCAAACTCCTCACAAAGAGCGTTTGAGGTAGTTTTCCAAAATGCATCAGTAGCACTGTTAAAACGTTTGTCAATTGTGGAAAAAAGGATTTTGGATTATTTTTATGTTCTGAGAAGATTTTGGAAAAGTATACTTTTTTTTTTTTTAAGGTTTTTGGGCCTGAGTGGCCTTTATTTACAGTGGACAGAGTTTTTGAAGGGGGAGATAGGTGGGGAAAGATATGCGGCAAAGGTAGCCTGGGATGGGACTCAAACCGGGGACAGCCGCGTTGAGGACCGAAGCCTCTGCACATTGGGCACCCGCTCTAACCACTACACCACGCGACACCCCAAATGTACTTTTTTAAAATTTCTTACTGTGTTATTGTATAATTTGAGAAGATCTGTGTATATTTGATGGTTTATCGTGGTTTTACTTTTCCTACATTTTCTCTCTGCCACCCTACAACCTCTCTTTATTTTTCTGAGATTTTAATTTCTCCACGGCAGTTCAGCTTTAGAGTGTAAACTTTTAAGTTTTAAAGGAGAAAGCAGGTCAAGAGCGGACTGAAGCTTAGTGTTAAATTAATTGACAATAAAATCACAGGGGGCATGTAAAGCTATAGGAGGATTCCTTTCAAAAACTTCCAGAAAACCTGGTCTCTAGCTGGATAAAGCATGTGATGTTAAAAAACACACAGTAGTGGTCAGAGACAGCTAACTCAACAACAGAGGACACGCTGGTGGACAGGCCATACGTGATGACCAAGTCCCGGGTGTGTACTCTGTTGTGAGTCGGCTGTGTGACATGTTGGGTAAAATCCATATAAGTCAGAATATTTACAAAATCTGTTGATAAAGGGTCCAAAATTTTATTCATGAGTAGATTAAAATCACCAGCTAAAATTATCCTTTCAAAGGAGCTGTGCAGAATTGATAAAAACGTAGAAATTTCTTTAATAAAAAGTGCACTCTTTTTAAGAGGCCTATAAATTATGACACATAAAATCTGAGAGCTAAAAACAGTTGCATTATAGTCAAAAGTAAAATAGTTATTAAATAAAACAGGTTTGGCAGAAAGTGTTGATGAACTTATAAAAGCACTTCCGCCTCCCCTTTTGCTACTCCTCATCGAATAAGTGAAGCTAAAATTTGGTGGGGAGGCCCCTGTAAGAACAACAGGGGCATCCACACTCAGCCAAGTTTCTGTTAAAAATAAACAATGAAGATCATGGTCTAAAATAATATCATTTATTATAAAAGTTTTGTTCAGCAAATATTAAAAAGTGCAGCTGGGGCTGGTGTGGTATACCGGGGGGGGGGGGGGGGGTAATGGGCATGCCGTGCTCGGTACCTGCATGCGTGTCCCCTGACTGTTTAGATGGAGCCCCTCTGCTCCAAACTGGTGCTTCCTGCGCCAGAAAATGTTTAATTGTCCATAAAACCAATATTGTGCATGACTGTGGCAGAGGACAGCCAAGTTTTCAGGGATAAGAGTCTGCTAAAACGGCCCCTCCCTGGGCTGCCACCTTATCGTGGTGGAGGGGTTTGAGTGTCCCAATGATCCTAGGAGCTATGTTGTCGGGGACTTTTGCTCCTGGTAGGGTCACCCATGGCAATTTGGTTCTAGGTGAGGGATCAGACAAAGTGCAGCCCAAAAGACCCCTATGATGAAAATGACAGATGGACTCAGTGTTCCCTCGCCCGGACGCGGGTCCTCAGGGCCCCCCTCTGGAGCCAGGCCTGGAGGTGGGGCACGTTGGCGAGCGCCTGGTGGCCGGGCCTTTACCCATGGGGCCCTGTCGGGCTTAGCCCGAAGAGGTAACATGGGCCCCCCTTCCCATGAGCTCACCACATGTGGGAGGGGCCATAGGGGTCGGGTCCTTTGCAGGATGGGCGGCGGCCAAAGGCGGGGACCTTGGCGGTCTGATCCTAGGCTGCAGAAGCTGGCTCTCGGGACGTGGAACGTCGCCTCTCTGGTGGGGAAGGAGCCAGAGCTGGTGTGCGAGGTTGAGAGGTTCCGACTGGACATCGTCGGACTCACCTCGGCGCACGGCTCTGGCTCTGGAACCCGTCTCCTCGAGAGGGGTTGGACTCTCTTCCACTCTGGAGTTGCCCCTGCTGAGAGGCGCCGAGCTGGGGTGGGCACACTTGTTGCCCCCCATCTCGGCGCCTGTACGTTGGGGTTTACCCCAGTGAACAAGAGGGTAGCCTCCCTCCGCCTTCGGGTGGGGGGACGGGTCCTGACTGTTGTTTGTGCTTATGCGCCAAACAGCTGATTAGATTACCCACCCTTCTTGGAGTCTTTGGAGGGGGTGCTGGAGAGTGCTCCTCCTGGGGACTCCCTTGTTCTGCTGGGGGACTTCAACGCTCATGTGGGCAATGACAGTGAGACCTGGAGGGGTGTGGTTGGGCAGAATGGCCCCCCCAATCTGAACCCGAGTGGTGTCTTGTTATTGGACTTCTGTGCCCGTCATGGATTGTCCATAACAAACACCATGTTCAAGCATAAAGGTGTCCATATGTGCACTTGGCACCAGGACACCTTAGGCCGCAGCTCAATGATCGACTTGGTTGTCGTCTCATCTGATCTGCAGCCGCATGTTTTGGACACTCTGGTGAAGAGAGGGGCTGAGCTGTCCACTGACCACTACCTGGTGGTGAGTCGGCTCCGATGGTGGGGGAGGACGCCGGACAGACCTGGAAGGCCCAAAGGTGTTGTGAGGGTCTGCTGGGAACGTCTGGCAGAGTCTCCTGTCAGAAGGAGCTTTAACTCACACCTCCGGCAGAACTTTGAACACGTCCCGGGGGAGGCGGGGGACATTGAGTCCGAGTGGACCATGTTCCGCGCCTCCATTGCCGAGGCGGCTGACCGAAGCTGTGGCCGCAAGGTGGTCGGTGCCTCCCGTGGGGGCAACCCCCGAACCCGCTGGTGGACACCGGCGGTAAGGGATGCTGTCAGGCTGAAGAAGGAATCCTACCGGGTCTTTTTGGCTTGTGGGACCCCTGAAGCAGCTGATAGGTACCGACAGGCCAAGCGGGATGCGGCTCGGATGGTTGCTGAGGCAAAAACTCGGGTGTGGGAGGAGTTTGGAGAGGCCATGGAAAACGACTTCCGTACGGCTTCGAAGCGATTCTGGTCCACCATCCGGCGTCTCAGGAGGGGAAAGCGGTCTGCCACCAACACTGTTTATAGTGGGGATGGTGTGCTGCTGACCTCGACGCGGGACGTTTTGGGTCGGTGGATGGAATACTTCGAAGACCTCCTCAATCCCTCCAGCACACCTTCCAATCTGGAAGCAGGGTTTGGGGACTTTGGGTCGGTCTCTCCAATCTCTGGTGCTGAGGTCACCGAGGTCGTTAAAAAGCTCCTCGGTGGCAGGGCTCCGGGGGTGGATGAGATTCGACCGGAGTTCCTCAAGGCTCTGGATGTTGTGGGGCTGTGTTGGTTAACGTGGCTCTGCAATTTTGCGTGGACATCGGGGGCAGTTCCCTTGGATTGGCAGACCGGGGTGGTGGTCCCCCTGTTTAAAAATGGGGACCACAGGGTGTGTTCCAACTACAGGGGGATCACACTTCTGAGCCTCCCTGGTAAGGTCTATTCAGGGGTTCTGGAGAGGAGGTTCGGACGGATAGTTGAACCTCGGATCCAGGAGGAACAATGCGGTTTTCGTCCTGGCCGTGCAACACTGGACCAGCTCTATACCCTCAGCAGGGTCCTGGAGGGTGCGTGGGAGTTCGCCCAACCGGTCTACATGTGTTTTGTGGACTTGAAGAAGGCGTTCGACCGTGTCCCTCGGGGGGCCCTGTGGGGGGTGCTCCGGGAGTATGGGGTACCGGGCCCCTTGATATGGGCTATTAGGTCCCTGTACGACCGGTGCCAGAGTTTGGTTCGCATTGCCAGCAGTAAGTCGGGCTTGTTTCCAGTGAGAGTTGGACTCCGCCAAGGTTGCCCTTTGTCACCGATCCTGTTCCTAACTTTTATGGACAGGATCTCTAGGCGCAGCCAAGGCATTGAGGGGATCCGTTTTTGTGGGCTCAGGATCGGGTCTCTGCTTTTTGCAGATGACGTGGTCCTGTTGGCTTCATCGGAACGTGATCTACAGCTTTCGCTGGAGCTGTTCGCAGCCGAGTGTGAAGCGGCTGGGATGAGAATCAGCACCTCCAAATCCGAGGCCATGGTCTTGAGCCGGAAAAGGGTGGGGTGCCTTCTCGGGGTCGGGGATGGGGTCCTTCCCCAAGTGGAGGAGTTTAAGTATCTGGGGGTCTTGTTCACGACTGAGGGAAAAATGGAGCGGGAGATCGATAGACAGATTGGTGGGGCATCTGCAGTTATGCGGGCGCTTTACCGGTCTGTCGTGGTGAAGAGAGAGCTGAGCCGAAAGGCGAAGCTCTCCATTTACTGGTCGATCTAAGTTCCTACCCTCATCTATGGTCACGAACTCTGGGTGGTGACCGAAAGAACGAGATCACGGATACAAGCGGCTGAAATGAGTTTCCTCCACAGAGTGTCTGGGCTCTCCCTTAGAGATAGGGTGAGAAGCTCAGTCATCCGGAGGGGGTTCAGAGTAGAGCCGCTGCTTCTCCACATCGAGAGGAGTCAGTTGAGGTGGCTCGGGCATCTGGTCAGGATGCCTCCTGGACGCCTCCCTGGTGAGGTGTTTCAGGCACGTCTCACCGGGAGGAGGCCCAGGGGAAGGCCCAGGACACGCTGGAGGGACTATGTTTCTCGGCTGCCTGGGAGCGCCTTGGGGTTCCTCCCGAGGAGCTGGAACAAGTGGCTGGGGAGAGGGAAGTCTTGGTCTCTTTGCTTAGGCTGCTGCCCCCGCGACCCGACCCTGGATAAGCGGAACAAAATGGATGGATGGATGGATAAAACGGCCAATTCCTCTGCTGACAGTGGGGGTGGGGCCAGATATAAAAAACGAGAGTGTGTTTTTTTAAAGATTCAAAATAAAATCAGACTTTAGGAGCTCAGACTGCTGTTTATGAATGTCATGGGTGCACACGTGAATCACAACTTTACTCACATATTTGTGAAGTTCAATGAGCTGCGGGATCTGTTCAGCAATGTCAGTGGCTACAGGGAAACACAGAGTGAGGGCTCTTCTCATCCTTACATTTCTGACTATGGAGCCCCCGATAATGAGTGTGGTGGGTGGCGGGTCTGCAGGTGGATGTTTGTTCTGGGCAGAGGATCTTCCCCATCCAGGACTTGCTGTATGCCAGGTGTAGAGGCATCCCCAGGACTGCAGCAATGTTTATTTGGTGCTGATGGCTCATTCCGTAGGTTCGGGGTGAAGTGCAGAACTCCTCGGCGAGTTCTGGCTGCAGCTCAGGGTTTGGCGCGACATGGAAGGCTGGCGGAGTCAGAGTGTTGCTGCTGGGAGGGGTTGGGCGGTGATCCTACTGAGCTACGGGGACCAGGGACCATCAGAGGAGGAAAATCTTTATCCAGGGCGCTGAAACGGTTGGGTAATTGCAGGCAGGTAGGAGGAGAGCGGCAGCGGCTGCTCCGAGTACCCCCACTGCCCAACCATTGACCAGGCACCCTGGAGCACGGGAATGGAGCTGATGGGGGCTTTTTGTTTAGCCCCCTGCTGGAACCAGCGCTCCTCCTCTGCAGTAGATGCCACGTGGGTATTTGGCACCCCGAGTCCACTTGGAAACCCAGCGATGATTCCCCCCACCACAGCTTTGCCGGACTGGCAGGGAATAGTGTCCACCAGTTGTGCACTGTTGGTGGCGGCCAGAGTCTGGCCGAAGATGATGTCCACCTCGCGCTCGTAGTCCTGGATTTGGTGGAGTGTTGAAATCCTCTGCTCTAGCTCCAGTACATTACACCCAGGACTGCAGGTGAATGGAGGCATGGTGTGGGGAGATAAGAAGTCCGCGCTCCCCACCGATTAAAACAATCCGATAAAAATGTCCAGATTATTAATAAGTTAGTGGTGTTAAAATCGGTTCGAACCAGTCTTAGAAAGATTTAAAACCAGTTAAAAACCACTTGTTGGGGAGCCAGTCTTGGCGGATCTGACAGACGCTAACGCATGCGCACTCCAATTAGAACGACTGGAGAGTCGTTCCTCACTGTAATAAAACAGACTCTATTTGAGCCTGCTGGAGAGATAACTGACTGACATGAGAACCAGTTGAGACTATTCAGGAGAATGCAAAGCAGCTGGATATAAATTAAATTCAGGAACTGAGGAAAAGTTACTAATTAACAATTTGACATATGCCAAAATAGTGATAATGTCTTGTAAATATTAGTTCATTTTTTTTCTCTTTATTGAATGTACCGCAGTTTACATCTGACTCTGTAGCCCAAGACAAATTTCCTTTGTGGACAATAGTTTATTGTATCTTATCTTAAAATAAGTGTTTCTTCACTCTGCTACTTTCTTTTCTACTACTCTCCAGTGGCATTATATGCTGTTATTTCGACTGAAAATTCTGTTTTCTCTTAGTGTTTTTCTCTCCATAGAAGGTACACCTGGTCTGGTATCCTGCTTAGCTACAATGCTGTTTGGACGGGAGTTATCGACTGGGATGATGGTCTTGGCGGCTGAATATCCCCCGTCTCCTGTTATCAACTTTTCAATTTCTTTAACATAGAAAGTCATCGTATATCAGATCTTCTGTTCTTTCTGTGTCTCTGCTTTGTCTTCTTAAACCCCCAGATGGTCGTGGCAGTTGGCCACTTGCACTGAGCCAGGTTCTGCTGGAGGTTTCTTCCTGTTAAAGGGGAGTTTTTCCTCTCCACTGTCGCAATGCTTGCTCAGTATAAGGGATTGCTGAGGGATTGTTGTGGTTGGAAGTCTGCATCAACGGGACACAACCTCAAGTCAATGACTCGATGCAATCTGCTGGGATTCCTTACATAGGAAACTAACTAAAACTTTAATCTAATTGGAATGTTTGTATGATTGTATTGAAATGACTTTTCTTGTAAAGTGCCTTGAGATGACATCTGTTGTGAATCGGCGCTATATAAATAAACTGATTGAAAAATCTAATTCTCTCCTCGACCCCCTTCAGTTTGTGGCTTCAATTATTTTTAGGAATTGTCAGGATTTTTAGGGGGGGTGGGGGGGGGGTGGTAATCTGTACAGCACCTTAGTTCTCCAAAATTAATTGAATTGAATATCTTTGAAATTATTAACATGGTCTTGTTTTGTACTTCATGACAACCTGGTATTAACATGGCATAAAGGTATTTGAACATGGGAACTTACACACTCATATTGGTACATACACATACAGTACAATAACAAATTTCAGGGGGAAAAACCATGCACACCAAAAACATTAAAGGATGTAATTAAGAAAATGCAACACCTTAAATTATTTTTTATAGGTATTATGAGTTTCATTTTGACTTACTCTATTTATTTTAAATAATTTTATGTATTTTCTTTGTTTGTTTCTGAAAGTATGTGTACCATTTTTATGTTTACTATGTTGTTGGCTTACACCTTTTATAAACAGAGGACTGAATTAGAGCTGTAGGTTGAAGAGATCATGTAAGATGGATGGTTCTTCATTAATGGACACACTGCTTGAGGCATTAATCAAGGTTCTTTGAGGCATTAATCAAGGTTCTTTAATGCAATCATGCAGTGTGCTAGGCTGCAACAAAAAAACAACCTACTTTAGGTTTTGAAGGTTGCACAACATGCTACTGTTTATTAACTATAAACAAAAGTAGTGCTAGTTATATAGAGTTAAAAGCTACATTTTTTTCACAATGGGTTAAAGCCTATTGTTACTAAAAGACTGGGAGTCTTTGCTTTTATGCCCTACAACTGTCCCTGTACACTTTTTAACCCAGGCAAGGCTGCAACACACAGAAAAAAGGTATTCAACATAAACAATGTGTAAAATGGTTATAAAATGCAAAAGTATATTTTTATTTTGCTACCTTTCAAAACTTAAACACAAGTAATTGCTTCATCAGATAAATAACAGTAAGCAAACATCTCATCAGTTTGATTTGTACTATTCTTAAAGCAGTAAATAAACGTATTTAATCTATGTGCGTTGACTATACATGTTCATTCATCTCATGATGAGTGTTCTTTTATATAAAAAAGGACACCATATTCATCCCTTCACTTTCCAAACTGGTTTTGCCCTTTTAAATGTCACAGGTGAGGTTGGAGCCCTTCCCAGTTGCTATCAGGAAAGATGCAGGGTAAAACCTTGACAGGTCGCCAATCCATCACAGCACTACAAACAACACTACCCACTACGGTCAGTATTTTTGTACGGTTTACGCCTTAAAAAATTGTCAACTACAGTAGAGACTTAGTTTTGAACTTTATTTGTTATTTTATGTTGACAGAACATATGTTGGAATTTGCTTTAAAACTCATCCAAATACAGTAATGTGGACATTTAGGTACTTTCATTAAAACATTTAGAAATGTACATGCAGATTGGAAGGCAACACAAAGTAACTGCACAAGAAATTACACAGATCAGATAAATCCACTGCCCATCAATATTTTTTCAAAACTGTGATCTTTGAATAGCTGAGCTTACTTAGACATCTAAAACTGATGTCACCATGAATGTTGGCTCAAAAAAATCATATTCTTAGTGCCTTCCAACATAGATAAATATTTGCTGAATTAATCAGAAAATTATCTCCACCCACACTAAGAATTCATCATGCTGAGGTGAGTCGATTTTCACCAGTGCAGACAAAGCATCTGCTTAGGGACATTAATGATCAATGGTTTCATTTATAAAACTAGATAGTAGATAGTAGAATCCTTACTAAAACTGTACATAAGCTTATTTAAAAAAATTACTCACGCTAAGAAATCAAACTTTGAGCTAATACAGCTGTATGCAGTTTCCACTTTATAAAATACACTCTCCCTAGAAATGTGCTCAGGTGATTTTGGAACATATCTTGCCTCCTACTGTTGTGGGAAAATGCACGTGTTCCACTATCTGCCCTAAATGGCCAATGCAAAGTGCCTAGTGAATATTCTGCATAGATTTAAGCCGGCTGATATGGGGCGTTTCCATAACCATGGCAACCAAGAGGTTGAGAAAGCACAATTCAACCAAGACTGAAATCAGAAACGTTTTATTTCCATTAGGGATGGGCATTCGATTAAACTGTCTTCATCGATCATCGGGAGAATTAACGATCGACGATAATCATTGGTATTTTCATATCAAAATTCAGTGTTCATAGGCTATATTAAAATGCAGTGAGAATAGAAAAATACCGTGTTTCCTCATTGAGATCTTCATTACAAGTGGGAAAGCTCTTGTGGCAGTTAAACAGAATTCTTTCACGGTAGTTGCACAAAGAAAATATGCGCTATAAGCAGCGGAGCCGACAGCTAAAAGACGGTACTCATTAACACAACTGACGCTCATATTTTTTTTCTTCTCCCAAAAAAAAAAAAAAAAAAAGTAATGTTAAACAACAACTTAATAAAAAAAAAATACTTATAGGTCTGATAGTTTTGTGTTACATTTGGCAAAAAGAGTTGAGAAAGAGGATGAGAGAGATCAGCGTACCTAACAATGAATTAGGCTCATTAACAGAGTAAAAAAGACAAAAACAAAAGAAACCGTAACTTATATACAACTTTAGCAACAGTCTACTGATTTTTGTTGAGAAAAATGAACACGTTAACATGCTGCTGGGGTCAGAAGCGAAAGCAGCCTGGTGACCAGACTGACGGTCACCAGGCTGCTGTCGCGTCTGACCTGCAGCGCTGAGATCACCTGCTGTGAGGGGACAGACGTCGCTGTGATACACATACCTCCGTGCTAACTTGACAAGCCTCTGGAATCTTCTTTAATTCTTTTTCCACCAGTCTGTAGGGGTGCAATCCAGGGGTGGCAGAGCCTCCCTCATAAAGTAATCGGTGAGTAAATTTCTCTGCTCGTTGTGTATCTGGGCTCCTCCGTGCTAACACCGACTTGATGCTAGGTTGAGACCAAGAGCAGGATGCTCCGCTTCTAACCAGGGTTGGAAGTGCGTTCAAGTACACAGCTTTGCAGTGTTGGCAGTGAACTGAGTCCTTTTGTTTTGTTTGTTTTTTTAGTCAAAGTGGTCCCACGCCACGCTTTGCTGCGACCTTTTCATGACAATGCTACTTTTGAAATACACAGAAACTGGGAAACTGAGTCGGCCTGTGGGTTTTATTTTCAATCATCTCCCTCGTGTGGTAAAGTGTTTAATTACTGCCTCATAGCAAAATTAATTGCATTCCTTCAAAATTCACACTACGCAACAGAACATGCGTTAATTGATCGCTTAAAAAAAATGTCATCGATGAAATTCTTAATGATCAATTAATCGATCGTCGATTAATTATGCCCATCCCTAATTTCCATCAATCATTCAGTGATTATTTATATAGAGCTTTACACAGCCAAAAGGTGACCAAAGTGCTTCACAATACAAGACAAACATAAAGTTTGCTATTAGAAAATGTGCAACAAGACAACAGGAGTAAAGAGATTCGAATAAAAAATGAAAGTAGCAGAACAAGTGATAAAAAATAAGAAGAATAAATATAAAATTTTAATTATATGATTGCTTCTTTTAGCAAGATTGAAATAAAATCAAATAAAACAAATAAAAACTAAATTACAGCAGAATGTAAAAAGTTTCAGCACTCCTAGTTATTTAAAGCCTGACAGAAAAGGTAAGTTTTAAATCAACTTTTAAAAAGTATTATCTGCGCAACATAATATTTGCGGGTCACAAATAAATGGAAGAGCTGCAAGTGACACAGCGTTATTGCAGCGGCGTGTCTGACATAAGCAAGAAGGTGAAGACAAAGAGGAAGATGGCATACCACAGCCAGAATGTGCTTTGGAGGGGCAGGATGAACGTTTCTGGTGGGTCTCTAGATCTAACACTGGGCCCGGTTCAGCACATAGATATGATAAGATTGCTTTAGTGAATCTAAATCGACTGATCCACCAGTCATCATCATGGACCAAGAAATCACTAAAACCTCCCCTCATCCAGAAGCTGCCAGTGGCATGATCTGTAAGGAATGTGCCGACGCATCCATTGTGCAGCATTATGCAGGAGTTTATATTTATATTTCTACTCATCACAATCAATGCACCAATAGGTGCAATTGCTATATAATCTGAAGATGTGCATAAGAGCATACTGTGAAATAATTCTTAAAAACAACATATTCATTCAGATTCTCATTTTTATTCTCAGTGCAGAGATGGGTGTGGAGGCTGACTGTTGGTTTTGTCTTCGTCTGTTTAAGAGGGTCTACAAGTCTTAAAATGTGACTTAAATTCACCATTTTGCCATCTCAGCGGCTGCACTGCCAGTGTCCATGTCCAAGATGTGCATGAGTAAGTCTCTAAGCGTGCTTAAAGTTGTGCACATTTTCCTGTCATATTTCTTCTTAGAAATCACAAACGTTTGGAAAGAAAGTGACTTTTGCAATTTTTAGACCCATTTTGTGCATAAGCAAGCTTTATAAAAAAGTCCCCAAACCAATTCAATTCAATTCAGTTTATTTATATAGCGCCAATTCACAACAGATGTCATCTCAAGGCACTTAACAAGAAGAAGTCATACATTTATACAAACATTCCAATCAGTTAAAAAGTTTCCTATTTAAGGAATCCCAGCAGATTGCGTCAGTCATTGACGTGAGGTTTGGCAGACTTTCCAACCACAGCAATCCTTCAGCAATCCCTCATACTGAGCAAGCATGTTGCGACGGTGGAGAGGAAAAACTCCCCTTTAACAGGATGAAACCTCCAACAGATCCAGGCTCAGTAGGAGCGGCCATCTGCCACGACCATCTGGGGGTTTGAGAAGACAGAGCAGAGAAACAGAAGGAGCTGAAGATCTGATATAAGATAACTTTCTATGTTACAGAAAGTAAAAAGTTGATAACAGGACACAGTGTATGTTCAGTTACTGGGAGCACCATCCAAGTCAATGCCCCCCGTCCAACAGGGCATTGCAGCCAAGCAGGATACCAGACCAGGTATATCTTCTATGGAGAGAAAAACACTGAGAGAACACAAAGTTAACAGTCAAAATAGCAGAATGTACTGTAATACAACTAGAGAGTAGTAGTAGAAAAGGAAGTAGCAGAGTGAAGAAAATTGGTAAGTCTGTCCTCCAGCAGTCTAAGCCTATAGCAGCATAACTACAGAGCTAGCTCAGGATGACCTAAGCCACTCTAACTATAAGCTTTATCAAAAAGGAAAGTTTTAAGCCTGGCCTTAAAAGTAAACAGAGTGTCTGCCTCACGGACTAAAACTTGGAGCTGGTTCCACAGGAGAGGAGCCTGATAACTAAAAGATCTGCCTCCCATTCTACTTTTAGAAATCCTAGGAACTACAAGTAAACCTGCAGTCTGAGAGCGAAGTGCTCTGTTGGGAACATATGAAATAATTAGATCTCTGATGTATGATGGAGCTTGATTATTAAGGGCTTTGTATGTAAGAAGAAGGATCTTAAATTCTATTCTGAATTTAACAGGGAGCCAATGAAGGGAAGCTAAAACAGGAGAAATGTGATCTCTTTTTAATATTCATCAGAACTCTTGCTGCCACATTTTGGATCAACTGAAGGCTTTTAATGGCATTTTGTGGACTACCTGATAGTAAAGAATTACAGTAGTCCAGCCTTGAGGAAACAAATGCATGGACTAGTTTCTCAGCATCACTCCTGGACAGGATGTTTCTAATTTTAGCAATATTCCGGAGGTGAAAGAAGGAAATCCTAGAAACCTGTTTAATATGGGATTTAAATGTCAAGTCTTTGTCAAAAATAACGCCGAGGTTCTTTACGTTATTACTGGGGGCCAATTTAAGACCATCCAGATAAAGTGATTTACTAATCAGTTTCTTTTTTAGAACTTCTGGTCCAAAGACAGCAACTTCTGTCTTGTCAGAATTTAAAAGCAAAAAGTTCAGATTCACAAATGTTTTTATGGTCATATCTACAACAGTTGCCTAGGACTTACATTGATTTTGTAGCTGTGTGGTATATGTGTTAATTTGGCATATCTGAGTTGTGACAAATATTCAAAGGGATTTTTAGATATGGTCAAAAACTCTGACTGCCTGGGTTTGCTGAAGATCTGCTTATTTTTATGCTACAATAGCAAATACATGGAACGATGATGTAGGATGTCATTTTTCTAAAGCTGCCCATTATCATATACCATAAAATTACAGTTCACATCTGCAATACTGTGACAAATTAGCAGTAGAATTTGATGCACAGTCACTATAGAGATCAACAATACATTTAAAACACAATACATTTACCAACTAATGTAAAGTTATTAAATTGTTAATTGCTTGCACAAATTTAAAAAAATGAAGTTGAATTGACAAGCTCCTTTTAATCATTTTAGATTTTCTATAAAATAATCCACATGTATGAAAAAAACAAAGAAACAAAACCTTGTTAAAACAAAATGAGACTAAAATGAAACAAGCTCTGCTCAGGTACTTCTCTGCACTGCACAAAACCAAAATGACCCTTCAACGATTACTAAACTCCAAACCGGTGCACGTCACACTCCCTGACGCTGCATTATCTGTGCCATTTTGTTATCTCAGTGGCACTCTAGTGTAGTTTTCATCATCCCTTGCTGTCATCCTGTTGCCACATGATCCCGTTGCTCACACAGGAGAGAGAAGGAGAGAGAGAGA
Source organism: Valencia hispanica (assembly GCA_963556495.2). NCBI lineage: Eukaryota > Metazoa > Chordata > Actinopteri > Cyprinodontiformes > Valenciidae > Valencia > Valencia hispanica. The sequence continues at coordinate 10,890,214 of OY747713.1, read as the reverse complement.
TGGAGGTGAATTGACACTCCACCCTGACTCCAGCTGCTCACTGGCAGAATAATGATCAGCCGCTCGGAATGCTGGTCACATCGGCTACACTATCAATGAGTGAGTGTGCCAACCAGCGAGGGGGGGCACAGAAAAGAGGAAAGAGGAGGAAGAGAGAGAAAGACAACAAGGTGAAAAACAGAGAGGAGAGAGTGAAGGATGGGAGAAAGGAAGGGAAATGTGGGGAATGAGGAATGAGAAAGGGAAAAGAGGACAAGAGGCGGAGAATAAATGAAAGATGAAAGATGAGTGAGAGGAACAGAGGGCGTGAAAAGGATAGAAGCAACAAGGTGAATAATGGACAAACGATGGAGAAGGATATGAGAGAAGGGTAGAAAATGAAAGGGAGGTGGCAAAAGAAGGGGGGTGAAATGGAAAGCAAGATGAAGGGCCGAAGGAATGATGATTAATGTGATTCTACACATACATATAATGAGTTCAAACAGCACAAAAAAGAACCAGCTACAAGATCAAACTTTTACTTATGTTTATTTTATTGTTTTTAATCTTTCAATTTGAAAAACATGGCACAAACACAAGAAATGGATGGAAAAAAATGGATAGGAAAACAAATCTATTTCTTACAGTATGTAACTTTAAATTGAAAAGTAAGACCTGAGCACACCATTTTAACGTGTGTGAAATAGAAAGCCCGACTTTGCCCTCAGCCGAAAGTAAGGCCGTTGTTACTCCAAGCTCATCAATAGAAAGGTTAATCACAGATACTTAAAACTGATGCTTCCCAAATTCTTAAATAAATGCTTAGACTGTTGCTGCAAGGTACCTGTTCAGGTCATCACTACGGTAAAAGTCAGCTCTGTAGTAGCTAAGACAAGTCTGAGAGAAGCTTATTACACAAAGGAACAAATATTGTAACCCAGCTGGTTCATTGCTCAAAAAAGCAAACAAAACATACATGGAAGAAAATGTGGATGAAATATCTCATGAAAACGTTTAGGAAAAACATACAAACAGTGTCAAAAATGCTATTGTGAGAAATTAACTGCAAACACTGGCTGAAGCATCAGTGCCCTTGCCTTAATGTGCTGGGCTGTGGCTCATTTATTGGTGACTGGTATAATTAGTTTCTTTCACATTTTGACATGTCACAGCAGGAAGAGGATGCCTGTAAATTATTAACTCAATTACTTGGGCACTTGAAAAGTACAGGGCTCAGTTTTTCACGAATAAGTATTAAATTCCAGAAAATATTTCTGATAAATAACACACTTGTACTTTTTGAGTGAGCCAATCTGATTCTTTGTTAACAATTTAGTGTCATGGTTTGGTTTATCTGCCTGACCCACATGCATGAAACTCTCAGGTGAAATCAGGATGCAAAGGTGAAGATGAGAGGGTGAAATCTGGAACCGGGGAACAGCTGGAGACCGAGAGAGAAAGATCTGGAACTAGGAACTAATGGGGACCTGGAGCATTGGAAGGAGAGGAGAGCTTGAGCGGAGGTCTGGACACATAAATTACACAGAGTGAATGTTAATCTCACTGATGATGGTAGGAAATGCCAGGGAAGAGTGAGTCGGATCTAGGATGGTGGTGCTGTGGCGGCTGAGCAGGAGATGACGATGTATAGTTTTGACTTTAGAGATGAGAGAAGTTGATGATGAGCAGGTAGTTGCTGGAGGGTGGACAGTAGGCACATGAACACTGAGGTGATTATGTGAGACTTTGATGGTGTCGGCAGAGATGAAACTGGAGGATGAAGATGACACAGGAGACTAAGCTGCCAGTCGTGGAAGGTGAACCAGGAACAAACTTGAACTGAGCCACGTGGAAACTTGGAGCGAGGTAGATCTGAGCATGGAAACCTGGAGATGAGACAAGGAAGGTAACTTTTCTAAATTTCAAATTCATAGGGAAGATCTTCAGAATAATCTTCAAAACTGAGGAGCTCAGGAACTCAGCAGCGATGTGTACCAGGTTTAGGTTTACACTCAGGCGTCAAATGACTGACTTCCAGTTTCCTTTATCCTCCAATTGATGATGATTTGCAGATGAGCAGACACACACCTGCAGATCTCCGCCCACCAGGAATGAAAACCAGTGCCTCCGCTGCACCCTCCAGTGGACAACCTGTAAAAATAATGTGAGATCAAAAACCACCACACAAACCAAGAACCCAGCATTTTAACAATTAGAACTAAAAATAGGCATGTCAAGGGAGCACTACACTTAAGTGGTGGGAACTGTCCATCCATAAATATATTTTCTGAACCCACTTGTACAGGGTTCCAAATATATGCTCTTGTTATTCTTTCTGTTTCACTTCTTGTTCATTACACAAAGTAAAAAAAAAAAAAAAAAAAATCAACAGTCCAACAATGGTATATGTCATTCCTATGATGACATTCATCATCCAACCAGTTTCCATATTCACTTAACATTTGTAACCAATTGGCATATCTCGATGTGAACGGCGACGCATGGTTAGCGTCAGGATGTAGGGACAACCTTAAGAGGCAATATGCATCATTTCACTTCCTGTATCCAAAGACAACAACAACAACAGCAACATGGAGATAATGAATAGTTCGGGGCGGATAGCGATCGCCTTTGTTTGCGTTTTGGTGCTGGTACTGACCCACCAGCAGGAGTGTGGTGCTGTGCTGCGCCTCGCCATGTTTACCTCCACTTCTTGTTTACATCCGTATACTGCCCGCAGGTTTTTCTATGTGCATACAAGAAGTTCCTCTACTCAAAAGACCAAGATTCTTTGTGAATAGAAAATGCCCAGAACACAAATCAATATTCCTTTTGATGGGGACATGCCGATATGCGTTTACATGACCAAATATTCGGGTCAGAAAAGGGTACCCCAGGGGTAATGTTCAAGTTTTTGCCGCTGTTTACATGGCCGTGCGTAACTGGGTTATTGCTTTTATTCCGGTTTTGTATTGTTATTGGCTGCATGTAAACGCAGCCAAAGAGAAAGGGTTTGGTACACCTTTTGGAGGTTGAGAATATGATTCAATCAAAGAAAAACGGAAAAAGAAACAGACCAAATAACAATCTGTGCCAATGCTTAAATGTTCATGTTTACAGTAGCTTTCCATCCACCCAATGTTTAAGTTATTTCATAAGGAAAAATGGATAGATTACAGAACAAGGTGCAGGTGGTTGATTGGAAACTGGGTGTAGCTGTGAGTAAAGGGAAATAACTGAAGTTGAACTGAGGTAGTTGTAGAAATGGCTGTTATAAAAAACACAAGGAAGAGGAAAGCAGAATATAAATACATATGAAATACTAGAACAAATCTGAACCCAAAAACAAAATCTCAAAGATCATGACAGCCACATACTCAATGGCTAAAGGTTTACTTTGATAGGATGCACTTTTAAACTCTTAAAGTTTTTTTTCTGACTCATCACACTTCTTTCTTATGCACTAGGAGAGAAAAAGTAATGAATGACAAAGACATACATCACAATAGATTTTCTGTGCATCTAAAACCACCTAGCTTTGATACTTTTGGTTTTGGGCTCAGGTACCAATAATCCTCAGATAAGAGCACACTAAATAAGGAAATTGAAAATAATTTGAACATCTTGACATTTTTACACAAAAATTTAAAAAAAGATGTTGTGACTGCAAAAATCAGAACACACCACATGTATGGTGAGGTAATCAAGGTGTTGTCTGTCTTCAATGCATGCAAACTAAATAGATTTGTCTAAACAGCTGACATTAGGTGATACCATTTTGGGATGCATGCTCAGGTGTCTGCTTAAGGGTCACTTTGTGCTAAGCAGAATCAGCTACTTGCTGTGCTGAGCAGTGCTTTAACTGACAGATAAATGAAAATGTATGTGTACCTGAATACCCAGGATCTTTTACTTAAAAATAGCCTAATGGAGCAGGAAAAATACAGATATGGGTCTAGTGACACATGCTGATGAAGCCAAACATATTTTTTCTGGAAAATATGCATCAACTGATCTTTGGCTGGCAGCTATCACCTTGTGGCAAGGGCATTTTAGTCTACCACCACCAGGTTTTCTAGGGTGAAAAATACTGTAATTGAGATTTTAATGCTGTCCTGTAGGTATGATGCTAATAGCTTTGGATCAATAGAACCTATGTCTATTAACTGCATTGACCTAATAGCCTATTCAGGTTTATCAGAAGATGGGAGGTGTTTTTCTCTTTTTAATTGCACAAAGGGGCTGATGTATCAAAGGTCTACGCTTGTTAAAACCTCAAACCTCACAGTGGGCGCAAAAACATGCAGCAGGTGATTTACTGAGCAGGTGCAGAGAGGACTGCGCCTTTTAAACCCCAAGCAAGATGTGTGCAATCTATTTAGCACTTTTGCCCTTGATAAATACGCAATGTGGGCATTTCTGTCAGAAGGCGGAAACTATTGGGAGGAGAACATGCAAATAAGTAGGTGTTCCACGCAGTGTGATTTATCAAACAATGAAACTGTTTGCGCCGGCTGTTTTTGCACCATTTTTGTACTGCTTCTGAAAGACATGTATTACTTTGCGCCACCATGATTTAACATAGGTTTATTTCTGACAAATAAAAAATATCAGTCACACACATTCGAACCTAATAGTAATTAACACTCTAATGGCCACAAATCTAACAGTTATGTGGATTTTTTTCTCCCTTATTTTCAGAAGACGCATCATAACTCACTGCGTGCTCAACATGTCTGCACCTCCTGTCTCTTGAATACGGCAACTGCATGTGGTGCATGTACACCGTACGCATTAAGTTCATTAATGACAAACAACAAATATAATTCACAGATATTCTAGGCTAATAGTAATTAACTCTCTAACAGCCATAGACTTGACATGTATGTCATTTTTTTCTCTTTTATTTTTACCAAAGACGTATCCTAAATCCACTGCGCCTATTCCTCTCCTCTCTCCGTCTGTGGCGCAATGCATGGGGCAGAAAGGCTGGCACACACAGCAGCGGACGCAAAGTCCTCATTTGAATACTGCTCTTTGCGCCCGTCATGATATGCTCACACAATCTTAGTAGATCCCAGCAAATCAGGAACACGCCTTCAAGCAAACTTTTTCAGCGCACGCAATTTTGCGCTCTTTATTTGGAATATTGATAAATCAGACCCAAAGTCTTAATTAGCTAGCACTTAAGTCAGCCCCTAAAAAACCTAAACATTAATTTGTCTTAAATTTAGATTTCCCTTAGGCATCGATATTGTGCTGCAAAGTGTAATGATTACCACACAACATAACCATGGTGTAAAAGCAATGTTTCTCCCCACTTTTGCTCCCATTAACTCTCTCTACTTGTTGTTTATTAAAGGCTTTTAGAAAGCATGACATATTTATTTGATATGTCCCTGCAGTTTGATTTTGCGCTTGAAAACATAAATCACAAATTGTTTGAGTGTCTGAGATAACACAGTATCTCTTGATAATAGCATCAGTTTACCTGCAACAAAGGAATGCAAATGGGATGAAATGAATGAACAGTTAGATTTTGGCCTCAAAATTTAATTTAGATAAAAGAGTGTGGAGAGGCTCTAATGCCAGTCATTTGGCAGCGCTTACCATCATGGCCATTATATGTTGCTTTGGCTCACACTGAGCTAAGTGGATGTTACAAGTGAGCAGGGAACAAGAAACATCAGGACCCACCAGGTTCCTTATTAAAAAAATAATTAATTGAAGGAGGAATTAAATTTAAACAGTGCTGACTTTTGCATGAATTTGGGGAAATCTGGAAACAGAAATGGTTAAATATGAGACTGTTTGTTTATTTCCTGTCCTGAACATTAAATTGTAAATATTTACAGCATCCCCTGAGCCACACAGTGATTGGGAGTCATGTTGATAGCGTGAGCAAGGGGCCATTAGAGGTGCTTATGCAAAATTCTATTTCACAGATGCTTCAGAACAGCAGGTTAGGGGGCGCCCCATATACAAAGGCTTTAGCCCTTGACTCGGCCTCCCTGAGTTCAATTCCTGACCTTGAGACCTTTGCTGCATATCTTCATCTTTCTTTCTGCCCATTTCCTGTCTGATAACCATTAATAAAGGCCACTATCGCCAAAGAAATGTAAAAAAAGAAAAAGATTAGGAGGTTAGGAGGTTAGAACTCTGCATTAAGAGGCAATACTGTTAGAAATTACCAGCATATCACAATAATTAACTGTATTATTTTACAGTAAATTGTTGTAATTAAGTTTCCCTGTAATATCACAATGAATACCTGTAAAAACTATAGTAGCTATACTTGGATTTTACAGCATTTTACAGTTATTTTACAGTAAAATCCTGCAATCCAAAACCTGCTGTCATATCACAACAAGGTCTGTAATATCACAGCAACACATGTAATATCACAGCAACACATTAAAAAAACACAAGACTTTCACAGCCTTAACCAGTATTATTACAGTAAAATACTGTATTGAAATATGCCCTGGGAAGTCACATGACATAACAGACTACTGTTTGGAACTGAAGGCGCCATTTCCCTCTTCTCTTCTGGGCTGAATGGAGAAGGTGAGCACCATGCATTTTTGCAGCACTTACATCCATGTTATTTTAATATGATAATAATATTTACTTTCAAATGAACGTTTATCTTATGACACAGTTCATATTTTGTTAGCAAGTGCCTGAAATTGTTTAAAGTTCTCTTACAGCATTTACTAATAGTAGTAATGATAGTAATGACGTGAGTTTTGCTTTAATGTTTCAAGTCACTATGACCGTTTAGACAAATCTAGTGTTTTTAAAGTTTGTAAAACAAATGATGGGACAAACATTACCATTTATGTAAGCACATTTTTGTAATTACTCCAGGTTTTCATAGATGAACTGGCCTAACCGTTAGCTGATTAACTTCAATAACTTAGTAATTCAAACGGCCCATTATAAATATTTTTTAAGTTTCAATCAGTTTATTTATATAGCGCCTATTCACAACAGATGTCATCTCAAGGCACTTTACAAGAAAAGTCCTTTCAATTCCAACATAAATACATTCCAGTCAGTTTAAAAGTTTTCTATTTAAGGAATCCCAGCAGATTGCATCAAGTCATTGACGTGCAGTTGTGCCCCGTTGATCCAGACTCCAACCACAGCAATCCCTCATACTGACCAAGCATGTAGCGACAGTGGAGAGGAAAAACTCCCCTTTAACAGGAAGAAATCTCCAGCAGAACCCGGCTCAGTACAAGGCATCTTCCACCACCGTCTGGGGGTTCAAAAAGCTGTGGCGTCTCTGCATTCGGGGCTGGTGAGGCCCGACCCTACTAGATGTCGCTGTGGAGCTCTATGCATGGCATACTTAAATTAATCAGTAGAACAGGGTGTTCTTTACAGAGTAATATTATATAAGGACCAATTATGTTACCAAGAAGATTCTGTTATAAACAATTGTGTATAACTAAGTCTTTGCGAGAATACTGATAAGCTCAATAGCCAAAATCCTCTTTAATCTGCAATTGGGGCCGGCACCTTAATGTTTGTTTAAATGATGAATATCTGAGATTACAGTGCACATGCCCAACGTGCGCTCAGTAGACGGCCTAGGGGCACAAATGCCACGGCCCCAAGTTGAGATTTCGCTACCTTCCTCGATAGAGAAAAGCAGCAATGCGCAACCTGGCCTGCATTCTGCCGGAAATGTATTAGAAGAAGAAGAGATCCCAGTATCAAAACACAGCAGGAAGTGATGTGCCGCATTTTGCCAAATGCAAAAGTTGGTTGTGCAGCATAACTCATATTAAAATATCGGAATAGCACAAGTGTGCATCCATCCAATATCCTTGCTAGCTACCAAGAAAAAAAAAGAATGAAGTAGTTTTTTTGATGAAGTCTGAATTTAGCACGTTGCCTCTTGAACGAAAATTAGGGATTAAACATTTGGGACATAACCAGCCAGTGGTTTCTAACATCGTTCAAGGACTTAAAAAAATTATTATAGATTTAAAGGGGATTATTTAAAAGATTATACAGTTATTGAAAAGTTTACAGCTGCACAGTGGCGCAGTTGGTAGCACTGTTGCCTTGCAGCAAGAAGGTCCTGGGTTCAAATCCCAACCTGGGGTCTTTCTGCATGGAGTTTGCATGTTCTCCCTGTGCATGCGTGGGTTCTCTCCGGGTACTCCGGCTTCCTCCCACAGTCCAAAAACATGACTGTTAGGTGAATTGGTTTCTTTAAAAAATTGCCCTTAGGTATGAGTGTATGGTTGTATGTCTTTGTGTTGCCCTGCGATGGACTGGCGACCTGTCCAGGGTGTACCCCACCTCTCGCCCCTTGACCCCTGGAGATAGGCACCAGCCCCCCCGCAACCCTGCATAGGAATGACGGGTATAGAAAGATGGATGGATGAAAAGTTTACCCAGATGAAAGATCCTCATTTTTTTCAAGAACAACACTGGTAACTGACCCTTTGTAATTCCATGTAGGCTATAAAAAAGGTTTCATCCTTCAATTACATTTACATGAAATGGCGTTTGTAGTGTGTAGATGTGTGTTATTTTTATGTGGTTAATTTAATATTGAATCAATCTTAAATTAATCATGTAAAATAGCAATCAATATTATTGATCAAAGTCAGATTGTATGCAATACAGAAGAATAAGTTGCTGCTATTAGGTGTTGAGTTGCTGTGCCCCACCTAACTTATACCAGAGACGCCACAGTCGAGAAGACAGAGCAGACACACAGAAAGAACACAAAGAAGTGATGTAAGAGTGCTTTCTATATTAAAGAAAGTAAGAGGAAACTGAGGACGTTCAGTAACTGAGAGTATCATCCCAGTCGATGCCCCCCATCCAACAAGGCATTGCAGCTGAGCAGGATTCCAGACCAGGTGTAGGTTCTATCGAGAAAAAAGAGTTGTGTAAAGAGTTATGTGTTCTTCATCTGTGTTTTTGATTTTGCTGGAATTTGCTTTTGTCTGGAAAGAAATCTTTTTAATTTGAAGTAAAAGAGAGCGAGAAAAAGATGTAGCCAACAAATGGCAGAAGGTCAAATAACAGTATTTCCTGCTGAATTTAAATCATCTGGCAAATATATATTCAACAGTATTGTCAAATATCAAAACCCTGGCATGCAGTGACAACAGACAGCTGAGGAGGAAGACTTCTTCAGGTATAAATAGATATACAAAAACAGATAGAGCAGTTTGGTTAATTTTGCTAAAAGAGACAAAAGATCAAGAAGTGCTATAAAAGTGATCTTGCGCTAAGGAGAAATGTGCATGCAAATTGTCTCAAAGCCTGCAGTTTTGCACTAAACTGATTAAAGAGGAAAAGGGGGCAGTTTTAAGTCACATTACAGTTTCCTCTATGTCGACACTTCTGTAACGAAAGCAGGAAGACACATTCTTAATGATTTTCAAGCTGTTAGAACAGCTACTCAAAGAAACCCTTTGTGAAAATACCTTACAAAATATTAATAAAACAATAATACAAATCTAAGGCAACAGTATCTTAAAAGTGATCTAATTCTATTCCATTCTATTCTATTCTAATTAAATACACTGGCACAGAATAAAGCTGATGAACAACCACACTGCAAAACATGGGTCAGAAACTGATTACAACATTGCAAGCAAGTTGCTTGCTATGGCACGAGGGGTTAAATAGAAACATACTAGAGAGAACACTTTGGTGCTCACTGAATGTCTATTTGAGTTGTCCCATAGGTGACAAAGTAAGAGCAATTAGAATAGACCTGAACAGCTAAACAGCTAAAGTAAATGATTTGCAACTGAATTAAATAATGACCAACACCTACCAGTTCTCTGTCTACATTCAGGTTTACAGCTTGTAACCAATTATTATGCATTATTGTCTCTTGTTGCGTTGTCCGGTCACTGTGTCCTTAATTGTCCAAATTAATTATTTTCTCGCAAAAGCCCTGCAGATTTGGGAGCAGTAAAAATAACAGCCCTCTTTTCAATGTACATACTAAATTTAAGTGAAAACATTCATTCTCCCTATATTTATACTTTGAATGCCTATGTTCATTACTCTTCTTGCCTCACTGTCTTTCCAGCATGATAGTAATATGTGTTCCACTGACTCTCTTTCATGACACCAATTACAACAGCCAGTTGGCTGCTTCCTCATACTACAGCATATATGATTTAAATTGGTGTGTCTTATTCTCAGCCTGCAAATAATGACTTCTTTCTTTTTTACTGGGGCCCCTGCTTCTCATATCCTTTGTATTGTATGTAAATGTATATCATTTCCTTCATCATCCTATACATTTTGCTATTGCTTCACCTGACTTCGAAAATCTCATCTAAATACTAATGTTTCATCCTTTGACAGGTGTCAAGCCATATCCTTTCTTATTGCCTGGAATCCAAGAATAATACATAGAGTGGGGCAAAAAAGTATTTGGCAGTCACCGATTGTGCAAGTTGTCCCACTTAAAAAGATGAGGGAGGTCTGTAATTTTCATCATAGTTACGCTTCAACTGTGAGAGATAGAATGCAAAAAATATAATCCAGGAAATCACATTGTATGATTTTCAAAGAATGTATTTATATAATGGTGCAGAAAAAAAGTATTTGACACCTACAAACAAGCAAGAATTCTGGCCCTGACAGACCTGTTACATCTTCTTTAAGAAGCTGGTCTTTCCTCCACTCGTTATCGGTATGAATGGCACCTGTTTAAACTGGTTATCTGTATAGAAGACACCAGTCCACACCTTCAAACAGTCAGACTCCAACCTGCACCATGGCCAAAACCAGAGAGCTGATCAAGGAAACCAGGGACAAGATTGTACACCTGCACACGACTGGGATTAGCCGCTCTACAATAGGGAAGGAACTTGGTCAGAAGAGAATAACTTTTGAAGCAATTATTATAAAATGGATTACTGAGAATCTCCCTCGATCTGGGTCCATGCAAGATCTCACCTCATCTGGTGCACATGATCTTGAGAATGGTGAGTAAACAGCCCAGAACTATACGGGGGGAACTGGTGAATGACTTGAAACCACAGTAACAAAGGTTGCTATTAGTAACACACTATTTCATCATGGATTAAAATCCTGAATTCTCCCAGTTCGGGTCAGCATATGTCCAGTCCAGTTTAAAGTTTGCCAGAGACCATATGGATGATACAGAAGAGGATTGGGAGAATGTCATGTGGTCAGATTAGACTATAATAGAACTCTTTGATATAAACGCCACTCGCCATGTTTGGAGGGGGAAGAATGCTGAATTGTATCCCAAGAACACCATGCTTAATGTGAAACATGGGGGTGGAAACATTATGCTTTGGGGCTGCTTTTCTCCAAAGGGGACAGGATCAACGATCCATATTAAGGAAAAGATTAATGTGGCTATGTATTGTGAAATTCTAGGCAAAAACCTCTTTCTATCAGCTCGACCATTGAAGATTAAATGTGGCTGGATCTTCCAGCATGACAGTGATCATAAACACGCCACCCGGGCAACAAAGGAGTGGCTACTCAAAAAGCATTGTGGAGGTTCTGGAGTAGCCTAGCCAGTCTCCAGACCTCAATCCGATAAAGAATATGTGGAGAAAGTTGAAAGTCAGTTTTGCCCAGCCCCAAAAGATCAAAGCTCTATAGAAGATCTGCATGGAAGATTGGGCCAAAATACTAGCTACAGTGTGTGCAAATCTCGTGAAGACCTACAGGAAATGTTTGATCTCTGTCATTGCCAACCAAGGTTACTTTACAAAGAATTGAAAGAAATGACCCTGTGTTATTGGCAGACTTATTTTCTGCACCATTATACGAATAAATTATTTGAATATGATACAGGGTGATTTCCTGGCATTTTCTTTTTCACATTCTCTCACAGTTGAAATGTACCTATGATAAAAATTATAGACCTCTATCATTAATTTTTTTAAGTGGGAAAACTTGCACAATCGGTGGCTGCCAAATAATTTTGTACTACTGTATATAAAGTATTAGTTTTGAAGTCTATCTATATCTCTAGATATTTTATTGTGGACAGGGTCACCATGGAAACAGAAAGCCATCTTATAATTGAACTCACTCTCCTAATCCCCAACAATATTTCCATTATGAATTCAAGCCCTTACAAAATGGGATGAACCATTTCTTCAGACATAAACATCTTAAACTAACTTGGATTAGATTTTTTTTTTTTTTACATTGGACACCTGATAATAATCTTTTATTTTTATTTTATTTGTTTGCTAAATGGCCCAAAAGCAACATACTATAACTCTTGTAATGCAGTTATAATATAAACAAGCACAGAATGGTAAAAATGGTGAATGGTCTGTACTTGTACAGCCCTTTATGTAGTCCTGAGGACTCAAAGCGCTTTACACTACACTCAGTCATTCACACACTGGTGATGGTAAACCACATTGTAACTCCTGAGTCACAATCGCCCCAGAATGCAGGATCGAATGCTTGCACAATAATAATATGTTAATAGCACAATAAAATGTTTTTGTTAGTTTTATTTTGACTATTCACATTTCTTAATTTACCGCACTTTGAAAATAGCTTGAAAACAAGTATTTGGTTTAGTCACGTTTTAACTATCCATGGCAACATTTTGCTCTATAGAGCAACACAGGTAAGTTATTCTCTTCCACGAGTAAAATCCAAGACATTTACTTTATCAAAATGAGATGGTCATTTATTCATACAGTTGTTTGATTTAATATTTTTTTCCCGCCTTTGTTGTTAATGCCAAGCTGTTCTGCCGGTACTGCATGACTCCAAAAAAAGTATTTGGCAGCCACCAATTGTGCAAGTTGTCCCACTTAAAAAGATGAGGGAGTTCTGTAATTTAAATCATTGGTACACCTCAATTGTGAGAGACAGAATGTAAAAAACATCCAGTAAATCACATTGCATGATTTTTATAGAATTTATTTGTACAATGGTGCAGAGAACCCTGCGATGGACTGGCGACCTGTCCAGGGTGTACCCTGCCTCTCGCCCCTTGACTGCTGGAGATAGGCACCAGCCACCCCGCAACCCTACATAGGATGGACGGGTATGGAAAATGGATGGATGGATGGTGCAGAGAATAAGTATTTGGTCAATAACAAAAGTTCACCTAAATACTTTGTCATTGCCAACCAGTGTTAGATTATAGAGGTCAAAAACTTCCTGTAGTTCTTTACCAGGTTTGCATACAAACTGCTGGTATTTTGGCCCATTCTTCCATGCAGATCTTCTATAGAGCTGTGTATGTGGATATGTTTAGTTTTCAGTAGGTGTCTTTGTCTTAACTGTCTCATATTGGACTCTGATTCAGGTACCAGAAACGGTGTGATACACAGGAGGCTGGATTTTTTTAAATTATTGATTCAAACACAAGAGTGGGAAAAAGAGTTAGAGACTGATGCTACCAAAGAAAAAAAATAATGCCTGGATAGACAGTAAAAGCTGATGCACACAAACACACAGTCTCAACATGTTTATGTGAGTCACATTTTAATGGAGGTTTTTGGGATTCAGTGGAGACTACTTAGTGTGAGTATGCAACCGTTTATGCTGTAGAGATAAAAGTATGCTTTACATACAGCGTTGAGGAATGATCTATTTGTGGACAAATTGTACATTTGTCAGAATCAATATATTTTATAACGTAGACTTAATGTCCACAAAATACTTTGCCTAGAACTGATGTGGCTTACAACGCAGAACCACTTGATTTATGTTTGCCACCAAAGGAGGGGAAGGAACATTTTATTTTCTGTTACTTCATGACCTTGTGTGGTTTCAGGTAAAAATGAAATAAATTCCACTAATGTCTTTTAAATTGTTTACTTTTGCTTGGCAGCTGACAAGACAGTAGTAAACACGCTGAACCTGGCTTTCAATTGTTTCACAACTCCTCAGAATGAAGGGGTCTGTGCTAGCTGAGCTGTTGTTTCTGTATTTCTGGTGATAATTTTGTCTTAGAAACTTGCTTTTAGCCTTTCTGTGGATGCATATGCAAGGGTTTGTAGATGTGAAACAATGATAGCTTGTTTGGATTGAACAAATCAGCGCTTTTGGCTTTGCTTTACTAGAAGAGCAGGCTCCTCTGGCTCCTTAATAGTTCTTAATTTCATAACCATCAGAGCCTTCAGTTTTAGCATAATTTAGGACACAAGAATGGTCCAATTAAATCTTTAAGCAAACATCTGACTGGAGAACAACAGCAAACAAATTAATAAAGCCAAAAGCCGTAATAATAAAGCACATAAATATCTTTACTGAGGATTGGTACCTTCATTTACTGAGGGTTGGTACCTTCATAGGAGGTGCTCCATCCTGGGGACCCTCCTATGTAAGATATATATGCTCCTACTAGCCCAGATTATAACAACCAACAATATTAGCTATCATAACTATCCAGATGTTACTCAACTGGATATTACAATGTCACCAGGTGACTTTGAGCCCATCCAAACCCTAAGTAAATGCGTTAAGCAAATCAACGTATGGATGTGCCATAATTTTCTCCAGCTTAACAGAAACAAAACTGAAGCAATTATTTTTCGACCTAAAGAGGAACAATCAAGAGTCAGCATACAGTTTCAGTTAATGCAGCAAGAAACTACTGATCAGACCCAAAATATAGGTGTAGTAATGGACTCAGACCTGAACAGGTGCAACAGGATCTCGAAAAACTCATCCCTGCATTTATCTTTAATCAGATTGATTTCTGCAACAGCGTCCTCACAGGACTGCCTAAAAAGTCAATTAGACAGCTGCAGCTGATCAAGAACGCTGCGGCCGTGTCCTCACTTGAACCAGGAAAGTAGAGCACATCACCCCAGTTCAAAGTCCTTACACTACCCCCCTGTAACTCAGAGAATAGACTTCAAAATACTTTAAGTAGTTTATAAATCATTGAATGGCTTTGCACCAAAGTAATCCCTCAGACCACTCAGGTCTTCTAATTCCAGTCTACTCCGCATCGCTAGAAATAGAACCAAACAGGGACAACCCTTTTCAATGTGGCATCAGTTTCAACATTCTGTGGGCTTAAAAAGCTGGTATTGTCAGTAAGTCATACCAACTTCATCCTTCAAACACCCATGAACACACGACGTCACTTAACGGACGAGCCGTGCCACCTATGCACTCAGACATTGTCATGCAACTGCCACACAGCTGCAGGCGCGTTTACGAGATGTGAGGGGTGCTACGGTTTCCAGACAAATCCTTCGCAACCGACTCCACCGCTTTGGCTTGAATGCCAGACGACTGTTGCAGGTGACTCCACAGACACCAAGACACCAGCGTGAATGTTTGCAGCAGGCACAAGACCATGTGACCTGGACAATGCAGCAGTGGTCTACCATCCTGTTCACTGACGAGAAATGATGGTTGTCAGCGTTGCTGGAGAATGCAAGGTGAGCGATACACCGAGGTCAACATGGTCCCCAGGGTTAGCTTTGGTGGAGGAGGTGTAACAGTCTGGGCAGACATCACCAGTTGCAAAACTGATTTCTTTATTGTAAATGGCCCAGTCACTGCACGTTCTTACATCAGAGACATCATTATCATCCACCAATTCCGCGTGCACACCCCCAACCTTCTGTTCATGGATGATAATGCTCCACCACATCGTGCCAGAATTGTCACAGCTCATCTTCTGAAAGTCGGAGTGCCTCATATGGTATGGCCAGCAATGTCCCCTGACCTGAACCCCATAGAGCACGTTTGGGACCAGCTGAAGCAAAGACTGGATGATCGTACCCCACCCCCACGTGACCTGTTTTAAATCAAGACTAAAAACCCATTTGCTTAGAGCTAATTTTGTGTAATGTTATAATGTTTCATATGTTTTGTGCGTGTTTTATGTTTTATTGCTGTTTTTATATAAAGCACCTTGAATTGCCTTTTTGTTGAAAGTGTGCTATACAAATAAAATTGCCCTGACTTGCCTTTTTGTTGTACTACACTAGTAGTCCTTAATACTTCTGCCCCCCTGTCATCTTTCACACAATGAAATCATCTTAGTCTCTCCAAGATTACATGTGATTGACTGCGTGGTGTCTTCAGCAATATAGTGTTTGGTCCCTGCCTGCAGGCATTCTCAGCAGGAACAGAGCAGAAGCGTCTGAAGATTTAGGTTTTTTTTACTAGGAGTTGGCCATCCCAATTTATAACAAAGAGTTGGCTCTTAGAGCAGGCTTTTTCACAAATGACACATTGCTATTTCACATCAAAATTATGACCGGTCTTCTGTATATTTGCTTTTCAGCATGATCTTAGATTTGAACTAGACTTTGTTGGTCTTTTTCTATTTAATTATGTCAACATTGAACAGGTAGCCTTACAAAATGTTTTCTTTCAACAACAACCAGAGACTGGAAATTATTTTAAAGATGGTCCCTATACAAAACCTTAACCCTTAATCTATCTATTGTTGGAGAGTAGAATTCTTTTTTTACATAAAGGTAGATGCAAAATGTGTGCCCACCGAAAACCTATGTTAAGGTGTTAAATCTGTATTCTCATGTGTGGGTCACTGACTTCAGATTGCAATGACTGTATTCAGGGGTGACCTAGATACACAATCAAGCTGAAACTGTAAGTAGTGCACTAATTTGAAAGTGTACAAAAAAATGTATTTGATTTTGTGTGGACGATTATAAAGACTCACAAAGGGTTTACTATTAAATCTAGCAGCTCAGTAAGCTACTTAAGTATATTTGTCTTAAAACACTACCAGTTGTATCAATAATTGTTCCAATCAATTCTGAAGAAAGCAGCCCTTTATTTCTTTACTGAGCCATAATTACATGTTTAGAAAGGAAAGAGGAATATATTCCCAAAAATATTTATTCATAGGAATCACAGTGTTCTTCAGTTAAACATTAATAATGATACTGGAACTATTCCCTTTAAGAATCAATCATTATCTTTTGGGTGATCTCACTAATATATTTTAATGATTCAAAAGAGAAGCAAACACCCAACTTTGTGGAATGGTGGAAGCAGAACCACCTGCTGATCAACGTGGGGAAAACCAAGGAGTTGGTGGTGGACTTCCGCAGGTGCAGACCCACCACACTGACACTGGTGAACATCCAGGGAGTGGACATTGAAATAGTGGACTCTTATAAGTACCTGGGTGTTCACCTAAACAATAAATTGGACTGGAGCAACAACACTGATCCTCTTTACAGGAAGGGTCAGAGCAGACTCTACCTGCTAAGGAGACTAAGGCCTGTTGGATTCCAGGGAGTGCTTCTAAAGACCTTCTTTGACTCTGTGGTGGCATCAGCCATCTTTTATGGTGTTGTATGTTGTAGCAGCAGTTTATGTACAGCTGAGAGGAAGAGGTTGGATAAGCTCATCAGGAAGGCCAGTTCTGTTCTAGGATGCCTCCTAGATCCAGTGTAGGTGATGGGAGACAGAAGGACTCTGGCCAAAATAACATCACTGATGGACAGAGTCTCCCACTCCATGCATGAAGATGTTGCTGAGCTGCAGAGCTCCTTCAGTGAGAGACTGCTGCATCCTAGGTGCATAAAGGAGCACTTTTGCAAGTCCTTCCTCCCTGCAACTGTTAGAATTTAGAACCAGAACTGCTCCCAATAAAATTAATAATGTTTACATCACTGCTGTAACTTGCACTATTTGACTCATTAACATTTCTGTGGCTGCTATTTGCACAGCTGTTTTTCTCAGTTTATATTCTGTTAACTACTTGTAAATTATATGTTTACTTTTTTTACTTTCTATTGCAGAACTACACATGCACATTCTGTAAATGTTCATTGTTTTTTTTTTTATTATCTTCAGTTGCACATTCTGAGTGTGCTGCTTTATTTTTTCTATAACTGCACAATACTTTTTGGATTTGTAATTGAGTGTACATTAATATATGTAAATTAATTTAATGTACATATATAATTCTTAATTCTGTTTTTATACTTGTTCTACCATGCCTGTGTGATTGTGAATGCTTCTTTTATCTGTCACTTGCTGCTGTTACAACCAAATGTCTACTTTGTCGGACAATAAAAGGATTATTCTATTCTGTTCTAGATCACCTCAGTGATCCATAGCCAGCAAACTGAAGTTTTACTATTGTGATGAATAGATAATTGTTATAAAAAAAAAATAAAAAATAAATATATATATAATTTTTATTTTTTTTAAATCCACTAAAGTTAATGTAACTATATACCCCAAAATGTGTGTATATATATATATATATATATATATATATATATATATATATATATATATATATATATATATATATATATACTAGATACCCACCTCTTGTTGTGACAAGATAAATTATATTAACTGAATTGGTTTCTCTACATTGCCCTTAGGTATGAGTGTGTGCGTGCATGGTTGTTTGTTCTGTATGTCTCTGTGTTGCCCTGCGATGGACTGGCGAACTGTCCAGGGTGTACCCCGCCTCTCGCCCCTAGACCGCTGGAGATAGGCACCAGCCCCCCCGCAACCCTGCATTAGGATGGACGGGTATAGAAAATGGATGGATGGATGGATGGATAAACTTGTTATCAATATTATTATGTTGTTATACTACCAATAGAAGGTTCCACTTGCATCGTTTCTACAGTCAGATAAAAATGCCTCTCCAAACCAAGCTCCAAGCACCAAGCTGAATTTCAACACCAGCCCACCCCTGAAGGTGGGTCTCGTGATTACTTATTAACATTAACAAAGAGAATTACATAACTTTTTGTAGTAACTTTCAAATTAAGATGTCAAAACTAGGCCTACTAAGATCATCTCTATGTTTATTTTCTAATGTCTCGCTGTGTAATTATAGATGAGAAATTACACTTAAATATTAGCAAGATTTAGACTTCACAGCCATGAACTGTGATGTGTGTTGGTCCTTGTAGGCATGTGTAGAGATAAGGACAATGTAGCCATTAAAAACACTGAGCTTTTAAAATGCCTGAATTCCTTTTAGAGATGAGCTGTACAAACAAAGTAACACATTGTTTCTGGTAACGTTCCCAATTACTTTTTTCTGACTCACATTTGAATGTGATTGAGAAAGACATGGCATGCTATGGATATTTGTCTGTTTGTCCAGTAGGGTGTACTGTACAATCCCTCAAACCAGTGCAGGTTATTTTTTTTACGTGTCCTGTCTGGCAGTGTGGCACTCAAAATTGATGTCTGAGTACCAAGTAGAAGCCCAACAGATTTACTTTCACAAGTTGAGCATTCTGGCTTTTGCTCACATAATCCACATGATAAATATGTATAGGAAATCTTTATTAGAAACTGCTGTGTTTTTTTTCTAGATATTATGGACACAGAGACGAAAAACAAAGGGGAAAAAAAGAAGATGAAAAGATTTAGGGAAAAAGTTAAGAGGGTGCACAAGATGAGACTGGTAGAATTTAAAAATAAACAGTGTCAAATAGAATCCTTTAAAATCTCCAAGGTGTTCTTGGCTACAGCTCAGTGTAATAAGTAAAAATAAATTCTTCATGCCGTGGTTCATTTTGACATACAACCATAATCTGTCAGCTCCTCTTGAGAGACAAATCAACAAACTTTCTAATGTTTGACTGCAGCCGTTGCTTTGTTTGTTGAAAGACTTAACCCTGCCTCATATTATTTTTACAAATTAGTAGGAAAAAGCACCTAGGTGCTTTTAAAAAAAGACCTACTTAAACTTACGAGCAGATGAAATGACAGCACTGCATATTTAAAGTAAGACTATTGCTTTTCCTGGGATAATCATTTTCTTAACTGTGCAATGGCTGTTCATGATGAGGATATTTTCTACTTGACCAAATACCGGATTTATTCAACAGCACAGTTATTAACAAGTGCAATGAATACTTCATAAAATTCAATAGCTAGATGCATAGAGTGTTGTATTATGAAGATAATAGAAAGTAATTAAATGTTGAAAGTCTACAGTGCATATGCTCTACATTGCATGCAGGATTTAAAACATTAGCAAAAATAGACATTTTGTATCACATCATAGTTAGCACTAACATTAAGGCTGAATAAGGCTTTGTGTTGCTACTGAATTTTCTTTAGCTTAGTATTATAAAAGCAGAAGTAAACAAATGTATGTTATCAGACCTAAATACATGTAATAAAAAATACAGAACTTAAAGGGCATTCATGGAAACCCATCAAAAAGTAAAGTTTCAAGAAATCTTAAGTTAATTTTGGATTTAGAATTGATGGTTCCATAAAATCGTTATGAAGGCCTTATACATAAATTTAACACAAAGACCATTTAAAATAAGGGAAATGCTACAGAAGTTAAGAAAAGACAAACTAGATTTTTCTTAGCGATTTTTGTTTTAAGCCAGCAGAAAGCATTTTAGAAAATATAAAACAAAACACACTGTGTCAATTATCACTCATCTGCTGAGATACTATGCTCGTGTATAAATCCGCTGTTTCAAACAACTGTGTAAAAAAAATGTATAAGCTTTAGTCTGATGTAAATACTATAGAAATTATCTGACTTTAGCTGTCAGGTAGGGTGCCATATCTGCAGATTAGAGGCTTAATGTCTCTGAAACAGGTGATAATCCTCCAATGTCAGCCATTAATTGTTCTGATAAAAATGACAAAGTGTTTCAACAAAGGGGCTTTTCACATTTCTTGAAATTTTGATATCTGTCAGATACAATCTGAAATGTGACATTTTGTTAAGCTCCTCACAGGAATTTTGTACAATTCAAAGCTACAAAGTAACTTACCCAAAAAATGAACAAATGGACCATTGTAGAAGAGCTACAATAGAACAGGAGAAAATCTTATGTTGAGTATGAATGTTATGTAAGCTCAAAAGTCTTAATATATTTTATGTGAGTTTAACTTGTTTTTACTTATTACTGATAAAGTTTTAAAAAACACACTCAGAAAAACTAATGTGACTTAAATTGACACGGTCCAAAGCTGTACATATTTATAATAAACAAGTGGATGATAATAAACTGATACAAACACATTTATATGAAATGTATCCCATGAAAAGTCAGATCATATAAGGCCTGCTTCACAAGGAAGGATTTTTAGGCCAATATTTGCCCCGATTCTCCCCTTCTGACACGCATTACATTATTGGTTTGGCTCGTAAGATGGTCCTAACAGATACTCCTGCCATGTGTGGTGTGTTCCGAGTTCTTTGGTCTGTTCGGAAGGACGTGGGGACCCCTCCGATCACAAATTGGGGATATTCAACATGTTGGATTGTCTAGGCCTAATATCGCAGCATGTGTGATGTGTTGAGAGCATAAATGACCATTGAATGTGAGGTGTAGCCACTCAGAAAGCGAGGCGACAGGCAGCGATACATCTTGGAAGCGTTATTATTTCTGAGTTTCGGCTCACTTGACTCCAGTCCACAAATGCATACAAACAGAGATCAATCAGAGCAAAATGTGCAACGACATTTCCCAGTGAACAAAAAAAGAAAAATCACATCCATGTCTTTGTATAACAAGCAGAGCACCTGCTTCTGGTGTGTCCACTCCTTTATCCAATGCCATGATTTCATTTTCTTACTCTGTTAAAACTATTTTAAAAACTATTCCCAGCGTCTCATCCTCGGCATTCATATTTATTTACTCCTTTGACTTTAGTTACTTTTTATGTCATGAGGTTTTGTGAGATTTCCTGTCTGAACTTGGAATGTTTGTGAGTAAAATCGGTTTGTATGTGGTGTCTCATCATTGGCGTGTGGCTGCACACCACACACTGTTGGACCAAAACAGGAATATCCGGGATATTTTAATGTTGAGTTTGTGGTATGAAACTCTTACGACAATTTTAAAATCCTGCCGCGTGAACCAGGCCTTAGACATGGAAATAAGACAGCATACTGACTAATGTGGTAATAGTTTTGAGACATTCTTAGCTGCTCCTTTTTTATTGTGTGAGTGTTTGTCTGATATAATTAACTTTTTAGATGTAATAAAACTAATTACCCTTTTATCTGTTAAAAGCTACATAACATCTGCCAGTGTGTTGATTTGTATCACTCTGAAACCTGATACATGTTAAGTTGTCTGATTGTGTCTCACCGGGTGAAAGACGGGTCACAACTCTTCTAACTACAGTTAATCACAGCAATAGTTCATTAAAATTATCTCATTAAAAATATATTTAATATTCAGATGTAGCAATTATCCTCTTTCACCAGGACAATCTTAACTCTATTTTTACTTTTTGGTAAAATCTGCTTCTCATGGAAGCTGTTTGTCAACCGTGTTTTCATTAACTTTCTTTTTCCTTCCATGCAACACTAAGCTGACTCATGGCTTGAAAAAAAGCAGTCTCTTAGATACTAAATGAAAATAATGAAGGTACAAAAATATCTAAACTCATCTCTAGCTTGCTCATCACTCAGCAGCCTGGATGGATTCTCAGATAATCTGAGGTTTGATTATCGTTCTGGGTCAAGGCTACAGACCAATTTTATACTACCAACATGTTTAAAAAATAGAGGCATGTTTGAGTCTTTTTTCGAAGTAAAGAGTTGTAATTGTTGCTAGGGGTGTTGCGATCTTTGTGTGCCATTTGGAGTTTTGTTTGATAATTTATTTGTTGTTCATTTACTTTATTAGATCTGGCCTTTGATCTTGATTTATTCGTGTGTTAGTTTCTTTGTTTATTCTTATCTTTATTTTTGCAATAAAAAAATCCGATGACACAATGGGAGGGATCAAGTTTTCAACATGACAACCTAGATCTAAATTTGAGAGTCTTATTTTAAACTACTAAAGGGCATATAGCGTCACGGATATGTATTTGTCCCTTAGGATTTCTTCTGTTTTTGGCTTTTTGTCACAATCTAATATTTCAGATGATCTGACAAATGATAGTATTTTAACGCTGTACTTTTAGACAAAGATAACCTGAATAAATACAAAATCCATTCTCAAATGATGATTTCATTTATTACGGGAAAGGACAAAGCAAACAAATAGCGCAAAGTAAAAATATAAATTGATCCCTTGTTGAACCACAACCTAACTGTGAATACCCAGATTTGTGGTTCAGTTACACTACCTGATAATTGTCATAACTGCAGTCAGTAAATCAATTGATTAGAGCATGTCTAACAATAAAAGAGAGTCTAAAATAACTCAAATAGTAACACATAATGCCCTGATCAAAGAAATTCAAAAACAGATGAGAAAAATTCAAAAACAGATAAGAAACAACTAACAAAGCCTCTTAAATCATTAAGTGGGTAAATGGTTGCAAAGCCACGAGAAATGGCTTCGGAACTGCAGCAAACTACATGCAGAGCCATTATCTGTCAAAAGGGAAAACATGGAAGAGTGATAAATCCTCCCAGCAGTGGACAAAAAAATTACTTCTGGCACACATCAATGACTCATCCAGGAGGTCACAGAAGAATCCAGAACAACATCTAAACACTGCAGCACTGACTTACTTCTGTTGAATTCAGAGTTCATGGGTAAACAATAAGAAAGGCACTTTTCAAGAACTGGAATCAATAGGAGACTTTCCAAAATAAAGAAAAACATCCTGACCAAGAATAGCACAAAGACCCATCTTACTTTTGTCAAGCAAAATCCTAACTAGAAAAGCATTGAGAAATCGCAGACCTCCACCAGGGCCACTCACCTCGTTATTGTTAAAACCATGAATTTTGCTCTCTATGAGAACCCCCTGAAGGCCGACACCCATTAGTTTTTGCACAGAGGGCCATATTGGTGTGGATGGCCCATTTTACCTTAATAAATCAGTGTCAATCAATGTCTGATATGAAATGTGTTTGGTGAGATGGAAAATTCAGATACCACACCCCTAATATTTGCTTCTGTTTTACGTTTTTGTTCAACACTTCTATCATTTATTTCAATCAGATATTAAACTTATATTTTGTTTATGCTTTAGTGTTTTAGGAATGTGGGCCGGTAGGATTTAAGTTATTGGTCATGCAGACAGAAGGCAGCGGTTTGTTGTGCTGAACAAAGCCAATTTTACGGTGAGCATGAAAAAAACTGCAAGGCCAATTTACTGTAAAAGCATATTTTCTTTTTACAAATCATCCAAATTATGGTCGAAGCTTCAGGGTCATAGGGTATTTATTTTGTACTTGATTCTACTTCACTTACAATAAACCAGAAAAGCTCTGTGAAACTTGGGATGACTTTCATAGAACAACTTTATAAAAGACCTCCACTAACAAGGCAGTTTCAACAAAAATGAACATATGTGGGCTGTAATGAGTAACTGTCAAGGTTTGTATATTTTTTATGACCAAGAGCTGCTCCGGGGGATTTAAGACTCACAGTGATGAATCAGATCCATCTTGAAGCTAAAAGCAGCTGAGAACAACAAACACAGTCACTGTTGTCTTCTGAATAACTGCTAGAGAGACTATGCTTACATATTATCACGTTAACAAGCGAACATCAGTTTCCTACCTTGGTGGTTTAAGTCAAAGTCATCTGAAGGCCTTTGTTGATTATCAGCTGCTTCAGTGCTTGAAAACATACCGATTAACAGTCCAGCAGAAAAAAAGAAAAAGTCCACATAAAAATTTAACAGCTGCTGTTGATTTCTTGTGTATTTCTTCTGGATATTTATTCCTCAATGGCTTACTTGTAATAAAACAGTTTCTTTCAAAGGAAGATGAAATCATTTTCACTTTGCTGAGTATTGACATTTACTCTTAAATATAGTACAATTTTAGTTTTTCATAGGGAACTTAAATGGGAAAAAATTACCAACAAGCCATTTCATAGAGATGTACATAAAAGACATACCTAACTTTGAGTTTGAAGAATGAGTATGTAATAACATTTACAGGTCAGGTTCAAAACTAGAACAAAGTTGGTGAATGCACCATTGCCAACAACTTCAATTCCAATTACATACCATATTTTGAGTAAAGAAGTTGGCCATGTTTGAAACAAAGTCATGGACAATGTTTATATTTGAGTGATACACCACCATATTGCTACAGATGTTAACTGTTTACACTTTTGCAAATGACCATTGTTAAGTTTATCACTGTACAGTGTTACCTATAAACTTACGTTGACCAAAGGAATGGCTGTATCCCTTCACCTTATCAGTTCCAACTTGTCAGTCTGCTTACTGAGTCCGAGTTTCAAGGGTAGGGTGACCGGAGGTTGCATTACAATTTTTTGTTGTCTGTCATTTTGACTGACCGGGTCAAAAAATCTAGTCATAGTTTATTGTTATCCGTCAGTTTTTAAATGATAATAATGACATTATCAGTATAATTAAATTTTCATTTATTTTAATTAATATTCAATTCTCACTGAACAGAGAATCCACGTCATAACTATCACACATCAAGCAGAATGTGCTACATGCATTAATTCTAAATATTTCACCTGCTGTGGCCTGAACGCTCTCTGCATGGAACTGAACTACGCTCCCCCTTGTGCATAATGCAGGCTGAATCCACACCCCGCTGCCACACTGGAGACTGGAATTACGAGGGCCACTTCAGTCAAAGTTTTTAAATCAGTGAAACATTTATCCTCGCTGAACAAGGGCCTTTCTGACCTATTCAGCAGGAAATCCAGCAGCATGCACTTGTTCTCCATCAGTGGGCAACTGTGGCTCAAGTGGTAGGAATTCGTCCCATAATTGGTGGGTTGCCACTTAGAATTCGAGCTCTATCTGCCTTGAATGTTGTGTCCTTGGGCAAGACACTTCATCCGCTTTGACTGCTGGTAGCGCCTGTGTCCGGCAGCCTCGCTTCTGTCAGTGTGCTCCAGGGCAGCTGTGGCTACAATTTAGTAACTTACTACCATTGGCGTGTGAACGTAATGTACGACTGAATGTAGTGTAAAGCACTTTGTGGTTCTCTGGTTGAAAAAGTGCTATACAAATGCAGACCATTTACCATCAGTGGTTAGGCTACAGCTATCTGTCATGTCTGTGGCATGGTATGCTCCTTGCTTACATAAGGAGCATACCATGGCCCAATGTCCTTTTTTACTTTTTCTTTTAACTGTGTGTGTGCATGGGAGTTTGGTTGGGGGGTGGGGGGTATAACTGTGACCATGCTTTTAAATCTGTGGGGGAGGGAAGGGAAGGTGGTTTTATGTGGGGTCATGTTAATCTGTAAAGCACTTTGTGATGCAACTTCTTGTATGAGAAGCGCTTTATAAATAAAGTTTGATTTGATTTGATAACTTTTCCACGTGCTGTCAGCTCCCGGATTGCGAGATGCATTGGGTATGGTGTTCAGGTGTAAGATGATGCTCAGATGTTCTCAAGGGAATCTTTTTTTGATTGATTCAGTTACCTTTACTCTGCGCATCTGCCATTCAAACAAGTGAATGGCTATCAGTCAAAATGACCAATGGCCTTCAGATTTTTCTGTGACAGTTTAAAAAACAACTGTCAAATACTGAAAATATTTGGTTAATGCAATATTTGGTTAATGCTGAGGGTGACCAAACCTCTTCTTTTCACCAGACATGTCCACTTTTCATGAATCCGTAGGCCGTTAATTTCTAACCCTATAGAGAAAGAACACTTTAAATGTGTTAAAATCAAAAATGTTATTTGAGTAAACAGAGTTTGATAGAAGTGTTTCAGTAGTTAGAAAGCTCAATCTACTACAGGGTAAGGGAATGAATACTGAACTGATGCGTAATGTGATAACTTCACAGAATCTCACTTAAAAATATTAGACTCCCTTTCAGTGACTATTTTGAGACAACACAGATTTGCTAGGGAGGTAAGCAACTTTTTAAAAGTGCTAAGAAAGTACAAGCTAAATTTTTCAGTCAGAACAGGCACAGTTTATTTTGGGAGAAATTCCAACCAGCTGTACTTTTCCCTGGTAATCTATTAAAAATAATTAAGGTAATTACATTTTTATTGCATTTTCTTTCTGGATTACCTTTTTATGTTCAAAGTGCATATCAATTAATAAGTAAAAGTGCAAATGAACTAATTAGGATTCTATTAACTTTTATGCAGAATGTCTAATGTCAATTTAATGGAGTGTGATCAATAATTGCCTATTAAAAATACTCTTTCTGATGCAAGTATGCATCTTTTTTTCACAACTCAACATTACACACAACCTCTCAGTAATAATACTGTGTACTTCTGTTGATTCTTTTTTTATACCCATGTTACTGTATCATCTGTGGCTCAGTGAGGATGAGCACTGACAGGAATCTGCTGGGGGTTAAATAGTTTCTCTTCCATGTGTCGCCTCCTCTCAGCCTCAGCTTTTTGCAACAGAACGACCAGTGACGGTCTCTCGTGCCTTTCTGCCACTGCTGTCACAGGAATCACTGCATGCTCAGTGCTCGTTTTAACCACCAGCCTCATCTGTTGAACCTCTCATCCTGCCATGATTCAAACACTTATATTGACACAGTAAATATGAAAGTAGTCTCATTATTCATATTATTATATGTCTGGTGCTGTTGTTCCCTTATTACAAAGGCTTGAATTGTTATGAGGAGACAGGCAGCATTTAAGGCGCCTTATGGCAAGACATAAACAGAATGAAGACTGAAATTTTAGTGTAACTTGAACAATGATCATGAACAATGAGTCATTGCAGGATGAAGAGCAGGATGTCTGACCTGTTTGACTCATGACTCTTTGATTAATCTAATTATTAATTATAAAAAAAGGCTGATTGGGTTTAACACATTCTGTTTCCAGGCCCTCAAAGGTTTTGCTTAGATCACTTTTAAATAGGAAATTTTCTATCACTTTGATTAAACCCACTTTAATCAACTGATATTCAGAACATGTAGTGACCTTTTTAATCACAGAAGTCAGCCTGACTGAGGAACTCTGAAATCAATTAATGAAATTCCAGCTGCCCCACCATAAAAACATTTGAAACTCCTTCAACTATAGATGGATGATATTTGTAATGAGTGGAGCGGGAGGGGTTGCATGCTTAATGAAATTGGTTTTGTTGGCCATCTTTGATATCAACAATTAGAGACTCTAAAGAAGGATTTTATCATCCTCATTCACAACATCAAGCAGTTAAATACACACTGCATAATTTATGGTCCACTGCATTCACCAAGATTTGGAGACATCAAGTTCAGCTATATCCGACAGCTTTGTATCTAGTTAAAAAGGTACTGCCATTCAAACAATATTCCATATATCGACAACTTCACCAGATTTTACAATAGACCATATATTTTCAAACTGGAAGGTTTACACCCAAATCAGACAGGTTCCCATCTTCTTTCCATGAACACTGAACTCACTCTTCGCTCCTGAAAAGCATTCTTAGGCAAGGCAAGGCAATTTTATTTGTATAGCACACTTTCAACAACAAGGTAATTCAAGGTACTTTACATTATGCAGGGGTAAAATAAAAATTGCATTAAAACAGCAATAAAGCAGGAAGAATACACAAAACATATGATATATTAAAGCATTCTTAGATTGATGGTTCAGCCAGAGCACTTCTCCCTCAGTTAAAACATCCTCTCCTCCACATCAGTTATCAGTACACATCACCAGTAGGCCCTATAAACATTCCCATTCATATCCACATACCATTAAGGTCAGATGTCTCCATCCAGTATATACAGTATATCTCCTGTCATAATACCTGCATCATCAATTTCACAACCAAACTTACCTGCATCCTTTAGCATGGCTCTTTAAAATGTCAGATAACTTCTGACACATCTTTGATTATTATTATTATTATTATTATTATTATTATTATTATTATTATTATTATTATTATTATTATTATCACAAATCTTTTATTATTAATGATCTGATTTCATATAATTGCAATGAACTGGTGACCTGTCCAGGGTATACCCCGCCTCTCGCCATTTGACTGCTGGAGATAGGCACCAGCCCCCTAGCAATCCTACATTGTTTGGACAAGTACAGATAATGGATGGAGGGATGGATTTTAGATAATAGGATATACTGTCACTTTTTAACTGAAACCTGACTTGGCTCAGATGTACTATTTATTCTCACCGAGTCTCCTCCCCTCAAATGTTAATTTTTTATTTTCAATAAGGGGAGGTAGGAAAGGCGGAGGAACTGCACTTATTGCTCAAAACTCCCTTTTAACAAAAATAGCAACTTTTAACAACCATCCTTTTGAGCAACATGCCTTTAAATCAGTCAATTTATCAATAAAGCGATTTCATACAAACATTGCAACTCAAAGTGCTTTACATATTAAAAACGACCCTACATAAACCACATTCCCATCCCTCCCTCACAGATTTAAAAGCATGATCACAATTATAGCCCCCTCCACCCAACCCAACCCCCAAGAGCAACAATAAAAAGGACTTTGGTCCGAGTACAGATGAGCCAGGTAAGGTAAGGAAATGCCATCAAAGGAGCCATTGGCACCTGCAGCAGCACATCAACAGCAGCAGCCAAGGCAGTCACACAGGGCGCTCAGAGGACGCAAGGCTGAGACCCCCACCTCCAAAGAAGCGCTACCTGGAGAGCACCCAGACAGCAACATCTGACCACCACTCCCGAGGCAGAAGGCTCCCATAGAGGAAACACTGGAAGGAAGATTAAAATAACAGGTTAAAATTTCCAATTCAATTCAGTTTATTTATATAGCGCCAATTCACAACAGATGTCATCTCAAGGCACTTAACAAGAAGTCATTTCAATACATTTATACAAACATTCCAATCAGTTAAAAAGTTTCCTATTTAAGGAATCCCAGCAGATTGCGTCAGTCATTGGCGGGAGATTGGGCAGACTTTCCAACCACAGCAATCCTTCAGCAATCCCTCATACTCCAAGCATGTAGCGACGGGGGAGAGGAAAAACTCCCCTTTAACAGGAAGAAACCTCCAACAGAACCAGGCTCAGTAGGAGCGGCCATCTGCCACGACCGTCTGGGGGTTTGAGAAGACAGAGCAGAAACACAGAAGGAACAGAAGATCTGATATAAGAGAACTTTCTATGTTACAGAAAGTAAAAAGTTGATAACAGGACAAAGTGGATGTGTATAAAATAATAAAATAAACAGTGGATAAATATGATAAGACTAAGTAGTGAAACACTAATAAAACATAAGCAAGTAAAACATGCAAAGCAATTAAACAGATTATAATAAATAATAATCAGTTAAAAACTAGGCTAAAAAGATGAGTCTTAAGACTGCTCTTAAAAACATGAACGTTCTCTGTGGCTCTGAGCTCCTCTGGAAGCCTGTTCCAGAGGTGAGGGCCATAGTACTGGATAGACGCCTCGCCATGAGTGTGTGTCCTGACTTTAGGGATTACAAGGAGACGGCTCCCAGAGGAGTGCAGAGGTTCATATGGTAAAAGCAGTTCTGAAAGATAAAAAGGCCCAATACCATTAAGACACTTAAAAACCATTACAAGAACCTTAAAAACTATCCTAAAACATATGGGGAACCAATGCAATGAATTTAAGAGGTGTAATATGCTCCTGCCTCCTGGTCTTCATTGGAACACGTACTGCTGAAATTTTGTAGAGGTTGTAAATCTGAGTCTTTTTGGGAAGACCACAAAGCAGGTTATTACAGTAATCAATTCTACTGGTGATAAAAAAGCATGCATCAGTGTCTCCGTGTTGGTCCGAGAGAGAATGCGGCGGACTCTGGCAATGTTCGTTAGATGATAAAAACATATTTTAGTAATGTTTTCCATGTGAGGAATAAAAGTCAGCTCAGAATCAAAAATCACACACAGGTTCTTCACTTGTAAAGAAGAATTGTTTTTAGTGACACGCCTATTTTATCAGTTGCAGTGTACAGGCCACCAAAACCACCTTCCTATATTATAAAATAGTTTTCAGAATTTTTAGCATCCATACACATTAACTATAACACAACTCTAATAACTGGTCATTCTAACTTACACATGGATAATAATAATAATTATCCTCACACACGTGATTTCTTAAACCTTTTAAGCAGTATGGATTTTAAGCAGAATGTGACACGGCCAACTCTCAAAAGAGGACACA
The DNA here is from genome assembly GCA_963556495.2 of Valencia hispanica. Classification (NCBI taxonomy): domain Eukaryota; kingdom Metazoa; phylum Chordata; class Actinopteri; order Cyprinodontiformes; family Valenciidae; genus Valencia; species Valencia hispanica. The sequence continues at coordinate 10,859,245 of OY747713.1, read as the reverse complement.
CCCTGGATTTGGTCATAACGTATGTCCTGCCTACTTATGTGTACTCTGTTGTTGACCTGGCTGTGTCAGACCATCACTGGGTATTTTTTAACATCACCAGTTTTACCCAACAGGAGGCCACGGGGAGAACTGTGATCAAGCGATATATAACTTCTGAAGTGGTTGCGAATTTTATTGATACTTTAGACCAAACCCCTGCTCTGATTTAACCTGCATCGTTTGATTTTATTGTTGATAATTTTAACAGCAAATTTAAGTGAGCCATATATGCTGCAGCTCCACTTAAAACAAAAATCCTAAAATCCAAACCTAAAGCTCCATGGAGAAATCCTGAAATTAATCAAATGAAAAGACATTGCTGGAGAGCAGAAAGGAAATGGTGGAAAATTTAACTAACTATTCATCTGGAATTTTTTAATTAGCAGCTCACAATCTACAATAAAACAATTAAACAGGCAAGAACACCCAATTTTACAAACCTCATATCAGACAATAACAATAACCCCAAAATCCTATTTAAAACAATCGAGCTTTTAACCAACTCGGGTTTGAAATCCTCCATGGCAGCATCTGATGTGGCATGTGAGGATTTTGCAGGCCACTTCAGATGTAAAATCAATGCTATTAGATCTAACGTTTTACCTCAACAAAATGTTGGTTTTATCAAATCTGAAGCATGTCTTTACCTGAGGAAACACTGGAGAGTTTTGTCCTGGTTGATGGACAGATGCTTGATAGAGTTTTCTCCCAACTTAGCCCAACTACCTGCCTTCTAGACTCAATTCCCACATCACTTTTAAAAACATTTTATGGTTTCTCTGAGTCTGAGCTTTTAAACATCGTAAATTGCTCTTGTCAGACGGGTCTCAGTGTTGCCTTTGATACAGTAGATAGCCAGATTTTATTAGAAGTGTGGTGGGCCTCTCAGGCACCGTTTTAAAATGGTTTTATTCTTATCTCACAGATCGTAGGTTTTTAGGAAGTATTAATACGTGATCCTCAGGAACCCGTAAAACCCAGCTTTTCACAGCTATGCTGATGATACACAGATTTACATTGCAGTGTTTCCTGATGACCTAGAGCCAGTTAATGTCCTTTTAAACTGTATTTTAGATATTAAAACATGGATGGCAGAGGACTTCTTAAAGCTCAACCAGGACAAAACTGAGATATTAGTTATCGGCCCTGAAGACAGGAAAGAGAAGAGTTTCAAACCTTCTCAATGTCTGAGAAATCTGGGCGTCCTTTTTGACTCTTAGCTGGATTTTATTCCACAAACAAATAATGTAACGAAAACAGGATGTTATCATCTTCAAAACATAGCCAGAGTCCGTCCATTTCTCTCTCTTGCATGGAGGTACTGAGCCATGCTCTTATTTCAAGTAGATTAGACTATTGTAATGTCTTGTTCTTTGACCTTCCAAAAAAATCTATCTCTAATCTTCAGCTTCTTCAGAACTCAGCGGCACGTGTTCTGAGGAGGACCAGAGCGCGGGAACACATTGTTCCAGTTTTAGAATCATTGGATTGGTTTCCAGTCCGCTTCAGGATTGATTTTAAGCTTCTTTTAGTCATTTATAAATGTCTTAATTGTCTTGGGCCTTCTTATTTGTCAGACCTGCTTTTTAAGTATGAGTCATTACGGACCTTGAGGTCCTCTGGTACTGGCATCTTTTGTGTACCAAGAGTTAGAACAAAAACATATTGCGAGGCCTAGTTCCAACACTATGGTCCTTGCCTGTGGAACAGCCTGCCAGAGGGCCTCAGAGAATGTTAATGTTTCCAAAAAGAGGCTCAAGAGCTACCTTTTTAGCTTAACATTTAAATTATATTCATTTGTTTGTATATTTTTTATTATCTTTGTTTTATTTTTTATTTTTTTATTTAGTTGTTTGTTTGTTTATTTATTTATATTTACTTTTAGGAATTTAATCTTTTAACTCCAATGTTTTACCTCATGGGGATCCTCCACGGTAGGAGTTTTGTCTGCTTGATCTGCTTAGCTGTTGCTGTGGAGATCTACCTAATCTGGGTAGCCAGTGGCTTCACAGTGCAGCCCTATGGCTGTGGTGTGGACCCTGGCCTCCATTGACTGGGGTGGTCTCTGTGGAGGCAGCCTCTGTGGTCGAGGATGGGCTGGCTCCTAGTATGGGTGGATCCCCAAGATATTGTTTCCTCGCAGCAGTGTCGAGCCAGATTTATATATGTTTGTTTTTATTTTTGCTTAAAATTTTGAGACAGGAACATGGGGTGCAGACCATGTTTATATTACTTGAGGGAAGGGGTATTTTGAGGGGGTGAGGGTTCTCTGATTGTGTGTGTGACTGTGTGCTTTTAATTTATTAGGTTTTAATTTTGTTTGATGTATAGTTTTTATCTTGTATAGCACTTTGAGCTGCCAATGGCATGAAGAGCGCTTTATTACATCAAGATTGATTGTATTTGATTATTTTTTTAATGACCATTGTGATCAATTTCTAAGGGAAACTATGCATTTAGAAGAGAAAACAGCTTATATTTGTCACTGCAATCTGCAATCAAAATTTGTAGTTTATTTTGTCTAAAATATTTTGTCTGCTTTCTCTGTGCTAATCAGCCCATAGTCTCTGTTCTTAAAAAAAATGATTCTGTCACTCAGCTTTTTAGACAGTATTCCCTCTGGGTTATCTAAGAGCATCTCAACCATATCAGCCATCCAATGACTCTGCTCCACCTCTCCCTCTCTCTCCTTCTTTCATCTGGAACTGTATTATTCTTATAACATCATGTCAGTTCTCATCCCATTTTTCAAAGTTGTTTCTAACAAATTTGTTTTAGAAAAAACAAAACAAAAAGTTTCATTCCTGATACCATGTCATGTTATTCTGTATCTAGCACAACATTTTGAGCAATTTTGTGCCTTGAGCATTGCAGATAACATACATAAACATATGAAGTACAGCTACCACATTTATGTAAGTGATACTCAAGTATCTGACTGACACCTAGATAGTAACATTGCCTAATCTCAAGCTACACCTTGCACACATGTTGCACAGATTTAAATTAATTTAGCTCAGCACCAAATACTTGAAGGGTCTTCAGCAGATGGGCACTTCCGTTTATTTTCTGATAAATTAAACAAATAGTATTTAACCACTTGGGGGCACTCATGGGCTGTGTATAGAACAATACACTTTCAGCCCTAGCTGTTCAATCAGTCATTACATGTAGAAAAGGCAGAGATATAACAACAAAACAATTACTCGGTTGTTACACAGCAGCAGACTATGGAAAGCCTTTTGAGCATTTATTAGATATCTTTGATATCCAACTTTAAATCCATGTACTGGTACACACTTCATCCTCACTAGTAAGACAATTTGGCACACTAGTATAACGATTAGGGTGCACTAGTATAACGACTGTGTCTTACTTGTCACGTTTTTTCCACTACTAGTGTCACTTTTGGACTACTAGTATGCAATCAAACCTTACTAGTAAACTACTATGCAGCACTAGTGACACTACTAGACCCAACTAGTAGGCATGTGTCACGCACTAGTAGCCTCCTGGACCCTACTAGTAGCGCAAAAATGCCCACAAGTAGCACTAGTAAGGCATTTTTGACCTCACTAGTGCTACTAGTAAGACACAAAATGCACACTAATAGTACTAGTGGGGTGTGTTTTCCCTTACTAGTACTACTAGTAACAGCAAGGATGCACACTAGTAGTACTAGTGAAAGCCAAAATCTCCACTAGTAGTTCTAGTGGACATTTTGGGTGATACTAGTAGTACTAGTAAGCTTAAACGAATCCCACTAGTACTACAAGTGGACATTTTTGATATCACTAGTACTACTTGTAAGGGCCAGAGCAACCACTAGAAGCACTAGTTGGGGTATTTAGGATCTTACGAGTGCTACTAGTGAAGGCAAAAACGTCCACTAGTAGTACAAGTACGGGTCCAACTGTCCACTAGTAGCACTACTCAAATTAATTCAGTAAAAATGCTAATTAGGAGGTGTGGACAGCATGCACTGAAACTTCTTGCTATTGGCTCTTCAGAAGGAATTGCACTCAGCCAAAATTTAACCCTATAAAGCCTGATGAACTTTCACTGTTTTTGGCAATAACAATAATGAAAATTAATAATATAATTAAAAATAACTATTACATATGTACTATATACATAATGAATTAAGTCATACTAATATATGTCTGAGAGGAAAATGATTAATGATTATGTTATAGGCATCTCTTTCTTATCATGAGGAAGTTTAAGCTGCGACAGTAAATAACAGCTAGTGCTGATTGGGAAAGAGAACATTTTAATTGTAACTGGTAGTCTTACCTTTTTACATAACCTATAATGGTTGTTTGTTGATTATATAATGAATTTGACATTCAGATTCAAGTGTATGCCTATGCTTCATAATTATTCACTGTCCTTAACACTTAAAATACTCTTTTGGAAACATGATGTCATTTGATTTTGGTGCCCACTAGTGGCCTGTTAATGCCCACTAGTAGCACTAGTGGGAATATAACGGCCACTAGTACCACTAGTGGCCATTTTGAGGCCACCAGTAGAACTAGTGGGCACTTAACTACCACTAGTAGGCACATAGCGGCCAGTAGTACCACTAGTGGGCATTTTGAGGCCACTAGTAGAACTAGTAGGCACATAGCGGCCACTAGTAGCACTAGTAGCACTAAGCTTAGAAGCCACTAGTAGCACTAGTGGGCACTTAACGGCCACTAGTACCACTAGTGGGCATTTTGAGGCCACTAGTAGAACTAGTGGGAACTTAACGGCCACTAGTACCACTAGTAGGCACATTGCGGCCACTAGTAGTACTAGTAGCACTAAGCTTAGAAGCCACTAGTAGGCACATAGCGGCCACTAGTAGAACTAGTAGCACTAAGCTTAGAAGCCACTAGTAGCACTAGTGGGCACTTAACGGCCACTAGTACCACTAGTGGGCATTTTGAGGCCACTAGTAGCACTAGTGGGCACTTAACGGCCACTAGTACCACTAGTGGGCATTTTAAGGCCACTAGTACCACTAGTGGGCATTTTAAGGCCACTAGTACCACTAGTAGGCACATAGCGGCCACTAGTAGTACTAGTAGCACTAAGCTTAGAAGCCACTAGTAGGACTAGTGGGCACTTAACGGCCACTAGTACCACTAGTAGGCACATAGCGGCCACTAGTAGAACTAGTAGGCACATAGTGGCCACTAGTAGCACTAGTAGGCACATAGCGGCCACTAGTAGCACTAGTAGGCACATAGCGGTCACTAGTAGCACTAGTAGGCTTTTCAAGGCCACTAGTAGCACTAGTGGGCACTTAGCGGCCACTAGTAGCACTAGTGGGCACTTAGAGGCCACTAGTGCTACTAGTGGCTTCTAAGCTTAGTGCTACTAGTGGCCGCTGTGTGCCTACTAGTGGCCGTTAAGTACCCACTAGTGCTACTAGTGGCTTCTAAGCTTAGTGCTACTAGTACTACTAGTGGCCGTTAAGTGCCCACTAGTGCTACTAGTGGCTTCTAAGCTTAGTGCTACTAGTTCTACTAGTGGCCGCTATGTGCCTACTAGTGGCTTCTAAGCTTAGTGCTACTAGTACTACTAGTGGCCGCAATGTGCCTACTAGTGGTACTAGTGGCCGTTAAGTTCCCACTAGTTCTACTAGTGGCCTCAAAATGCCCACTAGTGGTACTAGTGGCCGTTAAGTGCCCACTAGTGCTACTAGAGGCTTCTAAGCTTAGTGCTACTAGTGCTACTACTGGCCGCTAAGTGCCTACTAGTGCTACTAGTGGCCTCTAAATGTCCACTAGGGCTACTAGTGGCCGCTAAGTGCCCACTAGTGCTACTAGTGGCTTCTAAATGCCGACTAGTGCTACTAGTGGCCTCTAAATGCCCACTAGTGCTACTAGGGGCTTCTAAGCTTAGTGCTACTAGTGGCCGCTAAGTGCCTACTAGTGCCACTAGTGGCCTCTAAATGTCCACTAGGGCTACTAGTGGCCTCTATGTGCCCACTAGTGCTACTAGTGGCCTCTAAATGTCCACTAGTGCTACTAGTGGCCGTTAAGTGCCTACTAGTGCTACTAGTGGCCGCTAAGTGGCTACTAGTGCTACTAGTGGCCTCTTAATGTCCACTAGTGATACTAGTGGCCGTTAAGTGCCTACTAGTGGCCGCTAAGTGGCTACTAGTGCTACTAGTGGCCTCTAAATGTCCACAGGTGCTACTAGTGGCCATTAAGTGCCCACTAGTGCTACTAGTGGCCTCTAGGTGCCCACTAGTGCTACTAGTGGCCGCTAAGTGGCTACTAGTGCTACTAGTGGCCTCTAAATGTCCACTAGTGCTACTAGTGGCCTCTAAATGTCCACTAGTGCTACTAGTGGCTTCTAAGCTTAGTACTACTAGTGCTACTAGTGGCCGCTAAGTGCCTACTAGTGGCCTCTAAATGTCCACTAGGGCTACTAGTGGCCTCTATGTGCCCACTAGTGCTACTAGTGGCCTCTAAATGCCCACTAGTGCTACTAGTGGCCTCTAAATGCCCACTAGTGCTACTAGTTGCTTCTAAGCTTAGTGCTACTAGTGCCCGCTAAGTGCTTACTAGTGCTACTAGTGGCCGCTAAGTGGCTTCTAATGCTACTAGTGGCTTCTAAGCTTAGTGCTACTAGTGGCCGCTAAGTGGCTACTAGTGGCCTCTACATGCCCACTAGTGCTACTAGTAGCTTCTAAGCTTAGTGCCACTAGTGTTACTAGTGGCCTCGAAATTCCCACTAGTGGCAACTAAGTGTCCACCAGTGCCAATAGTGGCTGCTAAGCTAACATTAGCAGGTACTGTATACAGTCAGGCCATGTTGCCATAACAGTACATGCTGTCTTAATTCAAAAAATGACTAATAAAGCTGGCAACAATTAGCTGTCTTATTTTCTCACATTGACAGCTTTAGAAAACTTGAAAACATAGCACTACAAATGACAATAATATACTGTTATGAACCAGAAAATAAGAAATAAGGGAGTATGGAGGAAATGAAACAAACTATTACATTAGTAATTCTGTGCATATCTTAGCCACTAAAATGTCAAGGGTGCCACATGGGCTATTTTATGGGTCTATCTGAATAAAATAGTTCTGATTAAGTTAACAAAAAAATTGGCACATCTTTTAGAATGACTGCTGTTAAACACTTTAGTATCCAGCGTGGCCACTTTAAGAATTTAAGCACACAGTTTGAACATCCACCAATCAAAATCCATGTCCCACCTTCCTCATTTGCATGCAGTCCACTAGTCCTACTAGTGACACTAGTGGCTGCATGTTGCAACATACATGTTAACTAGTAAAGGCTAGAATGTCCACTAGCAACACTAGTGGACAGTAACACACAATATTATGGTTTTACTAGTACCACTAGTAAAAGCCAAAAAGTGTACTAGTAGCACTAGTGAGACTTTTTTGATTTCACTAGTACCACTAGAAGAGGGCAACATGTCTACTAGTACTACTAGTAAGGGCCAAAATGTGTACTAGTAGCACTAGTAAGTGGCAAAATATCCACTAGTAGCACAAGTAGGGGACTTTTACACCTTACTAGTAGTACTAGTGAGATCAAAAATGCTCACTAGTGTTACTAGTGGCAAGGTTTTGCTTTTTACTAGTGTGACTGGTAGAAGAAAGTTTGTCTCACTCGTGAGCTTCTGAACGTCACATGTAAAGGCTTTGGCTGTACTAGTGCTCATCTGCGCATCACTAGTTCGCAACTAGTATACCACTAGTATGCAATTACACACTACTAGTGCGTGACTACACACTACTAGTGCAACATTCCTTTAACACGTGAGACATTTCTGCACACTGGTAGGACAACTTTGGCATACTAGTAGGACAGCTACATCTTACTAGTGAGGGAAAACTGTGCACTAGTTGACAATTCTGTACCGCTAGTGCTACTAGTGACATCACTAGTAGCACTATTAGACATGTTGGCCTTTTCTTGTAGTACTATTAATATGATAAAAGTCTCACTAGTGCTACTAGTAGACTGTCTGGCTTTTACTAGTTTTACTAATAAGTTAAAACACATCCTCACTAGTACCACTAGTGGATATTTTAGCTTTCACTAGTACTACTAGTGAGCATCTTCGTTGTTACTAGTAGTACTAGTAAGAAAAAAACCACCCCACTAGTTCTACTAGTGGACATTTTGTCTCTTACCAGTACATTTAGTGAGGTCAAAATGCCTTACTAGTGCTACTAGTCGGTATTTTTGCGCTACTAGTAGGGTTCAGGAGGCTACTAGTGCGTGACACATGCCTACTAGTTGGGTCTAGTACTGTCACTAGTGCTGCACAGTAGTTTACTAGTAAGGTTTGATTGCATACTAGTAGTCCAAAAGTGGCACTAGTAGTGGAAAAAACGTGACAAGTAAGACACAGTCGTTATACTAGTGCACCCTGGTCATTATACTAGTCTGCCAAATTGTCTTACTAGTGAGGATGAAGTGTGTACTAGTACATGGATTTAAAGTTGGATATCAAAGATATCTAATAAATGCTCAAACGGCTTTCCATAGGAGACTATATGTTTGACCCCTTTCCTCCCAATAAACACACACTATACAATACTTGAGCACCTCAAAAACAAAGCACATACTTCAAAAACAAAGCACATACTTATTATATGTGACAAGATTTGATGTTTCACAAAATGTTTTCTACTTTTCCAGACTCAGACTAAAAGACTACAATATGTTTCTAGAAAGACCAACATACATGGCAAGATAAGAAACACTATGGCAGCAGCTTAGAAATCTTTTCTTGCCTGAGAAAATTTGTTTTCGTGCCTAATTCTTCAATGTTACCCTGATGTTTAATCCCCTCATTTGTTTTTGTAACCCTAAATAAATTACAGACACCCAAAAATTATTAAAACATTTTAAAGTTTGGTGGACACATTTTATTACAAAAATTATTGTCTCCTATGTGTCTTGAGCTCTCAGTATTGTTAATGATAGGCAAGACAAATGGTCTCCAAGTTGTCAGTGCTTCTTCAAATGTATTTTATTTATAACTGTGCTTCTGAAGCATATGTGGCTTCTTTTATTTTTTGACAGTTTTGAAATTGCATTTATCATTTAGGAACAATGTTTGGTGCCTGAAAAACATTGGATGCTGACATAATTCATGTATAAGGTAATATGCAGCATCCTTCCATCTTCTATGTTGGCTTAAACCTCTGTAGGATCGCTCGGTGAGAATGGAGGCTATCCCATAAGGAACACCAAACTACTCAAAATGAATGAATAAAAAAAACATTGTGAAATAGATATCTGGATAACAATCTATAACACATATATAATGTGACAATGAAATTGTGAAAAGAACTGAATATATATAAAATTCTAAGTTCAATAGTATGAAATATTTTTCATTTTCCTTTAAAAATCTGTTTATTAATATAATACATTATTTTAATGTTAATTTTTGGCTAATAATAGGAAATATTTTTTAGCCATTTCTATTTAATTTCATCACTTTTTATTGCAAAACATCATTTTTCCAAAGTCAGCTTTTATTTCCTATTGGTGTTTTTCCCAGTTGCTTATTAATTTCAGAATGTCACTTTTCAGTAGAATAACTTCATCTGCCAATCAGAGTCAGTGGGTGGGACCTGCATGCTCATTGGCTGGTTCTTAAACATCGATTTTCCTGGATACCCATTCTCACTCACTACTGTGACTGAGCAGCCTGCTGTACAGCTAGCAACAACATGCTAAGTCAAGAGTCAGAGTTGCATGAACTTCGTTCATCTCTGGTTACTCTAGCAGATCAAACTGAGAGGAATAATTTTTTAGAGGATGCCATTGTAATATATTCTAAAATTTCTCATGAGTGAATCTGAGGCAAGGCTTGTCACTGTTACATGTTATATGAAAATTGACCCCAAAAAAAACAGTTCGACAACATTTCAAGCTGTACTATACAGTACTTTTCCTTTCAACCTTCCAAAAACCTATGAGTTAATTACAGCACAAACATGAGTGCCGAAATCTCAAAAGGGCCTCTGTCACTCTCTTTCAAGTGTTTTACAATAGTCATCGGGCACAATGGGATCAGTGCAACATCATTTGGCCTTGGCAGCATGTCTCCCACTATAAAACCCAGTGTCTAAACACATTAAAAGAAGAAACTGAATCAACACTTTAGATGATGGTGTTATATTATAGAGAGAGAGAGAAATCAAATGTACTCTGTAGTTGATTTCATAGTATAGGTTTTAGACACAATATTTTAATTCAGTTATCTATTTTCAGGATATTTTTCATAGAGGCACTTAAATTCTCTTGGGACTACTTTTCCAAATTCCAATACAGAGCTTGTGGCTTTAAACAATTATAACTGTTGGTGTTTCAGATTACCAGAGAGAAAATATAAGAAACAAATGAAAGTGTAAGATTTTTAAATGACAGCATTTTAATTCCCTGTTTGTTATAGCTGTAGGAAGAATTTATATCCTATTTGGAGAAAAATCTTCATATTTAAAAAATGTTGCTTTGAATGATAAGTCCCTTTAAACAAGAATGATGGTGAATGCTTCCAATCCTAGTTGGCCATCATCCCTATTATGGTTTCAGCAGCACAAACGATGGGGAAATTATTTCATTTTATTAGGGTTGAAGCTCTGCATTTTTTAACAGTTTTTTTGCATTACATTAGTTAGATTAAAAGGACAAAAACGTCATTACTCAACATTTTTGATTGCTTGTTGGTCTCCATGAGCTGGGCTGCAGACTGTTTTTTTTCTTTCCTCTAGCCCAGCTGAGATTTAGTTAGGTCTGAGATGGCATCTGTTTCTGAGTCCAAAACATTTACTTAGTTAGGTTTTATCATCTGCTCTGTCCACAAATCTTGAAACAACAAAGTAAGAAAGTTGTCATTCCATTCAGAAGCATGGTAATGGGCTATTTAATGTCGTTTGTTATCTGCACACATTTAGGTGAGTCAAAATCTATAATGCCTAGCAAAAAGAAACTGGTGTGGATTTTTCTAGAATACAGATAATAAAAATCTCAAAATGTTTTGTATTGAGACATGAGAAGAAGAAAGACTTATTCTAGCAGTCACTTATTTCTGAAAACCCTGAACTGAGCCAAAAATAACTCCATAAACCACTAATACTCATTCATTATTGAGCTGCAACATAACATTCTTATTGTTAAAATCAACCTTTCGTGTAAAAAATATTACGCAGCCGAGCATGGAAGCAATAGCTGTAGTAATCTCAAACCACACAGGGCATACCAGGTCCTGATATAGCAATGTGGCAATCCACAAAATACAAAAGGGCTCCATTCAAGGTCACAAAACACAATTCTTACACAATGCTAGGTTCAAAGAGAATAAATGCTTATTGGTGTCTTTTAATGCTTTACATTGTCAGGTAGTGGTCAGGTGACTAGTGGTTGGGTATAAAAGGAAGCTCCACCCACCTCTTTTCCGTTCAGACGTTCTTTAGGTTCATGTCATGAGCTCCGATCATCTAAGGTCGTTAGCCTTCCCACTATTAAGGTGTTGCTTTTCTTTTCTCTTTGCCCTGTTGTTTACTTCTCTGGTCCCTCTGTAACACCGATTTCCATCTGAATCAGCTTTTAGTGCGCCAGGTTTTACTAGAGCAAACTGTGTTCTTTTTCCTACCCACCGCTAGTTCTCTACCATGTTTGGGTCTAACCAGTACTCAGCACAAGAGTATCTCTCCCAGCATTCCATGCATTCTACCTTACTGACATAACTTCTGTTGAAACAAATAGAGACCATCCATTCAACATACAGAGAGCCCAATTTAATTAATCTATCAAAATTCACAAACTGAAACAGGTTTTTATTGAATAGGCTCAAGATTCATTTTAATTGGCTTTAGATCTATGTTTCTCTCAGAATTCACATTACAGCCATAAATTATTATTATCTGAATAACACTGAATAACAGTCACTGTGTCAGAATGAAATAGAAAATGGTTTTGTAGATAAATCTGCACTGGACTTAACACTCATCTGTCAATGATATTCTCTTCATTTCAAGGAGAAAAACTGGTTTCGCTAATGTCTGTGATTCAGATTATCACAACAATATATGCAAATCCCATTTGATTAGTTGGGTGTACATGACTGTTTATAATAGAGTTGTAATAGATGTCTTCAACAACTCCCATCGATGTCTACATTAGGCAGTAGAGATATAGCTGTAATCATGGATTGGAGTTGAAGCAAAAAATAGGGTTAGCTAAAAGCAGAATCAGTTTAAGCTGTTTGAACACTGGTTCTTCACTTAACATTAACATGCAAAGTTGCAAGCACGTTAATAATGAGCTGTAATTCTGTCTGTAATTCTGATGAGGTGGGAGGTGGGCTGAAAATGAAAGCTGTTCAGAATGACAACATGCTAAGTGTTTGTGTTTGTGGTAAAATAAATTGAGCCCCATGCCAAATGATCAAGCATCGCTTGGCTGCCTTTTTTTTTCACTCCACAACAGTTTGTTGTGCATTGCCCTGTCGGAGGCGGCTATTTGGTGCTCTTCCAGGCCAACTGGTGCATGGGTTCAAGCTGTCAATGGCAAATTATCATTCTATTGATCTCTGTTAATGTTATGCCTTTGTCAATATTCAAAGCTGTTCAAAAATGTAAAGGATCATTACTCTGTCTTCTTAGGTTAAAGCTTTCTAAATGAGACAAGACTGATTATCTTCCTGTGGTGAAAACATAGATGGCAATAGAGACAAGTTGACTTGAGTCAAGAAAACCTGGCAAACTGCACTCAATGTGATCTCTCACTAAATGAAGAAAGTAACAGATCTTACAATGGCATGAAATCCACAGTGACGATGTTATTCCAAAATTTGGTATACAATAGGAAAATCCAGGAAGATTTTAGCTGAATTAAAAAGAAACTGAATTTGAAATTGAACTGGTATCAATCTACTCTTGTTGATGGTAGTTTGTTTTGTTTTTTATTGTTTTTATACTGCAATGCTTCAGTTGTTAGGGGTGCCAATGCATGTGACACTTGTGAAGTTTTTTAAAATAATTATTCTTAACATGGCTTTTTTTTTACCTGCACTGAATAAATGTACTCAAGTTAATGGTTGGATTTTTGTAAACTTTTCTGTGTGAAATTATGCTGCTGCAATTTAAAAATAATGTAGTTTTTCAAGTTTTTATACAGTTGATTGATTAGTGCATCTCCAGTAATTATTTCCGCAAAATGAACATGGTACATCAGCAAATGCTCATTTAATCTTTTATGTGGAGAAGCCAGCATCCTAAATGTGCCTGGGAAGTTTTGCTCTACATGAAGAAAATCTCAAGATAGTATCCTGACTGCGTGATTGACTTAATTAAATCAGGACTGCATCTGGCTTCAAGGCACACATACCACACTGAATGAATAGAAAACTGTGTTTTTATGATATTCAATCATTTGGATTGTTAGCATTGATACATGAATGCCTGTGTGCGGTGCAAGTTTGTGTGTGTGTCAATCTGTCACCTAAAGGTGCAAACCTTTTAGAATCATAAAAAACTTTGAAATTTTGCAACACTCAATGCCCAAGAGCAGCAAGGGACAGGGAGCCTTGGCTTAGCGAGACAGACAAGTCCCCAGCAGCAAAACTGTCCAACACTGTGGAGGAGGATCACCCTCTAGAAATTGGCCTGCCACAGCAGCCAGAACTTAGATGGATCAAGGGAGAAAGGGCACAGTGCCATCCTGCTTGGTGAGAAAGCTCCAGGGACGCCAAGAGGCCACAGTAGACCAGACACATCCCTGAGAGCCATGAGCTGCCAGCCAGGAACCCACCCTTTCATGACCTGTTCCATGCTCCTATACAAACAACACCACACCTAGTAAATGGTAGAAATGGTAAATGGTCTGTACTTGTATAGCACTTTATCTAGCCTGAAGAGACAAAAGAGCTTTACTACAATCAGTCATTCAACCATTTCTATCCAAACTCACACACTAATGGGGTGGAGCAACACTCCCCCGCTGAGCCATCCGTAGGAACATCAGAACATCATCCCCACACCACCAGTCCCTTCCAAACCAGCACAGGTGCAGAGGCCGGAACTAATGACCCTTGCCACACCCCTGTACTCAGCAACCCCCCAATCCTCCTCCCTGGTGTCAGCATGTGGGTAATGTTAAAGTGAATAGATGGCTAGTTAATTGTTTAATGGGACATATGTATTAAATTACAAGTGGCCTCATTTTGTTACCTCAACACAGAGTTATTGAAAATATACAAAATAAAGCTTATTAGAATGCTGGAGTTGTCTAAGTAAACAAATGTATGAATGTGTTTATTCATTTTCAGTGTAATCAGATATCTGAGCTTAGATCCATCACAAGAAACATTCCAATAAGAATAAAAATGTAACGAAGTAGCCTGGAAACAACTTTTATAAAAACGATGAGTGCTGGCCGCTCCTACTGAGCCTGGTTCTGTTGGAGGTTTCTTCCTGTTAAAGGGAGTTTTTCCACTCCACCGTCGCTACATGCTTGCTTAGTATGAGGGATTGCTGAAGGATTGCTGTGGTTGGAAAGTCTGCATCAACAGGGCCCAAACTCACGCCAATGACTGACGCAATCTGCTGGGATTCCTTAAATAGGAAACTTTTTAACTGATTGGAATGTTTGTATAAATGTATTGAAATGACTTCTTGTTAAGTGCCTTGAGATGACATCTGTTGTGAATTGGCGCTATATAAATAAACTGAATTGAATTTAATTGAATGTCCAGTGCAGATTTATCTACAAAAGCGTTGTCTATTTCATTCTGACACAGTGACTGTTATTCAGTGTTATTCAGATAATACTGTATGGCTGTAATGTGGATTCTGAGAGAAACATAGCTCTAAAGCCAATTAAAATGCATCTCAATAAAAACCTGTTGCTAGTTGGGAATTTTGATAGATTAATTAAATGGGGCTTTCTGTATGTTGAATGGATGGTCTCTATTTGTTTCAACAGAAGTTATGTCAGTAAGGCAGAATATATGGATTACTTGGAGAGATACTCTTGTGTTGAGTACTGGCTAGAACCAAACATGGTGGAGAACTCGCGGTGGGTAGGAAAAAGAACACAGTTTCCTCTAGTAAAACCTTGAGCACTAAAAGCTGATTCAGATAGAAATCAGTGTTACAGAGGGACCAGAGAAGTAAACACCAGGGCAAAGAGAAAAGAAAGGCAACACCTGACGAGTGTGAAGGCTAACGACCTTAGATGATCAGAGCTCATGACATGAACCAAATAGAATGTCTGAACGGAAAAGAGGTGGGTGGAGCTTCCTTTTAAAGCCCAACCACTAGACACCTGACCACCACTTGACAATGTAAAGCATTAAAGGAGACCAATAAGCATTTGTTTCTCTTTGAACGTAGCATTATGTAAGAACTGTGTTTTGTGAACTTGAACTGAGCCCTTATTATTTATTCAAAAGTAATGAAACAAAAAGGTTTTCAAGTTGTCAGGCTTCTGTGTCTTTCAGCAGGGGTTTACCAGCTCTAAGTCATTCATTAATTCATTCTTTTTTATAGGTTTTGGACAATACTTTTACAAAATAAGCATTGTCTTTACTTTTACAAGACATTTTTGTGTGACCACAATACATTAGAGCATGCAACAAGGTACTCAGCCGCATTTTAATGCTATTAAGTAGCAAATAGCAAGCCTGGTCATTTAATTTAAACAACCATCCAGACAAAATGGCTCAGATTAAATCATAGATGCACCCAGTGCCAGGAGATCTAGATAAAAAAACTATTAAATGATTAGGAGTAGGCAGAGGGCAGTCAAGCCAGAGAGCAGGTTGCAGAATCACCAGAGAAACCTTCAGCAGGCACCTGATTATCAGTGCAGCTTAATCAGTCGATCAACAGCCCGAAGAATGTACATTGATGTACTGTATGTGTCATTATGTTTCTGACTATCTGCTTGGATTGCCTAGCTTCATTTGTTGGCATCCCTCACATTTGTACCCAATTGCATGGTCAAAGTTGAAAGCAATCTACTTATTAATTAATTTTGCAAACATTATTTCCACAGCTAAATACTTTATTGTAATAAAGCTGTAGAAAGGTGGCACTAAGTTATTAAAACAGACTTGTTCATGTCAAAACACTGATACTATGTGACAAAAAATGTACTGATCAAACATCGGATGACTAAATTACAATTGTGTACCTTATTTGTTTAAAGTGCTGACCTGCCAATACTGATTTTAGCTTATTCTAATTTCCTTCAAACTGTAAATAAGAAACTATGTTTTTTCTACTTTCTGAATGATTTAACATTTAATATCTCTTACCAATAAAATATTTAGATCAAGAAAAGGATTTCTCAAAAGCAGCTCAAAGCTACCTGTCTTTCTCCACATTGTAGGAAAATCCTTGATGTGATGCAACAGATGTATCTAGAAATAAAACCCATATAAAAATGATTACAACGTATCTGCTTCACTCCTATTCAGGACAGATGGTAGATCACTAATGTTTGTTTTTCTTTCTTAAACTTTAAAATGTAATGTGTACCTTACCACATTAATTTAATAACGAAAAAATTACACTAATTTACTAGTGTTTGCTTACCATTCACTCATTAATTTATTGTAGGTAAACTCGAGCCTGAAGAAGATTTTGTTCTGATTCTTATCTAATAATTTACATATTTGGTGATATCTCACTGTGTCTGAGATAGAGAAATTGAAGTTACAAAGATCTGCAGTTAAACAGGACTTTACAATAGCTTTAAAATAAAAACATTGCTGAGAACATTGGTGATTGTGGAATTTTAAACTCTGTTTAGCATCTTATTTTAATGATTAGCATGAATAGCATTACTAAACATGCTGGTGATTGTCTTAATTAGTTAAAAAGCCAATTTCTTGGTCTGTGTATGACAGATTTTTTCTGGGTTCTCTTAATTTAAATACTTCGATGATATTAATATTTTTTTGTAAAGATAGTTATGACTGCTATGTTCACAAAGCAAAAGCAAGATAGCTCCCAAAGTTTTTAACAAACACTCTTCATGTGTTATTTCCATCCTAAAACAGCAGTTTCGTCCTGGTTTGATGGATATTATCTAAAAGAGTGTGTGTTTATAACTCCTTTAAATGTAATTTTGCTATTCAAAAAATCATCCCCCTTCTTGGAGTCGAAATGAGGCTCTGCTAAAATTCAATCAGAGAAGTTAGGAAAATCTTTTGGTTTTAGAACTTAAGAGTTAGGAAAAATAAATATTCTACCTCACCACTCCATAATTGTTTCCATTACATATTGAGCTGGGATAAAATCTTCCTCTACATTTGGATACGTTAAATGCTGTCTTCATCTTCAAAGATCCAGAGTTAGCAGGTGCAGGAATAGGATGTGTTAAAAAGGTGTTCTGCAGAACCATCAAAGCCCTCTGCTTAGGACATAGCAATTTTGCATACGTTGAGAAACCCAACTCATCTGCTTTTGAATGTCGTTTTTGCATTGAAGATAAGCAACTGTTCTTTTACTTAAGCAGTTTATGACAGACATATTCCATATGCTTGTAACATAGGGACTGTTTTACATGAGATGGCACGTGATTATGCATGCCATCTTTTGACATACCTGTCGTACCACATTTTCAAAACAAAAGTAGTTTAAATTAAGTTTAAAATTAAACATGAGCCTTGCAGAACCTTCCGAAATTATTCAAGTAACTTTAAAAATAAGTTTCACCACCTACTCTTCAACCCTAATGTCACAATAATTTCTTAGTTTCAATTTCAATATTAAAAGGAACTTCTAAAGGGTTCACATGAGTGTTAGGAGTTCAGAGGTGTTCTTTCTCTGGCTTCCATCTGTGAAACAACTCGAAGAGGGGCATTGAACGACTGAACTGCCAAAATTTTAATAACTGCAGTGCAGCTCAGAGGCTGAAAATAGAACAAGAGGACTATTTGATGGGATAACACAACCGTAAAGCTTCATCCAATTTTATGGCTACATACAGCTGAGATGATAACATTCTTATCCCATTCATCCTGTTGACAACATTGTGAGTGCATATATTTGTGGATCTATGTGTGTGCTATGAGATGTTAACTTGCTTGTTTCTATCTTTAGTTGTGCCTCTGAATAAATAATTAATGAACTGCTTAATATATAGTCTTGTTGGGCGTGGCATGTCATCAAAACCTGTACTCTTCAGTTTATTAATCTTGTGCCAGGTGTATAAATATTTACACAAATACCACTTTTCTATCATATATGGTGATAATTAAATATAGTATTGCTAGAACCTGATCAAATTGAAAATAAAGTAATGTAACTTGTAATGAGAAGCCGCTTCAGCGCTTACCTGGGACTGTGACCATGGCAATGGACACCAGAAATATAAACAAAAAAAAAAGAATAAAAAAAGCAGATTAGATTTCATTACTCTGTTTAATTCAAATCTATGTATAAAGCACATTTACTAAAGCATGGTAGTCCAAAGTGCTGTACAAGTAATAAAACAATAATAATAAAAAATAAAAATAAAAACTATATATATATATATATATATATATATATATATATATATATATATATATTTATATATATATATAATTTATATATATATATATATTTATATAATTTATATATATATATATATTTATATTTATATATATATATATATTAAAAATAAAAATTAAAAAGAATATCAAAGAAAACAACTATAGTAATAGTTAAACATACTAAAAATCAGAGTTCCCATCACATCACAAGAAGATGATAAAAAGGAGATATCCCAGTTAAAATTCAATGAACAATAATGAGTCTTAAGTAATGATTTAGAATCTGCAAGAGTCTGAGCAGCTCGAATATGGTGCACAGTTTAGGAGCATCCACTAAAAAGTTTATATGTCTCAAATCTGTGTAAAGAAAAAGCTGTGCTCAAGCACATTATTATAAGGGAACTGAGTGCTGTAGTGTCTGGTACAGAACTTGTCAAACAAACAGGAACCGTACCAGCCACAGAATCTTCCCGTCTGACCCAAGGTTAAAGGATGAAACAAACCTCCCATGGGAAGGTGTGCAGGAGGAAGAAAAGGATCATAGCAATAGAATGATTAACCAATAGAAATTGTGATTGTATGATGGGAGGAGCTGAGCTGACTGTAAGCAGGGGATGGACCGCCCATCTCCTTGCAGGACTGTATTGCTACAATGCTTTAATTGAGAATGGGGAGATGTCGTCGGCCATGTTGTCAGGATACCCGCCAGAAGCAGAAGGCGACAAGGCGTTCATTTGTTGTTGGTATCAGAGCATCTTAACAAATATGTGCCAGTGTTGTCTGAGTGCTTCTTTGCTGTTGCGTATTGAAATAAATTCTCGAAACAACTTTATGTGGCTTACCAGTATTTATTGAGAACTATAATATATAAGCAAATAGAAATTGCGAAATAAAATTACAAAAAGTTGAAACAGTAAACTGCGCAATTCACATCCATACACCATGAGAAAGTTGTGAGACTGCAGGTAAAATGTTCATATTTAGTACATGTTTTCATCTGCTCAGTGTGTGATGGCATGATGGAGATTCTTTGTTCAGATTGTTCGGGCTGAATATTAACTAAAATGAATGAATAATGAAATAATATTAAATATGTTTCAGATTTTTTCAAAGTTTAAAAAAACTGTCAAAGACATAAAATAATGGGATCCCTGTTAATTATAGTAGAATCAATTATTTGTCTTATACTGCTTTGGAATATTCCACCCGCGGGTACCCGCCCCATTGCAGGACTCTGAACTTTTAGTTGAAGTTTCCCTGCACAAGAACGGCAAGGGTTGTAAAGGGAACACGTTTTCTTATTGCGCATATATGACTTATGGCTTTTGAATTATTGCATGGTTTAATAGCTGATGCCAAAAATCAAGTAATCAACAATCTCCATGTAGGTGCACCGAGGTAAAGAGTCTGGATCTCTGTCCCATTCTGCTGCAGGGAGCTCGTATGGCCTACGTTTCTGTTTGGCGCCGGTAGTGACTTTCTCCATCTAAGGACCCTTTTCTTTGGCCAGCTTCTCCATTTCTTCTTAATGTTATCCGTAATTTCTCCCTTTAAATGCGTAATTCCAGTCGTCTTTCCTGCTCCGTCTCTGTGTCGCTCTGACAGTGTTGCCCATGGCAACCGATAGTGTAGCCTGACAACATGGCCGACGGGTTCAAACCCCACCCAAATTGTTATGTGTCTACTCATTCTCGTCACGTGTCTCCTCATTCTAAATAAAACTGGCAGTGCAAACAAAAAAAGATGAAGATGGAGCTCTTCCTGACATATGCCATAATCTGAAGAGCTGGGTCCTTTGTATTTTATTTCTGCAGACTTGCCGGACATCCAAAGAGCCAGGAGGGAGAAGTAACAGAGGTTAGAGGCCTCTGAAGTGATCAGTCAGTTAGTGACTGGATCTAGGCCTGGTTAAAGTCCAGACCGATTCTGGTTAGAGTCCAGAATTAGACATAGCTCAGAGGGTCAGAAATAGTTTAATAGAAATCTTCTCCAACACTAGCACAGACAATTAAGGAGGAGACAGGCCAATTAAAGCTTTAAAAACAAGAATGTTTTTAACTGGATTCTGTACCTAACGGGCAGCCAATGCAAAGCACCAAATACAGGGTTAACATGCTAATGCTATTTACCACCAGTCAACAAACGAGCTGCTACGTTTTGAGCTAGCTGTAAACAGTGAAGAGAAGATTGTTGTAGTCCAAAGAGCAGAGAATTGCAGTAATCAAGCCAAGAGAGGATAAGGAGATGGTTGACCTTTTCAAACTCATTTTTAGGCAGGTAGGGCCCAACCTTACCAAGCAGCCTCAAATGACAAAAGACATTCTTGACAACAAAGCTTATCAGTTGACCTAATTTAAATGAGTTGTCAATCTATACTCCAAGGTATTTTGCATGAGAAAGAGTGTCGGAGGTTAGTAGCATAAGAACACTATTAGCACCATTTTTGTTTTGGGGAAAAGAAATCTATTAATTAAATTAAAAAGCCAATTTCTACTCCACTGGCAATCTGATATCTAAATAATATAGTCACACTAGGCCTTGCATACTTGACTTTTTTTTAATACAATATATTTTATTGGGGTACTTACTCTTTTATCCCATTCTCACAGTTCTTTAACTTTTAATACTGTTTTGTACATTTATCCATCCATCACTCCATACGTTTTCCGTTAAAATACCATTTTATGCCTTCTACTTTGCAGATAAAGGAAATACAAAAATCAATGAGCGGAAAAGGAGACAGCCAGGTGGATCTAAGAAAAGCCAGAGTGAGCCTCTCAGCTGCTTTGTGCAACAACAAAAGCCACAACAAGGCCTCTTTACTGGTCCTTGGCCAGCTGTGATCAAATAACTGGAAGTCGGGAGCTCCCAACAATCCACACCTAATGGTATGTGGAATGGCCTACAACGACTCTTATCACACGGGAGATGGAACTTGAGGATCTTTGGGCTCATACCCAGGCAGGAAAAGGTTATTTGGCTCCTATTTGCATTACAGTGAGCCCACATTTATATGATGGTTAGTAAGGGCATAATTTTTCTCCAGATCGGGCTTGGGAAGGGAAAAGGAAGCCGAGACTGACAGTGAATCATTCTTCTACAGGACTATATCTATCTTGACTTTATTTCATAAAACTTTCAACTTTTTTCAACTTTAGAAGAGCTGGACTCTTGGCCCAGAGGTAAATTTACTCTAATGCATTTTAGGCCTGAATTCAACCATAGAAAGTCACCTTAGTGCTGTGAGACGAATTAAATTTTATAAATGAACTTGGAACTAAATGGTACAGGGTGAAAGAGCTTAAATAAAAGCAAAGAGAGAAAATAAGTGACATGGAAATATTAGCCAACCTGTAAAACACAAAGAATGAATTATTAAATGTTTTACTTCATAATATATGCACAATGACTCCTGATAAATAGCAAAAAATGCCAAACAAAACAAAACAGAAACTGCCCCAAATAAACTTTTACAATACATTCAAGCCAGTTTATTTTCGTTTTAAGTTTTTTCATTTTAATTTTCAACATTTCCAGTGTTGCTATCCATCGGATACCTGTTGCTAAGAAACATGGCATATAGATAGCATATAGACAAATTTCAGCATTCCACTTTAGGACTTGACAGTATTTTCCCAATCTGC
Source organism: Valencia hispanica (assembly GCA_963556495.2). Lineage (NCBI taxonomy): Eukaryota > Metazoa > Chordata > Actinopteri > Cyprinodontiformes > Valenciidae > Valencia > Valencia hispanica. Next base: position 10,837,012 of record OY747713.1, on the reverse strand, counting down.
TTTTCAAAAGTTCCACCAAGTTCAAGTATGGATATCTCTTGTACACAGTACTCTTACAAGCAATACCACATAGTTAAAGTGTAACTGAACCCCATGAAAAATCATAACCCCGCCCCCAGACAACATGCCAGGAAGAACGGAGGTGCGTGGCCAAGTGTGGAGGATAAACGGAGGGGGAGACGTGGGTGTGTGTTCAGGACAGTGATAACCTCAATATTTTGTTTTATCATGAAGTTGGCAAGATTTTGAACTAATCAAAAAATTAATCTCCAACATTGTTGCATTATACTCAGGGTTTCTGCTCACACCTCTGTTTCAGTTCCATTTTAAACTTTTACTTTTACCCCATTATTGTATAGTCAAATTTCGTGCATGTCTGACCAAAAAATATCTTTAATGTAACTTTCTCACTTATAGCACAATTAAGGCCTCTATGAGCTGTTTTTTAATGTTTTTTCCATTCAGTTGATCTAATATGGTCTTTTGGCGATTTTGAACACCAGGGGCCTATTGCACAAAAGTAGAATAAGGGATTAAGCCAGGATATCTTGGTAATCCTGGCTAAACATATCCATGAGCCGGTGGCACAAAAACGGGACAGGGGGCAGTAGGATATGTTATGGTATAAGTTACCATGGAGATATAGTCCGTGGAGCTAGCCTGCTCCAGACCAAGTTCCAGGATTTATTTAATCCTGTTCCTTATCTCAGTCTAAAGACGCCACAAAATGAAACCAATAATTATTATTTCACTGTCCACTACACATTGTTTCTGATCATTTAAAAAAAAAATATTTTAGTTTACTGAAGTTTCCCATTGACTACAATATGTAGCCATGTAGCATATTAGTGTATGGGCCACATGTTAGTCTATTGGCCATATATTAGGGCCACAGAGAAAAAACCCCACAGACAAAGAAAAAAAAGCAATGTCGTAATCTGTGTGCTGGTTTTAACGTACGACCACAGCCATCAGCTGTTGGGGATCACATGACACGGCACTGCCAGAGAACTGTGACTCACACATGCACACTGTTTTTCATCATAATCCTTTAACCGACAAAAGAAAAGTTCTAAGACAGCTAAAATCACACAGTGTGATCCCAGCTTTATGATGATAAGAATGAAAGTTGTTAAAATGAGGCCTTAGGAGCATTCCGTGGAATTCTACTGTAGTTTAGGTTTCACAAACAAGTAGATATTTACATTTTTGGGACATCAGCATCAAATTGTCTAAAGTATCAGGACTTGGAAAATATTATGCAAATAATGCATCTTTTCTGCAGAAATAACCAGTCTCATAAATTTATGACTGTCTTCTTCAGTGTGCCCCTAATACTCGGTCATTTAAACCACACATTGCATCTGAATAAAAAGATGCATCAGCGTGTAAAATTATGTTGCTTTATTGAATAAGAATAAAATAGACACGTTTTTAGTTGTGATTTAAAATAACTCAGTGTTTAAGCAGCTTTGCAGTTTTCTGGAGGTTTGATTAGAGAGATTAGAGTAGCATAGAAACTGAATGCTGCTTCTCCGTGTTTGGTTCTAATGCTAGGGATGTTGAGTAGACTAGAATTAGAGGACCTGAGTGGTCTGGGGGGTTGGTATAGTAACAGTAGATCTTTATTATACTTTGGTGCTAAGCCATTCAATGACTTATAAACTAGTAAAAGCATTTTGAAGTCTATTCTCTGAGCTACAGGGAGCCAGTCTAAGGACTTTAGAATTGGGTTCTGGATCAGCTGCAGCTGACTAATTGACTTTCTAGGCAGACCTATGAGAACACTGTTGCAGTAATAATTCAGACTAGAGATAAACGCATGGATGAGTTTTTTGAGGTCCTGTTGCGACATCAGTCCATTAATGCTAGAAATGTTCATCAGGTGATAGAGGGCTGACTGTAGCGGCTAAGTATATAATTAAAGCCACTGAGGAGTTGTTAATACGGGCAATGACGCACTCGGCGTCATATACTTGCATTCTGCTTAATTTTGATTGATGAATAACACAGTTTCCAAACTTCATCATATTGCTTCACTCAGATTTATTTCTCATGTCAATAATCTTAATTTGCTTCATCCAGTGATCAATATCCAAAAATCATACCGAGCAAGTAGCGGGCAGTGACAGCACAAAAACAGCAACAGCGATAGCGATAGCACTCAAAAACTTGTTTCCTCCTTCGTATTGCAACACCTGTCCTCTGATTAGACAGTTGTTGCTATCAGTTACCTCTAGAAGTACACCTACTGGACAGATTGAGAAAATGAGAAAATGCCTCTTACACTGACCTTGTTATTGCCTTTATGTGACCCTGGAGGTTCAGGTCCGAGTCCATAACTACACCTAGATTTTGGGCCTGATTAGTAGTTTCTAGCTGTATTAACTGAAGCTGTGTGCTGACTGTTGATCGTTCCTCATTAGGTGCAAAAGTGATTACTTCTGTTTTGTTTCTGTTCAGCTGGAGAAAGTTATGGCACATCCATCCATTGATTTGCTCGATGCATTTACTTAAGGTTTGGATGGGTTCAAAGTCACCTGGTGACATCGTAATGTAGAGCTGAGTATAATCCGCATAGTTATGGTAGCTAATCTTATTGGCTGTTATGATCTGGGCTAGAGGGAGAATGTAGATATTAAATAAGAGGGGCCCCAGGATGGAGCCCTGAGGCACCCCGCATTTGATTTCT